>JADLZN010011417.1:0-1263573 GCA_018155175.1 Sinocyclocheilus anophthalmus
TGAGACGGATCAAGGCAAGGCACACTGCCAGCAACTCTAGGCAATTTATGTGCCAGTGCAGTTGGGGGCCCGTCCAAACCCTTGATACTGCAAGCCCGTCGAATGTGGCCCCCCAGCCGGTGGTAGAGGCATCCGTGTGAACCACAGCATGCCTGAAGACCTGTTCCAGGGGCACTCCTGCCAGGAGAAACGCAAAGTCTGACCACGGGGTGAAGGTTTAGCGGCAGGCCGGTGTGACTTGGACCCGGTGAGTGCCACGTAGCAACTACCCTCAGGAACCGCCATAGAGCCAGTGTTAAAACAATCTCTTATGAAGCAGCCCCAGCTGCCATATGCCCCAGGAGCCACTAAAAGTGTTTCAGTGCCCCAGAAGAGATACACTCGAGATCCCAATTCGTCGGTCATCCGACGTGACGTCGAGAGTGACCGACTGAAAGGAAACTGGCTAACCCTGATCAAATACACCCAAATAATCTAACCAAGGTCTTCAGGATTACTTCAAAATTAAATGTAGGTGTGTTTAATTAGAGTTAAAGCTAAGCTCTGCACTTTACCCAGAAGACCAGATTTGCCCACTGCTGGTTTACTGTATTATATTTTGGTATTTTGGTTGCTTAGTAACAATTTATTAATGACCCAAAATTGTTCACATTATACCCCCACCCCAACATTACATCGCCTACATACATACATACTAAAATACAATTAGACTCACAAAAATAATTTGGCTAAGTAGATGCAATCATTAACACTCACGGTGGTATTTTTGTATTACACACCAAATGGTAGCCTAATACAATGTGAAAAGAGGCTAGTAGGGAGAGGGGTGGAATCACACTTGGATTCAGATCAAGCAATTAAACCAAGCATTAAAATAGCTTTAAATTGATAGTTCATCCAAAAATAAAACAATTTTGTTAATTTACTTACCCTCAGGCCATCCAAAATGTAGATGATTGTGACAGGCAGACCAAAATGTTCTCATTGCTTAACCGTTCCATTCTGTGCCAATCCGGTCCAGCCAGGTTTTGTTTTCCACTGTGGCACTGATGACAGTGCTCATCAGTGTTATGTAAGTTACTCAAAAAAATTACTAATTACTACTTTAAAAATTGTAATTTGATGGCATTACTGATTCCTGCATTTAAAAAGTAATCAGATTACTAATTACTTTACTTTCAAATGACATTCAAGTTTACTTTTCAAGTTATCAAACCTAAAAAAAAATACACTACAAAGTGAAACTCATAGTTCTTTCATTAAACAATGGAACAACAAAGAACCATGGTTTTGCTACCATAACCATAATTAACCATGGGATCTTGGTACTGTGACACAAACTTGTTCACATATCATAGTTGGACTTTTCCTAAACTGTAATGGCAGACTATAATATGTGGAATCGAGTGCAACATTTTGAAATATGAAATATGACATTTCATTGCATCTAAATGTTGTAGGACTCGTCTTCATTATAGCTTGAAAAAAACATGATTTTTACTTAGTATTTTTAACACTGCATTTGTAACTTAAGTAACGTAATTTATTGATATTAGTAACTGTAATCAAATTACAGAATTTAAATGTAAACATTAGGTCCATTGTAGCGAATCAGCTCAGGGGAAATATGAATAATTAACCATAAATAATTATGATTAATTATTAATATTTTAGAACCACTGTAGATATTTAGCTGACCACTAAGGGTCAACCGTCTTGTCAATTCTAAAAACGTTAATTTACTGGTTAAGGGAAATAACTTCCTTACAGTGCAATTCTACAAAAGCTTGTAGCGTAAATCTGCATGATTATTGACTCGGTATGAGCAAACAATGAACACGTCAAGTGTGTTACAAGTAAGGTTTTATTAACTACATACTACATAAACACATAAACTGGTCTAACAGCCTACATAAACACATAAACTTTTCTAACATACACATACACACACACACAGTCATACAGTTGGTATAGGAAAGGGTTACAGTTTAACTCAGCACAGAAAGAGGCATAAAGAATGAATTTTATGGACCACTTGGCATGTATATTCAACAGATCAAAGCCATCAGGGATACGTCAGATTCTGAGTTCAAACACACCTTTGTAAAAAAGGTGTAACTGATACTTAATATATAAATTAATAAGACCAAGTTTGATACTTAGCGAGTCTCGGCAGTCTGAAAGAGATTCCTGATGCAAATATTAAGGTCCAAGATCTTGCTGAAATTACTTGATGAAAAGAACCAGTTTGAGTCAGAGTAACTTGATGGATGGAAAGGACTAGGCCGAAGAAAGGCCTGGCACAAGCTTTGGTATCCTGGAGCGTTTCTCTCATCTTCATTTTAGCATCTCCCTGAACCACCGTCTGGGGCGGGTCACATGGAGTGTGGCTTTTTAAAGCCTGCAGAGATTCACGCCTCTCAAGATGGGTTTGTCCAATGAGGAAGGCTGAAATCCCAAGCGGGAGGTTGGAAATACTGGGAGTTTTATGACTCTTTGTCTGTAAGCATGGTATTTGCATATGTAATTCGCTTGGGTGTTGAGGCACAAATTAGTAAAAATTCTTAGAACATCAAGATGTTGCATAGGTATCAGCATATAATAAACACACTTGTTTCGATCATAAGAAGGAGAATTCATAGATACTAGACATGGTAGAGTTAATTATATGAATGAGTGGTTTATCGTAAGCGTGAATAAAAATAGTCTACAATACAACAGATTAAATACAACACAGCAATAATATACACAATGGCCTGAAGAAAATGGGTGTTCATTCAAAGAAGGTTTTCCTATGAATTAATTAGTAGAAAAGTAAATTTCTACTGTGCGTTTGTCCTGGGACACAGAGTGGGTTATCCTACTCACATTCCTGGGGGGGTTATAAAACCAGTGATATCATGATTAGTTGTCATGGGGAACAAGGGGGCCTGTTCGGCTTCCTGGGATGTTACACATTTCGGGGGAAGGGTCCATAGACCCTCGTAATTGCCATTTGGTTAAGTGAGGGGGAGTTCGATATTATTTGTTAAATATAACAAAAGTTGTGTGTCTGATTGGTCCAAACGCTACAACAACATTATTGTGTTATTCAGGAAAAGAATTTAGAATACAGTGTGTAAGGCCATTATACCCAACTCTGGTGCTCTAATACAGATTCATCAGTCGTTGCCTTGTTAACGCAAGTTTTATATACAGTATGAAATTTAAAAACTGGTCAGCTATAGAGAGAAACTAGTAGCCAACAAATAAGTGACCAATCCTGAGTCACGACGTCACCATACGCATTCATTCTGCCAGAGAACTGGCTGAGAACAGTTTGTAATTTTGCCATTCCGAATCAAAGCGGTTTAGATGTAGGTGACAATTTTATTCAGAATAAAAATAAAGATGTTTTTAGTTGAAACCATGGTCCTTGGTGATTCATAAAATACAGGCAGTAGCTACCGTTGCTTGGAGTCAAAAAAACATATCAGGCACACAAAATAATGCTATGGATCCTGTGATATGTGAAGTCCTTGTGAGCGAAACTATCGTCTGTGCAGAAACTGAACCAATCCTTTACAACAAGTAATCCAAGCCTTAGGCTAATTGGGAGTGATGCCTGGTCGCAAAATGATCTTTCTTTTGAACGGTTCTTTTTTGTGAACTTAATTGAATCAGTTCACCAAATAACAGAATCGTCTGCACCAATTCTCAGCTGAGCAGCACAATCAGTAATCAATCTAAACTCACTTTCAGATGCCTGACAGGCACTCTGACTCAAAATGAGCCATACATACTAGTGTATATGATGTATTATGTTTGCCAAGCTAATTTAGTGCATAAGTTACTAAAACAGTACACAAAACTGGATTACAGGTAAAAATGTTGTAAATAATGTTCAGTTTCTTCAGGATTTCCAGTCAGGATTGAGACCATATCATAGTACTGAGACTGCTCTCATTAGAGCTACAAATGACCTGGGGCCTCATATATAAATGTTGCTTATGCACAAAATGGGCATAGAAATGTGCGTATGCTGTTTTCCACGCACGTATCTGGATTTATAAAAAAATAAACTTAGCGTAATTATGTGGACACCGTACGGATGCTCTTGACTTTGCATATGCACTCTTTTTCCTGGAGTGAGAAAATTAAAAGTAAAAACAATGATTTTAAGCTCTGTTTTCATATCGATATACACATTTACATTAAATATTCCACTCTCATTAATGGAGATAAGCACTGAAATTACATAAAGTCATTACGCAGAAGTTAAACCAAAATTATATGAATTTAGACATATTTGTAGTTGATGCGCTTAATCACTTTTCCTGTGGCATGCAATGTTTTAATGACAGCGAGGAGTGCTATAATAACTCATATTTACAGTTTTTTACGATCGCTATGAAATTTTTTTCAATACTTCTAACAATTTTCCTAAACACTTAACGCACCAACACACCTACAACACACAATTGACAAAACAGTTAATTTCATGCTCAAAATCACACATTGCAAACTAAACTCCAACACTAATTTTCAAATTACATTAATATCATAACACAATACACTACATCTACCAAAACACTGCAAACATGTCTCAAAATCAAATGATTATTCCAAAACACTAACACATGTTCTCTTCCAACAGGAACATTTAGTCAATCATAGCAAAATAAAAACACTAACATCAAATGGAATTACAGAAACTGCATTATTTTAGGTGTCAGGTCTGACCTTATACAATAGACAGTATATTGCATTGATCATAGATTGTGTTTTACACTTTGGGTTTAGTAAATGCATTTATTTTGTTTATTTTGCTGCAGAAATTCAATACAAAAATGTAATGACCCATCTCAGAGTAGCTTTATAGAATGAACCGTTTATGGGGGAAAAAGACAGAGACAGAATTGCTGCAATAAAGGCTTTATTTGCAACAGAACATTGGGGAAAAAGCTAAACAAAAATACCAAGATGCAGAACAAACAAAAATAAAAAGTACAATATAGCTGTCATTTATTATGTGAAAATACAAAATATACAAACAGAAAAAGCCACAGAAGAATAAAAAAATAAATGTAATTTAATCTACCTGGTCTTCTGCTTTTGGCCACATGTTCTCAACCACATCACACCTGATATCTTCTCTGGCAAGGCATCTTGGGAAGAATCTTTTGGTATGCCTTATCCTTCCTGGTATTGTTCAGCTGTGATGTCTTGGCATGCAGCATCCATTGCATCCTGGAAGGACATTTGGAGGGACATCTGGAGGGACGATAATCAAAAACCTTCCATCTCCAGGCTCAGTAAAGCTCCTCAATGGGGTTGAGGAAAGGGTAGTAAGGGACAAGGAAAATAGATATCATTCTCGAATGGTTGTCAAACCAGGCTCTGACTGCGCTGGGAATGGTGGCATGCCACGTTGTTCCATGTGATCACATATATTCGCAAGTGGTCTCCCACCTGTCCCCTTTCTTTGGCACCAGTCTTTGGTGCGGATCTTCTAAAATCTCACATTTATGCAGGAGTGAACTTTTCATTACATTTACATTTAGTCATTTAGCAGACACTTTTATCCAAAGCGACTTACAAATGAAGACAATAGAAGCAATCAAAATTCAACAAAAGAGCAATGATATGCAAGTGCTATAACAAGTCTCAATTAGCTTACAGTTTTCAATTGCTAGCAAGCGTTTACCAATACTTAAAGTACTTTTTCTAAACTATTAACACAGCTACACACCTGCATCACACAATTAGCCAAATAGTTAATTTTGCGTCCAAAACCGCATTTTGTTAAATAAATACAAACTCTACATTTCAAAATGCTGAATACATTTTTCTACATATACTAACTCTATCAAAACACAGCAAACCCGATTCAAAATCGAGTCATTCGGTCAAAACATTAGCACTAGTTTCTATCCAACAGAAACATAGTCAATCATAGCACAGTGACTGTAAAAATACTAACAGCTGATGGCTTTACAAAAACTGCATTACTTGTCATGTTTCAGTTCTACCTGCATATAATAGACAATATAAAAATCCATCGTTTTTTTGTAATTTAGCCTTCAGTTTACCTTCAACTGCAACCCATTTTACATTTGTAAGTGTTGAATGTGTTCATTCTTTGCAACATACTATCTAAAACTGAATTAGTCATTACTTTATAGAATGTACAATGGGGGGAAAAAAATAGGGTCCCCTATGCAGAAATTCAATTGGAACTTTGATTGGAACTGCTCTTTAGTGGGTGGGGGTTGGATGTAGATGGTGGCTGATGCCAGAGATCAACAAAAAAATCCAACACATGGCCTTCGGTTACTATGCAAGCTTGTATCTGTCACAGAATAAAAAGTAAAAAGAGTAACTGTGACCTTTTTATCTCACAATTCGGACTTCTATTATTGGAAATTTGGAATTGCAAGTTTACGTCTTGCAATTCAGACTTTATCAGAATTGTGAGATACTGTAAATTCACAATTGCAAGAAAAAAGTCAGAACTCTGAGATAAAGTCACAATTACCCTTACCCTTTATATTCCATGGCAGAAATAAGCTTTCATAGGTTCCACATGTGGGAAAAAACAAACAAGCAGACAAACATAAAAATGCACTCACTTCTCTCCCATACCTCGCCTCCCTTTTTCTGATCAAACTATTTCTCTGCATCCTACAACTATTCCTCTCCCTCTCCCAGTCATTATTTTCTCTCTCTCTGATTCTGTGTTGTTTTGCATCCATAAAACCAATTCAAAGAGGTATTTTTTACTCTATGTTGTTGATGTAATGGAAAGAGCTTCAACACCAGACTATTCCTCCAACTGAGACTGGAATCAGCTATAATTCTAAATATTTCAATGATCTGTTACTTAAAAATGCTTATCAGTTGTTACAATATTTGGCACAGAGAGATTTTTTCAATACTTTTGAGCTGCTGTTGTTGCAGAAGTAGAAGCTTTATACTATATTTAAGGTTTGGAACATTAGGTCTTCATTTCTGACATGCTGTGTTTAAGCATTTGTAAATAAGACTAAAAACTTCCATGATTTTGGTTTTGGGTAAGCTTTAATGAAAAGAAAATGTAAGCATTTTAGAAACATGGTAATTGACTGCATATTGTGTGAAAACAACATGAATTGTGTTAATGGTATGGTCACAACAGACGGATGTTGTGCTAATTGTGTTTAGAGCTTTGAAAATGTGACTAGAGATTGGACAAAACGATGGTAGCAATTGAAAAAAAAAATTAATGCAGTACACGTAGCAAGGTTTTTTTTTATCATATAATAAATAAAAAGAAAACGGACAGAATAGAAAAAGAATAGAGCAAGCTAGTGTTAGAGGGCCTTTTTTGCTTTTGGTAATTGTATAATAAATAAAAATAAAACAAACAGATAGAATACAAAAAGAATAGAAAAGCTTGTGTTAGTTTTTTTTATGAAAACAAGCAGTTAGTAAATGAATAGAATGCAAGTCTAAAAGGGACAAGTTTTTTTTTTTTTTTTTTTAAGAATAGTACTATTCCAGAATTTAAGAATAATACTTTTCCACACAAGATCAGCCCAAAGAGGTAGTTTTTTACTGTATATGGTCATGCGATTGAAAGAACCTCAACACCTGAGTGTGTTTTCTAGATGGGAATAAGCTGTAATTTATATATTTGCATAATTACAATCAGCTATCTCTCATTAGCAATGGAATAAAATACGGGACACATATTTGTGTTTTAATTCAGAATATGAACAGCTGTTCACTTTTACTTTATCCTATAAGTTAGTTTTAGAAAATTATGTTATCTGATCTTACATACCAAAGTGATCTCATGATAATTTGTATGTATATTACATAAAATGTGGGTAATGAAAACCTACATTTACGTATGTTTTACAGGCAATTAAAAAACATAACAATAGAGTATTTTCAGCATTTAAACGTACAAAACTGACGTATTGACTACACCTAAAAATGAATCCTTATTAATATTAATATCGCGGCATTCATTTTATTAGTATTGTTGTTTTCAGTTGTCATATCAATGACCTGTTTTCAATTGCATTATTAAATTGTTTACTCATTTACTTATGAAATGATAACATTTAGTTTTGTGTGATTTCTGCTGCCAGCTCGTTTCCAAGAATATGCCTACATAATGTTAAGAATTCACTTTAAAACCTTAAAATAAATAACATTTCTGCACTCGTTTAACCTTCTGTCATGTAATGTTTACTTTGTTTGCCATGGCCCACAAAATGCTTTTTCTCCGACATGCCGTGACTGACAATAGAACTATATAGCCTAAAATACACCAAAAACGCAACATAATTACGAAATGAAACACTTTTATTCGTGCTCTGTAATCCAAATCTTCAGAATCCATACGACTGCAAGGAATAGACCCAAATCCAAGCCTTTATTCAGCGATCTTCATCTCCATCCCGAGCAGCGAGTCCAGTGACCGTAAGCAGCAAAGCCCGCGCTGAATGACGCACTCTTTACAAATTTTAATGTTGCCACTTCAAACAACAGGTTTTACGGCAGGATAATCGAACGCTCATTGGCTCTCGCCTGCATTCGTCACAGATTTCGACATGCCATGTTTCTGGTGAGGTGTGTTTGAATGATGCGCGCGCGCCTTCACGAGTTCACGGAGTGGATCGGGAAAATAATCTAGATAATATTTTCAGTGATTAACAAATTAAATTCTGCTCTGCACCTCACACAAAACTACTGTATTCTGCCAGAGAGGACCGTGGCTGCAACGCGTCGTCATTTGGATTACTTTTGGTACTGCTTTTGACATTTTTGCAATGGTTATTTTCCTGCTTATTTTGGTCAATTGCGTTTTCTATCCTTTTATATTTGCTATAAAATGGGTAGGTTAAGGTTTGGAAGTAGGTTAAGGGATCTAAAAATCTAAATCGCATATTAATAAAATGATAAAAATGCATATTCGCTAAAAATGGGTTGGTTTAGGTTTGGGGGTAGGTTAAGGTGTCTAAAAATCGAAATCGCTTATTGATAAAATGATAAAAATTTTTTTTTTTTCTCTTTGCTTGATGAGAATATCTTAATGATATAAATGTACGTAAATTTGTTTTTATACGTTTTTAGCTAAAAAATACGTAGCGATTTGTACGTTTTAAACCTTGAAATACGTCTAAATTGTACGTTTTAGCATCAATAAAAATGTACAAACATTTACGTTTTGTGCTTGTACATGTTACGTATTAATACCTACGTATAAACAATGAGACCAGGCTGGACATACAGTGTGAAAGCATTTGTAAATTTGCCAGTAAAATTACATTGTTTTGGTCTTGGTTGAGCTTGTGTGTAAATTTTAAATATGTGTTAACTGTATGCATTTTGTGTCAAAGCAACAAGAAATGTGTTAATTGTATAGCCTACACAGACGGATATTGTGCTAACTGTGTTAAGAGTTTAGGAAAATTGTTAAAAGTATTGAAAAAATTGTCATAGTGATCGTAAAAAACTGTAAACTAAACTGCTGATCTAATTTTTTGTAGCGAGAACAACGATCAATGATGCACACTTACTTCGATATTAAGGACACTGCTGTATTCGTGGTGCTGGAAACAGGTCATGGTACGGTGAATATTAGACTGTCAACCAAGCTGCAGAGAAGTTGTTGATGTCGTGTGAGGGCATCTCCACAACATTATGAAAAATACCACTGTATTTGAAGGATACAACTTGAAAAAAAAACAGTAAGATTTGCGTGTTTACTTTTTAAAATACTTTGTCAGTGATGCGCTGAGTCAAACAATTGTATTTAAACTGCAATATAGGCTTATCTGTTTCAACTAAAAATAGCTAAAAGCTGTTCACCTTATCAGCAAAACTGCATAAATTAAATTAAATTTGAATTGTTTAAAACAATTGAAAAACTATTTGGCCAGTGGAAAAGAATGAGGTCAAGTATATTCTAAAATGAGCTTATCTGAGAACTAAACAGTTTTGTTTTTTTTAAGATAATGGATATTCTAAAACGTCTTCCGTTACGTATGGTCACGCTCGTTCCATGAAGGAGGGATGGGAGTCACGGCCGTGACCGACGAAATTGGGATCTCGCTTAGAGAGACCAATCCACTTCGAGTGTAAACTAAACGAGTCAATGACAGATGGCATGCGTGTGCATCCAGCTGTGTGTCACAAGCGTTGAGTAAAGTAGCAGCAGATGCAGGGTATATTCAGGGTTTCCTGAGGAGCCCGAGCCGGTGACCCCCCCCCCCCCCCCCTCCCAGCCCCCCCCCCCCCCCCCCCCTCCCCCCCCCCCCAGGCAGCTCATAAGTGTAACGAGACGTTCACGGTTCAGTCGGTCACTACGAGTCACGTCGTGACTGACGAATTGGGATCCTACCAAAAGGCCGCAGCTACTGCCCCTTCCAGTGTCCTGGGGAAGCCACCTGCGCCCCTACTTTTTAGCGTAGGCCAGGGCCTGCACAAGAGGAACAGCTACTGCTACTATGGCACTACCCAAAGAGTAAGACTGTATGACACTGGGAAAACGTACCCGTTCTACTTGGAACAGGGATGTTACGGAAGCTCCAAACTTCCCGAAGGAGGTTTCGGAAGCACTTACGCATTTGACATCCGTTTAGGTGCATATGGAAAATTGTAGGTGATTGTAACCCTCTTGGAATGGTAGAAGTCTGCCGGGGAAACACGGGCTAAAGGCTATACCATGGACTTTACATATATGGGATCCACTTAGGCCTTACATATAGAACCCAGCCTTCTACCAGTTCTTGAGGATTCAACGAGTGAAGGCCTGGCGCCGGATGCTCCGCCATGTCTGGCTGCCGAGGGGATGGAGGAGCTCAACATGGTCTACTATATGGACTCTCTGGAGCAGTTTTAGCAGGCAGACCTGAAGCCGGGGCATCTCAGTGCTTCTACCCGTTTGAGGTGAGAAAACAGGAGGATACCGGCTCCACACGAAGGCTATAGAATCTAGCGAACGTGTGAGGGGTCGCCCAGCCCGCAGCCCTACAAATACCTGTCAGCGAGGCGCCACAAACCAGCGTCCAGGAGGCTGCAACACTCCTAGTAGAGTGAGCTCGCAACCAGAGCGGGCAGGGCACGCCCTGTGCCTGATAAGCCAGGGTGATGGCATCCACTATCCAGTGATCCATCCTCTGCTTAGAGATGGCATTCAATTCTGCCGGCCTCCGTGACAGACAAAAAGCTGGTCTGAAGTCCTGAAGCTTTGCGTCCGGTCAACATACCCCCTTAAGGCTCGGACGGGACAGAGAAAAACTAGGGCTGGGTATCCCTCATCGAGGGAGGACCACGGGAAGGGAGTAGCGGAAACTTGGGCACATAGCCGGGCCGGGGCCTCAGGTATGGGAGTCAGCCAGCCCAAACTCTAGGCACGATTCGACGACAGAAAATGTGTGCAGGTCCCTTACCCTCTTGATGGAGGCCAATGCCAGCAGGAGCAAAGTCTTCATCGAAAGGAACTTCAGCTCAACCGTCTGCAAAGGCTCAAATGGGCCTGCTGCAGTGCCGTGAGCACTAGAGTCAGGTCACAAGAAGGTATAGAGGGGGGCCGTGGAGGATTTAACCTTCTCGCCCCCTTAAGGAACCTGACGACCAGGTCATGCTTCCCCAGCGACCTCCCTTCTACGGGGTCGTGGTTAGCAGCAATTGCAGCGACATAAACTTTAAGTGTGGAGGGAGACAGCCTTCGCTCCAACCTTGCTGCAAAAAGGACAGCACAACACCGATCGGGCATCTCCGGGGGTCTTCAGGGCGAGAAGAACACCACTCAACGAACAGGTTCCACTTCAAAGCATAGGCGTGTCTATAGACGGTGCTCTCGCTGAAGTGATGGTGTCAACTACCTCTTGGGTTAGGTCACTTAGAACCTCCGCGTCCCATCCAGGGACAGACATGAAGTTTCCAGAGGTCTGGACGCGGGTGCCAAAGGGTGCCCCGTCTCCGAGTCAGTAGATCCTTCCTCAGAGGAATCGGCCAAGGAGGGGCTGTCGTGAGGAGCATTAGTTCCGGGAACCAGGTCCGGGTAGGCCAATAGGGTGCCACCAGCAGAACCTGCTCCTCGTCCTCCCTGACCTAGCACAGCAACTGTGCCAGAAGGCTCAATGGGGGAAACGCATACCTGCGAAGGCCCCGCGGCCAGCTGTGTACCAGAGCGTCCGTGCCGAGTGTTCCCTCAGTCCGGGAGAAGAACAACTGGCAGTGAGAGATTTCTGGAGAGGCAAGCAGGTCTATCTGAGCGGCTCCGAAACGTCCCCAAAGCAGCTGGTCTGTCTGGGGATGGAGTCGCTATTCTCCGGGGAGCGCAGCTCGGGACATCTCGTCGGCTGCCTGGTTGAGCAGCCAGGAATGTGAACAGCACGAAGCGACTCCAGATGCTTCTGACTCCAGAGGAGGAGATGGCAGGCGAGTTGCGACATGCGACGGGAGCGTAGACCACCTTGTCAGTTGATGTACGCAATGGTCGCAGTGATGTCCGTGCGGACTAGTACGTGCTTGCCTCGTAAGCGCCCTTTGAGACGGATCAGGCAAGGCGCACTGCCAGCAACTCTAGGCAATTGATGTGCCAGTGCAGTTGGGACCCCGTCCAAACCCCTGACACTGCAAGACCATTGACGTTGTCCCCCAGCCGGTGGTTGAGGCATCCGTGTAAACCACAGCATGCCTGGAGACTTGTTCTAGGGGCACTCCTGCCCGAAGAAACGTGAGGTCTGACCATGGGGTGAAGGTTTGTTGGCAGGCTGGTGTAACTTGGACCCGGAAAAAGTGCCGCGTTGCCACGCACACCTCGGGACTCGGCCATGAAGCCAGAGCTGGAGCGGTCTCATATGAAGCAGCCCCAAAGGCGTAACTGCCGCTGCAGCTGCCATATGACCCAGGAGCCTCTGAAAAAGTATCAGCTGGACCGCTGTCCTGCCCTTGAACGTATTCAAGCAGTTCAACACAGACTGAGCACGTTCCTGCATGAGGCGTGCTGTCTGTTCGACCGAGTCAAACTCCATACCGAGAAAAGAGATCCTCTGCGTCGGGGAGAGTTAACTCTTTTCCCAGTTGACGCGAAGGCCCCACAGGCTGAGATGTGAGAGCACCAAATCCCTGTGTTTGCACAACGTATCCTGAGACTGCTTTGTCAAGGCAGTTGAGAATGTGAATGCTCTGTTCCCTCAGGGGAACAAGGGGTACCTCCGCTACTTACGTGAAGACACGGGGCAACAGGGACAGCCCGGAGGGCAGGACCTCGTACTGATATGCTCGTCCTTCGGACGCGAACCACAGAAATGGTCTGTGGCACGGAAGGATCGAAACATGAAAGTACGCATCCTTCAGGTCAATCGCTGCAAACCAATCTCGGAGACGGATGCACCTGAAGATGCGTTCCTGCGTCAACATCTTGAACGGTAACCGATGAAGGGCCCGGTTCAAGACACGCAGGTACAAGATTGGTCGTAACCCACCGCCTATCTTGAGTACAATAAAGTAGGAGCTGTAAAACCCCATCTTCATAACGGCTGGAGGGACCGGCTCTATCGCACCCTTCGCCAGTAAGACTGCGATCTCCGCACGCAAGACAGAAGCATCGGCCGCCTTCACTGTTGTGAAGCGGATGCCACTGCACTTGGGGGGACGCCGGGCGACTGAATAGCATAGCCGAGCCTGACGGTTCGACGAAGCCATCGAGATGGGCTGGGTAGCTCAAGCCAGGCTCCCAGACACCGCGCTAGTGGCATCAATGGAACTACAGGCGTACCCGCAGTGGGGCAGAGCGGAAGAACACAGGGACCCGGCCCGGACGTCTTGCTGAGCTCTGCTGGTTTCGAAGTGCCGGCTGGCTGGGGCATACCCGGAGGGGAATTCCTCACCGTGACGTAAGACCAGTCCACCCACCGCCAGAAAAAAGACACCCCCGGCTGCCATCAGAGGGAACCCCAGATCTAGGCAGTAGCACGGGCACTCCGCCCCCTTGCAGGTAACGGAGTCTGGTCCACAACTCCGAGATGGCCATACCCCCGCAATGGGAGCATGAGTCATCCACAAAAGCCACCTCAACGTGCTTCGTGCCCAGACATGAGAGGCAGCAATCGTGACCATCACCCAGCACCAGGTAAAGACCGCATCCAGAAACACCCGGAGGGTACGACAGCCTTAAAAAAGGAGCGTCTTTAAAAAGACATTCCACCTGTGAAGCTCTTTTAGATGGAAATTGCTCTTTTGGTGTGCTGAAGCGCACAGGGGAGATGGCCGTCTGAAACACACACAGGGGTAGTGCTGCCTGTTGTGTGCAACCCACTCGACATGGGAAAACCACCGCTGCTGAAGTGCCGTCCACCAGCACGAGAGCCCACGCAGAGCGTGCTTGACTGTAGTTTTTACTCTACGTAGAGGTCAGGAGCAGAACGATAGAACCGCCCGGCTCCGAAGCGAAAAGCTGAATATACACTGCATCTGCTGCCTACTTATACTAACGCTGTTATCAGCGGCAGCTGGATGCAATAATCAATAATCAATAATGTGCATTGGCTCGTTTAGTTTACAATCGAAGTAGATTGGTCCCTCTAAGCTAGATCCCAATTCGTCGGTCATCCGACGTGACTTCGAGAGTGACCAACTGAAAGGGAACAGTCGGATTGATTTTGGCAATACAAATGAAGTGGACAAATGTCAGTAGTCTTATCTCATCATTCCATATCTGGTACCTTGATGGTGCTAAACTGGTGTCACAGGAGGGGAACATGCATGGAAGATGATATTAAGATGCGGGTATGAGAGAAAACTAGGCGTTGTAAGTCTCATATATGGGTTTATTGAGGAGGAGATAAGGGTGGAGAGGCACGTACACACAATCTTCCCTGATGGGGATTTTGCACAGGTTCTGGCTTTTGCGAGGTTCTGGCGCACAATCTAGCTTGTGCGTACGTCAACCTTTATGATGAAAGTACATGAGTTTATACATGCGGCCCCTGACCCTGATCTGATCGTGTTGTATATTTTTATAGTGCTCCTGGTTCTTAGACTGCATCAACACGACAAAACATTCTTTTGAATAGACTAGAAAAATTTTGGCATGAGGGGAAGGCATTCGCATGTTCAAATCCTACTATCTGCACACCAGCGATTCATAGCAGTGAATGGAAGAGGGTATATCGACAAGGTAACTCTTACAGTTCTGAAAAAAAACAGAGGTTTTAATATCGGACCTAAAACTCCAAATGAAGAACTAGAACAAGGTCTAATCACTCGATGGAGCTATGTCAAGTCGTCGTCATCAGTTAGGAACTAGGTGTGCTATTTGATAGCAATCTCTCCTTAGAAAGCCACGTTCTAACATTTGTAAAACTGCATTTTTCATCTCAAAAATATATCTAAATGCCCTATGCTCTCAATGTCAAATGCAGAAATGTTAATTGAATGCATTTCGGACTCAAGGTTAGATTATTGTAATGTTTATTGGGTGGTTGTTCTGCACGCTTAATAAACAAACTTCAGCTGGTCCAAAATGAAGCAGCTAGAGTTTTTACTAGAACCAGGAAGTATGACCATATTAGCCCGGTTCTATCAACTCTGCACTGGCTTCCTATTAAACATTGTATAGATTTTAAAATTTTGCTAATTACTTATAAAGCCCTGAATGGTTTAACACATCAGTATTTGAATGAGCTCTTATTGCATTATAGTCCTCCACGTCCGCTGCGTTCTCAAAACTCTGGCAATTTGGTAATACCTAGAATATCAAAATCAACTGCGGGTGGCAGATCATTTTCCTATTTAGCGCCCAAACTCTGGAATGATCTACCTAGCGTTTTTTGGGAGGCAAACACACTCTGTCAGTTTAAATCTAGAGTAAAGACCAATCTATTTAACCTGGTGTACACATAACACACTAACACATTTCTAATATTCAAGTCCATTAAAGGATTGTCAGGCTGCATTAATTAGGTCAACCGGAACAGGGAACACTTCCAATAACATACGATGTACTTGCTACATCATTAGAAGAAAAGGCATCTATGCTAATATTAGTCTGTTTCTTTCTTATTCCAAGGTCACCGTAGCCTCCCGATCCAGTTTGTATCCAGACCAGATGGTCACTGCAGTCACCTGGATCCAGTCCGTATCCAGTCCAGATGGTGAATCAGCACATAGAGATGACCTCTACAGCCTTGAATGTCAGCGGAGACCAGGACAACTAGATGAGCCCCAGAGACAGATCCCCAGTGAAGACCTTGTCTCCTAGACTACCATCGGGACAAGACCACGGGAATCAGATGAGTCCTCTTCACAATCTAACTTTGCTGCAGCATGGAACAACCTGCTGGTTCGTTTGGGCAGAGTAGAACTGGCCCCCCGACTGAACCTGGTTTCTCCCAAGGTTTTTTATCCATTCTGTCACTGATGGAGTTTTGGTTCCTTGCTGCTGTCACCTCTGGCTTGCTTAGTTGGGGACACTTAATTTCAGTCAACATCATTGACTTGATTGCACAGACACTATATAAACTGAACTGAGCTGGATGATAACATCACTGAACTCAATGATGAACTGCCTTTAACTGAAAATTGAGTGTTTACTATTGTCGGTTTGCATTATTGACACACTATTTTCCTATTTGATACTGTAAAGCTGCTTTGACAAAATCTGTATTGTTAAAAGTACTATATAAATAAAGGTAACTTGACTTGATTTTCACAGACAGATTGTTTCACTCCATAAGACCTTTCATATATCATAGGAGGCCACGGTAATAATTTGGTGTTCCTGATGCTTTACTTTTTTGGATCTCATAGCAAATGTAGATGCTAATTAAACGTGTATGAATCGCCATGGATCACCGTTTCAGCTAAAAATCTTATTTACTGTTCTACTGAAGAAAAAGGCACCTACATCATGGATGCTAGTCTGCAAATGTTCATGTTTTTGTCTTTATTTTTTTTCTCTTTAATGACATTAATCAATTAATTAATACAATTTGTTATACATACTGTATATTAATTTGTATAGTATTTTATTATTATTATTAATATTTTTTTCAGTGCATACACACACTTGAATACTGACATAAATAAACACGTGAGTGCCTTCACACGCAGCACACATATGCAAACAGACGTCACTCCTACTAAGACTGTGCTGTTGCTGTAAGCTGAGGCAATGTTGACATTTCTCTTGACTTAGGACACATGGCAGCCTTTTTAAAGAAATGCTGACCTCCTAAGATCTGACGTGGGGCTAAACCTCTTGCAGCAGTATACACAAGTGTGTAAAGCACACAATTAGCAATTAGCTAAAACATAGATATGTAGTTGATAACTAGTTCCTTAGCTTATGTTTTTCATGGGTCATTCAGATTATTTCCCCCTCTAACATGACACACTTGTGCTCACAGCTTAATCCAGTCAGTAGTACAAGCCTCTTCTTGGCTTGCTCCTAAATTACCTCATTCTTACCGCTGAACAATCACTTGTTTACTGGTTTGACCTTACTCAACCTCTTAACAGTTCTCAGGAACAACATAACTTTTGAAGGACTCTGAAAGCATTGTATCTACTGAGACCCAACAGTCTGGGTAAATGCCGCAATTCTGTGAAATGTGGCACAATATAGCAAAGGTCAGCACAACAAACCCTTCAAGAATGACAGATACCAACCCATGGAGAATACTTTAAGTAAACTGAAATTTATATGTGCCATGTTGCCCAGTACAATAAACAAACATGAAATACTGAGAAACATGCAACTGTAAATTGGACTTGATGCTCTGCACAACCCAGATGATCTACCCAAACACTGTTTGTGAAGATTATAACTGTGTGAAGTATTGTTAATCCTATTATCCTACAGATTACATGTGTTAAAGTCTTATTCTATGGCCTGGCCTGCAAGAGTCTCCTTCCTGGTAAGAAGGGCAGTGCTGACGTGAGTGGACACTCAGGACCCTGATTAAGCACAGAGAAGAGACCTTGTTCTAATCAGAGGAGAATATCTGGTGTTCACGCATAACCTTTGTCCAAGACCTCATTCCCATTTTACTCTCTCCAGCTGCCAAACTGAAAGAGTATTTTATTTTGGATTTCATATCATATCATGACATTTTCATAAAGGTCAATGAAAACAAAAATAGCGTTATATCATACTATATGAGCCATAAAATGATTTAAAAGGATAATATACATACTGTATATAAATAAATAACAATTATTTGCTCCTGGTTTGTGGGTTTACTATTGAGCCAGTAGAACAATCTTTCAATAACAGCCTCTGCCTCTTTCAAGCCTTTATTACACAGTATTAGCTTCACAAAACAATCTGCTCTGAAATGTGCCACACAAACCATTAAAATCAAACTGAAATCATCTAGAACCTTGTTAAATGTAAACTTCACCTACTCCTACTCTTTCGCTGGAATCATTCAAAACGATGCACTGCAGGCACAGCATCAAGTTTAGCAGACCTATTTTTGGCAGAATTTATTTACATGTTTCTCTTATCGTTAAATGTTTAGCATTAAGGAATAATTGCATATATGCTAAATTTCCTTTACTACCTCACGGGTTGTTATATGTTAATATGTTATATGTAATCATCTCACGTAAGGAACAAAACATTTTTGCTGTTTACTTTCAAATAAAAGGACTTTTAAAAGGACGTTTTGGACTGGGGTTGTTCCAGTATGAAAGTATGTTTTCATAATGCAATAAGCTCCTTTATTTAAAATAAGATGAAAGAAAAATGTATTGTTCCTAGCGTATAATCATGTACCATGGTAAATTAAATGTGCAAAGCATAAATGTAACTCTATGGGAAGTATCTGAGGCAGCAGACATAATGGATGACAAGTATGTTTGATATGAGATTGCACGTCATGGAAAGTGTGCACATCTCAGTGGGCTGCATGTCATATTAGAATGTTTTATGACTACTGCAGACTACACTCAATTAAGTTTTGTGTGCATCCCATGAGTTCCTTCATCTGATCTTTGAGGATATCCCCTCAGAGTAAATTTGTTAAAAGTACATCTTGCTAAAACTATGTGCACTTTTTGGTGAGAATGAAATCCCCAACTGCAATGACTCAAGTCAGACATGAGTAAGACAAATTATTGTTTGAGAACACCTTAAGGCAGAAAAGCAGATACAATAAGCACACTCACACTAATAAAAAATAATTCTGAGAGGCTGAGAAGCAAGTAGACAAAAAACAGACAGTTTTAAATATTATGAATTCTGTGTGTTTATCTTGTTGTAGCAAAATCTTTTGAACACAGAAATGGTTTAGAATGATTTAGTCTCTTTTCTTTTTTCTACAACTCCAAGTGAAAAACGCGACTATGCTGCTTCACATTTACGCGTATGTCAGAACAATACGTTAAAGCACCTTCTCTTTTTTTCTGACCGGGAAAATGAGAGGATCACTGTACAGAATACCATCATACATTCTTATATATTTTTTTATACAAAAAAGTCATAGAAAGAATTATATACCAAGAGCAGTAACAAATTATAAACAATGGATGTTGCAAATCTAGAATGTGGCTTAAATGTTTAGTTAAAAATAAAAATAATACTACTAATAATAATGAAATAAATTAAGAACTGAAAGTTGCATTTGTTTATCAATATCTTTCTGTATATAATATAACTGTAACAGTAAAACATAATCAAAACCATATACAGTGACATTGTATCAGACAAACAAAAAGGCAATGAAACTGTTAGCTTTTCACAAAATAGAAAAATAAAGATTTTTTTTTTTTTCAAAATGAGAAAAATAGACATTGTATGTTATGATCCTTTGAGTAAAACTTCCTAGGAACACCAGATCTATAGTACACACTTAACAAAATTAAATAGCCATGTTGATGTCTGAAATGCAATTTAACACAGGATTGGCTGGAGATTTTTTTACAGATAATAAGTCTAGATAATTTATTTTAAAAATCAGTAAAAAAAAAATAATGTGTCATATTTAGCAACAAGAAAAAGGAAAGGTCATAGAAACCTGACCTTACAAAATCCAATTCTGATTGAATACTGTATCCTCGCCAAAACTATTGCCCACCTGCCTCTGCCCCCCTCCCCCTGTGCAAGACAGTAACAATATTTAGTTGTAAAGCATTACACTCGTAATAATGTTTACGACTACTTTCAAATTTCACTAAAATGTACTAAAAATGCACTATAGATGTGTTCATAGAAAGTATCACCACATTTTGAAATGGTAAAATTGGAGATAATGACTATACATGATTTATCCAGGTCTGTAACATTTTCGTTTGTCATTTAATAATCATGTAACCAACACTTTTCATTCAAATCAACTTGCACTGCACTAATAGCAAGAGAGTCCCCTTGGAGCAACCTGAGGTAAAGTGCCATCGCTCAAGGGCACAATGATGACAGAAGAGCTCAGTTTTTCCCCAGTTCATGACCTCTGTGTGAAATTAAGCTTGCCGCAACCATTTGGCACTAATAAAGGTTTATACACAAAACTTTGATCCAGATCCTGTCCTAAATGTCTTTCAAAACATATTGTCTAGCATAACACTCTGAGCTATAGTTCAGGCTTAGGTCTTGAGGGGCTTGTTGTGGAAAGTACAAAAGTAAATCACCAACACTAACAAACTAATCTTACAGAGGGAATAGATCGATAGTTACAGTGTTAGAAAATAGGGGTGGAACGGTTAAACTTACTCACGGTTCAGTATGTGCTATGTTTAGGCAAAAACTATACTGTCAAATAAACATAAAGAAAATAAGAATATTCTATCTAACTACAAGCAACAGCACAAATAAATAAACAGTGAAAAAAATACAAATAAAATAAACAGTGCTTTTCAGTTTTTTTAGGTAGGTCTAACATTAGTTTTTAGGTACAGAAGTTGAATAAAGTAATGAAATGTAAAACAGCATTGCATATTTGACTGTATAAATTAAATATTAATCCTTATTAAAGTTACAAAAGCTATACAATAGCAGTGAGTGATTTCCGTGTTGTTGCTATTTGATTATCATTAAGAAAGTGCTGTCACTTTAAAAGAATGCACTGATACAGTACGTTCAGCCGGCTATGTCTGCTATAAGAGGATACTTACCAAGACGGGCATTTTGACATAATTTTTGTGTGAATTTGTCCATTCAAACTAGGGTGACCGTACGTGCCATTTTTCCCGGACGTGTCCTGGCCAGGATTTCTATATTGCCTAAAATATATAGGT
This sequence comes from Sinocyclocheilus anophthalmus, assembly GCA_018155175.1. Lineage (NCBI taxonomy): Eukaryota > Metazoa > Chordata > Actinopteri > Cypriniformes > Cyprinidae > Sinocyclocheilus > Sinocyclocheilus anophthalmus. Next base: position 21,223 of record JADLZN010011417.1, read on the forward strand.
TTTGGCTTTGTTTGCGTGTGTATATCGGTTTATGACATCAAAATACCATACAGACGGTTCCTTATGCTTTCAAGATGCTCTCGAGGTACTTTGATGTCAAACACTGATCGATCTGATCGCTGCTTTTAAGTCAAACACACATCCTATGTACACGTAATTGCATCACTTTGACCATAGATCCCACCTTCTCACACACATCATGATTGGTCCATTATGTACAATGCCTGCACATTATTGATCAAGCTACTTTTCAGTCATTACCTTAAGCAACTATGAAAACGGAAAACAAAAGCTCAAAACCAAATCCTGGCAAGGACGTGTCCGGTAAAAATGGCACGTTAACTACCTAATTCAAACACAATACTTAAGAGAGAGCTTAGTATTTGCATGCGCTCTGAGGCACGGGTTTACACGCTCAGCGAGCGCACTACAATTTCTCAATGCGCGTGTGAACGCGTGACCTCTGGCTCTTAAGGTAGCACTGAGGTAAAATAGGGTAAAAAAAAAAACTAAGAGTTATCGCCTTACTTACCCAGAGGATTGATTACATGATAATTGCCAAAAAAAATGTGTATTAAAGTTTCTAAACTGTTAGTTTAAATATGCAAACTATTAAATAAATATTATTAATGAAATAGCGCTTATTTGCACACATTTATAGTATCAAAAACCTAAACAGGGATATGTCAGTTTAAAAATCTTGTTTCATTTTTTGAGTCTTAGAGTTAAAAGTTTTTACAGAGGGAATTTTGGGTATCTCATTTTGTCACTCCATAATTCAGAAAATGCTTAGAACGGGTAGAAAACACTATTTTCATAATTTTGGGGGGAATAAAATGTTGTATATAATCAAACAAATTATATATGAACAAATCCCCTGTAAAAACCTTCAGGATATAGACAAGAATAAAAATGTAAAGTTGGTGTGTTGTAAGTGTACTGAAGTGGAGATTAGGGCTCAGTGAGGAGAAAAAAACTCATTTGAGGGAAAAAGGCCTTTAAAAATATGCATGTAATGAAATCTATTGACAAATAAATAAAGTGCTATAAAAGACACACACAGGCTTTGGATGTTTCTTTCCACTGTCTGACAAAAAACACTTTTTGCAAAAAGCCAAAATCTCAAAATGTGAAGGTGCTTAAAAAAAAACCAGTTTTTGGCCTGCGTGTTCTCCCCTTAAAGGTTAAACGTGGCAAGGCTTAAATGAGTTTAGTTTAAACACAGATATCAACGTGTGCTGTTCAGGTTGCACCTGTGCGCGCCAGCAGCCGGGTGATGATGGAATAAATGCTCATATTCCAGCATACGGCATTCGCATTGAACAAGAGTGAATGGTTTGTCCACGTTTTTTGTTTTTTCTTCATCGCTGTTGTAATGTTTTGGGAAGCCAGAATGCGCATCCATCAACAGAAAATACATTAGCCGAACCCTGTGGTTTACATGTAGTTATAGCAAACCATATTACATATCTGTTGTCAGATTTAAGTTGAACCGCGGTCCTAGCACGTGCCGAACCGTGTGTGGAGAACCGTACAGTTCGATTCTTTTCCGTGAACCGTTCCACCCCTATTAGAAAATGAAAATTGAGGGGGCAATTACCATCATGGAAAATCAGGAAATCATAATCAAACATTATTTTGAAAACATATTCCAAGGGTATAATCATACCCTTGGAATATGCTTGCAAAATGTAATTTAATCAATTATTCACATAGTCATATAGCATGGTACTTTAAAGTATAGTGTGGCATTACAGAGGTACCATGTCTAAATCATGTTGGTATATACCATTTTGAAACTTTTTTTTTTTACTTTTTAAAAAGGGCAGACAAAGGGGACATCGAACAGAGTCTCTTCTTGGTTGGGTATGCAACGTATTGGTTGGGTATGTAATATGTAGTAAATATCGCTTTGTATAAATAATATGTACCTCGGACAGACTGACTTGTACTGTGCTGTATCAGTACTAAAGTAAATTTGCAGCGATCAGATCAGACGACAGTCAGCTTTCAAACTCTGAAACTAAAAACAAATGTGACAGATGCACTGATAAACTGAAAAAGAGGCACATAATGTTAATAAACATCATAGACAATTAGCAGATTAAGTTTGCAGATTTGATTATGACAACGAAATCTTCCTGTACTTTAGATTTGTATTTCTCCTCAGTGTAAAATATGTATGACAGGCTGTATACTGTATTCTTCAGTTGTTCAGGAAAAATGCAGGGGGACAACACTAGAATTAACTTAAAAAGTAAAAACGACAACAAAAGAAAAAGAACCTACAAAAATTCATTACATTTGCATTTCTTTCTTTTTTTCATTTCACCTGCTAAATTATGTAGTCCTGTCTCATGGGAACGTTTGGTCCAATGTGATGCACATCCACTTAGCTGAAGAAAATCCTCTTGGCAAACTGCAGTGCACAGTCGGATAAATTATCTCTTTTATTCCCCCTGCTTTTCTGAGATACCCCCATATCCCTTGTTCTTGGGTATTTATTCATATCTGCTTTAATATTTCAAGGCAACTGGAGATATCCTTCGTCCAGCTCTTAATAAACAGGACCAGCCCTGGCCTTGGCTGCTTGCCTAGCTCGAACACAAACCTTTGAACTTCTTTGTGATCAAATGATAAGAAGGACAATATTGACATGGAAAAATCATGCATTACACAGTCATGGCCACTGCTGAGGTGTCTTTTCATTACAGCCATTTGAGTCCTTCTTTATGTCATATGATGCAGCAAGTTCATATCCTTTTCACCAGACGAGTTCGGAGAATGGGTTGTTTTTTGTTCTTTTTTGGCAGAGCTAATCAGATATCCCTGTCAGACTGTACTCTCCATAACCCACTCAGAGCTATCAAACGGTGCCTTATCCCCTTCCCCCTCACTCTCGTCGCACTGCAGGAGCATACCATTGACCGAGAGACTCCTCTTAGTCCAAATGTTGCTGATGCGTCGTGGGTAACTAAGGCACTGTGAAGCACCAAAGTCGCCCATGTCAAACGAGTGGCTGCGCTTGGGCTTGCTCTCTGATGGCAGCATTACAAGCTTCCCAAGCTTGGAATCTCCCTGGCCTAGCAGAGGCTCCTTGTCAGTGGGCGGTCTCATGCCCATCGCCATGGCCCCTGAAGAAGATGGTCCTACCGGATCTCTTGCGGGAACCCTCAGGTCCAGAGAAGCAAATGCCCCTAGCAGGTTATCCAGGTTTGGTCGTGCCTTAGTTGATGATTGCGTCCACCTGTTGGGCAAGGTGTTAGAATCCACGTGTCGATTGTAAGACTCGACTTTCTCACTTCCAAGGGAGTCAGCCGAGGAGGATGAAGAGGACGAGATGCTACTCTGCAAGGAGCCACACTTAAACTCCACCACTTCATCTCGCATCACCACTACAGTCTTTGGAGCCTGCGGTGTAGGAGCGCCGTTGTTTAGTCGCTGTGTAGCCTGTGGTCTCCCATTGGTCTGGGAGTAGGTATTGCTCACCGTCACCAACTTTGCAACCTGCAAGCCACTGTTTACTTTATAGCGTACCATAAGGATGACGATAAAGACCAACAAAGTGGCTACGATCACTCCACCAATCACCAAGATCATGGTTCCTCCTAAAAACTGACTGTGCAGTGACTGGCAGCGGGGATACTCGTCACGTGTCTCAAACTGCACACAACCCACTATGTTCGTCGCAGTGAGTGTGGTAGCGGTGTCTTCCCAGATGGCCAACACGCATAGGTCATACTGCATCCCTGGCATCAGGTTGTTGACCAAGAAGGATTTGCTGATCACCGGAATCATCCTGTGAACAAGAAGACACAGACATTAACACTGACTCTCAAAGTTCAACAGAAGACTAATCATTAAGTAGATGCAGTAGATTGAAACCAGCAGTATATCATACTGAAGGTGGTTATTAAAATGCACATACTGATTGCTCATTGCTTTATTGTGGATGCACACGATGCTCTGTGCGTTGGCAGAAAACAATCATTAATCCTTTTATTATGGTGAAAACTTAATTACTTGGAAAGCACTGATCATATCAACCTTGGAAGTTCATTTAGACGAAATGATTTTGAAATGAGGTCTATTGTGCAGTCAATGGAGCCAGAGATAAAAAGCAGTTGTTTTTGACTGACTGGAAGCAATGTGGGGATTACGTAAATATCACTATTTGAAAATGTACTTGACGCACATGCAACATTCCTGTCAACACTGAATCATTAAAACAGGCAAAGCATGTTTTTGAATGGTAATTAAGTAAATATTGTTTTGGAAAGGGGGAAAAAATAAATTAATAACATTTTTCTTTTAGGTATCTGAATTGGTTAAGAGGATAGATCTGGCTTGATAAAAAATATATTTCCTTAAGTTCTTTTTATGTAGTACTCCAGCACTCGACCTCCTAAAAAGCACCTTGAGTACAGAGGGCATGTAATCACAAGTGATCTTTTTTTTCTAACTGCATTAGCTCATCATTATCTGGTACATTCTTTGCAGATACCTTGCTGTGGATGTAGACCGAGAATACTAATTAGAGTGCAATCATTTACCTAACTACCCTGCTCTGAGAAGGTTAGTTGAAAAGGAGTGATAGAAGTGTCTGAGACTATTTTCAGAATATGGGCAAATAGAAGAAAAAAATTACAATTATATACTGTATTTAACATTTTATTTTTGTTAAACCACAAGCAATAATAATAATAAAAATAAGATTAATATGTGTATATTGGGTCCACTGGGGTCAATGCAAAATAAGACATACAACATAGGAACCCAAAAATGAAAATTCGGTCATGACTTTCTTACCTACTTGCGGACCTATGACTTTCGGATTGCAACACGAAAGTAAATGACTGTTTTCCATTTTCTTTTTCATGCAGATTAGTGAACAAATCATTCTTTTGTGTCGGATCTTTTCAATTAGTTAGCTTTCATTGATCTAGTTTTCAGTTTATGTCATCCAATTACAGCACTTGCCCACTGGAAGGGGAATTTTCAGTTCTTGACTACATCTGCTTTGGTGTATTTCACAACTTACACAAAGATATTGTAAGGATTCAGAAGACTTGGAATATAGTGCATAAGTCATATGGACAACATTATGCTTTTGCATTCCCAGTCATTGCAAGTGCATGGACAAGAAAGACAAGCATAGTATTAAGACGTTCAGTTTTGTGTTAAAGGAAATTAAAAAGTAAAAGGGCAAGTAAATAAGACAAAATTAAAATGTTTGGGGTGAACGAAAAAAAAAAAGTACTAGTGAGTTGATTTGGTTCTTTATCTTAGGCCTTTCCTAAAACTAGCACATCATGGGATCCAGTGTTTTGTGTTAGAGACATCCTTTACCACACTAAAACCACATCTAACAGTGCAGCCTGACACATTGTCTACAGTAAGCCTCTATGCCAGCTAGTCCATTACTCATTCATAATTGCTTTCCCATCACAGGAGAAGACGCTACATTCAATGGTGACAGCTTTACGAGAGAGCCCAACCTTTTTCCACTCGAGCCTTGTGATTGATTTTTTTTTCTTTGTTGTTGCCAGCATCCAGGCTAACACTGCTCTTCCAAGAAAGGAGGAAGAAACTAGATCTATGGATAATACCACATGCAGTTCACTAGCACAAAGTCATTAAAGGGGTCATGAACTGCAAAATCAAAAGTCCCTTGATTTTTTTATATATAAGAGGCGATTGTGCTATAAAAAAAACATTCTGGACGATTCAGAACTCAAAACTTTCTTGTTAGTCTAACAACAACTTATATTGAACTCAATCTGCCAAAACAACAGGTTGTGGAATGTGCCACTTTATGACATACTGTAATCGTGTGGCTAAACAGTGCCTTCTGCCTCGCCCACTGAATAACGAACATAGTACAGTAGGTAAATGATAAGAGCGGAAAATGCAGGTCTACACAGAAACCAAATGATAAACTGTATTTGATTAACTTTATTTATAAAGAAGATCCAGACCGCGTCAGTAGGAAATTGGTCCTTTGTTCACTAAATTTTACTGCAAATTTGTTTACAAACAAAGCACAATTCGATGCAGGATTTTCCAAAAGATTGAAACTAAAAAACGATGCTGTGACTACTATATTGGATCGAACCACACAAGTGTGAGTAACTGATCACTGTGATCACTATCTATGAAGGATGCAGGCTGTCAAACACACACCACCACTAGCCAATCATACCAGTGGGCATTTACTTCCAAGTCTACAATCTGCCATACCTATTCAAACAAAGTGTTCCAAAGAGTGGGTTAAAACAGGACAGAGAATACCCTATTGCTTCTAAATTATGTTTTTTTTTTATGTAAAAAACTTGATAATAACATTATAAGTGGACCTCAGAGAACAGTACAAAAAACAAAACAAAAAACAAGGCAGTTCATAACCCCTTTAAGTAATAGAGAGGCACCAGAAAATGAACCGTCATACTCATTCTTTGTAGATTATATGTTTTTCACAAGTCAGGGAAACCAGATAGCCTAATGCTTATGCATAGCCTTTCATATTTAGGCAGTTTGAAAGGGGAACCCATCACTTTGATTATAAACTGCTGTAGAACATGTAGATATAAAGAAAGAAGTAAGAGAAGTGAGCTGAAATTAAAATCAAAATAATAAAGCATATTATAAAAGCTCATGTTGCCTCAGGCTTCTAATGGTGATGATCATGATGGTTGTATTATGCAAAGAAAAAAAGCCTAGAGGTAATAGGGATTTCTACACATTTTTTATTTCACACAGAGAAAATGTTGCATTCGATTAAAGGATGGAGAAACCAATCTTTCGACAGCTAATAGAGGTGTATTTAAATAAATAAAAAAAATGTCTGTGCCTTTTGACTGTAATACAAATGGTAAGATTTTTATTTTATTTATTCATTCATTTATTTATTGTTTAAAAAAACAGTCTACATACATATTGCTTATAGTTTTAAGCATACGATCATAAAAAGGTTTGCTTCTATTGCAAATATATTTTGATTAAACTTTATGTTACAGTATGTGTACTTACAGTGTAATTACTGGGTATAAGGTAGCTACATGGGTTACGTTAGGGCTTGGTTCAGGGTTAGTACAGTAGTTATTACCCAGTTATTGTAAGGGCTATAATAAGTACATATAGGCGTAGAACATGACTGTAAAATAAAGTGCAATCAATATATTTTATAGAAGAAAAAAAATAGTAGCACATTTGTATTTATTTATTTACTTATTATTTGGAGTGTTTGACCAAAATACCCACAGGCCAAGGAAGGAATATGGATTATCAAGTGCTGGTGGTGGGTTTATAATTAGAATTATTACCCCACAAGTACTTTCACCGCTAAATTTTTATTTATTTTGCTTTAGTGTGTCAGTAGAAATATCAGTTTACATTACCAAACATACCTTTTGCCATTAATTGTAATAATCCAGTGAGATTTTTGAATGCACAAGGAGTCTGACAACAGCCAGTGCTCCACAAAGAGATCTGATCTCTTCATCATTATCAGTCTGTCTGGAATGACATGAAGAAAAATAACAAACTGAGACAAACTAAATCCAGAAGAACTGTGGTAGTCTTCCCCAAAAAAAAAAAGGATTTTGCTTCAAGAAACCTACCTGCAAACTACAATACTGTTAAAAGTTTTAGGCCCTTGTGTAAAAATACTGAAAAATGAGGCTGCTGTCAAAAAAAAATTGTCATTATAGATTATAAATTATAAATTGAATTATAAATGTCATAAATAGATTTTCTTTACCAATTAACTTCTACTAACTAAATTAAATCAACATTTGGTGTGACCATCCTTTGCATTTAAAGCAGCTTTTACCCTAGGTGCTCTTGTGCATAGTTTTTCAGGTAGTTTTGCAGGTAGGTTTCTTGAAGCATCTTGGAGACGTTGCCACAGTTCTTCTGGATTTAGTCTGTCTCCGTTTGTTCTGTTCTGTTTCTTCATGTTATTCCAGACAGACTGGACTGTTGTCAGACTCCTTGTGCAAACAAAAATCTCACTGGATTATTACAATTAATGGCAAAATGAATGTTTGGAAATGTAAACTGATATTTCCTACTCACACACTACAGCAAAATATAGAAATAACTGACTTAAAACCATTTTTAGCTGGTGAAAATTGTAGTGTTCTAATCATTTTGGCCACCATTGTACATAATGTGTAGGTAACTGATTCAGTAAAGGGTAAGTGTGCCATTATTGTCTTAGCTATTACACTCACAGAACACCATTAACATATTTGAGATAGGCCTAAATATGCATGTGAGTGGTCGATTAAAAAAGATACAAAAACAATGTCTAACATAACTCTTGGCATAAGTGAGTCACCTTTTAAATGTCACTATAGTTACTATCTTCAGTGTTAACCTATTAAACATTATCTGTTTAAATGAACTGAATTCAGTTTTGAGTTATAGAATACATCATTTATCTTTAAATCTAATGATAATTTCCACAAATATTAAGAAAGAAAATAAAGTGCAGGTGAAAGCACAAGCCTAATTAGTGTGTAGTTTGGTGGTTTAAAGGAAAATAAACATGGAATACTTACCTATAAATCAGGACATCATCCTCTGAACAGTTGTATTGGAGCTGGTACATTTTGACTTTGGGTGCCACTTTGCTTACTGTCCACTTGATCAGAGCAGAGACTGCAGTGACCTCTGACACTGACACTACCTGTTCTGGTTGGACTTTGGTCTCCCCTTTACTAGTTTTAGTGGAGCTGGTGATGTCAGACAGCCTGGACTTTGGCTGAGATGTGCGGTTAGTTCCATTGCTTAGGTGGGGGAGTTGGATGATGGAGAGCTCAATTGAGGCTGTTGATTCTCCTGCTGCGTTTGCAGCAATGCAAGTAAATGTCCCATAATCCTTAGAGGTGGTGACCATAATGTCTAAAGTACCATTTTCATACACTATAGCCCTGGATGAGTTACTAATTAGTCGGTCATCTGGAGCAACCCAGTGTATGAGAGGCATAGGGTCTCCCACTGCCTTGCAGCGTAAACTGGCCGTCTGTCCCTCCAGGACCAAAAGCTTATGGGTATGTTGGGTAATTAACGGTGGTTCACACACAAACTCTTCCTCTCGCACATACCAGAAGTAGCGACCTTTCAGACTAGGAGGGGAGGCGCATGTTTCCATATCGTCCTCCCGTTCTAAACGGCGCAACCAAAGAATCTCACAGTTACAGTGAAGAGGATTCCCGCCAAAGCTGAGAGACAAGACCGGGGCAAACGGTGTACTAAGAACGCTGCTGATCTGTGACCGAGCAAAGATTGGATCTGGCGGAAGCTTCTGGAGACGGTTTGATGTAAGATCCAGCCTTGCCAGCTTTTCAAGATCAATAAAAGTGCCTTCAGCGATGTGGCTGATGAGGTTGTGGTCCAGACTCAGCTGGTGTAGGTTGAGCATTTTCCGAACGGCCTCCCAGGGTATGCCTCGCAGGTTGTTGTAGGAGAGGTCTAGGTCCTCCAAGGTGAGCAGCAGGTCATCGAAAGCTTCTTTGGAGATACGAGTCAGTTGGTTGTTGTTTAGGATGAGGTGTTGCAAGTTCACTAAGCCTCGCAGGACATCTGGGCCCAGCTCTGTCAACCGGTTACTGTCCAGGTGCAGCGAACGCAAGGTTTCAAGATCCACAAAGGAGAAGGGCTGGATGAAGCTGATGGTGTTTCGTGACAGTGTGAGGTCCACAAGGCCCGTCATGTTGGTGAAGTCCTGCTGGGTAATTTTGATAATGTAGTTTCCTCCCAGGCGTAACTCCACGGTTCTTCTGTCAATGTCAGAGGGCACGAACAGCAGACCTTTGGATGGGCACAGTGTGCCCAAGGACTCTGATAGGTTCTGACAAACACAATATTTAGGGCAGGCTGTGGTCATCATGACTGCGCTTCCCAGGAGAAGGAGGCAGCAGAGCACTTTGGCCATGGTAAATCACAAGCAGGGACCTGGATAGACAACAAGAAAAAAAACAAAAAAAACAATGGTCAGTTCTTTCCGGCCATACAAACAACAAATTATTTATTGCCTCTGCAAGGGCTATCTGATAAAAAAATAGTCCTCCTTTTGAGCACATTTTAGTCCTCATTATGAACCAGCTTAGACTATTAGAGGCTCTTTTTGCAATCCTCATACTCCTGTCAGAGCATTGAAAAGATGCTGAGGTACAAAATATGTTTTATAGTTGCCGGAAGCAAGAGTGTTTGACGCTATTGTCCGTATGTGAATTCCGCAGTAGGCTCCATATCTCTGACACAGAGAAAACGGATGACTGCGCTTGCCCTCAGACGACAGCCCATAATTCCTGTAGATATTTGTATCATCAATTCCAAATATACTCAAAACTTAAATCAATTTTAATCAGTGCTCTGCCAGACTGAGTCTAATGGTAGGGCAGGGTTGGTGGAACTGTTTTAGGTGCTTGCAAGAAGGAGAAGGGGTGAATTTCATTTCCAGGCGAGAATTAAAGGATAATAATTCTCTCAGCTGGCAGCACTCATACAATAAATCATCATTGCCTCATCGATACCGTAAATTCCTATAAACCCCAGTACACAGAGTTCTGGATTCCAAAATTATGAGCAACAGCTTATGAGTTTTCAAGCACATCTTGCTTGCTAGCCTCAAATTTATTGCATATATCAATATAGCTCCGAGGTGAAAGTATGCAGATCTGAGTGTTTGTAGAAAACAGGGAGTTGGGTGACTGACATTGGAAACTAGACTGCAACTCATCTTAGAAAATCAGCAAGATTTTTATAAAGCATAATATTGTGATTACCCTAACCATGTAATCAAAATTGCCTGCAACAAAATAAATAAATTGTTGCATACAGGGGATGGATATTTCATTGCCAATTTGACATACATGCAATCAGCTTTTGGTAATGCCAGATATTTATGCCAGGGCTGAGTTTTGCTAGAAAGCAAATAGCAGAATTACCATAACATGTCAGGCAATTTTGTTTCTCAGCTACTACAAAAACCCTGAAGACTACTAGCACATTAACAAACAATGACTCCTGGGTTTAAAGTCTGGATAAATGCAATATTTAAAATTGTACAAACGTTTTGAAACGTGGAAAGAAACTAGTAGGAAATTTGCCAGTAAACTGAAAATGTGATACACCTAATTTAATAGTCTAAAGTGATTTTACGCTGAAACAGACATCTTGCAGAGAATACAAATTGTGATGTTTTCTGGAACATATTTTCTTTATTTCCCTTCTGAGCATATTCCCCAACTATCAATTACTCATTCTCATCATTTCATTCTGAGGAAATCAGATTTTACAATTTTATGAAAGAGCAAAAATCCAAAAATACATATTGGTCTAGCATATGTAAACAGTGCAGAAGAACACAAATTCCATCTTAATAAAGACAGGAGGAAGAAAGTTTAACCATAGGCATTTGCAACATTTCATTACTGTCATGTTGGTTGGAATTTATGGGCACCCCATATTCGATTCGATTAAATATACCCTATGCGGAATAAAACTTAATTTCAATGTTCATTCAGGACTCACACTGCATAGCAGTGCAAAGTTATAAGAAGTTTTCTTGGGACAAGGGAATATTTGTCATTTTTGACAGCTAAAACCTGATTAGGCTGAATACAGTTGAAGCTTGCCCTTTAGCAGGCCTGTATTTCTGAGGTAAGTTTCCTGCATTACCAATTATCTTATAACTGCTTGTCAAGCCTCATCTTTATTCATTCCCTTTGCAGCCTGCTAATGGCACAGCCATCAAACACATATGTAACAATTGCTGAGGAACACAGCCCTCAAGAACATTGCACATATCTGCATTTCATCTAAATCAGACAGAAAAGGACGGAATGGCGGAGTGGAAAGGAATTTGCTTCACTTTATCAAATGAGTCAAACATCTCGGCTTGTTTGTTGGAGGGAGTGTTTAAATGAGCTAGCCTGGTCACTGCTAACTTCAAGCAAATCAACAAAAAGAGATCTAAGGATTGAGAAAAATCATAGAACTCTCTTTTTTTGTCAGTTCAGCAGACATTAAGGCCAAAGAATCATAACTTTAGTAAAAGAAAGCGTGTAAGAGCACATCAAAAAGTCTTTTATCAAGTGAAGGAGAAGGTGCCCATGAGACAGCAGGATGTGAAAAACTACAGAGACGACTAAACATCCAAAGGCGAGGTAAAAGCTTAGGCTTCGCAATCATACAGTGCTGAAGCGCAAGATGAAGGTAGAGCTGCCATGAAATGGAGGGCCATTTATTGGAGATCCAGGGGAGAACTCCCCAGTGCAGATGCCTGATTGGACATGGCCTAACCATTATGACAGTTGGAAGTCAGTTTGACAGCGCTGCTCTGAAATCCTCATGACATCTGACTGCAAGATGGATTCCGCAACTGGCATTATATTTGTGCAATGGTCTAAGAAATGTATTTATTTATTTTTACAGTACACAACCATCTTCTACTTTATCATACCATTTAAATATAATAAAAATGCAACGATGGAGTTTCTTCATCTTCTTCCTCTTCTTATATATGTCAAATGCAGAGTTTTCAGTTTGATAAATTAACAGTTGTTCTCAAGTAAATTTATTTATTTTTTCTTTTTGTTAAATTGTTAAGCCAAAAAATATGGCTTCTTCATAGGACATTTAAGGTATGTATCATATCATATGTATATGTATGTGACAATGCATGTATGAATAACACATTACAGCGTTTTTAGCTTAAATCTTTTAAAGTGACATGACATGTAGCCAAATATGGTGTCCCATACTCAGAATTAGTGCTCTGCATTTAACCCATCCAAGTGCACACACACACACACAGCAGTGAGTAGTGAACACACACTCCCCCACCTACAATCCCTGCCGGTACCATGACTCGAACCCATGACCTTTGGGTTACAATAGAGACTCTCTAACCATTAGGCCACAACTGCGCCGCATAATCATGCAAATTACTCAGATGCTCTCCGACAACACTCTAAAATTGTGCAGAATGAAATCCCAAGTGAAGAAACGCATACATTTCTTGTGAAATCAACATGTACAAGCACGCCAAGTTTATGATGTAATCATTCTTTTCACACAATGTCTTGGTCTACTTAAAGTTCAGGCTTCTTCTTGTGCATCATTGCAGGTTTATGAAAATCATTTCATTATACAATAAATGCCATGCTGCCTTTACGCTCTGCCAATAATGTTCTTAACTCAACACTTCTGTGCTCTTTTAAAAGTCACTACTCTTTTTCGCAAAACACATTTGCTGACAAATGGAACAACAAGAGTATGGTATTGGAGAGAAGGTTATTAGAGAATGGTCTCCTTCAGTAGAGTAAAGAAGAAAACTTTCATTTGAGTCACAGAGGGATTGTGAATTGAGCTGTGTTTGAAACATAACGGTTTATTTAATGGCATAATTCTTCATAAAATTAAGAGAAAATTAGAGTAGTGTAGCAGACAAACACATTTTGGTGTCAAAATTTAAGAAAAAAAAGTAAAGGTATCTACACTATAACTATGTTGCATTAAGTTGTTGACTTCAATCACACAAATATTAAGGTTTTTGGATGTGCTATGACTAGAAAAGCTCTAGGGTTGACAGAGGGGCTAATGGATTGCTTTTGGTCTACATGTACTAGCCTCCATTCCACCAGAGATTATTGTCAGAACAATTCAGTGCATTGTTTCCACCAGAGACATGAAAGCTGGAGGAAGCTTGGTGTTACCTGAGGTAATCTATGCTCAGAAGCTCTGGAGATAATGGGTAATTCTTTGTGAAGTATGAGCAAACTACTGTAAGTAGCTTTTGGGGTGAACGTCTTAGTGCCGGGAATACCTTTTCATTCTCCACAGCTCAAAAGTCTTTGGCAGAATTTCACAGTTAGAAATAAGTTTCACATAATTGCATGAATCCATGCGCTCTATGAAGACAGCTTTGAACTAGTTGGATCTGCTTGGAAGCTTTTTTGCAGTGCTTCTATGTCTCATTCATTAAAAAGCTACACAAAAACTATAGGCTATTGCTTAGAATTGTACAGCAATACTTCACAAAAAACTGAAAATTGTATAAGAGAAGATATATTCAAGAACTTACTACACTTATATATAAAGCTCAAAACAGATACACACACATCTGCAAACAACTTGAGTTTTCTGAGCCCCTTTACTGACTGCAGAATTATTGTTATTACTGTGGATTTTATTACTTTTATTACTTGTTTTTTTTATTATTATTATAGAATTTTTTTTTAAATACAACACAATATAAATTAAGTCTTTCAAAGTTGTTATAGCATTATTGACAGAGTTAATTTTGTAAGTTTTATCTTAAGTGAAAATGTTTACTTTCATATCATAGCTAATATAGCAACCAGTCCAAAGTAGTAGCAGTGTCTAAATAATAAATACTAAATAGTGCAGCTTTTATTATTCTAATGAAGATGGCATGCTCGTGTGAGAGAGAGGTAAAACAGAATAGGCTCTCTCCCCAGCGCTTCCATTTGATTCTCTCACGTCATTTAGGCAATAATTCACACACATCGCCTTATATAAATCCATATCCAGAAACGTGACCCATCATATTTTACTCTCAACCACCATTCACTCAAACAGCAAATCCTCATCCCCTCAGACATCTCATCTTTAGCACACTGGCGTTCTATCTCAGCATTGCCATGCAAATGGTCTTCTTGCCCCTTGCTTTCATTTATTCCCTGTGCCAGCATCTTTCATAACAAGTGCACAACAGAAAAGGTCAGATTTATTAAAAGCTCTCTATATATTTTCACCCTCCCTCTCTTCTTCTATCAGTGTAGTCACATCCACGGCTGCTAATCATTTTCGCCTTTACACACAAACATCCTGTATCTCCCATTCCTTTGATTAATGTGCAGACGACACAGCGCCATTTTAGTGGGAAGTGATGAAAGCCCTCAAAAGGAAAGCAGAGCGCAGCCAAAGGGGAGGGTGACAATGGGTTTATTTCATACTGCGGCCAAATTAATTTTCACAGCAGGATGCGGAGGTTAAAAAATCTGATTGCTTCTCTGCTCGACGACAGGCTAATTAACCTTAACAGCTTATGTTGTGTCTACGCTACGCTAATCTACAATTTTGTGTTTATTGTTGCTAAAGTGTGCGGCTCATTGATACACAATAAAAAAAACACTCCATTCGAGTGCGCCTTCGCTCTATAATTTGTTTGTTGATAATGAGATAATGTAACATGGTAGACATTCAGAGCTGATAAAGATTGTGTTTTTCTTTTAGCATTACCATTGTGTGAATTAATGTACATTTTACACTGCTGACAACAACATGTCATTGTGTAATAATCATTGAACGTGGCATGCACACGACTGGGATTCACATTCAAATCCCACTCTTCCTCTCTGACTAAATGTAGATCTATTATTTGGTGAGTTTTGCCCTTTAGACAACACTTTAGACAAACCTGTTTGCCTACAATAATCATTCATCTCAATTATTAAATATGCACATATTAAATCAGATGGCTTGGGGAGCATAAACTGCAGAAAAAAAACATTTAAAATATTAAACACTTCACCTTTAAATGTGCTATTGTGTTACACCTACATGTACAAACTTCATACAAGTATGTATATTTTGATAACAGGACAAACAGTAATCCATTTGCTCCCTTTAGTCTTTTATCAAAAAGAGTTGTTCACAGGAGACACATTTATGAAATATGATGTCCTCTAAAAGCAAAACACAATCATAGGGCTATGTGTCTGATATTGTCAAGCCCTGAAAACGGAAGAGCTAGCTGTCAAATTTTGCACTCCAGTGAATATTTCCCAGGGTAGGTTTATTTTTGAAAGTCAATTTCTCTATGCACATACCTTAAAGTCATGACTACAAAAAGCTTTTCAACAAGTCCACTATTATTGTGAAGGAAAAAAGTATGATGATGAACAGAAGCTGACAAGCTGGCATGTCGTTACACTATATGGGGCAAGTTGTCACAATGGAATCAGCCATTAACTGCCAATTACATGCTTTAAAGCCAAATTTAAGCAGCAAAACAATTACAAGTAAGCAAGTAAGTAAATAAATAAATAAATAAACTATAGATTTGGATATAAAATAAAATAAAAATATCAACACTTGCCCATACCTAAAATTCCTGAAAAATACCCTTGCCCTGACAACATAGTTTTCAAGCTTTTGCTAAAAATGGGCCTGAGAATATCATTCCAATATCCTAAATTCGGTACTCTTCTTATTATTATTTCAGTCTCACTTACCACAAACATTTAAATGGTAATGTATCACGGTTTCTAGAAAAATATAGCATTGATTCAGCATTGATTATAATGTTTCTTGAGCACCAAATCAGTATATTAGATTGGAGTAATGGCTGCTGACAATTCAGGTTTGCTATCACAAGACTAAATTATTTTAAACTATTTAAAAACTGAACACATCATTGCTATAGACAACATATATTTGTGTATTTGGACTTTTGAGCCCAAAATAGTTCCTGACTTATAGCATATGCGGCAACTTCCCTGTGAGACATCTAGCCCCGAGTCTCCCCTATTAACATTCATATTTATGACTCTTACGAATTCTCCATGCAGTACACAGCACCATATCCACCACATCATTGAGTTTTCCTCCAGGAGCCTCAGAACCCCTGAAGCATAAGAGTGTGAAGATCAGAGGGCAATAGACCTCTTAAGCACAGCAGACATATGTGCATGCATCTGTGAATACTTTTGACAGCGTTCTAACTGTGCATATATGGTGCAGAATGAAAAATGGAAACAAACACAGCATGCCCATTTTTTCTTTCCATTGCCTTTCAAACAGACAGTCAAGCAGAGAGGGCTGTTTGTGGCATTATCAATGGATCCATGCTCTCATGTGTTGACAGCTAAATAATGGATCCCAAATTTCAATTTGAGGAGCTAACAACTGTCTTCATTTTCTCCTGTCCTCTTACCATCTAGGCTGATCTGGAAGTAAGACATCTGCCATGACAGATACGGCTCTTTGGGGAAAAATAATCCGTCTCCTTATTGCATTTTGGACAATGACTCCATTTGGTTGCTAATGTGAAGCATGATAAGGGCACTAAACATGAATGAAAAAGTTCCACTGTGGGAGGTGAACGACAGGTCGCATATAATCACAAAGCCACCCAACTCACTGCAGGTAGTACCACACAGAACAATCAGTGCCCTTTTCCTGTGTCTGGCCATAAAACCAATACTCATATACAAATTTGTCAGCTATGTTTGGAAGGGAATACTAGTGCTTACTGCATAAAACACACATAAATTCTAAAAATGCACGTTTAAAAACGTATGCGCTCAAATGAGACACTTCTTGATGAGAAAACATGAACATATGATTAAAAAAAACAAAATTACCAAAAAAAAAAAAATCTTGATGCACATCAAAAAAGGCAAGTGATTTTGCACAATGGGACGCCATAACTGGCCTAACCAGTGGACTGATCTCATTGCATGGTCATTCTGAAATGTTCATTAAAGTGGTTCGGTATACGACTGCGTTCCAAAGCAAGATAACATGACCGTGTATATTGCATTTTGTCTGGGCATGCTGAGGCGCAAGTAATTTATTATATATGAAAAAAAGACCAACTGTGGCTTCTCCTACTGCAGCAAATTACCTTTATCTTAGTGATATTTGGCGCCAGTTAATCAGGAAGTTAAAATTTAGTTTTCTTCATCTTGCTAGATTGAAATGGTGCTTTATTTTCAAATGTTTTATGAGATATTATCTATTTATGAGTTAAATTTGCTGCTTTAGATGGAAACCTAGTATGTGCAGCATTTAGATTTATGTGTGTAATTTAAATTGTAATGTATTCCTGCAATGGCAAAGATGGATTTCAGCACCCATTACTGCAGTCTTCAGTGCCACATGATCCTTTAGAAATCATTGTAGTATGCTGCTTTGGTGCTCAAAAAACACTACGTAATAATAATTTGAAAACCCCAAAGTTGTTGTTTGTTTTTTTTTTTTTTTGGCTTTTTTAATTTTTTTTTTAAGTTTTTTTTTTTTTTTTTGTGGGGAAACAAAAAAATCTTAGTAGACAACATTTTGAACATTATTGTACCTGTTAAAAATAAATAATCCAAATATAAGTTATTGATCTTAGTGGTTTAAGTTTGACCAAGCTGGTGTTCCACTGGCAGGAAGCTGGTCTCCCAATCTTACCAGGATAAAATGTATAATTTAAAACCAGTCAACAGACCAGCCTGGAAGACCAACCATCTCAGACCATTTTTCCAGCAGGGATTAGACACATGCCTATAAGGGTTAAGTTTTAAATTCTCATTTTAATCTATCGCTTCAACACTATAAGGCAATTAAAGATACTAAGTATCTAATATAATTATATATCTAGATTATAGTATATAATATATATATATAATATATTATATATTACAGTTAAGACATAGGTTAATCATTTACCTATCACTCTATATTTGGTTCAGACGAGACCTATAGGTCACCAGCTAATATGTAACTTAAAAAAGAAAAACACATATCTACCATCTGCTCAGCCTGTCTTGGCCATGTCTGCAGTGTCAAAGGCTAATGCTATCATCATGTACAAAGAAAGATTAACACCAGCATGAACTGAATTAAACCCACAGAGCTATCTATTTTACCCTGATGTAGCTAACCTGTATCAAATATCGAAATATCGGAGACTTCCTCGCATCATAAATACGGGACCATCTGCAAGAGTTTAACGAGGGACCACTTCTACAGAAAGAAGAGAAATGGACAGGTTCATCTGAGGGAATGATAAGTGTTCACTCCGTCAAGTGGAAGCTACTGCCGTAAGCTATTTTTGAAACAACCCTTTATTTCAGGACACAACTGGAAGCAAAGTCGGTCATCAGAATATGAAGGGTTGGCACAGCAGCACAGATACATTTTGGGAATTATGTGATAGATTGGATGATTAAATAGTAAAACAAAAAAAAAGTTATGAATTTTCATTACATGGAACATGCAGTTTCAACTGTTGTTTGGGGGAAGTACAGTACTTAAGAGAATCAATGAAACGGCAGTTTGCAAACAAGGCAACTACCTCCATTTTCACCGATTACGTATGAAATAGCTGGTTGTAACAAAACACTACAATTTGGATTTCCAAAGAAAGAATACAAAAAAAAAATGATGTGTACAACCCAGGTTCTTGGAAAACGTCATATAAAATACATTTGCTGAAAGAACCATGTCATTGTACCTGGCTTCATGAAAAAGCTTGGACAACTAGGCCTGAAAGACATCTTTCTCAAATGCTTTTCACAAAGCTTCTCCTTTTCAAATTTCTCATAAAAAAAATAATAAAAAAAAGATCTTTCTCTATTGCGTACATTTTTTTGGGTTGTTTTTAATATTTTTACGGTGATCGAATGATATAGGGGGTATCTCTAAATAAAATCTCGGTTATAGGTGAGGGGTAAAAGTATAATAGAGGGGATGGAGGTAGGGGGTATATCGAGATAGACATTAGAGACATAGTCATCAACAATATTTACCTATCCTGCTAATTGGTTTACAACAACAAATAGGGGGTCACCCTAAGTGATGACTTACAAAGAAAAACACATATCAAATAAAGCCATCTCCTCAAAAGGGACCTGTCTGTGGGCCCTGATTCTGCATTGTCAAAGCTAATGCAATCATCTGTACAAATGAAGATAACACCGGGGGCGCCGGCCGCGCATGACGGAATTAACCCACAGACTATCCTATTTTACCGGCGTGATAAGGTACATAAACGGCTGTATCAGAATAAATACTAATAGGTAAAGCTGAGACTTGAAGAGGGTCCTCGCATCATAAACATACGGTGGTACGGCACATCTATAGCGAAAAGAGTTCAACTGAGGACCGACTTCTACAGAAAGAAGATAAAATTGACCGGTTCATCAAGGAGGGAATGATAAGCGTGAATCACTTTCCGTCAAGAGTGAAGCTACTTGCCGTAAGCTATTTTTGAACCAACCCGTTATTTCAGCACAACTGAAGCAAAGTCTGGAATCATAACCGAATATGAGGGTTGCAAGCATCCAGATACATTTTGGGGAATTATGGTGAGAGATGGATGATTAATAGTAAAACAAAAACAAGTTATGACTTTTTTATTACAGGACCCTGGCATATTCACTGTTGTTTTGGGGGAAGTAAGAGTACTTAAAGAGCAATGAACGCAGTTTTCAAACAAGGCAACTACCAAAAAAATCCATTTTTCCACCTGATTACGATGACTGCGG
The DNA here is from genome assembly GCA_018155175.1 of Sinocyclocheilus anophthalmus. Classification (NCBI taxonomy): domain Eukaryota; kingdom Metazoa; phylum Chordata; class Actinopteri; order Cypriniformes; family Cyprinidae; genus Sinocyclocheilus; species Sinocyclocheilus anophthalmus. The sequence continues at coordinate 41,517 of JADLZN010011417.1, forward strand.
CTGAAGGATGTGGGGGTAAGCAAAACACCTAACACTTGTGATTTCCAAAGAAAAAAATACAAAAAAAAAATTAGTGTACAACCCAGGTCTAGTGAAAACGTACATATAAAATACATTTGCTGAAGCACCATGGTCATTGTACCTGGCTTCATAAAAAGCTGGACCCTAGCCTAAAGACATCTGTTTCAAATGCTTTTCACAAAAGCTTCTCCTTTTCAAATTCTCATAAAAAAAATAAGAAAAAAAAGATCTTGCCGAGGTACTTGCTATACATTTTTTGGATTGGGTAGGTATGTTGGTTACTGATGTAAGGAATAACCCAGGTCTAGGTTTTTGTATCATTATAATCTTGAAAAATTTGGAAAGTTGGTCACCCAAAAATGCTGGAGCGTCATTTGGGTTGGTGGGATCAGAATGTAGGTTGGTTATTTTAAATTGCCGCTCTGAATGGATTTTTTGAAAATGACCTATTCATGCCGTGTTGTTAACCGCATAACAAAACGTGAAGAATTAAAAAAAACTATGCAAAGTGGGTAAATTAAAGATGGCTGGAAAGTGCAGCGCGGTTGTGAGAAGTTATTGTCTCTCAAAAGAAAGCGTCGACTGTGAATCATTGAAACGAGTCTTTGAAACGAATCCCAAGCCTTTCATGTTGACGTCAACATGAAACATTAGCATATTGCCCGCCCACTTGTTGGTCTTTTCGCACTGGTCTGAATGAAAATGCAAATTCATTCTTTGCCACTAGGTGGGGCTTTTGGAGCGGTAAAAATAGTGGTTTACCCGGTAATAAGGCTAAAGTACACAAAACACAATCAACTGGCACTCACAAGCGGGCTGCTTATCATGGGGCAGTTGACAGGTTGATGAAGATGTACAGTGGGGGACCAATCGGTGGGAGCAGCGTGCAGACTAAGCAACTAATTGCTGTGAATCATATTATAATCCTGGTCTTTTATTAGAGTTTTAGGTTATAATGGGGAAGCCTGGTGTGTTTGCCCCCCCCCCCCCCTTTCCCACCCCCCCCCCCGGAAGGAACCAACAAAACAACCCAGGACAAATATCTAGAGTTAACATTGCAGAGCGTGGACTTTTTGCGTTCTCTGGTACAGGAGAGAGTCACTTCCCATCCGACCGGGATCTGCTTTGAGAAGGTGCAGCTTGCTATCAGTGGAATAACATGTTATTGGTATAGCATCTTCATTTAATTTATAGAAGTCGTGTAAATCTAGGTGGCTTGAGAGAATTTTATATTTTACGCAACGCCAACATAAAAGAGAGGAGAGGGTCAAAACGTCAGCTAAATGCAATGGCGCGTCCCCGTAAATTTCGGCCAGAGTGGAGCACCAACTTGTTGGCCGGTAGTTCATCACATAAATGGATTTAGTTAATTATAATTAATGATTATTTAATTTAATATAGCCGTAAAGATATGTTCTCAGATCTCAGTACGTTAGTTTATAGGCGGTTTGGGCAGTGCAGTCACGCATCATTTCAGCGTGAGTAAAAAACGCGAAGGCCGCGGTCTGAAGTTCGCAGTAATTCCTCCCGCGAACAGCAGCCCCTCACCGACTCGATTTCGGCGACACAATTAGAGCACTATTTATGTAAAAAAAGTGATAAGTAAGCACGAACAGTTGAATACGTACAATTAAATTGAAGGAAACAAAAATAAAAAATGCTGGAAAAGAACTTTAATAAATAGTAATGGGTTTTTTTTTATTCTAAAATGCTTGTTAAACAAAAATTTAAATGTACTATTTGGGGGTAAACTATTGCTGATATCAAACGCCAAATAAAGGCAATTATGTCGAATTGTTGAATGGTGTGGAATCGGCGTCCAGTGGTGTTATTACTTATAATAGATGGGATTCCTCGTTGTGATATATGAGTTCTGTGTGCGCACAAGGGAAAGCATCTCGGTAGATTGGGGGTGTGAGCTGGTGGGGGGGTTGTATTTACAAATATAATTCCGGGCAACAGGCAGCCAATTGATTTAAGCCTGCAATATGAATCAAATTTTAAGTAAACTAATTGGTAGCAGAACAACGGGGCCAGCCGGGGTTGGGGCGAGGGTAGTGGGAAAAAACATCGTAAACTGCACCACCAGGCTTGGTCAAAATAACCAGCATTGGGTTTCTTGGCCATATTTACCCAGCGCTGGATTTCCTAAATAACCCAAAATATAGTTTGATTTTTATGACGGCGCAGCATTTTTTAAGAGTGATTGATATACACAGGCCATCATGGACAATCCGGGTGTCCAAGAGATGCGAAAAGGCAGGAGTAGGTGAGTCCAAGACTTTTATTGGGTGTTTTGAATCAGGTCAATCAAACACAAAATCACTGTCTGCTGCGGTGCTCATTATATTAGGAATTCAATAAACGACAATTCTTGATATTTTTGTGTGGCAGTTTCATTAGTGCACTGGGCACTGGTGTTAAAATTCCACATATCGATGGGTAAAAGATGAAAGTTCCCTTTAGGCTTTTTGTTTTGTACTTGCAAGTGATTGTGGCATTACTGGTCGCTCAAGTTCTAGTTCCCAGTATGCTTTGCATAGAGCTGCTACTCTTCAGAACAGTGACAACCACAAAAAACTTCAGCATAACTCCAGAAACTCTTTTAGCACTAACGTCTTCACTTTATTTAAGAAACAAAGGCAACTCTTTGGGCACAAGGGCACCAACTTGAGCAGTGACAGCAATGACAGGATCAACGAGAGCTACATTCAAGGAAAATTCACTGTAAACATCCAAATGGGCACAGGGGCGGTCTCATTGATTAAAACTTATTTCAGAAAAGTTAGTGGTATATAAATGTTGAGACTAAAATTATTATAGATATTATAATAGGTATGAATATATGTATATAAATATTTATGTTACAGTGAATTGTGAATTTCAACAGTCTAGTATATTTGTAACTATTATTATACGTGATATTATTATATTATTATATTATTAGTATTATTCACTTTGACTGGGTTCCTAAAACACCAGTGTGAACGTAATGTGACCTGAGGGACGAGCGATATAATACCATTAAAAGATTATTTGGAGTCCACATAAATCCAGACACAGCGAAGAACAGAACTATGATTTGTAATCTTTTCTTGGATACAAGGTGTGAGCCATTTAAAACCACTTCAAGATCCGTGAACAGGCAAATGGTTGGACGTTGATATGAAAGTAAAGGAAAAAGGTGTGCGAGGGAATCGGTGATGGCATACGAAATCAAAAATTACTAAAGTTTGTATGTGTCTTATGAAAAAAAAAAATGTCAATCCCTAAATATCCCATATGAGGACACCTGATCAGATGTGGCAGGTGGTAAAGAGCGGTTTTCATGTGCCTTTGGGTTTTATATTAAATAGCTGCTTACCATGGGCTCTGTATGCAGTGGGAACAAGGGCCTATTGGCGGCCCTCCCTAACTGTGTACACAGCACATGTACATTGTACACTATTAAAGACCATATCCCGGGGGATTTCCTGTCACAGCCGTTCCGCACAAGCACCAGTCTCTACCGCCCACATCCTCAATAGATTTTAGCACAGCACCATTGATGCAGTCCATAACTCTTCCCCCTCTCCAGGTCCTACGGGTGGGAAAATCAGGTCCTGCTCTTATCTGAGGCTGCCAGACATCAACCCACCACGAGCATCCCACGCACAGCCTCCAGACATGCCTCGGCATGAAGGGATGGCACCCACATCACAACCGCTGAGAGAGAGAGTGAAAGCTTGTTGCCTGAGAGGGTTTGAAGATGACAAAAAACCCTACTTTTCCACTCAGTGGAAGAGCCCAGTTCTGTAGGAGGAGGAGAGGTTGGTCCACCCCCTACCTTTTGGCTCAGTCAAAAAGTACTGGTGGAGAAATGCAGCATAAAAGAAGACCGAAAATGCAAAAAATATGCTATTGATGGACAGCTGGCACAAGTTTGCGAGTGTGCGTGTAAGTGGGCTGGTGATGTTTATATAGAGCTGTCCGGGGGGAACCACCCTACAGTTCCTGTGTATCGACGGTAAAGATGCAAGAATTTAAAGCAGGACCTAATAAAGGGCTACTTCCATTTCAATCATTCACAATACCTCCCATAAAGATAACACCTCAGGCACCACAACATCCAGAGAGTTATGACATCAAAAACGAAGTAAAAAGCCATCGGAAGACGTAGCGCAACGACATATATATTCTCATATGTCAACAATGGATATGGATGTGTTGTTGTCCGACAGTGAGGTCACAATGGCAAACATAAGTGATATCATAGGAGAACACATGTCAGATACAGTGGTACGAATAAAGTAGTGCAGACCCCCTGTAATTTTTTCAACAGGAATCTTTGTTAATTGCAGCCATCTTGCTAAAATCATTTTAAGGTAGCGGTTTTTTTTCCTCGTAATGTACACACAGCACCCCATATTTTCAGAAAAACACAGAATTGTTGACATTGTTGCAGATTTATTAAAAAAGAAAAACTTAAATATCACATGGTCCTAAGTATTCTTTGCTCAGTATTTAGTAGAAGCACTTTTTTGATCTAATACAGCCATGAGTCTTTTGGGAAAGATGCAACAAGTTTTTCACACCTTGATTTGGGGATCCTCTGCCATTCCTCATTGCAGATCCTCTCCAGTTCTGTCAGGTTGGATGTAAACGTTGGTGGACAGCCATTTTTAGGTCTCTCCAGAGATGCTCAATTGGGTTTCAGTCAGGGCTCTGGGGCTAGGCCATTCAGAACAGTCACAGAGTTGTTGTGAAGCCACTTTTTCGTTATTTTAGCTGTGTGCTTAGGTTCATTTTCTTGTTGGAAGGTAAACCTTCGGCCAGTCTGAGGTCCTGAGCACTCTGGAGAAGGTTTTCGTCCATGATATCCCTGTACTTGGCCGCATTCATCTTTACCTCTATTGCAACCAGTTGTCCTGTCCCTGCTGCTGAAAAACACCCCAACAGCATGATGCTGCCCCCACCATGCTTCACCGTTGGGACTGTATTAGACAGGTGGCAGATGGTTAGTTCCCACAGAATCATACCAGCTTAAATTAGGCCGGGAAAAAAGTGCTAATCTTGGGTCGGAACATCAGACCAGAGAATCTTATTTCTCGCCATCTTGGAGTCCTTCAGGTGTTTTTTTTAGCAAACTTGCACTGAGGAGAGGCTTCTGTCGGGCCTCTCTGCCATAAAGCCCCGACTTGTGGAGGGCTTCAGTGATGGTTGACTTTCTACAACTTGCGCCCATCTCCCGACTGCATCTCTGGAGCTCAGCCACAGTGTTCTTTGGGTTCTTCTTTTCCTCTCTCACCAATGCTCTTCTCCCCCTATAGCTCAGTTTGGCCGGACGGCCAGTTTTAGGAAGGGTTCTGGTCGTCCCAAACTTCTTCCATTTAAGGATTATGGAGGCCACTGTGTCTTAGGAACCTTAAGTGCAGCAGAAATTTTTTTGTAACCTTGGCCAAATCTGTGCCTTGCCACAATTCTTTCTCTGAGCTCTTCAGGCAGTTATTTTGACCTCATGATTCTCATTTGCTCACATGCACTGTGAGCTGTAAGGTCTTAAATAGACAGGTGTGTGGCTTTCCTATTCCAGTCCAATCAGTATAATCAGACACAGCTGGACTCAAATGAATGTGTAGATCCATCTCAAGGATGATCAGAAGAAATTACCAGCACCTGAGTTAAATATATGAGTGTCACAGCAAGGGGTCTGAATACTTAGGACCATGTGATATTTTAGTTTTTCTTTTTTAATAAATCTCCAAAAATGTCAACAATTCTGTGTTTTTCTTTCAATATGGGGTGTTGTGTGTACATTAATGAGAAAAAAAAAAAAAACTTAAATGATTTTAGAAAATGGCTGAAATATAAAAAAGAGTGAAAAATATAAGGGGGTCTGAATACTTTCCATACCCACATATATAAAGGGCGATTTAAAGAAAAATAGTATTATATTTTTATGCCGTTCTCATTTTTACCTGTCTGTAATGTGTGAGAAGTGTTAACGTCAAAAGGTTTACAGTTTTAACCTTATTATTTATTTATTTTAGTTTATTGTTAGTTAGTTAGTTAGTTAATAGCTTGTCGCACATTATATTAGGGTTATTTTATATTATTATATATGTATCATCATTATTGTTATCATCATTATTATTACCACTACTACTACTACTACTACTACTACTACTACTATTATGCAAAGAACATGCAGAAAAAAATCAGAAAACAAAAACAATAGATTCAATAGGAAATAGTGTGTGTCAAGATCAACAAATTTCTTAACTGGACCATGTGCCTGCAGTGTGTTGGTCAAATATTTGTGTCTATTTGTTTCTAGCCATATTCATTGCCTGGATAAAATAAATGAAACCACATTTAGATGGCCTCCTCTTTGCAAGTGTTGAAGCTCAAAGAACTGAATTTTCCAAATGGTCTCTTTTCCAATCTTTTCCAAAGCCATCCCAAAATCCTTTCCTCCACAGCCAGCCCGCTGTGCATTCCTCCTAGTTCCACTATCATACTGCTTGAAAAGCTAATTAACAACTGCCAGAACACCCTTTCAAACATATGAAGCTGAGCTTGTGAGAAAGAGATTAATACAATTCAGAGAGAGAGAAAAAAATATTTAGAGGAATACAAATGGAAGAAGAGAGAACAGGAAAACAGGGAGAGGCAAGAGAGAGAAAAAATTGTAAGGCTGCAGAGATGTTTATTGGTTAAAGATATAGCAGCATGCTAAAAGCTTCGCCTTTTGTGACTTCAGACAGAAACTAGCAGAGGAAAGCAATTGCAGTCCCCTATATATGGAAGGTTCTATAGCACCTGATTGAGACAATCAGAAATGAGACCAAGGGTCTCAGCCTCCTGTCCCTTAATTGAAGCTGTGTAGCACAAACAAAACACGTTGGGAATCTAGCAGCTGCACTTGTTGTTCATTTGCGAGCCCCATGTATTTATGTCGCATAATTTGTTTGTTTATGCAAAGATAGGCAGACCCAAGGGAAGTGTGTTATATAATTAACACTGCAGATGCTTGAAGACACAGAATCCAGTAATAAGGGACAAACAATCCATAGATTTGCATGTTGTGTTGTGCGTGGTTTTAATAATCAGCAAGCTTGTGAAAAAGACCCTCAACACTGTACAGTAGGTAAACAACACTGGTTCATTCTAGATTCAAGATTCATTCTAATTCCTTGCATGCTACAGTAGCCAATACTCAAAAATGCAGATGGTCTCAGGATAATTACTGGGCACATCAGGGCTAAAGGCCCCCCAAGGTGCTTGTGATTGTATTTCCCTCATATTAAATAAGAACAAACACACCAGCACGATCCTAAACATCTGTCTCTATGCACATCAAAATTGTCCTGATCCATGAGGTCATTGCTCAATGTCAAGTACTGGTAAAATATGATTTCTACAATTATTGTGTCACAGAATGTTTTATTGAGTGTTTTATAGCTGAAGAATAAATGCACTATTAGATGCAAGTATTCACACTTAGTCAATCTCTATCATAATATTCTACTCATCACAATAGAACATGCTCTAAATGAAGCAACTCAATGTTCCTTTGTTACTAGTTCTAAAGTGGCATTTTCAAATTAGTGATGGAGCTTTGAATCGGTGGAGGAAGGAAGTAGTTCTGCCCAAAAAAAGGGTCTTTTTTAGACAGCAACCCATTGTTTTTTTTCTTATGTATTTACACCCTTATGCCATTGACTTTGTATGATAATATATATATATATATATATATATATATATATATCAATATAATTATATCCAAACAAATGTTATTTCATACACTGCAATGCAGTAAAAACTGCAGAGAGACTGAGATAAAACAAGCTTAAATACAAAACAAACATGCAAAAAGACACCACCGTATGCTATGTCATATTATGAACTCCCCTGGATGTATGGGTGCGGTTGGTAAACCAAAGCCCCCATACTCTGCAACAAAAATAGCAGGCTTAAGTAGGCCTATATTCTGAAAAGATGTTACATGAATATATTCATAGAGAGCATTGTGCTTAGAAGAAGCCTATAAAAGGCTGACACACCAAGTGCACACTCAGAAAGCCAGCGTGCTCTGTTTTCAGAAGAAAGGAAAACTTTAGTCTCTAAGTCTTGCATGTAGCCAAGAGTAACCCCTGTTTTAATGGAGTTCAGTGTCAGAAAACAAAGGTTCCTGCAAAGACACTGGGCGGCAACCGTGGCATTTCTGGTGCATTAGTTTCACACTGACACTTTTGTCACACTGATTCCCCCCTGGTAGAAAACTTATGCAGCTTTCAGTAGATCAATGCTGCTCATCCTGGGGAATTTGTGCATTGTGTGCACTGCTGTGTAGGAAAAAAAAAACATCAGTGGTGGCCTACTTTTGTGATTATTCTTTCCAGAGTTGTTTAACTGATGAGTGCTCTATTGGAGAGGAATTAAAATGGAGGGAATTGTTTTCTCTGTGAGTGATTAATTACCACGGAAATAATTATCCCACAAAAACAGAGCAATCTCAAAGTAATAAGAGGCAATACCCTGTCGAGGTATGACTAAGGACTTTTGGTTGGATTATTCATTCTGCAGAGTCAGAGTCTTGTTCTGGGAGGAAGCTAAAAGGTAGATAAGATAAAGACTGATATATATTAGTGCTGGGCAACGATTACAATTTTGAATAACGGGGGATTAATACGCTGAGTTATTGTTATAAACAAAAAGGCACACAATGTCAATAATGCAGTTCAAAAGTAGTGCATTGGATGCACTTTGTTTTTCATTTACAAAAGAGGACCTGCCTAATCTGAACAAAAGTGGCAATAGACAAAAAAGGGGTTGGTTTGCAAACGCTTTAAACAAATAAGGCGCTTTTTTACAGCAGTATTTGTTTTACATAGTAGCAGTTAAAATATTTCTTGTAAATCTCAATTTATAACATTAACCAAAGCTATTTGCCACTGCCAGGGCATTAACGTTTTTATAGAAAATATTTTATAGTTTGTGTATAGGGAAAATCAGTTATCTCCGAATCCAGAGCCTCGATCATAACACATGCACGGCTCCCAGAAAGAGACCTGGGCAGCTATCGCATGACCCCACAATGCATAGTGCGCGCAGCGACAACATTTTATGGCAAGTGTGGGGCGGGTATGGACGCGTGGTGTGGGTGCGGGATGCGGAGACTAATATGTACTCACACTGGGAGCAAATCTTAATCTGAACCGGGGGGGACGTGCGTTTGACCCCCAATCCCGTAGTGTTCGTTTGACTATGGTGATCGCGTGCGGCATGGCCGGTGTTTCTCGTTTTAGCGGAAGCCGGGGCAAGAATGGCAGTCCGTTTGGAATAGTGGGGCCATAGCAGCGGTTCACTTGAGGCTCAGACGCGCATCGTATGTAGCGGAGCGTGGAACTTGCGTTATACACGTTCAGCATGATTTCTATTAACAGGTTTGGAGGGGCGGCAAGAGTGAAATTTGTAAATCAATGTTACTGCGTCCTGTCCCGAACGAACTTCAAAATAATAAACCACAAATGTAAAAAACGCGCTGCACTCCACTCTGCTGATTCAAGAGCTCTTCACGTTCTATCGGAAACTTCCTATTTCCACTAATGAAGTCTTTATTACTAGCAGTTGCTTTTCTTTTCTGAAAAAACAGGAACATGGTTTTTGTAAATGTTGTATGCTTAGCCGAAATAAATTTTATAAACGTGAGTGCTGCTGCATTCTAAGGCCACCCCAAGCCAGTACTCTGATCAACATCCCACCCCTCCTGTTGACCCATGGTTTGTCTGTATGTGTATTCCGAGCCAGTGAGCAACGGACTTTCATAATAATAAAAAACTGCGATAATACCGCATTAACTTATCCAGCCCTAATATATATATATAGATATATATTATCGATATCAGGGAATATATATATATATATATATATCTAGATAAATATTATATATATATATTATATATATATCTATCATATTTTTGTTTATAATATGTCTCAAAAAAGAGAAGCATCACAAAAACAGTGAAGCAGAAACAGACAAGCTTCAAAATATGATTATATTTCAATTTAAACATTGCACCACTGCCTTTGAAAATATTCATTGAAACTATATCCTGGCATTTGAATATGTACAAAAACATATCCGATGAATGATTGCGCTGCTGATTAAATCTTCTGCTTACATCTCAAAATGTTGCTTGTAAACTGACACGATAACTACATAATTACTTCTTAATAACTTAGTACAGAACATAACATGAACTATAAAAATAAACTTTGAATGCACCTAATTGCAAAATTATCTTCTATGTAATGGTAGATGGAGTCTTTCTGTTCTCTACTGTTCTTCTAATCTTTGAATCCCCCTGGTTGCTACAAGACTAAAGAAGCTTTCTATAAATGTCAACAGTGTTTACTTGATGTAATTGCATATAGTAAGTAACAAACAGAGAATACTTATTAACCAATGGGTACACTGGTACTGTACACTATGTCCCAGTCTTGAGTACAGGCATAGTGAGTTGAAGTTCTGCTCTCAGCTTGTTTTATTTACGAGGATGAATTCTCTGCATCCTCTTTCCCATTCCTCTAGTGCAGGGGTGGCGAACGTCAGTCCTGGAGAGCCGCAGCCCTGCAGAGTTCGCCACTGCTGCTCTAGTGTATGAGGATGTGCCTCCTATATGAAATATGAATGCAAATGTTGAAATGGTCACCATGGGGGCCATAACACAATAACATTAGTAAAGCAAACTCCACAAAAATATCACAACAGTGTAAACTGGATGTTTCTGCACTGTTAAATAATAATATAAAAGGAATCTTTATGTATTGCTGTGCAACTGACAGGATTTATGGCTACAACTTTAATGTGAAGTCGCCATGGAAAAGAACCATGAACTCTCTAAAGGGACAGTCCCGCCTTGAACAACCTGGGGTTAAGTGCCTTGCTCAAGGCCACAATTGTGATGGCTCCTGACCCACTTCCCCAGGGATTTGCAATCGTTCAGTTTTTTAAGAAAAAAGAGCAGTTACTGGATTCCTGTAAGTTATTTGGTCACAAGCCAAGGAAAGTATTATGTGGCTAATGAGTAAAAAAAAAAAACATTAAGAAAATAAAAATAAAAAATAACTGAACTGGATAAATGGAGCATTTCCTGGTGTTCCTGAGAAGTGAAGCACACTGCACAACAACTACTAAGTGATGTGTATTGGTATTTATATAGATTTGTCTTTGTGTTTACTCAGACGCCTTTCAAGCCATTCAAGTTGACTGGTTCAGGAGTCTTGCATCAGTCTACTACTAGCTGGTGTTTTGAGCCACTGGGGGTTTTCTCATTCTACTCAGAGCGTTCCAGATGTACAATATTTGCATATGCATTCATTATTCACTATGTGTGACAGGAGTTTCCAGGTTAGAGAATGGTTCTGTTCTTTCTCTGGATTAACATTGTCCAACTGTTAATACATCTGTGGTGTATTTTCGCGAAAGCATTGTAAGTCAACTATGCTCACACAAGATCTGTAGTTACCAACATAGTTCAGCGAATTTGATTGTTGGTTTAAAAAATAATTGGTGGGGGACTTTTGTAAATGAAAATAACTATAATACTCTAGTACAAAATAATATAGTTAAAATAACATTATTTAGTAATTAAGTAGGTGTTCAAATCTATTCCATATTTACTGAATTACTGATATTGCTTGAGACTTACTGATATAAAAATTATAATTAAACTTTTTTTGGAGTACTACTTGTGCACAATGCCCATTTTTTTTATTAAGTCTAAAATGTGTTTTAATGTAACTATTGATGAGGATTGTATGATTTTGAATTATATCTGTCTTTAAATGCAAGAGTTTAAATGCAAGTGTACCTGTAGTATTTCACTTTAGCACAATCAAATATATTTCAGTATATATCTTCGAAGAATTGGACTAAAAAACTTCTGCACATTAAAACGATTAAGCCCAAAATTAGTTGTCCCCTGTTAGCATTACTTTCTACTCAGTTGTTATATATAGAGTACAAGTGGTCAGGTTTTTTTATGAGGGTAGCCTAAAGTATGTAAAGATTTGGAGTATACTTAGGCATGAAATACATGTAGTTTAGTATATTTATTTTTCCACTAGAGTATCTCACATTAACGGCAATCTCAAATCCATTATTATTAAAAAAAAAAAAAAAAGGTAAAAGTTAGTACTCCACCACCTGTGTGATGTCACAGAGGTGCGACCATGTTATGGCAATTTCAGGATAACAATCATAATTAGTTAATTTCTCCAATTATGCATTGTACTATGGTAGATAAGCAGTGAATTACATTGTTTTACAGCAATTTTTCCCATGGTTGGGAGCCTGCAACAAGTTGACTAAGTTACTTAATTTCTTTAACCAGCAAATATGGCTCATGCTGGTCTAGGATACTTTATGCTGGTTTGGTGTTAGTTTGCCTTGTAGACCAGAACAGCCATTGTGTTCTCTAGCAAAAACCTGGTTATAAATGGAGTTGGGTAAGATCACATGGGATGCTTTTAGTACTCCAGGAACAGGGTGAAGCCGGCACTTGGTGAAGTCGAGGGGGGGGGGGGGGGCTAATTTAGATTGTATAATAAAAAGAGGTGTAAGCATTGTTGGCCAATCAGACAACACAAATTAGGTTCATTGGATGACAAAGCCTACAGACCCTCACCCAAACACCAAAAGACTGACGGTGCCTATATATCTGTGAACGATCGGTGCCGGGGTGCACAAAGGAGCGAGCTCAGCCAAGATCTATAACTTTACACCTCAAAGGTGGGTGAGATAGGATCTGCCGAAGAAAACCCTACTCAATTCTCTCTAAAAATGACTTCTTTCATTAATACATAGACACATTTTTATCTGAATACTTTCCTATCATACATATCCCCCGGTCTTTGTGTATGATTACTATCGTCCGTGGGGATAGGGTCCTTGTTTATTTATACTGTTATGCATGCTTATGATAGACCACAGTTAATGTAAACTCACCTATACCATGTTTGGTCTCTGTGTATTTGTCTTCAGATGATCTAATTGAGAGTGTATATTTGATGTTTATACCTATGCAACATATTAGTTGGTGGTCTAGAGAAATCTTAGTAGTCCGTTATGCATGCACATCCAATTCCATTTAATACAAAGCAAATAGACAGTTCGGAGACAAAGAAAAATTCGTAACCTTCCTTGCCAGAAGTGGCAGGAGTCACCATGGGTGGTCTTTGACAAGCCCCAAGGAGTAGATGTGAACCGGGCAGAAGGGGTCCACTGACCGTAAAGTCCAAAAAAATCAGCTTCATTGAGGCGGGCGGCCTCGCTTTTAGTCTCTTAACTCGTCTATCATCACCTTCCCGTCTGCTGGTTGCGCCTGGCAGACCTCGACACTGCAGTCTGCAGTTCTGTTAGATTCAGAACTTTTCTGGAACCCTTAAGTTTGAGCCAGGCTTCGGCCTTGACTTTCCATTCATCAAAGATCCTAGGATCTCAGCTCATGTCTCTTTTAGCTCTTCTTCACTTTCCACCTGGGAAGAAACTCCCAACCACCACCGAGTCAGAACATTGTTGGAGTTCATCACTCTTCAAATCCGGAAGAACGTGATCACAAGTCCAAACCTTGAAACCATCAAGACTTTCATCCGAGACTGCATCCGTACACTCGTTCCAGGTCAAGGCAATGCAAGTATCATACATTTAAAAAAAACGAAACAGAGGTTTAGTATAAGCTGTAGTCCACTTTGTAAAACGGACAACTGGATTGGTTTGTTAAACTCGAGACGGTTCTGCCGGTCATTAATTCCCATAACTTCATGTATCTGGTTTCTCTAATGGCTTCATTCATCCACTTTAGCTCCCCTTTGTATTATGCTAACGTGTGTGTTTTATTTTTGTGGGGGTTTGTTAGACTAGTGTAGTATTTTATCATTTAGTTTATGAGAAAAACTTTTTGTCACAATTACATGATTTTCGGTTATTGTCACTCAAGAGGCTTGTGAATAATGTCCCTTTACGATTCTGATCCAGCTACATACTCTAATGCATTGACACTGTAGGAAAGATATTTTCTTTGGCCACAAATATATCCTTTCTTAGAGCTGATATGAACTTACACTGAATGTTCGCTTGACGAATAGATTTGTTGAATGCAATTTAATTATGCTACAGTTACTATGCAGCTGCTATAAATAGTTGTAATTAATCATAATTAATTGTAATTATTTATATACATTTCCCTTTTGAGCTAATTTGCTACAGAGGTCAGTTTATGTGATTGAACATGGGGACACACACATCTTCAAAAACACATGTTGGTGACCACTTAAAGTTAGAAGGACTAGTTATTTTATTTTATTTATTTATTTATTCTGAGACATTAATGGACGTGTAATCCCCAGAGAAAAATCCGTGGGGACTGTAGCAAGGCTATGCTAGAGAATTGTGTGATGAGAGGGATGTAAATGTGACATGTATTTGTCAGGTATTGTTTATGTTAAGAGGTTGTTGCTGATGGTACTGCAGCCTTAAATCTGAAACGTTCTTTGGGAAAAAAAAATGCATTTATTCTTTTAGCCTCTGATTCTTTAGCACATTTCTAAATCCCCAGTGCAGTTTTAGGTTAGGGAGTGTCAGCTATAAATATGCCATTGAGTTTTTCAGTAGCCAGGTGCTATCCGTCGGCAATAACCTTATGTTTCTCCATAGCTCCCACATGTATCTTAGGCTTTTTTAGTGGATTTGCTGAACTGATAAAAATGTATACGGTAAGTTGCTTTGGATAAATGTGTATGTCAAGAGTAATATTGTAAGTTACAGTAAGACGCATATGTAGCAGTTGTTTTTAGTGCATTGAGAATTGAAGGTTAGATAAGTGCAAAATGCCTCTATATTATTAAAACTGAAGACTTGCAATTTGTTGACTCTTTGCTTAAATACTTCCATTCATGCCAGATTTCCAATGAAAGTTTAACCAGTCAAGGACATAGATGACCAAATGCAGGTGCAGGTGAAGAACCAATTGACATGTGAATCCCTTTAGGGAATATGAATGGTGGTCTATGTTGAGTGACAGCTGTCGGAAAAACAGCGACTTCTCAACCTCCCAAAATCTTCTTCAGCCTGCTTAGAACAATGCTGACCAACAAAAGGACAGGTTTTAGTGACAGGCCATTGTATTAAACTAACAAGTACATTATGCTGTGTCAAACCACAAAAATAGCTACAGAGATGTGCAACAGATTTGTTGCTTAAGGCACAAAAATCATATCCAGCAACACATCAACATATGCCAGAGAGGGCATAAAGAAGTTGTCTAAATTCTAATTTAATATCCACAGATCTTTTCACCTTCAGATGAATAAGAATTGGGTGAATTGTTGCCATTTTCTTTACACTTCTAATTGGTTGACCTTTATAAGTAATAAAATTGACTGGCTTTGTCAAACTCCTGGATGAAGAGTAACGTGGCACAGACATCAATTCACTGTCATCGTAGAGGGGCTCAGATCAAATTTTGAGAAAATTCAGGTTTTCAGGTTTGTAGTTCAATCCTGATAGCTCTGAAGCTATCGCTACACTAGAGTACTCCAAAAAGTTGATCAGATTAAGTTTTAGAATGCTTATGAAGTTCTAACAGATATATTATATTATAACTAGCTATTATATACGTTAGATGTCCAGCTATTTCGATTTTACAAAACTTGTTTCTTCTCTGCTTATAAACTCAATGTAACACATCTGTTCTGACATTGTTTGTGCATACACAAGCTAATTTGCAACAGGGAAGTTAAAGAATGAATTCTTGGAAAAGTAAACATGAAAAGTTTAGCTGTTAAGGGCTGCTGGTGAAAGTATTTTTTCGTCTAGATCTAAAGGCCTCTTTGTAGGTATGTTCATATTTTTGAGAACGTCTTTGTTATTTTCCCTGAGGGTGCGCATGTTGTTGTTAGGACAGACCTGTCTTAGCATAAAGCTCTGTTGCTTCTGCTGGTTTAGAGTGGCGACACAAACCGAGAACAGCAAACAATTCCCAATTTAATTTTGATAGGTATAAACAAAGTAGACTCCACGGTCTAGGGGTAAAAATATATGTTGTGGCATTGAACATCCCAAAGTGAAATACTAGGATCTTGTCATTAAAACAGATCGTAAAAGAACTGAATTCATACAAGAACAGTGACAACATCTCTGAATATGCAATAAACATCCGCTGAACTGAAAGAACAGAGTGAAATATCCACCACAGTTATTTCAGTCTCAATGAATATTCAACAGATGACAGGAGGAAAAAAAGTGAAGAAGCCACTGTCACATTTCCTCACGCTTTGTGCACATCAATAATGTGTCGTGTTACATTATCACCAAAAAACTACCATGACAGAATACACGAACTGACTGAGAATACAAAAGTGTCCTCCTCTGCTGTTGGATTCTGTTCCTATTACACAGTAAAAAGACCAGGGACAATTGTAGCATTTTCTTTTATAAATCTCAGAGTACAAATACCATATTTTGGTATAAGAACCATTTATATGTGCCAAAAGTAGGTGCAGTTATAAAAAGATTAGATTATAATTTCGAATTATTAGAAGACTAGTGTGATAATCACCCCTGAAATGTGGGTGATTATAACTGTAGCTAGGAGCAATTGTAACACTTGAAAAAAGCATTAACCCATAATAAGAGCACATCTCAAAGTAATAATATTACTGCTTTAATACATTTAAATATCACAAATTAATATTATTGAACAATTTTCACCTTACTAATCATTTTAGCTGTCAGCAATGTATTTAAAGTAGAGTACTTTGTAATAATTACTAGAAATTGGTTAAATGTAATATCTTCGATTCACTGCTAGGCCGGTTAGGGATGTTGGAAATTTTTCACAAAGGTAAACGTTCACAATTATTTTTCACAAGCAAAGAGAAGACTTTACTAAGTGGTGCTCTTCAAGTGGCCACTTTAACTTATTTGTAATTTAATGCATGCTGTGAGACAAAGCTACACACAGACAGATAGTACTTTCTCCATTGTTCTTGATGGTAAACGTATTTGCCATGACTCCCAGTGACTTTGTCTTTTATTAGTTAAATTGACATATGGCTTGATATTTTACTGTTTATAGCATTCCATCATTGGATGAATATGATAAATAAATTAGATTGCCTGTCACAAATATTTCAATGTGGAAAATTGAGAGGATCAAAATACTATTCTGTATACAGTATATAGTTACTACTCCACCTCCTGTATGAAGTCATTAGCAACAGTTCTGTATTGTTAAACCAATGTGGTTCAAATGACAGAGTTGCGACCTTGTTACTACAGTTTCACGAATCAGTCATGACCAGTGTTGGGCAGTAATGCATTACTTAGTAACGTGCTACTGTAATTTGATTACTTTTTTAGTAACAGAGTAATTTAACGCGTTATAATTTTCAAAATAGTAATTAGAGTATAGTTACAAGCCGAGGTCTCTATACGTTACTGCCACGTTACATTGCTGACAGAATGCAATGTTTTATAATCTAGAGATTGTAAAAAGGATATACCTGTAGAGCAATAACATGACCTTTAAAAATATCTAACATATTCTTTAAGTTCTCTCTCTCCTAAACAAATCTATTGAATGATTTATATGCTTAATTAGATCTCGCCACCTTTTTTCATCAGTCAAACAATAAAAAGCGATAGGTGAAGGAGATGTAAATTGGCATAATCAAAGGGTGTGAATACATGAACACTTCCACATCAACAAGTAGCTCATTCTTACCTATATTGTATTTTGTGCCATATGGTTCCTTCTCGCAGCCTTGATGTCAACAGTTCGCACCACAGGCAGGCTTACCCCTGTATGCAAAAAAAAAAGAAAAAATCACAATTAGTGTTAAAAAAAAAAGTTTTTTGCTTTCTGCGCTTATATACCAAGATGTTTGGATTGAACTATATATCATGCTGTCTTTAAAATGATTTATTTTTGCTTTGACATCCATTTTATTTTCTACAGCTATGTGACTTCAACCCTCAGGACGGCCTATGTAGTTTATTTATGAAGTTATATCAGAATATTTTACAGCAAAACTGCAGCTCTGTGGTCACAATGGGATTTATTCCAGTTCCATAAAGAATATAAAGCATACTCCACACTGTCAGATGGCCTATCTATCCACACACAATGTGCCTTTACTATAATAGTACATGACATGTTGGCAGTGGGTATGCGTTTGAAAGCTCAAAGCTTGTTTTCATTACAATTATTGTATATTTGTTTCTGTTATTTTGTATGGGTATGTGGATGCAGTGTAATGTGCCATAATCTTTGTACCTCACTGAAGTGAGTCTCTGCGCTTGTCATGGATGGACAAACACAAAACACCCTCATTTCCAAGAAATGTTTATTTGAAACAGGGAGGATGTCATTCCAGATGATGAGACTAATTATATGAGAGAGCACCAGTAATATCCTGTTTCTGTGTATGGAATTTTATCCTTTCACACACCGGATGCTCTTTTCATGTAATAATGCTCAGTCGCACAACTTTCTTTTTTTCTTTCTTTCTTTCTTTCTTTCTTTCTTTCTTTCTTTCTTTCTTTCTTTCTTCAAACAATATGAAGGTGAGTAAACAATGACAAAAAATTAATTCTATCCAAACATCAGTGTTAGAATGTTTGTTTGTGATCCTAGCTTATCAAATAATTCCAGTGAGGATGCCGATAAGAGCAAAACACGACAATTTGCAAAGCAATTTCCACACTAATCCATTTGCATTTCTTTCTGTTCTGAGGCCTCAACAATTTCCATATGTTCAGCGTCGGATTAGTAGCACGCTTGCTCAAGTTTAGCTAGTGTTATTTTTATTTCCTTTTCACCAGTTTACCGCATCACATGTGAAGCGTATTCCCTATTCAGCTTCAAGTCAGTGCAGTCATGCAGGCGACATCAGATGGGTTGGGTATTGACAGGTCTTGAAATAGAACTGATGTGTGTGTATTTGCGTAGTGTAATATGATACAATTCCCTTTTTGAGGGAATAAAGAAAAATAATTAAAAAATCTGACTTCAGACATTGTCAGGAATCGGACTATGATACTAACACTAGCTCAATGACATGTGAAGTGATATAAAAGGGTTTACCTGCACTGAAATGCTTCATGAAGCACCAATATACAGGTAAATCCTTAAAAAATGACTACAAAACAAAACAAATTTTAAGGTTGGAGAATACCCATCATTAAATTAAACTGTACAAATTGCTTGCGAGATCTAAAAGCGTCAGCATCTAATGGAGGGATTTGACCTTTTTAAAGAGACTTTAGAGATAAATGAGGAAAGACGCTGTAAAGCGTTCAGTGACAGACTCTGACATTTGCATTCAGAATAAACAAACACCTCTGTTTGGCTAAAAGAGGCTCTTGAGATGAGTACACTGCTGCTGAGCCTCAAGAGAACAACTGTTGAAATATCACCAATTAACATTAAAT
Source organism: Sinocyclocheilus anophthalmus (assembly GCA_018155175.1). Taxonomy (NCBI): domain Eukaryota; kingdom Metazoa; phylum Chordata; class Actinopteri; order Cypriniformes; family Cyprinidae; genus Sinocyclocheilus; species Sinocyclocheilus anophthalmus. Next base: position 61,018 of record JADLZN010011417.1, read on the forward strand.
TAAACTAAAAAAAAATATATGAAAACATCCCAGGCCGTTCACATTTTAAGAAGACAGATTTTCCATAACAGAGTGTTCCATATCATTACACACCATCTGTTTTGCATGCATCTTTGTGTTTTAAAGTCGCTGTGAAAAAATTCTAAGATGCATCTGCCTTTGATGGATGACTGGTCCCATTTCAACAATACGTAGGGGAATGAATGAATGAATGAATTTAAATTGTGCATTTAGTGGGTCGTCTCTTATGTCTGCCCATCCATCCAATGCAATTGTTGTTGATTATATAATAATAATAATAATGTTTACTTTAAGGACACTGTAAAACAAATCTATGTGCTATTTGTAATTCAATGCGTAGTTCAATGTGTTACTTGCTGTTTATTTTTAATTAATTGTGAAATTTACTAGCAATTTTGGAGTGAAAAAAAATGCTTCTACGTGTTTTTTTTTCCAGCTCATTGTGCTTTACAGAGAATAAACATAAAAGTGCATCTAAACAGAACAAACAAACCAAGTTATGTAACAACAAAGATTATATACTATACATACTAGTGACACAACCTAGTCTCAGCTTCAGATGTCACACACTTCGACCACTGGCTGAATGTCTGATGCACATAGCACACAAAATAGGATAACACTTCAGGAGTTTCGAAGTCATCATTGGATTTCTAGGAGACGGGTCCACCTAGAAACAAAGCTGACATGACACCAAACTCCTTATTGGAATAAGAAAGCCATTGTGTTTACAGCTGTGACAGTAAGTGCTTATCAGGATCAACTAAGCACTGGGTTTTGAAAAGTATGTGAAGTTCACAGCACCATTAATGTAGTAATCTTGCACAACATTCTTGAATTAATTGCATGCCGGTCTCTTATTATAGGAACATCGACTTTATATTTTGATGCCCCCAAACTTGGAGATGAACAAAACAAACTGTGAATGGTCACTTTACATGTCAGGCAGCCCTTGGCCAATGATAGCCGCTATGTAGTCCAGACCTTCTGCTGTCACTCTGAAGGTCTGGCTACAGTACAGAAGACTAGAAACAACCTAACAATGGAGCCAACATCATAGTGCACATTATTGGAGTAGATCAACACGTAATCCCAAAGAGACTCCAAACAAAATGAGTGTGCAGAAATAGAACATAAAAGAAAAACAGCATTGTGAAAACAATGTTGAAAAAGATTGAAAGTGAGTAGTTTCTTAAAATAAATGACCAAAAAGACACACATGAGCAAGAATATTGAAAATGATGCAGCTGAAAGAACAGTCTGTTCCACACGCTCTGTAGACAGCCTCAATTTGCCTGCGTCAATAGAGAGGCTTTATGAGGGTCAGTGCTTTCAGAGCAGGCTGCGCAGACAAATCCAAACACAAAATGGGAGTTGCTCAGCCACCTGACAAAAAACAAGCTCACTCTTATTATAGAAGTAACCTGGGTCTTCACGACTCTGTTCAACAAGTTATACTGACTGAGCTTAGAAACATAGTTACTTTCCTCAACTCTGAAGGCATATCAAGTTTCATAGCATGAATCTTATATGAAATTATTGTGTGGTGCAGTGTGATCAGCGTTGCACTAATTAACTGTACTTTATCTCACAACAAATTTACATGAACAGAATCAAATGCAAAATAAATTCCCTGTGAATAAATTATTGTAGATGAAAACAAGGGTGTGAGGGATAGTTTTACAGTCTTTAAAGTGCCCCTATTATGCTTTTTCGAATATTACCTTTCATGCAGTGTCAGAGCTGTACTCAGTTCATAAACTATTCTGCAAAAGTTGTGTGGAAGCGGATGATAAAATTATGTTACTGTGTATCAAAAAAAAGAGTCGGGCTACGCAATCGCTCCCTCAACGAGTTCCATCAGGAATTTGAATCGTATTCGTTACGGGTCTACGTATGAAAGTTAAGCACATTTGCATAATGTCTGCCCACGTTCTATGTTGCCAACTTGCCCGCCCACAAACAGTAACATTTCCATGTAGGTGAAAATCATGTAAGAGAAGCGCTTGTGAGAGGTAAAATTTGTTTTAATCAACATCCTTATAATTACCACAAACTTGTTAAAGGTGCAGTAGGTGATTGTCTTCAGAAACCTTTTTTGTTATTCTGGTTCAAAGTCTCTTCACACAACGATAGCACAATTAATATAAGGGTTATAGTGGTCTAAATGTATTGTTGTCGGTATTCCTATCTATTCTGTGGGAAGGCGTTAGGACATACAAGGTACTGGCCAACAAAAAAACGCCGGTTCCGAGCATTTTTAAGTTGGATTTCCCTACCTGCCTGTCAAAGTATGATTAGATACCTCTGGGCACCTGTTCGCGCAGAAACAGGATACGTTCATCAGGCGCGTTTCACGGACGCTGTGCAGACATTACAGTTCTATGGTGCAGACAACGAAGCTGAGACTGCCAGACAAAACATCAAACAACCCGATATTCTGTGGTATTTGTAGTACTTTTAAAAGTTTCTCACGGGTGGTAATTGACCACCTGAGTTGCCAGGCGGTTCCACCCAATTCCGTTCCTCGCGCCCCCCCAGCGCTGCATATTGAATGTCTTTCTTAGTTTTAACCCAACCGATCCTCTCGGAGTCAGGCCCCGCTTCCCCAATGGAAACACTTCATGTTGCACATTGCGGTCTTAACAATGGGCCGCCGCTGGTTGCGTTGTGTCCGTTAAGACCACAAGACCGTATGGTGTCCCATTTGTCATTTTAGCGTTCAGATGGGTGCTCACAAGCGACCCTTTTGCGGCCGTTATGCGCCCTCGATCCACACTTCTGCTGAGCCCACACTGGGGCAAGCTCCGCAGCAGACTTCTACCCAACAGTCAAAGCAGCATTACGTCACGAAAGTGCGGACTCAGAGGAAGACCTGAGGTTTAGGGTCTGGCATGTTGGGACAAGGGCTCAGATAACCAGCTCGTTAGATGTGAGCTACGTGCATGAACTGTGTTCTGGACGATATGATCCCTACACAGTGTTCACTGCTCCCTACTCCCTGAGCACAGGAAATCCGTTGAAGTTTACTTCACTTTCGGAATATTCATTTACAGATTTGAGCTGTTGAGCGGTCTTTAACACACATAACACTCACACACACACACACCACACACACACACACACACACCACACATCTCAACATTCCAGTGCGAGGGACTGGAATTGGGAACCCGCTGATGTAAGCTATTGAGTAATGTGTCTATGGGTATTCTGGTCTAGTGAGCGTATATGCGTTCGGGGGTGTGGCTTTGGACGGCGATTGCAGGGATGGTGGGATGTTCGCTTTCAGTGCTATCAGGTTAAGTTAGCATTTTCCAAGATCTCCTAGTGCAACTTTAACACTTGACACTTACCACTGAGAAAGGTCCTGCTCCAGTCGTGCTTGCGAATCAGACTCTTGTCGATCAGCCACTTTTCATCATCAGACTCCGGCTCGAATTTGTAAGGTACAATCGATACCATCTTTTTTATGTATTGACAAGTCTCCAGGGCTGTATTCCGTCATAGCAATGGGCATTTTGTTTCCGACACGCGCTGTACGCAGTAGACCAATCCAGAGCCAATCTCTCTACAGCTCTGGACCAATCACAGCAGTGAGTGAGGGGCTCCACGGGAAAGGAAAAGATGGGGTTAGAGAAAAACCTGATTCTTTGAACGCTTGCACGAGGTCGGTGTTCATAAAAATTAGGTAAAATAATTTTTGAGAAACTACATGTGTTTTTTGAACCTGCATGCATGGTAAAAACCTGTTTTTTGTAGGAGACTCATAAAAAAACATTAGCAACCATAAAAACGGCATAATAAGGGCACTTTAAAATGACACACAGACTAAGTGTTTTTTTTTTTGTTTGTTGGTTTTTTTTTCCCCGGAAAAGGACATTTGGCGTTCAGTTTGAACAATCAGATGTGTAAACAAAACAGTTACAGCCTTTAATGCACTGTACTTCTTTCCATCCACAGTTTTCCCTACTTTCAAAAATGCTGCTTAAAAATAATAAATCATAATAAAATAAACGACTGTGGTAAAGTCCGTGATAAGGTTTGCAGTTTAGCCTCAATAAGGGCCAAATGACTGATGGTTTTTAAAGCATGTGGTTACAGTGTAAGCTAAGTTAGTTATTACTACGTAAAACTGTATTGTTTAGTATTAGATTACCAAAAGAGTTTAACATAATAAATAGTTAAAAGTATTTCAGTTACCGTTGTGATTTGAGTGCCTCAGGGAATTGATAAATGTTTGGTTAAGATTGAGATAAGAAATTCTTTTATGCCAAACAAAAAACTATAAAAGCAATATATTTGTAGTAATTATAATGGGCATAGCATTAGTATTGTGAAAAAGGCTCTAAAAACAATAATTTTGGTGGGAACACCTTTATCCACTTTAAAAAACTCTGGGGGACACTAAAACACACTGAAACTAAAATTTAATAAAGAGCTAATCCATCCACTTCACAGGTGTGGCATATTAAGATGCTGATTAGACAGTATGATTATTCCACAGGTGTGCCTTAGGCTGGCCACAGTAAAAGCCCACTCTAAAATGTGCAGTTTTATCACACCGCACAATGCCACAGATGTCGCAAATTTTAAGGGAGCGTGCAATTGGCATGCTGACTTGCAGGAATGTCCACCAGAGCTGTTGCCCGTGAATTGATTGTTCATTTCTCTACCATAAGCCATCTACAAAGACGTTTCAGAGAATTTGGCAGTACATCAAACCGGCCTCACAACCGCAGACCATGTGTAACCACACCAGCCCAGGACCTCCACATCCAGCATCTTCACCGCCAAGATCGTCTGAGACCAGCCACCCGGACAGCTGCTGCAACAATCGGTTTGCATAACCAAAGAATTTCTGCACAAACTGTCAGAAACCGTCTCAGGGAAGCTCATCTGCATGCTCATCGTCCTCATTGGGGTCTTGGATCGGCGTATACGGACAGCGGTTCCAGTTCTCTGCCCATTAATCCAGCAAATAGCAACTTCGCACAGCGATTGAAGAGGAGTGGACCAACTTTCCACAATCAACAACCTGATCAACTATGCGAAGGAGATGTATTGCACTGCATGAGGCAAATGGTGGTCACACCAAATACTGACTGGTTTTTGTGTTACCCCCCAATACAGTAAAACTGCACGTTTTAGAGTGGCCTTTTATTGTGGACAGTCTAAGGCACACCTGTGCAATAAATCATGCTGTCTAATCAGCATCTTGAAATGCCACACATGTGAGGTGGATGGATTATCTCGGCAAAGGAGAAGTGCTCACTAACACAGATTTAGACAGATTTGTGAACAATATTTGAGAGAAATATGCCTTTTGTGTACATAGAAAAAGTCTTAGATCTTTGAGTTCAGCTGATGAAAAATGGGGGCAAAAACAAAAGTGTTGCGTTTCTAATTTTGTTCTGTGTATTACCGAATCCCAGGAATTACCCATATATTCTGTTTTAATTTTAGTAAAAATTTTAGTAGTTTTATTGTTTTGTCATTACTAATATTTTTACTTCATTTATTAGATGTTTTTTTTTGTATTTTAACTGTCTGTAATATTATTTTATTTCAGTTAAAATTACTGTATTTAGCAACTATTTTATAGTTTTAGTTTTAGTTAGCAATAATAATTAGTTAGCTGATGCATACTACACAATCACATACTCTAGACTATCGTGACTCACAGAACTGTCACTGGTTCCCCTTAAGAAGGGGGAAAAAAAACTTAACCCCTGTATGCCTATTTTATAATTGATTGTTTTCAACTATTTTATCTTCTGCTGTGTTGCTGGTAATGTAAGTGAACAAGCTGCACAAACATCAGATGTGAAAAGCACATGTACTGACCCAGATTATGTGAATCTGATGTTACTGTATCTTTGATACAATAAAGGCAGACAGTAAATACAAATTGTACTTCCCATAACATCAAATAAGATACCTTTGAACAGAATCAATCTCATGAAGTGTATTGGTCCAGACTATCATATTTTATGAAGTATCCTTCTGCTCATGACCTTCTGTTTGGTCTCAAGAATAGTGCTGTGAAGCTACTGTAGTTCCACAGCATGACAACTTATATAGGGGAAGCTCCTCAGGGAAATAGATACAGAACACAAAGACATGCTAGCTCCCATGCACATGCATTTACAATATCATTTTTAACCACAGAGGTCATTTTTATGTATGCTGTGTGATAACTAATATATTACATAGTTAATACTTAGCATTACAGCTAATGTTTGCCCATGTCCCTCAGAAATTGATCATACACCATTGTTCTTTACAAATTATTATACAACTGCACAGCTGACTTCTCAGTGTAAGAACTCAATAAAACACCTTATGCAAGACATAAACTTAGTGTGAAAGGTCTGTGTTCAGGAGGCAAGTAAATTTTTTTTTTTTTTTGACTACCTTACACTCATGGTTCTCCTGTGGAGAGGTGTAATCACATTTTCCACTAGGTTTGGGACAAGTGCCCCTCAGATAAGAGCTTATCATATTCCTCCATGTTGTCATTATGTACCTATTGCTTGAGGCCCATGGGCATGTCCACTTATCTGGGTTCTGCAATTTTAGAGGGACCACTGGGTTCAATGCACTGTCTATTTCCTTGCTATGAGCTGCATTTTGAAAAGAGATGTTACTTGGCATCAGCACGGTTCCCTAGATAATAAAATAACCTAGAAATATAATGTTCTTGCTGTTGAAAGAAGGCCAGCACATAAGTAATAAAAACAGGTTCACCCATTGCATTTTTGTTATTTAAATATTACATTTTCTAATGCAGCAGTTTTTGCAAACTATCATGCTGGACTGTAAACATTCACTTTATTATGTGAATACATATATGTCAAACAGTAAATATTGGAAAGCTTAATGTAGTCAATACAGTTGATTTCACTAAGGATCACTCTACAGAATCAGATTTATAGGGTCTGCCAGAAAATAATAAAGAGGCTTAATTTGTATGTGTTGCTCAATATCGGTGACCCCTACCTGAAAAGACGAATATAAATCTCAGGGGTAGGGTAGCGTGACATTAAATGTTCTAGATAAAACAATAAATCTTTAGCATGACAACATGAAGCCAAACTCATTTAACTTGGTACATGGCTTCTTTCTGGGTTACTTGTATTGATCAGATTGCAGTAAAACTTAGGATGTAATAATTATATTGTGTGTTTGTTCAGTATACTGCAAGAGATTTATTAACCAGATTTACATCTCCAGAAGGAAATACTACTGCTTGCAAGACAACAATAGAATAGTCTGGCAAGCTTAGGACTGAGGTTCTGTATAAAGAAATGTTGCTTGTCATGACACTACATAACTTGTTTTCTGTTGAAAGCCTTGCAAGAATTGTAATGTATCCAGCAGCTTTTATGTGCATGACGAGTTAATGGATATACTCACAAGAGAGTTGGCTGGTTAGCATCGACAGTCAGCCCCCACTGGTTTCCAACTACGTGAGGGAAACATCAGTCTATCTAGACCACAATGATGAAATCTGGGGCATCTCACAAAGACAACAGCTGTTATGAAGTCAGCAATAACCCATATTAAATTAGACTAAACTGAGGGTGAACAGAAGGGTATATATCATAACCATACCCTGACCCAAGAGATGATCCTAAAAGATGCCTTGTCCTTGATCTCCTGTTTCAAAACATTACATATCTTGAGGCTCAGGTTAGTCGAGACCACAATCAAGGAACTGATTTATTTTATTTATTTATATATATTGCCCTAAGGGCAAGTTATTTACTTTTCATTGGCTCAAGCAAAAAAATATAGATGTGAATCATTACACTAAATACTAAAATTTACACTAAAATCTCAAAGCGATGCTGGGGTTGCAGGATTAGGCCTATTTTGCATATCATCTAAATAGGGCATGAGTGACCCATATTCAGTTTAGTGCCCATGCTAACAGATTACAGCCTTCACACTGAGAGCGTGACCTGCAAGGTGCTGCGTCCAAGACACAGCAGTGAACAATTAGTTAAAGCACGAAAAAAGATATGAAAGCAAATCTTAAACATCTGCCCATTAAAGAAAAGGTCCCACTTTATATTAAGTGGCCCTAATACCTGCGTAATTGCATAGTAACTAGATGTGTACGTAGTATGTAACCACAGTGTAAGTACACAATGGTACATAGGATCTAAACAATATGTCGGGAACTACACCCATGTAAACAACCCCGAATGGTTTGTGAAGTTACAAATGGGAGAGGAAATTATAAAACTCATTTTTTTAACAACAATATGTATAAGAGTAATCGGAACCATTTGATCCAGGGGGTGGAGATGGGTCGGTTTAGGGATATGCAAAGTGGGAGGAGTTGGATCTCAAGTTGGTGGAGTTGGTGCACCACTGTAATAATACCAGTGTACTTACATGGTAACTCCTCAGGAACAGTCCACTTAATATAAAGTGTAACATTCTGGGCACCAACCGCAATATACTGTATATGTAAAGCCTAACTTACTGGCCGCTGTTGTGTAACATCAGAATAATTACATGGTAATTCCATAGGAATTGTTTACTTAATATAAACTTAATATAAATTGTAACACTTTCTTTACCAAAAAGTGCTGTTAGTCCTGTTACACATTTGTACTTTCATTACCAAAAAGTGTTGTTACCATGTCCTGTTACACATTTGTATTTACACACACCCAATCAGCGGGTTGTTACACATGTGTAGTTACACAAACATTACAGCTGTAGATACTATGTACGAATGTGTACTTACACTGTGTACTTACATACTATGTACACAGGTATTAGGGCCACTTAATATAAAGTGGGACCAAAGAAAATGAATTCCATTAAAACACACTCTATGGACAGTGGGTGCTGTATGTGTCCTTTAAAGTATGTATTGTAAGTATATCTCTGTTTGAGCTCTAAGCAATGGGATAATCTTTTGTTGAAGCACACGTAATTATATTTCATGTTTGTTTGCTGAAATAAATCAACTAGCATTGGGTTGTGAATTCAGTGTGTGCCCCCTGGCAATAAACACAAAAACAACCATTAAAGAAAAGCCAGTAAGGTGGGCTTTTGCTTTCACAGCGTGCAACATTAAGTTGACATTTAAGAAGGGAGCGTTTTTGCAGAATATCCTCACAATACCTTTCAATTTATTTCCACTCGCAACCCATCCCCCTTTCCCTCCTCCAGTTCTGTGTAAACTATTTAAAGCCTGAAAAATGACATACAGTGTGAATAAGCTCAACCCAGTGTGTTGACGGGAAGATGTTTCGTGTTTTTTTTTTTCTAAGCTCCTGATATTCAGCACTTCAATGCTTTTTCCTCAGTCTTCTGCTGAACCTCAACTTACCCATCATTCAGACTGGGAAGCATTACAGATGGAATTTAAAGCCCAACACGTCATCCCTTTTTCCTGTGGAGGTTTGAGAAAAGCTCCTCTCTGAGACTTATAAGTAGCTCATCTCATCACTCTAAGCATATTTGTAATACATCATATAATCTCGCTTAACTTTCTGATAGCTTGTCTTGGTGGATTACAAGCAGCCATCTGCCACTTCTTCTTACCTGATGCTGTCTCCCCATACAGTAATATATAACTTAGATTTTTTTTGGACTCCACGCTAAGCATACTGGAAAGCATACTTGTTGGAATAGAAATACCGGAATGTATACTGTGATTGGCTTCTTGCTCCTTGAGGTTCCCTTGAGCAAGTCACATGAATAATGGTTTTGGGAAGCATATGCAGACTGGCTGTAAACATTAATGAAAGATGCTTTCATTCCAGACTTGTGATGGTTGCACTTACTTCTCATGCACTTATTCGTATCTGTAGCAATCTCACAATTATTTGTTTCTGTATCTGTATTCAGATAAAATTCAGAAATGGACATGTCATATTTTTTATACAGCAAAATTGTTAATCGAGCAGTAATGTACACACAGATAACAGATATGTTTACCATGTCCACTTTGTGTGCACAACAGACACTGGCACAGTCAAAACATGCCATCGGAGAAATGTAAATCATATAAAAAAATGTGCCTATTGTTATTGTTTATCGCTCAGCCTTAGTTCAAGGTTCAAAACATTTAAATCAAACAATAGAAAATATGTACTCTTCAGTATTTTAGTTTATATTACTTTTGGCAAGCTCTCATTTCTGAGAGACATGCAGAAACAGATACACTTATTATTGCATCATAATTTTAGAGGTTTATGTATAATATTGCACTATCCATGGCTCACCTGTTATCCAGAAAACACGGAAGTGGCAGTGTCTGCAGAATATTTTTCCTGCTATTCAGAAGAATTTGTTATTCATTATTCATTCTAAAGCCATTATCTGTGTCTTTCTGAATAAGATATTTGGCACATCCCTAGTAACATGCATTAATATTAGTTTTAGGGGTAGGTTCAGGGTTATTACCTAGTTATTACTCAGTTATCATAATTATTACAATAAGTACATGGTACTGTAGGTACATGTAGAACCTTTGTGATTATAGACAGCAGGGACTATCGTATGTGTCTTGTGAGCAGAAATCGCTTGCAAAACTCTAATTTATGAGTGCTTGCGCATGTGTGTGGCTTCCATACATCTGCATATTGCCATAGTCCTTTTGGGAGGATTTTACGCATGTGGCCTGAGCCATCAGATACATTCACATTAGCCAGATACAGTAACACTTGGCCAGGCTGTATTTTGTATGCAACTCAAACCACATCCTGATTGCTATCCGACTCAAACGTATCTCCACAGGCATGTACACTAGGTCTTTTCATGCTCAGGTAGCTGCCCAATCAGCAAAAAAAAAAGTGACCAAGTAAATAATCTCAAAAATGTCCAAGATTTGTTTATATGTTCAACCTATTGCTGCAAACTCAGAAGCCTAAACAAATTCTGATACTATGCCTGTATTAATCATCTTGTTTTATACAAACACTTGATGTTGTCATCTATGCCCTACAAAAAAATGGATCCTGAAGATAGGAGATGTTACAGATTGAGTATGTTTGTGTGGGAGTTTGTGTGCAAGTGCGCCCGCCTGTTTACGCATGTATATGAGAGAGAATGAGTCAAAGATCGAGGCGGAGAAAGAGCGAGAGAGACTCACTGTGCAGTCTTAACAGTGGCATGTTTGTTCTTCTTTCAGTATGTGTGATGCCTTGAGCCATCAGTGAACTCACAGCAGCAATGCTTTGGACAATGGCGAATGAAATGTCAGACACCCGGGGACAAGACACAGATCTCAGCCTTAGCGTATCGGAATATCAGCACAGCCCTCCAGCTAGATAAAGAAATTAACTGCTAAGAAATGTGTGTTTTCCCAAGATTCTAGTGAGATGTTCTCCCTTTTCATGCATAGCAATGTCCTCTGTGTTGAGAGAGATGGATGACTTTAGTTCATAGTCTCTCTCTCGGTTCCGGTCCCATTACGCGGCTCTCATCATCCTTGTCCAGCTCAATTTCATACTGATTGTCTCAGGTCACATATCAACTGGATCATCCACTATTTGTGTCTCTCGCTCTCTCAGTTTGATATACGATCTAAACAAAACACATCATTTCTAATTAGGGTTGACATTATCAACAAATTATTGTCAATTACAATTACATTCTCACAGTGTAAGAAAACAAAAGACAAAATGGCAATATATTTTCAAGGTTATATAAAACAGCTCAGATTATTGCTAACCAGGCTCATTAGAAAATACATGCCTCTAACAGCAAAATTTGAATTATGATTATGACAATGTGTACAAAACAGTAACAAATGGTTCAAATCTCTGAAAAAATACCTGTTTATTTTTACTTATATCTGTCTGCCAGAGACATCAATGCCATTGCGTTGCAATAGATTATGTGTGTTAAACAACCTCAAACTTCATTGCAAAGTAAAGTGGAGCGGTGTCTTCCCAGTCTTATACATAAGTTGAAAACTACATAGCCTGAAATTGCTAAAGTAGAAGAAGTTGCATTAATTGTAAGTAGGGTTTAATTTATTAATATTTGCATACTGCATACTGATATGTCGTTTACTCTTTGATGACACTATCATTGTTGGTTAAATGAAGGCCGATAAAGGTGCCAAAAAACCCAGGTCTATTATGTGAAGTGCAAGCAGTTCAACTTCAAGAACACGTGAAGACTTTATTTTTATATCAGCAATAAATTAATGAGAGTAACATATCATTTTACTACAGTAAATGATAAATTGGAATTACTCCCATAAATAAATGCCCCTGTTTTTACATTTGAGCTTCTTGCCACGAGGAAACTATCTTGGCATGTCCCAGAATTGGTGTGCAGTTTCAGTGAAAGTGAACACTAGAGGCACTACGAAGTATTCCTTTCACCCAAAATTTATGATTTTCAGAGCCAGAGGTTCGATTTTATTAAATAAGCCTAATTTCGGTTAATCGTTAAGACTTCAAAACCAATTGTAACATGCTGCAAAATTTGAAACAAACTGATACTTTCGACATTCGCTCAACATATACAAGCTCAAATGTATTCGTTTCTGTGGTTTTGCTGGTAAGCTCCACGCGGCTGCGAACAACTGCATGAGAAGTTGAGTGCTTACGGCTACACAACAGCCAAAAAAGTCACATATAAAGGGAAAGTTAAAATTAGCATTGATGGCATTTGTGAAAATGCCACGTTTATTCACTTGACATTCGTTACACAATACTGGAGTAGGTTTTAAGGTAGGTTTGGTGAAGGAGAGGTTATGCTATTTTCCAAACACACAACAGAGCACTAACCTTTTAGCGATGCTACTTGGACACTCGAATTCTGAACCGCCGCAATACGTACATGAAGCAACGTAATAAAAACGCCAAAAACAATGCATGCTGTACCAATTGGAATAAAAATGTTGGGGCCACAGTCATTATACTGAATATTTCAATTTGAAACGCCATAAAAAAACTAATAGTCCTAAAACAGTTAAAACTTATCAATATTAATAATATATTGAAGGGCATATCTAACCCAGACATTTGCTTGATAGTTTTTTCTGAGATTTACTCTAATGTTCTATCGATTTGAGGCCCAACTCTCTCTATCTCTTTCAATAATATAGCAAACCAGTTCAGAGAAGCTGCAGCAGAGAGCAGCTCTACTCAAAGGGACCTGTGACCAGAATACCAGATTTAGCCGTTTAATTAATAAATTCAATGCATCAAAAATCAAATATTCGGCCCACAGAAACTTGCTGCCCGCCATGAGTAAAAATATGAAACGCCCTTCAGTCTATGTGGGCCGTTACTAACACTATTACCCTATGCCATGGAGGATATTTAATTATCAGTGTGAATTTTTATGAGAAAGATTTTCTTTCAAATTTTCTTTGCTTGAAGAAGGCAAGAGAGTCACGCATGGGAGGCAGAATAAGAGCTTGTCAGGTCTCCAAACAACTCTGGCCTCGAATCAGAAAATCTCTGCTCCCAACAAGTTATAGCAACCATTATTTACACCAGCTTTTGCCTCATTAAATGGAGGGTGCCTTTTTCTTGTGTTGTCCAAATAATAGCTGCAATTTAGAGGAAGGAGAATTTTAAAAGGAAAAACTATACAGTTCAAACACTGGTTTAACAAAACCTCCTTTTGAAACTGTACGCTGATGCCTTTTAAAGGGTTGTGCTTTTTAGATGAAGCCTGGGGCTATATTTGAAATCAAGCAGCATAGCAAATAATCCTATGAGTCCTGCACATTACACATCACATCTTTATCTAAGATGACTAAGACGTCAGAGTTCAGGCAGGGAATTAATGTGACAATATGTATTTATATATTCATAAGTACAACTCGATATGCAGGCTATGAAGCCAAATTAGACAAAGACAAATTTGTAAACCTGAGGCAGATCTTATGCCTAAAGTTGATAGGAAGTCAGGAAATTCACTGCAGACATCTTATAGCTCACTGGAGGCCATGAAAAGAGGCACTAGCATAAAACTGATGGATGTCTCTGCCCACACCGGGGTGTTCAGAAAATTAATAGAAGAACAGAAGAAAGATGCTCAAGATTTCTATCATGAACTACTTTGTAGTAATAAACTATGGTGTGAATGAAATATTAGCATGTTATCGAGACAGCCTGCCAAATTTCCACTTTGCATAATGTAATATTGAATAATGTTCCCTTCATTTGTATGATAGGCAAGTTATATTTGAACCTTTGCCCCCATATGAGAACAGCACATCTAGAGCTAACTGTAAGACCATGGCTCAGCACTACTTTAACTATAACCTATATATAAAGTACGTTCAAACTGCTGCAGTTTCCACTTGAAAAAAAATTACAGAGCCAGTGTTTTGATTAATAAAGTCTACTTTTCACACAATTTCTTGCACAATATTATGATATGGCTTCAACATAATTTTAACATGCTGCAATATTTAAAAACTGATATTTTGAATGTTGACATCACATATAAAGTTTCATATGCATGTGTTTTCCAACACAGATTGGTTTCCTCGGTAGCTCAAGTGATACTGTAAAGTATGAATCCTGTGAAACTACAGTTCGACAAAGAAGCTCAAACCCACTTAGAAGGATGCATGGTTGCATCACGTGAATGTGTTTCACTTGCTTTCATTAACACTATCGGGTAGGTTTAGGGTTGGATTTGGTTTTATTTTCCAACACGATAGAGCATTAACCTTGATATTTGAACTCTGAACCGCCTCAATACGTGCCTGAAGCAACAAATTAAAACGATGTACCAGTTTGGCAACGGACATGCAATTTAGTGCCACTCACTGGACATTTCACATTTCACTGCTGCAAAACATGCAATAAGGTACGTAATATATGTGTTGCTGAAACATTGCAACAAGCACATATTTTCTTGGGTTGCCAAAACACACACACACACACACACACACAGTCACTTAGACTTGAATTACAAACACAAAATAACCATTTTTATTTCCATGATAAAACATGGGTGCCACTCATATGCAAAGGAATTATGCAGTGTATGCTGCACAGCATTCAACAGGCAATAACCAAGTCTTCCATTTCTAAACACGGTCCATATCTTCATCCTATACATGACTGAAAACCCTTCAGCTGTACCTCAAAATTTCCTGTCCATACCTGTTAGCAGCATCAGTCAACATGACTTTGACTCATATCAACGAGACTACTCAGCCATTAAAAGTTTAAGGCCTGTTCCTCCATGCCAACACACTCTGAGCATAAGCCTATCAGTACCCCTGCCAGCACTATTTAGTCTGACATCTCAATCTAGTCGATATGCCATGCCTCAAATTCTGCTGTTATCTTTGCTCAGAACATCCTGCAATCACTGCATCCCAATCAATTTCCTCAGGGGTGCTATGGTCTTCTCTATCCATCACCTGCAATTCCTTATCAGTAATACAAGCAAAATAAAGCTAACATAGACTAACTCAATGCCATGCTGGTTTTGTTTCTTCTGCCTCGGGGAAACAACATGCCTCATGGGTAAGTTATTTAAAAGGTAATTCATCCTGGTTTTCAAACAAGAGAAGTTTGTGGGACAAGGCCTATGCCAACTACCAAATTTAGTAAGAAAAAACCCGGTCAGATCTGCTGGCAGGAGCCATACTGATTTAAATTAATGCATATTATCCATTGACAGCACAGCAAGTAGTGTAACTTCTAGCAACAATCCAATCAGTGAAGAAGGGTTCTTTTAAAGAGGATGAAAAACAGCTAGACTGCCTTAGTTGGCATGTTCTTATGTTTAACTGAAAAATTACCCCAGAATTTTGCTGTGCAAAGCTTTTTCAGAGTCCAGGGACTGTATTATGTTGGGCAGGCTTTTGATGGAACAGATCTCTGATACTTTATCATCTGCCCAATAATTGCATTCATAATTACATTTAGGACAGTTATAATCCGGAAAGAGCTGATCCTGGGCTGATGGCATAAAGCAGCAGTTTTGAAAGTGTGAGGTGTCAGAGTATAAGGTATCAGTGAAAAAACTATTGACCAAGTAAAATCATACATACATACATACATAAATAAAGTGAAGTGCACATTACAAAAATGCTGATGTGATCAGCTAATTAGGTCATAATTCTACCTTTGTAATTACGAAAATAAATCCAGGTTAACATATTTACGCATTCATTTCTAATGAGAAAATGTATTCAAGCTGTCCATTTTTTCTTTTCTCTCCAAATGAAGAATACATTTTAGCACTAAAAAACAGACAACAGACAAGTGAATAAATATACCAAAAATTCAGCAACAACACTATAAGAGTTGCTGGTGGAATATCACACACGTGTGTGTTTGCCCTATTTTATGGGTATTATTATAAAGCAAATTTAGACTAAAACACAGTCAACTGAACTCAAAGAATGCACAACATTGTAATACAAAAGTGTTCTCATTGTGAATTTAAGTATATAAATCTTGACACTGCACATATTTAATTTAACTGTATTTTAATTTACTTTATCAAGTGATTACATTTATTAATTTTTTTTGAAACCATGATGAGAAACTATTTTTAATTATATTGGCACTGCACTCCTTGCACTGAACTGTATTTTCATTACCAAAGTGAATCCAGGCATCACTGCGTGATTTCAAAGCCATACAGTAGTTTCACTTTAGTTCTCCCTTCTGGATGGTTTTAATGGATTTATCATTAAAAAATTGTGAGATATGATTGTTTTTTGTTAATGATAAATTTTGAGAGTAGTCAAGTGCTCGGGTATATGTGCCCATCACTAACAGAAAGCTGACAGAAACACTGAATTAAAGAGTCTTTGCTATGGAAACAAAACAGTCATCTAGTCACATTGGTGTGAACTGGTAGGTTTTACACTTTGACAAAGTGTAAGAATGTTGCAAACCATATTCTTTTGCAAATACAGCAGCTATAGGTTTAATTTCTTTTCGTCATGAATATTTGGTGTAAACTTAAAAACAACCCCAAAAAAACACCTCAATGCCCACATTTAAAATATGTCTTCCAATGTTCTCTTAACGCCCTCGTTGAGAAGCTCTGTATTAGAAAAAAATTATGTCATTCTGAATAGAAAATTGAATATCTATGTTTGTAAGTTTTGTCAGAGAAGAAGCCCACTGTCTCAGCCTTTGAAAACCCAATGGGGGAAAATGCAGAGATGAATGCTAAGACAAACTAAAGGGCTTTTATACCCTCTATATTTTCTGAGGAATCAATAATACTAGCAATATTTGGTGTTCAAAACAGTCTTAGAACTGCTGTTCTGTGTTATTCCTTTGAAGTGTAGCTGTGGGTTGTTAATGCAAGATCAGGTGTGCTGACCTGCTACTGACTCCAGGGTCTCTGCTTTCACACTTTGCCAAACACTACTACCATATTTCTTTTTCAAGTGGTGACCACTAAGTAGGCGAGAAGGCAGCAAGCACTGAAAGGAAGAAGGAAGACTATTCACTAACACCTACTTTGAAATAAGCTGTCTTCACTTATAGTGCACTGGGAAAATAGAAGCATTGTATCATGTATTTGGCTGGTACATAGCTACCTTATCGGTTTGTTACCTCTGTGTATCTCAAAGCTCCTCGTATAACCGAGCGTCCCGTGCTGTAACAGTCTTACGTGAGTATGCGCTAATGAACATCTGTTACCTTAATTCAGAACGGTAAGACAAGAACCATAATGAATCTGTAAAATGAAGCCTGTTTTACATGAAACTATCCTATGCTACCATCCATGCTCATGGCCTCTCATTTCTCATTTTTTTGAACCAATCACCACAGGAATGACATCCTAATAGGCTAAAGTTTGATTGGTTGATGGCTCCACATGAATGTGCACAGCCCTTCACTACCGACAATTCTAAAATAGTATGTCAAAGACAGCAGACAGGGAAGTCTATTTCACGGTTTTAAGAGCCCCCCAGGAAAATCTGTCACGGGCAAAACATAATATAAGGAAATAGAGTTGATTTTTACAGTGCTCACAAAAATGTTGATAACTATTCGTAAATGGCTGTGAATGGAGAAAAATCAGAACATCAGAACTCTGCCTGCTGCCATAAGTCCATTTAGATTAGTTTCATTACAATTTAACATACCGTTAAACCTAGTTACCGAAAACATACATATTTAAATATAACAGATCTGTTCCAAGTAAACTGCTTATAGAATTTCACTGTCTGGCCTATCACAGGCAGAACTAGGCTTTAATTATGCTGCCCTCCTCAAAGACACAGGTTTTCGAACTCCGTCTTTGGACTACTTCTAAGACACAGATGATTTATCGTCATGCAGAGCCTCAAGAATTAGTTGGCAACACTGTGAACCTCTATGAAGGGGGGAAAAAACAACAACTCTAAACCACAGAGCAGAGGTGTAAAGTATTGGAGTAAATGTAATTAGTTACTGTACTTGAGTATCTTTTCGGGTACTTTGTAGTTGTACTGAGTATACAAAGATATTCTCAACTTTTACTCTTTACTCCACTACGTTTGAAATGAGTGTTGCAGTTACATGTTACATTTTGCATGGACCTAGCTTTTTTTCTGCAGCAGTTTATTTCTGCTAAAAAAGACGTGATACTGCCTGCTACAGGTCACTGAAAGTACTGCGTTTTGCCCTTACTCACCCAAACTTGTCAACAAGGCTGCTTTATGTGAATGCGAGTTCCTTAGCAAGTATTTGTAAATCAGAGGTGTTTTATATATGAGACGAGGACCTGACTGCAGCCGGCAATGAGGCCCAAACCAGCACATCCACTGCAAGAAGGTTTCAGCTTTTTAATTTTACTTAACATAATTTTATTTTTCCATTATACTGAAGAGACCTTTTTGAGGTGTTCGGTTTTATTTTGGTTTCAGAAAATAAACATGATTGCTCTCCTCACAAAACAATGCCGTCTTCATACTAACTTTGTGTTTTTTATTTGTTTGCACTGCTCTCTTGTGTGCCCCTGTCCCTGGCGTTACTCTGATCTTTTATGTCGCTTCCTGTCCGTTCCCGTTCGGTGTTTAGGTAGTCCCATTGTGTTTTCAGATTGGTTTCCCCTCTCTGCCTTGTGAGGCCTTCCTCAGGGTTTTTCTTAGCCGTTGCTTAAGTCTCCTTCCGTGTACCCCCCCTTGGACTTATGGTTGTACATAAATCCCTAGTTTTTTTTTTAGTCTCTTGTGAGTTGGTTGATGTAATTGACTGCCGTGGTCTGTTGTGCCAGGTCATTACTGTTTCATTTGTTCCCGTTTGTTTTTTGCTTTGTAATTGTTCTAGGTGTTCCGTGAAGCTCACACATAGGATCCTTGCCCTGCCCTGTTTGCCAACAGCGTCGCCCCACCGTTACAGTTGTTTGCTGGGCATGTCTCTTTGACCGAGTGGCGATTTGCTGACTTATTTAGTAAAAGAAGTAAAATACTTTAACCGCTTACTGTCTTCAAATAGACTACCCCCTACCCGCTCCTTAGACTCATTCTCTCTCTTGTCCACAACGTTGGGTGGATTGGTGACGTTTGTCACCTGTAGTGAGTCATTGTCACTGTAAGGTATCGGGCAACTTCTTCTATACTCTCAAGTATGCTTTTTAGGCTTACTCCTTGACACCTCTGCCAGCATGCGCTCAAGGACCTGTAATAACAGCGTTTGCTCGGGGCATGAAGCTCTAGACCGTGGCTCACGCATTCCCAATTAGATCTAAACTCATTAACTTTACATCATCATCACTGCCATAGCTATTGGTTCTCCTCCTTATTGGTAGCCAATGAACTCTGTGTCCGGACAGTTGTCAAATATCTAACGCTTAAATGTTTGAGGGTACTCTTTTCAGCACACTTCAAAAACGCTCGGTCCCTGTCTGTCCTGTGCCCCTCAAAAATTAATATGTCACATTAAGTCACATCCAAAATACCAGTTTCTGTTTCAAACTTTCATATAGCATATTTAGGTTATAATAACATTACAAATTCAAATCCAGATTTTGATGTTTAAAGATTTATTATAAAAACTTGTATAATCCCCCCCCCCCAAAAAATGCAATAAATCCATTGAATCAATATAAAAGTTATTTTGTCATATTGAAACTGTTGAAAATACACAACAAAGTAAGTTGATCCACATATGACAGCCTCTGAACTTGGTCAATATTAATCTTATTAATAGCTTATGTTTCTTCCTCACCGCAGAAACCACCACAGGTTCATCGGTGCCAATCAAAAATTTTTTTTTTTTTTTTTTAGGGCTGAACGACAGATCGCATGCGATTGTCATACGCATCTTGTCAGTAAAGCCGGTTCTTTAATCAGTAGTAAATCTCCATCACGTGCCTTTCAGATGGAGCGGCATTTAATACACAGAGCCCGTAGTTCACTGACAAGCTACGCAATATTGCATTCATAATTGAAGGCGATTCATCTGCGATTATGAACGCAATATTGCATAGCTTGTCAGTTACTGTTTACAATGCGTTGAATGGTGTGCTGTGATTGGTTGAGCGAATGTATCGCATTCTGCAGAGAAGGGAGACTGGCGTTTGTCGCTGTTTGGAAAGATAGGGAGAAAACATGACAGAATAACACAACGTAAAATAAAAAATTTACTTTTCAATACCGACCAGATACAATACTGATAGATATAACAGAAACACTGTATATATAATTTAAAAATTAAGAATTTTGAATATATAAATGTATATACATGTAAATATTTTCAAAATATATGTTGTATGTGTGTGTATTTATATATACATTATAAATATACACAGTACGCATACATATATAATGTAAATAAAACCTTTTTTTATTTTGGATGTGATTAAAGTCTAATTAATAAAATCCAGTTATCATGTTTTGGGTGGAAGATAGATAGTGTTCTCAAAACAAGCTGCTTAAAAATGCAATATAAGAAGAAAGTGCACATATATATAAATGCACAATGGCGCCGACGGTGATGGCTGCCTCCGTGGCGTGCTCTGCAGTTGTTTTTATGTTTTTGTTAGTTTGTCCTGTCTTTAGTTATATCCCTGCAATCAGTTTCACCAGAGACGAATTGCTGGACATTCAGCAGTACACACCACCTGATATTTCACTGGTTTTCGATTATTCTGATGTTTTGCTGGACATTGTTGTCGGCGGAGCTGCTGTGCTGATCAAGCTCTTCAGGACGCGCAGATGGGGGAAGAGAGCCGACTCGCTCGTGAAGCTCAGGCAGCGCGGAATCAGGATGCCGTTGCCTAGTATCCATCTGGCGAACCTCCGCTCTTTATCCAACAAAACAGACGAACTCATTCTGCTTTCCCGGACAAATAAGGATTTTTCAAAACTCTGCTGCTCTGTGTTTCACGGAAAACTGGCTGAAAGACGCCATTCCGGACAACGCGCTACATCTGCCCAGCTTTCAGCTGTTTAGAGCAAACCGCGACGCAGAATCAACGGGGAAAACATGCGGCGGCGGGACATGCTTTTACATCAACGAAAGGTGGTGTACATATGTAACTGTGTTAAAGAAGATGTGCTGTTCAGATCTAGAAGTGCTTTTCATTAACTGTAAGCCTTTCTACTCACCACGGTAGTTTTGCTCTTTCATTCTCGTCAGTGTCTACATTCCTCCGCACGTGAGCTCCGCTTTACAGAAACTCGCTGATCTGATCACAGACACAGAACAACAACACCCGGACTCTGTTTTAATCATTCTCGGGGACTTTAATAAAGCCAATCTCTCCCGTGAACTGCCACAATACAGACAGCACATCCCATGTCCCACCAGAGACAGTAATATATTGGATCACTGTTACACCACAATAAAAGATGCATATCACTCTGTCCCACGAGCAGCTTTGGTGCTCTCTGATCACTGTTTAGTTCATCTAATCCCGACCTACAGGCAGAAACTGAAATAATCTAAACCTGTATTAAGGACTGTAAAAAAAAATTGACTAATGAAGCAGAGCAGGATTTACAAGCTTGTTTTGACCTCGCTGATTGGAGCGTCTTTGAAGCTGCTGCCACCTATCTGGACGAGCTCACAGAGACTGTATCATCTTATATCAGTTTCTGTGAAGACCTGTGCATTCCTACCAGGACTCACTTAACTTACAACAATGACAAACCATGGTCACTGCAAAACTCAGACAGCTCCGTAAGGCCAAAGAAGATGCCTACAGGAGTGGGGACAAAGACTTGTAAAAACAGGCCAAATACACACTGGAAAGGCTATCAGAGTGTCAAAGAGGAATTCTTCCAGAAAAAGAAGGATTAAATTCTTCTTCCAGTGACCTGCATCATTGTTGAAAAGTCTAAAAGAAATCCCAATACAAGACCCATCCCCACACTGGGGTCATCAACACCTGGCAATGACTAACAGAGTTTCTCTGCAGGTTTTGAAAAAGCACCAGGCCCAGATTGTGTTACATCAGTCTGTCTGGAATCCTGTGCTGACCAGTTGGCCCCCATCTTCACACAGATCTTCTACAGATCACTGGAGCTGTGCGAAGTCTCTTCATGCTTCAAAAGCTCCACCATCATCCCTATCCCAAATAAATCCAAAATTACAGGACTAAATTACTAAATGACTACAGGCCTGTGGCTCTGAAGTCTGTGGTCATGGAGTCTTTTGAAAGACTGGTGCTGGCCCACCTGAAGGACATCACTGGACCCTTGCTGGATCCTCTTCAGTTTGCCTACAGAGCAAACAGGTCTGTGGACGATGCAGTAAAAATGGGATTGCATTATGTTCTGCAACATCTGGACAGACCAGGGACTTACATGTGGATCCTGTTTGTGGACTTTAGCTCGGCCTTTAACACCATCATCCCCAACCTCCTCCTGCCCAAACTAACTCAGCTCTCCGGGCCCACCTCCGTCTGTCAGGGATCCACAGCTTCCTGACAGACAGGCAGCAGCTAGTGAGGCTGAGAAAATACACATCCAGCTCCTGTACGATCAGCACTGGAGCTCCTCAGGGTTGTGTTCTCTCTCCACTGCTCTTCTCCCTGTACACCAACGACTGCACATCTAAAGACCCCTCTGTCAAGCTCCTGTAGTTTGCAGACGACACCACACTCATCGGCCTCATTCAGGCCGGTGACGAGTATTCCCCCCCCCCCTTTTTTTTTTTTTTCAGAAAAAACAAGAGGTCGAGCACTGGCTGTCTGGCAGTCTCAACAACCTGGCTCTCAACACGCTAAAAACTGTGGAGATGACCGTGGACTTCGGGAGAAACCTCCCTGCACTCCCCCCACTCACTATTATGGACAGCACTGTGACTGCAGTTGAGTCATTCAGGTTCCTGGGCACCACTATCTCAGGACCTGAAGTGGGACACTCACTTTGACTCCATTGTGAAAAAGGCCCAGTAGAGGTTGTATTTCCTTCACCAGCTGAGGAAGTTCAACTTGTCATAGGAGCTGCTGAAACAGTTCTACTCCCCCATTATTGAATCTGTCCTCTGCACTTCAATAACTGTCTGGTTCAGCTCAGCTACCAAATCTGACCTCAGAAGACTTCAGAGGGTAGTCCGGACTGCTGAGCGAATCATTGGTACAACCCTCCCTTCTCTCCAAGAACTGTACTCGTCCAGAGTGAGCAAAATGGCTGGCAGAATCACTCTGGACCCCTCACATCCAGCACACTCCCTCTTTGAACTGTTGCCATCTGGTCGACGCTACAGAGCACTGAGCACCAGAATGGCTAGACACAGGAACAGTTTCTTCCCTCATGCAATCCATCTCATGAACACTTGACATAACTGTGGAACACACACTATTTATTCACTCATACACTTATTTATCTAACACACACACTCAGTCTACATTTCAATTTGCACATAATATACCTGTACATACAACTGTCTATTGTTATATACCTGTACATACAATTGTCGATTTGTATATTTTTATACTTGTTCTATTTTTTTTTCTTTTTTCTTATCTGTGTTTTTTTTGGTCGGTCATCCACTGTCAATCTCTTACACTGTTGGTCTTCTGTCATGAAAACAAATCTCGATGTTAACATCCGGCAATAAAACTCATTCTTGATTCTGAAAAAATTCCCCCCTGTAAAAGGTAACACTTTAGAATACTGTTCAATCGTTAATGAATAACTACACAGGAACAAATGACATAATGCACTGTTAATGTTTTACTATTAACTAACAATAAACTTTGGTTAACAATTTAGTAAGTAATAGCGCTCGGTTGAAACTGGTAGTTCATGATTAGCTAGTCAATAACTAGGCCTACAATTTTTTTTCCATATATCCTAGAGAACTACCAAGAACTACTGTATATAGGTTCATAATAAATGTGAATTATGCATAATGTATAATTAATTCTAAAGTGAAGATGATGATAATCCTCTAGTAATGACTCAAGTATTACCAAATCCTTCTAAAGGAACTACTAATTATTTGGATCAGTATTCTAAAGTGAAAAGCATGATAACTCCCTAATATTGACTGACGTCATTGTAAGCTTTTGAGATATATGTAAGGTTTTGGATAGTAATGACTTAAGTGTTACTACATACTTCTGAATAAATTACTAATTATTTGGATCAGTATTCTAAAGTGAAGATAATCCACTAGTAATGATTTAAGTGTTACCAAATGAATTACTAACCAGAACCTTACAAAAACTGCAAAAGTTTACAATGATTTCAGTTATTACTAGTGAGTTACCATGACCTTCACTTTAGAATTAATTACACCTTATGCATTATTCATATTAATTATGAACCTATATACAGTAGTTCTTAGTAGTTATTGGGGAGGTATGACAAAAATAGAAGTTACTGATTAGCTAATAGTGAACTACAACATTTGACTAAGCACTATTACTTACTAATTCATTAATCAGAGTTTCTTGTTAGATACTAGTAGTTACTAGAGTGCTTATATTGCCGAAGAAAGCATGGCTTCAGAAACAAAAGGTTGTGATTCACTGCACGAGTGTACAATATGTAAGCAGGTACACTTATGTTGTATTTAAATAGTACATCTGGGCAAAGAAAAAATTTTTAATTATAGTACAATCCATCCAATAATAAATACTGTTAATAAAATGTTACATTTGTGTCTACTATGTATTATTTATGCATATTAGTGTTTCATAATAGTTACAGAAAGCTGGCCATCTTGCCATCTTGTGCATGAAAAGTGGATGATTAGCTTAGCAACACTATATTGCACACTATATATAGCACACTATATTGGAATCAAGTTGTAATGAAATTTTGTATGAGGACTGCACTTTGTGTGCTGCTATTTGTGAGTTGCATCCTATGTAGAGATTTTTATCTAACACATCTTTATGAAGGCACCTAGAAGCCAGTTGCCAGTTCACTAAGTTTTGTACCAGACCAATACTGCAAGTATTACATAATTAGTATAGTGCTTTACACGCATTATACAGGTTCATCTCAATAAATTAGAATGTCGTGGAAAAGGTCATTTATTTCAGTAAATCAACTCAAATTGTGGAACTTGTGTATTAAATAAATTCAATGCACACAGACTGAAGTAGTTTAAGTCTTTGGTTCTTTAATTGTGATGATTTTGGCTCACATTTTAACAAAAACCCACCAATTCACTATCTCAACTAATTGGAATACTTCATAAGACCAATAAATTTTTTTTTTTAGTGAATTGTTGGCCTTCTGAAAGTATGTTAATTTACTGTACATGAACTCAATACTTGGTAGGGGCTCCTTTTCTTTAATTACTGACTACTGCCTCAATTCTGCGTGGCATGGAGGTGATCAGTTTGTGCACTGCTGAGGTGGTATGGAAGCCCAGGTTTCTTTGACAGTGGCCTTCAGCTCATCTGCATTTTTTGGTATCTTGTTTCTCATTTTCCTCTTGACAATACCCCATAGATTCTCTATGGGTTTAGGTCTGGTGAGTTTGCTGGCCAGTTAAGCACACTAACACCATGGTCATTTAACAAACTTTTGTTGCTTTTGGCAGTGTGGTCAGGTGCCAAATCCTGCTGGAAAATGTAATCAGCTTTTTCAAAAAGCTGGTCAGCAGAAGGAACCTTGAAGTGCTTTAAAATTTCTTGGTAAACGGGTGCAGTAACTTTGGTTTTCAAAAAACAGAATGGACCAACACCAGCAAATGACATCGCACCCCAAATCATCACCGACTGTGGAAACTTAACACTGGACTTCAAGCATGGGCTATGAGCTTCTCCACCCTTCCTCCAGACTTTTGGTTTCCAAATGAAATACAAAACTGCTCTCATCTGAAAAGAGGACTTTGAACCACCAGGCAACAGTCCAGTTCTTCTTCTCCTTAGCCCATGTAAAACGCTTCTGACGTTGTCTGTGGTTCAGGAGTGGCTTACAAGACGACTACGACAAACTGTAGCCAAATTCCTTCCGATCTTGTGTGGTGGCTCTTGATGCCTTGACCCCAGCCTCAGTCCATTACTTGTGAAGTTCACTCAAATTCTTGAATCGATTTTGTTTGACGATCCTCATAAGGCTGTGGTTCTCTCGTTTGGTTGTGCATCTTTTTCTTCCACACTTTTTTTCCTTCCACTCAACTTTCTGTTAACATTCTTGGATACAGCACTCTGTGAACAGCCAGTTTCTTTGGCAATTAATGTTTTGGCCAAACTGAGAGACCATTTTGAGGCTCAGGAAACCTTTGCAGGTGTTTTGAGTTGATTAGCTGATTGGCATGTCACCATATTCTAATTTGTTGAGATAGTGAATTGGTGGGTTTGTGTTAAATGTGAGCCAAAATCACCACAATTAAAAAAAAACAAAGACTTAAACTACTTCAGTCTGTGCATTGAATTTATTCAATACACGAGTTTCACAATTTGAGTTTTACTGAAATAAATGAACTTTTCCACGAAATCTAATTTATTGAGATGCACTGTATATATATCATATATATATATATATATAATATCATATATATCTATATATATATATATATAATAAGGATATCTGTAAAGTTGGTACCTTTTTTTTTTTTTTCTTTAATAATCAGACTAAAAACAGTTTTACCCAATACATGATGATGCTATAAACATTCCACTTTTTCACCTCCACAAAAGACCAAGGTTTTATGAGCACACAAGGACTATAACACACCTGAATCTAAACTCAGTGTGAAGGTAACTTCAATGTATTTTATATTTTTGATTCCTTAAAGCTTCTGTTCATGTTCTGATGAAAATAAATAGCTGAGTTCACTAACCAAGGTTAGACTGACAGATCTCTGCTCTGCCAAAAGGCGTTTATATTTCTTTATTCTAAACGCATCTTGACACATCCATCTGTCTATGCAGCTTACTAACAATGGCAGTGTAGAACGTCTCAACACCTGTCATGAGTGAGTGACCGCATTGCGAATCAAAGTGACGTTGTCATACAACGTAATAAGGCTAGCAGTGGTTACTAGAGATGCCAAGCATAAAACAAATCTGAGGCGCTTCTCGATATCACAGTGATTACATTTGACTTTGAGATTTCAGGATTTTTGATTTACCAATCCACTGGGAATGGCAAATTTATTTTCATGCTTGCATTGTTGCGCTCTCTTGTCACTCCAAACTACGAGATGGAATGAATCATAGATTTGTTTCTGCCATGAGCTATCTTATCACTGGTGTTAAGTGAAATAGAGTCCACTTGCATATGTCAAACAGTTTACAAACAGCACATTGCCATCATGAACATGGAGGAACACGTCTTGTTGTCTAATAAAGAAGTTATTTTGGCTTCAAATACAATTTAGCATATTGCTAGCCAAGGAATAAGAAAAGAATATGTAGGTCTTGTTTATAAATATATTTTTGCAATAAAGACAGAAATGATTTCATCCAATGCAGCAAGTTGTTTTATTTTAGTTGATATACCATCTCTGCACACAACCTTTTCATCCACAAGCTAAAACACTAGCAATATCATAGCTGAGCAAGACAGGGAGGGTTGTAACAAAGATTTCATAAGATGTGTATGTGTCACAATGTGTAAGCCTACATTTTCCAAAAAAAAATAATAAATAAACACGGGTATTCCTGTTTGTTAGTATTGTTGAGATAGGACATTACATATGCAGAATGGGTTTTTTTATACTGTACAAACTGTATTTTATATCCCCTAGCCCTAGCCCTAAACCCTCACACAAATCATTCTGCTATTTTAGATTTTTTAAAAACTGAATTCTGTATTATTTACAGTGGGTACGGAAAGTATTCAGACCCCCTTAAATTTTTCACTCTTTGTTATATTGCAGCCATTTGCAGCCATTTATAAGCAAGTTAATTTTGTTTCCTCATTAATGTACACACAGCACCCCATATTGACAGAAAAACACAGAATTGTTGACATTTTTGCAGATTTATTAAAAAAGAAAAACTGAAATATCACATGTTCATAAGTATTCAGACCCTTTGCTGTGACAATCATATATTTAACTCAGGTGCTGTCATTTCTTCTGATCATCCTTGAGATGGTTCAACACCTTCATTTGAGTCCAGCTGTGTTTGATTATACTGATTGGACTTGATTAGGAAAGCCACACACCTGTCTATATTAGACCTTACAGCTCACAGTGCATGTCAGAGCAAATGAGAATCATGAGGTCAAAGGAACTGCCTGAAGAGCTCAGAGACAGAATTGTGGCAAGGCACAGATCTGGCCAAGGTTACAAAAAAATTTCTGCTGCACTTAAGGTTCCTAAGATAATAATCCTTAAATGGAAGACGTTTGGGACGACCAGAACCCTTCCTAGAGCTAGCCGTCCAGCCAAACTGAGCTATCGGGGGAGAACAGCCTTGGTGAGAGAGGTAAAGAAGAACACAAAGATCACTGTTGCTGAGCTCCAGAGATGCAGTCGGGGAGATGGGAGAAAGTTGTAGAAAGTAAACCATCACTGCAGCCCTCCACCAGTCGGGGCTTTATGGCAGAGTGGCCCGACGGAAGCCTCTCCTCAGTGCAAGACACATGAAAGCCCGCATGGAGTTTGCTAAAAAACACCTGAAGGACTCCAAGATGGTGAGAAATAAGATTCTCTGGTCTGATGAGACCAAGATAGAACTTTTTGGCCTTAATTCTAAGCGGTATGTGTGAGGAAAACCAGGCACTGCTCATCACCTGTCCAATACAGTCCCAACCAACAGTGAAGCATGGTGGTGGCAGCATCATGCTTTGGGGGTGTTTTTCAGCTGCAGGGACAGGACGACTGGTGCAATCGAGGGAAAGATGAATGCGGGCAAGTACAGGGATATCCTGGATGAAAACCTTCTCCATAGTGCTCAGGACCTCAGACTGGGCCGGAGGTTTACCTTCCAACAAGACAATGATCCTAAGTACACAGCTAAAATAACGAAGGAGTGGTTCACAACAACTCTGTGACTGTTCTTAAATGCCCCTGCCAGAGCCCTGACTTAAACCCAATTGAGCCTCTCTGGAGAGACCTAAAAATGGCTGTCCACCAACGTTTACCATCCAACCTGACAGAACTGGAGAGGATCTGCAAGGAGGAATGGCAGAGGATCCCCAAATCCAGGTGTGAAAAACTTGTTGCATCTTTCCCAAAAAGACTCATGGCTGTATTAGATCAAAATTGTGCTTCTACTAAATACTGAGCAAAGTTTCTGAATACTTAGGACCATGTGATATTCAGTTTTTCTTTTTTAATAAATCTACAAAAATGTCAACAATTCTGTGTTTTTCTGTCAATATGGGGTGATGTGTGTACATTAATGAGGAAAAAAAATTAACAAATGATTTTAGCAAATGGCTGCAATATAACAAAGAGTGAAAAATTTAAGGGGGTCTGAATACTTTCCGTACCCACTGTATAATCTTGTTTCTCCATGGGGACCAAAAATGTTCCCACAAGGTCACAATTTACTGGTATTACTATACTGGTATTACAGAGGAAATTTGGTCTTCATAATGTAGGGAATACCAGGTACACACACACACACACACACACACACACTGACTGGTAATTTGTTTGATTGAGACTATGCTATGCAAGCACGCTGTGATTACCAAAGGTGCTTGGTCTGCATCCTTGTGATGATATTCAGTGTTACAGCAAAATGGTGAGTGCAATTTTATTTCTATACAACAGTTCTATGAATAACCAGAATAACCTAAATCTGAAACAAGTGTAGTGATACAAACAGTGACATTCCCATGGCTGTTATACTTTATATCAGCACTCTTAGAAAGCCAGTCAAATTTATTTATTTAGAATTACATTATTCCTGCATTATATTGTGGAGGAAAAAAGAAAAAGAAAAACAGAAACATTGGACCAGGGTGGTGATAGGGCATAAACAATATAGGTTTATTGTAAAGACAAAGCTCAACCTACATTTTTTACATGGTTCCTTGCACATACTATGTTATGACTTCAACACACTTTGAACATGGGTGAGGCCCATGTAACATGACTCATGATACAAGAACTCAAAGACTTGTAGAATCAAACTACAAAAAAACTCAAAAAACTTTATTTCACTTTTGCTTTTGTTAAGACTATTGGTTAGGTTTAGAGTATGGTTTAGCGAAGGTTATTTTCAAATGAGAATTAACTTTTAGCATCACTCACTGGGCATTTCATTTCCAAACTGCAGCGATATGCACAACAACAAACTTAATAAAACGTTGCCAGATTCATGTTCATCTGTTTTTGGATAAAACGGAACATGCTTTTAACCACACTCACTGAAAATTTCACTTTGAAAGTGTGGCGAACTGTGCAAGAAGCAATGTTATATCATTGTGCTGAAATTGCCACAGGCACATTTTTCCAGTGGGCATAGCACTTATTTCCATTACCACAATAATTTCAAGCACAAAAATTAAAACAACCATGTTTTTATAAGTGTTAAATACCTCTGGAGTAAAATAGGTTGGAAAAACGCTCTTTTCACTTGATACGTAAATGCACAAGTAGATTTCTGAACTATTATAATTTGTAACAGATTTTTTAAGATACAATCTTATGATTTAACATGTTTTATATTAGTTTGTAATTTTGCAACTGTGCCCTCACTAAATCTTTCGAGCATCCACTCTGTGTGGACAAAAAATAGAGTAAAGATACAGAATCATGAATGTAATCTGATAATGCAAACACACCCTTCAAACTCACAAAGGAGCATACAGGGAATCCTCTATATGGCATTAAATCAAATGGACTGTGCATATGATATTGTGGGTGCAAATGAACTGACAGAGGACATGAGGATGCAACTAGCCAGTATGCGACCAGTAGAGATTTGATGGAGAGCTTTCAGGGTAACACACAATGAACCCCTTTGAATTGAAATAGCTGAAGTCTTCAAATAAGCTACTTTACAGCAGTCACCTTATGGTGCAGCGTCTGATCTCAAAGACAAAGCTTGGTTGCTGTATGTCTTTAGGACACATCAAAGTACAGGCCTTATAGAAGGCATAGTCTATTTTCCCATTTAAATGATCACGCTGACAAAGAGGGGAACATTGTGAAAATGAATTACTGAGATTCAGGATAATGGAGAGGCACTGTCCAACTGGTAATTTGCTAAGAAGCATGGAAATCAGGAAAATGCTGAACAGTAACTAGTGTGGGGTTTTGCCCTGGATGTGCATAACATGCTTCCATATTCAATAGCAGATATACTGATGGGGTGTAAGGAAAAAACTAAAGTAAAAAAAAAAAAAAAAAAAACTTAAATTAATTCAAATTACGTAAAGTATATGCTGCTAACAAAACATTTGATTACATCACAGTACACAACTACTTTTAACTATTGAAGGCTTGTCAATGGAGAAGTAAGTTTTTTTGCCTGTGTAATGGTGCGGGTGCACTGAAAAAAAAAAGGTGCTGGATGAATGAATGTGTGTTATTCATGTAAAATGCATTTTATATTGGTCTATGGCTAGTGTGTATATATATATTAAAGTTAAGTTAAGTTAAAATTAAATCAAAATATAAGGTTATATAAATACAAGGAGACTTTAATTACAAGGATTAAATACAAGGAGACTTTAATTACATCCTGGGAACCAGGAAAACACACGTAGCAGGGGAGGTTGACATACATTACCAGACAGAGAACTCAAAACAGGAAGGGAAACACTTTAAATAAACATGACTAGAGAATGGGACGAGAGGACCTCCAACTGAACTAATGGAAGACTAATAAACATGGGGAAAACTGGTCATGGAAAACACGTGGGGGGCAAAACACAAAACACGGAACAGAGACTGACATTATTCCCCCCTCCTGGAAGGCGCACATAACACAATGGGTGAGGTGTGGGGACACTCCCGTTCCGGGACCCATGGCGGATCAAGCAGTTCAGGGTGCCATGGTGGAGCAGGCAGCTCGGGGAGCCATGTGAAGCAGACAGTTCAGGAGGCCATGGCAGAACAGGGAGCTAGGGGAGCCATGGCGGAGCAGACAGTTTAGGAGGCCATGGCGGAGCAGGGAGCTCAGGGGGCCTGGCCTCAGCAGTCGGCCCGGCCTCCACAGACGGACCCCTACAATCCCCCTCAAAAAAAACCTTGGGGAGAATATTGTCTTTAAAGGCCCTCTGTAGGCCTAACTCGGGAACTGTGGCCCTCCCTGGGCTTGACTTGGGGACTGGACTCCTCCTTGGGCTGGACGTGGGAACTGGAGCCCTCCTTGGGCAGGATGTGGGGACTGGAGCCCCTCCTTGGGCTGGACATGGGAACTAGAGCCCTTTCTGTGCTAAAACTCGCCGGCGGGCTTGTCTGCTGAGAGCTGGTGGGCTGGTTCTGGATCAGGGCCGGATGCTCTCCAGACACCGGGGGATCCCTTCCCTCCAGCTTAGTGCCGTGGTGTCTGGGAGGTCCACGGGGCGATGGTAATTGTCCCTGTGCCAGAACAAAGAGTTGATGGTGGCGTCATCTAAACCCGTTGCCGCAGCGAGCCCGCAGAACTCCCTGGCATATTCGACTAAGGGGAGATCTCTACGAACTGTAAAATAAATCGAGCAGCGATTTCCATGATCGCGGGGGGGGGGGAACGGAAAACCAAAACACTTTCAAAACCAGAAAAAAAACAAACGGGGAGAAGGGGCGCCGCTTACTGTTTGTTGGTCCGGTATTCTGTCATGTTCGCTACTGTGAGGGAGCGCGGAGTGAGGAGACGAGGAGTACATCAACAAGGAGACTTTAATTACATCCAGGGAACCAGGAAAACACATGTAGCAAGGGAGGTTGACATACTGTATACAATACCGAACAGAGAACTCAAAACAGGAAACACTTTAAATACACATGACTAGAGGATGGGATGATGAGACACACCTGGAACTAATGAAACAATAATTAAACATGAGGGAAAACTGGGTCATGGAACACGTGGGGGGCAAAACACAAAACACGGAACAAAGTCTGACACCAAGCCATTAGGATCACTTGAGAAAAAAACAAACAAATTTAACTGTAATGTGGCCTTAAGTATAATTTTATCAGTGTGTAGTTATGGGATCTACCAGCCGTGGCTATATGACTGGATAACTTGGATAACAAAGTAATGTAAACTTTTGGAAAAGCCTACCCTGGAAGTCTTGGAGGCTATGTGGAGAATCTCAATCAACATACACCATAGGAATCTGCAACATACATATAAAGAGTGAGACTGCCGTGTATACTTGTACACAAAGTGATGAATGTTATCTTCAGTCTGTAAACAGCAGAAAGCTCAGCCTGTTCCTCACTGCTGTTGCAGTCTGATTTAATGAGTGTAGGGTGGGTTGGGGCGTACTTGCCTCCCGCTTATGTTTAGAATTACTCTCAACACTGTTGCATTAGTTGAGTGATGTCTGATGCATTATTCATTTGCCAACGATGGAAACATGTAGCCCAGAATTACAGAGTCTCAAACCCTCTGACACTTTCCATCTAATAATGATAATGGTGTTTTTTTGAGAAAGGGACTATTACTGTAAACAGCAATGACCGTTTCCTATTATTTAAACACTTTTCAGTGCAGAAAGGTAGAGATGAAGTACAAGAGAGATTGGTATAGATATAAATGTGCTATTACTGTTGTTTTTATTTTGCTCAAGTTTGCTATGGCATTACATACTTATGTGAATATTCTATTGTTTAGAATGTGATGAATCTTTTCTGTCAGGGAGGTCAGAGAGCAAGCTGTATAAAGGTTGACATTTTAAAAGGCCAGCTCATTCGGTTTTGCCATGGCCTATGTCACCTTTAGTTTAATTTGGTTACAAAATGAAAAAAACTAAAATAAACAATCCCTGCACAGACTAAAGTTCAATGACCTTCTGTGTAACAAAGTATGAAACTAGGGTCAGGGGAAAGGGGTTATGAAGTCAAGGTTATAAAGTTATAACTTATTATGTAAATGTTTTGTAAATAACTAGCTTGCAGTAATTATATATTTTCGTGTGACAACACTGAAGAAATGACACTTTGCTACAATGTAAATTAGTGAGTGTACAGCTTGTATAACAGTGTAAATTTGCTGTCCCCTCAAAATAACTCAACACACAGCCATTAATGTCTAAACCACTGGCCACAAAAGTGAGTACACCCCTAAGTGAAAATGTCCAAATTGGGCCCAATTAGCCATTTTCTCTCCCCGGTGTCATGTGACTCATTAGTGTTACAAGGTCTCAGGTGTGAATGGGGAGCAGGTGTGTTAAATTTGGTGTTATCGCTCTCATTCTCTCATACTGGTCACTGGAAGTTCAACATGGCACCTCATGGCAAAGAACTCTCTGAGGATCTGAAAAAAATAATTGTTGCTCTACATAAAGATGGCGTAGGCTATAAGAAGATTGCCAAGACCCTGAAACTGAGCTGCACCATGGTGGCCAAGACCATACAGTGGTTTAACAGGACAGGTTCCACTCAGAACAGGCCTCGCCATGGTCGACCAAAGAAGTTGAGTGCACGTGCTCAGCGTCATATCCAGAGGTTGTGTTTGGGAAATAGACGTATGAGTGCTGCCAGCATTGCGCAGAGGTTGAAGGGGTGGGGGGGGGGGGGGGGGCGGTGTGGGTGGGGGGGGGTGGTGGGGGGGGGGGGAGGGGGTTGCCGTCATCGTGGCTCAGACCAGCGATTGGCTTGCTTTTGTGGACCAAGAAGGAATTCCGAAAGGAAAAGAAGGAAAAAAGGAAGCCTCTTCTAAAGATGATGCACAAGAACGCCCGCAAACAGTTTGCTGAAGACAAGCAGACTTTGAAGGACAGGGATATTACTGGAAACATGTCCCTGTGGTCTGATGATTGTGAGGGCCAAGAGAAACTATTTTGGTCAGATGGTTTATAGCATGTGTGGGCCCGGGGGGGCAACCAGGGGTGTGAGGAAGAGGAAGACCAAAGACAATGTGTGTCTTTGCTACAGTCAACATGGGTGGTGGAAAGTAAAAGTGTCATGGTTCTGGGGCTGCATTGCATGAGTGCTGCCGGCACTGGGGGGCTACAGTTCATTGAGGGAACCATGAAATGCCAACATGTACTGTGACATACTGAAGCAGAGCAAGAGCATGACGCCAGGGCACAGAGTATTCCAACATGATAACGACCCCAAACACACCTCCAAGACGACTACTGCTTTGCTAAAGAAGCTGAGGGTAAAGGTGAGGGATTGGCCAAGCATGTCTCCAGACCTAAACCCTATTGAGCATCTGTGGGGCATCCTCAAACGGAAGGTGGAGGAGCGCAAGGTCTCTAACATCCACCAGCTCCGTGATGTCGTCATGGAGGAGAGTGGAGGAGTAGAAGAGGACTCCATGCCCAAGAGGGTTAAGGCAGTGCTGGAAAATAAGGGCCTTTCGCACCGCTTTAGTTACATAACTAAATGTACAGTACTAAAGTAGGGACGATTTTGCGCGAACTATTTCCAAGTACCATTTAAAGGGTAGCATTCGCACCGACAGTGTGTACTAAAAAGTGACGTAAGCCGGTCGACAGCCAGGACGTCATTTGGCGCGCGTTTCAACAACAGAAACAAAGAACAAAAAACATTAAACACTGAGGATGGAGGACGCTGTGATCGGAAGATGAGCTGGTTTGTGTTTGTGTCATGGAATGTTGACGTATATGTAAAGCGATTGAAAGAACAGAAAGGAGGACTAAGAATCTTCAAAGACAACTGGCAGTGCTACATTTGCTACAAGTGCCTGCACTTCAGCGTCCGTCCATCTATCGCTGTTCTCCATAATTGCGAAATAAGTTGACACAATGTTTTACAGTATGTTTACACAGCGTTTTAAATAATGGCGGGCGGAGTGGGTGTCCTGAGTGTGGTTGGGGTTGAGGGTGGGGTGGGGTGGCGGGTGAGGGCGTTTTCGTATGCGTTTGGCCAATCAATGTCTACTTGAGTCACGATTAGTACCAGTTGTGCTGGTTAGACCATGCTCCGGAGTAAGTAGTAGGAGATAATTGGTTCTCGAAAAAAAAAAAAAAAAAAGGGCAAAGTCCGAGTACTAAAATCCACCCAGGTTGGCCGGGGAGTTGCGAAACGGCCAAAAAGTGGGTCGGGTAGTTCCACAATTAGTTCGGTGGTACTATGAAAAGGTTCAGACAGTAATGGCTGTGTGTTGAGTTATTTTGATGGGACAGCTAATTTACACTGTTATACAAGCTGTACACTCACTACTTTACATTGTAGCAAAGTGTAATTTCGTCAGTGTTGTCACATGAAAAGATATAATAAAAAATTTACAAAAATGTGAGGGGTGTTTTGTACTCAATTTTGTGTGTGTGTATATATATATACATACATACACACCTACACAAACATACACGTATGCATGCATATACCACACACACACAAAACACATTCAAAGTCTCCCAAAAGAGTATTAAATCATTGGGTGTGGTAACGCATTTCAAAGAGCATTACAAAAAGTAGATTCAGCAAGAAATATTTGGGTTGGAAAAATGTAGTATATATACTCTTTGGACCATGTGGTTAGTAAATTTAGGTAAAACACAATTGTAATTTTTGGGTGGGTGAACTATACCTTTAATAATTTATTTCATTAATTTTATTA
Source organism: Sinocyclocheilus anophthalmus (assembly GCA_018155175.1). Lineage (NCBI taxonomy): Eukaryota > Metazoa > Chordata > Actinopteri > Cypriniformes > Cyprinidae > Sinocyclocheilus > Sinocyclocheilus anophthalmus. The sequence continues at coordinate 98,017 of JADLZN010011417.1, forward strand.
CTATGGAAATATTAAATTATTTCTTTAATTAAATGATACTTTAAATAATAAACTAAACCTGCCGGTAGGTGGTGGTAAATATCTTAATGATTAAGTCATTGAGATATCTATTCATTTATTTGATTGGTTCAAATGGATGATTCATTCAGGAGGGAAGTAAATGGTTCTTTATAAATGGTCAATTGAATCATTAGGCTTGTTCGACTTGAAGCAGATCATCACCATCAGATCGATCGGTGTGTGACATCAAATTGCTGCAAGAGCTATAGAGAGCAGATGGCTTCTTATGCTTTTGAATCACTCTCACGATACTTTGATGTCATACACCGATCAATCTGTGCAGCGCCGCTTCAAATCCAAAAACGCCTAGGCCAATGGTTAAACATGCCCAAATGGTTCCCGAGCGTTTCAAAAACTGTGCATAAGAAATGAAATGCAGCTGTGGTTGCTCGGAGATGAATTTATAATTACTTTATATGTAATATTTTCACTTACACAATTTAGCTAGATCAGACAATATTGTGTCTAATATAAACACAATATTAACTTCTTACTTACTGAACTGTTGTATAAGATCAGTATCGCATTTGCACTTGTGTGATATTGCACTTATTGCTCGTGTGTTATTGCTTAACTATATGATGTAAATATGAGAAAAAAACCCAAACAGGGTTTTTTTTGCCCCATATCTTGAATTTTAGGGATATTCTAACTGTTCTCTAGGCTTCATCACGCAGTGAGTTGTTGCTCTGCATCATATTTGTCATCAATCAACCAGGGGCGTAGCCATCTTTTCAGAAGTGAGGGGGACAGAAATGTTAAAACGCTAAATTTTCAGCATCATTACTCCAGTCTCAGTGTCACATGATCATTCAGAAATCATTATAATATGCTGATTTGCGACTCAAGAATTTTTTTTAATTATGATATTATTTTCAATATTTAAAACAGTTGAGTACATTGTTTTTTCAAGAGTATTGTGAAAAATAGAACGGATCAAAGTCAGCCTTTATGTGAAATAAAAAACAGCTTTTGCACACATTATGCAAAAGCAGTGTCAGTATATTTTATTTTTGGAAAAATTAAATTAATACTTTATTAGCAAGATGCTTTAATGATCAAAAAGTGATGATAAAGACATATATAAGTTAAAAAAAGATTTATATTTCAGATAAAATGATGTTTCATTCTGCGCTTTCTATTCATCAAAGAAACCTGAAAATATTATACTCAGCTGTTTTCAACATAATAATAATAATAAAGGTTTTTTGAGCAGCAAATCAGAATATAAGAACGTTTTCTGAAGGATCGTTTGTGACTGTAGTATGATGCTAAAAATTAGCTTTGAAAGCACACTTAAATACATTTGGAAACATTCAAATAGAAAACAGTTTTTTAAATAGTAAAAATATTTCAAAATTTTATTGTTTTTGCTGTACTTTAGATCAAATAAATGGTTGCTGGACGCTAGACGTCAACCTTTTTTTGAGCATTTTAGGAATTTCCTGGTACGACTTTCTGCGTGAGAGCACCCTCCGACTTCAAGTATGAATGAAACATACACTGCATGGAGTGTTTAGCGCTCTGCGATGTTCATCTCGGCTTATTCTGGGTCCGAATAAAACATTAGATCATGCACAGACTATCCTGTCTCTGTGAATTTAAATCTAGATTTATTCACACCGGCCCTTGAAAACCTCTATGCGAACACACTTGCAGAATTTACACAAAAAAATACACACACACATACATATACACACATATACATGCATATATTGTTGTGATATATACGTGTTGGGAATAAGTACATACAATTATTTAATTGAAAAACAACGGTAATTTTCTGTAAATCTACATCAGTTACGGTAGCTTCCAGGCAAGTGGATTCACAGCAGCTTTGGCGCCTCCACTCTATTGCTATGGCTGATTTCATGAGTGAAGCGCAATACAATAAAATGAATGTACAATACATGTAATGTCCAATAGTTTTTCACCGTATATAGTAGGGGAATTTATCGTTAACCATGTAACAGGTTTTTACTGTAGCATTTTTACAGTCTTTTACCGTTAAATTCACGGTAATTTTTTACAGTGTATGAATATTATTACGTAGCTATGTGTAAACGTTATTTGGTGGTTTTTACTTGGAAAAAAAGCTTTATGTTTTATATGCTAGCATTCAAATAACAATGGATAAACCTGAGAAAATAGAAGAAGGATTGGAGATAAATTTCATTTACAAATAAAGTAGGAAATGTGCAAACTTTTAAATCGACACCTGCCGTGGTGTTTAGGTCGTGAGTCCGCTCGAAGGGTGTCCCAAAAGCCAAATGAGGAGGGGGATCGGAATCTTAGCACGCGCATACCGTTTAAAAAAAGTCCTGAAGACACACATTAGGCTATTAGAAAACAGTGCCTCTACTATATATGAGCAATATCATACTCATAGCAGTGCAATATGGCTGTATATCAGCATGTCTGTGATTCGGCCGTAGGCATAAGGCTTGTTTGAGATGAACTACACTAGCCTGCCACCGGCTGGCGACAGTAGCCGCTTGCAGTCGGGGCAGAATTAACAACGGAGACGTCAAGTCAGACACTTTCTGCTCCCGTTAGTGACGCTCTCGCGGTGTTTGCATACTCTTATCACAGATGAAGTTAATTAAATGCAATTATTTGTCAAATATACAGACATTTCAGAAACGTTTTCATGAGCAACAGAAACAATTTTTTATACTGCTTAATTCAGCTTTGTTGCCATCTGTATATGAATAAAGTCACCTTTAACATATACTATTTAAATACCAATGAAGTGGTGTCTAAGTCACAATAGTGAACTTAGGTATACAATATAAATCCAATTGCAGTTGTTAGTGAAAATTACACTAAAATGTTGCAACGACAAAATATTACACTAAATTAGAATTTCAAATGTTACAAATAAGTTACAATATCGATGTTTTAATACTGGTTGCACTAATATAAAAAAGTAATATTTGACGACAAAAGTAAAAACAATTTTGAAAAAACCTTGATTGTATTGTTCTGTCTTTACTCAGTGTTCATATCAGGGTTGGATAAGGGGGGTTAGGCATAATAGTAACCCTGAATTAGATCAAACAGTTTAAAATAGCTGGGCTAAGATATACAACAATTTCTATGACAGAATCATTTGGATATTTCATGACTGGGAAATATTGGGGATTAAATGGGTTTATAAACAGTTGTGCATAAGTGTTGTAAATACATCAGGAATAACAACAGAGTGTCTTTAAAAAAAACCTTTTTTGTGCAGAACTACTTCCTTCCGCTTGATTCAAATCTCAGTTTGACAGTTTAGCAGCTGAGCTCAAGCCTCCATTTCTAATTCAAAAACGTCACTTTAGAAGTAGTAACGAAGAAATATTGAGTTGCTTCATTGAAAATGTATTGTATTACTGCATTAAAAGCAGTGTATTATGTAGAGTATTATGAGAGAGAGATGGACTGAGCTAGTGTGATTACCTGCATCTGATACAGTGTTCATTTTTCAGCTCAATCTCATATTCACAATAAAAACATTAGTTTGAATGTCCACTGAGAAAAGCAATATCTTTGTTGTACTATCCTTTCATCTGCTAAGGGTGATTTCCGATGACAACGCTGATCAGTGCATTTGTTAACTGCATCTTACAAGCTGTTGTTGAAACTAAAAATAACTTCCTTGTTTACAACCCTCTTTCAGTCTCTGTCAATATACAAGTCTTTACTTCCAACTCATTTATAAAAAACAGTCGGTAACACTTTACTTGAAGGGGTGTGCATAAGACTGACATGACACCTTCATAATCATGACATGACACATAACATGAATATGAAGTTTTTTTTATGCATGTTTATGACAACTATCATTAAGTGTAATTCGCTCAGTTATTTAATTTTTAATGCAAATATGACATTATTTTACCTAACCCTACCCTTACCCCTAACCATAGCCATAACAAAGACATCTCAAACAATGTCATCTTGCATTAAAAATTACATAACTGAGCAAATTACACTTAATGACAGTTGTCATAAACATGCAGAAAAAACCTTCATATTCATGACGTCTCATGTCATGATTATGTAGGTGTCATGTTATGATTATGAAGGTGTCATGTCAGTCTTATGCACACCCCTTCAAGTAAAGTGTAACCAAACAGTCTTTTGTCACCATCTAATGGTAGAATAATTAAATTAAAATCATCATCATGAACACACACACACACACACACCATTTTCTCAATATAAAAATACAATTATGAAAATACTGCTATTATTTCTTAAAAATAGTATTTATTAAAAGTAATATTTAATAAACAACAACAGTCATCGTAATAGTTCCTAGGCAATTCAGTTAAAAGTACAAAGGCAGCGCTCTGATATACAACATTAATGTTACATAAAATATAATGTGATGAGATTTTGCCCTCAACCAGTGTTAATATCGTCAACGAAGACGACGACGAAAAATATTCGTTAACAAACATTTTTATGTGACTAAGACGAGTTGTTTACGAGCTAAAACTAATATCTGATGATAAAAACTATGACAAAATGTATGCCGCGTCTTCATTAACAAGACGAGACGGGACTATAAAGTTATTTGAGGACTACCGGACATTCAAAATAAATCATATAGGCTACTGTCTTGTCCTTCAAAATGTGCGTCCCTGTCATTGGATTGCAATCGGATAAGGGGCATTTGCATATCTAGTCTCAGTATGGCAGCCGCAGTGGATGGATAAGCTACCAAAACGTGAACTAGCGGTCTGAAACAATGACCTCAGCACCCGAAGGGGTAGGGATAAGATGACCAGACGTCCTGTTTTTCCCGGGAGTCACAATTCGTTGTTAATTAACTTAAAGTTAGTGAAGGCGGATAGGCGGAATCACGCTGATAGAAGTGCTCTCTCTCTCCACTTCTTCAGTTCTCATATACAATGCGCGATCAGTTCTCAGTGCTCAAATACACACAAAGCAGTCCAAATGTCTATCGTGTGAGTATCTCACGTAAATACAGTCGGTATGGATTAAGTGAACGTAAACAGGTGGGTGAAACTGAACGTGTGTCAGTATTACATGCATGTCTTCTGTCTTAAAGGGACAGCATTCCTTATTAAGTACCTATCCTTGTCATTAATGTTAACCAAACAAAAGACGTAAATAAATAGTTAAAGGGGTCATTTGATGCTGCTAAAAAGAACGTATTTTGTGTATTTGGTGGAATGAAATGTGTTTATGCGGTTTAAGATTAAAAAAACACATTATTTTCCACATTACTGTACATATTGTTTCTCCTCTATGCCCTGCCTTTCTGAAAACCGTCGATTTTTACAAAGCTCATAGATCTGAAAAAGTGAGGTGTGCTATGATTGGCCAGCTATCTAGTGCGTGTGATTGGCCGAATACCTAAAGCATGTGACGGAAATGTTCCGGAATGCACCTCCAAAGAGAGAGGAAATTTGAATCGCATATTGACCCCTTTAAGAAAACCTATTGTATCTGAAAAAGTGTTTACTTGGATATTTTATATGTGTCTTATCTGCTCTTTTTAAAAATTATATATAGATATATATATATTTTAAAATTTTTTTATAATAAATATATTATATATATTATCTATACAGATATATATTATAAACAAACTATATATTGTAATAAATTGATCCCTTTTCATGATTAAAGGGAGTTCACCCAAATGAAAATGTCATAATTATTCAAGTTTTTACTAATTCAATCCTGGATCAAATTTCTCATAAGTAATTGATTTGGTCTTAAAGAGCGAAGAAAAAAATAATGCTATTTTGTTTGAAGAATAATAGGCCTATAAAATAGCTACCAAAATAAAATGTTGGTAACTGCAGTTTGACTAAAAGTAATGACTAAAAGTTTACATAAAATGCAATGACTTTTTTGTCGCCTGAAACTAGACTAAAACTATAAAAGACTCAAATGACTAAAAAGTGACTAAGACTATTAAGCATTTTCGTCTCAAGATAAAGACTAAGACTAAACCAAAAATGCCTGTCAAAATGAACACTGCCCTCAACCAAATACATTTCCTCTAAAATACATAACAGATTGATGAGACCAAAGACTGCCCATTAGATTTACCCAAAATTAATTATATCTCAGGTTTAACCACTATAGAGACATTGGAGCCAGCAGCAAATTGCAGAAGAACTGGCCGAGGTAAGGCTGCTCTCGGTGGGTTCATGAGTGCTGAATGGCTGTTGATGCCCTGGAGCTCACATCTCCGAAAACATCAAAGCTAATTTTCAAATAGACATTATCTTTATTAAGAAACTGCATATTTGAAGTTTAAGCAAGTATATTCTCACCTAAAATAAAAATAAATAAATCATTTTTTTTTTAAATCTTAAAACTAAATTCTGTGACACAAAATCAGAATTATTTTTTTAATTATAGTGGATTTGAACGTCTGCAATGACACTCCCTGTGAGAAATACCGCAAGTAGAGTTACTGATTTTGATTTTTTTAATCTTTGACTTACTTTATCGATGTAAGCGTTCCAAATTTGCAGTAAGATGCATGGGAAATTGGAGTAGTGCTGGTATTTGCCTTGTTTGTGTAATGCTTAGCTAACAGAGGACATATACTTCAGGGACACCTGGCCTCCAACCAAACTGGCACAATTTTAACCACAGTACTTCTGAGGGTGATAACATAGTAGAAAGCCTGTTTCCATCTCCGCTGGTATGGCTAGAGCTAAAAAAGTGGCAAGTAGTTGGCAGATGTCCAAGTGGTTGCTAACAAGGTGGGCCAATTCTAGTGGGGGAAACATAGTTGTTTGTATCATCTGCCCTAAGGACAACAGGTATCCTGTAATTTCATCAGGGAAGCACTTCCCACCACCTACTCTTTCCCAGATACAGATGGGGGATCCCTCACTGTTGGAGGTTCTTCTAATGCTGAGCTCAGCATAGCCTCAATACAGCAGCTATGATTGTTGATGTAACAACTTGGAGGAATATTGCATGCAGTAATATTACCTAAAGTGCAGGGGTGTAGCAATCGCTTCAGAGGTAACCACTGACCATTAACCAAGTGTTTTTCCTTTTTCTTAATTATATCTGTAGCATACATTTATTGCCTTAATCCAAGGTTAATTTTATGTTATTTTATGTTGAGGGATGGATTTAACAAAACATCAGCAAAGGGATGCAGAACTTTTAAACTGTTAAACCTGGAAGAACATGGAATTTATTTGCTTTATTTACTAAAAGCAAATTAGCAAGTCTCAAGATAGAATGGCAAAATGTCTTCCAAGCATGACACAATTCAATATGAATATCCAACATCTGATTTTGAATGGAACACAGCAAAGGACCTGGTTCAAATTCTACCACCCAACATTCTGCTAGTCATCCTGGTTTATTTTCACCTTACAGTTAAGAAATGTATGTAGTTAAAAAATTTCCTTGGCAAACACTGATGTAGATCCCACAGTGAGCCACTTCTTGTTATGACTGTGACCTCCTACTACAGCATAACTGGCAAGAAACTAAAGAACATCTTGAATTTGCAGATGCAATGACTTCTATGGTCTGAGAGAAAGCCCCACCAGTGTGCAAATGTCTTTTCAGACATTTAGACAATAGATAGGCATGCAACTGTTCCTCTGATATTGATTTGTAGATGTCGGAGACAACAGTTTGACACCAAGGAACCTAACTGAAATGAAAGGAGCAGTGCTCTGAGGCAGTAGACTTGACTGCCTGCCACCCTTGTTTCTAATTATACTACCTTTTTAGACTATCAGGCAAAGACCTTGACATAAATATGAGAACATTCTGCCACATAATATTTAACGCAGCCTCTTCTGCAGCCTCTTCTCTACTGCAGCTTCTTCCTCCACCTTTGGCTCACTTATTTTTTTTCAACCGAATGATTCATCAACCCACTTTTTCTCTTTTGTTTGTGCGACAAGGAGATTTGATTTTGTTTTAATTTGTTTGCTCCTATCATCTTTTTTGAGCAGCTGTTCTGCTTGAATTCCGTGACTTAATTTGCTGCCAAGTTGAGTGTGATTCGCTCTATACCTCGCTTTCTCATCTGCACCTTCTCTGCTTATTCAGACAAGCACGCTTTCAGTTTTTATCCTGACTGCTCTCCACTTCAGGAAGAGCGCTACTATCCAAGATAAACATGTTTGAAGTGGCAAAACTAACAGCCTGGGGTTAGATAACCCTCGACCTATACTGATGGACAGGAACAACAACATGCAAGGCCTCAGCGGAGCATTATATAAGAAACTCTCCAGTGGGGAAGTGCTGATCCATTGCAATAAGCATACAAAATAATTCTCAGTGGTCATATAACATGGCAAGGAATATACAATTATAGTAAGAAAAGTTAGATCACTGTGGCTTAGTGGGTAGTACTTTCGCCACATAGCAAGAAGATCCATGTTTCTACAGTCAGGTCCATATATATTTTGTGCGGTCGCGTCGGTTCGCGCGCTAGGGGGGTCTGGGACCTTGCGAGGGGCTGGGCGGGGGACAATTCTAGCTATTGACCAAAACATATTTAAGTTACAGTTATTTAATAAATATGAGCTTAAAGTGCCCACTCTGAGCTTTAATTTGAGAGTATTCTCATCACAATTGTAGGAAAGGTTAAGGGATTACAGCTCTTTTATATGTATCTCCCCCCCTCTTTCAAGGGACCATAAGTAATTGGACAGTTGACTCAAAAGTCATTTCATGGACAAATGTGGGATATTCCTTCATTATTACTACATCAGTTAAGCACGTAAAAGGTCTGGAGTTGATTCTAAGTGTGCCATTTGCAGTTGGAAGCTGTTCCTGTGAACCCACATCATGCTGTCAAAGGAGCTCTCCATGCAAGTGAAACAGACAATTGTTAGGCTTCAAAAACAAAACAAATCCATCAGAAAGATAGCAGGACCATTATTTTTTTTTTTTTTTTTTCTTTTTTTTTTTTTTTATTTTTTTTTTTTTTTTTTTTTTTTTTTTTTTTTTTTTTTTCTTTTTTTTTTTTTTTTTTTTTTTTGTTTTTTTTTTTTTTTTTTTTTTTTTTTTTTTTTTTTTTTTTTTTTTTTTTTTTTTTTTTTTTTTTTTTTTTTTTTTTTTTTTTTTTTTTTTTTTGTTTTTTTTTTTTTTTTTTTTTTTTTTTTTTTTTTTTTTTTTTTTTTTTTTTTTTTTTTTGTTTGTGTTGGATGCCCAATCAACAGTTTGGTACATTCTGAGGAAAAAAATGCATTGGTGAGCTCAGCAACATAAAAAGGTCTGGACATCCTAGCAGGACAACAGTGGTGGATAATCCTCTCCATGGTAAAGAAAATTCCTTTCACATCATCCAGCCAAGCAGTGGCGGACTGGCCATCTGGAGCACCGGTAGTTTTCCCGGTGGGCCGCTGTACAATGTGGGCCGGCCCATTGCATAAATATAAAGAATGAATTATAGTAAATGTTTGTAGCCTATATCCATCCATCGGCCCAGACGAAAGGCCCGTGCAGCAGCCCACTTCAGCCAAACATTCTAGTGCTCTGGCTCAGTGCAGCGGCTCAAAAGTGCTAAATGACAAAATTTTTAGCCAATCAAATTGAAAAAGGCAGGATTTACCGTTCACCATAAAACATTAAACAGTAAACTCCACTAAAGGTTAAACTTAAACGTACCCGCCAATATATATTCTCTGCCCAGATTCAACCAAATGCAGCAAAGATCATTGGACAGCACTTCATAGTGCAAAAGGACAATGACCCAAAATATACTGCAGAAGCAACCCAGGAGTTTTTGAAAGTAAAAAGAGGAATATTCTGCAATGGCCAAATCAATCACCTAATCTCAACCCGTTTGAGCATGCATTTCACTCGCTGAAGACAAAACTAAAGGCAGGAAGACCCACAAACAAACAATAACTGAAGTCAGCTGCAGTAAAGGCCTTGCAAAGCATCACAAAGGAGGAAACCCAGTCTCTGGTGATGTCCATGAGTTCCAGACTTAAGGCAGTCATTGCCTGCAAAGGATTCTCAACAAAATATTAAAAATTAACATGTTATGTATGATTGCCAGCAGCCATATCACCCTGTAGCCCAAGACTGGTTGCCCACTGAAGCTAAGCAGGGCTGAGCCTGGTCAGTACCTGGATGGGAGATCTCCTGGGAAAACTAGGTTGCTGCTGGAAGAGGTGTTAGTGAGACCAGCAGGGGGTGCTCACCCTGTGGTCTGTGTGGGTCCTAACGCCCCAGTGTAGTGACGGGGACACTATACTGACAAAAAGCACCGTCCTTCGGATGAGACGTTAAACCGAGGTCCTGACTCTCTGTGGTCATTAAAAATCCCAGGATGTTCTTAGAAAAAGAGTAGGGGTATAATCCCGGCATCCTGGCCAAATTTGCCCACTAGCCATCATTGTCTCCTAATCATCCCCATAAACTGATTGGCTTCATCACTCTGTCTCCTCTCCACCAGTAAGCTGGTGTGTTTTGGGCGTTCTGGCGCAATATGGCTGCCGTCGCATCAACCAGGTGGATGCTGCACACTGGTGGTGGTTGAGGAGATTCCCCCCTTCTATGTAAAGCGCTTTGAGTACCCAGAAAAGCGCTATATAAATGTAACTAATTATTATCCATATATATTATTGTCCCATTAATCGCGCCCCTGGGATGGGGACTGTGTATAAAAATGGTTGTAATTCCTAAGCTACTTGTTATACTATATATTAAAGCTTAAAGGAATAGTTCACCCAAAAATTATTATTTGATGTTTATCTGCGTACCCCCAGGGCATCCAAGATGTAGGTGTGACTTTGTTTCTTCCGTAGAACACAAACGAAGATTTTTAACTCAAACCGTTGCAGTCTGTTAGTCATATAATGGAGGTGAATGGGAATCACGGCTTTGAGAGTCAAAAAAACATACACAAACAAAACCAAATTAAACCCTGCGGCTGGTGACAATACATTGATGTGTAAAGACACAAAACGATCGGTCTGTGCAAGAAACTGAACAGTATTTATATAGTTTTTTACCTCTGATTTACTGCAATGTCCGAAAATTAGAACATTCATACATAATGAATCGGGGTCATCCGTTTTAGCAACACAATCATGATCCACATTTAATGTGCATGTAACGGACTGATTTTGTTGTGATTCAGATGCTACAAGCCACTGTCTGATGAGATTGGTTGCATTTAGAGTATGTGTACATGTACAGTGTGATTATTGTCAATGATGAAAGTAAAGAATGTGGACTGAGATGTTTACATGATATAGTAAAATCATGTTTGCATTCTGACTACTTTGATTTGAACTATGGATTATTCTTGTTTTTACTACCATTGTGTTGCTATTAACTTCACCCAAAACAAAATGTTCTATTCAAAATCAGTTTTTATTTGCCTTAAATGCAAAATGCAGTCCTCAGACGAATATGATACACATTCAGTAGGGCCAGAGATGATCTACTAATTGCAGTGATGGCAGTGATATTGTTAATTTGCAGCATCTCTAGATGTGATCACGCGATCATAATGTGAATGTGTGGAAAGATTACAGCAGCAGGTTGAGGTTTTTTTTTTGGGGCTTAAAATAGGCAGTTATTATGCCCTTCCTTTATACACAGCTGGCTCTAGGGTACTCAGCCTTCCAGTTTTTGTCAGAAACACAACTAAAAATGTCTCCATTGGTGTGTTTCCGGCCATTAGTAAAGCACTTGACATCTGAAAATGAAGTCTTTGAAAGCTTCATCTGGTCAGCCATGTTTTTAAACCTTTGAGCATAACACGTCACTCAGCTGCAGCAGCAAGACATGCAGACTTTTCAGAGAGGATGCAATGAAATTGAATTGTAAATATATCTATAAGTGGATAAACCCAGTACTCCACATATTATACTGGGATTATGGATATTTAAATTATTGACATAATTACATTATGATAATAACAGTATTCACTTTACTACCTAATCACTATGCTGCATTAAGTACATTAAGGGGTGAAAAAGCATAACCACTTTTGACTACTTCTAATCACACTGTTTTTTATATAATTATTCATGTTTATGTTTGGTGTAAGGTTTTTTTTTTTTTTTTTTTTTTTTTACATCGGGGATCTCTTATCATAGAAATGAGCATGTCTGGGTTGGGTAATGAAAAGGTTTAAGGTCTGGAAAAAATTATGAGCTTAAAGAGGGCCAGCAATTCCGTATCATACTTTTCACAATCCAAGGAATTAATCTTCCCTACTGGCAGTTCTCATACCCTTCCTGGCACTCTCTCTGTCCCCTGGCCTGTCACTATCACAAGACTAAAACTGTTAGTCTGCCAGTTGCAAGTCAAAATTGATCAGCATTTGGTGCATGTTAAATCTAATTCTGGCCAAAAATCTTTTATTGAGATAAGAAGGGGCTGTTTGATGTGTTAAAACTCAAATCACAACTCACTTTTATATGACTTTAGGGATTCTGATTCAGATTCTGAGAAGGCTTTAGTTATTATTTCATAATACATTTCTTATTTAAGTATCTATTGTGTCATAGTACGTTAGATGCATCTTTAAACAGTGAAGCTAAGGTGGCTCTGTAAGAGCTCCAGATTATGTGTATCTATGCCAATTTTAGCTTTGCTAAAATATTAAACTTGTATTCAGGCAACTGTAATAAGCTGTTGGTTCTGCATAAATGAAATACCACATCCGATGTTGCCTTTATGACAATTAAGCTCTGTTTGAAAACCAGCTTCCTCATCAATGACTGATTTGGAACATTATACACTATCAACCCTTCTTTTATTCACTTCAATAATCTAATAAGCTTTGAGTGCATTTTTTATTTTTTTTTGCTGGCTGTCATCATAATTCAGTGTTATATATGCTTTCCCATGATTCTGTTTCAGTTGAACACATTTATGGCACCTCTGTGTCAAGTTAAAACATCGTGGTCTTCATGATGCTGCTTCAGATTCTGTGCAGCCTTTGTAAAGGTGTCCTTAGACTCAATTAGTGAATACCATATAGCTTTTCCTTATATCTGTGAAGCTTTGCAAATTCTGCAGTTTTGTCAGATCTGTGTGTACAGTATGCCTGTGTTAGTGTGATTTAAAGGGAAGGTCTTTTAAAAAGATCATGTGGAAAATAATGGCATTAAACTGTATTAACATTTACATTCACTTACATTTAGTAGCTTGTCTCAGATATTGTACAGGTAGAATTGTGTAGAGACTCGTTTTTGTATTTATTTATTTTTTCTTCCCTCCAACATTCATCTCAATTGCAGGCCATCATAACCTATTAAAGAAATGTACTTTATCCATTCAGTTATTTTTCCTGTAACTCTGGCAATGATTACAAAATTGAATGTATCAGCTATTGTTGTTTTTGATTGAAAAAAAGAATTTTTAGAATAAACAGATACAAAAATATTTTTAGAATCTTATCTTTTTAGTTGGCATTCTTTCCAAGCTATATGAGAAAATTTATTATTTTTATTTTTTTGAAGTGCTGCACACTTTCAAGGTAATCGTCTTAGGCTAAAAGAATCAAAGAAAGCATTCTAAAAATATGAAGACTATTGACTGTAAGCACATGCATTCTCAGAAAAGAGTCTTGTTATTTTGTCTTGATATTTTTTTTTATTTCCAAACTTGGCAGAGCTGGTAGGACAAAATGGACAAGATTTAGAGAATGTTTTCCTTCTTGTTATTACACCATGATTTTACATGACAGTATTCTGTTATCCAAATGAGTTTGGATAGTTGTAGTAGTAGTAGTAGTAGCATTTATTTATTTATTTATTTATTTTCAAGTTAAGTTCCAACTAATAAGGCATCTTGAAAAAAGCTTTCCAGTTGGAAGATCAAACCAAGCTTGGAATGCTGGATAGCTAGAATGAAATTTACCACCCTTAATCTGCATAACCTGATCAGTTACATTACTTTCAACAACAACAACAGATGCAGTGGTAATGGAGAAGTTATGGATTATTTATTTATTAGAGCAAATGCATGTTAATTGATAATCATATTCATAATTTAAGGATCATAAATTTGCGCACCATAAACTTTCAGCCACACCCTCCCCCAAATGTATATGTTATATCACAGAGAGAACAAAAAATAAATAAAAATACATAAATAATAATAATAATAATAATGATGATGGAAATTATAGTTTAAATGAAAAATGACAAAACAATCTTAATCATCTTTAATGTTGGTAATCATATTTGCATTTAAGTAGTGTTGACTTGTTTATTTTTAATCAGCATTTCATGTCATTTACTCTTGTTCTCTATTTTGTGATTTTCCTAATGCCAAATGTTAAGCCAAAATGTAGAAAAGAAATAGAAAGAGAAAGATTCACTGTAAACACATACAAATGTGCATTTGCAATTAGTTTCTGGAAATTGCATCACTATAGCACATGAATATAGCTACACAGTTGCAATACGGTGTAATACAATCTTTGTAACTAAAATATATGAACTTATTAAAACATGCTTATTCAAACACAACGCGCAAAACTCACACATGAGGCAAAGGATAGAAATGGCAAAACAAATGACACTCAAGGGAGTCTGGTACTTGTGTGAAAAGCTCAAGGACTCAGTACTGTATGTGGGAAAGCACACAGGCACACACACACACAACATCACTCTCTGCACTCTAACTAAGCAGTTTTTCACACTCATTTCTTGGAGTTTACAGTGGAACTGTTGTCATTTGTGTGACAGGCGAGTGCACTTAATCCCGTCTCAAGAGAGAGAGCAGTGCCAGATGGCCGAGTACAGCAGCAGAGACAGTGGTCAGGTGGTGGACAGACATCCACCCTCGGAGTACACTAACATACTGGCTGACTGTCAGCAGACAGCATGTGGCATGTAGGCAGTTTACTGGCAGGTCACCAGCTAATGGTTTACCTGAAGTGCTAAACATTTATACAGTCTGGAAACAGCCAGTCTCCTGAGGGGCTCTGGCTAAGCTGACGGCTGACAATCAGCCATCGTGTCAGTGTACTTTGACATGCTAAAATATGACTGTAGAGGCAATTGAAAAGCACTTGGCAAGGTACTGTATGATACTGTTAATTTTACTACATTGTTAATAATATTACATTATAAAAAAAAACATTTTGTAAGTGATAAAAAAACAGCCACCACAACACTAAATGTTGGTATTGTGTTATGAGTAGTTTTTAGTATGTTGCTAAGTGGTTATTAGAGTGTTCTTGTTAGCTACATATTAACACCAACAAAACACAGATAAAAAGGCACATTTTGGGAAAGAAAAAACATAACACAAACTTACATCTGAAACTGTCCAATTTTGATGGGCAAAATTACAAAAACCTAAGCATTTTAATCAGGTTAAACATCTATTACTGTTATCTGAAAAAAGTAAGGTGTTTTCATGATTTTATACACTGTTGGGTTAAGAAAAAATGTTGCAAAATTGTGCATGTAAACACACTCAGTGTAAGTTATTTCATCCATTTTATCATCTGGTAGGTGAAAACCTCTCCCCAGCACATCACAATATTATGTTGTAAACTTGCTCAGCAGCTCACCTGGTACAGCATTACATTAGCGATGCAGAGCACACAGGTATGAGCCACGAGTCACATTTTCTTTTGCTATCGGTTAGATTTACCCTAGGGTTTAATGTAGGTGATATGCTATTTTCAAAAGTGTGGGGTTTTTTAGCATTTTTTTTAAAGCATTTTTCAATGTTACTCACAGGACAATTAATTTAAAAACTGCTGCAATATGTGCAACAATAAAGGTGTTGCCAGATTTACATTAATCTGTTTTGGTTACAACTGAACATGCTTTAGCACCAGTACATTGTCACTGAACACTTTACTTTGTTGTGAAACATGCAAGAAGCAACGTAATATAATTTTACAGAAATGCGCCACAAGCATTTTAAATGTCCTGTGTGACACTACAGTATGTGTACAAATTAATGTTGTCTTGAAGGATTGGCCTTTTTATTTTGGAAGCTAGCCAACTCATTTAATGCGCAATAGGAGACAAACCTGTAAACATTAAAGCTTCAGAAATGTTGCGTTTGGTAATGCTTGATAAAGGTCATGAAATGGCTTTCTCAGCCCACACAATTAACCCGCTTTCTCTGTGAGGCAGCAATCTGTTGGGAGGCAATTAAAGCACCCCCCCCCCCCCCCCCAACCCCCCCCCCCCCCCCCCCCCCCCCCCCCCCCCCCCCCCCCCCCCCCCCCCCCCCCCTCTGCTTCTGTTGCGAGTCATCTTTATACTATAAGAACCTAGTTGCAATAACCACTGCAATTGTAAAACATGTTATTAACCCTTTGCTGGAGTTTCCAGGAAAGCAATACCTAAAAAACGAATTCAAAATAAATAATTTGCAAGAAATAATTGTTCAACAACAAATAATATAATCTAGATTATGCACCACTATTTAACTCTCTCTATGTGTTAAATGGGAAGGTATGTTTCATTTTTGTTTTAAAGAACTTATTTGTGGCCACCCATTGAAATATGGATTGTGGAAAGTGGATGTCACAAGATACATTTTTTTTTCTAATTTATAAAATAAACAACTATGAAATATAAGTCAATTCACTTAAAAATCAGTTTGCTGGCACAAAGGCAGACATTTGAGGTAGGTTAAAATGGTGTACTGGTACATTACCAATCTTTGTTTCATGAGCAAATCGCACTTGAGTCTGACCTTTTCAATGATTAACTAGGGCTCGAATTGAGGGGGAATATGGGGGGATGGTCCTTGTTGAAAAAAAAAAAAGACAAAGATCGTTCCCTAAAACCACCATCCCCCTTACTGTCCACTTTAGATTAATAATGGTGTGTATTATGTACAACTGGACACGCAAATAAAATATTAAAATAATATACTTATAATTTACAAACTAAATAACGGTGATTGGGTAATCAAAACTCAGTGTTGTAACGAGTTGCAAGCTTTGTTCATTTTTCGCACAAAAAGTTTCAAGCACAACTTTTGATGTTCTGTAAAAAACAGCAACACAATATTTCCTTTATTAGAGTTGAAGACATTCCCCTGACAAAACATTATTGTGCTGAATGTGTGACTGTGAGGGACAGAAAGATGATATTGAGAGTGGTCACTGACTTTGCAAAAACACATTTTAAGAGTCCAAAAGCATTCACTGCATAATGAAGCCTATTAGAATGCAGTTAGAATATTTTTTTTGCAAACAAAATATTTCCGAACAAAGCTGGAACAGAGCCATTATGCGTGAGACCAACACTGTGTTGTTTCGTTCCTGTTTCCTGTTTTTGAACGAATCGAGTGAGTCATTGATTCAACAATCCATTCATAAAGAGAGTCACTTGCTTTATTTCTAATTGAATCAAGTCGTTTTGAACACTTGTTTAATTTGTATGATTAAATAATGATTTTTTTTTGTTTTTTTTTTTGTATTAAACAGCCACCTACTGGCAATTTTATTCTCAACTTATTTATCCATGACAGGCCTAAACCAGCCGAAGTACAAGCACAAATATGCACTCAGCAAAATATTGTTTAATTATTGTTCACTTTTGTTACTTTTCACAAAAAAAACCTTGGGAACACTTTATTTCAATAGTGCGCATTAGACATTTATTTGAAAATAAGTAACTTTGCAACTACGTCATCTACCAGTTACTGGAGTATTAGCAGACTATCAGCTTAATATTTGCTAACACTTTATTTTGATTCGCCCCCCAATAGATATTCTACTGACTCATTGCAAAAAGTCAAGTTTATGTAAGTATATGTCAACTTATTCTGCTAAACAAAAACCTAACCTGGCAATCTACTAATACTCTGCTAATACTCTGATAGTTGCAAATTAATTACTTAGTAGTCAACAAAATGCCCAAAGTGCACTATTGAAACAAAGTGTAACCAAATTATTTAAGATTCCACTGAAAAGAAGTTTGCCAACATGACACAGCCACAACCAATAACAGCATATTTCATGCTTCATATTATTATTGTTTAAATGAAGTTCCAAACGTAGGTTCGGGGGGAGCCTAGTCATTCAGTCCTGTCAATCATTACGAGCCTATATAAGCAGCACTCATTGCACCATCCCAGCATCAATTCTTCCAGCATCCCTCCACCTCCCCATCTCCTCCTCTATTTATGTTACTCTCCCTCTAGGTAGTACCACAATAGGGGGGCTGAACTCAGTGCTCAAGCCGAGCCTCAGTTAGACAGCAAGCCAAGTTCGTTTACCATTAACCACCAGGACTGGATGGGCAGGCCAACTCATGAATCAAAGCATATAGCACTGCCCAGAGTGAGATCTTCTTCATTTAAAATGTATATCAAAGCATATAGCACTGCCCAGAGTCTTCTTCATTTAATATATATAAAATATAAACCAGTCAGTGGATAAAGCTGTATGTCGTAACTAAACATTTAAAATGAAGTACTATAAAAAGCCTTGTAATTGTATTTAACCGCCACAAATACATTATGTACAATTTCAACAGTTGCTAATGCTAATGTGTTTTCCTCTGGTTTGTGTGACCATTAGTTTCATTGCATGCAGGTTTTTTTTTGTCCAGTTTTGATTCACATATTAATATACTTGTTTGATGGGAGTTTATTATTGTATTATTTTAAATTATTTATTTATATGTTTGTTTGTTTGTTTGATTGCTTGCTTAGGGTATTCAGGTTCTTCCACATATCCATCAAATAAATTGGGTCTTACCAGACAATAGTAGCTGCCTTAAGACTATTATTGCTACTCATGTGTTAAAAGCTCTAACCTGTTCAATAATATGCCACGTCATAGTCAATATATTGTATCCTTTATTTACTTGTTATTTTTATTATCTTTTTGCCTGCAGTTGTAAATCAAGTTGCTTATATGCAAGACACTTACTACAGCAAGGATACCTTCTGGATGATATTGCTGAACCTCTGATTCCATTGCTCTTTTCCCCCGCTCTCTCTCTCTCTCTCTCTAAATTACAACAGCTGGGCATGTTATACACTGCAAATTATTCGTATTTGTTTGTTTGTAAGTTTTAGCATTTTTGGACATTAACCATTTCATATTACTGTTGCTTAGATATCAGGGGTAAAAAAAAAAACTTTTTTAAGTTTTTAAGAACTTTATGTTCAAAAGTGTGTGCAAAAACTACAAAATTGCAAGCAATGTGTTTTGTCTCCAAATTGCATCATGTTTTGCCCACAAGAATAAGGGTTAAGGCCTTTCACATTGAGCGCGATGCGAAAAGCGAGCGAATCGCCGACGAACGCTGCTTTCACACCGAACGCAAAAACGATTGTTCGCCTTCTGCTAATTCACGCCTGAACGCTAGGTGGCGCCGACCAACAATGCATTTTTCCTCAGATGTGTATCTATTAAGGGATTTAAAATCATCCGCGCTGTCCCACCGTCCCCCCCCCCCCGCCCCCCCCCCCCCCCCACCCCCCCCCCCACCCTCCCCCCCCCCCCTCCCCCCTACCAATACAGCATTAAATTAAGATAAACAGGTTCTAAACCAGAAACACTCTCCATGATGTTTACAAGAATAGGCTCATCCTAACATATAAATTAGAGTACAATTAGCATCAAGCTACCCCCACTTGAATATGTATGTTAATTATTAATGATTGCTTACCCACTGTAAACCATCACGGTGCTTGTAATAACTTCAATTGTGATAGATAGTTGTCTTTTTTTTTTTTTTTTTTGTCTTTTCTTTTTTTTTTTTGATAATAAGCAGACACATTGCATGGAATTGTATACACATTAAACTTTGTATGTTTATTAACGCTGCACTGCTAATATTTCGCTATAAACATCCTTGCTCTAAAAATACCATGAGCTGCATACAAAACACATACAGAAAATATATCGTCATCATTGTATGTTACATATTGCATGTGTAGAAAAAGAGTTAACGCGCTTTGACTCATACAACATCAGACGTGAAGAAAACGGACAGTGCTCACAGATAAAATAATTCAACGGGACAAGAATAGAAATGTTATTCTGTATAAAGAACATGATGTGAGAATAAATCTGTTCTGAAATACCAACGATAACAAGAACTCAGAATCCACTCTCTTCTCTTATCCGGGATACTCTTCTTCGATGTTTGTTTACACTGGTTTTTGAAACAGCGCCACCACTCTTGCCTTTTTGTGCAACAGCAGCTGCTCCAGTCACGTGATCCTAGCTCAAATCTTATTGGACTCCCCGTGTTTTCGCTTTGTGAAACTGAAAAGAATCGTCAGACTGGTTTGAGAAAAAAAAAAACATTCGCATTTTCGGTGCGCGAAAGTTCGCTGTCTATGTGGAAGCATCCATAGAACTCTATTGTTTTATTCCAGCGCGTCATCACGTCCGATATTCGTTTCGCTTTTTCGCGCTTAGTGTGGAAAGGCCTTTACTCTTGAAGGGTAAAAGAACAAAACCCAAATGTCTTTCAGCCGACCCCAAGATTAAAGTGAATGACAAAAATTAAATGTTATATTTCATTAATACAATGCTAAATAATAATATGTAATAAACATAAATGTTAAAAATAATAATAATAAACAGAGTGAATCTTACAATGCATGTCATAACTGCACCACATAAATCACACTAAACTCAAAGCAACGCCAGATGGAGTTTGTATCGAGCAAGCATCTATAGATGCTTTGAGTCAGCTAAAAGCACTATATCATGATGGCAGAACAGACTGCTCTCTCTTCATTTGCAAGCAGTAAACAATATGCAGAAGAATAAATTGAATAAATTCACTAAATAGCCTTTTGTGGTTTAATAATCACACTATTCCATATTGAAATTTAGATTTAAATGTTATTAATTGTGCAGTCTATTACACAGTATTCAGAGAGGGAAAAATCAATTTAAAGTAGATTTAGTCATTAGTCAAATTATCATTATTCAACAGTTTTGTTCCGAATGGTAAAAGTAGATTTCAGCCCTGTTCAAAGAAGCTGAAATCCAAATCTTAATCTGTATTCAATGACATTTTCATGCATGGCATTTTGAATGGCAGTGTTTACACTGACAGCAGTCACTTGCTGATACATCAAGCGGGGATCCAAACATCTCTTCTTGTGCTGACATCAGTTGAACATCAGGCAGAATGACACACTGCAGCAGAAGAAATGCAATCTAGTTTGTTTACTGACCTTCCCGTCTCCCTACTGGCAACAAACAATCAGAGATGTCTGTCTCTCTCCCTGTGCTCTCGGAGAACTGGGGCAAGGTAACTTCTCTTCCAACACTCCGCTAAAGTAGTATTCCACCTCATTGGGTCACTTGTTCACCTGCAAGACAGAGAAAATGCATTTGTCTGAACATGTGCTTTGGTAGCTCAAAGTATGTCACATTTTAAAACCTAGATTTTTACATTTTCAGAACAAAATGTGAGTTTGCACATGCAAAACCACTACGCTAAGGTATTCTGCGGTGGCTGCTGTGGTCAAAGTCACTTTACACTATTCTGGTAATTTGCACCACTATCAGAAAACATTTGAACACACTGTTACCAATACTGGCTTTATGGTAGCCATTATCAAGGAAGATCCATTTTATTTAATTGATGTGTTGAATATGGATCTCCTTCATTGTGTACCAATGGAATTAAGATAACTATGGTAAAAAAATAAATACATACATAAACAAATAAACTGGATGATTAATGACGTTAACGTTTTTTAATATTAGGGTCTTTGCAACCTTGACACCATTATTGAACTAAATTGAATCAACAGTGAATTGACTTGAACTGACATTCATGACATTTTTGTCTTCTGTAGAGCTGCTTATACAGTAGCTAAATTTAATTAATTAAAAAAAGATACATTTTGCAACATTGACAGAGTTATTGAATTTAATTGAAACAAAAATGAAGTAAATTGAACTGTATAATGGCACTATTATCTACTGTTGAGCTGATTTTCTGCTGAAATTAAACTTGTTTCATAATTGATGATTTTTAAAGTGTGCATAAATGTGACTTGACTTGTCTTGACTTGAAAGTACCACATTTTCCTTGAAGTCGTATGTAAATACAATACATAGCTACATAAATATGATAATCTCTCAATGTCATGGCATATGAATATGCTAATCATTCAGTGCATTGGAATATATAATTATGCCCTCTGACACCATGACTGTACCATGGTACCACCTCGGTCCTTTTTTGTAAGAGCAAGATCATGATTTAGTAGAAGCTAGACAGATATAGATAGATTTAATTGACAAGACGGGGTATAAAAACTGTCTTTCTATGGCATAGAACATTAATCACACTACTCTATTTTTCATATTAGTTCAAGGAAAATCGGTATTCTGCCACTGTCTTTCTCTTCAGGGATTCAACACTAGTATCCATCTAGAGATTCACACTTTTGTGATAATGCTGCTGCTATCGGTGTCACTTTGACTGTCACATTTGAAGCTGTAGCCTGTTCCATGTTGTCATGTGTTTCATTGACGCAGTTGTTCTTGCTCACTGTAACTCATGACAAAATGTCATACACAACACATTCTATTTTGGTAGTAGGTATGACATGTTGATGTTCTGATCATATGCCGCTGCTATGATAAGCCAAGAAAATGACTAGATTTATTAATCTTATCTTTAAACACTGCTCTTAGTTGCACTTTGGTACATCTGAGTCATAAAATGTTGCTGAGATAGATTATAAAGCATTAAACAAAAGGACATTTTCATATTGATGTGATGATTTTATCTTATGAAACATTATAAGACTAAAATGCATCATCAAAATATGATGCACTATCAAGGACACACCTGCAGGCAAATATGATTTATGCTATAAGATGGTGTGCAATCTATCATTGGGATGAAAGTCAACCACAATTACAGTGTGCTGCTGTGAGGTGAAGATTCGCCTCAGATATCGTAATCAATGTTATCAGTATACTAATCAAAACTACATTTTGATATTATCTGAAGAAAATGTGAGTGGTGCTTGCAAGTGTAAAATTTGCTACCACATTGCTAATATCAGTGTTAAGTTTGTTTTGTCTTTTAATTTGGTTTTTGCTTGCCTAACTGTCTGCCTGTCTTTTCTTGTTTGTTGCATTGGTCACTGATTCAAGTTGCACACCTGTTTGTAGTTGAGTTGCTTGTTAGCTTGTTTCCTTCCTAGTTCTCCAGTTAAATATAGTCCTCTGTTTCCTTGGTTGTCTGTTTTTGTCTGTTGGATGTTATGTTTGTATGTTAAGAGCTATTTTGATTCCTGAGTATACTGTTCATTTTGGGTTTGTTAATAAAAAGAAGCTGGCTGCGTTTTAGATCCTGTACTCAGAACTCATCCTTTGCTGCAAACAAATGCGATAGCTGAGGTATTGTGGGTGGAAAGTTTGAAGCTGTTTTTAGCTTTTATGGGTGTTTGATAGATGTCCCAAGTCAAAACAGCCAACCTTTAATCTCTACGATACTGTAGCTAATCAACTCATGGGGAAATATGAATAATTAACCATAACTAGTTATAATTAACTATTCATATTTTAGATCCACTGTAGATATTTAGCTGACCACTCAGGGTCAACCGTCTTGTCAATTCTAAGAACGTTAATTTACTGGTTAAAGGAAATAACCTTCTTACTGTACAATTCTATAAGTTTGTAACGTAAATCTACATGATTATTGACTCCGGTTATGAGCAAACAATAAACACGTCAAGTGTGATACAAGTAAGGTTGTATTAACTACATAAACACTTAAACTAGTAACATACACATAAAAAATTAAGCCGGTCTTATATACACCTACACACACACACACACATACATTGGTATGACGGGTTAAAGTTTAGCACTAAAGACAGAGACATAAGGAATGACATTTATGGAAACATTTTGCATATTCAGCAGATCTAAAAACCTGAGGGAAAACGTCAGATTCTTAGTTCAAACAAACCTTGTAAAAAGGTGTAACTGATACTTAATGCATCAATTAAATCGACTAAGTTTGATACTTGCGTATGTCTGAAAAAGATTCCTGATGCAATTTTAAGGCCCAAGATCTTGCTGAAGTTGTTTGATGAGAAAGAGCTAGTTTGAGTCTGAATCACTTGATGAATGAAAAGGACTGGGCCGGAGCCTGGCACGAGCTTTGGTCTCCTGGAGCGTTTCTCACATCTTCATATTAGCATCTGACCGAACCACCGACTGAACGGGTCACATGATGTGGCCTTTTAAAGCCGCATAGATTCACGCCTCTCAAGTGGGTCGTCCATGAGGAAAGGCCTGAAATCCCAAGCGGGGAGGTGAAATACTGGGATTTTTATGATCTTTGTTGTAAGCAGGGTATTTTGAAATGTTAATTCGCCTGAGTGTTGAGGCAACAAATTAGTACCGATTTCTTCGAACATCCATATGTCTGCTAGGTATCAGATAAAATAGACACACGCTTGTTTCGATCATAAGGAGGCGAATTCATAGATACTAGACAAGAAATAGTTACTTATATGAATGAGTGGTTATCGTAAGCATGAATAAAAATAGTCTATAATACAAAAGATTAAATACAACACAGCAATAATATACACAATGGCCTGAAGAAAATGGGTGTTCATTCAAAGAAGGTTTTCCTATGAATTAATTAGTAGAAAAGTCCATTTCTCCTGTGCATTTGTGTCCCTTTGTTTCTGGAGAATGCAACTAAGTAGTCGGCTCGCATTCCACAAGGTTGTAAATGTATCGGTTACCATGAAACCAGGGTCTTGTTCTGGCGTACTGGGGTGTTACAAAGTATTTGTGAAATCTAGCTAACAAAATATATATTGTGTGATTGATTGGTCCAGACGCTACAAATTCACCCTTTTCGGGTGTTGTAGTCCGTAGAATAGACAACAAATGAGTGATGTCAAAGGTGCAGAACAATCAGACACACACCTGCAACTCACGGCTGGGAGACAGTGGTGGTTTTTGGCTGTTGGTGCCATGGTGGATGCTGTCAGGTGGGGTGCTGTGGTGATGTAGGCTGTAGCAAGGTGTGGGTCCTCGAGCGTATGCAGCAGGTGTCGAGGCTGTTTTTTTCCCAAAAAAAACCTGTAAGCTGAAGTGGTTAGTCAGGGGTGGTAGGATGTTTTGTTGATGTTGTTGCCAGTAGGTTATCTGTGGTACCCACGATGTGGAACAGCCGGGTTAGATTCTCACTGGTGAGAGTGCAGGTGGTTTCAGGGATTGCCGGGAACTGTTATGGAGATTTTGTAGTGTGCAGAGAGTTTCAGACTGACTTAGTGATGATGGCAGGAGAGCGGCAGGTGGTTGTGAGTTCTCTGCTTTGCTCAACGTCACTAGAAGTTCGATGTTTGCGGTGTCACTTGGCTTTTGTGGTGGCACCGACTTGAGCTTGCCGGAGTTGTGTTGGTAGAGCTTTCGCTGTTGGGCAGGTGGGCACGTTGCTCAATCCAACGTTGTCTGGATGCTTCTGGGGGTGTCGACCGGTTTCAAAGGATGCTCCTCCCTTGGAGGGCCTGATGCTGTGTTGCAGCAGGCAAAGAGTCAGAGGTTTGTCCTTCTCAATAATCCTTAGTTGAGTTTTGTTCAAGGAGCTCTTTGCGAGTGTCAGCAGCTCCTGTAAACCAGAAGTAGGCGTGTCCAGCTGTCCTTGTGAAGCCCTCCGTTGTGTGGAGGATGATGTTGTGGTGGACTGCTGTTGGACTTACCGTGGTGTTTGCAGGATGAGGATGGCCTTTTCCATGGCTTCTCCCTGTAGTTGGTCTGGAACTTGGGTCTGTTGCCATGGTGACGGATATGTTCTCTTCTGGCTAGTGGCTTTCTGTAGAAGGGCCTTGCATTGTGGCAATGATGGGTGCCTTCTGGTGCCCGCTTTGGATTCTGAGTTGTGACGTTCAGAATCAGTGGGGTTTGACAAACAACTTTAGTGGAGGCCTTGTGCTTGTTAAAGGCCTTCTGTGTCATGTTACACAGCTGTTGATTAGGCATTGTGCGGCAGGCCCTAATGACTAGATGACTTCTTGCAGCTGGTGTCCTCCGCCATACCAGGGTAATTGTGAGCTTTGGAGTAAGTTGGTCAAAGTCTGTGGTAGTAAGCATGGGGAGTTACACGCCGGCCCTGCTTGGTGTCTGGGACAGCGATCAGTCCGTGTTCAGACTCTGGGGCTGAGAGTATTTAGGTTGCCAGATGTGTTGTCTCTGGCCAACTCGTTGGGGTCTGTGGGGTCACACGATATGTGTGTCTGCAGTGATCCTCTGGAAAAGTCCTTGCCCCACCCCCTTGTGGCTGCTGATTGGTGAAGTGTGAACAGTGGCTCTCGCCCCCCCACCCCTCGCAGGTTCGGACTCTTGGCTGAAGGGGTCTGGGCCTGCTGGCCAGGGGAATTTCTGTTTCGTGTTTTCCCTATCTGTGCGCCTTGTGGTCTGCAAGCATATTTCAGTTCATTTGTGACCCTGAATTCACCTCGTTGCGTTGCTTCGGTTCGCCTGAAATTTTTTTTTTTTTTTTTTTTTTTTTTGTGATTACACAGTCTGTGAAGTGAATGTGTTCAGATTAACCGGAAGAGTCTGCTCAACTTCCGGGGTCACGTGTTGCTAGGAGGCCAATGCAAGCTCACAACAGGTGCACGTGGAGCAGACCTGCACTGCTGTGAGCATGCATGGGAAACTCATGCATGTCCCGTACAAATTCATCCATTACTCAAAACAGCACATTCACTTCACAGGCAATGGTGGATTCGTAGTTAGCTACGCTAGAATAACACCATTAATTTTACGTAAATGGTTCAAATGAGCGAGTCATAATGAAATAAAATGATACGTAACACATAATAAGACCTTAAATCAGTGAAATGAGGAGCATAGCTCAGATCACCTACAACAGTGCTGAAAAAGGGGATTTCTTCTCCCAAGATCAGACCGATTCATTCTGGTACCATTATATGAGCTGCTAATCTGAGATTGGGTCGTCAGAAAATAGACTTATGCTCCACAAACAACAGAGATTAGGATTTCTTCGCTAAAATCAGGTTCGTTTCTTATCGTACGATTTAAAAACAGTATAGCACTGAAACTTTCTAATACCTATAGGAAGGCACCTTCAAGCTATAGTTATATCTGATTATATTCAGAACCTGGTGAGCGCATGTATAAGAGTTACGTAAATGATTCACATGAGTGGGTCAATATGAATACAATGATACATAACACAAAATAAGGCCTTAAATCAGTGAAATGAGGAGCATCGCTCAGATCACCTACACAGTACTGAAGAAGGGGATTTCTTCGCCCAAAATCAGACCGATTTATTCTGGTACCATTTATATGAGCTGCTAAACCCGAGATTTCGTCGTCAGAAAATAGACTTATGCTCTACTAACACAGAAATTAGGATTTCTTCGCTAAAGTCAGGTTAGTTTTTTATCGTACGATTTAAAAACATTATAGCATTGAAACTTTCTAATACCTCGTAGGAAGGTACATTCAAACTATAATTTTATCTGGTTTTGATCAGGAACTGGTATGCGAATGGAGAAGAAGTTACTAACTTATGAAACAGACCCAATAATCAACCTTATGTGTCTGCTTGCAAGCAATGTTTAAAACGACTCCGTTCTAAATTACTGCTCGTACTGCAGAAAGTAGGAAACTATTGTTTTCTGGTCAGCTTGTCAAAGTTTCTGGGGGTCGCAACATGCGCTGCTGCAGGGATGCTTGGAAAGGACCCCCCTCCTCTCTGTGGTTGCTGGAGGAATTATGGGTCTGTCTGCTGAGTTGTTAAGCAGAAAGTGCTGGCTCCCACTTTCGTAGCTTCGTGCACCTGAGGGATTTTTGCACTGCTGAGTGAGGATGCAGGTGTAGGGTGTTTCTCCCACTGTGTTTCCTTTTGCAGCCTATAAGAGTACCTGAGTTCTCTTTGGACCATGTCAAGTTTGTCTTGAGTGTTGTTCAGCTGCTGGATCAGAGTCTCAATTCTGGCAACTTGGTCTAAGAGCTCAGAATTTGCTGCTTCAATAGTAATTTTGTGTGGGTGTTTCCTTTCCAGGTCCTTTCTGGCTGCCTTTCCAGGTGCTCTTGCTGTTCAACAGCTGTCAGAGCCTTTTTAAATCTATTGATTTCCTCATGTAACTCCATTTTGCTGGGGTCCTTTTGGGATACCGCCATGATCTGTTGCTTAAGATCATTTACCTCCTGTTTCAGACCAATGAGGTTGTGGGCCAGGAAGATGATGACCTGGGTGAGCTTTTTGTAGCCATAACTCTCGCCCGAGTCCTGAGTCTGAGGCACACCCCTCTAAGGTCCAGCCGCTTTGGCTCAAAAGTTTTTTTTTTTGGAGGTGGTCGTCGGGCCTGGGTAATGGGGGTGTTCCTCACGACGCCTGGCCAGCACTCTCTGTTCTGCATTCTGGGCAGTTACTCTGAGCATCTGCAACGTTTTGACACACTGGTGTTGAGAGTAAGGGCTAGAGATTACTACAAGATCAAAACAGAGTGTGATTGCTAAAATAGTTTTGGGTCAGCATAGGTTTTGCTGAAAAGGACGTAAACAGGATCTTGATTGATGATTTAAGACTACTGTCAAATAATTGTCAAATTATCACTCAGAATTTAATGACGGTTCCCCAAACAGGCTCAATCTCTGAGGAAGTGAAGGATAAAAAGGAAAGCAGAAGGAAAAGGAGAGCATTTATATTCAGATTATGCTTATTATTTTTTTTGAAAATAAACAAATCAAAAATAGAAATGTCTCTGGTTCCTTTTGAGGTTCAGAGAGAACATCAAGGGGACATAACATGTAAATGGATTTAAAATGAGCTGAGTGCTATTACCAAAACAAGGTAATCATTCTGGTATTAGGAACAAATAGCCGCACTAGTGATTAGTGTGTTACTAAAAACACCCAATACCTCAATGAGTCTTTCCTAGATAGACAGTTAAGATTTAATTAAATATAGATTTAATTAACTAGTAACTAAGCAAAAGCATTCAGGAAGGATACATCTAAGAAAGTTAAATTCGCTGAGACGAATTGAAGATTGAGAAACATAGAAAAAAAAGAAAAAGAAGGAAGAGAAATGGAAAAAAACAGAAACCGGGGATTAGGTTAAATTCAAACTACTTCACACTGCACACACACATGCTATATTTAAAAGCTTCAATTAAAGAGTGTTAAACCCTAATTGTTAAAGCTATTTAGTAGCTTAGCCTAAAATGAAACTATGTTAAGTCGTGTTAGCTTAGCTGCTTCATGTGGTTTGTTTACAACATGGCGTGTTTTGCTATGTGAAGTTAGCGCTTCCTGTGCCAAGTTGTTGTCACGGTAACCAATGCATGCCAGTGTAATTAACGCAGTTTAATGTATGTCTATGTTAAACAGTCATAGTTTTAGAACGTGGTGCTTGCAGCCTTCAAGACTTGTTGCATTACCTAAACACTTCGTTGAGTGCTTCTCTAATGTAACAAACTTCTTGCACTTGTTTAAAGAATAAAAAAAACAGGTTTACTGTAAGTTAAAGCCGGTTTAAACATATAAGTAGTTATGTTTGCCTCAAATATGAGTACTAAAGTACAGTATTACACATTTAGTTTCACTCAGTGAGTGAAACACAGTAATGACCACCAGTTTGCTCGGCTTATATATATACAGTCAAATTGTAGATGAATTGCTTCAATCTAATTAAAAACTATAAGGCCTTTATGCTGTAGAACGGGGAGCAGCGCTCACATCTACCTTGAAATAACTGTACTGAGATTTCTTCTTCAAAAAAACAATACTGCAATTTTGTGATTTCATCACTAAAGCATATTACATTATGGTAAAGTTTGGACATGCCGCTGAGCTGAGATTCAGACTTACGCTGTGTCAAGACAGATTTATGCTTTAATAATGAAATTAGGGTTTCTTTGCTAAAATAAGATTAACCTTACACCGATGCCATTAAGCATGAAATACATAAAGACTCTCACAAGTATAATAGCAGTACCAATTCAAACCCCCACTTTATCTGCATATCAACAAGCCAGCAAATAGGGACACAACGGGCATCTGAAGTCACGTCCGATTTTAACCTGGGCTATCAAGCACACACATTTAAGTTGCCAGTGTTTAAACTCATAAATTTCGTTTTATCATGCCCGCATTCTCCAACAAAATCTGTAGCGAATCAGCTCATGGGAAAATATGAATAATTAACCATAACTAGTTATAATTAATATTCATATTTTAGATCCGCTGTAGAAATTTAGCTGACCACTCAGGGTCAACCATCTTGTCAATTCTAAGAACGTTAATTACCTGGTTAAAGGAAATAAACTGCGTACTGTACAATTCTATAAGTTTGTAATGTAAATCTGCATGATTATTGACTCCGTTTATGAGTAAACAATGAACACGTCAAGTTTGATACAAGTAAGGTTTTATTAACTACTAAACACTTAAACTAGTCTAACATACTACATAAACACATTAAGACCGGTCTAAACATACACATACAACACACACACACATACAGTGGTATAGGAAAGGGTTAAAGTTTAGCACTAAAGAAAGAGACATAAGGAGATGACATTTAGGGAACCATTTGCATATTCAGCAGATCTAAACCTGAGGGAAAACGTCAGATTCTAGTTCAAACAAACCTTGTAAAAAGGTGTAAATGATACTTAATTTATCAATTAATAAGACTAAGTTTGAATACTTGCACTGTCTGAAAAAGATTCCTGATGCAGTCTGAAGGCTCAAGTTGATCTTTGCTGAAGTTGGTTGATGGGAAAGAGCTAGTTTGAGTCAGAGTCACTTGATGATTGAAAAGGACTAGGCCGGAGCCTGGCACGAGCTTGGGTATCCTGGAGCGTTTCTCACATCTACATCTTAGCATCTGACCGAACCACCGAATGGGTGGGTCACATGGTGTGTCAGCTTTAAGATCAGAGAAGATCCCCGCCTCTCAAGAAGGGCTTATCCAATGAGAAAAGCCGGAATCCCAAGTGGGAGTTTGGAAATACTGGGGAGTTTTATGACTATTTGTCTGTAAGCATGGTATTTTGCATATGTAATTCGCTGGAGTGTGGAGGCACAAATTAGTACCGATTCTTATAACATCAATATGTTGCATAGGTATCAACATATAATATACACACTTGTTTCGATCATAAGAAGGCGAATTCATAGATACTAGACATGAAATAGTTACTTATATGAATGAGTGGTTTATCGTAAGCATGAATAAAAATAGTCTATAATACAACAGATTAATACAAAACCGCAATAATATACACAATGGCCTGAAGAAAAAGGGTGTTCATTCAAAGAAGGTTTTCCAATGAATTAATTAGTAGAAAAGTCAATTTCCACTGTGCATTTGTGCCCCTTGTTTCTGGAGAATGCAGCTAAGTAGTAGGCTCGCATTCCACAAGGTTGTAAATATATCGGGTTACCATGAAACCAGGGTCATGTTCTGGCGTCCTGGGGTGTTACAAAGTATTTGTGAAATCTAGCTAACAAAATATATATTGTGTGTTGGAGTGGTCCAGACGCTACAATACATATTCTGGTCTTGTAACATCTGCCCTGTTAGCCCTGATAGGGTGAAAAAAGGCTGAAACAGCCTAAGCTAGGTGGCTTGGTCATAGATGATTTTAGAAGGGGTTTGACCACTTGTTTAGCTGGTCAGGCTGGGAGACCAGCTAAAACCAGCCTAGCCAGGCTGGAAGACCAGCTAGGGAACAGACAACCCAACCCCGCTTTGTAAGTATTCATTGTTAGTGAAAAAATTAACTATATAGGAAACAACGTGAAACTTATTGTACTATTATAACCAGTGTCGGGGGTAATGATTACAAGTAACGCGGAGTTACGCAATCAGATTACTTTTTCAAGTAACTAGTAAAGTAACGCATTACTTTTTTAATTACAAGAAAATATCGGAGTTACTTTTCAAATAAGTAACACAAGTTACTCTTTTTTTCAATTTATTGATTGACAGCTATCCTGTCCTCATGTTGAGAGAAATCAGAAGATTTTACTGTAGTTCTAAAATAAATATGAGTATGCATTAATTAATCTCACTCACAACAAAAAAAAAAACACAGATTCAGTAGTGTTTCAAAATGAATAAAATAATGCAACTCAGAATATGACGAAAACCTACAATAGTTAAATGTTAAACAACACAAATATAATTTATGTATTTAATCCCAATTTATTAACCAATGTCTTTGCTGCTGACCTTGGATGATCCAGTTCAACCATACTAATAAGCAAAAATTATTTTTTTTTTTATTGCTGAAGTGTGTTGAAATTTCTTATTCTGCATTCTACTGTACGGACGTAAATTTACTGTCCCTTCAGCCTGAGGCTTATTCATTACAATTTTGGTGTGAAAAGGCTTTTATATTCGCCAAAAATATAACTTTTTATTTTAAAAGCAAACAAGAAAGCCCAGCCCAGATGAGAAAAAGTAACGTAATGCATTACTTTTCATAAAGAGTTACTAAGTAACGTAATTAGTTACTTTTATGGAAAGTAAAAGAAATTGTAATGCAGTACTTTTAAAAGTAACTTTCCCCAACAATGCATATGACACACAAAATTGTACACATAAAAGCGTCGATGGGAGAGGAAAGTTTTACAGGTGATTTACTGACAATGCGCAAAATAAAGAACAAAGACGCAACAGCACATATTCAATGAGGTATGTGGAAGTATACTAAAAAACACAGGGACAAAATAAATAAATAATGGACACATACCGTAAAATGACACCGCAAACCTTGTAAATTGTTGACGTAAGTCATTTAATAGTTTCATCCCATACATTTGGAATCTGCATGGGGAAACTTACAAATGCTATCAATAAGGTCAGCCACAAAATAATGTATATACCGCCTGCTGCATAGATAATCTTTCAAAGTGTAAATCTGCCCTATATCTAAGCAATGTCAGCTAATACAGATACAGTTTTAATTATCTAAATGTTTATATTTACAATTATTTTTATGTATGACTTTTTTCCAATCCAATCCAAATATTAATTTGTTGTGATTAATCATATTACAAACAGAGTATCAGTGTTACAGCACACAAACTTCATTAAGAATAATTATGCATTTAGAGACGCTTTAAAGCGACGTAAGTGCGTCAGGCGATGTTTACATTTAACACGTATGTGGGTTCCCTGGGGGAATCGAAACCATGGCCTTTGGATGCTAAGACAATCCCTCAGAGCCACAGGAGCATTAAACAACAGCTTCTGTGTTTAGAAACGAAGAAAGCCAGAGTGACAATGTCGCCGGAACTAACTCTGAGCTTAACTAACTAACTCTGAGTTTTTTTCCTTGATGGCAAATCTGAAATATGCCTGAAAAGCTTTACTTTTAGCAAATATGTAGCAAATATTCAGTCACAAAATGTGTATCTTGCAAAACTTTGCACAAATTTAGTCTGTTATATATACAGTGGTGTGAAAAGGTTTTTGCCCCCCCTGATGTTTTTTTTTTTTTTTGCATATTTGTCAAACTTAAAAGATTCAGATCATCAAAAAAAATTGTAAATATTACACAAAAGATAATGCAAGTAAATACAAAATGCAGTTTTAAATGCTGTTCATTATTAAGGGAAAAAAAAAAAAAAAGCGTCCAAACTTACGTGGCCCTACGTGAAAAATGAATTGCACCCTCCTGTTAAATCATGAAAGAACTACAATTAACCACATTATTTTATTAGAAAGCTGAGTTAAATTTCACTAACAAAAACCAGGCCTGATTACTGCCAGACCTCTTGAATCAAGAAATCACTTAAATAGAACAAGTCTGACAAAGTGAAGCATGCTTAAAGAGCAACACATCATGCCGCGATCTAGAGAAATTCAAGAGCAGATGAGAATCAAAACAGTTGACTTTTATCAGTCTGGAAAGGATTATAAAGCATTTTCTAAGGCTTTGGGACTCCAGCGATCCACAGTCAGAGCCATTTTCCACAAATGGAGAAAACTTGGAACAGTGGGGAACCTTCCCAGCAGTTGCCGGCCAACCAAAATTACTCCAAGAGCACAATGACGACTCATCCAGGAGGTCATAAAAGAACCCAGAACAACATCTAAAAAACTGTAGGCCTCACTTGCCTCAATTAAGGTCAGTGTTCATGATTCAACAATAAGAAAGAGACTGGGCAAAAACGGCATCCATGGGAGTTCCAAGACAAAAGCCACTGCTGACCAAAAAGAACACAAAGGCTCGTCTCTCATTTGCCAAAAAATATCTGGATTATCCCCAAGACTTTTGGGCAAAAATTATGTGGACTGATGAGACAAAAGTTTAACATTTAGGAAGGTGTGTGTCCCGTTACATCTGGCGTAAAACCAACACATCATTTCATAAAAAGAACATCATACCAACAGTAAAAAATGGTGGTGGTAGTGTGATGGTCTGGGGCTGCTTTGCTGCTTCAGGACCTGGACGACTTGCCATAATTGATGGAACCATGAATTCTGCTCTTTATCAGAAAATCCTGAAGGAGAATGTCGGCCATCAGTTTGTGAACTCAAGCTCAAGCGCACTTGGGTTATACAGCAAGACAATTATCCCAAAAACACCAGCAAGTCCACCTCTGAATAGCTCAAGAAAAACAAAATTAAGGTTTGGAGTGGCCAAATCAAAGTCCGGACTTAAATTCGATTGGGATGCTTAAACAGTCCATTCATGCTCGAATACCCTCTAATGTGGCTGAATTAAAACAATTCTGAAAAGAAGAGTGGGGCAAAATTCCTCCACAGCAATGTGAAAGACTCTTTGTCAGTTATCGCAAACACTTGATTGCAGCTGTTACTGCAAAGCGTGGCACAACCAGTTACTAGATTTAGGGAGCAATTACTTTTTCACATAGTGCCAGGCAGGTTCGGACAGCTTTTTTCCCTTAATAAAAGAAATCCTCATTTAAAAACTGCATTTTGTATTTACTCGGGTTATCTTTGTGTAATATTAATTTGTTTGATGATCTGAATCTTTTGAGTGTGACAAATATGCAAAAAATTTACAAAAACAGGAAGGGGGCAAAAACCTTTTCACCCCTGTATATATATCTATATATATATATTATATATATATATATATAGATATATATAATATATATATATATATTATATATATACTATATATATATATATATATATATACCGTATATACTTAAGTACATAAGTGTGCATTAGCAATCAACATTTTCTCAGAAAAAGACTGGACAAACCCAATTCTTCATAGAATGCAGCTTCAATATGACATTATTAATGGCCAATTAAACATAGTGCACTGAAGTTCAACTGAATTTACAGTTGTTCTCTCACTCTCTCGTGCGGATCCAGAAATTATAGTGATACTTCATAAAAACAGTCTGAGGTTAAGAACAAGAGATAAGTGGAGGAAAGAAACACTCATCACAGCATTAACAGGCCAAGAAGTTATCAATAAAAGACAGAACATTTCATCAGTCACTCAAGAAAAGATGTTCACAAAATACATTCTCTCATCACCTTCAAAACTTTAAGATGAATGTTGGATCAGTGAAAAGGAAAGAACCAATCTTGCATATGTTCTTTGAAAATGTATAAATACGTTGTTGTCTTTCAAGGTTGAGAGGGTCAAAAGAGCCTTATTGCAAAGCTAATGTACCCTTTTATCACTCAGCAAACCATTGAAATATGAGTGAATAGAACCACATCTGCTAATTAGGTGACATAAACAGATGCCAAACGTAGAGAATTAATTATAGTAATTAGTAATGTTGCTGGCAAAGCTTTGCCCAGAGATGTGATACTACACAGCATCCACACCCGGGAATCATTTTAGATAACTGAGGCAGAGAAACGACATAAATATTTATGATTTCTGAGACATATCTTTACACAGTTGTAAAATACAATTTTCAAACAGCCAACTTATGTCGGGGGTCTGAAATATTCATGAGTGATGATGGAGTCGTTTTTGGTCAGAGATCTAATTTTATGATATGATGCTTCACACAGTGATGACCTTCAAGACAGGCCAATTGCTGTACATATTTTATCATAGTCACCTACTGACTCATTCATGTCAACCAAATGCATTATTTAGACACACATTTGAGCTTGATGCGTTGGATTTTTTTAAAGAAAAGCTCATATAATAGTTGAGATTATAAATGATTTTGTCATAATGAATCTCTTTACCTGTTTTTCTTTTTCATTGAAAACATCTTTACCGCAAACCATATTGCATACACAGCGAGGCAAAGAGTAAGCTGATTAGTTATATTGTTGGATTAGTTCTAACAGATTTTATTTCTTAAATCTTTTCAGCGTAATCTGTAATCTGATTGAAATTGTACCTCAACTGTGACATTTTATCTCAGAGCCAGATCAAACGACAAAAGCATGGGTACGACTTAGAAATTAAGCTCTTGTGTGTTGTTTTGGAAAATGACTAATCACAATAATTAATTCAGAAACCTAATCACTCCAATAAAAAAGGCAGTTGTGAAATGCACTGAGGGAAATTCTGCTTACATTACATGCTTCAGCAACACACCTTGTACATCTGCCACAACGTGCACCCTTCAGGGAATGTTTAATAAGCACCATTAAAATCTCACAGGATAAGGCAGACTAGCTGCTTTTCATTTTTTTATGCACTCTGCAATCAAAAAACCCTACAAAGCAAGTGTCAAGGCCCAATTTGTAAACTGTCTCAGGGATGAGGAATTCCTTGAGAATCCATAATTCAAACAATTCCCCAATGAATCTGTCTTTCAACATGATTGGCAAAACAGCTTTTGCTAGTCTCATTTGCCAGCCACCAGCTGAGATGTTTCTCCCTTGTCTTAAGTATTGTGCTGTGTGATATTCTTGCTTGAATAAACCCAGATGCTCTGTTATATAGAAAGTGGTCTCATTTGTATACATAGGTACAGTGTTAACATATTGACAGGCAGAAACTAAAACAAAACCTTTTCATATATGATCTGTAAATATTTACAGATGTTCAAATGTTTTAAAAATTCCAAGATGTCCATAGAATATTGAATTCACAACTTTGATTTTGTGTTATTAATGTTTAACATCAAATTTATGTTAACATATTATGTGATTTCTAAAGAATCATTATAACCACACACAATTATACAGTTTTGTTTTATATAATATTTACAAAAAAAAAAATATATATAGATATATATATATATATAAATTAGAGTGAACACAGATTTCCCCAAACAAAATAGTTTATCTTTGCTCCTACACTGCTCACGTTCACACTTTAGATGGGGACCAGTTCTCATGATTAACTATTAACTATGACTTTTGCCTCAATAAACTACCAAATTGCTGCTTATTAATAGTTAGTAAGGTATGTGTTAAGTTTAGGTATTGGGTATGATTACAGATCTACATTTATGAGAATAAGACATTAACGTGTGCTTTATAAGTACTAATAAACAGTCAATATGCTAGTAATATGCATGTTATTAAGCAACTAGGTAATAGTGAGAATTGGTCCCTAAACTAAAGCTCACTTCTCACATACTCTGATGTGTACAATTTTAAGTATACAAATACAAATAAATCCACCATGGTGTATGACACTGCTTCACAGTCAGGCGGCAGGAATACTCTTTAAAGTAGTCTGTCTGCCCCCTGACTACTTTACAGAGTGACCACTTCACCTGATCATGTAAAATCAATAAGTATTATGTTGGGGAAGCTGTGACAGTTCACCAAGGGCTCAGAAGAAACCACTAACGATCCTTCATTCATAAATCATACTGAAAAAATAAAGATTTTCTCTATTCTTTTGTTGTTGTGGTTGTTGTTTTTCTCCATACATGAGTAATTATATGGTTGTATTGTTTGACCATTTGCCAGGTTTATTTACACTCTTAATTAATTCGTCACATCAGTATATTGTTGTCTTGAGATGTTGCAGGATAATTCCTTACATTTATATAGCACTTTTCTGGCCACTCAAAGTGCTTTACATAGAAGAGGGGAAATCTCCTCAACCACCACCAGTGAGCAGCATCCACCTGGATGCCGGGCAGCCATATTGCGCCAGAACGCCCATCACACACCAACTTATTGGTGGAGAGGAGAAAGAGTGATTAAGACAATCAGCAGATATGGGGATGGTTAGGATGCATTACTACCCTTGAAGTGTTTCATATAAGCAACATCCAACACAATGGCAATATGTAACTATCTTACATTTTGCCATGTACACTTAATTTCTCATAGAAACTATGAATACATATTATTAAATAATTTAACCATTGCAAATGAAAACAACAATTTTCATGGATCTTGTGTTCTTAGTTAATTAATCCATAAGTAATTATTACCGTGTTGGGAGAGTTTAAGTCACTGAAAACCTGGACTGGATGACTTTTAGTCTAGAGTAAATTATTCAATCCTAAAAAAAAATGTCATGTTCTACTATATGGATAAATGTATTGGAACATCAGACCATTACACCAGCAAAGACTTTAATGACGTCACATTCTAAATACATAGACATTAATATGCAGTTGATCCCCTCTTCGCATCTCTAACAGCTTCCACTCCTCTTTGAAGGCTTTCCACAAGATTTTGGAGTGCTTCTGTGAGAATTTTTGCCAATCATCCAGTAGAGCATTTGTATGGTCAGACACTGATATTGGACGAAAAGGTCTGGTTCACAATCTCCTTTCCAGTTCATCCCAAAGGTGTTCCATGGGGATGAGGTCAGGGCTCTATGTGGGCCAGTCAAGTTCTTTCACACCAAACTCATCCAACCATGTCTGTATGGGCCTTGCTTTGTGCACTGGGGCACACTCATGATGAAATGGAAAAGGGCCTTTTTCAAACTTTTCCCACCAAGTAGGAAGCATAGCATTGTCCAAAATATATTGGTGCTGGTTGCTGAGACATTAACATTTCACTTCACTGGAGAGGCCTAGCCCAACCCATAGAACAAAATGCCATTATTGTTATTCCACCAAATTTTACAGTTGGCACAATGCAGTCAGGCAGGTAATGTTCTCCTGGCATCCTTCAAACCCAGACTCACCCATCAGACTGCAAAACAGTGAAGCGTGAATAGTCACTCCACAGAACACGTTCCCACTGCTACAGAGTCCAGTGGTAGTGTGCTTTACACAACTTCATCCAGCACTTGGTATTGTACTTGGTGATGTGATACTTGCATGCAGTTGCTCGGCCATTGAGCTTACAATTTGCCTCTTTCCCTCAAGAAGGGGAAATACACCAAATCCATGATCAAATTTGCCATTTTTTAATGCCAAAACTAATAGTACACTTCTAACAACCTATATTTCAAATT
Source organism: Sinocyclocheilus anophthalmus (assembly GCA_018155175.1). NCBI lineage: Eukaryota > Metazoa > Chordata > Actinopteri > Cypriniformes > Cyprinidae > Sinocyclocheilus > Sinocyclocheilus anophthalmus. The sequence goes on from JADLZN010011417.1 coordinate 137,353, forward strand.
ATTCGTCCTCCTGTTGAGCATGTGCCCGTTGTGTTTATTAATTTATTTTATTTTATTATTATTTTATTAAAAACCTTCTCTGTGTTTTAATCTGTGCATACTTTGTATAAGAAAGGCAACACACTCTTGAAAAAGGCTATACATTGGCTATTTGGCAATATAATACACATGAACCTAAAATAAAGAACCAGACTGATATGTGATTTCTTACACATATTTTCAGATGTGAGCATGAGTGTTTCTTTTGTAGTAGATCTGTGGGAAATGAAGCAAAAACAGGCACCACTTGAAAAATAAATAAATAAATCACACTCCTGTTGAGTCTGCAATTTATGGCTGTTTTCCAGCCTGTTTTCATTTCATAGTTGTGATGATGTGTACAAAAACATAGAAGAAAAAAAATTTACATCAGCAGCAAAATAAATTGTTAACTTGTAGAGAATGTATCATTCCTCAAACGCAGCACATATAGGAGCAGTCTTAAATATTATGTGAGTGAATGTAGGTACTTGTATATTTTGTCTCACAACATTTTATTCAGTCTTCAGATGCACATTTATGTAAAAACCTGTGAATATGCTTGAATACGACATAGTTGTGAGAACATGTTGTTAGTTCTTATTATGCATTTTGAATAATGAAATGTGCACTATGAGAAACATGTATAATTGATGGGAGTTTAACAAGATGTAACAGGATGTTTGAATGAGCTAAACAGAATGGTGAATGCAATGTCTGCAGTTTTATTTAAAACACTCTCATGTGATCTTTCATTTAATTGGACTCACAATTCACTGTGAGGTGTGGAAGTTACATGATAATTACTTTCGGGGTGTTCTTAGACAGAAACCCCTTTAACCATGATAAAACCATTTTAATACAGATTATGAACAGCAGTATGAAAAGACTGATTAATATGAAGAAATATTTAAATGTATTAATAATATTTATGAGTAAAAGCTATTTTTGTAACATACTGTACAGTAGTTACCTGATTGCAGGTTTTGTACATCTGACAAGCAACTCGCTGTATTAATATAGAATTCAGCTGATATAAAGTCATAAGTGTGTGTATATCAGCTAATATACAATGGCTTTGAGCATACAATAAAAACAATGTAGAGTCATTAAATCTACAATTCTCTCCACACACTTTATGAACAGATTGCATGTTGGAGTTGCTACCAGTATTTTGTGGGGCCCTAGATGAGCTTATGAAGTGGGTGAAAGTTTATAATAAGAAGATCTTTGTGTCGGAAGTAATGATCTGCTCTTTTATTAAGATGGACCATCTTGTGGTGCCCCCCAGACATGTCAGGGCCCTAGGTGGCTGCCTGTATGACGGGCCTTGTCTCTGAATTTCATATTAGTCAAAGAACCCTGGAGCACTGGTAAGCATAGAGAGACAGATCTAAGCCCTGCTTGGACACAGTCTGGCTTAAGCTTTGATGTTCACTTCATCCCACACTGGCAGCAAGTCAAGACGAGCTTTACTTATAATCAGACAGCTTCCAGTCATCCGGACAGCTGAGGAGCAGATGGCTGACTTTGCACACAGGTGAGAATGCACCAACACACATACACATCACCTATTTGCACTCAAATTAGACCCTGTTAGCCTCACATCAATACACTCTCAAAAGGAAATGACAACCTGTGTTTATCTACACACCACAAAAATATTTCTCTGGAAATATTTTCACTTTGAATCTGTTAAAGGGGTCATATGATGCGATTTCAAGTATTCCTTTCTCTTTGGAGTGTTGCAAGCTGTTCGTTAATAGATCCCTAAAGTTGCAAAGACTAAAGTCTCAAACCCAAAGAGATATTCTTTATAAAATTTAAGACTGGTCCACGCCCTCCTAAAATGTCTCATTTTAACCCGCCCCCACATGTCTACATCACGATGTGGGAAGATTTGTATAACACCGCCCAAATGTATACGCAAAGAAAGAAGGCGTAACTTTAATGTTGCTGCCACCGCCGCCGCCATGCTGTGAAGACGCTGTGTGTTTCGTTGCGAAAGATAAAATACTTTGTTTGGCCTTCCAAAAGAGGACACGACTAGAAATCAGTTAAGTTGTATTTACAACACTGTTCCAGAACAGTTTAACCCAAATATTCAGATGTGTGCAGCACATTTTATGGAGGACTGTTTCCTGATCCTGGTAGAGTAGACTACAATGCCGGCTGTTCTGACTCACAGACTGTAAGTATGTTTTTTTTTTATATTTACAGAATTTGCCACTGATGATTCAAACGCAAGTTTTTAGCAGTGTAGAGTAGCGCTTGTTGTTTGTCATTTCTCCGATCACAAATGCAGACATGGTTTTATGATTATGCGGCACGATGCAATGCAACGCGTAAAAAGTCATTATAATCCGTAATCCGTATTATGTCCCCACTGGATGCAACAAATGCCTCATTTATAATGGGTTTTACTGTTTTTGTCTCGTCGCTCCAGGACACGACATCATAGTATGGTAAGGGGCGTAACATTTCCGTCACACGCTTGAGGTATTCGGCCAATCACAACGCACTGGATAGCTGGCCAATCAGAGCACACCTTGCTTTTCAGACCGATGAGCTTTGTAAAAATCGACGCTTTTCAGAAAGGCGGGGCATAGAGGAGAAACAATAATGTACAGTATGTGGAAAATAATGGGTTTTTTTAACCTTAAACCGCATAAACACATTTCATTACACAAAATAACGTTCTTTTTAGCAACATCATATGACCCCTTTAAATTCCATTTCCATTCCAGTTGTTTATCTTTGATCTTATTAGCACTATAAAAATGGGAAGGTAGGGAAATGTAATATTAGGGTAGAGTAATCGTGTAATAGGTTAGAGTAATATTTACCAATACATCTCTGCAATTTTTAACTCTTTGACAAAAAGTTTCAGAACGATGATCAAAACGTAGATAGAGTAGATCGCTTTCATTAACACCCCCAAAGCTTTCACAGTCCTGTACCACTTCCTTGGTTGACATTTCATTTGGCAGCATTAGTCAGTTTTGCTGTTTAATATTTGATGATCATTTTACATATGCACCTGCTTACATACGCTTCCACTTGTTTCTGCTTCTTCTTCACCTGTGTTTTGATCCTGAGATGCTGTACTATTCCAGAAGATGTGAAAACACAGAAACACTTCATTGGCAGGGAAAGACTTAATCCCATCTCTTTTTCATTAAAGTTCCCCTATTATGGGTAATGAAAGGTTCATATTTTGGTTTTGGGAGTCCCCAACAACAGGTTGACATGCATGCAAGGTCAAAAAAACACTTTCATTCTCTTATAACATGCATTTATTTTTTTACCTTATTTGCTCAATGACTCCCAAACAATTTGCTCAACGATTCATTTTTCCAAACCCCTCCTTTGCGTGATGCTAATCTGCAGTGATTGTTCCGATTGGTCGATTTCATTTCTGTTTCATCATGTCTATAATGCCTGATAAAGCAGCGTTTGTGAGCGCAGTGCTGCTTTTGTTTAAAGCGTTACCGGGGAAACCACTATTTGTACCGCTCCAAAAGCGGCACCTAGTGGCAAAGAATAAATTTGCATTTTCATTCAGTCCAACGCGAAAAGACCAACAAGTGGGCGGGCAATATGCTAATGTTTCATGTTGATGTCAACATGAACAGCTTGGGATTTGATTTAAAAACGACTCGTTTCAATGATTCAGAGTCCACTCTTTCTTGATATAGAAGAACTTTTGTTTCCCGGGTGCACTTTCAGATTTAAAACTTTGCAGGGTGTCTTCATTCACTTAGAGCTGTGTTACACACTGCATGAAAGGTCATTTTCAAAAATCCATAATAGGGGCACTTTAAAGAATATAGCATCTCTGTCTCTGTCTTTTCTCTCCCCTCTCTCTCCTCTCCTTCTCCCAATAAATAAATAATAAATACATACATAAATACATCTAAAATAAAAGACCTAACTATAGTAATAAAGATACACTATAAACTACTCAGAGAGACAGCACGTGCCAACAACCCCCCCCCCCCCCCCGACCCAATATTACTAATTTTTCTCAGATTCGGTGTGGTAGCTCAGAGCAAACATGTGGCTTTAAGAAGTGCTACAACCTTATCTAATAGTATTTATTTCAGAGTCACTGATAAAGGATGATTAAACTAGATAAAGGATTTCAAATGTGAACCATTCTTACTGCAGACCTTGTGTAATTGCGTAAAAGAGAAAGACAGACGTGTTTTCCTACATTTAGCCTAACATTCATGTATGTTATGGGGAAAACCCGAATCCGTCCTGTCTTTATATTGTGGAATGAAGGATTATTTACTCGCTGACATCAACAGGACTGATGTGTTTTGCCTGAAATCAATTTCTCCTTAGTATTCCATATTCTCATATTTGTCATGATAATTATTACAGCCATCTCTGTAACTACAATTACAGATGCGTCCTGATACGTAATTATATCTGAAATTATTTTTATTTGAATGTTAAAAGAGAAATTATGAGATAGTATCACATATGTTAGCTTTTCATGCACATTTGTGTTGCATTAAGTCTGTCTGTATGCTATGATATTCAGATCTATGGGCCACAAAGTATGACTAATTCCATAGACTAAATGAATTACGTGACACGGAATGCAATATTCCATGACATAATGCACTTAATGTGTCTTGTACACAAAAAGCCCAAAATCTTGTAAAAAAAAAAATAATTGCAAAGTAAGCTCTTTACAAAACTCTAAACCCAAAACTGACCTCATGCACAAGCTTCAAGTTCCCCAGTGTGTTGTAATGTTTGAATACCACAATATTATTTGCCAATGTCAGAAAGCAAAAACTACCTGTACAGTTACATATTGTCTAAAAAATACATCGATTGTCAAATTGGAACTTTTTGAATTAATCTAATTGACCACCTCTTTCTCTGCATTGCCAAAAAAGAGGCAATTAACTTTTTTACAAGCTGTCTGCTCTTTTCAACCTTGCCATCAATGTGACATTTTCATCAAATTAAAAAATAACCCAGTGGCTGACGAGAAAGTGAGATGACAGAACGTGTACAAAAAATCACTTACAAGAGGTGACACACTGTCAAAACACAAGCAATATTAGAATTCTCTGTCTCCTGGGCGACGCTTAGAGGTGAGAGGATGCAAGACAGTCATGGCATAAGCCATACGGATCAAAACAAGAACGATAACATTGTACACAAGTTTTGCAGTTGTATGTCAGTGTAGTTATAATAGGTGTTACTTTTTCAAATAATCTGTTTCCGATTGATATGCTCAAAAATTGTTTGGCACAGATTACACAGATTTTGGCAGATCTTTCGGTATACTACTGTCAAACATTGATGTCAAAAGTACTGTTAATTTGTTGCCAGTTTGAAAAATGAAAATGCAATAATACCAGTTGTACTATTGGCAGTTCAGACTCGACAACTGGGAGGATTACTGATTATATTAACTAAATAACTAGAATTAGTTAAAGCAATAAAAAATGAACATCAAACATGACATAAAAAAGATTAATAAACACTGTAAAAAAATTTTACTCATTGTTAGTTCATATTATCTGCAGTATCATCTAAGAATAATACTTCATGCTTAATACAGAGTCTGGTAATTATCATAATTAATTTCTTCGTTCTTGATAATAATCTGTTACTAACTTGTTATTAACATGCTATTAACTTCAATTACATTTGTAGATGTTGTAGATGATTTTACTTCTTTGCAAAATGACAAGGTATAAAAAGTTATTGCAAATATTACCAGAACTCTTACTCCTCCATGAAGACAATCATTTGTTATGTGCAGTGTTTCTCGCATTATCACAACGATTAGCAGTGCCTCACTGCACTCTCCAGACAAATGCAGGTAATGTAGAGGATCATTCTATACAGAGTTAACAATATGGCCTCATTATACACAGTTTAGCATGCTTCCCTCACCAGTACAGGGCATAACAATTCACACTGCACATCCATTTGCAATGCCTTTCATTAAGGAACAAACAGGAATCCATGTAGAATCGACGAATCGTGGAGAACAAGCTCTGGCATGGAGAGTGCTTTGAACATTAATCGTAATGCTTCATATTGTGCATACTAGTTGTGCAGACAGTATACTATAATGAGTTAAGATGAAGAGTATATGGATCTCTGCAACAAACACAAGAAAGCAAGCGAGCTAGCAAAAACTAAATCCATCCGTCCGACCGTCCGTTCGTCCGTCCGTCACCGTCTATCTATCTATCTATCTATCTATCTATCTATCTATCTATCTATCAAGCCCAGCACCTTAAGACATGATAGCAATGTGCTAAAACATGTTCAAAACATGCTAGTTATGTGTTAAAACATACCAGCAACATGATAATACAAGCAAGCAACAGGTGCTAACAATATGCTAAAATGCTACAATCATGATAATACATTCTAGAAATGTGTTAACATGATGCTAACACTGTGCTAAAGTATGCGTAAATGGAGACTAGCTGGTAAGAGTTGTGTGGGTAAACCTCAGTCCCCTGATCTTAAGAAGCGCACTAGTGACTGCCATGCGGGAAACACTGGTTCGAGTCCTGTTTGGAGTGAGTGTGTTGAGTAGAACAGAAGGTGTAACATTGGTGCCGTGACCTGGATGGGAGTGAGGTTTAGAGGGTTAGTGTAACGGAGGCCAGCTGGTAAAAGCTTTGTGGGTAAACATCACTCCCCTGATCTCATGAGGTGCACTAGCGACTGATGCTAGAGGGTACGGTTTTTAGCTGTGATAGCACATCCACCTTCCATGCCAGAAATGCTGATTCGAATCTCGCTCGGACTGAGCATGGTGAGTAGAAGCAGAGGGTTTACAAATGCTAGTAATGTGCTAAAACATGCAAGCATAATTGTTGCTAAAACATACTAGAAACATGCTAAAACATGTTAGTAACATCCAAGCTTTTAAAAGTTATTTCAAACTTTCAAAGAACATCAAAGTCTGTGTTACTTATTACTACCGCTCAACAAACCCCTAACCCTAATCCTACTTTGGCACAACATTTACCCGGCACCATTTGTTTTACTGATATGAATGAATTGTGAGGCTTATTGGGGAGAGGATTGAGTAGACTTAAGATTGATGATAAAAATAAACAAACAAAAACAGACACACAGGGGAACCTGAACCATATGTGGTGATCAGAACAAAATAGAGACTTTAAGATGAGCTTGTTTGACTTGGACGAGTATCCTAACATTCTACCATCTACCCAGAATGACTTAGCATTAAAAGCAAACACACCAACAACCATTCAGAACACATTTGCAGCATCATAACACTGTCATGAGTACGACTCAGAAAAGAAATGGCAAGCACTACTTCTTCTCATGGTTCCTTAAAAAATATATAATAGGTGAGCAAATAACCACAAATTTAACCCAGTGAATTCAATTCATTGGCATTCCTATATTTGTAAGAAAGCAAAAGTGAGTTTCACAATGCCACAACAGCTTCCTGGCATCCCAACATGTGAGCCGCTAGTCATGTGTCTCAGTCTAATTAATCTGATTCTGAGCTTTGCCCCACTTTTCCTATCACAGCCTGGGTCATTATCAAATGACTCCAGCTCATCTAACAAATATTCATCATGTCACAGAAATCTCCAATTTAACCTGTCCTTCTAGTTCAAACAAAACCATATCAGTAGTTGTATTGTGCAGCAAGACCGCAGCGCTAAGGGAGTCATTGGCATACCACTGACATAGCTGCTAAAGCCCGTGTGGCAGGAAATCTTTAATCCAGTCCTTCAGCCCCACAGGTTGGCTGGCCCCTCTTGCCCACAAGATAAAGTCTTCTCTCTAAATGCTCAAACATTCTATTCCCTCTGTGGAATTCTCTCTCTCTCTCTCTCTCTCTCTCTTTCTGATAGAAAGCTTTCCAGTTTTCCCAAATTGAGAGCTGCATTGTCACTGCAGGAGAGGAGGCAATCTTTTTATGGAGTATGGAGTGGGCTCATAATGTTTCATTGAATTATCCCCTTTTGCCAATAGAAGTCAGTCAGCAAAGCCTCTTACACTGACTGCGGGACTCGCAATGAAGCCTGATGCAATCTGATATCTACTCATGCCAATTCCAAAGCAGAAAGCAGTATGAGAAGAGGAGTTCCAGCCACACACTCTGTCCTGTAAAATTGTAAACTGAGCATTTTCTGCATGGTTTGTGGTCTTGCATGGGCTCACACACATTTGCTACAAGCATTTTAAAAGCCTTTAAGACAGGTTTTTGTTTCAGATTTACTTTTATTTACAAAAACTTTTGTTGTCAGTTTTCATTAATGCTTTGTCAAAGGTTTGAGTGCTTGCATCAAATTTGCAGCAAAGAGTTTGGCACAAAGTTCATTTGCATGTGAAAATTTGCTGCAGCGTTCACATCAAGTTTGCCACAGGGGTTTGTCTGTACACTATATTTGAAAGGTTTGTGCATTCTGCCCACGGCTTGTGTTAGTCTTGCATGGGCTCACAATAATGATACGTTTGCAAGGAGCTGAAGCTTTTAAGAGCCTGCAAGAGAAGCTTTAGCATTAGTCTGTAAAACTGGAATGGAATAAACATGAGCTCACTGCTCCCTGCCATAGCCCTAAATGTCAACGACAAAATGCTGTTTGTTTTTAACCACCAGGACATATTTTGAGACATTAATCTAGCCTTTTTCACATTTTTCCTAGTGAAGTTTTATCCACAGTTTATAATAGGGTATGTGCTGAATATTACAGTGTGCTGCACTGCCTCAAGGAAAACCTCAAAACTTTGAAGTTAAATTTCCAATTTACACAACAACAATGGCTGCATTCATCATCCAGTGAAATAAAACACCTCCTTCTCCTTTAAAGAGTGATGCCATTGCCATTTGAGTAGTACATTTATCTCCACCAAATATGCCAGTTCCCTTTTCATTGCATGCTTTGTAAATGTCATGGAAGTCATTGAGTGAGAAAATAAGGCTTTTGGTCTCTATTGTATTTATTTATGATTTTCTTGTGAATTGGCCCTTTAGAAGCTGAGTGTCTGGCGTTTGTTTGATATGGCAAAGCGGAGAATAAATCTAATGGAAATGTGGCTTCAGCTCCATTATGTTTGAAGTTTTTGTCTCCCTGAATGTTTGTGATATTTTTTGAATTGCACAATCTTACATAAATATGAAACACACGACTCAGTAAGCAGAGTTTATTACAGTTTATATAATGATGACTGTTCTGTTTATTTCAGAGATTGCTTGATCGTTTTTAAGAAGTACAAAAAAAAAAAGTGTAATGCCATTTATGAGTGTTTGTTCCAATACTTTTTTTGTGGACTCTTTAGAAATTCTCTGAAAACACAACATCACATTTTCTTTAGTTTATTTGTCTACTAGCAATGTCAAACAGTGGATCTACAGTATGTGCGTCACATTCTCTCTTTTTTTGACAGCATGACCATTTTTACCTCATCTAAAATGTACAACATTTGTATTACTAAAGCAAATACCCTAGTTAGCATTTCAAAAACTCTAAATGCACACAATTAAATCAAATTTCCACACTTAATTTGACAAAATTACAGCTTGATTGGAAATGATCCACAATCAAATTATTCTGGTCACATCTTACATTTCTGTTTGCATAACATTTCAAGAATGCTCTTTGCTGACACAAATGTGTTCTTTGTAAACATTTGTTAAGTAAATGATATAAATAATTATATAAACTAAAAATTTCAATAGTTTATGATTATGTTTATGCGATTGATGGTTAGCATTTAAATAGGTACACATAACACTTTCTCTGAAAAATCATATAATTAATAATTCATTAAACCTCCATGAACCATTTTCTCACAATGTGGAAGCTCTTAAATGCTCCCCAATTAATGTGCAAGTTACAGAAACAGTAAGGCTACAAATTTATATCATTCCCTACAGAACCCAGTTCAAAGTAGATTAATTTTCAGCATTAAATCTGGACATTATAGAACACTAAACACCAGAAAAGGCTAGAGAGGAGCAAATCCTTAATTTAAAGTTTTTATCTTCGACATATTGACTATATGGTAAGTGTAGAGAAAAGTCCAAAAATGTGGTTTTGCTTCAGCACCCAGCTATTACTGCAACTGTGATTTCACCAAAAAAAAAGTATAAATAACTGTGTTTTTGTCAATCTGCCAAATGTTAAAAAGAGTCTGAAAATTACTCTTAAACATAAAGTTCTTAGAAGCACCTTACAAAGCGACATTTTTTTATTGAGGGCTAGGGCTCAATTTAGCCTCTCTATAACGTTACAGCATAGTTACCACTGCCATCAAAATCATTCCTCCTGAAGTAATAGGCTAAATGAAGCCAAGCTTTTAAAAAAATAATCACAGGTTCTGAGCTTCAGTCTCATTAATATATACTGATCTGACCCTGCCAAAGAGCAGTCTAGGCACTCTCATTGTTTCAGATACATGTATTCCCTGGGCCATGGGTTGCTTTATTATTTATAGCTGTGATATCAATGCTGGAGGCAGCAGTGGGGCAGTTCACTGCGAACCCAGCCAATGAAAGAGATACATGTCAAAATCCAGCTGGGTCTCTGCAATTTCCTGCAGCGCATTAACAAGGCTCTAATTTCACAAAAAATCACGAGTCACACCAAACTTGCAAAATAACTATTTATAATTCCATGTAGTCAATTACTTATAATCTGTGTAGCCATCTACCATCACACATGCACATATGATCTTACCTAATGATAACCAGTCTTGTCACTAGGGATATGCCGGTATCAAATTTTCATGTTGCGATTAAATGCTAAAGCTTTTATCACGGTATACGGTATTATCACGATGTTGAAATTTAGTTGCAAAAGAAGTGTTGTCATAATACAGTAGAAGAGGTTTTAAAAAAAATTTTCTTATAACGAAAATAACCAAACATTTAAATACAATAAAGCAATACACAATAAATTTATAAACTTACGAATTTTACACAGATTAAAGTGCAAAAATAATTATAAAGACCAATAGGTATTACTTTACAATAAAATTGCATTAGTTAACCTTAGTTAATGCATTAACATTCACAATGAGCAATGCCTACATTTGCTACAGAAGTTATTAATCTTTGTTAAAAAAAATACAACTCTTAGTTCACGTTAGCTCATTAAATAACACAATTGCAACTTTTAATTTTAAAGTGCCCCTATTATGGGTAATGAAAGCATTGTATTTTGGTTTTGGAGTCTCCAACAGGGCCGGACTGGGACGCAATTTCAGGCTGGGAAATCTCACAATCATCCAGGCCACACAGAAAAAAAGAGGCCAAAATGGTACCTTTTGGGGTACAACAGCTTGTCACTGGAGCAGTACCCTTAAAATAACATATTTGTACCCTTTTTACCCCTGATAGATAGTACCTTATAGTAATTTGTACACATAAGCTACTAATATTTACCTACTAGGGGTAAAAGGCAAAAAGACGTACTTTTTAAGAGCCCTGTTCCAGTGACAAGCTTTTGTACCCCAAAAGGTACCATTTTGGCCTCTTTTTTCTGTATATAGCCTATTGACCCACTACAAATTCTGAAACCAAGTTCAAAACCTTCGTTTGAAGCGCGGAACACACGTGAGCCGATTCGTAAAGAGCAGCGCTGCCAGTCGATTTATGATATATTATCATTTTTATATCGTCTGACAAAAATCGGAAATATCCAATTTGGGACATGAGAAGGCAAAAATATAAAACTAATATAATAAAAAAAAAATAAAAAAAAAAATAAAGAAAAAACGGCCTACAGCGGGTTGTGATTGTAAAACAGTGATGGAAAAAGCATTCTTAAAATGGATTCAAATTTCTGAATAATATGTAATAAAAAATTATTCTCTGTATTTTTAAGTGCCCACGATAACAATATGCATATTCATTATCGTGATATATGGCATTAGCCTACCTAATACCGGCACATGTCTACTAGTCACTAGTTTGTTCCTTTCAGGAAAGTATTTGAAATCAATGAACTCATCCTTTATTTGTGAAAATAATTTGCAAATGCAATCAAAAGTTGCACAAACATTTACCGGAGTCTTATTTTTCAGAGTAATTGATTTGTCGAAAGCTCCACAAAGTCAGATCAAGCAGGCATGTAGTGTAAGTTCAAGTAGGCACATTTACATTAACATAACCTATTTCCAGATCAAATGATAAAGAGGCCAGGTTCTGCAGTTGTGTTTATGAATAATTAACACATCACATGAATAATCAGAACCATTACGGCTGGATAAATTTATATAGACTTTCACAGCCAAGAGTCATCCCTTGTGTCTTTTTCTATAGCACCCTTCCCCCACAACACTGTAGAAACACACATTAAAGCCTTCAGTTCTTTGAAAAAAGATTAAAGGCTAAAAATCAGGACATATGAAGAAGCTTCTTCAAAAATAAGTTACATCGCAAAAAAAAACATTTTGAAGATTGAATGAATGAATGTCATACTAAAGTATATATATATATATTATATAATATCTATACAGTGGGTACAGAAAGTATTCAGACACCCTTAAATTTTCACTCTTTGTGATATTGCAGCCATTTGCTAAAATCATTTACGTAATTTTTTTTCCTCATTAAATGTACACACAGCACCCCATATTGACAGAAAAAACACAGAAGTGTTGACGTTTTTGCAGATTTATTAAAAAAGAAAAACTGAATATCACATGGTCCTAAGTATTCAGACCCTTTGCTCAGTATTTAGTAGAAGCACCCTTTTGATCTAATACAGCCATGAGTCTTTTTGGGAAAGATGCAACAAGTTTTTCACACCTGGATTTGGGGATCCTCTGCCATTCCTCCTTGCAGATCCTCTCCAGTTCTGTCAGGTTGGATGGTAAACGTTGGTGGACAGCCATTTTTAGGTCTCTCCAGAGATTTTAAGTCAGGGCTCTGGCTGGGCCAATCAAGAACAGTCACAGAGTTGTTGTGAAGCCAATCCTTCGTTATTTTAGCTGTGTGCTTAGGTTCATTGTCTTGTTGGAATGTAAACCTTCAGCCCAGTCTGAGGTCCTAAGCACTCTGGAAAAGGTTTTTGTCCAGGATATCCCTGTACAAATTCATCTTTCCCTCGATTGCAACCAGTCCCTGCAGCTGAAAAACACCCCCACAGCATGATGCTGCCACCACCATGCTTCACTGTTGGGACTGTATTGGACAGGTGATGAGCAGTGCCTGGTTTTCTCCACACATACCGCTTAGAATTAAGGCCAAAAAGTTCTATCTTGGTCTCATCAGACCAGAGAATTTTATTTCTCACCATCTTGGAGTCCTTCAGGTGCTTTTTAGCAAACTCCATGCGGGCTTTCATGTGTCTTGCACTGAGGAGAGGCTTCCGTCGGGCCACTCTGCCATAAAGCCCCAACTGGTGGAGGGCTGCAGTGATGGTTGACTTTCTACAACTTTCTCCCATCTCCCGACTGCATCTCTGGAGCTCAGCCACAGTGATCTTTGGGTTCTTCTTTACCAAGGCTCTTCTCCCCCGATAGCTAAATTTGGCCGGAACGGCCAGCTCTAGGAAGGGTTCTGGTCGTCCCAAACGTCTCCATTTAAGGATTATGGAGGCCACCTTAGGAACCTTAAGTGCAGCAGAAAAATTTTTTGTAACCTTGGCCAGATCTGTTCCTTGCCACAATTCTGTCTCTGAGCTCTCAGGCAGTTCCTTTGACCTCATGATACTCATTTGCTCTGACATGCACTGTGAAATGTAAGGTCTTATATAGACAGGTGTGAGGCTTTCCTAATCAAGTCCAATCAGTATAATCAAACACAGCTGGACTCAAATGAAGGTGTAGAACCATCTCAAGGATGATCAGAAGAAATGGACAGCACCTGAGTTAAATATATGAGAGTTACTGATTATATTTTTTCCGTCATTGTTTTTATTTCATTTTATTTTGTTTTGTGTAAATGATTGTTTTGCCTGCTTAATTACAGATTCTTCCAAAGTTAAATTAATGTATATAAGAACAATGAAATGTGGAAAACATTATCTTACAAACCACTATTGTCACTAAAATAATATGAAGAAAATGCCAAAGGCCACACAGGGACCAAACACTGATCATAAGCAAGAAGCAGAAGAAGAAAAAAAAAGAAAAAAGAAAGACTACAGAAGAATGCATAACCATAATAATTTGTGTGGTGTTTGGCATCCTTTTTGAAGCATGAGGTCAAAATGCATGACAATTTTTTGCAGTGTTAGCAATACATTATTTAAAACATGTATTTATGCTTCAATGAAAAATACGTATAAATTACATATATATATTACTGTATATATATTGATAGATTCACTGTCTATGTGATTATACACAGGAGAATTAAATTAAGCATCCATGTGTATTGGAGCTGTAACTATACAAATTAGTCATTCTAACGACTCTTTGCAGATAGTTCTACTGTGGATATTTCGTCAATACAGCAACAGATGCTTCCAGTGAAAGTCTCCTCCAAAGGATTTATTTGAATGCCAATAGACACACCAGTCAAGGATGGGACTCAAAAACAGCCCAGAACTTATGCTGGCCCATCACAACTCACTTTGACTTATCTCCACATAGACACACTTATTTGCACACAGACACACATACTCACACAGTGAAAAATTATTTATGCTACTGCTAAAAAATTATTTATGAATGAATATGTCAAGTCTAGGCTATATATAATCCATCCCAACTTTTTACGTGATAACAGGTCATTCGAAATTACAACTGAAAGATAGTTGTGAAACTTCATATTTGGTTACTACATAGAAGATTCAAAGTTAAGTCAACTACACACACAGCTTCTTCAGTCTGCTGCCATCAGGGAGGAGACTGCGGAGTCTCCAGGCCAGGACCAGCAGACTGAAGGACAGCTTCATCCATCAGGCTGTCAGGAAGCTGAACTCCCTCCCGACCTTGCCCCCCCCTCCCCTCTTTTGCCCCACGCACCACTGAACTCTGACCCTCTGATGGACTCTCCCACTCCCCCCTCCCAAATACACACACACACTGTCACTTTAATCAGTCTGAAATAAGCTCTTTTGCACTACAAATCATTTTTTTGCACTACATCACTATATCTGCACTGTTGTTTACTTTACTGGTTTGCACTCTATCTTCCATATGCCTTGTGCTTTATATATATTTTTTTACATTTTACCTTATTTGTATTTTGTATAGTTGTATTTTGGATTTAATCTGTATTTATGTTATCTGTATGCACCCAAGTGTCTGAGAGTAACGCAATTTCAATTCTCTGTGTGTATGTGCTGTACATGTGGAAGAATTGACAATAAAGCAGACTTGACTTGACTTGACTACTGAGGATAAACCACAGCTGATATCCATCCACTCTGCATATACCTGAGATTAGAGAGGAGCTGCAATTTTTAGTACTGTGTTTTGCAAAAATGCTTTATCCACATGTACATTAAATCTGAGAGTCAATCTGAGTGATAACTGTTGGAAGCAACTTCTTCATAGAGTATATTTGATATATATATATTGTCACACTGTTTCTTAAAAACCAAACCAAAAAAATATCACCCTTATGCTGTCAAACCCAAAAGACTTTTGCTCATCTTCAAAACACATTAATGAAAAAAGAAGAAAAACTTTTCGCTTCACAATGTTTATAACACAATGTTATTATAAAAAAAAAAATACAGATATATATTATATATTAATATATAAATACTGTATGTATATATATATACAGCTTATATATAGATATAATATATTATATTATATATATTATATATATATAATATTGCTTGATATTTGAATTTATACATGTTTGTTGTTCAAATATGGTAGACAGAAGCTTCAATGTTCTTGTTTGAAGTAAATATATTTATTCCCACTGTGTCATGCAAACACTTGTTAAACACAAAACAGTTTCCTATGTATTTATTTATTATTTATTTGTTTCTATCATGACAACTCTCTGATCTGCTGCTGCTGCTGTTGGTTATTGCTGTAGTTGTAGATTGTGCCAATAGTGAGTTGTGTTATACTGCTTAAACAGTAAATACAATCTATGAACCTCTCAAAACAGCTGCAGCTTGAAAGGTGTCAAGGAGTTGTGGTGCAGGCACCATATGTTCCTGGAAGTATTCTGGCAACCTCTCTGCTCCCTACCCATATCCCCTCTGTTGTGTCCCTGAGAAGTAGACTGCACCCACGCACCTCATATTTCTCAGATACAATATGTGCCCCACCAAGGAATCGCTTACAACTGCACATATTCTAGAACAGCAAGAATCGCTACTGCATCATTAGCTGGATTGCTTTCGCTTTCAAATTTCTGTCAACTAGCATAACCTGAACCTCACCATTGCCTCTTGCCAACACAAGGCTTAGCTGTTAGATAAAAAAAAGGACCGACAGTATTTTTTGAGCTACTTAATTTTAGTAGAAGGAGAAAGACAGCAGGAAATATTGGGGAACAGAAAGAGAAAACATTGTGTTTGTCCAAATATGCATGCTTCCCAACAACATAGAATTCAAAAAGCAGTTTGTCAAATGAGTAAGATGTCCAAATACACTGCATTCATGGAACAGTGAGTGAAAATACCTACTGTAGCCAGAGATTCTGAAGTGTGCAGTCACAGGACACTGTTACATCCCATGAGACCACTTGGAGCTTAGAAGCCATCAGATCGAACAGTTGAAAAACAGAGTAGAGCAGCTCTTTTTGCTTTTAAGGGTTACAAGTATTTAGGTTAAAACTATACTGAAAAAAAGGTGTAGAAACAATTTCACTCGGAAATTGCTAATAAATTTAAAAAAAAAATACAAAAATACAAAGACATGGCAAGTAACACATTTAATTAGTTGAAGAACTTTCTCCAATAATCAGTTTTTTTACAACTTAAATTTTTTAATTAATTATTATTATTTGATTGTACACTTTAGTGAAAACTGCATGCTAGTTAAGATGGTGTGAAGATGATTATTTGTTAGCTTTGTAGCAGGAAGTTCTAGAGAGCTGTTTTTGCAACTAATTGGTTTTGCCGTAGGGGTGTGGCAGTGGCACCAAGCCAGAAGAATCACACTACTGAATACGGAGCATGCTTTTGAAAGAGACGTTCATGAGATATAAATCACTTGACATCACACGAGAAGGGAACGTATCTCGCTCAGAGGGGAGCATGAAAATTGGCACACTGTATTTTCATCCCTTTGACACTGATAACACGATTATTTCATAATTGATAATGCCAGTTGTGGAAGATGTTAAAAGATGCTGTAACGTGGCTGACGAGACGTGAGACGTGTGGATCCATCTGCAAGCTTTTATTAAAGAGACGTGGTAAACAGGCAGGGTCAAACAATGGCAAACAGGTATATGGTGGGCAAAACACAAGAATAGTCCTAGGGCTAGCGTAGGTCACCGATCGGCAGACAGAATCACAGGGGCGAGACGAGAGGAAAAAATCCAGGAAAACAGGCAAAGATCAGATACCGCAGAAACAGGCAAGGCAAAACAAGGAAACCACGGAGACTCGGAAAGGGGTACAGGCTAAACAATACTCAGCAGAGAAAGGTGGTTAGAGTGGGTGTTATATAGTGAGTGAGGTGATTAGAAACAGCTGTGTGCAATGAGTGCAATCAGTGCAGTGTGCAAATCGTGCAAAGAATGATGGGATATGTAGTCCGGGGTGCTATGCAACAGTTTGTGTAGTGCGAGAGTCAATGTAATGGAAAGGGTGACCTCTGGTGGTGAATAAACGGAAGTCCATGGACCGAATTCATGACAGATGCATTAGCTTAAATTAAAATCTCTTTGAATGTCAAAGATGATGACAACAACTTCACAACTTAATTTAATTGTATAGTCGACACCTCTGCTGTTGTGACAAAGTTAGACAACAAGCCACACTATTGGGACAAGTAATCCTTATAAACATTCCCATAAAAGCCCATAAAAGAGGAGAAGGCTGTAAATTTGGGTGAAGGCAGCTTGAGTCCTTTACTGTTTCGCAGAGACGGCAAACAGCAAACTGACACAAACTGGTATTTATGTGTCTGGAGAAGTTTTGGCAACTCAACAAACCTCAAAACTCAAGATCAAACCTCAGCGAGCATCATACAATAACAGAATTTAAAATCTCTCTCTCTGGTATTCTTCTGTATTTGTGGGGAAGCCGTGTAACAGCGTTGTCCAGCTGAATCGATCAGTCGCACAGGGGCTGCTGTGGCAGCAGTGATGGACTGTCAGCCGTCGGTGATCACTGGAGTGGCACTCAAGTCCTTGAGCTTGTTTGCCATCACTGTCGCATGACTGACATCTCAACAGGGCACATGCCACGTTCAGATGGGCGGCTATGGAGCATGCAGGCGAAAAATTGCAATTTCGAGATGAGACACATGCTAGATGGCAGTAGAATACAGAGGAGCCGACTTCTCTGCCGTATGTGTGCGTTTATGTGAGAGACTGTTGAAGCCTTTGTTGTTACATGCCTGCCATGTTTGTGACTGACAGTGTCAATGATCGTTGTGAGTGGTTGTCGAGCCACATGGATTTTGTGTGTGAGTTTATGTTTACAGATGCCTGCAGCACTTTGACATCGTTATTTGCTCTAAATCATTGCTTTTTTAACAGTCCTTGTTGTAATCAGCATGGCCATGTGAACACAGCAAATCATCAGCATGAAAAAACAAATCATGACATGGAGACTAACACACTTTTTTTATTTGTTTGCCTGTTGCATACAGCTCTAATAAATAAGATATTACTAATCATACTTTGAGAAGTAAAGCTTTTTTTGTTTTTTAAGTTATATTTATGGATTTATTGTGAGAGGACCGTGGAGCACTGACAGGAGAGAATGGAGCAAGATCGGCAAAGGACCTCGAGGTGGGATTTGAACTCGGGTCGCCGTGAGCACAGTTGCGCTATATGCTGATAGTCAGTAACGCTGATTTATTAATCAGTGCTGTCTGCCTAAAGTTTACTATTTAACCATGACGCTAAAGCTGCTTTTGGAAAGCAGTTATGCTCCAAGGACACTATCTGTCAGGGGTGTGGTGTGTAACATTTTTCTTGTCTACTCTAACTGTTAGGATTCCTATTCATCTCAATGGCAGCACTAACAAAATTATGTAATTTGAAATCTGCCATCTATAAAAAATAAAAATAAAAAAATGACAGCACTGATTGGCTTGTTGCATTGCTCCTAATGTGAAAGGTAGTAGAAAGGAAAGGAAATGTACAAAAAATTCTGGTTTTCAAATGTTAAATGGAATAACCCCAAGAAAACTTCATATTATGATATTCATAATTTAAAGAAAATACATTTGTACAGCATTGATTGATTTTATTTGTACCACTTTTTAGAGATTTTATTAAATATGCTAAACCAATACGTAAAATATTGTATTAAATACTAACTGCATTATCATGACAGTATGCAAGAATGATTTTAAGTACACTATGCCATTACAACTCATTGAAATTCATTATCTTTGTTTTCACAATGGAAGTCAAGAAACCAAGGCACTGAAATTGCTTAGTTGACAAGCGCACAGTTGTGACAACAGTGTCTGATGGAGACAAATGAGCATCATAAGCGTAGCTGAAAAGCTGCAGCAACATGCTCAGCAGGAAACACTGCTAAGAAATGCTACAGACAGAAGGGTATGACCTGGACATGCCAAGGATTTCTTTAGTAAAGGCAGTAAATTAGTATTCACAAAACTGAATATACAGAATAGAAACTGAAATACTACACTCTCACCACCCCTTCCATCCCAGAGGTGTTACCATGATGGCCGCTGAACTGACTTAAATAGAGTTCTAAGAGCTTGTTCCTCTTGTCCTGTCGATCACAACATTAGGATACATACATTGCTAATACTACTACTGGATTTATTGATTGTTGATTGGATTGTGAAACTGCCCTTTGTTTACTGAAATGAAGGCAGACCGAATGTGAGTGGCTACCGTGGCATACATCAGAAGCATTTTATAAAAAATTATGAATTCAAAAACATGATAATATAAACATGGATACATTGTTCACAGTAAGATTTATGACATGCATTAGAAAAAGTGTGTCAATTTTGATTGTATGCCAACTTTAACTCATCCCACACTGTTTGTGCTACAGACATGAATGACACAGTAAGTGTGTGATTTATTGAGGAGAGTGTACTATTTTAATAAGCAATTGGGCTTATTTTCACCTGGCAGATGATAAAACAGGAAATATTTTGAAAGCACCATTTTTCAGGAAATCAACCTACGAACTGTGCACTTATACACACTTCTCTTTTAAAGCCATGAAAACAAAATGAAACTGAAATTGACTGCACTTCCTGTCTTATAAATAAATGTCCCAGTTTTATTTATCAGGGTACATTATTCTAAAGAAAAAAAATGCTCTCAACTGAAATTCATTTTACAGACAAGGTTGCCAAGTTGAGACAAAACCAGCCCAATTGCTATTCAAAATTAGCCCAATCGCATTTTCCCCACTGTGTCCAGTCTGTCGGGGCTCCCATTTGTCAGTGAAATCCTATGCAATAAAATCAACTAAACTAAATAGTTTCAATCCAAAATACTTCACATTATGCCAGTTAAATATGTTTTTGTTGTCTTTAATAGTCTTTCACAAGTAGCCTAGTAGACTAAACATAAGCAATAACAACTGCAAATTACACTCTTGTCAGATCAATATATCTGTATGACTGTAATTGGACTCGTTTCAACGTTGCTCTGCTTTTCTTTCTTGATTAACAGTGCTGCTCTCCAACGCACAAGGCACACCCTATGACTGAAATGTGGGTCACTATGACAGTAAACCAAAAACCTACGCAAAGTTTAGGGATATTGATCTTCTGCATTGTCTGTTCAGCTTCAGACAGAGAAGATCGATAATCCCTTTTAGCCTCACAATATAGAAATAGTATTAAATTACTGAAGAGCCTCAATCGTATTATACCGCATTCTCAAAGTACAACAGAATCCTGAAGAAAAAAAAAATTTCTGGTGTTCATGCATTCGAAATATTTATATGCCACAGGGGGTTTTGGCGCTTTGCTGGAAAGAGTCAAGTTACTGGTTCTGGTCCCAGGCAGGGCGCCTGGAGATTTCTGATGCTGAGCGCGCCAGTATTTCTGCCCTCCTCCGCCTGCCAGCAGTGTATCCTTGAATGGCGCACATAACCCAAATTGTTCTACCAAAATGCATTCAGAGCAGGTTGTTCTTAAGGAGCTCTGGGCCCACTCTGGAGACTTTCAGACAGCTGTTTTACTAGCGGTGTTCTGGATGCCTCAAAAGCTACGCCTACCTGATCATACGGTATAAAGAGTTAATCAGTGCGCCCACTTACTCAAATCAGCTCTCCTCAAACTTGGAGGACGATGACAGACCCTGCTCTCCAGAGAGCTGGTTTGCTTTGCAGAGGCTCAGCATGCAGAACACAGCATCTCTGTGTTTTTCAGAGCAGACAACACCCAGAGGCTCTTGACATGAAAATAAATGGAGATGTTTCTGTCTGTGTCCTTGAGCAGAGAATCATCTTACTGCTCCCTATACGCAACCCTCACGCCACTCCAGTGACCTTTTACCACATCCACACCAGCAGGATTTTAACCCTGCAGCTAAAATGATACCTCTTTTCTAAGGCCTGCTGGAAAAAAAAAAAAAAGTGGTTTATTGAGGAGCATGTTTTACTTTGATAAGCAATTAGAATTTGTTTTAACATGGCAGATGATCAACAAGCAAAGTATTGAAAGCAGCACTTGTCATTAAGTCAGAATGGTTTACTTATACATAAAGTATTTCACTTTTAAAGTGGTGAAAACAATATTTATTTGAAATGAACTCTAATTGGCCCTGAGTAAATAAATATATGTATAGGTACATGGATGGATGGATGGATGGATGATGATTGATTGATTGATTGATTGATTGATTGATTGATTGATTGATTGATTGATTGATTGATTGATTGATTGGTTGGTTGATTGATTGTGATTGATTGATGATTGATTGATGATGGATCTTTAGTTGGTCTTCCAGCCAGATCAGGTTGGTCTGGATAAATTTCTCTATTTCAAATGCCAGTGAGCTTCTGTACACTTCTAAATTACCTTGTATATAGAATGTAGTAGTGTGGGTCATTTATGGAAAGGAATTCCAGATGTATGGGGGGGGGGGGGGGGGGGGGGGGGAGGGACAAACTAGAAAAATGTTTATATAGTATCAGAGGCAGATCTACTACCACTGCCACCCTAAGATAAAGGATTTGCCACTCCAGCATTTGAAATCCCAGTATATAAAATATAAATGTCAGCAGTATTTCCTGGACCGATTTTCAGCAGTGCCACTTCAATATGATGACATAAAAAGACTGCATACCTCGAAATAATAGCAGAAAAGCAGGTTTCTTTATAAGTTGTCCTCACGGGGCTGCAACACACCAGTGCAGTCCGCTTTACATAGAAATTACTCTTATGGACTGTTTTTTGGGGAGACAAAACAGCACACAGTGCAACCAGTGTAGCACAAATGGACCACATCTGTGTTTTGTTATTGTTGTCATTGTTTTGTTTTGTTGGAGGAACTATGCGGTAAAGTACTTTGCTCAGCTAACTCTGAGGTCCTCAGAGTAATCTAATCCTGTCTGGATTGGATCTCTGTGATGGCAGTAAATTATTATTTTCCATAACATTTTCATTTACTTTGACCTTTGTTGAGGATCATAAGTAGCATTGTCATGGCATGCAAAATTCTCTGACTGCCCATTCTATTTTCATTCTAGACTGTTTTGCTGTCCAATGGGGAAAAAAAAGAAAGTAAGTAAATAAATAAAACTAATCAGTAAGACCTCTGAAACTATAATACCAGTGCTAGGTAAGAATCTAATCTTCTTTTATTATTTCCCTGAATTTTTGCATAATGTTAATAAACAACATTAACAGTATTGCTTGAAAGTGAAACTTTTTTTTTTTGCTCTTAAACTTGCACTAAAATTTATAATTTATATATCATCAAAGTATGTACATATATTCATAAAACAACTTGTCTAGTCTTTATGTATCTCTACTACTACAGGCTCAGAGATCTTTAGAATATGTAGATGTGTTTAATAGACAATGTCTTGGTGTATATTGTAGACTCCCTGAATATTGATATTTTGTTATTTATTTTACATTAAATGTAAACAATAAGATGATTACTTTGTGGTTTGTAAAACTGCTGTTACAGTGTATCAGCTGCCACTTCAAATGCTCAGGCTCTTTAAAGTTGGGTGGATTCTGATTGACTGTCAATGTGTTTATTGCTCATCAGCTGGAAAAAGAAAAGCATTATAGCTGTGGTGTGTACCTTGCTATTTATAGAATTATAGAATTATACAGTATAGCAATTATAGTGAATGTATAATCATTTATAGTTACACTAATAATTATCATTCTTGGTGTAAATAGCCCTTTATTATAACCACATGTTGCTAGCTTAGCTTCTGTTTTGGAACAGAACTTATGTGTGTGTGTGTGTGTGTTGTTAGCTATGTTTCCCTCTCAGAGTGACTCATCCCTGGAGTTTTTTTTTTTTTCTCGCCAACACCAGTATGCCGACTGATAAGCCTTGGATCCTTTCTAAATTACAGCCTCACAGAGCCAACGTCCCCAGCTGAGCCTGAATGTTATCGCCCTGCCACTCTACAAGTAGCTCTCCATTTTCGGGCCGTAGAGCGAAACTGTTTTAACAATTTCCTAAGGGGCTATAGCCCCCACCCCCCTTCCTATAATCCTTCAGAATGTGAGACCAGAGAAAGGCAGTGTCCAAAAACATCTGATGTCTTTACCATGCATACATATCTGGTGTTTTACGCTCTGATACAAATCTGAACATCAATGTTAAATGTAGCTGGATCCAACTGCCCAAGGGTGGATGATAAAACCACATATGATACTCTGGCCTCTTGTCTAAACATTCAGTTTCTTTTTAGTGTGATTGTTTATGTGCTGTAAAACCCTGGTGGCATTGTAGTACATTGGTTTTTCTGGACATTATGAACTCAAGCATGAGTACACAAGCATCCCTCAGGGAATATAACAAAGGAATAGGGCTCCCATTGCCACATGCAGAGGTTGGCAGCTATACAGACTGTAAGTATGTAAAAGCTTGTCTTTTTATATTTATTTACTCCAGAACATACATGCATATTGACTGCACCAGCCTGAAATTTTTTTTTTATGATAACGTTGTCAGATGATATTGCTTATTTTAAATTTTAAATGCTATCGAAACATGATCTTAACAAACTGTTTTAGAGTTTGTGAGCTTTCAGTTTTACCTGTGGTAAAATATCGAACGACAACAATCAAATGATTCAATAAAGAAAAAGGGTAACACTTTACAATAAGGTTATATATAACTAAAGGAGGAACATTAACTAATAATGAACTGCACTTATACAGCGTTTATTATCTTATTAATCTTAATGTTAATTTCAAAAAAAACCCCAATTTTACATACATTATAAATCGTGTTAACATTTGTTAATGCACTGTGAACTAACATGAATTAACAATGAACATCTGTATTTTTATTAACGAACGTGAGCGTAGATTAGTAAATACAGTAACAAATGTATTGCTCATGGTTAATTCATGTTAGTTAATACATTAACTAATGTTTAACTAATGAACCTTATTGTAAAGTGTTACCAGAAACAGAAGTGCCGCCCTACAGTTTTTTTTTTCTCATTCAAATAGCAGTTTTATTCAGATATAAGTCACAATAGGGAAGAAAAGGAGATCATAACTTCAGTTTCATGCTGATTGGTTATTACCGTTAACTGAAACTAAAACTAAAACCATAAAATAAAATAAAATAAAATAAAAACAAAACCAAAGTATGAAATGGGCACATAGGGTAGAGTGGGGGAAAACGCCCCCATGGAGTAAAATGCCTCCCAAAAAAAAAAAATTTTTTTTTCCCCCTACTTTTTTTCTCAAAATAACCACAAGATAAAGTCAAGATAAATTTTTATTGTAACTATGGACTACGTTGACAAGAGTGATGTAGAAGTATTCACCATGAAGCTTACAGTGGTGATATACCATTTTTTACAGTAAATTATCTAATTTCCGGCAGTAATATTGTTTTGTAGAACATCACAGTTATATATAATATGAGAACAGTTCGGCCTGTAGATAGGGAGCGGAGCATGTGTTAATTAAGAAAAATATAATCATATTTTCAGAATGACAGATTTTTTTTTTTTTTCAAACGTAGTCTGTGGGGTAAAACGCCCGCCCCCATTGAACATGGCTTAATTACTGTAGTTACTATGTTCTGATCATCAAATCCTTTGTTGTTTTTCCATCAAATATCTAGTTGGTTGAATAAAAATATTTGTTGATTTGTTTTGCTTTTTTTCTGAAAATGCTCAAATCTAGTGCACTATTAATACTATTTACACTAAACAACTATAGTGTAATCTTAACATTAGTTATGCAAATAGCACATGCCTGAGGGCCCTTTTGATATGTTGGGGAAATGGAGAAATGAAGTTATAAACCTGACTCCATTCCATGCCTGAACATGATCACAAAGGCCTCATCTCTTTAGGAACCTCTGATCGTGGGTGGGAGTAATGATGTTCTTATATTTCACGGTGAGATGAGAACTGCTCCCCCGAGTCCCAGGAGGGGTCTCTAATTCAGTGTGTGGCTGCAGGGCATGGCCTAGCTCCTTTCCATTCACTGTCCCTGAGGTGCCATTGCTCCAGTTACTTTCTGCTTTTGTCAGAAATCAGCTCTTAAAAGCCGCTTCTTCATCATCGCCTTTATCATCAAATCTGACCCGAGATCAGTTCATTTCCCCAAAGGGAAAGTGATCACAATCTTTTTAATGGACAGTGAAAACCAGTAAATGGCTTATGCTGAGGGCCACCTCACTGGATCCAGTTTAGCATCACAATCTAGATCAAAGGTTTAAGTTAATGTGATATCCTGAACATACTTATTTATGTGGCATAACCAAAAGAAAATGACCATGTGCTAATTTTCGAATGCATATGCCACATACTTACAAATACCAGACCATAAGATATTAAAATTCTCATAGTCAGCCTGCACACTTAAACATATTCAGCAAGACAATTGTTATTGTTATGATTTAAAATAAGTTTTGGTTAGGCATAAAAATAATAGGCGAGTTCTGCTAACATTTATTATGCAGTGAAAGCAGTCTAAGCGGATGTTTTTGTTTTGTGTAATTAAGGAATGTCTGGGAGCATTTTCAAACACCAATCAATGAGTCCATTAAGTTATTTATTGCTGATCTTCAAGAAGACAAGTACACTCGCTCTTGCACATGCTTGCAAAATTCACAGACTGTTTAAATATGGTGTTATCTTTTTTTACATTCTATTTTCCCCACAGTTGTTGGATATACTGTATAAGAATGTCCGGCTTTATCCAGATGCATGCAATATACCAAATAGCACATCTCAATGCTTGGTCACTTTTAGCATTACTAAATATGAACTAAATCATTGCCCAGCTCAAATCTTCTAAATGTGACTGCAAAAAGGTAATATGATATTTTAAACATTACCATCATGATTTTCTGTAAAGCTGCTTTGAAACAATGTGTATTGCAAAAAGTGCTGTATAAGTACATTTGACAACTTGAAATGTTGACTTGACCATGCACACATATACCAAGACTTGCACAAACACACTGCTACACATTTATACACACATTGCCTTTTTCTCTGTCACAATGGCTATAAAAAATGATTGTATCTTAGTGACTATCTGACCCTGTACACTGTAGAACCCAGAAAATATTACCAGCTCTGATGGTCATGATCTTTTACCACCAAAGGCAGTATTATTGGTCATGACACATTAGTTTTATAATAAGACGCTAGATGATGACAAAATACTTACAGAATGTGGCATAGCTGTTTCAGATTGGCCCCTAAACAGCAGGTTTATTCTCATTCAGATGTTGATGTATTAAACAGATTTAAAAATTGTTTAATTACTGTAGAATTTTAGGAAGAAAAATCAGAAATTCTCAAGAAATATAATTAAAAATAAACGGTAACACTTTATTTTAAGGTGAGGTAGTTCACACGCCACATGTACTATAGTAATGCTATAATACTTTAATTACTATAGTAATAACAGTAGTTATAAGCAACTAAACCTAAACCAAACCCTAAGATTAATCTTAAGCCTATAGTAAGTGAATATAGGTACTTAATAAATATTAAGCATATATAATATTTATTAAGTACATATACTTAATAAAAAATTAATATTAAGAAATATTAAATGAACAGTGTTTATTATAACCTTATTTGACAGTTTTTTGGACATTATGGTACTGTGTGGTGCTGTGTTGTAATTTTAATGCAGTATACATACTATATATACAGTATATAGTATATAGAGTACATGGTGTGCGGGCCCCAGATTGACGGGACAATTAGAGTTACAGGGCAGCCACTGAACAAGGATACCGAATTTAAATATCTAGGTTCGCTCATGAGGAGTGACGGCGACTCCCTCCCCGATGCCCGTGTACAGGTCAACGTGGCGTGGTTCAAATGGCGACAAGTTACAGGTGTTCTCTGTGACCGCCAAATGGCCACACAACTCAAGGGCAAGATCTACAAAATCGTCATACACCCAGTTGCACTAAATGGTTCTGAGTGTTGGCCAGCCACCACTAAGCATGAGCAGATCATCCACGGTATGGAGATGAAGATGCTCCGTTGATCTCTCGGCCTCACATGATTCGACCGTGTCAGGAATGCCCATAGTCGACAAGATGCGTGAAGCCCGACTCCGCTGGTATGGCCACATCATCAGAACAATGATACAGTGGTGAAAACAGCATACCACCTATAACCACCTGGACAACGACCGCGTGGTCGGACAAAGAAGCGGTGGCTCGATCGCCTGGAGGAGGACATGCACTCAGTCAATGTCCCCCCTGATGATGCCCTGGACCAAGCTAAGTGGCAAAAGGCGTGCAAACAAGCGGACCCTGCGCCAACGCAGAAAATACGCTAGGATGAAGAAGATATGAAGAGTTTGGTTCCAAAACTCACTTTGGTTCCAAAAATAGTTTCCGCCAAAATCCGTATTGTATCTGGTCGGTATTGAAAAGTCAATTTTTAATTTTATGCAAAATGCGATATCCGCCGAGTTATAAAGTATGTGTTATCCCTTCTTCCAAACCCGCCCGACAAAACGCCAGTTTCTCCCATCTATTAGAATGTGATATATCTGCTCAACCAATCACAGAGCATCATTCCACGCACTCTAGACAGTAATGTCGGTGCTTTGAATACACCCTAGTTTTCCTCATCTATATTGTACTTTGTGATCAACAAACAAACTTAGGGCTGCATGATAAATAGCATGTGATTGCCATGCGCATCTCGTCAGTACAGCCGGTTCTGTGATTAATAGTAAATATCCAGCACGTGGTTTCAGATGGAGCGGCATTTACTACAGAGCCGTCGCATCACTGCAATATCACGGTCATAATCATAGATGAGTCACAATAGATTATGAACGCGATATTGCTTGGGGGGACTTGCAAGTGTAACTTTGGACGTTGAATGTAAGGAAATGTCATGGAATTCTGTGGTTTAATGTGTATTTTGTTAATGTATGTCAGATGAAATTTATTTTAATTGTTGTATTAATTTATGGCATAACCAGCTGTCCCGTTGCTACTTTTGGGAGCGATGATCTTGATTGTAGGATTTTAGTCCAGGCCTGTGATATAAGATAGTATTGACCAAAGTCAGAGGCTGTCATATGTGGATCACTAACGAGGTGGTGTATTTGCAACAGTTTCAAATATGAAAATAATTTACTATGATTAAAGCATTTATGCGATTTGAAAAAAAAAAGTCGTATGCTTATTGCATTTGGGGAAAAAATAAAACATTTTATAATAACTCTTGACAATCTAAATCTGGATTTGAATTTTTATGTTATTATAACCTAAATATGCTATGTGAAAGTTTGAAACAGAAAATAGTGGTTTTAATCTTGTCACTTTCTTGTTAAAGAAAACACATTTTACTCAAATTAATCAAAATGGATTAATAGCGTTTGGAACCCAACCTCTTCATAATATATATATATATATATATTAAATACTATATATATCATTCAAGTCTTTATAAACTAACAAACAAATAATAAATAAAGAGTCCTGCAAAGATATCTTCGAGCACTGGCGTAATGCTCACTCCAGACTGATGCATTTATAAGCAGGGTCCAGGGTGCTTCAAAGAGGGCTCTGTAAATTGGGTCCAGTGGGTGAGAGGCTTTAACTGTAAATTCATTAGGGAAATTTCCCTAATCCCCTGTGGGCTAAGGCAATGTAAGTATTTTACTGCCAGTCACAGAGATTAGGTTGGCAGCACTTCTAGCCCTCCGTTGCTCTGATTGAGTGGACGTCAGTTAAGAACCCAGAGGCCTCTACAGCATTTTTTATAGTAGATTTTAGTTGAATCTTAGTCTGGAGGGCCATTTCAGAGTTTGCATAATCTCTGTCTTCTGAGAATTCAAATTATAATTGCCCGACAGACAGAGATTACACAGTCTTAGTCTAGATAATGTCAGCTCCTTAAGATGAGCAGTACAGCAAGGAGCATATAAACTGAAATTTTCAATCACACACAGTGACCTTATACGCATGTCCTCACATATTACTGAACTACGGAATTAACTATTGAAATGGAAACCACCATTCGATACACCATTTGCATCACTTTCTATAGAATAACTGCATATATTAGATATAGGGAAGACAAATGAGGCTGAGCAGTTCAGAGCACACTGGCATACAAATTATGGTGGCACCATGGGAAATTTGTGTCAACAGTCTTACACTGACACCAGAAGGGAGGGGGAGGGGGGACAAGTACATGAGCCCTGCTATGCGCGGGCAGCCCATGTAAAGATGGTAAACCATCTGTCCTGCCCACTGGAATGGTATGAGAGCCTTTTAAGTGGCTAAATCCAAGCTAAGATGGTGTATGTAAGGTTAATCAGAGGCCAGCTGGAAGCAATTGTCTGAGTGGTGGAGTGGCTTTAAAAGTTGACCACTGGTTTGAACTCTTCTCACTTTCCTGACCCTATGGTTTCCATTTGATGGTATCATCTTGAGGCATTTCTTCTGGTTTGTGTGCAATAGCATATTCACATCAGAGGCAAATTCATATTTTTCAACATTTAGTTAAATATTATATTATACACTGAAACTATAGATACAGCACACTAATCAATACTCTAAATGCTTGATCTGATGTTATATTTAACTACTCCTGACAATTGCAGCCTTTGTTCTCAGTTATATTTGGAAAGGTTGGGAGCAGGTACACAAAGGGAGGGGACTTATTAGAGCTGCAGTGCACGTGAGTCCTAATCAAATTGGCTTTGTGCTAGAAGCTTGTTCATCTAATGAATCTGTTCCTCAGACATTGACACGCTGCATGAGATGGCTCTCAAGGTGAATGCTCTTTGTGCCTTCCCAATCATCATTGACATCTGCCAGAGATTCTCATTAAGGTGCCATAAAACAATTTTCTCATTCAAGTGGCATCTTTGCGATCTATTGGTAGATAGCTGTGCAATGCAAATGGCAAGCAAGTAAAACTAGACTCAGGTGCTGTCCGTGGTACTGAAGTCTCCGTTCTTGTGTGGTGTGTTTTGCAAAGACTATAATTATCTGAGCCAGTGTGAACTCGGGTGGTATTGTGCCACTCGATGGCCACCCAGTGCATGTGAATTATATGCTTTACAAGGTTATAATAGCATTGTAGCAAGTGCAATATAAGAAGTATGCAGCAATAATTAGAAACTCAACTACCACTCCCATGAACACAGGTGAGTACAAACGGTATCAGTTTGCATAAGCTTATTATGTACACAACACGATGTGAATTATATATTGCCTGTTTGTGCACTGGAAATAACACAATGAAAAGCAGCAATTATTAATAAGCCTTCAGACTGTGGCAAATTTTACATCTCAAACAACATAAATCTCTTCAAACATTTATGCCAACGGAATTATAGACGTGAATCCTACTTGGTGGTCAGGAAATCATATAGATGTAATAGAACGGTGAGACATTTCAGCTGTTAATTATGCTGGGTAGCAAACGGACGCTTGAAAAAGAACCAATAATGGACATCTTGTATATTTTTAGTAAACTCAACTTTCCTTATCACAAATATCTAAACATTTTTGGAAGTGCAAGAAACCCTTCTTCAGGATCGATGGTGATATGTAGTTAAAACGAGCACGTCAAATGCAGAGTTTCTGTACAACTGTAATCGACTGAACGCGTTAACTGATGTAAAAACGCCGTGTCGATGTGTTAGTAATGGTTTTGAAATTATTTTACAAATGACAGGTGCTCAATAATCAGCGTGACAAGCCCTTCACCTACCTTAAACATTGGAAACGTATCCATTCGCCTTGATTCCACTTAATTCTAAACGGAGGCGCTTTAAAGCCTTTGCGGTCTCAATACATCTTTTATTGTAAAGTGTATGTAAAGAAAAGAAAAACGGAGCAAGGTGCATTCGTTTGCACACCGACCTGCGCTGAAATCCGAGTCCTAACACACCATCCTTGTGTAGTTTCCACCAA
Organism: Sinocyclocheilus anophthalmus; assembly: GCA_018155175.1. NCBI lineage: Eukaryota > Metazoa > Chordata > Actinopteri > Cypriniformes > Cyprinidae > Sinocyclocheilus > Sinocyclocheilus anophthalmus. Next base: position 169,043 of record JADLZN010011417.1, read on the forward strand.
GTTGAGCTGAAAACGGCCACACGCACTTCTAGATCAGACAAATATCCCAGATCTCTCGTTAAATTGTGTATTCCTCTCCCAACGCCAACCGTTTATTCCCGTATTTCAGTTGCTGACTGTTTCTCCATTGTTTAGTAGTGAATCCATTAACGTACACACACGCAATTCCGTTCGCAAACTAAAGCGATATCCAGAAACACCCCGAGTTCAGCGATTGATCCTAGTTTTAAAAAAGAAAAAGAATGGGTTGCGAGGAGCGCAGGTCAGTTGAAACATATATCGAACGCGTGTAGACGGTGATCAAAAGCTCTCCAGAGCTGTGCAAATCTGTAGATGGCACAAACGAGTCAGAACGGACATGGTGCGTTGCAGGAACAACTCCGAGAAGCTTATCGGGATCACAGTAATGCACAGACGAACGTATGGCGCATGCCAAGGCGTCCGGATTTACGCATTATCTGTACGTTCACCGAAGCTACATAATTAGACTTTGCAGGGAATGGTCGATCTGGGTTGACTGCGCTTACACGCAGAATGTCCGATAGTGTCGGATTGAATTGAGAGTATACGGATTATCTTTACCCTTACTTAACCTACATGATTAGTCTTTGAGAGATTGAGCAAATGTGTGTCAATTAACTTACAATACATAGAAAGCATGTAAGGTATTTACACCAAGAAGAAGAAGTGTAAAATAAAGAATAATGAAATCAAATCTAAAATTAAATAAAATGAATGTTAGTAGATAACTTCCATCCAAAAGCACGGCTACTGATTGTGAAAAAGTCTATTTCTTTCATAACTGGCAATATTATGATTTTGATCATACAAATTTGATCGGTCAAGCGTTATTCCAAGAATAGTCTACTGATATTTAATATAACTTGGGACATTTCCCTTTTGTCTGTAAAAAAAAAAAAATCCAGACTAGAGTATGTGAGTGGTGCAAAATTACAAGAAGACAAATGTTTCAATATGCTTTAAAGGGATAGTTCACCCAAAAATAAAAATTCGTCATCATTTACTTACCCTCCACTTGTTCCAATTTCATTCTTCTGTTGAACACAAATGACGATATTTTAAAGAACCAAACAGTTGACAGTATCCATTTTTGCCAAAAGTCAATGGCCATCATCAACTGTTTGTTTCCCAACATTCTTCAAAATAGATTATTTTGTGTTCAGCAGAAGAAAGAAACTCATACATGTTTGGAACAACTTGAGAGTGAGTAAATGATAACAAATTTTTTGGAGTCAACTATCACTTTAATATGTTTAATATACAATTTTAGTTCAGAGACTGTTACCTAATGATTTTTTTTTTAACTTAAATATGTTTCAACATACATAAATAAATGAATTAATTAATGGTGTTATTAAATATGAATCCAATTTGGCGCTATGAGACAAATTCAAGTACATGACTCTGTCATCTCACGCAGTAATTAGGACATGGCATATGTTACAGCCATGAACCATGATTTGCTTCTTACTATTGCTATTCAGTGGCAGGTGGTATTGAGTGGAAATAGTCATTCTAGTGCATATTTGATTGGACAAGAATACATATCTGAGTGCAAGATGATTCAGAAAAATCTCTGGACTCCTGCTAGTGAAAGACTGTATGCTTTACATGCTTATGTATAATACAAGTTTATTTGATCCACCTTTAGTAGGATACCAACATAGATGTTAACCTCAAAGCTAAAAGGTAAAACAGGTCAATTACATTTTGATTAGGAATTTTCCAGGTTCCTCATTTTGTAAAACAAACAGAAATTATGTTCCCTTTACAATGATAGTAAATAGGGGAAAGTGATTAAAATCAGAAATGTGCAGTTTGCAGTATTGTTGTATGAATAGTAAAGTTCTCAGTCATCGTAGTGAATGACATACCTTTCTAAGCTTACTTCTGGTTATATGTACATTTACATTTACATTTATACTTACATTTAGTCATTTTGCAGATACTTTTATCCAAAGCAGCTTACAATTGGGGAATACATAAAGCGATTCTTCTTAAAGAGGCAAACAGTCACAGGAAGTGCTTGTAAAACCAAGTTTTAGGCATTGTTCAAATAAGTACAAGCTAGAAAGGGAAGGAATAAATAAAGAGAAAGAGTTGTTATGTATTTATTTATTTATTTTATTTATGCAATGACGTCAAGTAAGCGAAAGAGATGAGTTTTCAGCTGTAGCTTGAAAATTGTCAGGGATTCAGCAGTCCGGATAGGGGTGGGAAGATCACCACAGCAGGAACGGAACGGAAGAGTTCGTACGGGATTTTGAGCCATCTCATGTGATGGTACCCACGAGGCTGTCGCTCACTAGCGGATTCAGACTTTGGAGGATGATAGATTCGTAGAGTAGTGAGTGGAAATAGGCGGGTTCGAGGACGGTGGCTGCTTCTATATGCAAAACATCAGTGTCGCAGGCAGGAGATAATGAGCGGTGAAACATGGGTGTTTTGGGGCTCGCTGAAGACCGTCGTGCGCTGCCTTCGATTCTGGTAGAAGTTGATTGTGCTGATGGAAGGGTCGGATATGTCTGAGGTTGTGCAATGCAAACCTGCAAGATCAAGCAATTTTTGCAATGTGGTCTTTGAAAGTCAACTGGTCATCAAAGATTACACCAAGATTTCTGACTGAAGTTGATGGGGTAATTGTAGAAGAACCTAGCTGGATGGTGAAATCATGCTGTAGAGTTGCAGTGGAATGGAAGACAAGAAGCTCAGTCTTTGCCAAGTTGAGCTGTAGGTGATGTTCTTTCATCCATGCCGAGATGTCCGCCAGGCAGCCTGAGATACGTGCAGCTACCGTTGGATCATCTGGTTGAAATGAGAGATAGAGCTGTGTGTCATCAGTATAGCAATGGTAGGAGAAGCCATGTGCCTGTATGATGGGACCCAGTGATGTAGTGTATATGGAGAAGAGGAGGGGTCCAAGAACTGATCCCCGAGGAACCCCAGTGACCAGTTGATGTGCTTTGGAGACCACCCCTCCCCAGGCCACCCTGAAAGACCTACCAGTGAACTTGGATTCAAACCAGCAAAGTGGAATTCCTGTGATGCCCAGTGAAGAGAGTGCAGACAGGAGGATATGATGATTGATAGATCTAGCAGAATTAGAACTGATGATTTGGAATCAGCTTTTGCCATCTGCAAGGCTTCCGTCACTGACAGTAACACAGTCTCAGTTGAATGGCCACTCCTGAAACCTGACTGGTTTGCGTCCAGTTTGTTGTTCTGTGAAAGAAACAATGATACCTGGTTGAAAACAACTTGTTTGAGAGTTTTCACTTTGAATGGAAGGAGAGAGACAGGTCTGTAGCTATCTGTGTATGTGTATATGTACTACAATATGTAATTATGTCGAGTGGAATGTTCTTATAAACTCTATTTCTGTTATCCTGGAACTTATTATACAAAAGACAGGAAATGAAAGACAGCATCTATCAGTGCACAGACAGAAGCAAGTTATGTTATCGTATTAGTCGTATGGTTACACATATAATAACCAATTTTTCATTTAAGCATTTATATCAGTCAATGCCTAGCCTCACAGACTTCAATTGGAAGTGCTTTACTGGAAAGGCTTGGCTGCATCCAAATATGCACACCATACCTTTGTACTATATTACATAAGTTGTGTTATATATTATTGTACATTTTATGACTTAATAAATCAATTGTTTACAATTATTTAACAAAGTTATTTTTCAGTTGCTATCAGGCTGTGAACAATTAGGTGGCAAAGATATCTCTCGCTGACAGAAAAACACAAAAACAGTTTTCCTATTAATTTTTAACTCATCAACGGTTCCCAAGAGATTCCTTTTTTTCAGTGAATTAAAGAATGGCCATTTTCCAATAATGAAAAATGGAAAGTACAGAGAAAGAAAGCCACTGCTCACAAGTAAAAACATGACAGTTCATATTTGTTTTGTTGAAGATGCTGCTGATGAAAGCAGAATAGATTTGCAGTGTGCAGAAGCATTGGCTCAGACTCAAACAAATGTCATAAAACTCATTAAATGCCCATCTGCCATGCAGTCGGACAGTGACCCAAAAAACTGCTGAAGTGACCAAGGAGTTTTCAAGGCTAAAGAGCAGAATGATCACCACAGGGTAATGTAATCACTCTACTTCAGTTCATTTGAGACTGAAAGCAAAAAGATCCAGAAACAAATAGGAACTGTGAATGACTGCAGTACAGCCTTGACAGAGCATTACTCTTTAAGATAAGTCTTCAACAGGAGGTCTGCAGATGTACTACTACTGCAGAGTTTGATTTGTGTGTGTGTGTGCGTGTGTGTGTGCGCGTGTGTTCTCAATAATCTCAGACTTTTGCTATGACAGATTTTCATCAGTTGGATTGCAGAATGGTAAGAAATCAGTGTAGATCAGAGTAAGAAATTGGCAGGGGATTGGAGCAAAACTGCTGTTAAAAAAGGCATGACATCATGTGCATAATTAAAAATTTTGTCAAGCATTGCAAAAAGTATCAGTTTTATTTCATAGATTGAAAACTGCTTTGAAATTATGCAAATTGGCAATAGAAAATCTGTTTGGAAAAAAAAAAACATAAAAAGGCTATAAACTATTTAAATAAAGGGGTCATATGATGCTTTTTTAAAAATATCATTATTTTGGTTTTGGGGGAAGAATGTGGTTACGTGGTTTAAGGTAAAAAAAACAACATTTTTTTCCACATACTTTACATTATTGTTTTTCCTCTATGCCCCTCCTTTCTGAAACTTGTCGATTTTTACAAGGTCATCGGTCTGAAAAGCGAGGTTGTGCTGTGATTGGCCAGCTATCCAGTTTGTTGTGATTGACCGAATACCTCAAGCATGTGACGGAAATACATAAAACAACACTGCTTACTCTACACTGCCGAACTCACTGTTTGAATCGTCAGTGGCAAATTCTTTAAATATAACAAACGTATTTACAGTCTGTGAGACAGAACAGCTGGCTTTGTAGTCTACTCTACCAGGATCAGGAAACGGTCTTCTATAAAATGTGCTGCACACATCTGTATTTTTGGGTTGAAGTGTTCTGGAACAGTTTTTTAAATACAACTTAACCACTGATTTCTTGTCATGTCCTCTTTTGGAAGACCAAACAAAGTAGTTTCGCTTTACAACGAAACACAGCCAGGAGGATAGCGTGAGCTGAGGCCGGGCTAGAGTGAGCAGAGGTGGCGGGGTTGAGAACGGCGCGGCCGGCGAATCCGACGAAGGAGCGGCAACCACATATGACGACCCCGAGCTGGACTCCGCTTCGTCCACAGTGAAAGTCGATCCGGCGATCCACAGAGCAAAGTTTATGTATTTCCTCAGCAACCAGCACGGATCAGCTCCAGGCATGACAAAGCAGATATCGTCCTCTTTTGGAAGACCAAACAAAGTAGTTTCGCTTTCACAACGAAGCAGACAGCTTCTTCACGACATGGCGGAGGCAGCAACAATACTACAGCGAAAATAAAAATGACGCCTTCTTTCTTTGCGTGAACACTTGGGCAGCGTTATGCAACTTTCCAACATAGTGACGTAGACATGTGGGGGCTTGTTTAAACGAGGCATTTTAGGAGGGCTTAGACAAGTCTTAACTTTTATAAAGAATATATCTTTGGATTTGAGACTTTAGTCTTTGCAACTTTACAGATCTTCTTTATGCACCAAGCATAACAGTGTTACAGCGAGCTTGTAACACTCCAAAGAGAAAGGACAAATGAAATCGCATCATATGACCCCTATAAATTCAACGTGCAGCTGGAGGAATATGATGTAGCCTGAACAAAAATTCAGAGGAATCTGTATTTTTGATAAAAAAAATATTCTCATTAGTTATGCAATCATTAGTTTTGCACATTAGTTTTTAAACAACATCTTTGTTTAAAATATCAGTACATAGATCTGCTTAAGCCTCTTTTCCACAAAAATTACCAGGAACAATTTGTCCCAGGAACTTTTTTTCCCCCAGACCTCTTGCTGTCTGCATTTCCATCACGGTCTAAAGTACCGTGACGAATAGGCAGATAGTCTGGTGACATAGGTCTGCGCGCGTTTCAATACCAAGTACACAATGTGCGGAAAGAAATAGGGTCGAGGCGATCGGAAATCTGCAAACAGCAGCATACTTGATAACGTCAGTCAGCTCGCCTTGGCTAATACAATTTTCCCCATATTTACAATAAGACGGAATATGATATCAAACACCACTGCCTCCTTTCGTTTTCATTTAAACATATTAATAGACGCAGAAATGTAGTTCAGGGAAATGTGTATATAGCCAACATTACAATTAAACGAAATATTATCTCCAAAAGTCGTCTCTTTATTGTTTTTAAACTTAATGATAATGAATAAGACAAAGATTACTTGTTAGATTTTACCCACAACAATTATGTATTTATGTTAACCACTAAAGCGACATAGGAACCAGCGTAAAAATTCAGAAGGACTAGCGGACGTCGAGATGCTCTGGGGTGCGTTCCCAAAGCATATTTGCATCTATGGTTGCAAGTTCCGTCGTTACCAACATAGTTCAACGATTCGGTGTTTCCCGAAACCATAGTTCAAACGAACATTCGCAAACTGCATCGCAAACTTGTGTCGTTGGAACGACAGCTCTTCACCTGTGGTTAGAGGCATAGGTCGATGTTAGTTTGGGGTGTGTTCTATTCAGAGTTATCGACCCTATGCTCTATTCCTTTAGAAGATTTCACCATCCACTTTGAGTGACTTGGAAGAGTTAAAGTTGGGGTGCTTAGATCTTACCTAATTCGCCTTTAAATATTTTTTATTACAAATTCAGTTTGAAACTATATAGCAGCGTGGCCCTCAAAATTATTCTCCCTTCGAAGTGCCCTCTGAAAGCATTAATCATGCCGATTGGAACGCAGCCTTCGTTTCATTTGTGCAAAGAAAAGGTGAGTTTGTCAAGTGAGTATATTTGTTAAAACATTCCTAAAGACAAATTTCTCATATAACAATATTGGTAAAACAGTATGCTAGAGGTTTTCACTTATATTAAATGTTAAAACTCAAATCACAGTATTTTTATAGTAAATTAATGTACCCAAATAAATTAACAAAAATGTATAAATAAGTGAGTGATTTTGATGTTTTTACAGAATTAGAATCTTACAATGTGTGTGTGTGTGTGTGTGTATGTATATAATTTATTGCGGAACAAATGAATGTTGCATTATTACTCCTACGTAACGTCATTTCAAAAGTGTAAGCTATTTAATTTGAGTTGAAGAAAAGAGAAAATGAAACCAAATTACTGTAGGTGGCGGTATATGCTCATGGCACCAGTCGGTTATTAGATCGAAGAAGAAGAAGAACAACGACATAACTACAGCTCAAACCAACGTGGTTTAAATGATGGATCTGCGACACAGGTACCATGGTTTCAGGAAACAGTCGTGACTAGCTAGTTCGTTTCCACAACGATGCATTGTACTATGGTGGTTAATCAGAGAGTTACGTAGTTGTCACGGGAACGCGCCCTGTGATGCAGATACATGAGCACTGAGCGCCCGCTGATAGCCTGGAGCTCCAAAATTGGCATAGCAAATTTTTAAATAGGCGCTGTCTTTATAAATAAACCGCAGATTTGAGTTTTAAACAATTACATTTTCTCGCCTGAAATACTTTTAAAACTACATTTCATGTCACAATAACAGTAATATTTTGAAAACTATCCAAATAAATGACGGTTGAAATCACAATGCTGCGTGAACTCAACCAATCAGCATGTTTAGTGCCCAAGTCACGCCTCCCAAAGTTCCAGACCTTTGAAAAAGTACTACCTCGCGAACAGGGACTTTCTGAGGAGCAATTTTTTACCCGGAACTTTATTTAGATCCTGGTTCCTGTGGTGGAAACACACCGAATACCGGCCCAAAGTTCCTAGTTCCTGGGTAAAGTTCCTGCGGTGGAAACAGGGCTTTAGATAACGTTGAGCTTGAAGAATGGTAAATTACTGTTTGTGCTTGCTGGAGGTTAACCCAGGCATGAATGTGTTTTTTGGTGTCTCGATGAACACTCCCTTTGATTGGGTTCACAGAGAGGGCTCCCACAGCCTCCCCTTGGAGAATGATCGATGTAGACTGCAGGAGACAGAATGAGGAGCCCCCTCTCTCCCCTCCTCTCAGCTGCACTGACAGCTGTGTCCGAGTTCCATAAAGTACCAGAGCAACCGCTCACAAAAACAGCTTTAGGAGAATCTCCATTCAAGATATCATTACTGAAGTCAGAGTTGAAGTAGAAGATGGAAAGAATAATAGTGAGGAGACTGAGGGTAGTTTAAGGTATTTGTTGTAGCCCTGTGTTTCGTTAAAGGGATAGTTCACCCCTAACTCATCATTTACTCACCCAAGAGTTGTTGTTTTTTTCAAGGCTTTATTGTGTTTATGGGGTGCAGTCAAACATGTGTTAATGCTTAATTAAAAAAAAAAAACATTATTTTTCACATAATTTACCTTTACTACACACGCTCGGCCGTTTGCGGAAAAAACACCTGATTTCCTTTTATGAAGCCCCTCCTTCAGAAATACGCAATGGGCTCAGATTGGTTAGCTAGCCCAGTGTGTTGTGATTGGCTAAACCGCCTCTAGTGCGCGTCTAAACGTCCCGCCCCTCACCTCAGCTGCATGTGCAATGCTTGTAATGTAAACAATGGCGTCGTTAATATCACTTATCAGTTTGAGCCCGATTGAGAAACAGAGGATATTATTGAAGAGGATCATGCAGAACCTGTGCAAGCACTGCTTTTAATGGCAGGCCTGTGTTTTTTGTTTGTTGTTGTACTTTTAGATACGATGTTTATTTGTAAATGTACTGCTGATGTAGCTTTGAATATAGGGTTTGATCCTGATGAAGATTTAATACAGTACAGCAATGCATGGCGTCCATGTTTAAGTTTATAATAGCTAGGGGACAATTGGGTATAATGGAACGTTCATTATGGCGATGGCTGAATGTAGAGAGAGAGAGAGAGATGCAGAGCGCGTGCAGAGCAGGGCGACGCGAGGGACAGTATTGAGAACTGCTGCTTTAGAGCATTGATTTTGTGAATCCATTAGAATCGTTAGAAGCCAGAATCGCGATTCATATATGAATAGATTGTTACGTGCACCTCTAGTTTTCTCTTCCTATTCTCTAAAGCAGCACAGCATGGCATAACCCCCTTTGCTGTTTTACGAGGGCGGGTTTTCTGGTTTTGTGGATGTCATTGAACCCGGGAAGGAACTTGTTGTATTCCACAGGTTTTTAGTAGGCCATTAACCGCCAGATTTAAAGACGATCCAGTTTACATTTGAAATTTCAGCTTTGTACACTTCTGCAAGATCTGTTATGCTCAAAACAAGCAAATTACACACTAAAATGTAGGGTTAAAAAAAGTGAAATGCAATGAACCACCCTTTAATCATCCGTCAGTGTTGAACACAAAATTAAATAGTTTGGAAGAGTGTTGGTAACAAACAGTTAACAGTAGAACATTTGTCAACTGTTGGTTACCAACATTGCTTCAAACTATCTTGGGTTGTGTTAAATGGGAAGAAAATAAATCATACCCGTGTGAAAGCAACCTGAAGGTGAGTAAATGATGACAGAATTTTCAGTGTGGAGGACCCTATACTTTAATGTTCCTTTATTTTACGTAATACATTTTGTGGTTTACACATTCATGGGAAATATTTAACTTTATACAGTGTACATATACAATGGATATGAGCATATTGAATAACACTGTGTACTTACTCTAGGGTTAGGATTTAGGTTTGTTGTAGGTTGTTTGCTTTTGATTATGCAGAATGTACTAGTGAGTACATGTAAATAAAAGGTTAGCATTTATGGAATATTTAAGGATGTAGTCATTTACATTAAATTTTGTAATTTAGCAGACACTTTTATCCAAAGGGACTTACAAATGAGAACAATAGAAGCAATCAGACCAAGATTGGAACAAACAGTATACAAGTACCCTGACGAGTTTTTTTTTTTTTTTTTTTATAATAGAATGGAACAGAATAGGTAAGTGCTAGTATTAGTTTGTCAGGTTGCTGGCGAAAAAGATGTGTCTTTAGATTTTTTTTTTTAAATGGCTAAAGACTCGCGGTTCAAGTGAGATCATTCCACCAGGGGGCACAGTCGGGAAAATGGCTGTGAGAGTGATTTGAGCATCTTGGGATGGCACCACAAGGCCGCCGTTCACGTGCAGAACGCACAAGCTTCTGGAAGGGGCATAAGTTGAACTATAGAGTTCGGTATGTTGGTTGCAGGCAGGGTTGGCTTGTAGCAAGCATCAGTACTTGACTTTGATGGTGAGCGGCTACTGGTCAGCAGTGTACCCTGATGAGGGAGTAGTAACATGGCTTTTTTGGGCTGTTGAAGAAACTTCTTTGTGTGCCTGCCATCGGCTACAGTTGCAGAGGCTTGATAGTACATGCGGGAAGGCCCGCCAAGAGAGCATTACAATAGTCCAGTCTGGAGAGAACAAGAGCTTGGACATGAAGTTGTGTGGCTTGCTCTGACAGGGAAGGGTCTAATCTTCCTAATATTGTATAAAGCAAATCTGCAGGACCGGACCGTTGTAGTAATATTGGTCTGTGAAGCTTAACTGATCATCTATCACAACTCCTAGGTTTCTGGCTTTCCTGGAAGGAGTTATGGTTGACGAACCCAGCTGTATAGAGCAGTTGTGATGAAACAATGGATTTGCTGGAACCACAAGTAGTTCTGTCTTAGTAAGGTTGAGCTGAAGGTGATGGTCCTTCATCCAGCTAGAAATGTCTCTCAGACAGGTTGCAATGTGAGCAGCTACCGTCGGATCATCTGGTTGGAATGAGAAGTAGAGTTGAGTGTCATCAGCATAGCAGTGATAATGAAAAGCCATGTTTCTGAATGACAAAACCTAATGATGCCATGTAGACAGAGAAAAGAAGTGGTCCAAGAACTGAGCCCTGAGGAACCCCAGTAGCAAGAAGTTGTGACTTAGAAACATCACCCCTCCAAGACACCCTGAAGGACCAACCTGAGAGGTAGGACTTGAACCACAGGAGTGCGGTTCCTGAGATGCCCATCTTCATGAGGGTGGACAGGAGGATCTGGTGGTTAACTGTGTCAAAAGCAGCAGACAGATCCAGCCAGATGAGTACTGAGGATTTGGTAGCTGCTCTTGCCAGTCTCAGGGTTTCAGTAACTGAGAGCAGGGCAGTCTCAGTTGAGTGGCCGCTTTTGAAGCCAGATTGGTTGCTGTCCAGGAGGTTGTTCTGTGCAAGAAACATAGAGAGTTGGTTGAACACAACTCGCTCAAGTATCTTTGCAATGAACGGAAGAAGGGAACCAGTCTGTAGTTTTGGGTTTAGAGAGGGTTTCTTAAGCAGTGGGGTTACCCGAGCCTGCTTAAATGCTGTGGGAAATGTACCAGTGTGAAGAGAGGTGTTGATAATGTGAGTAAGCGAAGGTATGACTGAAGAAGAAATGGCCTGAAGGAGGTGAGTGGGGATAGGATCAAGTGGACAAGTAGTAGGATGATTGGAAAGGATAAGTTTGGAAACATCCGTCTCCGAGAGTGGAGAGAAGGAGGAGAGAGAGTGTGTATTAGTCGTTATGAAGTTATCATCAGTTTGTGATGTGGGGAATTGGTTACTGACGGTTCTTGTTTTATTTGTAAAGAAAATTGCAAAGTCATCAGCTGTAAGAGTGGATGAAGGAGGAGGGGGAGGAGGACAGAGAAGAGAAGAGAAGAGAAGAGAAGAGAAGAGAAGAGAAGAGAAGAGAAGAGAACGTTTTGAAAAGTGTGTGAGAGTCAGAACAGTTGTTAATTTTGTGTGGAAGTATGTGGTGTTAGCAGTGGAGGCATTTGGAGAGAAGGAAGAGAGGAGTGACTGATATACACTAAGGTCGGTAGAGTTTTTTTATTTGCGCCATTTCCTCTCTGCAGCCCTGAGTTTAGAGCGATGTTCACGGAGAACATCGGACAGCCAGGGGGCAGAGGGGGTAGTGCGTGCTGGTCTGATTGAAAGTGGGCAAAATTTGTCTAAGCAAGATGTTAGAGTGGAGCAAAGAGTATCAGTAGCACTGTTTGTGTCCAGTGCTGAAAATTGAGAGGGTGAAGGAAGTGAGGATGAACCATAGAGGATAGGCGAGAGGGAGAGAGTGAACGTAGGTTACATTGAAAGGTGACCTGTGGAGGAGTGTGTGCTGTGTCAGGAGTTAGTGTGAGGTTAGAAGTGATGAGGAAGTGGTCTGAGGTGTACAGTGGAGTAACTAAAGTGTTGTCAGTGGAGCAATAGCATGTGTAGATGAGGTCCAGTTGGTTACCTGATTTGTGAGTAGCCATAGTAGACACTCGCTTGAGATCAAATGAGGTGAGCAGAGTGTTGAAGTCAGCTGCCTGGGGTTTTTACCTTTAGTAGTCTACCTGTTAGTTACAATTTGATTTACTACTTTGATAGTGCCACTGATACAAAACTCAAACAGAGGAGAGTAAAAAGAGCTGTGTCACTTTTTACTCAGGTTGTTCTCCAAGCAGGAGCAATGAGTTGAACAAAAATGAATTAGGATTATGCCTATAGTGCCTTTAGTGTGTTTGATTTTTTAACATGTATTTTATACATTAATTTCACCAACAATTCACTATTTTTAGATTTGAATATTTTCTTTCAAATAAAATGCACTTTACCTACCATGTAGAAAATGTACTTTGTCTTGCTAACAACAGTTTGTAGTGTAAAAAAATAAAATAAAAATGTTTATTACCTTTCTCGCGCAAAGCTCTTAATCACAGACAGCCGTATATGGAAACGTCCTAAAAATATAGTAACACAGTAGATTAAGGAGGTGACACATTTTATCCACTGATACTCTCACTATCTTATCAAAAACGTTTTTATATCACATCTCTGTGTGACAACTCTTAAAAGGTTTTTTTTTTTTTTTTTTGTGCTCAAACAAGCATCAAGAGGAAATGATTATTTAACTTTTACCTTGAAGCTACACCTGAAATGATGACGGAAGCTATGGGATCAGGACAACATTACTCATGTGTCTTCATTATTTCTAGGTAAGCCTGCTGGTAGGGCATTGATCCATAAGGAAAGATGCTCGTGAAGAGCAGTACAGATGTTATCACATATTGTGTGACTCTTGATATATTGTGACTTTTAACAGATTTAAAGTTAAAGGTGATTTAATTAATTAACTTGCAAGTACTGATGATCGTTCAACAGCTCTGACAGAATCACACTTTGTAGAATGAAATTAATAATAAAAAATAGGTGTGCTTACAAAGTAATCAGACAAACATTCCAAGGTTTAACATATTATTAGATATAGCTCTAATGATGTATCAGTGCTGTCATATTATGATTATTCAAATAGTTCTCTCTAATTAAAATCACAACTATTAAATAACTAATAATATGTATCACTGATTGTGAATTATGGTAAAGTGGAGTATTTGGATTTTTATTAGGTGTTAACATTACAAGAAGATAATTTAATCTGTTTAAATGACTATCACAAACAATGACCATAATTTAAAAACAAGGTTAGCTTTAAAAATCTTTGAAATGTACAGAGGCTGTGGTTGCCAAATCATTATTGTACTATACACAAATACAAAAAAAACATCATCGTAACACACATGACACTAAAAAATATAGATATATAATATATATATATATCTCCTCATCTATATATATATATAAATATAATCGATATATAGCTAGATATATATATAATTCTTTAACAACATACAACTTATTGCAACAACAACCCATAATGTGTACGACTTTTTTTTTCACTTTTGAACAACATTACAGGATCTTTTTTTCCAGAATTTTCCTTACATAAATAAGTAGATATACTCTAAAGGGGGCACTGGCTCTGCTTTGTCGCAGTAGTTTGGATTATGCCTTTTTCTTTTTTTTGGTGGTTTATCTGGGGTGTGTTTCCCAAAAGCAACTATGGTTGCAAGTTCCGTCATTACCAGTAGAGTTCAATGGAATTAACGACCATAGTTAGCTAACTATGTTTTTGGGAAACACACCCCTGGGACGTAACCCAAGTCAGATTTAAACTAGAGTCCTCTTGAGACAAAGGCTCTTATATCTCTTACATATCACTATGAATGTATACTGACCATATATATATATATATATACACCCACACACATACATATGCGTGCAAATAGGCAGTATTAATTATTATTATTGTTCCACTCTAATAAACACACATCAATAAAATTCCCATTTTTGGATAGAATCCCAACAAATGTTCACTCTTGTTGCATTGGTTCGTCACGTTTATTTTTGATCTGTGGCATGGCAGCTGCAAATCATTTGCAAAAATGAAAAAAGGCACAAATATATAGGCCTATATGAACAAAGATAAAAAAAAAAAAATTTAAAAATGAAATGTGGAGTTATCTGCTTTTGCCAAAAAAAAACGACTGTTGGAGTTATCTGCTTTTGCTATAAAACAAACTTTTAATATGTAAAAAAAAATTAATAATACTTTCAATGAACTTTTATTTTGTAAATTACCTGTATTTGTTTAAGTTATTATTACTTAAAACAACCCAACTGCAGTTTAATTGATATTACTAGGAATGCGCAATAAAAAAAACGTGATTTCTAAAAAAACAAATTTTTAAATGGAGTTATCGGTTTTTGCAAATGAGCTCTTCATACATATATTTGGACAAGATGTATTTCCTATCCTAGCTAAGTCACATTTAATTATATAATAATTATATTTAATTTGGTTAAAATGTAAAATCATTTTGCTGCGTCTTTATTAATGCAGTATTCTGTTAGCTTGTATGCTCTACACCCATAATTGTTGCTATGTTGCCTTTTCTCCTATCCTGGAAGACACATGTCAACACAGGAGACATTGTGTCAGATGCACACTTGCTGATTATACGTGTGCAAGACACATACATGAAGGGCATGACAAGTTGTTTCATTCAGGGTCGTACATCAGCCCAACTGCAATGATTCTTTTCAAGGCATTCAGGGCACATAAGATTTGACCTGAAATCTTACAGACAAAACAGAAAGATAGATTTATGTAAAGGAAAAAAATAAATAAACTTGACATATTCAGGTAATGCATTGTTTACATTCGAAGACTGTGAAATGTTGTCCAAGGTCACCGGCAAGGAGCTTCAATGCTGTCTTAAAGAGGCTCTTTTACACTGCAATTAACAGTGCAGTAAACGGCTTGTTCATGGACTCCATTTCGCTGTGCCACCAAGTGTTACTAGAGTAGCTATTCAGCCTCTGTTCAACACTGCCCACAGCATTTTTGACCTTGGCTAAGTGCTTCATAGCTCTGAATGATTTATTAAAAATAACTGCATCTGCCTGAAGACTCAGTGAGATAAGCTGAAAGAGGATAACTGTAGTGCAAAAGAAAAAAATAAAACTCTGCAGATAACTGAGAATCATGCACAAACAGAATTCAACAAAAGAAGACTTTAGCTTTTTTTTCTTTTCTGTGCCTTCATAGTTTATTTTCTGGGATTTTTCAAATACATTGGTAACACATTACAATATGGTTAACTACACTAGTTTAACAATTAACAACACTAACAATACATCTACAGCATTTATTAATCTTAGTGTTCTTTTTAACATCTAATATGTTTTTAAAATCAAAAGTTGTTTTTTATTTAATGCAAAATTTGCCTTATTAAATTAACTATTATTTATAAGTTTTTTTTTCTTCTTGGGCCTGAAATTGAGTCATTTTGGTCAATATTGATAATTAAACAATATTTTGCTAAATGTGCTTTTGTGCTGAGACCTTGGCTGGTTTAGGCCTGTCATGGATAAATAATGATGAGAATAAAACCACCAGTAGGTGGCAGCAAGCCCCTGTTTTGATTAATGATTTATTGAATCGTTCAAATCAAACGATTCGTTCAAAACGGCTGATTCAATTAGAAACTAAACAAGCCTGCGTCCCAATGTGCATTGTGTACTATCCATCCTAAATTCTATGTGATATTATACATTTTCAATACTATTTATGGCAGATAGGGTGGATAGTATGCACATTGGGATGCAGTGAAAGTGCCCATCTGAATTGGCCGTTTAATCACTGGCTCACTTGGTTCGTTCAAAAACTGATTCATTCAAGGAACGAAACACCGTGTTACTATGCACTGTTGTATAAAATGAATAGCACATTTGTGCTAGTGCATGTACTGATATTCAGAAAGTACATTGCTTGTGCAATGAATATAAAAACTCACACATAGGTATTTTTTTCTTTAATTGCTTGAATTATAAGGTTATTTTAACTGTATTCTAATAGACTTCATCGCGCAGTGAATGCTTTTGGACTCTCAAGATGGTTTTTGCAAGGTCGAGAACTCGATAATGTCAGCTCTCCTATCATCTCTCAATCCCTCACAGTTACACATACAGCACAATAACATTATGTCAGGGGAATGTTTTTAAATTCTAATGAAGGAAAAATCATACCTTTTTTGTTGTCTTCTTTTTAAAGAAATTCAAAAGTTGCTCTTGAACCATTTTGCACAAAAAATGACGAAAACTTGCTTCCGCTTATGCGTGGCTTGTTACAGAACCGAGTTCTGATTGGCCAATCGCCGTTATTCGTGAATTATCTTAAGTAGATAATTTCAACATTTCATTTGCTTGATAAGTTTTACATAATACACATTATTAATCCAAAGGGGATGGTAAGGGGGGATGGTGGTTTTACTGAGGGGATGCTATTTGTCTTTTTTTTTCAACCAGGGGGATGCCATCCCCCCGCATTCCCCCTCAATTCAAAAATATGCATTTAATAAATTGTATCAAAAGATTCATTTAATAAAAAACAATATTTGTTTTGTGTGAAAATCTTAATAAGTGCTAACACCTGGAGAGAAAAAAGTCACAAAAATAATTTGACACTGTTTTAAATTGATCAGTTTGTGCCCTTTTATGCATTCACCAATATTCACTCAATTTCAAATGCTTTTGCATTCATGTTTCCACATAAATAATCACACCTCTGAAGTTATTGATTGTACAGTCAACACACTGATTAAATCTGGCATAGTTATATTGACTGTCTAAAATTGGCTGTGCGTTCTGATATATTTGGATTTTACAGCATTCTTTTTTTTTCTTGCCACTTTATTGGATAGACCATGGAGATGAGACCAAACATCATTAGATAATGGAAGAGATATGAGAACAGAACCAGGACAACTCATAGGTCAGACTCAAACCTGCATCACTTGCATGAGCTGAAAATTGCTGGTCTCAGTTAAAGAAGGACTAGAGCTGGATTTCTGTTGTTCTGTGTATCACTGTTCCTGATTTAGCAGCAGGTAATCACAGTCATGCCGATATAGTACAATAGCACTATTGCAAATAATTATATATTATACTATATAATTGCTACTAACTTACGTTTTACTCAAAATTTGGGTCTCCCTGTAACAATTGTCCCCTGTTTCCACAGCATTAAAACATCACTTACTGTATCTGGGTGAGCAGTTACACATCTGTTTCAAGAGGATGGATTTTTTTTTTTTGGTACTTAAGAGGCAGGTAGTACATCAGAGATGAGGTCAATAAGCCAATTAGTATCCCAGAGGGAGTTGAAGATCATGTTGTCCCCGTTTGTGAGTAGGTGAGTGATTGTGCCTTTGCCTGAAGCTGACCATTCCCGTTCTCCTGGGACATGTAGTGTTGGCTTGTAGTCTAAGGCCGCGTTCAATACTGTGGCCTGCTTATGCCAGTAAACGAGAGCAGTAAAAGCTTCTTCCGTGTTTTACACATGGTATTACCGCAGAGTAAGGCGAGTTAATTCAATTCCTTTCTGATTTATTTGTATAGCACTTTTAGCAATTGGAACTGTCACAAAGCAGATTACTAAAATTGTGGCCTAGAGCCAGACAGAACAAGCTAAAGGTGACAGTGCAAGAGGAAAGAGTTCTACCAAAAATTAGGAGAAACCAGGGTTCAACATGGGCTCAACAAAAACAAGAATAATGCCTTGGTTCTATTGGTATAGTTTATTATGGTGAGGCATAGAAATACTTGTATTGTTTCTTCTTTAATTAATTGCTTCACTTGTATTATTCTCTTTTGCACATTTGGGTAAATTAAACAAATGTAAATGTATGTAATTATTACACTTCTTGAATATTTGATTCTGCCTGGTCAGTTGCAATCATTTATTTATTATACATGTGCATTTTTATCAGGCTCCTATGAAAATAACATTGGACATGTTTGAAAATAACACATTCAGTTACTGACTAATAACCTTTTCACTGCCTTTAACCCTTTGATGCACAAGCTATGCAAACCCTTTCTAATGATTACACCACGGGGCAGCACTAAATGACCCACACTCCTTTCCTGTTATTTCATGCTTGGCTGGGTATAAAACAAAGGTTTTGAAATCAGTTTATTTCAGCATTTGATATTTCCTGATCTATGAATTCCATGATCCATGAATATTCAAAATATATCTTTTTCAATGACCACAAATTATTTAATTTTTTCCTAGGTCATATTAATGGGTTTTTACCGAATATGATAACCATATTTATTCCTGTTAGATTTTTGTGTGTTACGTAGAGAATTGTGTGTTGTTTTGCAAAAAGTGTTTTATGAAATTGGAAACCGAGTCAAAGGCTGAGAATTAGTGTGGTTTTGGCAGCTTGGTGTGTGAGTCTGGTGTGTGATGTGTTCAGGTTTCAGAAATTGGGTGAAAATGTGAAGATTTTGAGTGTAAGCAGTGGAAAAAAAAATCTGATAATGATAAATGATAAAATGCATTTTTTCGATAAAGGATTTCAAACAAGAAACAACTCGCCAGGATGACAATAACATAGGAAATGAATACGGGTATTTAGACCCAGAGTGTGTAATTGACGTAGAATACAAAAAATGGGTGTTTTGAACTTATAAGAAAACAGAACAGAAAAATGCATAAATATAGTAAAACGAAACAAGGGGAAAAAATGATTACAAATATTAAATGATGTTTATCTGAAAGTGTAAATGCAAACAGGTTTTCTGTAAGAGGTAGGTTTAGGGGTAGGGTTGGGTTAGGGCAGTGGTTCCCAATCCTGGTCCTGGAAAACCCCCAACACTGCACTTTTTAGATGTCTCCCTATTCAAACACACCTGATTCAACTCATCAGCTCATTAGTGAAGACTCCAAGACCTCAAAAGTGAGTGTCAGATAAGAGAGACGCCAAAAACGTTCAGTGTTGGGGTTTCTCCAGGACCAGGATTGGGAACCACTGGGTTAGGGGATAGAAAATATTGTTTGTTCAGTATAAAAGTAATAGAAGTCTATGGAAAGTCCCCACAATTCACAGAATCAAGCGTGTGTGTGTGTGTGTGTGTGTGTGTGTTCAGTGTACTGAGAGTTGAAGAAGCAAAATCCCCATGGCCCTGGACTTATGGTGATAAAAAAAATATTCTATTAGGCAGCACCCTCTTTTCAAAAGCCTTTATGTTCTACCAGTAGCTTATTAGAGTGCCGAAAGAAATCAGAGTGAACTGCTGAATGAATACAATTTACAATTGCATATCTACTGAGGAGCTAGTACATCTCGCCAAGTGACCACACAAGGGAACTGGGAAAGTGGCGACTGACCACAAGGACAGTTGACTCCATGGATATTTGCCAAGCAGTAAATGCTATGATTCATTGAAAGCACTAGGGGGCAGCCACATGCGATACCTCCCCCTACTGAGTTGAACTGCTTTAAAGTATTTAATCCACTAAGAGGCATCTGCTTCTGGCTAGTTGGTTGGCCTCTTGCCAAATGTGTGGTGTCTACTGCTGGGCAAATGTCACCAGAGTGTTGAGTCATTGCTGGTGACAGTAGAGTGGCTCCAACCATTTGCTGGAGCTGACAGCCGACAAATTCTTCTGGTTATTTTTGGATGTTTGCCATTTTATTGGAAAGAGACAATGAAGATGCTTTTCCTTTTATCACTGTTATTGGATAGAAACACTGGCAATGCTTCACTGTTCGACATGCTTCCATTTTAATCTGTTTTATGTAACTGCTAAAAACTCAAAACAATATTTTGAAGATGGCTTAAAATGATTGACTTGACTTATGCTTTTTAATTGGGTGATAAGTTATTTAATGTATCGGTTTGTTATTATTATTATTATTTTATTTGTATTCTTGTAGTGCTTTGGATATGAGCCAAAAGCCTATTTGAAATATAATTTATTAATATTGAGTAGATGCATCCCTAACCTGCTAGAATATGGCTTTGAAGGCACTTCCCAATTTAGCTTACCATTCTTAGTTGTTGTCTAGCTATGGCAACATTTGTGCACAACAGATATTCAGAATAAAATCTATATAATTACTTACAACAGTTCTAACTCTAAGCATGATATACATAGCTACAAAACCAAAGCAGCATAGGCTAAAGGTTTTTGTTTAAACCCATATATGCTTTTCTCACAGACTACCATGGCCTAAAGCAAACTAACTGCTAAATGAATTTAATAATATAAACAGGAAGAACACATTAATTGTTGTTTGTTGCCTGTGGTGTGTAAATAGCTTAATATTACACTTAGAAAGTTTCTTAATTTAGATTCTTTTATTATTAATTTTGCAATTGCGCAGAAGAATTCAACCATGTGGTGGTGGTACTATAATAATATTTTATTGTTGTGGTTCAGTACAAACAAGTTGTTATATTATATTATATGTATATATATATATATATGTATATATAACACAGCTTGGTACTAAAAAGTATGCTTCAGAGAAAGATAGATTCAGAGTAATTGTCAATATTTTGTGCACATTTGTTAAAAAAAGAATTTGAGATAAAAGACATTGAGAACTGAATGTAACAAGAACCAGCAGATCTGCTGAAAGATACATAAATACATTTTTGTGAGCATTTAGTCGACAGAGGCCTCTCTCAGCTTCCACTGCAGATTTATTGATCTCCAAAGCATTATCTCCTAAAAATAATACAGGTCTATTGTACATGAATCTCCATATCAGCTCCATGTTTTCGTTTCTCAAATAGACGCACCGTCCCTTAAGAGCTCCCAGGAGCAGATCTGATTGTCACTGATGGCATGCGCTGGAAGAGACATGTCAATACAGATTTGAATTATGGGATCTAATTCTCTCATTTTCACAGGCCATTTTGTGCCACATAAAGACAATACTGTTGCAGACATTTAAACTCCACTGGCAGATTGGACGTTGTTGTTGTTGTTGTTGTTGTTGAAATAAATAAATAATCAATCTTCTTCAGCAACAGTTGTATTTATTTTTGAATGAAAGACATAGACATGTTGCATGTATAAAACTCTAAATACCCCCTCAATCACTACTTGATAAAATCCCATTAAAGAAAAACAGAGCCTTCAATGGCTTCTTGTATATCCAGAGTTATGCTTAAATCTGTAAACTGTAAATTAAATGTAGTTGCAGCTGAAGACGTGCACAATATGAAACAAGCACACTTGATAGGACAGATTTTCTTGGGGCCCCGGACTGTTTTAAAGTGTCCCTATTATGGGTAATGAAAGGTTCATATTTTGGTTTTAGGAGTTCCCAACAACAGGTTGACATGCATGCAAGGTCAAAAAACACTTAAATTATCTTATAATATGCATTTATTTTTACTTTACTTGCTCAACGACTCCCAAACGATTCACTCAACAATTCATTTTTCCAAACCCCTCCTTAGTATGATGCTAATCTGCCGTGATTTTTCCGATTGGTCGATTTCATTTCCGTTTCATCATGCCTGTAATGCCTGATAAAACAGCGTTTGTGAGCGCAGTGCTGCTTTGTTTACAGCATTACCGGGAAAACCGCTATTTTATCGCTCGAAAAGTGACACCTAGTGGCAAAGAATATATTAGCATTTTCATTCAGACCCATGTGAAAAGACCAACAAGTGGGCGGGCAATATGCTAATGTTTCATGTTGACGTCAACATGAAATAGCTTGGGATTCATTTTAAAAACTGACTTATTTTAATGATTCAGAGTTGACTCTTTCTTTTGAGAGACAATAACTTTATACACGGTGCACTTTCAGATTTAAAACTTTGCAGGATGTTTTCATTCACTTAGAGCTGTGTTACAAACTGCATGAAAAGTAATTTTCAAAAATCCATAATAGGGGCACTATTATGCTAGAAACACATAAATGCACTGACAATCACCACTCAAGTGCAAAACGCAAGGTTTATGCACATAAACCACCATGGCAATGTTTTTAGAGGTAAGACAAATAATTAAAGTATTTTTATTTTACAAATCTCTATCACATTCTGTACTTTATGGGTTAGAAAAAACTAATTACATTAATGCCACTACTTCTAATGTTGCAAAAGGGTTCAAAGAGGGTAAAAAGTATGCTGGAGACAAAGGGAAAATGTGTGTATTGCTACATCTAATGCCTTATTTAATGAAAACTGACTGGGGAAAAAAGCAGGTGTTAATGCATGGGGTAAATTATGCGTAGAAGCTTCTCAGATTAAACAGAGAGAAAGAATAACAACAAAAATATGCAGAAGACATTAATATGCACCTATGCCAACACGGCTAGAAGCTAAATGGTAAGTTTAATGCCATATTTTTTATCTTTGTGAAGCAACTAAACATAGCTAAAAGGGAGTTATTGTTCTGCCATCAGCATTCAAATTAAGCTAATCATTAAATCAATCATTTTATCTCTATAGGCCAAACAGGAGGGGAAAAATGCTGCCTTTGACAAAATCCATGAAGCTCATTCATTTAAGTTGGGCAATCATTGTTAGGAAACACAAATAAAAAAATATCTTATTTGTGCTGTACCAGTGTATATGCATAACATTGCTTTTATACAACATATGTGATTTATTTACGAATTATTTATTTATGGAATCTGGGCAATATAACTGATATGAACCACCAAGTCATTAGCTTGATTCAGGTCAAGTAGTATTGTATAGAACAGCTTAATATTATACCAATACAGCACTGAATTAAATTAAATCAAACCATCTGCTGTAGAAGTGCCTTTCACCATTTTTATGTTTCCCACTGGTAAATAAAAATGTCGCTTTAACATATATCGTGTGAATATGTGTGTGTACTGGTATATATGGTTTATGAGGACACAAATGTGTATAATGGCATGGGTACTACAACGTAAACATGGTTTATGAGGAAACTTATTGTGTACCCGTAAAATAAGGCTTAAGAAAACATACAAAACGGTGTTTTATGAAATTCAAAAATTGCCAGTAGTTTTCTGTAAGGGGTAGGTTAGGCGTAGAGTGATAGAAAATAGTTTGTACAGTAAAAAAAACATTACACCTATGGAGAGCCTCTTAACGCATAATTACAATATTTACAGCTCCACTTGTAGGCCGCATTAAGCATTATCTGTGCTCTTTTGATGCAAAAAAAAACAGACAAAACCCAGCAGAACATGAAGATTGAACAATCAGCACTGCACAGCCCTCTGTAACTGCATTTCCTTTATTTCAAGAACCTACAGAGACATTCACACCACCATTGCCCTGCAGCCTAGCCAAACACAGACAAAAGTAACGTCAAGTCAAATATTATTCGTATGGTGCTTTTCACAATACACTTTGTTTCAAAACAACTTTACAGAAATTCATGGTCAATGTTTATAATTAACACATATTATATAAGCCGATGTCTCCTGCTTTTATGGTTCATGCAGTCCCTTCTGGCCAGTATCACACTATAAAAAAATGATTTTCAAAGTTCTAAATAAACAAAGATTACTGCTGATGCAGAATTGCAAAAAAAATTTATTATTTCAGTCTTTCTACGTCACAATTCCATGTTTAATAGAATGGTTACTTGACGTTTCTTTGTAATTATTTGTGAAATTGTCTAGCAGTTTCTCAGTGAACATTGTTTTAAAATAAATCCTACACCTACTGCACTAGACAGACCTTGTAAAACTCTAGATATTAAAAGTCATTACATTCCAGCCATGTGTTAGTTATAGATAAAACAAGCCATTTAAAACAAGTGTTTGGAGAAAATTATGTTAATATGAGAGACAAATTAAAATAATTTGCAGCAATTCAGGCATACAGTATGTGCATGCCATTGAGCCGTTTGACATTTTAACAAATACATAAATCATCAAATGTTACATAACACACACACAAAAAAAATAATTAAAAAATGATATCATATTTCCATTTGTAACGTTGAGTGCATATAGGGCCACGTCCTCCGTTGTTGGCAGGGTGGGCGGTGAGTAATGCAGTCTTATCGGCTGTTCCAGCAGAGGCTGCATCTGCAGTAGCCAATCCTATTAGTATCACTGTGAAACTTAAAAGGCCACATACTGGCAAACACATTTAACTCTATGTGACTACTCCATTACCTTACAGCATTCACAGGAAGAAAGATTTTTCTAAGCCTTATAAGGATTTTAAGCCTCATTCTGATGTATATATGAAGAAATTATGAGATTTTTAGATGGTGAGAGAGCGGGAACATGGAATAAAACATGGAGACACCACTCGCTTTCTTGCATGATTGGTATTCAAATAATCCCCCATTGTATTAAAATATTTCCAGGTTTACATTGCTATTGCAAATCTGTTCCCTTCCTTTCTTTTTTGGCCTCCTTCATGGAAGGAAAATCTTTGCTGCTAATTAACTGGCCAGTGAGGTTTGATCCCAACACACTCTGGTATCTGGCTGCAAGATGCTGATTAATCAATACCTTCACCCGAGAGGTGCCATTACTGAGTCTGCACAAATCCTGCTTTCTTCAGGCCTGCTTTATCACCATCTACAAGGTGGAGGAAAGAGATGCCTCCTTACTCTAATTATCCAAACCCTGTAATCAGACCATGGAGATTCTCAGAGGAATTAGGTCATGAAAACAAAATCAGAAAGGTCATCACTAGGTTTCATCATGGCTTGGAGGAAATCCCAAAGCTGGAGGCATAGGCTGTAGGGGGGCTGAGGAGCTGAGACAACCACTTCCTGCTCGCCCCCTTGACCGCTACCCTCCAATCGGCATGGATTACACAACCCGGCCTTTGACAAATGCCACAGCTTTCAATCAATATATAATTACCAGCCATTTAATTGCCCATTTTAAGTGCAGATCGGCTTCCCGTTAAGTAGTAATCGATAAGCTGCCTTTACGTGCATGTCGAATTGAAAGGGCAATTTCAAAGCAAATTATAAGTGCATTAAATGTCATCAAGGATCTTCTTCGTGGTGGGGGGAAATAAGTCTTTTGAAGTTGAATCATATGTCTCTAATTGCCAGGGATTACGACATTACCCACAAATCAGCAATGATAGCTTTGTTAACCACCTGGTCACGCTAATATAAAAAAATACATAAATAAATAAAAATAAATGAAGCAGAGGTAGAAATATGTCCTCAACTGGGTTTTAGATACTAACATGAACTCACCGGTGAATGGTCACAGTGGCGCTGCTGGTCGAGTTTGGAGAGAGAAAGAGCTGTCAAACGAAACAACTGTGACTACAAATGTTCGGCTGAGCCATCTTGCCTTTGTGACACCCGCCAGTCTTGTTTTCGCATGCAAGACGGGGTCGCTTTTCTCATTTTTCTCATCTGCTACTGTCTCCCTATTTTGTGTGAGCAACTCGTGCTTTGTATTCTTTCATTCTGCATAAACTGGCAGAACGATGCCACATCCTCCAGTGTCATTCCTTCAATATGTTGACAAGAGCCTGAAGCCTCAACGCCATGTGCTGGCGCATTATGAGCTTTTTTTTTTTTGTAGATCAGGAGTGACAATTTATTTTCCGACCTACCTGCCATCCTGATCTTTCTACATCCAAGCTCCCTGCATCTATTGAATGATTCAGGCTGCAGGTATTTGTTGGATGTTTTCCTCCAAACGATGAGGCAAAATAAACTGCCTAAAAACACCAATGAATGGTATCTGTTTGCATTTTTTTCTCTTCCAAAGACAGCAAAAAAGCAAAGTCGCACGGAGATACAATCTGCAAATAGCGAACAAAAACAAATTTGGGAGTTGCCGCAGTTGTGGTCTAATCCCAAAGAAAAGATTGAGCCAGGAGACGGTGGGGGGCCTCTGTGGATATAATCCTGTGATATGTAAATAGATTGTGACGACGGTTCTCACTGCTTGATTTAAGCTCAGGCTTTTCGGCCAGAGGAATCTGGGTCAACCCAACGCCTGGTTTCTCCTATAGTTTTTGACTCCTTTCTGTCCCCTGTTTTCATCACTCACCTTTGGCATTGCGTTGAAGTGATTTTCATATATATATCTCATTTGGACGAATACCCAGATGGAACAAATTTGACTGATTGGTGCTGGATGGTACATACTATGGTTTTCTGTAAAGCTTCATGATGCTTATCCCGTTGGTGTGTCCAACGGAATCCACCAGCAAAAAATCTTTTCTTCTTAGATCTTTTGTCTTGTTTTCCGCGCCAAAATCTATAAATTCTAAATCAGAAGTTTTCTAGACAGATAGAAAGATGGGCTTGTTTTCAGAAAGACAGGTCGAATTTAAGTGTTTTTGCTTGAAACCGCAGAAATCTGCCACTGGTGTAAGAAATTTATCTTATTTCAAACAGACTTTTTTCTGGGGAAACAAGACAATAATTTTTACTTGTCTAGAAATCCTTCCCCCTTTTTTATTTGTTTAAGATTTTTAGTCTTTGGGGCTGCCACACGACAAAAGATCTAAGCTAGAAAACATTTTTGGGGCAGTGCCACACAATTTTGCAACATCACCCTGTTATGAACTGAATTGATTCATCCCTGACTGACTCTACCTTTTGTAGGAGCTGCTTAGAGCTGCAGTGGAACTTTTTGTTTTTCATAATTAATACTTTTACAAATACGGACTAACTAAATTACACTGATTGCGTGAGGCTCTTTTTTTATAGCTTGCTTTACGGCGAATTTGTCTAGGTTAAAAAAAAAAATTTCACCATGTGACCATTTTGCAATTTCTTATTGTCTAGTGTTATACAACATAAAGGGACTTTACTTTCGACTTTCATATCTAAAACTGGAATGTACCTGGAATATTGATGCCAATCCAACATCAATCTTAGGACCCCATGATTGCAAATTGTGTTCAGAGGTGAAGAATTACCCAAAATTATTTACACTACCGCCAGTGGAAACCGGTTTGTTTGAAAGTAACCTCTGTTGAGGGCTTTGTGCCTGGCGGCACATGACAATGGGAGCCTTCTATCATCAGAATTTGCTTACTGAGACCAAACGTAGCACCGTAAATGTTTCTGGTGTGTATAAATACTAACAGAAAACAAAGTATTTCGACATAAAAAGTTAGTTTCAGGCAAGTCGCCAGAGTCTCTGGTTAGGAGAGTGCCATGTCACTAATATCGATAGATTCTACTATATCGTGATTATTTGCTTAAAATGTTTTATTACAAGTCACATACACCCTTTAAACCATGTTTTAATTAGGTGCTATATAAAGGGTTTGTTCACCCCAAACAAATGACATCTAGCCTGTAGGTTTATACTCCCCTTCGGCCATCCTTTTGTATACTTTCTTCTTTCCGAACATCCAGTCGGAGTTATTAAAAATGGTCCTGGCCCTCTAAGGCTTCAATGGGTAATGCTGGGGTGTTGGTTGTCACAGTTCAGAAGACGTGAAATACAGCGCTGCATCCTAGAATAACGTCCCTCCACATGGCTCCGATGGTGAATAAAGGCCCCCTGTATCGAATCCATGAGTTTTTGTAAGAAAATAGCCATATTTCAAACGTAATAAACACTTTTTCTCACTTCCGCTGACTGTCGTCGATATGCAGCTACGTTCAGGATGATACTTAGACGTATGACTTCCTAGCGCAGGCTGGCCTCTGAGAATGCATTACAAAGGAACAAAAGTTCCTTACTTTGCACAGGAAAACCATCTCCTCTTTGCTTATATCGCATGGGACACTTTTTTTTTTTTAGCAATCCTTGTTATGAGCTTCTACTCATATTTCGTGACCGCGTGTTTGTGTTTGTTTTCACTCCGCTCTCGTCACTCATCACGCAACGGCGACAGCGTCCTACGTCTCACGCCTTCGCATATCTGACATACCGGAGTGAGAGAAAAGTATTTTACCTTTGAATATGATATGTCGTGCTTATCAAAAAGCATGGATCCCAGGAGGCATTTATTCACCCCCTGGACCGTGTTGATGGATGTTTATTATGGTGCGGACACTGAATTTCCGCATCCGTCTGAAGCTGTTGACATCGACCCCCACTTACCCCCGTTGGAAGCTTGGGAGTGGGCCCAGGACTATTTTCCATTGGATTCGTCTGAAAGAAAAAAGTCGCATATACCTATAGGATGCTTTGAGAGTGAGTAAAACACAGGCCTAATTTTATTTTTGGGTGAACTAATCCTTTAAAAACAATTGTGTTGCTTAATATTTTTTGGACTAATAAAAATACTCAAAATGTTATATTGTCCAAGCTAAAATTACTTATTTTCCTCTGTTATGTACTTAGTCTTAGAAGTGGATTTTGTGGTTTACTTAATTCTTAAGTGAATTTTGTAATTGTTAGTATTAGTTTGTTTTATGAATGTGAGTTCCAAAGGTAGTAGATTGTACAGAGCTGAAGCAGTAAAATGTACGTAAAATTTGAAGATTTTTTTTGGTAAATTCTACAAGTTATTTTTTTCAGTGTGTAGTTACCTACTACATATGTAGCTACATATTCAGTCAGCAATATGGTCACACTAAAGCAATACTCTCCAAATTCTGATAATATATATGCACTTTTCTCTCACTGAAGCATGTGCAGTACTTTATTTATTTATTTATTGTATTTTTGGTCACTTAAACACTTCAAAGAGCCTGTGCATTGAAATCACCCTACAGTGTATGTATCTCACACTTCAACATTTATACTCATCACTAATGTTGACCATTGGAACACTGACAAAGCTCCCACAGCTTTTCTAATAAAACATTAGCCCAGGAAAGTGAGAACATGTGCTGTTAGGCCACCTGGGTTGAGCATCAGAGATTCCCCACAGACAACTGTGTCGCTTACTTACTTTCTGCCAAACTAGTGTACTGTGACAACAGTTAACACGTTGTTACAGTACCCATTAAACCTCCTTTGTTTTAAAGCGTGTTTGCAAACAAATTAAATGAATCTCCCCAGTTTCTTTCTAGTGTTCTGACTACACAATGTCAGATATGTTCTAATCCAACCTCACCTTGTTTGTGGAGGCATGTCTGTCTTCGAAAGATTTGAGGGCTTCATGCTTAAAATGCAGTGGCCTAATGAGCTGCTGCCAGTAATACAGCAACATCTTGTGATTCTCCATCTGAATACCAAAGCTTCCACAATAAGGGCCTTGCTCTGTTTCCCTGTGCATCCCAAACTGGCAACAGCATCATGGCTGCTTTTATCTATTTTTAACCTGTTGTGTTAATGTTAAAGACTGCACATTTTAAAAGAACTTCTGCCAGCAGGAGGACTTCAAAACACAATTCCTACGGGATTTTTTAAAAACCAATGTTTTTCCAGGGCCACCCTGTGCTTGACAAGACCATTAGCATAGTCCCATTAAAAAGTCTTGAATGCGTGTTTTACTTTGCTACAAAATACTTTTAACCTTTTAATCTAGTGGCAAACAGTAGAAAAGATGCAACTGCAAACAAGCTAGATAAATAGGCACACTGAAATAATGATACGACAGTACCACAAGTACTCTCATTACAGCCAAATGTATTAGTTTTTCTCAAATTATGTTTAGGATTTTAGTTCAAAATAACTATTTTCTCAAAAAAACAAAGAAAAACAGGCTCAGATTGGAGCCCCCCCATGACATGCCCATTAGGAAGGTTGCTGACCATAGCTTTTATTCCCTTCGTTTGCGATATTTGATACACAATATAGATATCTATATATATATTATATATATTGATATTACCAAGGTGCCTCTCAATAAAATTAGAATGTCATGGAAAAAGTGCATTTAATTTCAGTAATTTCAGCTCAAATTGCGGAACTTTGTGTATTAAATAAAGGGCAATGCACACGCTGTATTTTAGTCTTTGGCTTCTTTTTAATTGTGATGATTTTGAGGATGCACATTAAAAAACCACACCAATTCCCTATCTCACAAATTGAAACTTCATAAGACCAAATAAAAACATTTTTTGTGATTGTTAGTCCTTCGCAAAAGTATAGTTCATTTTACCTGTACATGTACTCCATACTTGGTATGGCTTACTTTTGCTTAATACTCGCCTCAAATTCGCTGGCATGGGAGGTGATCAGTTTGTGGGCCCGCGAGGTGGTATGAGGGTGGAGCCCCAGGTTTCTTTGCAGTGCCTTCAGCTCGCGGCATTTTTTTTGTGTATTTTTTTTTTTTGGGGGTCTCATTGGTTTCTCATTTTCCTCTTGACATACAGTCTGGTGAGTTGTGCTGTCCCCGTCAATCACCCCAAACACCATGGTATTTAATTCCTTTTGGTGCTTTTGGCAGTGTGGGCAGGTGCCAAATCCTCTGGAAAATGAAATCAGCATCTCCAAAAAGCTGGTCAGCAGAAGGAAGCATGAAGTGCTCCTAAATTTCTTGGTAAACGGGTGCAGTGTCTTTGGTTTTCAAAAAACACAATGGAGCAACACCAGAAGATGACATTGCACCCCCAATCATCACAGACTGTGGAAACATAAACTGTGGAAACTTCAAGCAACTTGGGCTATGAGCTAATCCACCCTTCCTCCAGACTCTAGGACACTTGGTTTCCAAATGAAATACAAAACTCTCTCATCTGAAAAGGGCTTTGGACCACTGGGCAACAGTTCAGTTCTTCTTCTCCTTAGCCCAGGTAAGACGCCTCTGACGTTGTCTGTGGTTCAGGAGTGGCTTAACAAGAGGAATACGCCAAATGCCTTGACACGTCTGTGATAGTGGCTCTTGATGCCTTGACCCCCGCCTCAGTCCATTACTTGTGAAGTTCACTCAAATTCCTGAATAGATTTTGCTTGACAATCCTCATAATGCTGCGGTTCTCTCGGTTTGGGTGTGCACCTTTTCCTACCAAATTTCTTCTTTCCAGTCAACTTTGCATTTAATATGCTTTGATACAGCAATCTGTGAACAGCCACCTTCTTTGGCAATGAATGTTTGTGGCTTACCCTCCTTGTGAAGGGTGTCAATGATTGTCTTCTGGACAACTGTCAGATCAGCAGTCTTCCCCATGATTGTGTAGCCTAGTGAACCAAACTGAGAGACCATTTTAAACTCAGGAAACCTTTGCAGGTGTTTTTAATTAATTAGCTGATTGGCATGTCACCATAATCTAATTTGTTGAAATAGTGAATTGGTGGGTTTTTGTGAAATGTTACCAAATCATCACAATTAAAAGAACCAAAAGACTTAAACTACTTCAGTCAGTGCACTGAATTTATTTAATACACGAGTTTCACAATTTGAGTTGAACTCTGAAATAAATGAACTTTTCCACGACATTCTAATCTAATAGTTTATGCTTTACAACGTTTTTGTAAAGCATTGTTGATATTATTTCATCAACCTAAAAAAAATACCACAGGAACATTACTCTGGGAAATAGACTCCCAAAATAACCTTACAGCATCCCAGCAGGCTTCATAACAAGATGAGTTTCGACACTGCCTGCCTTTGAATGTTCTGAGATGCTCTGCACCATCATCTCCTAACGTTGAGTTTAAAGGGAAAGGAAACATCTGTTTCTTTAATGTTTGCATGTGAACAGCTTGCAAACTCTTCAAAGAAGCTACGTAACATGCAGTGTCTTCTGTCAGATTAATCTAATGCACACTTGTTTGCTTTCTCTCTGCCCGTGACAGTAACATCAAACTAGTGCACATTTTTCTGACTGCAGTATAACCAGGATAAAATGGCAGCTAAATTTTTCACCCCTGCATGTCACCTGCGACAAGTGCCACGGTTTGTATCTAAACTGCCTTGTAACACTAAATTCCAATTGTCCTACACTACTAAGGTCTTTAGTGTCATTACAGACACACAATCTTTAAAGTAGTCTCATTGATACTGATTTCTAAATATAAAAAGTGACAAATCTAGACCGTAAAAATGTGAATAATGTTGCCCGATCCTACGACATTGCCATGCAGATGCTAAATAGCTCTGAATGATTGTTAGCACATTGTTTTGGTGGTTTATAGGTGGTTGCTAAAGTCAAGACCCCACCTGCATTCTCCAAATCTCTACGATAATCTGGACTAGGGGTGTACAGTATTGATATTTCTGGGATTTTGTCAACGATAATTAGCCAATATTTTGGTGAGCCTGTTTTTGTGCTGGTACCTTGGCTGATTTAGGACTTTCATGGATAGCTGACTCCCAAAGCTTTTCATATTCTTCATATTGTGTGTGGTGGTTAGTTCACAGTACTGACAGAAATTAACTTGATTTCCAAAGACATTTTAACTTTACACAGTCATTTTTCTAACCTTATTAAATTAAGCATTATAGTTTGTCAAACTTTTTGTACTTTTAAGATAACACAATTCATTAGAAAATAAGGCCTTAGCTTACCATCAAATGAAATCAGTATTAAAAAAAAATATTTGCACTGCAGA
Organism: Sinocyclocheilus anophthalmus; assembly: GCA_018155175.1. Lineage (NCBI taxonomy): Eukaryota > Metazoa > Chordata > Actinopteri > Cypriniformes > Cyprinidae > Sinocyclocheilus > Sinocyclocheilus anophthalmus. The sequence continues at coordinate 201,698 of JADLZN010011417.1, forward strand.
ATTAAACATGCAGAATGTGCTGCCATAATTACAACCTATATTACTAATGGAGAAATAATTATATGAGAATAATGTCTTAAAAACAATATCCTGAATATTGAAATGAAAGATTATTTACAAATAAACTTCTACTTTATAATTCCTGGAGGAATGACCGACCCAACTCAGTTAGAGCAGCTGAATCCTTAACCATCTTCAAGAAATGGCTAAAAGCACATCTCTTCCTATCTTTACTTGACCCTTTTTAACACGTCGAACTCTCTATTCGTTTTTTAACTGCTTGTTTTCTTAAAAAAGGCCTCTAACACTAGCTTTATTCTTTTTCTGTTCTATCTACTTGTTTTATTTTTGCTTTGTTTATTGTGGGCAGCCTAAGACACACCTGTGCAATAATCATGCTATCTAATCAGCATCTTGATATGCCACACCTGTGAAGTGGATGGATAATCTCGGCAAAGGAGAAGTGCTCACTAAAACAGAATTAGACAGATTTGTGAACAATATTTGAAAAATATTAGAAATAGGCCTTTTGTGTAGAAAAAGTTTTAGATCTTTGAGTTCAGCTCATTAAAAATGGGGGCAAAAACAAAAGTGTTGCGTTTATAATTTTGTTCAGTGGATAAACCTTGCTACATGTACTGTGTTAGGCTAACCGAGACTTGCCATAGCACTTGCATATTATTGTTCTTTTGTTGATTTTGATTGCTTCTAATGTCCTCATTTGTAAGTCGCTTTTGATAAAAGTGTCTGCTAAATGACTAAATATAAATGTAAATGTAAATATGAAACTAAAACTTCCTTGTAGGTGGCAAACAGGTCATTGTCTTAATGAGTCAGTCATTAATAATTAATTCATTCAACTGATTCACTGAAACAGCTAATTTGTTGAGGAACGAAACACCTGACTTTATGAATGGATCTTTGAATCATTGACTCACCCAATTCGTTACAATCACAGATTCATTCAGTAAAACACATCTGTGTGTTGCTCGGAGTCGCACAGCAGTTCTGTTGTAGTTTTGTTTGTAAATGTTTTCACTAGTGTAATAGACATGCTGACATGCTGATATTTGGGGAAAAAAGCACACTTGCTCATGTGATATTGCTTAGCTATATCATATAGAAGAACAAAAACAAGAATAAATACAAGGGCATTTTTGACCTCATTTACAGAATTTTGGCAACATTCTAACTGTATGGACTCTGAGCATCAAACTCTACAGGTATGTGTTGTTGTTTTTTTGGTTTGTTTGAGTGACGTGCTCGATAATGTCAGCTTCCACATTATTAAAACAACAATTATGATGTTATCATAGACAAATCATATTGTACACCGCCTTCAGTGTAAGCCTATAGGATTTATTTGCCTGATTTTTATGTCCGCCTGTTAAACGTTTGATCATTTATAAGAGTATTGCACACCTCTCTTCGCCAAATCACACAATCTGAGATATTATGAATCATACCACATCATACCATAATTTCACTGATTATATGCTTGCTGATGAAACCTGGTAATATCTGTGCAGTACATAGTAAAGCTTAGAATTATGACATTTACTGCCCTTGCACTCCTCCATAGAAGTGGAGGAATGTGTTTTAACCCTGGCAGGAAGAATTAATCACCCAGGCTGAATGCACAAGGTGTGACATGAACCGGGGAAGCTGAATGCATTTGCATGCAGAATCACATCCATCAAGGGGGCCACATTGGTGCGCTCCCTTTCATTCAGTCCCGGTCGCCTGGGTAATGGACAATAATTGTGTTGTGCCTTTTGTCACAATGCCATAAAGCTCTGCAGCCAGTCAGGCAGAGCAGCCTAACTGAGGTCCTATCAGCACAGGAAACCTGACAGCTGGGGAAGCAATGTTGTAGTCAAACTCAGTGGTAGAAAATGCTAATGTTACCTGAGCCTTCTGTTTCATTGTCTTTCTCATTTCATTTCTATTGTTTTACATAAAAACTACTCCAAACCCTTGGGCAATTTGAACATCAGTCACGTTCATTTAAACTTCTCTGATGAGGCAATTTGTATTAATTTGATTACATTGTATGTGGATCCACATGCTGTCAAAGCATTATTTCCCTAATTGCCCCTTCTCATGCTTAGCTCACCTGTGGGCATTCATTCGGAATGCCATCCTGACATTTTTTCTTAGATAGTCAATAGCGTCCGGCAGGGGTAGTTCTTCTGAGTCTTCCGAAGATAAAGTTGTGTGCTTTGCTGTTGAAGAGAGCTGTCATTGTACCCAGCCACTGTATCATGAAGTAAAACTTGTAGAGCAAAGAGAGAGCAGTGAAATTCAAGCAGCCAGAATGGCTCTGCGGAGGTTCAAAATAGTTGGGTAGTAGATCAGTCTAACTTTACCGAACGAGTGGGATAACAACTCTGAAAGCTATCATTATTCCCCAAAGTATATCATGAGCCAGAAAACACTCTCAGAATGAGGAATAAAACAGCTCGTGGGACACTGGGTTTCAAAATGTATTTCATACAATTTTTTTTTTTTTCAATAGGCTGCCAACTAGCAATGGCTGACAGCTGCACTTTCTGAGAAAATAAGAATAAAGGTATACTAATGTACCTCCCGACAATCACACCCCTATAAATTATATACTATAGTATATCTATATATATATATATAATGTACTGTATTTCATGTAAAGACATCATACGTGAGGAACAACATGACCCCCTCTGTTTTGTTTACGTTTGCCCACTGACAAAGAATGATCGTTCTATAATTAATGGAGTTTTATTTGCCAGTGAGAGCAGGAAACCAACACCAAAAAAAATCCGAAATCGCATTTCAAGATAACAATCACTGATTTGCTTTTAATGACTGAGTACATAGTATGTGACACCCTTCGCAAACTGGCTGAGACAGACAACCCTTGTTTGCAACACAGAGATTCAACGTTTCTTGTAGGTGGCCACCAGGTTTGCACGAACCTTTCCGGAGGGATTTGTACCCTCTCCTCTTTGCAGATCCTCTCCACGTCTTAAGGTTTTGAGCTGACGTTTCGCAACTACTGACCTTCAGTCGCTAGGCCACCCAGACCTTAGAGCTTCGTCATTGAGCCCTCCTTTGTTGCTTTGGCTGTGTGTTTTGGGTCATTGTCATGCTGGAATACCCATCCACGACCCATTTTCAATGGCCTGGCTGGCTTCATGCCCCGTCCCCTGGGTACCGCCCCCGTCCATCGTCCCTTTGATGTCGGTGCAGTGGTCCTTTCCCCTTACAGAAAATACCCCCATGCTCATGTTTCCACCGCAAGTTGATGGTGGGGATGGTTCTTGGGTCATAGGCATTCAAATTTAAAACATTCCTCCTTCTCACACGGCAAATTGAGTTGATTGCCAAAGGCTTGATTTTGGGTCGCCCTGACAAACATCTGAAAACCTTTTCACCCATAATATTCATTGGCAAACTTCAGACGTGCCTGTAAATTGTGCTGTTCTGAGCAGTGTGGACGCTTGTCGGGTGCTGCCTGATTCCAGTCCTTCACGGTGTAGTGCGTTACCAACTGTTCAAGCTGTCTTGGATCTTGACAAGCTCCTCCCGGGTATTTCTGATTCTGTTTCCTCACAGTTCTCATGATCATTGAAACTCCACGACGTCAGATCTTGCATGGAGCCCCAGACAGAGGGTGATTGACAGTTATTTTGTGTTTCTTCCATTTGCGAATAATCGCACCAACTGTTGTCACCTTCTCACCAAGCTGCTTGCCGATGGTCTTGCAGCCCATTCCAGCCTTGTGTAGGTCTACAATCTTGTCCCTGACATCCTTGGAAAGCTTTTTGGTCTTGGGCATGGTGGAGAGTTTGGAATCTGATTGATTGATTGCTTCTGTGGACAGGTGTATTTTCTACAGGTTACAAACTGGGATTAGGAGCACTCCCTTTAAGAGAGTGCTCCTAATCTAATTTTGTAACCTGTAGAAAGGACACCTGGGAGCCAGAAATCTTTCTGATTGATAGGGGATCAAATACTTATAAATTGATTAGCATTTTAATGAGCGAAATAACTTTTTTGAAACTGTTTTTTCTGGATTTTTTTGTTGTTATTCTGTCTCACAGCTAAAATAAACCTACCATTAGAATTATAGACTGATCATTTCTTTGTCAGTGGGCAAACATACAAAATCAACAGAGGATCAAATCATTTTTTTCCCTCACTGTATATTTATAAATATTATACCATGTGTGTGGGTGTGTGTGTGTGGTGTGTGTACAGTGTGGGGACCAAGTTACAGGGCGTTACGTAAATTTAATTACAAAGAATTACGTAATCAGTTACAGTTACTGAGAAAAAATTTGTAATTAAATTAGTTACTTATGAAAGTGTTAACGATTACAAAGGGGGTTACATTTTGAATATTTACGTGCGTCCACATTCAGATTCAGATCTACTCTAAAATATGAGACATACAGCCGCGATGCAGAAAAAACGGAGTGGTTCGTAAAATCCAGAAATAAAAACGGAACTCCTATAACGCGGAATGTCAAGGAATATGCCCCATTTTGGATGAATAAATCCAAAGTAGATCAGTACACTTTAATCAAAACGCGATATGGACTATATTTCTTTGATAAGCCGACAAAAACAAAATATAATCCGGCGCGTCTCTGCAGTGTTCTTGTGGAAATCAGGAACTACGCCATCGGGAACCTGGCCAAATGCCCTGATGTGGCCTGGTCAACTGATTCTGGCCGGCTTTTTTAAATAATATATTATTATTATTTATAATGCCTGCCAATGAATGACTGTGAATGGATGCACCTTTAATATAGTCCGCTTTAATTGTGTATTGTACACCCAAAGCGCTTTACAATCATGTAGGGGGGTCTCTGCTCAACCACCACCAGTGTGCAGCATCCACTTGGAATGTGCAAAAAGTGAATGTATTAAAGCGATTATTTCCAAATTCGCCATTGGATAATAAATCTCCAATAAATCATGAATCAGTTAGTCGTGACTGGCAATGCTTCGGCTCGCGCGCTCTCCGCGCCTCCGCCAAACGGTTTGGATCAGAGTAATCAATGCGAGAGAGAGAATGGAGAGGACTGTGGAAGCGCACTGGTGGAGCAGAGAAGCAAAACTACTGTTCAGGATTTCAAGTGCAGGTCAGATTCATCTGTAAATATGCTATTGTAGCTTTGTCTTTGTTTACTTAGTTCACCCCTTGCAGTCTCACTCCAAATACGTACTACTATCCTACAGGCCTCATTATTAGGCTATCTATTGTAAAGTTACAATGGTAATTTAGCAGACTAACAATCATATCGTTTTATAACAGGTTTGGGGGAGATAGGGCAGACAACTAACGATGATTTTACTATAAATCCAAAGACAATGGTTAGCCTATTATTAGCCAAAACTCCATTTTCTCAAGACAATCTGTTATTAATAGAATAACTGCATTGGAAAATACATTTTAATGGCTTTCGTGACCACTCTGTGTGTGGAAGATTGGAGTTTAAGGCACTGAATGGTAGTTAACGTTCTTGCGCCGCATCTGCATACAGTTGTTCAATTTCAAGTTTTGCATAATTCCTTCAGACCTCAAGTGTTACGCATGAGGAAAATTGAAAATGAATAATCCATTAAATGTATGTGTCTGCAGTAATTGGCTACAGTAGAGGTGGGTGAGGGGTGGGAGTTAGGGTTGGATTGTGGGGCATGTGCAGCTAATTTGCTGCCATTGGACACAAGCACTTATCTTGCTTCTCTTTGTGAGACGATAAGACCAGAACAAGGAGTTTGATATAGGCTTGCTCCCTCTTATTCTGTAATGCGGACATATGCTTATGGACATATGCATAATACTCTTGCTCCTAATAAAAAGCGTGTAATAGGCTATAACTTGCAGTATTGATGTTACATATTAATAGCAGACACATCCTGCTTGGTCTAATAAGACCAACAATATAATACGAGCATAATTCAATTCAAGTTTTCAATTCAAGTTTATTCGTATAGCTCTTTTCACGATACAAATCGGTTTCCAATGCACTTTCCCCCATTAAATTCTACATATTTAGTAGTAGTAGCTTATCAGTGGTGACTGTCAGTTAATGTACATATGGCAGAAATGTACTGTAAAATAAATTAAAGACGTAATCAAACAGACAATGGACACTATTAAAAGCAATTATTATATGTTGTAATCAAACTTATAGAAAAATTTGGTAGTTCTGTTTGTTGTTTCAGGGTTGGCATCATCTGAGGTCCTCTGAGGGGTTGGCATCATCTCTTCTCAGGTGTTCTGGATCCAGACTGAAGCTTGTGTAAATCCTGACATTCCGTGGCAGAAACAGAGAAACAAATAGAGACATAATTAGCATAGCTGCTGTTCCAACCAAGCAAAATTTATTTGTTTAACCCCAGCTAAAGAATAACAATGTGCATATAACTGCAGTACAAGATTATGAGATGCATTATTTGAATGCTTGGCCAATGATATGTGTCTTTAATCTAGATTTAAACGAGAGAGTGTGTCTGAACCCCGAACGTTATCAGGAAGGCTATTCCAGAGCTTAGGAGCCAAATGCGAAAAAGCTCTACCTTCTTTAGTGGACTTTGCCATCCTAGGTACTACCAAAAGTCCAGAGTTTTGTAACCTTAGGGAGCGTGATGGATTGTAACGTGGTAGAAGACTAGTTAGGTATGCAGGAGTGAACCCATTAAGGGCCTTATAGGTAAGTAATAAAAGATGCAAGTCAGGACAAAAGTTTTTTTTAAATCCCAGAATGAACAACTGCTGACCAAGCGGTCGGGGCTTTGTTGCTTTAAATCCGCACTTAGCCCCTGTTGGGTAGATACACTAACTGCACCACTGTGCTGACAAAATGCCTGTTTATCTACAGAAGATCTAGTCTAGTAAAATAGAACATTGGCTATTTAGCTTAAACACATAGCAGTTTTTAGTAGCACAGTGACACAGTTGTGCAACCGGATCCTGGCTTGTGGTCCTTTTTGATCTCTTTCCGGCTTTGCTTTCTGTACACTCTGTGCTATACTATGCTAGACAAACACCCAGAGAGGTTCCTAACCAGGGGTATATAGAACGATTTTCATTTTGCTCTAGCTTTAGATTAATTAGTCCCATGGCATTCATGGCTGAAGTCATTAGCACAAACATAATGGTTCTGAAAGTGAGTGCTTGCCAGCAAAGATGACAGTATGCAGGTCTTACATTTTCAGGGCTGCATGTGTCACTTGGGCAACAGGCATTGAGATGAATGAGAATGTTAACAGATAACTCCAGGTATTATAGACCTCCTTGGTGCTGACCAGTCTGAAAGTTCTGAAGAGAGTAGCAAAGATGTGATTTAACCAGGCGCAAGAAGCTGCTGACTTTTGTCTTTGATCAGTCCCACTGCAATCATTACTCCACTGTGAGCTTGCTTGACTTCTTATTCTGAAGTCAATCTCAAATAAAAGCAAAAATAGTTGCCCCAATCTTGCCTGCTCCATCACCCTGTTCAACTTTCTCGGCTTAATTTTGTAAAGGGGAAAATCCAAGGCAGAATCTCAGATTTAAAGCTACTACTTCGTTAGAAATGTTTTACTTCATGCTGCCACATATTTAAATAAAATGTACAAAAAAAAAAAAAGGTTGGGGTAGATAGGGAAAGATACCCTCCTTAATTAAATCTATTATGCCCTAAAAGTTTAGGATCATCTAATGTTATGAAAGAAAAATGAACATTTGATAATTGTCATTATTGCCATTGTAATTATACAAATAATTAACTAAATGTTAAAACTGCCATTAAAAGTTTGATTTAGTATTTTATATTAAACATAACCTTTAAAAAAATGCCTTAGGTAAGGGATCTACTTCAGTAGTGGGGCAAGATATTCAATTTTATGATTTTTTTTGGTAAATATATACATTTATGAATTTTATGTTAAATAAACTACAATCTCAGTCAAAGTGATGCATCTGTATATGAAAATGTAATAAAATAAAATAAAGGTAGAATTGGGAAGATACCCTTCTTAAACCTAGTATTTACTGTTAAATCTAAGGTATTGATGATTTTAGTATGTATAGGATAATAATACATCATCTAATATATTATGAAATAAATTAAATGATCATTAGATCATTGCTATTGCTGTTATTGTCATTACACAAATAATTAACTAAATGTTTTCACAATTTACCCTTGCAGTTTATTTGTTTTATATTAACATAACCTTCATTTTTGACTCATCAGGCCACACACACACACTCACACACACACAAAATAAATAAATAAATAAATTGATTATGAAAATTAATTATCCAAGTTGAGATGCATCAGTGGTGTTTTGGAAAATTCAGTTGAGCCTTAATATTCTTCTATGTTAGCGCTGGTTTTTGCCTTGCCACTCTTCCACGGTTGACATTTTTGCCCAGTGTCTTTGGAATAGTAGAGTCATGAACATTGAACTTTATTGATACAAGTGAGGCATGTAGTTCCTTTGATGTTGTCCTTGAGTCTTTTGTGACTTCCTGGAAGAGTCATAGCTGTGCTATTGGAAAAATTTTGGAAGGTTGGTCATTTCAAGTAAAGTTCGCTACTGTGCCAAGTTTTTTCCATTTAAAGATAATGGCTTTCACTGTGGTTCCAATAGCCTTTGAAATCACTGTGTAACCTTCCGCAGGCTGATTATAGTTGTATTTCAATTGCCTTCTTCCTGGGTAAAAACTTTTAACTAACTTCATGCTGTTTAAAACGTTTTGAGTGTTCATTTAATTGAACATGGTTGGCAGACAGTAGAAAGGTCCTGGCTGCATATAGTCCAGATGAATCCCATTATGAATGCAGTTGCATAGATTTGTGAATTAGTACCTACATGGGGTGACAGAATGCACACTGTAACTCTTCTATTTTTATCACCTGAACAAAAATCACAGGGCAGACAATCTATTAAAAACGCATTCCTTCCTCCAATGGCATGATAACTTATTTAATGTCTCTATCTGATAACACTGTGACTCTAAATTGCTAATGAAACAGAGTTTAGACAACAATTGCTACAGGGACACTTTGGTGACCTAACATCAGGGCTGTGCGCCATTCAGAATTAAACTGAGAAGCTTGAGGCTTTAAAATGGCAATTGAATTCCTGAATTTGAATTAGGATGGCAGATTAGTGCATAATTATAATGAGAAAAATGCATAACTATAGTGAGAATGTGATTTTAAGAAAGTATAATTAAAATTATGTGAACCTCTAGGACATGTATATATCTGCTGAAAGTTTGTTTTTAATCATAATACAATTCAACAATTTTGAAGATTAAAATGAAGAAGAAAAAAGTTGCTCAGCTCTGCCTAATGCACACCGGATGTTATTACAGTGATACTGTGATTCTCCTTCTGACACCTTGAACTAAATCGGAAAGGATTTTCACCTCCTAATCTTGTGGGAGTAGATTTCCAATAAACCAACAACATTGAGGACATTAAAAAAATACTCCTGGAAAGAAATAAAAGAACATCATATTTTGTTTCCCTGCCAATTGCATTTGTAGATTAGAAATAATGGTATATCACCTTGCTGCGGATTTAGTTACCTTCCTATGACAACCTCACATCTATCTTGCTCTCTTTCTGCTGTTCTATGTGTGTGTGTATATATATATATATATAAGACAGGGGTCGGAAAAAGTATTCAGACCCCCTTAAATTTTCACTCTTTGCTATATTGCAGCCATTTGCTAAAATCAAGTAAATTTTTTTCCTCATTAATGTACACACAGCACCCCATATTGACAGAACAACAGAATTGTTGACATTTTGCAAATTTATTAAAAAAGAAAAAACTGAAATATCACATTTACACAAGTATTCAGACCCTTTGCTTGCCACTCATTATTTAACTAAGGTGCTGGTCCATTTTATGACATCTTGAGATGGTTCTACACCTTCATTTGAGTCCAGTTGTGTTTGATTTTACTGATTGGACTTGATTAGGAAAGCCTCACACCTGTCTATATAAGACCTTACATTTCACAGTGCATGTCAGAGCAAATGAGACTCATGAGGTCAAAGGAACTGCCCGAAAAGCTCAGAGACAGAATTGTGGCAAGGAACAGATCTGGCCAAGGTTACAAAAAAAAATTCTGCTGCACTTAAGGTTACTAAGAGCACAGTGGCCTCCATAATCTTAAATGGAAGACGTTTGGGACGACAGAACCCTTCCTAGAGCTGGCCGTCCGGCCAAACTGAGCTATCGGGGGAGAGAGGCAGCCTTTGGGGAGAGAGGTAAAGAAGAACCCAAAGAACACTGTGGCTGAGCTCCAGAGATGCAACCGGGAGATGGGAGAAAGTTGTAGAAAATCAACAATCACTGCAGCCCTCCACCAGTCGGGACTTTATAGCAGAGTGGCCCGACGGAAGCCTCTCATCAGTGCAAGACACATGAAAACCCGCATGGATTTTGCTAAAAAAACACCTGAAGGACTCCAAGATGGTGAGAAATAGATTCTCTGGTCTGATGAGACCAAGCTAGAACTTTTTGGCCTTAATTCTAAGCGGTATGTGTGGAGAAAACCAGGCACTGCTCATCACCTGTCCAATACAGTCCCAACAGTGAAGCATGGGGGTGGCAGCATCATGCTGTGGGGGGGTTTTTCAGCTGCAGGGACAGGACGACTGGTGCAATCGAGGGAAAGATGAATGCGGCCAAGGACAGGGATATCCTGGACGAAAACCTTCTCCAGAGTGCTCAGGACTCAGACTGGGCCGAAGGGGTTACCTTCCAACAAGACAATGACCCTACGCACACAGCTAAAATAAAGAAGGAGTGGCTTCACAACAACTCTGTGACTGTTCTTGAATGGCCCAGCCAGAGCCCTGACTTAAACCCAATTGAGCATCTCTGGAGAGACCTAAAAATGGCTGTCCACCAACGTTTACCATCCAACCTGACAGAACTGGAGAGGATCTGCAAGGAGGAATGGCAGAGGATCCCCAAATCCAGGTGTGAAAAACTTGTATCTTTCCCAAAAAGACTCATGGCTGTATTCGATCAAAAGGGTGCTTCTACTAAATACTGAGCAAAGGGTCTGAATACTTAGGACCATGTGATATTTCAGTTTTTCTTTTTTAATAAATCTGCAAAAATGTCAATAATTCTGTGTTTTTCTGTCAATATGGGGTGCTGTGTGTACATTCATGAGGAAAAAAAAAATAACTTAAATTATTTTAGCAAATAGCTGCAATATAACAAAGAGTGGAAAAATTTAAGGGGGTCTGAATACTTTCCGTACCCACTGTAGATACAGTATATTGTATAATTTCATCTATAATTGTTAGTATCTCCTGTGCATGCTGGCAGGTCAGACAGCATTGTGTGAATGAGCATTATGCAATTCACATTTACAGCAATATTTACAATAATTATGCTGGTTGTAGTCAGGCTGTGTGACACCAGTCAGTTCGGCATTCTTTTTTTAAACATGTCATTTTCATCGAATGGTGTACAGACACATTTTAATGTTTAATGACATGTTGCATAAATCCAACAAGCTTTAATTAAACAAATCTAGAATATGATGTTAGCAATGATATTTTAATATGTAACCAGGGCCGGACTGGGATGCAATTTCAGGCCGGGAAATCTCACATTCATCCAGGCCACACAGAAAAAAAGGGGTCAGAATTGTATATTTTGGGGTACAGCAGCTTGACACCATATCAGTAGTCTTAAAAGTACATCTTTGTACCTTTTTTACCCTTAATAGGTACATATTAGTACCTTAGAGTAGTAATTCGTACCCTTAAAGGGGTCATAGGATGCCCATTTTCCACAAGTCGATATGATTCTTTAGGGTCTAATAACCCCCACCCCCCCGTCTGTAAAATAGTTTGGTTAAAATTTCTCAATGTTAGTGTAAAAAACACCTTTTTTTTTTACCTTGTCAAAAACAGCTCTTTTCAGATCAAACCATTTCTGTAGCATTTTCCTTTAAATGTTAATTAGCTCTGCTGACCCCGCCCCTCTCTTCCAAGCTGCTCTCAGAGAGACTGTTTACTTTATTCATCGTGAAACTTGCTAATTAGCACATTATTAGGAAAGGCGATTTGCAAAGATTCATTACAAAACATAATCTCACTTCTTCTGTAGATGAGGCTGGATCATGAATGATTTGGCAAACATAGGACCAATTTATGAGAGCGGGGCGCATTCCCTTAAAAACCAATAACCACGCGTCTTCAGCGGATCAGGATTAGGGTACATGAAGGAGGCTATTCCTTATTACATCCAACAACAAAACACTTCAATCGCTTAGGAGTCATTCTTGTCTACTTCTGCTCCGGCGTCCAAACAATGGCGGACTGGTGATGACAGGTCACTCAGGGCGGGTCTAAGGTAAGATGCTAGTCCAGTCTGTGCTGAAACGCTGCTGTTAATCAAACTATCGTGGGAGGGGCCTGACGTCACACAGACAGGCATCTGAAATCAGCTCAATTTGAGAAAGGGGAAAACATTTAACAAGATTAAAAAAAACACTGGGTGGATTTGTATCATTATAGGGTGGTTGTGTACACACAATGCCAAAACACATTTCAGTTCAAACAACTTGTAAAAGTGAATGTAGCATCCTATGACCCCTTTAAGGTACTAATTTGTAGGCCTACCTATTAGAGGTAAAAAAGGGAACAAATATAGGTGCATCTCAATAAATTAGAATGTCGTGGAAAAGTTCATTTATTTCAGTAAAACTCAAATTGTGAAACTCGTCTCAGTTATGCAGTGAAGTTATTGCGGGGGAAATTAATTGTAATATTAATTCAATAATAAAAGTAACTTAATAATAATAGGCATAATAGGCTAATAAGAAGAATGTAACAGGCCTAATTGAAAATGGCAAATTAGATATAAAGTGTATAAAATTATTTTATTCAGAAATGTCATGTTTGTGATTTTTTTATTATTATTCGTTATTTAAATTAATAGGCCAATAAATTAGGAAATAGGTGCAGTTAATCGCCGGCGTCTGTCACAAAATTTATATAAAAATAAATAAATAGGCCTACATAAAAATAGGCTAATCTTTGTGAGGACGACTGGCAACAGCTGGTCTTAAATTCTTTAGACACCGCATACCAAACGACACAGACTGAAAACACTGACTGAGCTCAAATGACATTCATAATCGACCTGACAGAGGTGTTTCCCGGCTTCACAGAATGAACCGGTTCGCACTTGGAACTGAAAGTCTTACCGTTACTTGAGGGCTGATGTTTTTTTTTTTTTTACAGAATTATGCATTGCTGCTGTTTTTCTAACATTTTCTAAAACAGCTGCAAATTACAGTCCAACTGAATGGGTGAACACGCACAAATTCACAGGCGCGACATGCCCGAAACAGCCTGGATAACAAGTTGTCTAACACTGCTGTCAATCAAACTCATCAAGAATTATGCAAAAACACATTTTATTTATTTGAGATGTTATAATTGTAACGCGGGAGGCGTGACAACGGAGTTGAGGATCCAAATGCAGCTTTTATTCACAAGAGTGGTCAAAACAGGCAGGGTCAAACACCAGCAAACAGGTACAATCCAGGGCGAGACAAAAGAGCAATCCAATAAACAGTCCAAGATCAAAAAACAAGAAGGCAAGGCAAGGAAACACAGAAGCTCGAACAGGGTACAGGCTAAAAAATAATCAGCAATGTGTGTGTGGATGAGTGCACTTTGTTAGTGTCAGATAGAAACAGGGGTGGTGCAATAATGAGTTCCTAGGGCATGGGCTTTATGGGGAATGGAGTCCGGAGAGAACCAAGACAAAACCCCTTATCGTGACAATAATAGTTCTCTAATTGTGTTAAAATAGATGAAACAGTAATTATTTAACAAATATTATATTTGTATAATAAACTGGGGGGGCCGTCAGGCCCGTCCGCTGCCTACGCCCCTGATTTTAACTAATCGTTAGGCTAAGTAAGAATGTCAACATGTATTTATGTAGAGCTGAATAAAAAAAGTAGGCTATGCGTTTCTAGCCAATCGTAATTTAAATCTTAATATATTTCTTAGAAGCTGTCAATATGATTTATACGATTGTTTTGTGTCTGTGTTCATCTTGCAACCTTGTTTGTAATCTGTGCCTTGTTGTCCGTTTGTAACTGAAGACCTGGAGCAATATAATTATTCATTCTATTTGAGCCAATTGTTAAGTGAGAATATTATGTTTAAGTCATTATTTGTTCATAGAGATTCATTTAAAAAATGAAAAGGTGTGTTTCTAACCAAGGTGAACACGCTGAGCGTTAATAATATTTTTATTAGGCCGAATGTTGAAGATGTCAGTATGTTTCATGTGCATTTATTGTGTCTATAGTTCCGTTTCTGTAACTGTGGAACTGAAAATAAATAAAAGGCGTAAGTTTGTCACATCAATCGTAAGTGAATACGTGTGCAATATTTACAGAATACAATATTTAGGGCTACAGAAGCTGTCAATAATGAATGAATTATGCATTCCTAATTTATGTACTCCATTGTAACTTAAGATCCTGAGCAAGATGAATTGTTCGTTGTGAGTTTGATAAAATGTTTTAAGTTATAATTTGCTTATGGCAATTACAAATTAAAAACAGGTTAAAATGGGTAAATCTTCTACACATATTTTTGATTCTTCATTTTATTTCCTGACATTCTCCAATTCGTGTTAAAACACACCAGACATCTTTGCATTTTTAGCACGTTTTGTGTGAAATCTTGTTTATTTTGTCCATCAAAAGTGTGCTGTCACAGAATAAGATTTTAATTCCTGACGACTCGTTTAGGCGATTGCAAGCCGACTCCCCCCACCCTCTTTTTTTGTGATAGAAATAACATTATTTACCGTGCGCTGTCGGCTCACAACTTTGACAAATGTTTAGTTCACATACAGCTCAGGACACACGCATGAAAGGGTAATATTCAAAAAGGCATAATAGGTGACTTAAATACCCTAGATTTAACAAACCTATATTTCATACAAATGTACACTACATCAAAAGTTTATTTACAGTAAGATTTTTTTTTTTTAACAAGTCTCTTCTGCTCACCAAGCCTGCATTTATTTGATCCAAACTAGTACAGCAAAAACAATAAAACTTTGAAATGTTTTTACTATTCAAAATAACTGTTTTCGATTGGAAAATATTTTAAAATGTAATTTATTCCTGTGATGGCAAAAATAATTTTCAGCAGTCATTATTCCAGTCGTCAGTGTCACATGATCCTTGAGAAATAATTCTAACATGCTGATTTAATGCTCAAGAAACATTTTTTATTATTATTAATATTTAAAACAGTTGAGTACATCAGGACTCTTTGACGAATAGAAAGATTCAAAGATCAGCATTTATCTGAAATAAAAAGCTTTTGTAACATTATCCATGCACTATACCAAAAGCTTGGAGTCAGTGTATATATATATACACATATTCATTTTTAGCAGAAGAGACATTAAAAATTAAACATTAAAAATCTTACTGATCAAAAAAACCTTTTGACTGGTAGTGTATTAAAAAACATTTTCTAAAGTGCCTAAATGTCAAAATTAGCACAATATATGTGTTGAAAAAGTCTAATACACTTGAATTATTAGGCTGTGAGCCTGTTACTCATATTATTTTTGTGTTGCTGTCTGCTCTAGCTCCCTCCCTCCCTGTACAATAAATCCATGTGAATATCTGTCTCTGCTAAATTAGTGATGTTGCTACATTTCACAGCTTCTTCTGTTTTTCTCTTTCATCGAGTCCCGTGCATCGGTTCTGTTCGGTACCGTTTGACGGAACACACGTGAGCCGATTCGCTGACAGTTAAGACTAACCGATTTATGATTTATTCAGCCAATCGATTTATTATCGAATGAAAAAATCGGAAATTAGCACTTTGGTACATTGAGAAGGCAAAAATATAAAATATTAATAATAATAATAATAAAAAACACAACAAAAAAAACAGGGCAGCGGGCCAAATCAGCCGCCAGGCCGCCGGGAATTCTCCCAGTGCTCCTGATGAACAGTCCGGGCCTGGTATGAAGATAGCAGTGCAAGATAAACAGTTAAAAAACGGTTACATTTAAAACATTCTGCAATGTTTAGTCAGCTGCATTCTGGTTTATGACCCGATATTTCTTGTAATGAGTTTATTTAGAGGAAAACAAACTTCTGCTGCTCTCACAGCATGATATAAGACAACAGCAAAATATTATAATTTTCTTTGAGAAATGGCTCTGCTGGAACCTCAGGAAAATTACTGATTAGAATTTATTTGTGCCAGTTCATTGACAATTAATCATGAGAATATTAGTTGAACAGCAGCTTTGGAGTACATGGCTTTGTTTTGTCATGGCAGCTTACAGCAATAATGTCATTGAGATTTTTAAACCAAGCAGAATGCAAGCAAGCAAAGGGGAAATAATTTTATACACACCCAGACACTGAAATAATGACGAAATGATTTGAACCAGAAACAAGTGGCTGGACAAAGGTTTTTGAGGGTGACTAAATGTATTGGTAACTAATACATGACATCTCAGACACATTTGCATGCAGATAAATCTATGATGATTCAAGAAGAAAAGAACCTATTTTAAACAAACAAACCATACATATATCATAGTTTTTTTTATTTTTTTATTTTTTTTAAAGCCCCCCCTCAGACAACGTCATCAGTTTAATCATTTCAAATTAAGCATTTCTTATTAAACATTCTGTTTCACCTGGAAATATGTCACAACAGATGTAATCCAAACTGTTTAATGCTGAGTTCCAAATTGTAAGATTAATTTATTTTGCAGGTAACACTTTATTTTGATGGTCCCGTTTGAACATTCTGTTGAAAATAAGTACCATTGCACCTTCATGTCTACTAACTTTCATTAGGACTGGTCTGCAGAATATCTCTATTTATTGGATATGTTTTTGTTTTTTTTTGTTGTCAAACAGACATTCGACTTCTAACAGTAAACTTGCAATACGGTACATGTCATTATTCTAACCCTAGCAGTCTACTAATAATCTACTAACACTCTAATGAGAGTTAGTAAACATGTAGGTGCAGTGTTACTAACAGTCAACAGAATGTGTTAAAGGGACCATCAAAATAAAATGAAACCCTTTTATATACTATAGTAACAAATGTGCTTTTATCACTGCAGACCAATTAGATGGCTTGACTATATGTGTTATAAAATTAATTTGAATATATCATTTCATAATTTAAGTTAATTTATAAATGGGTCAACATTATTTGTTTATTTATTTATTAATTCACATTATTACTGTGATGTAATTCTTTGTAATAATGTCAGCAAACAGGCCAGAAACACAAAGGTAAGTTCTCAACAACAAAAAAAACAGGTTTATTGACAAACGGGCAGCGGGATGAGAAGCAACATTCTGAGGGTGAGTAATTCGAGGAAGTAAAGCTATCCAAGTCTCTTAGCTGAGGGTAATAGAAGATTGTCTCTTGCAGGTGATCCGATGGAGCGGTGGAGCGAAGGAGCATATAGGGGTAAGTAAACACAGGTAAGTAGTCAGGCTAGTAAGGCTAAGCAAACTGTAGACCAGCCCTGTACCATGAAGCCAGATTAGCTTTCTAGCCTGGTAAGTTTCAGTTTAGTTTGCACCAACTCCTGGATTTTAGGGACCATGAAAGTGGCTTGGCTTTTAGCTGCGTCCATTGCCATAGTAACTTACACTCCATGGCTAACCTGCTCTGGGGCAGGTTATGTTCAGAGTTATTGTCTGTCAATTGAATATTGACCAATCAGGACGTGGCAAAGTGAACACTGTCTGACGCCAAAAAAGTCACTCCCCAGTTTAACTTGCTCCAAACATTAAAGGCGCTAGTACTAAAATACTGTCTGCTTTAATGCTAATTACTAGTATTTTATATGATTATATGATGTATAATTATTAGTAAGTAAAATTTTTTAAACACATAGCAAATTAGTTAAACAGTTATTATAAATAATTATGTTTATGAATGTACTACAGATCGTATTTAATATAAATAAGCTTTAGAATTAATAGATAAAGCTTTAAAAATGACTACGTTACCTTACATGTTCGAGTCTCTATCGCTTTATATAACAAGTTTCACTTGTGACTGCACTGATAAAGCAATTTATTTTATTTGTCCTCTTTCATGAACAAGTACTTTTTCATTGTAAATGCATTTAAATTAATCATATTCTTCAATCTCTTAACCTTTAGCTTTTAACCAAGGCTCGTGATTGGCTGTTCGACAGTGATGTCACAAATTCATGTACTTAAAAAGATGAGAGAGGCCTGTTTTTTCATCATAGGTATACCTCAACTATGAGGGACAAAATGAGAAAAAAAATCCAGAAAATCACATTGAGGATTTTTAAAGAATTTATTTGCAAATTATGGTGGAAAATAAGTATTTGGTCAATAACAAAATTTCTTCTCAATACTTTGTTATGTACCCTTTTTTGGCAATGACAGAGGTCAAATGTTTTTTCTGTAAGTCTTCACAAGGTTTTTCACACACTGTTGCTGGTATTTTGGCCTATTCCTCCATGCAGATCTCCTCTAGATTAGTAATGTTTTGGGGCTGTCGCTGGGGAATACGGATTTTCAACTCCCTCCAAAGATTCTCTATGGGGTTGAGATCTGGAGACTGGCTAGGGCACTCCAGGACCTTGAAATGCTTCTTACGAAGCCACTCTTTTGTTGCCCGGGCGGTGTGTTTGGGCTCATTGTCATGCTGAAAGACCCAGCCACGTTTCAACTTCAAGGCCCTTGCTGATGGAAGGAGGTTTTCACTCAAAATCCCACGATACATGGCCCCATTCATTCTTACGTTTACACGGATCAGTCGTCCTGGTACATTTGCAGAAAAACAGCCCCAAAGCATGATGTTTCCAACACCATGCTTCAAAGTAGGTATGTGTGCTTTGGAGCATCAGCATGAATCACGACAAGTTGAGTTTTTACCAAAAGGTTTTATTTTGGTTTCATCTGACCATATGAAATTCTCCCAATCCTCTTCTGGATCATACAAATGCTCTCTAGCAAACTTCAGACAAGCCTGGACATGTACTGGCTTAAGCAGGGGGACACATATGGCACTGAATGATTTGAGTCCCTGGCGGCGCAGTGTGTTACTTATGGTAGCCTTTGTTACTTTGGTCCCGGCTCTCTGCAGGTCATTCACTAGGCCCCCCGTGTGGTTCTGGGATTTTTGTGTTTTGTTTTTTGCTCACAGTCTTGTGATCATTTTGACCCCACGGGGTGAGATATTGCGTGGAGCCCCAGATCGAGGGAGGTTATCAGTGGTCTGTTTTGTCTTCCATTTTCTAATAATTGCTCTCACATTTGATTTCTTCACACCAAGCTGCTTACTATTGCAGATTCAGTCTTCCCAGCCAGGTGCAGGTCTACAATTTTGTTTCTGATGTCCTTTGACATCTCTTTGGTCTTGGCCATAGTGGAGTTTGAAGTGTGACTGTTTGAGGTTGTGGACAAATGTCTTTTATACTGATAACAAGTTCAAAAAGATGCCATTAATACAGGTAACCAGTAGAGGACAGAGGAGCCTCTTAAAGAAGAAATTACAGGTCTGTGAGAGCCAGAAATCATGCTTGTTTGTAGGTGACCAAATACTAATTTTACAGAGGAATTTACCAATTAAATCTTTAAAAATCCTACAATGTGATTTCTGGATTTTTTTTCTCATTTTGTATCTCATAGTTGAGGTATAACTATGATTAAAATTACAGGCCTCTCTCATCTTTTAAAGTGGGAGAACTTGCACAATTGCTGGCTGACTAAATACTTTACTCTTGCCCCTTGTAATACAAAGCAAATTAGAATTCACAAAGATTGTTGCACACACCAAGTACATCCAATTTACTTAACATACACATTAACTGTTAATGAAACTGTGCCGAGAGAATTAATATTACACTTCATGCAAATCCTTCCGAGAAGCAAACGAAGTATCAGTTATGTGATTTATTGGTACTTTACATTTATTTCACACGTTGCATAGGCTACTCGTAGTTTCTTTTGCGCTTTAGTGAAATGATATACAGCCGCCGCATTTGCGCGTGCAATTGAAGAGTTACGAAAATAACGATAGAATAATGAGACTGACATTAAGCCTGGCAAAATCTCATCTGACCACAGATATTTAAGTAAAGAGTGCCTGAGAAAAACCTGCTGTCCCGATTAAGATGCGTCTGACAGAAGTGTCAACAACTTTCACGCATGTCTTTCAAAATAAAATCTTGCATTAGAAAAACATTTAGAATTATGTTTTGTGTTGTTGTTGTTGTTGTTGAGGTTGTTTCTTTTACTGTACACTCCGTGACCAACTCAGAACGGTCTTGCGACCCACCAGTTGAGGAACACTGCCCTAGACCATACATTACATCTGTATTTAAATCAAACCTTATAAACACAGTGAAACTAATGCATAAACCACAGAGTGATTGCATTCATGATCATAAACTGTTAAATATGTATAGCTGATGGAGATGATCATGGCATAACAACTTCATTTAGATCTCTGATTGCTGACATTTAATCTATTCAAAAGAGCTGTGAAATCTTTTCTTGTATGTACAGAGTTGATTACCTTATTCAGTCAATCTAAGGGCAAAGCTTATTTAGTGAAGGAAAACACATCGAATCTCATTACACAACAAAAACAAGCGGTACAGTCAATGTCATTCAGTGTTTTTATGCAACAGAAAATGGCTTGTGTTTAACCACCAGTTTTCATGTTGCATACCTTTCAGACTTCCTTTATTTTATCTGGGTTTGAAGAAATCTTGCCAAGGGCATTCTCTACACCAGGAGATCTAGAATCAGAAAACAAGCTATGGCATCAAAAGACGCCTTTGAATTTTCTAGAGCAGTTTCTCTCCACTCATTACATACTCGTTTTATTGCTCATTAATACACTGTGCTGATAAGCAGACTAAATGCTGTGCCAAAAGCATAATTAATAAATGAGTATAATTCATGCGGGTGATCCAGTTTAACCTTCATCCTCTAGAGCTGAAGTGTGTTTAAAGACAAGATGAGGAAATATACTCTTCATATGGTGACTAACTGCTACAGTACATGACTTTGCCAGGGTCATCACTGCAGAAACAGGAATCAGCAGAGTCATCCGACAGTACGGGCCAGTGCTGTATCTTCTTTCTTTCACACGCTTGACCCACATTTCTGCTCTGTTATCTGTGAATGCTTCTCAGTGGTCCTGAGGCTGATTACAATTTTTATTTTATTTATTTATTTATTTATTTTTTGCTTTGCTGCTGAGCTTGACCTGATAAAGATGGTTTGGCCAGCTGACTTTCAAATGGAATAGAGAAAGCTTTGTTTCTGTTTGGGAGCTGTGAGCCGATGGTACATTGCCCAACCTATAAAATATAACACTCAATAACGAATAAGAAAAAGATCAAAAGTAGTACACTGTAGTAGGGATAGTAGCCAAACCAACCCCCCAACACACACACACTTATACAAACTCATGGAAGATTAATAGAAACTAAAACTGCTCATAAATACAGTTGGACCTGCCGGGGAAATGGATGAAGGGGGTGCTTAAGGTTGAGGTTAAGTACATATCTTCTTCCATTTATTGGGGGAAAAAAAACTCCAAAGGTTCAGGCACTAACTGTACCATACCCATGCCAAAACCATATAAGTAAAATATATTTATATTTCTTCAGTAATGGTGTTTGTTTTCACTTCCTGAAGGCTGTACAGCTCCAAACATATTCACATGCAAATCTTATGACACTTCTAAAATGTTCCAAATGCTTCATTAAGCTCCTGCTGTTATCATGCTATGTTATTTGAGTTAATTAGCTAGCGCTGAGTCATTTTAGTTAATTATGAGCACTATGCTATTTTAGTTAATTAGCACTTGCACCCAGTGCTTGTTTTGGATAAGGTAATACATAAGCTGATGAACCAATAACAAATCACCAAAAGGGAATCACAAGGCATGATTTGTTTCTGTTATTTAACAGGTTTGAGCCATGGATTAATTGTTTTATCTATATTTGTTATTATATTTTAAGGTGAAATCAGTGTGAAATATCGCAGCCTGTGAGAGGCAAATTATTTAGACATTTGTGACTGATTATTTTAACTCAAAACTGTCCATCTTATTCCATTCACAATCCGGTTTAATAAGGCACTGTGTGCACTTTTCTGTGTAAAAATGATCAGAAAACATTTCTGCCAAACAAATATATACATTTGAATGAATTATTACCCACTTGGTTATTTGGAGATTAAAAATGATCACTGCATTGTACATGATTGTCCATGTACATGTTTTTCTTGTGCATTTTAAATATGTTTTAAATCTGAATGTGATTCCTTACTCATCAGCAAGTTTGGCAGAGGCACAAATTGACTTGAGGAAATGGGCTATCTGTTGGCAATATAGTAGTAAATGATCACTTACAATGAAACCAAATACAACAACAAAACGTAATCAGACTAAGCAGACAGAAGATATTCAGCAGAATCCCCAGACCCTGTCCAAATGAGTAACTAATTCCTTTGCCCATTCTCCACTGAGAGTATAAAAAATTAATTCACATTTAAAGAATCCTTTGTACTTTCTAATAAGGTCTTCACTTATGTATGACTGCATTAAAAGTAATGACCATAAAACCCAACCTTTTCATTTTTTTTTTATTTTACTCATTGCATTATCAAAGTAAATCCCAATGGGATTCATAATGAGTTTTTTACTGGTGCAAAACCTTCCATATGTAGCCCTAATGGACATGAAAATGGGTTCTAGTTAAGCTGAGCCATGCTGTATTCCTGTGGCTTGCAAACCTATTTTTATCTAAAACTAAACATCACTGAGAGGCCATATGTCTAGACTGAACAGAAAAACTTGCACTTAATTCAAACATCTAAATGTTTAAACAGAGGGGTCAGCAACCTTAGACACACAGGCCAAATACAAATCTTTGAATATCAAACTACCACTTTCAGTAATCATTTCTCCTTTATCATAATCAGTCTGTTTTATTCAGTTATGAGGTGTAAGTTAAAAGCTCCAGCTGAATCACAGCTGTAATAATTTGCATAATTTATTCATTTAATGGAGCATGCTGGGAAATAGAGTCCAGCTTCTAGCACCAGGTGGGCTGGGTGGATGTGCACAGTGATTAACAAGAAAAATTTTAATGGCACTTCATGTCAAAAAGGTTTCCGACCCCTGTTCTAGAGTGTGTAAACACGGTCAAAGGTCCTCTCTTGGAGTTTAATGGTTATGCATTTCCCACAAGCGCTTTGCATTAATTGCTTGCAAAGTTGCAAATGAAAAAGAACAGACTGCCTGTGGACTACTAATTTCAACCTGCATGGATGTAACTTTCCAATAATCTAGTTGCAAGTGATTTTGTACACGAATAGCAGTTTTTAACATAGTATTCTGAACTTTAAAATGAAATATTAAGTTTGAAGCTGTGTGTGTATAAATGTCTACATGCTCTTTCATTTAAGACAAGCTAACAGAAAGGTGGATGGCCTGTATCCCTTAAGAACAGTAGCAGAACACAATCTTTGCCAGAAGATTCTTCCATGTTTACAACACTCTCTACATCACTAACCAGAGAGTCAGTTATTGTTTCTTTAGAAAATAAACCGCTCAACTGCAGTGTCTGACAAAGATGCCATAGAAGTCCAACGAAGGTGCAGTCATGTTGGCTACCATAATAAAAAGTGGGTAACACTTTACTTGAAGGGGTGTGCATAAGACTGACATGACACCTTCTTCATAATCATGACATGACACCTACATAATCATGACATGACACATGTCATGAATATGAAGGGTTTTTATGCATGTTTATGACAACTGTCATTAAGTGTCATTCGCTCAGTTATGTAATTTTTAATGCAAAGATGACATTGTTTGAGATGTCTTTGTTATGGGCTATGGTTAGGGGTAAGGGTAGGGGTAGGGTTAGGTCAAATAATGTCATATTTGCATTAAAAATGACATAACTGAGCGAATGACACTTAATGACAGTTGTCATAAACATGCATAAAAACCCTTCATATTCATGACATGTGTCATGTCATGATTATGTAGGTGTCATGTCATGATTATGAAGGTGTCATGTCAGTCTTATGCACACCCCTTCAAGTAAAGTGTAACCAAAAAGGGTACAAAGGCAGTGAAGTTGACTAAACATAAATTGCTTACGTTTCGTAAATGCCTTGAAATGGCATCCTGGTATGCACTTTTGCTGCATATGAATAACATATGCATCATTATCAGGCAAAAGCTGGGTGTGTTAACCATGGCACACTTTCTTCTAGCTCATTAATGTACCAAGATCTTGTCAGCTTCTGTATGTTGTCACAATCCGTCGCCAAGGCCGTTACGACTTCTCAACAGCTGCAGAGAGAGTTTGCTCTCTCAGTGATAATCAAGTTTCACCTTTGACAGCCTAAATCAGGGGTGTCCAAACTCAGTCCCTGGAGGGCCGGTGTCCCGCAGAGTTTAGCTCCAACCCCAATTAAACACACCTGATCCAGCTAATCAAGCTCTTACTAGGCATACTAGGAACTTCCCAGCAGGTGTGTTGAGGCAAGTTGGAGCTAAATTCTGCAGGACACCGGCCCTCCAGGACCAAGTTTGGGCACCCCTGGCCTAAATAAATGTTTTTCTTCTTATTCTTCTTTTTCTTTACTACACACCAAGTAGGTTCATTTCAAGCTTAGTGACAAGTCTGTGTCAGACTTTGGGTTCTAATTATAATCTTGTAAAAGCTCATTTACTATGGATTAATGGTATACTCATAGAAAAGCTATTGTTATCATGCCCCAGTGCTTAACAGTCACATATCAGTGTATATTCCACAAAATTATCGACAAATTTTGTTGTAATTAATTATCTTCTGAATTAAAGAGTTTTGCATATAGCGGAACTTTGATTAAAAGCAAAGAAAATCATGGAAGAATTGGGTCATGGTACTTTTCCTATTACATACAGAGACTTGTGACTGTAGATTTACAATTATTTGCAATTAGCAGATTCTGACTACCAGACGAAGCATGCTTTCAGTGTAGCCAATAGTCAAGGGTGCACTGGTTGGCGTGGGTCCTCTCTGGTAAAATCGCTTCTGTTTGGTGCCCCCGGGGACATGAGATGGTTCCTCCTTGGTAGTTTGTGTCCTACATAGACTGCATACTCTGCGTATAGTGAGCAGTGGTACTGCATACTTTAAACAAATAAATAACTTGGGAACTGTAAGTATGTGTAGCTGAACAGCTATGAGTTATTGCAAATGTGTAGGCATGTGCCTGAATTTAAGGCACAGCTTAAAAAAATATTAGTGAATTCAACTGAATAACAGGAACAAGTTTGTCAGATTAAATAGTCAGACTGACAGACAAGCACAGGGACATGAAGCAATATCAACATTTTTTTTAAATTACATGGCAGTGGTGAGTCTGTAAAGCAAATATTACAAAATTTTGATGAAAGTGTGACCTAAACTTGATGGCCAGGGCCAAATGCGATTGCCTTGTTGCATGTTGTCTTCTTTAGTATGCGCATCTCAAAAATCAGAATGCGTCAATAGTTGGCTAACATTAAACTAAGACACTTTATGATACATGTTATTTTTATTCGTCTTTCCTTCTTTTTGAAATGTCTATGTTAATGTTTTAAAGCTTCAGATCAAGATAAACAATAACATGTCTCTGTGTCAGTAGCAGCAGCAGCAGCAGTAGTGGCATTTTGCTCATTAATAAACCAATGTTAAAGAATAAATCATTTGAGTGAAGGAGGTGTGAAAGAAACAGTTAGACCTGCTTTGTTGTCATTTTCAGAAGGCTTAAACATTTATTCTTGTAGCTCAGAACAGTAGAGCATGAATCTAGCAATGCTAAGGGCATGTGTTTAGTCATCAAGTAATGCATGAACTAATGAAATGTATAAATTGAATGGAATGCAAGTTGCTATACAGTACAGTAGGCTTTACAGGGTTACACTGGGTTGGAAGAAGGTGTTTTAAATTAGAAATGATTGCACGCTTCACCTTTAAATAAATAATGTTCTGCAGAATAAATATAATGCTCAGCATGCAACAAAAGAGCTGTAATTTGTCGCATACTATATCTGACCACAAACTGCCACATGCCCAGATGGCCACAATGTTTTAAGAGTTGAAGCAGACATTTGGAGATGGATGCATTGCATTATGGGAAACAGCTAGCAAGTTCTGGCTTTGTCAATGAGCAGGTGTCCCCATATTTTTAGCCATGAAAAATTACTCCATGGTAAACAGCACATTGTTAAAGCTTCATTCTGGATGTGGTTTCTTCCATACTGTCCTTTTACAGAGGAGGAATTCGTTTGATATTTCCTAACATCTGTCTGTTTTCTTCTGATGTGCGGTGGTCAAGCAGTCCCACATCATGCTTGCAGCTGAGGCTTGTGCTGAATCTCCACATGAGTGATGTCTGCTGTTTTCATCCCTTTCCCTGCCTTAAGCGACGTGGAAGAAACCTTTAAATGAGGCCTGCTTTCAAGTCGTCCCAGGGTGCAGGTGCACACCTCTAATATCAGCATTTTCTAACAGCCTGACAGCCGTTTCGCTCAATACATTGCTCATGCCGGGAGTCCTGCTTCGGAGCAGAACACCTGTCTGGATGTCTGGCACTCTGTGCCCGGAGCTAACCACCTGGCATATGAGTATTTACTTTGGGGGAATTCAGAAGTGCTCAAGGCCTGATCTTTCCTGCGGCATCTTCTCGGGGGAAATTGCTGGCAAGGATGAATAGGATTCCAGGTGCTGCTAAATAATTAGCAGCAAAGGAGCTAACAACAATAGCAGCACTTATGCGCTCTTCAAGGTTTCTCCAAAAAAATGCTAATCATCTATCACCTACTTTTTCAGGCTAGCCTTGAAGAAAGCAATATCAAATAAATCAAAAAGACCATAAGATGTAACTGAGTAGCAGTTATCGGAGAAGCGGTTATTATAGCCAATAGACACGGTCTGAAATTATGGGGCACATGATAATTTGATATCATGAATAAATCAAATAATCATCAGCATACAGTAATTCTTCTTTCTGATCCTTTGAACAGTGCTAAAAATCTCATGAGAAATAGTTTAGATAAGACTTCAGAGAGTCATGCATTTCTTCAGAGGAGCTGGTACATGACATTGTGAAACCTCTCATTTTAAGCAAAAGTGATATTTATATTTATTAATGCTGTTTCGTTTTTACCTTTATATTCATCAAAGAATCTTGAAAAAAAAAAAAAAAAGTATCATGGTTTCAATAAAAATCTTAATCAGCACAACTGTTTTCAACATAATAATAATAAATCAGCATATTAGAATAAATGTAGCCTTGGTGAGCATGAAAGACTTATTTAAACACAGTACATAATCTTATGCTCCCAAACTTTTGAACGCATGTGTTTGTGTTGTTGTGTGTGTACCGGTATTTACTTCACGGTATGTGTGTGACCAAATGTTCCCACAAGGATAGTAATACTAGTCAATGTTGGCCTTGTGGGGACATTTTTAGGTCCCCATGGAGAAACAAGCTTATAAATCATACAGAATTAGTTTTTTTGAGAAAGTAAAAATGCACAAAGTTTCCTGTAAGGGGTAGGTGTAGGGGTAGGGGTGGTGTAGGGCAATAGCACATACAGTTGTTTTTGAAACCAGTTTTTTATTTTTTTAAAAACCATTACGCTATGGAATTCCCATAAAAAAATGGAAACACAACCATGTGTGGTGTGTGGGGGTGGGGGGGGGGGGGGGGGGGGGTGTTTCAGACACATAAATAGTATAATTAGCCATAAAAGTAATAAAGATATGGATAACTGACCTTGAGAAAATGTAGTCAATAAGGTTGTGGTAATAAAAGCTTTCCCCCTGTCTAGCCTATCCCTGCCCCATAATAGCCCATTTCCAGGTGCAGTGTTTGGAAAGAAGCCAACACGTCTATTCTCAGCTGTCTAACGACTGGCAGCACAGCGTGCAATAACATTCCTCCGCGAGGAACATGTGCTGCAGTGATGTGCTGTTTGGCAGCCAGGGCACATCCCCTATCGCCTGTGAAATTTGTACTATTGCATCGCTGAGCATATTTACCCAGCATTTATTCTTTAGCATTGTGTAGTAAGTTATTGTATGTAATATTAGACTTTTGGGAAAATCACCTAATTTAACACACAATGTTTAAAATCCAAATTAATTGTTTAATTCATATGTTTATATAATGCATGGGATTAAAAGGATTCTTCACCCAAAAATCCAAATTGTGTTAATATTTACTAATCCCTAAATTGTTCCAAACCCTGAATACTGTTTTTCTGTAAAACACAAAGCAGCGTTTTTGAATACTCACACAGCTCTTTTCCATATGATAGTTGAATAGGGACTACTGTATATATTTTTGAGGTTTATTTATTTATTTGGGAAATGATATGAGGTTATAGAAAAATATTAATTACATTTTTTGCATAAACTATTCCTTTAATATGAATCTGGAGCTGGGGCTGTGGCTGATGAAGCCATATTCCATTATAATGTAGAAATTGTTTATACCATTTTCTTTTTAAAGGTCAGCAAGGCCCCTGCAGAAGATGTGCAGAGAAGTTCTTTTGTGATTGAAGTCTTCCAATTACCCAGATGATTGTGCCAGGACACGGGCAGTGAGAAAGCCAGAGGTGCCAATAGTTATAGCAGTATGTAATGACTACTGCAGGGGCACCAACTGGGCTGGCGTGTTCTTGCTCCACCTCGGCATGACCCATAGTTCCCAACTCTTAATTGAGTCGGTGATAAGTTTTCTCTCATTTTGCCACTGAGGGCCAACTGGGACAGAGTCAATTAAACCTACTGTGGTGTGGGAGTCACAGACTCCACAAGCCCATGATTATCTCCATCTACTCCTGAAAGGATCATCACATTTACACATGAGGAGGAAGCAGATCCAACTTTACTCTTCATTTGGAAAATGTACGTCACATTTACGAATGCTGAAATACATACGTGGCTCCACTGAAGAATCAAACTCAGTTGTTAAATAGATGCCATGTGCATATCTGATAATAAAATATCAGATTACTAATATCTTACCCCATACTATAACTTCACCAATGAGCTGTACTGTAGTCCAAAAAAAGCAGCCACAGGAAAATAAATTGTAGCTCTTCCAAAGAAAGCACAAAAGAGAACATGACTCATGTAAACAAACTTTTACATGGTCAAATTATAAAGAATTAAACATAAGCAACTGAAGGCAACATTTTGGTAACAATTAAAGAGGTCATATGATACATTTTTCATGATTTAGTTTTCTTCCCTGAGGTCTATTTATAATGATTAAAATGTTTTTGTCAAAAACAGTACAAAACTTTTTGTGACCATTTACACCCACTTTCTGCCCCATATAATTAAAGAAATCAAAGGGCCATGTTAATGAACACAACTTTTATGCATTTTGAAATCTAAACGCAATCGCCGGAAGTAAATTGCTAAATTCAGGCCATAAACAAACTACACCACTATAAATACAATGAGACTGTAAAAGCGGGCTACTAAGTAGATGAGTTTACCAGTAACACTTTAGTATAGGGACCCAATTTTCACTAATAACTAGTTGCTTATTAGCATGTCTATTAGTAACGTGTTGCCTGATTATTAGTAAGAAAATATTCTGCATGACCATATTCTACTGTACATCCCTAATCCAATACCAATACACCCAATACCTAAACTTAACAACTACCTTACTAACTATTAATAAGCAGCAAATTAGGAGTTTATTGAAGCAAAAGTCAAAGGTTTCTTAATAACAAAAATTGAACCTTAAAATAAAGTTTGACTAGTTTACCTGTTCAGCTTGTTACTTTAGGTTACCACCTTTTCAAGACAAGTGAAGGGTTTAAAAAAATCTCAAGAGGGCAATCTCAACCTTACTTCAGACATTAACCAAAGACCCATTCACTAAACCTATTGACTTCATGAGGATGGAAGCAGAAGTGCTAAAATGCTAACTTGTTTCCAGGTTTTGACCTACAAAAGCACTCTGTATCAGCAAATGCAAATCTGGCAAGGGTACACTTGTTGTACACAACAAGTATGCTGTATCAAACGCCTCATTTTATAATGTAAGTGCATGGTAGATAAAGACATGTAATATAAAGTGGAACACTAAAATGGCATGAGATTAATATTAATCAGATAATAGTATCAGATAATGGTTAGTACTTAAATGTCATATACGGGTTTGAAACATAAAAATAAGAATCAGGATTCTGGAGTTTTCTGGCCTTGATCACAAATAATGTCTCTCAACTTTTCCAGCCAGTCCTGACAATCCAGTTTTAATAGGCTTTGTCCTGTCCTGTCTTCATTTCCTTTACATCAGTGGCAATATTATTCACCACCTTTGTATGCTTCTCCTTCACTCTGCCAGGCTGCCACATGGAAAACAGCTCCTGTGTATCTGCGGCTCAAGATGATCTGAAGAATTGACCTTTCCTTTTGAGGAGGACTGCCACTGGCCACACTCCTCTGGAGAAGGCCCATCAGGAATGAAAGGCTCTTGGAAATCACATTTGAAAAGGTCAGGGCGCACCCAGAATGAACTGGACCTGCTAGTCTGACAAACAACATGCTACTTTTTTATACCTCCATCTCGTCTGACAGGGAAAAAGAAACAGCAAGCTCTGTTGAGTGTGTAAAAATACTTCAATGCACAGTCTCTCTGCATTTTTTTCCCCACTTTAGCTTATCAAGGCTTGCATGCTGATGTATTTCAGGCCTCAGCCTGAGATAGTTTGAATGATATTTCTGACTAAGCCTAAATAAAATCCTGAACTTTCAGAACACACTAAAGGTAATTTGCAGCTTGTGTTAATGATGCAATGGATCTGCATAATGCAGTTATATAAATGTGACTCCACAAAAATAGCACAAGGGCACGACTCTCATCAGCAAAAATTAAGGCAATCCCAGGTGAAGCAAGACCAAACAGCTAAGGCTATGCAAACTGGATTGACAGGTAACATTGCATTTCTAAAACTAAACCAGCTACTGCTTGGAAATCTGATTTTTAATTGGGTATATATTTTAGTGTATTTTTGGTTTGAAGGCTGAGGGTTATTTACACATACACACACCCACACAAAGCTAATATCAAAGAGCTGACAACAGTATCACACATGCGTGAATATTATTTTTAATATAAAACTATGACATTACTACATGGATGTGCTGAGGTAACTAAGTGCCCTTTTATATTGACAATGCTTTCACACAATCACTCCTTTCTTGGTACATAGATCCGTTGCAGGCTCTATTTTGGTGGTATAATAATAATCCACAAAATTATCTACAATTATATGTGTCTACCTTATTTTTTTCATGTTTATTATTATTGTGCATCATTTTAGTTTTTTAAAATTATGTTTTCATAGATTTTTTTTTCAGTATATTATTTCTGTAACACAATGTGTCACATTCTTATTATCTGGTTTACTGTACGCAATGCCAAAGTACTGTATAAGCGATCAATGCTTATTTCCCGTAATGCTATTTGTAAGGTATTTGATACTTTTTACCAGAACATAATATTTGGTGCTCTGAGCAAGTATTGTATTGCATTCTTTCAATAATACAATCAAACATTCTTTTGAGACAAACTTTAAACTAGAGAACAATCTCATGCTTGAAACTCCTTTCTGCACTGAGCCCCAAACCTGTTTACCCTTTTCCTCATTTCTCATTATAGTTTTAATGAAGGTGTGAACTTGTGAAATGAAGTTGATACAAACTTCTGCAGTTGTATAAGCGAGACCAGGACTAGTTGTCACAATTTTACTCCAGTAAATGTTTCTCAGGGTACATTTATTTCTGAAAGTGACTTTCTGTTAATACACACTTGAAGTCTTGGATACAAAAAAATCTGTTCACTGTTATTGCCTCCCCCCCAAACAACAAAGGTGCATTGTCTTTAATGCACACTGTTGTGAAGATATAGTGTAAGTCATTCATAGGTTGATTCACCTGAAAAAGTGTCTTTGTCACACTATCAAAGCATTGCTTTGTATGTGGCAAGACATTGCCTGCTGTGCCAATTCAGCGGTGTCAATCAGAGAAAGGACAATCTTTTCAAATGATCAATGGAAGACGGGGAAAGTGTTCAAGAAAACAAACATTTCTGTAATTTGACTTTTGATCCAAAACCTTATAATTACTGAGATATTGTGACAATTATAAAATTCTGCTGATCACATTTCTTAAATTGTACAAATTGCTACATGCCTCCATCTCTTTAAAATTCTTGAGGCATCCAGCCTCTTCTCCTTTAGTTTCATAATTAGGTTTAGTAGGGTATCTTTGAGATGCATGGAGTTGAGTGTCACACTTGAGTTCCTAAGTTGCAGACAGAAAGCCAAAACTGTTTAGCCTTTTCCACATCCCTCATATATATTATACGAACATGAGAACGGAGACAGCTCCAGGTTATGACACGTATTGTAAACCGCAAATCCCTGGTGGAGCAGAATGCTGAACTTGACACTGTGCCAGCACCACTTCAGTGACAAATTGTTAGGTGCCTCGTTACGTGCGTTGAGTGGACAAAAACACATGTACACACTGTCTGTTCCATTATGGGAACTTTGACCAATACACGGCTCTGCAGTCAGGCTGTATAATCAGTTTCCAGAGAAAAGGCTTTGCAGCTATTTAAAAGCTGATTGCAAATTTGCAAATGGCATTTTTTTTATCTTAACCTCCAACTTTACTTGACAACTGAAAACCTTGCTGTATGTATTACCTCAGAGCTAAATACTTAAAAACCTTTGGCTATAGCTCTTTACTCTATGGTTTTATACATGGTCTATTAGGGGTGTAACGGTACACGTATTCGTACCGAAAAGTTTTGGTACGGGTCTTTCGGTTTGGTACGCATGTTTACCGAACAAATCGCACCATTTTTTTCAGGAAATTCAGACAATAAATGCTGTTTTGGCGCTCTTTGACATGGCTCAACAGATTGCTGTGTAAACACCTCAGTTCTAATGGCAGCACAGAGCGCAAGTGAGCGCGATCATCCCTTCCTCTTTATTACTAGTTTTAACGTGAAATATACATGAATGAACATCTCACACCTAACGTAATCGCTCAATTTAAGATATCATTAAAACAGCATGTAAACAAAATGTCAGGTAGCATTTTAATTACCTCAGGAAAGTTATTAGTGTCTACAGCTCGTTATTTTTTGCTTAGATAAATTAAAGTCTAAAGAAGAGCATTTTGAGAATATTAGACTACATACTCATATTATATATAATATATATTATTATATATAATATATATATTTATTATTATTATTATTATTATAATTATTATTAGTTATTATTATTATTATATTATTATATTTGCTTTTACCTGTTAGTGATGTTTTAATTATTTAATGTATGTTTAAATAAATCTTTTATGAAACAAGTTATGACAGCCACTCTTTAAATTATTATACTTCAACAACAAATAAAAATGGAATAATTTAGAAGTTCATTTAAAAACTATTTACATGTTTGCATACATTTTTTTTTGTGTGTGTTGGTTATTGTATCTAAAAATAAACAGAAATTGAATTTAAGTTTGGGCTCTGTTTTTAATTGTAACCTTATAGTAATGTCAAAAGGCTCCCTATAGTTTAGAGCAGAAGCTGAGGTAGATTTATACCCCTAAGAAAATTGTAATTATAATTGAATTTATTTAAAGAACGAGCAATTTGTTCAGTAAACCATTGTTTAATAAAAATAAAAAAAAAGCTATTTATGTTAAGTTTTTTTCCTCCTGCTGTACCGAAACCATACCGAACCGTGATGTTACCGAACCATTTCCTTACAGCAATAACTATTGCAACAGCTTTTTATTTTTCTCACAATTACCCATGCCTTGTAGCCTATGTGACACACTGATGATAATGTATATGGCAGTCGGAAAGACAACTGGGTGGCCTACTGGAATGGTGGTTCCTATAAGTCAAAGCATAAGTATGGCCACAAGTGACACAAACATGGCTGTCAATGTCTTTGGGTGTTGAAAGTAAACTGATGCTATAGAGCTGCCCTAGTGGCATTTAATTGTTTGTTCTGGTATGCTTTCAGAACATGAGTGTGCAAGATTATTGTTCTAGCTCAAACAAACCAGAACAAGGAAAGTAATGAGGCAAATGCCAAGCATGAGAGACAAATATATGCAGATGTTATCAAGAAAAAAAATGTAAACAAATTATTAAGAGTTTGATGTGCTCTTGGTTACTGCCATTTCCATGATTTCATCTGCCATAAGTTACATGACAGCCTAAGGTCAAATAATTTGATTGATTGATTGATTGATTGATTGCTGATTGATTGACTGATTGATTGATTGATGATTCTCCTAAGACTGGTCCCAATTTCTCTATACAGTAACCAGAGATAACAAACGTGTTTCACTATATATGTACATACAGTGGGGAAAAAAGTATTTATTCGCCACCAATTGGGCAAGTTCTCCCACTTAAAAAGATGAGAGAGGCCTTTAATTTTCATCATAGGTATACCTCAATATGAGAGACAAAATGAGGGGAAAAAAAAAATCCAGAAAATCACATAGTAGGATTTTTAAAGAATTAATTGGTAAATTCCTCTGTAAAATAAGTATTTGGTCATCTACAAACAAGCAAGATTTCTGGCTCGCACAGACCTGTAACTTCTTCTTTAAGAGGCTCCTCTGTCCGCCACTGGTTACCTGTATTAATGGCATCTGTTTGAACTCTTTATCAGTATAAAAGACACCTGTCCACATCTCAAACAGTCACACTCTAAACTCCACCATGGCCAAGACCAAAGCGCTGTCAAAGGACACCAGAAACAAAATTGTAGACCTGCACCAGGCTGGGAAGACTGAATCTGCCATAGGTAAGCAGCTTGGTGTGAAGAAATCACCTGTGGGAGCAATTATTAGAAAATGGAAAACATACAAAACCACTGATAATCTCCCTCGATCTGGGCTCCACGCAAGATCTCACCCCGTAGGGTCAAAATGATCACAAGAACTGTGAGCAAAAATCCCAGAACCACACGGGGGGACTAGTGAATGACCTGCAGAGAGCTGGGACCAAAGTAAAAGGCTACCATCAGTAACACACTGCTCCGCCAGGGACTCAAATCCTGCAGTGTCAGAAGTGTCCCCCTGCTTAAGCCAGTTCATGTCCAGGCCCGTCTGAAGTTTGCATTTGGATGATCCAGAAGAGGATTTTGAGAATGTCATATGGTCAGATGAAACTTAAATAGAACTTTTTGGTAAAAACTCACTTGTCGTGTTTGGAGGAGAAAGAATGCTGATTTGCATCCCAAAGAACACCATACCCTACTGTGAAGCATGGGGGTGGAAAAATCATGCTTTGGGGCTGTTTTTCTGCAAGGGACCAGGACGACGATCCGTGTAAACGAAAGAATGAATGGGGCCATGTATCTTGAGATTTTGAGTGAAAACCTCCTTCAATCAGCAAGGGCATTGAAGATGAAACGTTGCTGGGTTTTTCAGCATGATAATGATCCCAAACACACCGCCCGGGCTACGAAGGAGTGGCTTCGTAAGAAGCAGTTCAAGGTCCTGGAGTGGCCTAGCCAGATGGTCTCCAGATCTCAACCCCATAGAAATCTTTGGAGGGAGTTGAAAATCCGTGTTGCCCAGCGACAGCCCCAAAACTTTACTGCTCTAGAGGAGATCTGCATGGATGAATGGGCCAAAATACCAGCAACAGTGTGTGAAGACTTACAGAAAACTTTTGACCTCTGTCATTGCCAAAAAAGGGTATAATAACAAAGTATTGAGATGAAATTTTGTTATTGACCAAATACTTATTTTACCAAGGAATTTACCAATGAATTCTTTAAAAAATCTACAATGTGATTTTCTGGATTTTTTTTCTCATTTTGTCCCTCATAGTTGAGGTATACCTATGATGAAAATTACAGGCCTCTCATCTTTTTTAGTGGGAGAACTTGCACAATTGGTGGCTGCCTAAATACTTTTTTGCCCCACTGTACTAAAGATATAATATATATATATATATATATATAATAATAGATATATAGGTCATTGGCAATTTGTATAATAAATCAAACTAGCTAATAATTTGTAGTTATTTGTTTGTATTTTTAATGCACAGCATAATTGGGATGATTAAAGGTGCTTTTACAGGAAAGTGGCAAAAGCTTTAGCAGAAATTTTATTCTTACAGGCTCGTTTGTTTATATTATGTACACAGTACCAAGTTCACTACAAAATGTTCCTTTAATTTCCAGCAAATCTCTGCAATGGCAGACATTTCATGCAGATGGTCAGTTTAATTGGTGGAAACAGATTGAATCCATTTGCATTGATTCACATTTAGCTAGGTCTATTTACACTGATAGCGCAGACCGTCTCTCACAGAAAACATAAAACCAGATCTGCATCACAAAGCATGGTATCAATATCCTGGTGGTCATTTTGCCTGAGTGACAGATGGACAATAGCTTTTTTGTTACTGAAGGCTGAAAGACTTGTTGCACTTTGAAGAATTAACATTGTTATAAAACAACGTCATTTTATCCACTCTGAGACATGCACAGCCTAGACGACGATTGCATACCTCAATTCTCACTTCCTACATGAAGATCTTAAAATAATTTACAATGCATGCATTTCAATAAAACACTCACTTCCATCAATTTGTGTCTCCACTGAACATTAATATATCTTCAGAAGCCGTAGTTAATATGTTTTATTTATTTGTTTGTTTGTTTCAGACATAACTGGGCATGAAAAAAAAACTGGATGATGATAATAATAATAATAATAATACATGTAAGAATATACTGTAGATTCATTAATTCCTTAATCTTTATCTTACAGGAAGAGAAAGAAGGTCTGTTTTATATTTTATTTTATTTATTGTATCTGTTTTATCTTTCTATGCATCCCTCTTCTCTGGTGCTCAATGTTTTATTATTGTAGCCAAGTGTAGCTTTATACATGCTCTATATTAATTAATTAAACTGCACAGACTTCCATTCTAGCTTATGTAACAACATATGCAACATCCTTTAACAGGCAAGCTTGCTAAATAACAAGTGTGCTGAGTGTCATATATTCAGATGATCTTAGTATGCTTTGAAGGTCTGAGAATGTTGACTCAATATTATCAAAGGATTATTTTCCCAAAATGAGTAATCTTCCATTATTTACTTGTCCTCATCCTGTTCCAAACCTAGAGACTAAGGCTTTAAAGTTTTATTAACTTTTTTATTTTTATTTAGTTAATTATCTAGTTATTTAGGTTGTTATATCCATAATATCTCCCACTGTTAACATTTCAACCATTAACCATAGTGTCAGTGAGCTTTCGTATGCATATATACACACAAGTAAACACACAAAGTGCTTTCATTAAAATACTCATCTCCATCCCAGTGTGGCTCCACTGGAAATGATTTACTTTATCTCCAACAGACGTATCTTAAGCTACAGATTGTATTTATCTGTTTGTTTCAGACACACTGGATGTTGGACTGCCACACATACAAACAAAAAAAATACATAAAAATAGTTTGTAGCAGTGACTTTTTGAGTTGTGCAGATTGTAGGTGTTTCTTTAATATTTGTCAGATAAGAACAGAATGTGAATATTGCATCTTATAGCAAAGTAAGTCATGTTTGTCTTCTTGCCTCTTTATATATTCATTCATTCATCAAATTTCATAAATCTTACACGTTGTAGCGAATCAGCTCATGGGGAAATATGAATAATTAACCATAACTAGTTATAATTAACTATTCATATTTTAGATCCGCTGTAGATATTTAGCTGACCACTCAGGGTCAACCGTCTTGTCAATACTAAGAACGTTAATTTCCTGGTTAAAAGAAATAACCTTCTTACTGTACAATTCTAAAAGTTTGTAACGTAAATCTGCATGATAATTGACTCCGGTTATGAGTAAACAATAAACACGTCAAGTGTGATACAAGTAAGCTTTTATTAACGACATATAAACACTTTAACCTAGTCGACAACTACTCAACACATTTAAGCTAGGTCCTACCATATACATACACACACACACACATGCATTCAGTTGGTATAGGAAAGGGTTAAAGTTTAACTCAGCATAGAAAGAGGCATAAAGAATGAATTTTATGGAACACTTTGCATGTATATTCAACAGATCTAAAACCTGAGGGCAAACGTCAGATTCTTAGTTCAAACAAACCTTGTAAAAGGTGTAACTGATACTTAATGCATCAATTAAATCGACTAAGTTTGATACTTGCGTATGTCTGAAAGAGATTCCTGATGCAAATCTTAAGGCTTCCCGTTGATCTTTGCTGAATTCAGGTCGATGAAAATAACCAGTTTGAGTCAGAGAATCATGGTGAATGGAAAAGTCAAGGCCGAAGAAAGGCCTGGCACAAATGCTTGGGTATCCTGAAGCGTTTTCTCACATTTCTCTTAGCTTTCTGCCGAACCACCGACTGGGTGGGTTCCTGGAGCGGGGCCTTTAAGGTCGGAGCAGATCCCCGCCTTTCAAGATGGGCTTGTCCAATGAGCAAAATGGAATTTCCGAGCGGGAGGTGGCAATTGCTTGAGGGTTTACGACCCTTTGTTCTCTAAGCATGGTATTTTGCATATGTAATTCGCTTGTGTGTTGATGCACAAATTAGTAAAGATTTTTAGAACATCAATATGTTGCATAGGTGTCAGCATGTAATATGCACTCTCAGTTAGATCATCCGAAGATGAATTCATAGAGACCAAACATGAAATAGGTGAGGTTATATTAACTAGTGGTCTATGATAACATGCATAAAACAGCATACACTACAACAGACAATATACAAGAACAGTAATGGTATACACAATGATCTGAAGTATATGTGTGTTCAATCAAAGAAAGGTTTTCCTATGAATTAATTAGAAGAACAGTCCATTTCTCTGGGCATTATGTGTCTTTCTTATGAGGAAAATGAGGGAGTTTCTCTGCCCGCATTCCTTTAGGCCATAAAACCAGTGATATCAGCATTGGTTACCATGGAACCAGAGGCCTGTTCTGCCTTTCTGAGGTGTTAGGTGCATTTCGGGGGAAGGGTCCATAGACCCTTGTAATTGGCCCTTTGTTTAGGTGAGGGGTAGTTAGATATTATTTGTTAAATATAACAAAAAGTTGTGTGTCTGATTGGTCCAAATGCTACAACGTCAACATTTTAGAAACACATAAATTTTGCAGTATTACTATCTGTCTTTGGTAACATCATACATAATGCTCTCTACCAAGCATGCGTGCTAAATAATAATCGAATTCTTTATTTATCAAATTATCAAATTCAGAGGATCTACCAAGCAAGGTTGCTAAATAATAATCTAATTGTTTATTTATCAAATTATGAAAATCAGTATGTTTGGCAGGTCTGAGCCAGTTGCCTCTTATCCAGTATATGACTTAATATCTAGACTCTTTGAGAAATATTCTTTTGTTTCCTTATTTAATGATCAAACAAATTAGCATGCATATTAAATGTAATATGTATAACTCCATGCCATTGTTATAATGATTAAGGATGGAAATTACATGTAAGGTAATTATGTAGTAATTGGAGAAGAAAAATGTGGTGGGTTTTTTATAATTGTGACATGTTTAAGATCTTTCAAACTGCCTTATACTGCACTAAAACATATGAACAGTGCTATGAGACGAGATATTGAAAAATTGTCACACCTATGGGATCTTTGTGTTTTTCTTCTTTGCTTTCCTTTGAGTGTGTGATTGAAATAACAAGCATGGCTGCAGCCTTGGTCCAGAGTCTCAGTGTGTGCACACCTGCTCAGATATACAGAGGTAGGCCACAGAGAATTGTATCCACATAATTTCTAATGTCACAAAAGTAGAAGGTTGACATTTTGGGTGTCTGTACTCATGATGCTGAACATAATAAATTTTTTTAAACTATCACATGAATGGTCAATTCAACCAGCATCTGAAGTGTACCTTTTGAGAAAACGTGATTCATCACACCAGGCAACCTTGAGGTCCAGTCGTCACACTCATATGCCCATTACAGGTGCTTTACTGCAGTTGGTTGACAGGGGTCATCATGGGCACTCTGACCAGTCTGAGGCTATGCAGCCCCATAAGTCAAGTCACTTTTATTTATATAGCGCTTTTAACAATACAGATTGTGTCAAAGCAACTGAACAGCATTAATTAGGAAAATAGTGTGTCAATAATGCAAAATGACAATAGTAAACACTCATTTTTCAGTTAAAGACAGTTCATCATTCAATTCAGTGATGTCATCATCCAGCTCAGTTCAGTTTAAATAGTATCTTTGCAATCATTTGCAATCAAGTCAACGAAATCGCTGGAAATGAAGTGTCCCCAACTAAACAAGCCAGAGGCAACAGCGGCAAGGAACCAAAACTCCATAGGTGACAGAATGGAGAAAAAACCTTGGGAGAAACCAGGCTCAGTTGGGTGGCCAGTTCTCCTCTGACCAGATTAAACCAGCAGTTCAATTCCAGGCTGCAGCAATGTCAGCAATGCCATACACAGCAAATAACTATGCACTATGTGTTCTGACACATTTCCATCATGCCTAGTCTTACGTTTTTTTAGCAATTTGAGCTACAGTAGCTCTTCTGTGTGATCGGACCAGGGCTAGTCTTCGCTCATGACATACATCGATGAGCATTGGATGCCCATGACTCTGATTCTGGCTCACTGGTTACCCTTCCTTGCACCACTTTTGTTAGATACTAACCACTGACACCACCCAAAACTTGTCATTTTGGAAATACTCTGACCCAATTATCTAGCTTTCACTATTTTAAAGTCACTCAAATATTTGTCCATTCCCATTTTTCCTGCTTCAAACTATTTAAATGATCTAATATTTCCCACCTCTTGACAGGTGCCATTGTAACAATATAAATGTTATTCACTTCACCTGTCAGTGGATTTAATATTGCATTTTAATGTATATATTTAATTCCATATGATTGAACATAAGCCCTTATTACAGAATTTACAAAAAGGTCAGATATGCATTAGTTGTACTAAATTCACAAGTTAATTTGACAGCCCTAATAATGTCACTAAAGAATTATTGTTTCAGGCCTGATTTAATCACATCATTAAAGTGACTTATGAAACCGTGTAATTGTCAACAAATTATTACACTCCATCCAGAGATCTCCATCTCCTATCCGATTCCACTATTGCAGAATGTGCAGACATAATCTCCCGTTAATATAAAATACATTGAGCCATTTAAAATAATGACTCATAAAGTCATTTTTGGGACTTCCCATGCCAAGTTTACAAATGGGAATAATGTATCAACCTTACTAAACTGGGAGCTGTGAAATAGAACTGAGTATCCTGGGATTCCTTAGATGCATATTAATGTGTTTCCAGCCTCATAAATGTATTATTCAGTTAGGATTATGGGTAGAGTAATGAAAATTTTCTGCCTAGTATAAATCTAGATAAAACATTCCCTTGAGACGTTTCCCTGCCTAATGAATTAATAACAGTAACACTTGGTGGACTTGAGTTTCTTAATTACCTTGAAATAGGCTAGACGTACAACCCCTTTTAGTTGGTTTTCTCTCAATCACTTTTACATGTATATTTTATTGTGTTTTTATGTCACCGCCATTAATTGTCATTTCTAATGGAAGATTTAGTCGTTTATTCATTCCATGTATTATTTACCATATACCTGAAATGTGTAGTGTTTGACTACACGAGGATGCAGTCGATTTCATTGGATGATAGAGCAGAAAAAAAGCTAAATAAAAAATCTTCAATAAGCTCTTCATTTCTTTGAACTCATTATATTGGCAGCTCCTGTCAGTCCGTAGTCCTTGGGTTGAAATCAAAGAGATTTCAGAAAATGTCATCAAATGGAATGTCTGAGAAGCAAAGGAAGATCATCATGCTCAAGAGACTAATGACGGAGAGGTTCAGTGTCTTTTTAAAGAGCTTTGCGGTTTCTCAAACATTGCATCACTCATCAGTCTAAATCATCATCACAGTGTTGCACGAGGTGATTACATAATGGAAGTTCTGGGAAAAGACAAAAGTCATCTGACATCCTACATCACTCAACACACATCTCTGTCTTTTTCTTTTCAGTGGGATAAAATGAGCCTTTCCTTGCCCTGCAAACATTGTGATTTACACGGCAGAGCAGTGGCTCTTATTTTATATGTCTGAAGATTTTTCAGCAGCTAAGCAATTTGCATAAATACATTTGATTGAATAAGATGCGATCAAAAATGTGTGCCTAAACTGTGCTGTTTCATGCTTGGGAAACTAGTGTATGTGCACGGCCAGAAAAAGCTTAAACATGTCTGTTCTGATTCGATTGGTCTGTGTTCTGCAAATATAGATCATTGTCATCAAAATTTGTAAGAGAGCTAGATAAAAATGACAGATGACTGGATTTGGCTTTCAGTGGAGTAAGTCTAACTAAGACATTATTGCCTAATTCTTTACCTGTAAATATTAGTTAAGAAGTGTTTTGTAATTAATGCCAGAAATATACTGTGTAAAGCCACACTTTATTTGGTGCATTGATGAACG
This sequence comes from Sinocyclocheilus anophthalmus, assembly GCA_018155175.1. Classification (NCBI taxonomy): domain Eukaryota; kingdom Metazoa; phylum Chordata; class Actinopteri; order Cypriniformes; family Cyprinidae; genus Sinocyclocheilus; species Sinocyclocheilus anophthalmus. Next base: position 244,402 of record JADLZN010011417.1, read on the forward strand.
CAGATATTAACCTCATTCAAAAATAAAATAAAAATTAAAGCAAAATATGCCTTTGTTTCTCACATTTTCTATTTGTTACTACTTTTTCAAAGTGTTAAAAGTTCGAAATGTTCTTGTTTTATAACACAAAGGCACAAGCCACGTCTTCATTAAACATATAGGACCGCGTTATCAGGTTTTCAGAATTTCACAGAAAAGAGGTAATGTGCTGATAGGACTGCTGGAGATTTGCCCGACTTCTCCCATTTTGCTCGAGATTACTTTTGCGCTTCCATTCATCTTGTGGATAATATAAATTATAAATGAGTAACCTTCAGCCCTCACTAAGTCAGATTAACTATATTTCAATGAAACACGTTTCACCTTCAGCTTTGCCCATGACCTGCAGCACAATGCAGATCATTTGTATGTAAATATAGGTCTAAGCCATCATAATTCCAACTGTGGTTGTTGATTGTATTATTGAGTGATTTTAACTTCAGATCATTTGTAGTTGTCGTCTGAGCTCATCTGAGTTATATTAAACACCTATTTGTAATTATCCGTGATAAGAAAGAATAATGACTTTCCCATAATAACAGCATGCTTCTTCATTTTCTGAAGAACAGAGAATGTGCTTATGTGTTTGTTACATATGTAACATATGTTTTATGTTGAATGATCCTTGGATTGGGATCTCAGATGAATGTTGCCTAATAACAAAATCATTACACATTATGCATTCAAAATAATATAGGAAATTACTTGCCAGGTATTTTCAGTGCAACACTGAAAAGCATGATTTTGTCTCTTTAAATATAGATTTATTTTAAACTGTGGTTATTTTATTTGTATTTAGCTGTGGAAGTTATACTGATTTACCTTCTTTGTTACACTGCATTTAAATGGCCTGCATGCTGGGCTGAAATTATGGCATGAACTGTCTGTGAATTGGCAGTCACTGTCAGTCCCAGTGAAGGATGCGAAGGAAGAATTCTCAGCCTGACTACATAGCGTGGCCTTTGCAGTTGTCTGAAGCCAGGGTAACCTAGTGTTGCCAAGCAAAACACGATTAGTTGTGCTCGATGGTGCCTGTAAACTAGGCCTTCATTACGCCTCCTCATTATGCAGGGGGTAAACCCTACAGAATACCCTGGCTTGGGCTCACAGTCAGTTTCAGGTAAACGTTGGCTCAGGTGTCGAACTGGGTTCTGCTGATTTAGTAGGACTCTATTAGAAGGTCCATCACACAGGTGTTAGATGTAAATCACCTTGCACTGTGGGATGGAAAGAGGGCGGTTTCCGGATTTTGAAAAACAGACAGAGACATAAGAGTGAGAGAGAAACAGATTAAAGATAGCAAGAAGAAGATAAAAAACAGGAAAGGAAAAGAGTGCAATATCAGGAGAGAGAAGTGTGGGCTAAACCAGGGCCAAGACCATTTTTCTCTGTCTCTCTGCCTTTCTTTGCACACTGGAGCAGAATGCTTTATTTTTCACAGTTGTGTAAAATTACATTTTCTGAGCTGTGTAAGAGAAATTTCTACAGGTCTGTACACCCACAGAACCAACAGTTTTGAAGGGACATACTTAAGTCTAGTAATAGGACAATAAATCAATATTTGCCTTTAATTTAATATCATTTTAAATGAATTATTATAGTATGAACTAGTTTATTGTGTCAAGCTCATTAGTCTTTCTTTAAATACATGGTTCATCAGAGGTCATTGTTTTTTTTTCATATTAACACTTGCACAATGCCATTGAAATTGTTTGTCTAAAAAATTTAAATAAATAAATAAAAATAACTTTATTGTAAAGTGTTACCACAAAAAAACATACAATATAGTTTAGTTAGTACTCTTAATTATTGTATTGGGGTTAGGGTGAAATGCAGGACAGTCCCGAAATTAGGAGTTTCTCCCATGTCCTGCAAGACATAAGCAATGCCCCGCATTTCAGTTATGTGGTTTTTTTTTCTACCCTGAAATTTAATTGACTTATAAAAAAAAAATGTAATGGAATTTAAAATATTTGTGCAGTCGTCATGATCAGGTAAAACAACTAACCAGAAGCAATAGTAGAAAGGGATTATACTGCTGATGTCAGCTGGAAGGAGCAAAGGAATCAGTGTAAACCTCATGAAAGTCAGTAAGCACAGCTACACCAGCCAGGACTGTATCTAGATACATACTGGATAAGAACACCCTGATAAAACCTGCCACATCCAACAAACAATGCAAGTTCAAGATGCACTGAATCCGGTAAAACATTTAATGTTTGGATAGTCTAAAAAAGGAAAATAAACTAGTCCCTACAAAATGTGATTTTTACTTATGAGCTTGTTGGTTATATTTGGCAGACTGAATAAGTTAAGTGCCAGATACAGAGTTGTTCACAATTAACAAAGCTTATTGGCAATTTCAAACATGTTATCAATGTAATGGCAAATAGGCTTAGTAATTATAAATCAGTGTATACAGTACATGGTAAACATCCTCTATATCAGTGGTTCCCAACCCTGGTCCTGGAGACACCCCAACACTGTATATTTTGCATGTCTCCTTTCTCTGACACACCAATTCCAGGTCTTGGAGTCTCTACTAATAAGCTGATGAGCTGAATCAGGTGTATTTGATTAAGGAGACATGCAAAACGTGCAGTGTTGGGAACCACTGCTCTATATCTACATCCTGCAACAGAGCAATAACCAGGTGGTCACCCTAATTGTGGTGTTGTCTATTGATTACTCAAATTAGTTTAATTTTGGCATTACTAGTGTTGCCATAGAAACATAAATTTGAGTCCAATGATGTGAACAGCTCCGAGTTTGTCATTTAGTAATTAGAAGTTATGACATGGAATTATGACATGATATCACACTATTAGAAAGCATGGGCATTAAGGTGCGTTCACGCTGTAGGATATCAGACCGAATCAGACAATCTAAGATTTGGTCAAAACCGAGTCGAGGCACGAGGAGTCACAAAAATTCCACTGAGGCCCAAGACAACAGGATGTCATAAATCAGACCCCAGCCTCTCTGAAGCAAGCCTAAACCTAAGACCCTGTCACAGAACAGTTTTCAACATTAACACAAAAGAACACATTGACAAGTCCAAGGAGATTGTAAAATTTTGGGGCAAGTTATCAAGAATAATGGTCAAAAGAGATGCACAGCGTGACCGCCACATGGAAACATGTGACAGTGATCACAAGCTTCAAATTGACTTCCTCCACTAAAGACAAAGAACAGACAGACTAAAATTCCTTACAGACATTTTAATCTCTGGTCTTCATACATTCACAGAATGACACAGAAACTGCCTTTCCATGTATATATGCACCTAAATGACACTAAAAGGACTGGTGACCAGCTAATAATTGATATGCATAACTCCATATTATGGGTAAAAAATTTTTTTTTCTAACCCACATGTTTAACCATCATGTTTTAATCATTTATTGTGTATGTATTGTTAATAACTATTGAATAGCTTAAGGGGTCGTATTCATGTTTGGTATGTGTGTGTTTGAGAATTCATGCTTGAAACGTTTCTTCCAATCAATACTTGGTCAAATGTATCATATTCTTATTATAAGAAATCATGTCCAAAATGTATACTCTACCAGAGCGGGAAAAACGCGGATCATGTGAATAATAAGATAACAGTTGATTTATGAATGGGAATGAGAAACATTGCAACACCCCGAGCTACAATTGGTCAAAACACCATTTGGGTGTGTTAAACAGCATGGTTTAAATACTCAGGACACCATCAAACCCTCTCTTTTTTTTGCCCCTCTCTCTTCTCGCTTCTTTTCGTTTTTGGCCTTTTTGCGGGTCTGACTTTTTGTGTCTAGCTTTTAGCCATGCGGCTTTTAGCTTTTCACTCCTAGTCATGCTTCTTTAGCATTGAGCGTGCTCTGGCTTAAACGCCAGCTCCTCCGAAACCATGAGGAGAAACGCCACCTGGTCTCATCAAACTTTACATCTATTTCTATTTCTTTAGTTTGTTTTATTTTCCGTTGAGGGTTTCGTGTTCTGAGTTAAGTTTTGCCAAACGCAGTGCCTCGAGTGCCGTCTAAAACTTTAACCAGACACAGCTCCGCGTCGTCAGCCAACGCCCAACCACTGGCTTCCCAAGACTGGACTTCCAGCCAATCAGCAACCTCGGGAAACCCCTTTCAGCAGACAAGGAAGGGAACCCCGGACACAGAAACGCAAGTACTCCAAGATACTAGCTGAACTGGTGCCTTTAATATAAATTTGAACCTCATTGAGCAAACTCAATGCAAGGGTTAATTAAGTGATTGATGGTTGTTTAGGTCTAAGCAATTGCACATATTGCTTAAACTTGGGATTTCACATTTTCATTATCTTAAACTAATTATTTCCTCACTTTATCTCTTTCTGCAACTTGTGAATGCGTGTGTTAGATTAGTTTAAATGTCTTAAATTTATCCAATAAAGCCTCATTTATACTGAAAAGAGAAGTATCTCGTGTTTTGCGCTCACAAGTTAATGTCTTAAACTGCTGATCTTGTTACATATGCTAATTAATAGTGTTTTCACTATAATTTGGATATAAATATCCATTGCAGAATTGATGTCATACGGCTCGTTCACTGACTCGCTGGCCGTCTCAGTGATCAGCCGTAAACAGTGATTCTGTCCTAATTCCCTTGCATATTAATGGTGGAGTCCCCTTTAAAATCTTAAATGATTCCCTTTGAGCTAAATTATTGACCTGTTTCCCTTACAGTAATTGGTGGAGAATTGCGGGGCAGATTAACCTAAATTGTGAGCAAAAAGCCAAGTTATTTCATATTTCCATTGCTGCGGATGAAATATGAGAAGCGTCTGTTGAGACTGGTCTGTGTGTGTTGCGTGTGTGTGTGACGTAAGCAGCGCGCGACCGCTTGAATGAATGAATACAGAGAAGGCTGTAACTCGAGTCCGCCTCTTCATTATTAAACTGCAGTAAGTGTAACTTCAAGTTAACATCTGAGATCGTACAATAAGGTAGAAGTTGAGCGTGTTCCTCATTTTTGTAATGCCTTGTTTTATAGCTGAATTGATTCATTGCGTGTTCCAGTGTTTTCAATCGCTATTCTCTCTGAATCTCAGTCACCGTTAGCTGAACGGCGCTAAACTGCAGGAGTTAAAAGGGAAATAAATATAGGTGGATAAATAATAGTTTGAGCGTGTTCCTCAATCTTCTTATCAAAGCCTTATTATTCATAGTTTGCTTTCAATGCGTGTCCCACTGTTATGCTATGCTATTCGATTCCCTGAGTTAAACATTACGAGATAATGCTTGCCTGCCTGTGTCTGTTCACAAAGTAAATTTAATTTCGCTTAACACTGCGTGTAAGTGAATATTAACTTGCATCAACAGCGAAGAAAACCTGTTGTTTAAGTGTCCAGAGAAACTGGCACAGAGATTTAAAGGATCTGCTGAGATCGTTATCACTGGTGCCCCTAACTCTGCAGCACAAAGCTGCGATTTGAATAAAGTTAAATCTAACTCCGAACAACCGAGAGTTTAAGCGCCACATCGTAAAACCAACCAAAAGCGGTGTTGTTATTTGTACAGTGTTGAAATGCACCAACATTTCATGTAACATGCTTAACTGTACTTGCAATGCAACTATTCACATGCTAGCCACTAGAGCTTGATTTGGTTGCCATAGTTACGATCGTGACACAGAAGTCTGAACCTACTTCCGAAGCAACTCTGAACTGCGCACGCGCAGCACAGCGACGCTATTGTAAACAAACCCCACGGGTGGCTAAGCTAACGAAACCGTTGTTTACATTGAAGTCTATGCTAAAGCCTTTAGCCTCAAAGGTTAGCAGTTAGCATTAACATCCAGTGGTTGAATTCAGTGTCTGTTGGGCAACGAAAAAGTGATTTAACCCTTTAAACATCTAAACTAATACACCTGTTGGACTCTTTCTCTCTCTTATTCCTCCCTTCTCTCACTTCTTACCACTTTATCTTATTTTACTAGAAAGGGAAATACTGACTCACAATTATTAATTGTGCCAAATTCAAACTTAATTAAAACATTAAATTTATTTGGAATCATTCAAATTTCCCCCTCAGATCATTTGATATGATCATTATTTCTAGTATTCCCTCTTATGCCTAATCATCTTAGGTACGAATAAGCCTTGAACTTTAAAGTTTAATAAACATTCTACCTAATTGATTTTATTACCTATCAATAAATTCTATTCAGACTTATACTTACTCATTATTTTATTGCGTTTTACCCCTTTTCTTCCTGTGGTTCTACACTTAGCCATTATTGTTTTATTTGAATTCCTTCGTTATTAATTCCTTTCTAATACTTTGCCATATTACTTTTAATTTTACTTTACTTTATTTTTCCTCTGGAGATCCTAGCTTGGGAACGACACACCCTAGCCCTAATATGAGACAGTGTTATCCCTCACTACGAGTTAAAATAAATTAGAAAGACAACGTTCTTTCCCTCAAATTTTATTTTTTTTGTTTGATTAGTTGTGCAGCAACTATTCTACTCGTAGTTGAGCATAACAGCATCAGAGCCTGCTAGTGGACACGATCCACTCAGTTTACTGAGTAAACTCCTGAGCTCTCCTTCCCTTTTCTCCTGTCACCTCCTGCTTTCTTTCCTCTTTACTCTTCACATGCGTAGGGACCTGTAAGAACCATCAATCAATTCTATGTGAATAAAATACACAATCTTATGAAAGAAGACGAATCATCCTTATGAATTTGATTGTAATCAACCCCTCCTTTGTTCTTCCTAACCTCCCTACATTTGGAAACGCAATCCAAATTTTAGCATCTCATCCAACGCTGAGATCAATTTAATAGAAATGTGTTGAACAACTGTCGCCTTCGCAGCCACCCTGGTGAGCGGCCCAACTGTAAGGTATACGGTGTCAATCCTGTCAGACTAAGAAAAGAGATATCAACATTATTATTGCATTCTTTTGTCTAAAACAGAGATTTAATAATATTGTTTACCTTCTTGATAACCACATTCAATTGAAAAAAAAAATTCTCTAAACCGAAAAGGAATTGTTTTTTTTATTGAATTGTTTTCACCTTTTTCTCTCTTTTCCCTCTTCCTCATTAGAGTAACGAAGTCATCACATCCCTAATCTACCTAGACACCCTAAAACCAACACAGTCATCACCACACTTCACTAGTGGTTCACAATCACTGACACAACACTTAGTTGTCCCACCACACATAGGCTTCTACTCTACACAGATCTGTGTCAGTCTCTCTTCTCCCCGGCGTGCCAAAATGCCGCAGACTGCAAACCCCATTGCCTATGGGGAAGATGTGAACACTTGGCTGAGAGGCATGACAGACAGCCTCACCCCCAAGACATTTGAACTGTTATTATTTTTAATAATAATCCTAATCCTGAGAAGATTCCTGACACAAAACTCAAGCCAGAACAACAACCACGAGGAGCTAGTCAAAATCACCAGCTCCCTAAGCTACGCCTTCACAACCCAGCTGAAACTAAGCGACAAGCACATCACCCACCTTCAAGAGGAGCTGACACGTGCTCAACGCCGCATAGACAAGCTGGAAGTGAAAGTTCAAGATCAACTCAAAGCACCCAACGAGAGGGAGCAGGAAACAACGGAACAAGTTATGAAACTCCAAGCAGCCCTGGCAGCAGCGCAGCTCGACCAGCAACATTCAAAGGCTGTCCAGAAAGACCTGGTAAACAGACTCCAGTATACCGAACAGCTACTAGAGAAAGCCACGTCCCATCCCGCGCCCGCCGTTGAACTCAGTACCCTGAAAGACCACCTTGAAAGGTATAGAACTGTAATGGACAATCTGACCCAACAACTAGACGATACCAACGATGAGCTCTACATGGTCAGAAAAGAACTCAAAGATGCTTATGAGCTGAAACAAGAGCCAAGAAAAGAGAAGCATCTCTCAGCCTCACCACTGCTGAGCAGAGCAGAGTCCCATATCCAAGAACAGGCATATGACGAAAGGCGCGAAGGGCCACAACCCAAAACCTCACCTGCCTTCGCCACACAACCCTTTCCTGCCAATGAAAGAATACCTCCCATCCAAGCAGACCTTGGAGCTGCACATGGGATGACCATCAAAGACCTCAACAAGCTGTCTAAAAACATCAGCAGTTTCAACCCAAACTCTGCAGAGGGCCACGACATCCAGGCCTACCTGCAAGATATCGAGTTTTATCTGGAAATGAGACCTCGTGTGACTGACAGAGACAGGTTATACCTCCTAAGAGCCACATCAAGTCCTGAGGTACGAAACTTCCTAGATCGACAGCCCAGTCAAACAAAGTCAAGCTACCAGCTACTTCGTGAGGTCCCGATTAAATAGTTTACAAACCCTGAGTCTGAACATGGACTGTTAACAGCCTTGGAGATCAAACAAGGTCGACAAGAGGTTCCACAAGCTTACTACAACCGACTCCGACAAGCCTACTTTGGTGCACACAACGAACCTGACCTCGAAGAGGATGTGAACTTCAAAAGCCTCTTCCTAAGAAACCTGCACCCTGGAGTCAGCCATCATCTAGGCGTCATGGCCTGTCCACGCTCCATGACCATCCAACAGTTGCGTGACCTAACACAGAAGGCCTACAACAAGCAGAAGATGGCCTCAAAGAAAGGTAACAAAACATCCACACTCTTGAACTCTGTAACCAAAGACTCAAGCCTTGCACTGGACGACACCCAGTGGCATCACGACACCAGAGTCTTCCATCAAGAGCACAGAGAACGTGACCCCCATGTCCACGACAGCTTTCAGCCCAGCCGCTGCAAAAATCCATGGGAACAGCCACGCTTCTCAAGAAACCCAAAAGATAGGAACAACTGGAAACCTAACCAGACATCCAAAGGTAATCGCCTGACTCATCCAAGAGCAACTCGTGTGAGTAAGCGACAGCAAAACCCACCTCAGCACCACTCAGACATGCACAGTGCTGAGTATGCAGAAGAGCAAGACAGCTTATCCTCAGACGACATGGAACAAGTCATGAGACAAATGAAAGAGTTCCTTCAAGAAAAGCTGAACATGGATGACCACAAAGTTGAGTCATGCTCGCTGTGACCAGCGACAGAACGGAAGGCCGGTGATCACCTGGTACACCACATCAGAGATGACAAGCACCTGTTCAACAACCACCCAGAACGAGCAAGTCTCTCACGGCCAACTGTGATGAAAAATCTGAGGTACCAAAGAACATCACCTCAGTCACCCACCGCTCACTAACAAACTGTCAAGTTAACTCCAACTCCAAGAACCACATTCCTGTCTGTGCAACAGCAACCACCCAAGCACAGAAGGTCAGAAAGTCTGCCACAACCAGAAGGCATCACAAGAGAAATGCAACATAAGAGACAAAGTTTGCACCCCAGCTTCACACAGCCATGCCAAACTAGCTCTGACTGTCTGCTAAAGAACTTCCTGCCTTGCTGGACTGACCCCCATTAGATCATGGACACGCCCTCATCCAAGCCAAGGATGCAGAGAGCCCGTCTTCACTGACATACAAGAAAAGGGGGGAGACAACACAGACTGAAACAGATCTGACCACACATACACTACACCATTAACACACACACAACATTACCTACACCCAGAGGTAACCACATCTACTGATAACACATTCAACTAACATTTTCTTCCCACAAGTAGAATATCCAAATTTTAGCGTAACATAAAGTTACATATGCCCACCATGAAGAAAAATGCAGCCATCCTCACAATAGGTAGAACACCTGACACTAATTTAAGGTACATGACACACTAGCTGCACACGACATCCTAGCTCAACAGTAGTTGTAAGCCATGCTAGGAAAATCCACAGCAGCTTAGGTTTGTTTGTTCTTCTTTTACCTATCCTGATTCCTTCCTCTCTTTCCTTAGTAGGTGAAACACCTAGACACCCTGCAAGGGTCAAAGGTCTGATATTAGGATTGACTCACCACACCTAATATCCGCCAGTAATTCTAAGCTGAATGGAAGCCAGAAAGCTCCATGCACGATAGGTCAATTCATTTCATTGCAAATGATGTTACTAGGAAATTAACGGTAAACGTTTTAAATTAAGACAACCTAGAAGAACCAAACCAAGTTATCCGCAAAATTTGATTGACGAATCAACGTACGGAACCAAATTAGAACAATTTCCAGATTGAATTAAAACATATTCAATTTACTAAACTATTTTGACTAATTGAACTTTACCACCTGTACCTAAATAACCTGTTGCCTGCACCAGTACAGTAACTGTCATGGAGGTGTCTTGTTGTTTGCTGTGGTTGTCTGCTTCTTCTGCCTTTGTTTCTCCAGCGCTCGCCGATGTATTCAACTCAACACATCGCCGATCGAAGGGGGGTATGTAGGATATCAGACCGAATCAGACAATCTAAGATTTGGTCAAAACAGGGTTGAGGCACGAGGAGTCACAAAAATTCCACTGAGGCCCAAGACAACAGGATGTCATAAATCAGACACCAGCCTCTCTGAAGCAAGCCTAAACCCAAGACCCTGTCACAGAACAGTTTTCAACATAAACACAAAAGAACACATTGACAAGTCCAAAGAGATTGTAAAATTTTGGGGCAAGTTATCAAGAATAATGGTCAAAAGAGATGCACAAGCGTGACGCCACAGGAAAAAAAAACACAAAAACATGTGACAGTGCTCACAAGCTTCAAATTGACTTCCTCCACTAAAGACAAAGAACAGACAGACTAAAATTCCTTACAGACATTTTAATCTCTGGTCTCCTTACGTCCACAGAATGCCAAAGAAACTTCATTTCCATGTGAAGATGCACCTAAATGACACTAAAAGGACCTGAGCAACTAATAATTTCTATGCCTAACTCCATATTATGTATATAACACACATGTTTAACCATCATGTTTTAATCATTTATTGTGAATGTATTTTGAATAACTATTGAAGAGCTTAAGGGGTCATATTCATGCTTGGTATGTGTGTGTTTGAGAATTCATGCTTGAAACGTTTCTTCCAATCAATACTTGGTCAAATGTATCATATTCTTATTATAAGAAATCATGTCCAAAATGTATACTCTACCAGAGCGGGAAAAACGCAGGTCATGTGAATGATGAGATAACAGTTGATTTATGAATGGGAAGGAGAAACATTGCAACACCCCGAGCTACAATTGGTCGAGACACCATTTGGGGTGTGGTAAACAGCCTGGTTTAAATACTCAGGACACCATCAAAACCTCTCTGTTGCCCCTCTCTTTTAGGCTTCTTTTCGCTTTTTGGTCTTTTGCCTTTTGCGGGTCTGACTTTTTGTGTCTAGCTTTTAGCCATGCGGCTTTTAGCTTTTCACTCCTAGTCATGCTTCTTTAGCATTGAGCGTGCTCTGGCTTAAACGCCAGCTCCTCCGAAACCATGAGGAGAAACGCCACCTGGTCTCATCAAACTTTATTTCTATTTCTATTTCTTTAGTTTGTTTTATTTTCCGTTGAGAGTTTCGTGTTTTGAGTTAAGTTTGCCTAACGCCACATCTCCGAAAGTGTGCCATCTAAACTTCAACTTCAGACCACAGCTCCGCGTCGCCAGCCAACGCCCAACCACTGGCTTCCCAAGACTGGACTTCCAGCCAATCAGCAACCTCGGGAAACCCCTTTCAGCAGACAAGGAAGGGAACCCCGGACACAGTAACGCAATTCAAGATTCTAGCTGAACTGGTGCATTTAATGTAAATTTGAACCTCATTGAGCAAACTCAATGCGAGGGTTAATTAAGTGATTGATGGTTGTTCAGATCTATGCAATTGCACATATTGCTGTAAACTTGGGATTTCACATTTTCATTCTCTTAAACTAATTATTTCCTCACTTTCTGCAACTTGTGTGTGAATGTGTGTGTTAGATTAGTTTATATGTCTTAGATTTATCCAATAAAGCCTTATTTATATTGAAAAGAGAAGTATCTTGTGTTTTGTGCTCACAAGTTAATGTCTTAATCTGCTGATCTTGTTACATATGCTAATTAATAGTGTTTTCACTATAATTTGGATATAAATATCCATTGCAGAATTGATGTCATACGGCTCGTTCACTGACTCGCTGGCCGTCTCAGTGATCAACCGTAAACAGTGATTCTGTCCTAATTCCCTTGCATATTAATGGTGGAGTCCCCTTTAAAATCTTAAATTATTCCCTTTGAGCTAAATTACCTGATTCCCTTACAACGCCATATCGGAATTCCCGTAATTACGAGATTCCAACTTGTAAAAAAGCATTCACGTCCTCGTAGAACTCATAATTACAACTTGTAAACTGGGAATTTCTGAGAGCTCCGACTTGTACCTTGTGACCACTGCAGATTAATTTAGGCATTGATAGTGTTGCCATAGAAAAGCATAATTCCGAGACCAAGGACGTGAACAGCTCAGAGTAGAACGTCACGTGCTGTCATCTCGAAATTACGGTAATTACGATATGGCGTGAAGGCTGTCACGTGTATGTTCCTGTTTGCACTTATTTGGTTCTTCCTGTGTCCTGTCCTCATTGGTTATCATTTGTGTCCAGCTGTGTTTAATTAATTAGGTTATTTGATTCCAGGTGTGTCTCAGGGCCTCCCTGATTATCTGTGTGTAAAGACCCAGTACATCAGTAGTGTTTGTCGGTTCGGAAGGTCATCCTTGTGTGTCTCCAGACAGTCCTTGCATTTTGAGCATTAAAGATGTTATTGAAGCTATCTCCGTGTCTCATCATCCGTGCCTTGGTAAGTGGACAGAAAGAACCGTCTGTGACTGTAAGCGACACCCCTTCTACCCATGTTTATTTTCCTTTTTTTTCAAGTGTTTAGTTTTTTTCGTTTTTGTTTTTTCCTGTTCGATCCTCCCTGCTAACATGGAGGAACAAGCTTTTTTCATCGCCGTAGATCAGGCGAACCCCGACCCTGTCAGTTACGCGAGGGCAATCTGGCCGTCCACCTCGCAAGCCCCGGAGGGGGAAACCCTAATGACTCTGTTCCGTCTCGGGATAACATACCATCGCCCCGAGGCGCTCCCAAACACCATTAACTAGTCGGAAGGAGGAAGTAATCGGAGATGACTGCGGAGGATGAAATCTGGAGAGCCTCCGATCCCGATCCGGGAACCCTTCCGCTGGCCGTTCCAGAGTCAAGTCTGCCGGTCATTCCCGAGTCAAGTTTGCCGGCCGCTCCTAGGGCAAGCCCGCCGGTGGTTCATGTGGCAAGCCCGCCGGCCATACAGCACTCTAGCCCGCGACCCCGCCTTTCACCCCGAACCGGAAGAGGAACCTAAGGAGGAGAAGGCGGTCAGCTCCAGCCCCAGAGCTCGCTCCAGTGTCGGCTCCAGCCCCAGAGCTCACTCCAGTGTCGGCTCCAGCCCCAGAGCTCGCTCCAGTATCAGCTCCAGCCCCAGAGCTCGCTCCAGTGCCCGCTCCTCGAAAGCACCTTGCTGTGCCTGCTCCTCCAAAGCACATTCCAGTGCCAGCACCACGTAAGCGCTTCCCTGATTCCTCGTTTAGCCCAGGAAGGGCTCCTGATCCCCAGTTAAGCGAAGAGAGGGCTCCTAATCCCCAGTTAAGCCCAGCTCCAGATTCCTCGTTTAGCCCAGGAAGGGCTCTTGATTCCTGCTAAGGCCATGGAGGATCCGCCACGGCGCTGAGTCCCCTGATCCGCCGAGGCCTCTGAGTCCCCTGAACCGCCAGGCCTCCTGAGTCCCCTGAACCGCCATGGCCTCCTGAGCCCCGGATCCACCATGGCTCACTGCGCTCCCAGCTCGCCAGGCAACCTGAACTGCCTGCTCCGCCATGGCCTCCTGACCCGCCCTGGGGACCCCCCCCTCCTCCCCGATGGTACTGTTACGGCATAGGACGAGCCATCCGGGAGGGGCCGATCTGTCATGTGTATGTTCCTGTTTGCCCTTATTTGGTTCTCCCTGTGTCCTGTCCTCATTGGTTGTCATTTGTGTCCAGCTGTGTTTCATTAATTAATTTATTTGATTCCAGGTGTGTCTCGTTCCTCCACAATTATCCTGCCTTTAAAAGCCCTAGTCCTTTCAGTTCGTGTTTGTCGGTTATTGAATGTCATCCTTGTGTGTCTCCAGACGTTCCTTGCCTTTTGAGTCATTAAAGACTGTTATTTGAAGCTATCTCCGTGTCTCCTCGTTCCGTGCTCCTTGAGTAAGTGTGACAAACGCAGCATAAGTCTAAATTTATACATTAATTTATTTTGTTAACCTAAATATTTATACCAAGACCCATGAACCCCTTACACTAAAAGGGAACCTATCACAGCAACTTATATTCAGTAAATGTTTGGTTGCAATTTAAAAATTTATATTTTGGAATAATAATGCTGATCATCATATCAAATACATTTTGGTGATTCAGGTGGTTTTATTTACGTGTCTGTGTGCACCCTGTTTGTTTTCTTTATTTTACAAAAGCACATTGTTTTGTTGTTATTATGACTATACACAAATAAATGTAGACCCTTAAGGAGGAGCTGCCCATGGCGACTGACTTTGCCCTCTGGGCGACAAAGGTCATGGGGCTTATTTCATTGTACAGCCCTTATTTCATTGTACCCAAGAAGACCGGTGGGTTACAACCAATCCTGGATCTACGGGTGTGGGATTGGTCCCTTCGCAGGCTTCTGTTCAAGATGATGACACAGAAGCACATTCTTTTGTGAGTTCAGCATCAGTGGTACGTTCTTATCGCATGTCGCAACTCGCCCGCCATCTACCATATAGAGTCAGACACAGCTCAAAACGCTGCGTGCCATTCATGTTCCGGAGGAGCTTAATCATGCAGCCAATGCACTCTCATGTCAGCTTACCCTTTCAGGAGAATGGTGACTCCATCCCCAGGCAGTCCAGCTCATTTGGAGTCGATTCGGGGAAGCCCAGTTAGACCTGTTTGCTTCCCACGAGTCCTCCCACTGCCAGCTGTACTATTCAATGACCGAGGCAAACTTTAGCACAGCTTTCCCCAATGAGCCTTCTGGCACAGTTGCTGTGCAAGTTTAGGGAGGACGAGGAGCAGGTCCTGCTAATTGCACCATACTGGCCCAACCGGTCCTGGTTTTCTCATGCTCCTCACGACAAACCCCCTCCCAGGAGAATCCCTCTGAGGATACTATTTGGCACCCACGTTCCGTTCTGTGGAACCTACATATCAAGCACTTGCCCCATCAATTCTCACAACACAGTTCTGATTGTGGCACTTTTCATAGGTACCCTTAAAGTGTTAGTTCACCCAAAAATGAAAATGGTGTCATAAATTATTCACCCTCATGTCGTTCTAAACCTGTAAGACATCTGTTCATCTTCGGAACACAAATTAAGATATTTTTGATGAGTTCTGAGAGCTCTCTGACCCTCCCATATACAGCAATGTAATTACCATGATCAAGTCCAGAAACGTAGCAAGAAGATCAGTAAAATAATCTATGTGACATCAGGGGTTCAACCGTAATTTTACGAAGCTACGATAATACTTTTTGTATGCAAAGAAAACTAAAATAACGATTATATTCAACAATTAGTCTCCTCTGTGTCACCCTGGTGCCATTTTGGAGAGTATCCACTGAACGTCAATACTAGCTTCGTAAAATTACGGTTGAACCCCTGATGTCCATCTCAGGATTAGTCCTTTTTCACACCACATACATAAGTACAGTGTATAAGCATAAAAGTAGCGTTATAGCTCACGTTGTGTTTTCAGTGTTACAGTGTTTCAAATGTAGAGCAGAATGCTAGGCAATTTACGTAACCCAAATGTCCTGATAACAAAAGTGAGATGTCTAACTATGTGAAATGCCTCAAGGAGACCGATCATGGAAGCACTAATAACACGTCGCCACTTGAGAGGAGCACTGTCTCCCTGATATATATTTTGTTTCAACCTGTTGCTACCAAATTCTCAGCAAATCTTATTTCTGTGCAGACTACAAGAAGGGAAACACAATGAGGTACCTTATTCCAGTTAGAGATCAGGGTTACAATACTAACCTTGTGTTCTTTTTTGAACATTTGTTTGGTATCTCAATGTGGGATGTGGTCAAATCATGTGTAGCAGATATGCTGTCCGAAAATCAGACAAGGGAATATAAACTAATGAAATACTCTAGATTCAGTCATATTTACACAATAGGAAGTGTGGTTTGTGTTTCTGAAACAATAATGGATTCATTCTCTTTATTTGGTCTTTTCCATGTTGTTTCACAAACATCTAGCATATATTGAAAAAGATTGTGCTGGTAATTATTGCATTTCAGCAGTGTCACTTAATGTGCTTCCTGCAGAAAAAAATAGCCTCAGCACCAAATCTCTACTTTTAAATTATGCTACAGTCATTTAAACCATTTTTACAACTTAATGCTACTAACCACAACTCATAATTTTAAATGTGGTGGAAATGTTCATGATATTTCACAGAAAATAATACTAAAATGGCAACAACAACAAAACAACAACTGTGAAACATGTTTACATACACTGTTTGCATATGTAAACACAAACAATAATGTAGACATTATTAAAGGAAAAATGGCATTAACTACTGAGAGTGAGGTAATGTACTTGGAGAGGTTAGTTTCTGAAAGTCCACAGGACCTTACATGCTACAGTCCAGGGTTAATATACAGTATATGAATATATGCAACAGATATAGAAGGCTTAATATATGGGTATGCAAGAACTAAATTTCAATAAGGGCAAGTACAAAGTAAAATGAAGTGCTTATATGCTTGGACCTCCATAGTTATGATCCAACATATCAATTTCCTCCTGTGTGAAATGCTACCAAAATTCTGAGATGACTGTAATTGAGTCATTAAGACAGAAGGAAAATTATATCCGTTTGTTGTTATTATTATTGAGGATATTATAATCAACCTATTATTATTACCGACCCACTGTCAGAATATACATCTCACCCCACAGTGTTATCTATCCATGGTTTCTGGCTTAGATATTTCCTGATTATTAAAAATTAATCTTTCTGTTTTCTGAGGTTCTTGGGCAATGAAAGGAAATGATGGTGCTAACAGCTCTGCTTGAAGCTACGTAGGCACATTATTGTATTGGAAAACACTTAATGATATCGACTGGCAGACTTGCTGTTATCTCAGACTTTCATTTCAAGAGTATTCTGCACAGTCTGTACTGTTGCTTTCTTTGTGTTAACTAATTTACTAGCCTGTATAGTTTTGTATTATGCAAGGATTTGTGATTTACCCATAGGTGCCCTGATGTCATAAGCATTTATATCAACAGCTGGCTCAGACACAACAGCTTTCAGCCTTCTAGGAATATATGTCATTAAACTTTGACTGATACAACTGATGCAATGTGTTATCTGCTATTTATCTGCAATGTAGGCTGTGTACTTTCTCATTTCCAAGTAGTACATTTCAAGGAAAATGACGAGCAGTTATTGGCAGAAGTTAAGTATTATGTACTAATCGTGTGAACAGCATCCACCAGTTGCAGCAAGCATTGATTCATCCATTAGCTTTCCTAGGCTATCTAATGAATATATAACAATCTGAGCCTTTAATCCTTTTATAAAGGACAAACTAATTAGACTGAAAGGTCTCTTTTGCTTTGATGTATTTAAGAAGAGCCTCACTTCCTTTCATACTAACATGTACATTTACGTCTTGCAATTTTAATGTCATTTTATGACAATTCCTCGGATCTCGATATGAGATCATTGATCCTGATATTTTGGTGCTGAAGTTCTTTTTTGACATTTATTATCTGATATATCCATTATGTGTAAATGTGCCTCCATTATAGCTGTTAGCTTGACAAAGGACGGCCTGTATTACTGACACTGAATCCTTGTAATGTAGGCTTTCATCAGAGATGAATGAATAGAGGGTACAAAGACCTTGTGAGGAAAAGATGCCGAACAGCACTGCCACAAGTGAGGGTTTTTGATTGCGTGTGAAAGTAAAATGTATGTGCGAGGTGGGGTGCAGTCCTCTCTGCTACGATTAATCTGTTTAGGGGTCAAACAGATACTCATCTGTGTCACAGCGGCAAGTGTCCCTGTCCTGACCTTGTCCGTCTCTGGTCAAAATTGTCAGCATTTTCTCACAAGCTTGCATCTCTCTGCTTAAAAGAGACTTGTAAAGTAGGTTTTATTAATGAACACCCCCTTAAATTATTTATGTAATTCTGTGCCTATTTACCATATCAGACACTTCTCTTAGACAACTCTCCGTGGGCCTGCTGAGAAATAGGATCAAAATTTCTCCCTGCAGTGCACCAGGGCAAACATAGCTATTGCAAAGATTGAAGACTAGAGGCATTCACCAGGATGTGTAGCAAAATGTACTGTTACATCAAAAATGAATGGGGGAAAAAATGTGTATTTGAATTATTTTTTGTTTCTGTAAAGTTCAGTATTTAATGAAAGCACCTGGATTGTTCAAGTCTGTATCTCATGAATAGCAGCATGCTATCAATTAGCTCTTTTTGGCACATTTACATTTTCAATGATTAAAGTATTTTCATTCAAGAATGGCCTTCAGGAATGTTTTACATTGAATGTTCTTTGATGAACTGGCACTTTTTAACATCTCTTAAGTATATCCAATCGACCAACATCAGTTAGACTTTTCGGTAACACTTTACAATAACAGTACATGAATTATCATGTACTAATACCTGAATTAATAATTACTTGACTATGAACTATTTACCTGAATCTACAATGAGTGTTCCAACTCTCGGTTCCTCCTCCTACTGTTCAGTTCCTTCTCCATCCAAATGCAGCCACAGGACCTCTGCTCTTCCACTTCTTTACAAACCACCAAATATCTGATGTAGATATCTGAATATGTATAGAACATGTGTAATTGATAACATTCTAAAGATGTGCCCCTCCAAGACAAGTCATGACATAATGATACATTAACAAGTCATGAATTCATGTTACTTTATAAATAAATAATTGAATTAGGCCTAATTCAAGTGAGACACATTTTTTTTTTTTTGCTTTCAGCCAAGTTACATATTTTTTATATTTTTTTATATGGTGTACCCACTTTACAGATTGCGTGCTCTCTTTGGACAGACGTGCCCTTGCATGAACAAATCTCTCTGCACCCCCCCTCTCGTCTCATATCTACTTTGGACAAATTTATATTGTTTTCAGCCATGTTACCACGCTTGACGCGTCCCCGTATGGTATATTGTGATAGTATTGCTGCGGTCACGTAAGACTTGCTTTAAAAACAGTCGGCCACAAACAGTATTGTTGCACGTTTAATTAGAAAATACTTTCTCAACAAGAAAGTCTGTGGACGAGAACGCTACTTCCCCGCCGCCTGCTGTAGTACCGCGGACCCACGCAAGGGTGCGGCGTGCGACAACTCTTGTTGGGCGAGTTGTCCTGGGTGCGGGCGACTATGGAACTTAGCGTGTGGGGCACTGAGGTTACATTGAGCCCCGTCGCACTGGTGTAGTTGATAGGAATTTTTGTTTTTAGAACTATCCACCATGGTGTTCCCGAGATAACTAAACGTCCCCCTAGTGCCGGGTTTTCAAACTCTCCAGAAGTAACCAGCACTGCACGTTCTGTAATGTCCCCTGTATTGCACCCACCAGGGCTGCAGGCTCCACGCATGCTTGAGTTGAATCAGGTGTGATGGATGAGACATGCAAAATGTGCAGGGCTGGGGGTACTCCAGGACAGGCTTGAGAACCACTGCCCTAGGGCCATTTTCCTAGTTGCATTCACACCGCCAGTAGGAACTCTGAAGTGACACAAGCCATGCTTGTTGTTGTGACTTATTTTGACAGCGCTATGAACGCCAGAGCCTGAGCACACAGCGCCTCCATTCTCTGTCTTTATTAGTTTATGGTCTGTTTAACAGTCCTGTCTAATATGCTACTAGATAGAATTGTCATACAAAGAAAGTATTCAGAAAGTAATTAGTATATGAAAAAGTATTATTAGTTATTGGTTATTAGTGAACATTCTCCAAACACAGTTTTAATATTGATTTTATTTTTACATTGTTACTTAATATCTTTAAATTTTATGTTGAATTTTATGTAAAGTAATATACAAATAATATACAACTTATGCCTCTTGGGTTAAGGTGCACTGATATTTAAAAGCTTTGTTAAATAAAAGTGTTTTACCTTTTCATTTCTGTGCTTTTTTTAAGTGCGGGTGAGTATCTTAAAGTAATCGTCTTGGATATACTGGTGCAAAATAAGAATCACCTTGGTGGATGTTAATTGGTATTTTAGATAATGACTTCTGACTTTACATGACTACACATTATAACTAAATCATTAACAACTCATAGACACATGAATTCATGACTTGTTAATGTATCATTATGTCATGACTACTTGGGGGGGGCACATTATTACTAAGTCATCATTCATTATTTATAAAGTAACACTAATTCTGGGGGTGTAAGAAAATATTGATACACGTGAGTATCGCGATATTTTGTTTGGCGATACTGTATCGACTCTCAAAAACGGAATATCTATATTTAAAAAACACACAAGATTCATGGCAGTTATTTCGTTTTGAGTTTATACCCCGACCGCTAGATGGCAGTCTTCATCTCTGAACTTATTAAACAGTGACAGGAAGTACTAGCATGAGGGCACGCCACGCCACGCCACTAATGTTAGCTGTAATATAGTTCGCTGCTAGTAATGGAGGATGAAAGAATTGTTCCTGTTCCCGTTTCGGCGTACAAAGCTGAAGTGTGGCGTCATATGACTTTTAACGTCCACCGCGGGACCGTAGTGCGGGCGCCGCCTCGGTTCCGCCGCTTGCCGCGTCCCGTGTGAAGAGCCTCGCGCGGGGCACGGCTGCAGCTCTCTCTCGTGGTGGGGGCGTTTTGTGCAGTTGGGGCGGTGCTCGCGTCGCGGTGTCGGCGATTCCACGCGGAGCATAAATACAAACTGAAAAACCTGTGGGATCCAAGTGGAAAGGTTCTGATAATGTTTAACATGTATTTATTTTATTGTTTTAAAATAGTTTTCTTCGTTTCTTAATTGTAAACTTAAAATGTGAACCTTTAAAGCAGGGTCTAAAATATATATATGGTCTTTTTATAAAATACATATTATACATTTAACTAAAGGATCCTGCTAGCACTTTAATTTTCCCCCTTGACTCGTACTGCACAAAAAGTGGTTTAATAACGTTGAATGTTACAGGGACTGATTATTGCAAATGCAGATCCTGCATTCTGGTTAAATAACTTTATTTATTTAATTTATTTATTGCTAAGGTTTGGTGTGTTCTTTATGACAGCTTTCCTAAAAATATATCCTATTCCTAAAATAAGAAGTATCCCAATATATAGCCTTGCTTACAGTATCGTAATGTATCACAACCCCTTTATCGTGATACGTATCGTATCGCCAGATTCTTGCCAAAACACAGCCCTAATTAATTCATGACTTGTTAATGTATCATTATGTCATGACTTTACTTGGGGGGGCACATTATTACTAACTCATCATTAATTACTTATTAAGTAACATTAATTCATGACTTGTTAATGTATCATTATGTCATGACTTTACTTGGGGGGGCACATTATTACTAACTCATCATTAATTACTTATTAAGTAACATTAATTCATGACTTGTTAATGTATCAATATGTCATGACTTTACTTGGTAGGTTCCAGATTAAAAGGTATCAATACACATGTTCTGATACATATTCAAGCTCATCTAATCAGATATTTGGTGCTTTCGGTGTTTGAAGCAGTGTAAGAGCAGAGGTCCTGTGCTGCATTTGGCTGGAAAGGAACTGAACAGTATGAGAAGGGTAACACTTTACTTGGAGGGGTGTGCATAAGACTGACATGACGCCTTCATAATCATGACATGACACATGACACATGTCATGAATACACATGTCATGAATATGAAGGTTTTTTATTCATGTTTATGACAACTGTCATTAAGTGTCATTTCCTCAGTTATGTAATTTTTAATGCAAAGATGACCTTGTTTGAGATGTCTTTGTTATGGGCTATGGTTAGGGGTAGGGGTAGGTTAGGGTTAGGTCAAATAATGTCATATTTTGCATTACAAATGACCTAACTGAGCGAATGACACTTAATGACATTGTCATAAACATGCATAAAACCTCCTTCATATTCATGACATGTGTCATGTCATAATTATGAATGTGTCATGTCAGTCTTATGCAAACCCCTTCAAGTAAAGTGTTACCAAAAAGTTGCATTTTTGAAGGGGCAATAGTGACCAAAAGAAGAGCAGGACACAGACAAATGTTCTGACTGCAGTGCATTATATGTACAAATAGGTAAACCAATCCATACATACCAAAGCGATAACCAGTGTTGGTGAAAGTTACTTTTAAAAATAATGCATTACAATATTGCGTTACCTCCTAAAAAAGTAACTAATTACGTTACTTAGTTACTTTTTATGGAGAGTAATGCGTTATATTACTTTTGCGTTACTTTTTAAATCATGGCAGGGCTTGCTTGTTTGTTTTTAAAAAGTTATATTTTTGGCAAATATAAAACCCTTTCACACCAAAAAGTGTAATGAATAAACCTCAGGCTGAAGGAAAAGTAAATTCACTTCTGTACAGTAGAATGCAGGAGAAGAAGCGCTCTTCAGCAATAAAAAAACAAAGCACAATTGTTAGTTTCTCTAAAGTAATTTTTGCTTATTAGTATGGTTGAACTGGATCATCAAAGGTCAGAAGCAAAGACATTAGTTAAATACATAAAGGATATTTGTGTTTTTTAACATATTTAATTATTGCAGGTTTGCGTCATATTCTGAGTTTGCATTTCACTGTTTTAATTCATTTTGATGAATACTAAATCAGTTTTTTTGTGAGTGGGATGAATTAATGCACATTCACATTTAGTCTAGAACTACAGTAACATGTTACTACAGAAATCATGTTCACACAGCGCACACAATGCCTCTGTACTCCTGATTTCTCCCAATATGGGGACAGGAGAGCTGTCAGTCAATAAATGGGAAAACAAAATAACTGGCATTACTTTTTTTGAAAAAGTAACTCAGATATTTTCTTGTAAATTAAAAAAGTAACGCGTTACTTTACTAGTTACTTAAAAAAATAATGTTTACGTAACTCACATTACTTGTAATGAGTTACCCCCAACACTGGCGATAACCATCATCTCTATGCTAACACTGATTTTAATTTGGAAAATTGCACCCGTTTAATGAATACGTTATTGTAGGGCAGCAGCAGTGGAATCACTCAAAACAGAATGAGATTAAATTGTTTTTAATTATGAATGCATCATTGTGTGTTGGATGAGTTAGGTTAAACGTAAATATTGCAAGAAATCCACTGTCGTTCACTAATGTTTGTGACAACTGCAGGTGGCAAATTTATAAAAAAAATTACATTGTGCCATTTTCATACATCTTGCTTCTAGAGCGTGTTTGATTTAGTTTACCCCAAAGTGTTAATTAATACATTACCTTAATTACATGTTAGTTCCTGCATGTTAGTTAGTGTTATTCATGCAGTAGTTCATATGACTCATGTCGTAGTTAAGTTAGTTCTTCATTAGTTCTTGATTAATACATATCTTAACTCATCATTAGTTCAGAGTCAAGTAATTATTAATTCAGGTATTAGTACATGATAATTCATGTACTGTTCTTGTAAAGTGTTACCGACTTTTCTTGTAGTTTTTGAGCATTTGTCAAAAGAGAAAAAAAAATCTGAAGTGATGTCTGTGTTCAGGAAGACACATAAGAGAAACCTTCACAGTACTTATTAAGCTAAGTAATTATCACATTTCTCCTGCTCTAGCACAGGTAATTTTAGTCAACTGTAAAACACTGAGATAGTGAGTGAATCCACACCTTGGAGTTTGTATGTTCCCGGTTGACTTTGTGTGAAACCTAACTTTGCTGAACCCATGGGGAAAAAAAATAAATCATTGTTTGGTTGTTTTATTTTTCTAAATAGTGTTTGAGGTGACTTTCACCAAAATGTATGCATGGTCACAATTTTCTTACGAAATCAGGTTACAAGGATTAACTCTACTAATTAGCCCACACTGAAGATGCTCTAACTACTAGGTATGCACCGAAATGAAAATTCTTGGCCGAAGCCGAAACCAAACAAAACGAAACACTGGGCCGAAGGCCGAACACGCTTTTTCAAGTTTTTTTTCTCGCCATGTATTTTGCCCATTTTTTTTCACCATTGCACAAATTAAATAGCCAAAATGTGCTTTTTACTGTTTTGTCTTGCTTTTCAAAGAAAAAAATCAATTACAAAACAACTATTTAAGAATATTTAACACTGAACATTTTTTTACATTCTAGCAGATATTATACCAACAAAGCACAATTAAAATTAAAATTAATAAGTTAGTAAAATAATATTTTTTGGCCATCAGACCCCATTCTTGAATCAGGCATGTATTTTTTACTATACAAATAAAAGCAGCCTAGCTGAGCAGAAGAGGCTACTTTTAAAACATTAGAACAGTGGTCGGCAACAGGCGGCCCGTGGGCCAAAACTGTCCCGCCAGCAATAATATCTGGCCTGCGCCCGCAGCCAGATTATTTTGATAGTGGCTGGTTCTGAAATATATCTGTCATGACAGCAACAGTTACTCACAATCGCTTCATCTTTAGTGATTTTGCCTTCAAAATTAAAGTACAAGAACGTACTTTTTGCAGCAATGTTTTATTTTGAGAAAAGTTCTGAAATACATTCAAAAGAGTCTGTGGATCGCTAGACCCACCTCTAAAATAGCCGTCATGAAATGTGTGGTATGAAAAAACTAACAGTGAACTATTGAAACGTAAAAATAGGCTACGTCACATAATTATTACAATAAGTTAGGCTCTATTGTGTAACAAGCAAATTAAAATTATACATATTTATTATCACAATATGTAAGAGGAAATAAAACATAGTTCGGTAAGAGCATGACTCAAACATGCCATTAATGGGCTTATTCAAGTCCTCTTTTATTTTTTTTTAGTTATTTTTATCCATTCTGCCTCTCCCATATAATGTTATTTTATCAAGGCGGTCTGTGGTTGCAAGTTGGTGAATGAGAACTTGCGAGGTTACGTGTCACTACGTTAATTAATATCCAGTTAAAACCGGACACGCCCACAATGTGGCTTTTGTGGTAATGACGGTCCTACTACAGGATTAACACAAATTAACAGCTCGACGCAGTTACAAAAGCACTTACGAGTTCTAGATTTTCATTTTCGGGAGGCTCAGCCCAGTGAGAGTAGAAGAATAATAATACCTAATAAAAAATTATATATATTAATTATATATATATATATATATATATATATATATATCCAGTATAATATAAATAAAAAATAATTTGATTAATAGGGGTCGTATACCAAAAAGATTGCAGTATTCCACTCTATCGCATAGATAGGTATAACATTTGATTACTGATTAAGCCAAATTCAAGTCTTCATGATCTCACACGCACACCTGTTTACTGTACAAACACAAAATTTACTGTTTGCATTTCTAGTACACCCCTCTTTCCTTAGCTCAAGTATGCAAACCTATTTGCCACACGCACTGGAATATGTATTATATTGAAAGTTACATTTTCAAATGAAAATGACAACATGATCGTTTTATAAAGTATGCGTTCATATGTGCTTCATTTTCACTGGAGGAAACCTGTGGTGTGATGAGGGGTGAACGCAGTGAAAACTTAGGCTACAGTAGATGGGGAACTGATTATTGCTCCCCTGTGATATTTTGTAAACTGGATTTATGACAAAGAACTGCACAGATGCAGATATAACAATCTATCGATAAACCTACACCTTGTCCTCTGTTTCTCGCTCTGCGGCGCGCCGCTGAAAGAAGGGGAGGAGCCGATCGAAGTCTGCCGCCGTTTTCATACGAAATTTAAAGGGGACTGAGGCGATAACGAATTTGTGTAGTTTATAGAGCTAATCGCAAAATTTTAGGGGGGGCTGAGTAATCAGGCTATAGCCCCCCCTAAAAATGGCCTAGCGACGCCCATGGTAACAGTCTGTCACAGGCAATTCTAGTTGCATTTTTCATCAATAAATTTCTTAAATTATCCTTTGACTATGTTCTGGCCCGCCATCTAGTGGCATTTTTTTTTTTTGCCCGGATGCCAAACTTATTTGCCGAACCCTGCATTAGAAAATATTACTGATCCCAATTTGAACACTATGTGTGAATGTTATTATAAATGTATTAACATAGCTGTTGAAATTATTATTATCATTATTATTGTCTTACTTTTTATTTTATTTTACAGAACAACAGTAAAATTACAATACTAACATTTATGAATGTTGATGTAGTTCTTGCTTTTTCTCAACTTTTATTTTGGCGGAAACGCGCAGGAAGACCTCAGCGCTTCTTTTGGTTGACAACAGCTGATTTATAAATCAGTCTCATTATGAAAACGTTGCACGTATCACATTGTCACGTGCCTTGTAAAAAACTCATAAAAATGTGACTACGCAACTGACGAGTAACATGTGCATACTATCCACCCTATCTGCCATCAATAGTATTGAAAATTACTTTATATCCATATCATTTAGGATGGATAATATGCACATCGCGCTTTGGACCTTGAACCCTGGTTAACAAGCAGATCCGCCGCGAGCTCAAGCAGCGCTGTCAGAATACATGCAATTTGTGCGTGTATTATAAAACAAACAAGGCCATTTTGCGATTTCAATCATCATACAGTAACCAGCAACAATCACTCCTTCCTCTTCTCATCGAAGACATGTGATGCAGTACTAAACAGTCTTTCGCTGTACTTGTAATGATTTCTGCGTCTTTCTCTGACAGTTTTAAATGCTTCCACATAGGGCTGCACGATAAATCGAAATGGAATCGAGATCACGATTTGACAGAAGCTGCGATTGTCATGCGTTTCTTTCAGTGAAGCACGGTTCTGTGATCAGCAGTAAATCTCCATCCAAAGGCCATAGGGCGCTCTCGAGCTGAAACTCCAAATACGCCTTGCAGAATAAACCCAGAAAATGCCTATCGCTGCAGCTGAATAAACAGAAGATTCAACTATGCAAACAGCTGTCATTATCGTGAACGATTTCAGAACCGGCTTTTTTAACAAATGACAATCGCATTTGATTAATCGTGCAGCCCTACTTCCACACTGCTGACATGTTTGTTGCATTGTGTCTCTCACTCTACGCTGGTTGCTATTTGATCGCGTCACGTCATTGTTTCGGTACAATTTTATTCGGTCTTTTCACTTATTCTGCCTTATTTTCAGCTTATTCGGCACAAACTGTTTTGACCATTTGGTCTTGGTGGAACAGATCTGCTATGCTGCTGCTGAATTCCTGCTGATGTTGGTTATTGCTGTAGTTGTAGATTATTGCTGCTGCTGCTGCAAGCAAGTACAGGAACTTGCAACTGCCAATGCATATGGTGATACGGTGCCATGAGTATTTAAGACATACTGCTGCTACACATATAGCTTATAAAATAACCCCGTAGCAGATCTATACAGGTGGAGCTGGGGAAGGTGGAGGGTTTCAGAGAACTCTGAAAGCGTGCTGCAGGAATCTCAAGTGAATGCTAGCCAGCCATATAAATGCAAGGCAGTACGCTCATTGGCTGCATATGCAGCATGAACCAATCAGCTTGTGCCAAGTCGTTTAACTCTCTGAATATTATCAGTTACGTTAACACCCCGTCAGAATGCGCCATCTAGAGTTTCATGACTGAACTATATATTTCAATCAAGACAACTCTCGGAACATTTTAGCATGGTGATGGATATTACAATGTTAATGTATTTGGTCTTGGTGGAATAGATCTGCTATGCTGCTGCTGATGTTGGTTATTGCTGAGTTGTAGATTATTGCTGCTGCTACAAGCAAGTACAGGAACTTGCTACTGCCAATGCATATGGCGATACGGCAGTGGTGGACAGTAACGGAGTAGCTTTACTTCGTTACTGTACTTAAGTACATTTTTCAAGTATCTGTACTTTACTGTAGTAGTTTTATTTTGAGTAACTTTTATTTTTAGTTCACTAAATTCCAAAGCATAAGATTGTATTTTTTACTTCACTACATTTCATAAAACTTATCTTTACTCCTTATAATATATCACGTGCTCGGAGACGCTGAAGCGGTGTCTGATTCGAGAACGAACTGATTCTTTTCAATGAAACTTTTAAATCGGTTCGAAAATCGCACCAAACGATTAATTGACGAATTGGAATGAACCGATTGCAGTTGTTCTCGAGTCGTTAACTCACTGATTCAAATGAACTGTTTAGTGCGAGTCTCCAGTGAACTGAATTCACAAGTAAAGAACCGGGAGATCTTGTGAGCGCGCATGCGACTTATGCTGCTAAAAGTAAGTTACTAATGTCAAATTTATTTATTTAATTTATTTTATTTTCTTAAATGTGTATATATATATATATATATAGTATTTATAGAGTTTTATGTGAACTAAATCTGCTGTAAAGGGGATCTATTTAAGCCCACTGAAATGATTGAATGCAGACACATCAACATCTGTGTCTCTATTTTATGTTAAGAAAAACCCTGAAACATTAAAATAACACAGACTAAATAAAATAATTAATGCGCGTTAATATTCCCCGCTGCCGTAACGTTAGCGGTTTTATTAAAATGCTACGTATTTAGCCCTATGTGATGTCTGTTTTTATACTGTTGATAAACAGTATAAATGTGTATATTGTTTGGATTAACTAGTCGAGTAGACAGATATGAATGTTTATTCATAACCATACTGAAAATAAGTAAATATTGTTAGCTGATGCTAACTGTCTAGCTAACAAGCTTGCTGGTGCTAAGTTGAGGTAATTTTTAGATATAAAGTCCAAATATTTTTATTCAACCACCTAGATAGATTACATCTGAGGGAAAGAGAAAGGATGTGATGTTCAGAACATGGTAACTACAATGATCAATTATCTAATTATCTAAGTGGGAAGTGATGCCCTCTGGGGGCAT
The DNA here is from genome assembly GCA_018155175.1 of Sinocyclocheilus anophthalmus. Lineage (NCBI taxonomy): Eukaryota > Metazoa > Chordata > Actinopteri > Cypriniformes > Cyprinidae > Sinocyclocheilus > Sinocyclocheilus anophthalmus. Next base: position 273,469 of record JADLZN010011417.1, read on the forward strand.
TTGGCCAGGGGTGTTTTTACACCACAGACAAGGTTTGAGAAGAAAAAATCATTATGAAAATATAATTATATTTTCCTTAAAATGTTCTTCCTAACTTCAGGCCTTATTCTCATGTCATATATAACTGTGATGTTCTGCAAAACAACAAGCTTTAAAACACTTTTTTCTTACTGGTGAAAATAAGATGGTCAAGTCTGTTTTCTCTCAGGTACTTTGCAGTGTAAGCTTCACAATGAACATTACTACATCACTCTCATCAACATAGTCCATATCAACAACAAAAATATATCTTGACTCCATATAGTGGTTATTTTGGGAAAATCCCAGGTATTTTGAGCAGTAGGATTATAAGAAATATGTGCTAATATAAAAGTAAATTAAGTAGCCTATGTAACGAATCAGCTCATTACAGGAAATATGAATAATTAACCATAACTAGTTATAATTAACTATTCATATTTTAGATCCGCTGTAGATATTTAGCTGACCTCTCAGGGTCAACTGTCTTGTCAATTCTAAGAACGTTAATTTCCTGGTTAAGGGAAATAACTTTCTTACTGTACAATTCTACAAAGCTTGTAGCGTAAATCTGCATGATTAGTGACTCCGGTTATGAGCAAACAATGAACACGTCAAGTGTGATACAAGTAAGGTTTTATTAACTACATAAACACTTAAACTAGTCTAACATTCTACATAAACACTTAAACTAGTCTAATATACTACATACACACATTAAGCTGGTATAACATACACATACACACACACATGCAGTTGGTATAGGAAAGTGTTAAAGCTTAACTCAGTACAGAAAGAGGCTTAAGGAATGAATTTTATGGAACCATTTGCATATTCAGCAGATCTACACCTGGGGATACGTCAGATTCTTAGTTCAAACACACCTTTGTAAAAAGGTGTAACTGATACTTAATGCATCAATTAATAAGACTAAGTTTGATACTTGCGAGTCTCGCTGTCTGAAAGAGATTCCTGATGCAATCTTAAGGTTTCCAGTCTATCTTTTGCTGAAGTTAGTTGATGAGAAAGAACCAGTTCTGAGTCAGAGAATCTTGATTGAAATGGAAAGGACAAGGCCGAAGAAAGGCCTGGCACAATGCTTTGGTATCCTAAAGCGTTTTCTCACATCTTCATCTGCATCTGACCGAACCACCGACTGGGGCGGTCACATGGTGTGTCAGCTTTAAGGTCAGAGAAGATCCCCGCCTCTCAAGATGGGCTTATCCAATGAGAAAAGTGGAATCCCAAGTGGGCGTTTTGAGATTCCGTGGAGTTTATGACTCTTTGTGTGGAAACATGGTACTTTAGAATCTGGAACTTGAATCGAAATTACTAAAGGTTCTCAGGACCATAATATATATTGCCTATGTACCAACATATAATATACATTCTTGTTTAGATCATCAGAAGGCGAATTCATAGATACTAAACAACGTATATGTAAGGTTATATGAATGAGTTATCGTAAGCATGGATAAAAATAGTCTATAATACAACAGATTAATACAAAACAGCAATAATATACACAATGGCCTGAAGAATATGTGTGTTCATTCAAAGAAAGGTTTTCCTATGAATTAATTAGTAGAAAAGTCAATTTCTACTGTGCATTGTGCTCTTGCTTCTGGATAATGCAGCTGAGAGTCTGCTCGCATTCCACAAGGTTGTAAATGTATCGGGTGTCAGGGTTACCATGTAACCAGGGGCCTGTTCGGCTTCCTGGGTTGTTACAGAGTATTTGTTAAATCTAGCAAAATATATATTGTGTGTTTGTTTGGTCCAGACGCTACAAATTCCCCCTTTTCGAACTTTGTTGTCCATAGAATAGACAACAACGAGCGATGTCAAAGGTGCGGAACAATCGAACACACACCTGCCACTTACGGTTGGGAGACAGTGGTGGCTCTTTGGCTGTTGGTGCCTCCCGGAGTGGTTGTGGTGCCGTGGTGGATGCTGTCAGGTGGTGTGCTGTGGTGATGTAGGCTGTAGCAAGGTGTGGGTCCTCGAGCTTATGCAGCAGGTGTCGAGGCTGTGTCACCTGTGTAATGACATTATCATTTATTTATTCATTATTAATTTGTAATTATAGGGAATTGATGATTATTAATTTATTCAGGTTTTGCTAGAACTCGGGTCTGAATGTCCCACGTCCACCTGATTAAACCATTCCAAATTTGTTAGTTTTACTTCAAATCAAGGTCGTCCAGCGAGCCAGTGATTCTTGGTATCTTTTAACAAATTTAATATGTGTTTTCTTGGCCACAGTCAACACAATGAGGTAATAATTATAAGTAGGCTACGAGTTAAGGTAGCAAGCAAGGATCGTTTGGCATAAGTTTAACCTTGAAATTATATGAGCCAAGACATATGTTTATAAATGAAACATTAATTTTATTGGCTAATCTAGATTACATAAAACCTAACTAAAACATACACACACATACATACAAAAGTTCAAGGAAATTAGTTGACGGAGTTGCATTAAGTTTTCAAAGTCCTAACTCGTTTAACGAGTGGTTTTAAATTCAGCCTAGGAGAACACCAAGCAGCAATTGTCTTATCTTTACTGTTTAATTCAATTCTACACCAGGTCAGCTGAGTTGAAGATTTTGTTCATTTACTTGCGTTCTGTTTAGTTGAGAGCTGAAACGCTGAGGCAGTTCCTGCGCTGACGCTGGCGTGCTGGAGGGGATTCCGTTGCTGATTGGCTGTTGATCTGACGTTGGAATGACGTATGGATGACGTCCTTTCGGGGACCCCTCTCGGAGTCCTTGGTTGCCGGTTTAACACAGAGGCTTGAGCAGTTAGTTTGAAAGACTTTCAAGTTCCCTGAAGATCGCGAAGTGTCACTNTGATTGGCTGTTGATCTGACGTCGGAATGACGTATGGGTGATGTCCTTTTGGGGAACCCCTCTTGGAGTAGTTGGTTGTCGGTTTGACACAGAGGCTTGAGCAGTTAGTTTGAAAGAATTTCAAGTTCCCTGAAGATCGCGAAGTCTAACTGAAATGTCTGAGTTCTTTGATGGTCTTGCTAGGCGGTGGTATGGCGGGGCGCTTTGTCGCGCTCACCAAGGTGAAAGCCAGACGTCTTGATCGGGTAAAACAAGCAAGCCCTAAGCTGTGTTGCAGTGGAGTTTTGATCCGCGGCGTAAGTCCATCCCACTGGTCGCCGTTCAAATCAGATAGTGGCTGCGGGGTTTGGCCACGCCTTGTGTGGTTCCTTTATCATGTATGAATCACGTGCTGTTTGTGGCGAGTATTTCTGCAAGTTTTGAGAACTTCTTATAAAACTATCATAACCGGAAAATGATGCTGAATATCAATTATTCACTTACACCACTGTTCTGTGAACAACACCAGCTCTCATTCAAACTCAAACACCAGGTAATTTGCATACCCAGTAATCGTAATTAACTAAAAGAGAAAAGTTATAAAGCAACGATTAAGATATCATGGTTTCAATAACACATCACACATATTTAAGACATAAAACATATTATTTGTGAATATACTTACTCCAATACTTTCAATGATTTTTTAATGATTGTCTGCTGAATCGTCTGTGTACATTCGGTTTCTTTGGAATGCCAAGGAAGTAAGGGTTTTGGTCATGCGGGAAGCTGGTGGTCGAAAATCATGGGATAGTCATGTGGCGTCACGCTGTACATCCTGTGCTGGCCTGAGGGCGTCATTTAACTCTTTTCCTGTTCGGGACATAAGGGTTCTATGCATCCACGATCACGAGGCATCCATATGTCGTCAAAAGGCTTTTCAGCTCTGGTACAAAAGGTCTCTGTGGTATCTCTTGATTAGATTAATTCAAAGCCTCATGATGGTGATCCAGTGGCATCTCCGTATCCTGTATAAGAAATCCCTACACATGTCATCCGGACTAAAGAGGACCAGGACAACCCAAGTTGTTATCAGCGCTCAGTTCAGAAGCCTGCATCTCTGATGGTATGGGGTTGCATGAGTGCGTGTGGCATGGGCAGCTTACACATCTGGAAAGGCACCATCAATGCTGAAAGGTATATCCAAGTTCTAGAACAACATATGCTCCCATCCAGACGTCGTCTCTTTCAGGGAAGACCTTGCATTTTCCAACATGACAATGCCAGACCACATACTGCATCAATTACAACATCATGGCTGCGTAGAAGGATCCGGGTACTGAAATGGCCAGCCTGCAGTCCAGATCTTTCACCCATAGAAAACATTTGGCGCATCATAAAGAGGAAGATGCGACAAAGAAGACCTAAGACAGTTGAGCAACTAGAAGCCTGTATTAGACAAGAATGGGACAACATTCCTATTCCTAAACTTGAGCAACTTGTCTCCTCAATCCCCAGACGTTTGCAGACTGTTATAAAAAGAAGAGGGGATGCCACACAGTGGTAAACATGGCCTTGTCCCAACTTTTTTGAGATGTGTTGATGCCATGAAATTTAAAATCAACTTATTTTTCCCTTAAAATGATACATTTTCTCAGTTTAAACATTTGATATGTCATCTATGTTGTATTCTGAATACAATATTGAAATTTGAAACTTCCACATCATTGCATTCTGTTTTTATTCACAATTTGTACAGTGTCCCAACTTTTTTGGAATCGGGTTTGTAGAATAAATAAAAAGAAAACAAAAAGAATATTAAAAAATCTGGACAGTGATATTCAATGCATTCTATACATAATCGAGAGAAAAAAAATTAATTATAGAAAAGTATTTATTCTGTTTATCGATATACATTATCCATTCTGGAATGTGACTTAGAATGCATTCTTGAAGACAATCTAGAAGGGAATTCCAAGAATTTTAGAAAATTTAATTTTCGGATTCTACACATAATTCAAGCCTTTTCATTAGCAATACATGTTACATGCAGCCTTTGTCCAGCTGTCCTAAACACAGTATAAACATAATATTTTATAATCGTAGTAAGAGACATTATAAAGTTGTTTAAATGATGCTATAAGCACATACATTCATCTCTACATGCCCAACTGAAGTGACTTCAATGTAAGAGGCCTGACTACCACTTCAGTGAGAGAGAGAGACAAGAGCCAGAAAGAAAGCGAGAGAGAGAGCCAGGCACAGTCAGCCCACTGACTCATATCCTTCCATTCGACTCCACTCCAGCAATGATGTAAGCGCTTGGTTTCCTTGCCCCACCACCCCCCCCCCTCCCATCTATCTCGCTTTGTAAGTCTACCACGTGAATACCATGTTCTCTCTTTCTCTCTCTCTCTCTCTTACTCCACACCATTGCACCACACTAACTTGAGCAGACACTGTAGCAGCGATGGTGCAAAAACGTTTCTCTTTTCTTTTCTTTTTTTTTCTTTTTTACATTCACTGTGTGAATGTAACCAAAACAGCCCAGGGCATGGTTCCAGCCGCTGGGAGACGGTGGTGCAGTCTCCATGGCAATGGGCCTAAACAGCGGGAGAAACAGAGAGAGGCCAAACAGCTTGCAGCTGCCTGGTGCTCCAAGTACACACAGCACAGGACCTGCCCCTGATTTACCACTTTAATCACACTCAGAGAGGGAGAGCGAGAGAGCGGGCTTGCCACGGGCCCAAGGACTGCAGAGTGGGTAAAATCATATGAATCTGATCAAATAAATCAAGCTGAGAAGGGCCGTGAAGGAGCCTGTATCTCATTAAAGACCGTTGGGGATGGGGTGATGAAAAAGCACCGTTCGGAGGAGGGACTTCGTTCATAGGCGGCGGTGACATAGACTTAAGGCCCATGTAAAGTCGAGGCCTGTCAATGAGAACAACAGCGAGAGACTTATCCTGGAATACCTCAGGGCAAGCAAGCATGGCACAGCTCACCACAAAGCCCCAATTATGCACGGATACATCTCTCATCACTGCCGGCTGAGAGAGAAAGAGTGTGTGAGGAAGAAAGAGAGAGAGACACAGACAAACAGAGTGAGTGGTTTGGCTCACCGCCAGCCAGTTGTTTCTTCCCCTGACTGAAACTATGCTGAGAAGCTCTCCAGCATGACTGACTGAGGGAGGTTTCAGGCTCCACCCCAACCTGTCTGTCAAATTCATCACACTGAAAGCAGCATGGCTAATAGGGGAAGTTCGGATCATTTTACCGACTCAGACCTTTGAGTCTCGTTCAGCAAAATGAACGAATCTTTTTTCGAGTCATTTCGTTCATTTTAACAAAATATAATTAAAATGTTACGTGTTACTTCCCTAATATGTCTACTACTTACGCAAACGTTGATCACACTACAAACAATACAAAACTGCTATAAGAAACAGAAAAGACTAATTAATTGTTGACCTGGGTCTTCAGTCTATGATTAGCTCACCACCTCTTATCTGACAAGTCTTCGGGTTTGGGATTATGGGCTTCGCGTGATTGCAACGAACGACTCGGACCCGAAGACTCGGGAGATGAACTAATCAATTCTCTTTCGGCTCAGACTGCATAGGATAAAGCTTATGGGGCCGTCACGTGATGAACGAACGACTAAAACCCGAAGACTCGAGGGATGAACTAATCAATTCTCTTTCCGGCTCAGACTGCATAGGGTAAGCTTAAGGGTCTGTCACGTGATGAACGAACGACTCGAAAAACCCGAAGACTCGAGATGAACTAATCAATTCTCTTTCCGAGATCAGACCTGGGGACATAGGGTAAGCTTAAGGGTCTGTCACGTGATGAACGATCGACTCGAAAAACCCGAAGACTCGAGATGAACTAATCAATTCTCTTTCCGGCTCAGACTGCATTGGGTAAACTTATGGGGCTGTCACGTGATGAGACTTGTTGTTTTTTTTTTTTTTTTTTTTTATGGTACGTTAAATTTCCGACTCAAAACACGAAGACTTCGAAAACCAGGTGTTGTAGTATGGATCTTGACTAATTCCAGTACAGATTACCTTAGGATGTGGCCATGCCGATTTTTTTGTTGTGTTTGTATCTGAACAAATCACTCCCGAGATGACTCGTTCTTCCCGAGTCACATTAAAGATTCGTTCAAAAGATTAGAGATTTCGTTACCTCCTGTCCCCCCCCCCCTTCACTTATTGTATTGACGTTTTATACCCAAACCATAATGGTAATCGCTAAGCTTTTAGCCATGGAAATGCAAAAGACATGTAATAGCATTTTAAACAATTCGCCTTTGTGTACTTTTTAGACAGTCTGTCTCGTGTGATTGAGAACGTTAGTTTAGATACTATGTTTTTGTAGTCAGAAGAAAATCCTCTTTGTTGCGGTGTAACAGTTAAAGAGGTTGCGTCTTAGGGGATCTTGTTAGGTTAATCCACTCCCACCAAGGATGATAACTATAATAACTATAAAGTTTTAATAATCATTCCAATTCTATGAGAAGTCCACAGTCTCCACACCACAACTGTAATGATCAAAACACACAGGAACAATGTATTTGGAATCACATTCAGAAGGATTTTATACAACTGATGAACAATAAAAATATAAAAACACAGCCAATAAATCTATTTGACTTTAAAAAGCTCAAGTATTTAAAGCAGCAGATGATATAAAATGCAGCACAAGTTTATAATGAACAGAACATTATAATGCATTGGAGTGGACGCTAATATAGTTGTCTTTATAGTTATAGTTCTTGGTGTGAACAGGCCTTAAAGTTAGACATAAAATTAGAACAGACACTATTTATTTTCTCTATAAAATATTTTTTTGACTTAAGCCCCTGATATACTTCAAGCAAAACCGAAGAACAAATGGGTGTGATGTCATTTTGAACAAAATCTGTCCAAAATCTGGTTGGAGTTTGTTTCAATGGTTTGAACCAGATCGCCAGGACAAACTTTCCAGAAAACATTCCGCTCCCAGAGAGTTTGCAAACACAATCTTCAAACCTCTTTTTATCCCTGAGTGAAGAACAAAAAAGAACTTATATATTGTATATATTGGGGCATTTATTGTAAATGAATCAGATGTACTGTATAATTCCAAAGAATGACACCACCAGAGACAACATAACAAGATCCCACCAATTCCCAATGGATAAAATCCTTAAATCTGTTTTCTCTGAATATCTTGTTTAATTTGGAAAAATGTCACATTATGGATATAAAACAGGTTACAAATGCTGTTTTGTGTTAACTACAAAGACTGTGAAACCAAACAATCTGCAATTTCTACCTTGAACTAAAATAAATCATACCATGAAAACATACTGTCTTTTTGTACACTTGCATTATGGTAATACCACAGTATTCTTAAAAGTACAATGTAAGAGTATAGTAAATCAATATGATAATTTTACAATGCTGTGATATACACCAAAAGCACCATATCATTCCATCATGATCCATGGAACCACCACAGTTTGTTTTCTAAGGACATATAGACAGAGAGCTCGGATATTATACTGTTTTGCATTTCTCAAATTGTATTGCAAATTACAAATTACACTACAAATTTAGACAAGTTGGTCATTGATCATGGTCATTGTCATAAATATACTTTTTTTAAGACCTAAAAATAGTTCAGGATCATAAATACTAAATTATTTAAATTTATTAATAACATTTTCTTTTACATTTTTTACAAGTCCTAAAACGTTGTTTATTTCCTCATTTAAATTAGATTTTGAATCACAAATGTTCAATGTGATCTCAGACTTATGGACCCCACAATACACCTGTCTCTCTTATTTTTATCCATATAAAAGACTTTATTTAAAACTTTATTTTATCACTTTGTTTCTCTTGTCTATCCAGCACCCTATAGATCCTTTCCTCTTTCCCTTCTCCATCCTTTCATATTCTTAATCTAGGACCCCTGTCTTCAATCTACCCCTGATCCCTCTCTTCCTCTTTCCAGCAGTTCCTGTCTTCCTGTTGTCTGCTCCGGGGGTCTCTCTCTCTCTCTCTCTCTCTTCTATCCTTCTTTGCAGGAGAATGTGTGTTTATGCATGTTGTCTGTGTGGTGGAAGGGGATGCCACGTGGTGCTGGACATGAGGGAGCAGGGCTGGCGTTCCTCTCAAACGCACTATAAACCCTACGCTGTACAAATGAGCTCACTCTAATTCAAGCTAAGAGTACATCCTGCCCGCCTGTCTTCCTTCTCTTTCTGTTTTCCCTCTGTCCTCTGAAATTCTTCTCCTTCAGACATGCACAAGAACATACCACACTCGCTGCAATCAATTGGAAGATGCCACCCCTAAACGGAAAGTCTGCTCAGGGTGGATGACACAAGTTTGGCTTTCTCTGCATGGTGTATGTGTTTGTAGTGTCTGTCTGTTTCTAGTTTTTTGTTGTTCGGTAATGTGTTTTGTTTGTTTCGGTGTGTGGTTTGTTTGTGTTGTTGTACTGTTTTGTTGTTTGTTTGTTGTATTGTCTTGTAAGCCCTGTGTTTTGTTGTTGTTGTTGTTTTGTCTTGTTTGTGTTTTGTTGTTTCGTTTGGGTGTGGTTTGCGTTTTGTTGTTTTGTATTGTTGCTGTTGTATGTGGTGGTTTTGTTGTAATTGATGTTTAGGTTGGTGTTTGTGTTTGACTTTGTTGTTGTCTGTTGCTTTGTTTTTTTTTTGTATGGTGTTGTGTCTTATTGTTGTGCGTTGGTGGTGTCCTGTGTTTGTTGTGTTTGTCTGGTTCTGGTGCTGTTGGTTGGCTTTGTGCTGTATTTGACGTTGTTTGTAATTGTGCGCCTGTGTGTTTGTATTGTATTGTAATGTTGTTCTGCTGTGTTAGACGGGGACCTTGGTTTGTCCTGTAATTAGCTAACAACATAAACCACAGTTTAGTTTTTCATGGAGGGGGTCACAAAGTTTACATCCAATGAGGCTTGCATTTCTGATCAATGTGGATGAAAGCAAGGCTACGAAGTAATCGGAGATGCTGTGTTTTGACCCACAAGAGGGCCGGAGCGGGGGTGGGGAGGGTATGGGAGGGCTCTCCTATGCAGCCTCGTACAAAAACAACACTGCACGCTGCCTCGGCTAGGGTGAATCAGAGTCCCAAAGAGCAAGCATCAAGTTTTGACAGGTTAGAGGCATAAAACTGTGCAGTACGTGAGCATTTCGATTCTACAATGTCCTAAGAGAACGATAATTGAGTTTTCTTTCTTGCCTTTTATAAGAGAAAGACAAAGGTTATCATGAGATGAGGTTTCAAATCAGACATACAGTCATATTGTGAGATATAAAGTATCGCTGTAAGATAATGTTGCAATTATGAGAAATAAATGTCCCAATTATAGGAAATGAAGTCACACTGGGAGATAAATTCACACAAGAAATAAATTCACAATTGCAAAGTATAGACACATGCAAAGTTTAAAGTAATTTTTATGATTTATTTTATATCAAATTGTGAGACGTAGTCACAATTATGAGCCAACTGTGAGATTAAATTTAAAATCAGACATAGAGTCATATTCTGAGATATAAAACCTGACTGTTAGATATAAAGTCAAAATTACAAGAAATAAATTCACAATTTCAAAATATAAAAAGTCACATGCAAAGTAATATATTTTTACAGAGTACAAAGAAATATATTTGTATGATTTATTTTAGATTCATATAAAATTGTAAGATATAGTCACATTTACGAGTTAATTATGAGAACGTTTAAGATCAGACATACAGACACATTGTGACATACAATGCCTATAAGGTTGCAACTGTGAAAAATTACAGGAAATTAAAAAAAAAATGATAATAATAAATTTAAATATATAAAGTCATATTGTGAAATAGATAATCACTATTACAAGAAATAAATTCATAATTGAGACGTATCATTTCACAATCGCAAGTTAATGTTGCATGCAAAGTACAAAGTGAGATATTAGTTATGATTAATATTAAATTGTGAGCTATAGTTACAATTCAAAAACTACAGTAAAAAACTACAGTCAAATTGTGAGATATAAAGTCGCAATACAAGAAAAAAAGTCACAATTAGCATATCAAATGAGTAGGATGTCAGAATACTTACAGTATTCATCTATAAGCAAACAATGCTTATGAAGTGGGTCAAAGGACAATGCTAACATGGCAGGTGAATTATGCTCGTGGATGTATTTGTACTAAATGGGTATACAACAGAATGTCATTCAATCGTCGAGAAGTAAGCTCCTCATCGAACTCAGAAAGTGCTCTGAATGGAATTCAGACACAGCCTCTCTATAACAGTTGCAGCAGGTTATCAGTCACAGTATCTCATGCTGTTGTGTTTCAGTGCACAGCTTACTTTTCAACCACCGAAATACCTCACAATCTTCCTGTTATTTATGGGTGTGAAAACCAGCTTATGTTTAGAGGTGTGAAAACACACAGGCAGGCAAATTGCACGCACTGCAGAAAAGTGAGCGGTTCAGGTTTGCTTCAACTTTCAAACGACATCAAATTTGCAGTGGAGCTACAAGAACTTCCTGCAGGCACACTGAGGTTTTCACAATTCTTTTAATAGGCAATGCATAAAATTAAGCCAGCATTCATTGGTTGCAAATGGCAATACATTAGGACATGTCATATTTCAATATATTTTAATTATAATGATATATAATAGTATATATATATATTCGTATAACACACAAAATGAATTGCTTTATCTTGATCATGCATGAGAGGAACTAACGTTTTGAAGCTAGGAAACTCTGATGGAGGAAAATAAAATTCATAGGCTCTTCCTTATGTCAGCATGGGGATTTTTTGTCGGATTCTTTAGTAATAGAAAAGGAAGTGTGCTATACAAAGCAGTTATTTATTTTAGTTTTTTGAAGTTAATTAGAATGCTAACTGTTAGCATGCATTTTGCCCTGAAGTTTTGCTGTGTTCATTTATTTTTATATAGACTGCAAAAACAAAAGAGTTCTTTTGATTTATGAAGATAAGTCTTAATTAGCTTAATTAGCTAACTGTTAGCATGCTTCTTTTGCAGTGCTTAATTCTGAGTGTTGAGAATTTATTTTAATATTGACTGCACTGGTTTCACAGGATGTTCCACAGGAACTTACACTGAGTTGTTCCTGATAATCAATGTATATGGCACAAACAAAAGTTTGCCTTGCCATCCATTTTGTATCTATTATATTGTCTGTCGCAAGAGCGTTTCAACTAAAACTGTCTGAGTCAATCACCACAGCTCCAGAAGAAAAGACCTATTGTTGCTGAACTTGTCCTCCCATATCAGTCTCTCCTTCAGTACAGCCATCATTCAGACATAGCTTTTACCAATAATGTTCACCAACTACTGGACTTTCTTATCACTCAGTCAAAGAGGTTGAGCCCCCCTCACAATGTTTTATCTCAAGCCGACTGACTATGTCTACCATATTTAACACTGACATGACTCAGGAACAGATGTTAGTAATTCACATGCAGCGAGCATTCAAATCATTTGGACCCTCTGAATAGCCACGACATTCAGATTCCCTGTGCTCCGTCTTTCCATTTTTTCTGTTAGTTCAGAAGGGTCTTTAAACTGTTTTTTGTCAAAATGCCTCTCTGATGGTCTCCAAATCACCTCCTACCTCTCTGAGGGACTGTATTCCCTCCTGAAAAGACCAGGTTCATGCTGGTTAGTGCTGGTTTATGTGAACCACCATACTGTAGCCATGCAAATTTCAATGAAAGTCAATGGGGTCCAAAACTACAGCTGGAGCATTCTTCAAAATATCTTTGTGTTCTGCAGAAGAAAGTAAATCATAGAGGTTTGGAAGACATGAGGGTCATTATAAGATGCCTACGGTATATTAGCATCCAGCGCAAGGGACTAGCATCCAAAACACAACATATGACAGCGTTTTTAGCAGGGCTAGTGTGAATAAAGGGGAAAAAGCAGAGAAACGCTTGGAGAATCAAAAGTTGGGGGTTGAGGGTCCTTAGGTTTCACAGCTGTGGGCCCCCCGCCTGAGCCCTGTTAAGCAGGCAGACTTGAGGAAAGCCAATCTTAATTGATTCCAAGCCTCCAAATCTCTTCAGTAAACATGGCGGAGCAATGAAAATGACTTGTTATCCTAATTCAATGGACGCTGTACAACTCTGTCAGTCTTCACATCCCAAAAAAAAACTCAGAAAGCAGATGGACCCTGGATTAAGCTTACTGCAGTCATTCACAATCACTGTACAGTTAATTACATTTGTAGAGAGAGGGGTTTTATTTAATTTTTTTTCATTACACGGTGGCTACCTGTTGTCAGTGTGTGTGTAAATATTGCTCATTCTATTTCTGATCATTTAACCAGATTTCTCTCAAAAACAGGAGCAATACATTCTTAGAAAGCAGACGAGTGAGTACTCACCACAGAAATCCCCCAACAATGAAACACACAGTAGGTGAGTGGATTGTGTACTAAATGAATGAACAATACAATAGCCCCTAAATAGTGAGTCTTCTTAGATGGAACAGTGTCATAATGTATATATAGCTGATGTCAGTTCGCAATAGAAAATAGTAACATCCCGGCTACATATGATGTAAGCTTCCATCGATACACCCCGTTAGTATGCTCAAACATTATGATTTCACCCCCTTTTCTAGGAATAATGTAATATTTAGACATTAACATTTCACAACAGCAAAGTATTTCTGAATCATGCACATCAATACGCTATTCAGGATTTTTAGTTAAAGGGGTCATATGATGTTGCTAAAAAGAACATTATTGTGTGTATTTGGTGTAATGAAATGTGTTTATGCGGTTTAAGGTTAAAAAAACACATTATTTTCCAAATAATGTACATTATTCTTGCTCCTATATGCCCCGTCTTTTTGAAACGCGTCAATTTTTACAAGTCATCGGCTGAAAAAAGTGAGTGTGTGTGATGGCCAGTATCCAGTGACGTTGTGATGGGGCCGACATACCTCACGCGTGTGACTGACATGTTATGCCCTTACCATTGGAGGGCTTGTCCTCGGCCGGAAGTGACGAGACCAAGAAACATTAAAACATTATAAATGAGCATGTGTTGCATCAGTGGGGAATACTTCGGATTAGAATAATGTATCTGCATGCATCGCGCAGAGTAAAATCACAACCATGTACATGGATCGGGAAATTACAAATACAAACGATACTATACCTTGCTCAAAAAACTGTTGACTCGTTTAGGGCATATTCTTTAAATATGAAAACGGACGTTGACAGTCGTGAGTCAGAAAAACGGCATTGTAGTCTACTCTACCAGGAATAGGAAACAGTCTCCATAAAATGCGGTCCTCCAAATATCTGAATATTTGGGTTGAACTGTTCTGGAAGTGTTGTAAATACAACTTAACCACCTGATTTCTAGTCGTGTCCTCTTTTGGAAGGACAAACAAAGTAGTTTTGCTTTCACAATGAAACACAATGCGTCACAAGTAGGCGGGCTAGAGTGAGCGGAGGCCGGCGTCTAGAGTGAGCGGAGGCCGGCGTCTAGAGTGAGCGGAGGCCAGCTTGGCGTGAGCGGCGGCGGGATTGGCAGGCAACACATGTGAGACCGGGGACTCCGCTTCGTCACGGTGAAAACGATCCGGCCATCCAACAGGCGACGTGGTGTATCTACAGCACAGACGGATTCAGACTCCAGGCATGATGAAGTGGATATCGTCCTCTTTTAGAAGGCCAAACAAAGTAGTTTCGCTTTCACAACGAAACACACAGCGCCTTAACGACATGGCGGCAGCAACAATACTACAGCGAGAATAAAAGTTATGTCTTCTTTCTTTTGGGCGGCGTTATGCAAATATTTCCACATAGTGATGTAGATATGTGGGGCGTGTTAGAACGAGTTGTTTTAGGAGGGTGTGGTTGACTCTTAATTTTTATAAAGACTATCTCTTTGGATTTGAGTACTTTAGTCTTTGCAACTTTACAGATCTTCTTTATGCACCAAGAGCTTGTAACACTCCAAAGAGAAAGGAAAAATTGAAATCGCATCATATGACCCCTTGAAATCATGGTATGATTCTTCGGTTCAGAGCAGCAGGAAGAGAAGATTTAACTGCCGAAGACAGAGGCACTAACTGGCCTCGATGGCTTCCTGCGGGAAGTGGAGTTTCTGTTTTAAGGGGATTGAAAGCCTTTTTTTCCCGCTGAGGTGGACATTTCCAAACACACTTCCATAGGCTGACCCCTGACCTCCACAGTGCCCATAACAAAACAACCACCCTCACACTTGTGGAGTCCTAGAGAGTTGCAGTTTTCAACAGACATAAACAATAATTAAAACCAACCAGAAAGGTTTACAGAAAAATTTCAGTAAACCTTTCAGAACATTAATGCAAACTGTGCTTGGGTGAATCTCCATATTCATGTCATACAACACAACTAAAAGGAAAAAAGTAACATTGTCATTCAAACTGTCGTTACTGTAATCCATTATGTATTTTATTACAGTTAACTTTTTCCCCCAAAGCAGTACAACAAATACTACCCAGGGTTATATTGTAACTAAAACTAAAAAACATTTTGTTACTTGAAATTAAACAAACTTTCATTGAAATAAAATAAATTGAAAACAACTTATTTTATTTCAGCTAGTTGCCAAGGCAACATTTCTAATTTTTTTAGTTTACTAAAGTTTCTAAAATAAATAAGAATTAAAAAGTATTAAAATATCTCAAATAAATAAATTAACTAAAACTAATTAATTAAATTTACTACAAATAACAAAAACGTAAATATTTAAATTTTAAAAACTAAGAAAAAATGGACAAAACACACACACAACAACATTACTAAAACATAAAATAAATTCAAATTAAAAGAAATAAAAAAATAATCTAATTCACAAATACAAAACAAAACTTTTAATAAAGATCTAAATAACACTGATATCACATAATAATATATTTACTCATTTTAATACACTTTAGAGTTTGCATTAGAGTACAAGAGGGACAAAACAAGAAAACAAAACCAAACACTAAAAATATTATTTTATATATACTCCCTTTTGTATAAATATATGGTACCCTTTTGTTTGATTTTGGTCTGAAATGTGACCCATTCAAGTTCTTGACAGGTTTCATGATATTGACCAATTACTGTAAGACTAACACAGCTTCTCTCAATAAAATATACAATTTCCATAAAAGACCGAGGACTTTATAATATCTGAGCTGCATGAGTGTCCATCCATAATGAGTGCTATAAACTGTTTCTTTACAGCTTTAGCACATGCACACCCATGTTCCAACACAAAAACAGCATGGACATTGCATATGCTCTGCATGAATTGACATTCACCTCCCATTCATAGCAGTGTTCAGCATTACTGCCCATGACCCTGCAGAAACCCTTCTAACAAAGTGCTCATAAGTATATTGTGCAGATGGTATGCAAACGAGAAACTCAGTTGGTTTGGTCATAAAAATCAGTGCATCTTTCAAAACTTCTTTACAGATTTACTGTACATTCTTTTGATTATTTAACAGTCTTTGAGTGACTACCAAGGACTAGAAAAGTTAATGAGAACTAACCAGTCTCTCTCTGTCTCCTATCCTTTCTCTTTCTTCCACTGTAATTCCATCTCTTTCCCAGAACAAAGGCACTGTCAGACCATCAGTCAACTTGATTGACAGGCCTTCCATCCAATATTCACAAGTTGTCCATTCTGGGCACCTACGCCCTATCCTGTCTTACCATTGGCACAGAGATATGCAGTATTTCTTCAAACGCCTCACAAAAATCATCAAACACATACACAAGCATTAAATAAAGTGTGTGTTATTGATTGTCGACTGCTTTCAGATATAAGCTCCTCCATACATTAAGCAACTGATATATCCATATATCAACTTGCTACATGACAGTTTCATTATGAAACATCTTGTTTCAGAAAATCTGTTGTTATACATAACAAATCTGTGATTTTGGTGTCAGCTGTAGACCTGACCCTATAATCTTCATCCTAAACCTCCACCACAGCTGAAAATGATACCGTCCTCTCTCTACGGCCCTCTTGTAATGTGTTTGAAAGTGGGTTTCATGTGGTGATTATACTGCAGACAGGGCGCATTCTGACGCAACAAAGCGACAGAGAGAGAAAGACAAAAAGAAAGAGGGAATAAGACTGTTGGAGAAAAAAGAAAGACGGGTCAGCAGTGGGATATGTTTGCGCAAGAGGGGCGTCATCCCAAAAAGCTGATATTCCCACCAGAGCTGCACCACTGATGTCATCACTGTGGGACACACCCAAGCTGGCTGCACGACACAGAGAACTTTAAGAGTCACTGCAGGGACAACTGGAAAGATTCACAAACACACACACACACACACCTAAAGCATGAACAGCCACAGAGTGTTACAGTCTTCCCAGAAATGTGAGAATGTGCCCTTTCAAGGACACTTTGCTCATTTGTAAGAATTGTTTTAGCATTAAATATTGATTTGCTGATCAAACGGCAAAACTTTCATTTCAATGAACGTTTTTTTAAGAGGCATTTCTATCATGTATCAGCAATGTGCTTTTTTATTGGGTAAAAGTGTGTGAGAGTGTCGGTGTGTGTGTATGAAACTTTGAATGTGTGAAATCCAAAACCTCACCAAAGGCATAACTTCACTTTGACCCCCATCTAGACTCAGAGTCTAACCATGTTTCGAAAAATCTGGTTTGGAATATTAGGGTGAGTACAAGATGACAGAATTTTCAATTTTGGAAATGATGAAATTGGATGAATCCATTTCAATTGGATGAAAATTGACCATCCAATTGATCATTCTTCATCGAAACAGATTTGGAGAAATTAAATATTACAATTCATTACAAATGGATCCTCTGCAGTCAATGGGTGTCATCAGAATGAGAGTGTAAACAGCTGATAATAACATCACAATAATCCACAAGTAATAGACAAGCATGTTTGTAATAAACACATGAATGATTAAGCCTTTTTAACTTCAAACTGTTGCTTCCAGCTAAAATATGAGTTCTCTATCCATAATATTGCTTTCTCTATTGAAATAGCTGAGTAACCCGAATCAGGAGAGAAATATGCACAGATCAAGTAGTTTACTAGTTAAAACCGTCCAAAATGGTTCTAAACAAATATCTCAGTGGATTCTGATGTGAGAGGACAACAGATGAAGGACTTTTTTACTGGAGAAAGTGTTATTGAGGATCATGGACTAATATTTTTGCTAGAAACAATAGTTTCAAGTTAAAACAACTTGTATGGATTTTAATTTCAAGCACCTTTTCACTCCACAAGATGTTAATTGATGGACTGGAGTCATGTGGATTGCTTGTGATGTTTTATCAGCTGTTTAGACTCTCATTATGACGGCACCCATTCACGAAGAGGAATCCATTGTGAGAAAAAAATTGCAATGCTTTAATTCTCCAAAACTGTTCTGAGAAAAAACTCATCAACTCTGGAGGCTGACGCGGTGAACTACATTTTCAGCAAATTCATTTTGGGTGAACTGTTCCTTTAAGATACTTCAATAAAACCTCCAATCTGAATCCAAGAATCCAGCTGTTGTTCACTGCTGTCCACATGACAGTACAAACAAAGTCTAACTTAGACTCAAACACAGTCTTTTGAAGAACATAATCACTACTTCTCCACCTTGTGCAAGTCGGCTGCTGTATTCTGATAGGAGAAATGCAAACAGCGGCATGGACCTTGGACTAATATCAAACACTAGCCTATTGAACACGTCTATTGAACGTTGTACCAATGACATACAACTAACGATATTTATTCTGCCCTGCAATTGCAGTGATGAGAGGCACGACTTACCCAATCTGTCTGTTGGTGGAAGGGGCTTGAGTGATGACAGAACTGGACTGGGGTGAGGGCAGTGCCTGCTGGATCACTATGCTGCTGTTGTGGTTAGCCATTCTTGAGTGGGTCTGCTGGTGCTGGTTAGGGCCCCCCTGCCCATGAAGAGAGATATTCTGTTCAGAAACAAACAGAAGGGTGAGGACAAGTCATGTACACAGGGGTAAAATATAAACTGTTAATCTACTCTAACATAACTACACTAGAAAAGAAAATTCCCTACAAGTCAACCCTAAACTACAGAACTTGGTGCAGAAATATTGGGCAAAATTTTGTGGGCAAAAAAGATCCATTGTCTTTTATTAATAGTATAAGGACGTATGAAGGCCAAACAGAAGTTACTTTCAAACCAAGCAGCTTTTCATACCTGGGTGGCGGACCAGATTTTTTGGAGTCCTATTGAAATGACAGGATTTTGCATCGCACCTTAAGAATGTAGAGCTAAAACTAGAAAAGAATGCATGAAGCACTCATTAAACATTTTATATAGCATCCTCTTTGGTTTAGGCCCCTTTGACACACACCACACTTTATGGGATGTGTGAAAAAGGAGGTTTGTTGGTCAAAAATGCACTCTGTTACTTGTTTAGGTGTGAATCCAAGCTTATGCATGCACTTCCTGTAGCAAATAGAGTATGTTTAAGTGAGAAATAAAGAAGGGGGATTTCTATTGTGGGCCACACCTTGACGGTTCCAGCTGCACCTGTTATGGTTTAGAAGATAAACAAGTGGACAGAAATGTACTGATTTTCTTCAGTAGTTTTCCTAATTTGCATCAACTAACCAAGTACTTTGTTAAAGAGGAGAGATTCGTCAAGAATAAATTGTGATTCTGACAGTGCCGTTTATTTGCACTGTCTATGTAGCTTTAGTGTGCACTAAAGGATTTTCATACAATCAGGTTATGGCACAGATGCACCCACAAAATCTGTGCTGCTGAACACAATTTACACGGTTGGTGGATAATATACAGCAGACTACTGCAATCTGATTTACTTTACTGAGATGAATTATAATGCTTTTCTTAATCATTTGATCATCATTACACAAATAACTGGAGCCATGATCAATAAAAAAATCAGAAATTTTGTTTACCTCTTTCTGGCTTTTCGGTAATTGCTGCTTACTGCTTGTCTGATGACCTTAAATAGAGTTTTGTGAATACGACACTCTATAAAGAGCCACATTTACAAAGAAAGGGGCATGTCTGCGCTAAAAATAATGACAATGATTCATTATGACATTTAGCATCATGGTTAAACTGAACTATGAGTAGATTTTGTGTTAAATTCTAACACGCTATTTGGCCCTTTAGTCACACAGTATCTAACTACCCTAAAAAGCACATCCTTTAAACACATGAGATTCGACCTCCACATTTGATTTCAGTACACTTAAGACAAGCGCAGCAGAATTCTCTGCAAAGGCTCTGGGCGATATTTCCCTCTCACCTGTCTTCGCCTGAGCTCAGCAAAGTCCTGCTACAACCTGCTGCTTGCTGACTTGGCATGGTGTACTAACGCTAAACCTCAAGTGTAAACTCCCCAGATTAACAGACATCGTCAGTTTATCTACAGCACCACTGTCAGGCAGACAATAAGGTGGTGGTCACTGAGCCCAGTCATCTTGTGACACAGTTTAGGTGCAAGTGGTAAAACAGTCATTAATTTAGGATTGAAGGTGTCTGTGTGCGTCATTGTCAGACCTTGACGATATATGATAAAAATACCCGCAAGAGTTTGGTTATCACCATGGCTTTACAATTATCATCCCAGTTATCACTTTGAAATATGGCTTTGAAAAACATGTGAATGTTTCTATCAACGTCCTAGGAAGTCTATTACGTTACTATAATCTGTTACACATGTATTATAACTTGCCATGATTGGCTTGCTGTAGATTAAAAGGATTGTCAAAATCTCATTAAAATAGTATCATAACATTAACATTAGTCTCAAAACATAGCACATGAATTGCATACTCAGTATTGTGGCGTTGTATCATCATGACCAACTAAGGACCAGCTTAAACCAGGTCAACCAAGCTGCCATGCTTCAAACATCTAACCGTAGGACTGGGAAAAACATATTCGTGACCATAAACTCTTTAGTTAGAAAAATAAACTGTAGAGAGGGGCAGTTTGCCTAATATATGCACCATATAACATATTCATTATACATTTTACTGTTCTTCAATGTTTAATTTATGTTTGAATAAATCCATCAAGTTTTTATGACAGCGACATTTAAATGTTTATATTTCAAAAAAAACTAATTGAAGTAGAAATATTAATATGTAACTAACTTTATTATTGTAAAAACTTCATTAATTTTAACCTTCAGTATTTAAGTAATGTAGTACCGCTTTGTGATATCACAAAACCCCCAGAAAACAAACGCTGTAGTCCAAACGAGCCGTTCGTTTTAGTTCTTGAAAAGGGATTTTTTTAAACGAAATATCTCCCTTTGGAGTGGACTTTTGGAGATTTGTAAGTTTGAAGATCTTTTTAGCCAGCCAAATACACACTACACACTGACTAAAATTCAAAAAGTGAAAAAGCATAATAGGACCCCTTTAAGGTATGTTTTCTCTTTCAAGTGAACTACTTCATGGCAGAGATTCTTTCAAGCCATATGTACAGTATGTTTCTGGTTTTAGAAATTGCCTAAATCAAGTTTTTTGGAAAAACTCTCTTTTGGAAAACCATTTCACATTGGAAGCAAAACTATAATCTCACACAGTTTTAAAAAAGATCAAGCATTTGTGATTGTCTAGAATGATTTTATATCCAGACAAACAATACTCTTTGTGAACACAACTGTCAATCAGTTTGAAGCTCAGCTGCCACATGTGATCTCTGGGTGTATCATTTTCCTGCTTCAGCAAGGGACCCTCTATCTGCCTGTCGTGTATGTGTGTGATCTATCCAAAGCTGACAGTGACTTGTTGTTATATTGGATGGGGTAGTAGTGACAGCGGCAGTTAGCATTGGGGATCACAACTGCGAGACCCACACCATAATCTCACCTGTTTGCGGTCCTCCTCCTCCTGAGCCTTGCAAAACTCCTGTTCAATAGAGCAATCCAGCTCGCTGAAGAGACCCACCTCCTCGCAGTTCTTCAAAAAGCGCGTTGGGGTTGGGGTCTGGTCTAGAAACATTCAAGGAAAAAAATACATAAAAATTTAGCAGGGCACTTTAGTTTAACTGTTTACAATGACATTGAAGGTCTAATAGGTTTGGATATCGAGGAAAAATTTTATTATTCACACTTATTATTTCTTATCTTTTATTATTAATTCTATATCAAAAATAAGCATAACTACGGTGGCCGAGAAGTGCAAAACAAAACACAAATCTGAAAACAAAATAACAAATTAGAAACGCAAATGCAAGTGTAAAAAACAAAATATAAATTCAGAAAACACAACAACAATTCAGAAAACATTATAACAAGTCAGAAAACACAATGACAAATTCGAAAACAAAATAACAAGCCAGAAAACACAACGACAAATCAGAAAACAAATTAACAAGTCAGAAAACACAACGACAAATCAGACAAACCGGAAGAGGTAGGTATAGTTTGAGACCGCGCCATTGGTTTGGGATTACTCACCGCTGACTGGACGAGACATCTGTCAATCAACGTATAAAGGAAGAACCAGCCGAAGAACAGCAGAGTAGTGGTAGAAAGTTCGGAGATGGTATTAAAATACCTCAGTTTAAATGTATTGTATGAACTATTGTATTACTATGGAATAAAAAATACGGGTTGTATATTTACATTTAGTTAAAAGTGGCTAAAGAGCATTAGCTCCAGTGGTGCAGGTGGTTAAGTGCTTGACATCGGCTTTCGACCGATCGACCTGGGGTTGAATAACGCCGTCGGTTGAAGTTTTTTCCTCCCTTTCAAATCTCGTATTAGCAATGGATTCTATTTACACTAAGTGAAAATAGCAGAGTTTTTAGCAATATGTTATTTACACTAAGTGCAAATACCTATTTACACTATGTTAAAATAGCAGGATTTCTACTATCAAGTATACTACTTGTTGCAAATAGTGGCAATCATCTGCACCTCAGCATTGTAATACATTAAAACAGTGTGCAATAATAACTTATTGAGTGCAAATTTTAATTCAAATTATTAAATGGATGCCACTTTATTAGTACAATAAAGCCCTCCCTACACTACCCTAACCCTATCCGATACGTTTTTTATTTTTCAACTTTTTGATATTTCCTACTGTATTGAAAATAAATGCCTTTACGATGTGATACGATATTTGAAAAGGGAGGAAAAAAAAGTTCGGCAAAAGGCAGGCTCGAACCCGGGTCGATCACATTGAAAAGCCAATGTCAAGCACTTAACCATCTGTGCCACTGGAGCTGATGTTTTCCAGCCACTTTTAACTAAATGTAAATATACACTCCATATTTTTTATTCCATAGTAAGGGCAAATCATAATACATTTAAGCTGAGCTACTTTAATACCATCTCCAAACATTCTACCACGACTCTGCTGTTCTTCGACTGGTTCTTCCCTGTATACGTTGATTGACAGATCTCTCGTCCAGTCAGCGGTGAGTAATCCCAAACAAATGGCACTGTCTCAAACTATACCTAACTCTTCCGGTTTGTCTGATTTGTCATCGTGTTTTCTGACTTGTTATTTTGTTTTCGATTTTGTCATTGTGTTTTCTGACTTGTTGTTGTGCTTTCTGAATTTAGTTTTTTAGACTTGCATTTGTGTTTTTTAATTTGTTATTTTGTTTTCAGAATTGTGATTTGCTTTGCACTTCTCGGCCACCATACATAAGCTTTTTTGATATTATACAATGACTTTGTCACCAAATCAAAGTAATTGGTGAAACCATGTGCGTAACGCCGGGGGGGGGGGCGGGGGGGGGGGGGGGGGGGGGGGGGTAAAACAGGAAGGCGATACCACAGAGAAAAAATATAGAATACATTTTAAATATATTTTAATGTTTTTAAATATAATTATTCAATAAGGTTTTATAATCTATCCACATTCTATTTGTACCAAATTGACTCACATTTTATGTATTACGGTCAGTTATTGTCAGTTCTGCATGAACAAAATTCTGAATGTGGGCACCCAGACAACGACTCTGCATCTCAAAGTTCAAAACAAGTTTGCGATTAATTCCCTATGCAAATTGAACCCAACCCAAACAGCTAAATAAAAGCTTCTGGCGGGACCATGTGATCCGTGGCACTAGGATGCATTTCTAGCTTCATGCCGTGTCTCTCTCCGCTCAGGCCGTGTCCTTTTCATTATTTACCCTTGTCAGAGTGGCAGATCAGATTTCTGGGATCAGGGGCCTGATTCTTAAGAAATTTCTTAAGAAAAATTCCACTAAGTATGTAAGAATGTTCTTAGGGGCAATTCTTGAAAAATTCTTAAGAAGTTATCATTAATGTTCTTAAGAACATCTTTTTTTTCTTAAGAAGAAAATGACAGTTACAAAATATTCTTAACTTTTTTCTTAAGTTAAAAAATAATAAGAAAATGGCAGTTAAGAAAACTTTTTTTCTTAAGAATGTTTTGTGAATCCGGCCCCAGCTTTGGGTTTCTCACTCGCTCCGCATTCTTTTACATGCAGGCCCTTCTTTCAGTAACTCGCTTGCTAACGAAGGTGCACATGCGTTCCTTCACTCACTACCTCTCATTTGCTCAGCCTCTTTCCCTCAAACACACTCCACAGAGAAATCACACACACATCTCTTATTGAGCTTGTGGTGGGATGATCATAGCCGCTACTGGAACCACAAAGTAACTTATTATCATGTACTTTATCAAACCTACAATGAATATTACAGTCTAGACTGAACCGCACATGCAGGACTAGTAGAATCCCGTCAAGGGTTTGATTTCAGGATCCCTGATCTGTGTTAATGTGTACAGTATCTTGACAGAAGAGAATGAATTATAAAGATATATTTAAATATAAATACTCTTGCATCTTATTCATAACAAATAAGAGTGTCCAGAATAAAGATAAAAACTAGTTTCAAAAATGCATGTGCTTTTTTATTCATGGCTTCATATGGTTCTATATTCATAATGTAATTCTATAATAAATTATATAATTATATAATAAAAACAAGAGGCACATCTTAAATATCTATGTATAGGACTTGCATCGTCATTTTGCAAGTGTTGAACTGCAATCTATTTGTTCAGACAGTGTAGTCAATATCACAATACCAAGATACTTTGTTATTTTGGAAAGAGAGGACAGAAAACTAAAATTTTTGATCATCAAATCGATCATTATGGTATATTAAAAAACATTAATGATTACTGTATTTTACATATTCATAAATATGCTTTGAGTCTTAAACTGCTTATTAGTGTCCTTATTGGTAATAGATAGATAGATAGATAGATAGATAGATAGATAGATAGATAGAAGATGATGATAGATAGATAGATAGATAGATAGATAGATAGATAGATAGATAGATAGATAGAATTTATTTATTTAGATTAAATACATAATAATAAACTAGACAAAAACACTATTTTGTTTTGTTTTGTTTTGTTTGCATGGATTTCATGTGTTTTTCATGCAGATACACCAAAAAAGGCTGCCTTTTTCAACCAAGCATGAGTACACAGCTTTGGTTAGTTAGTGTTCAATCTCTAAATATACACCTCTAGATATGCAATCCTCCACCTTTTCATCATAGTTGTTGAGGCTTATTTTCTTTTCTTCCCTGCACTGTTCCCCCTTCCTCTCGTCCCCTGAGAGGGCCAGCGGTCTAATTGATATGGAACTCATGGTCCGGGTTGATGACTGGGATTAGGGGAGTGAGGCAGAGCACAGCACAAATATTATTTTAGCCACATGGCTCTGCATTTAAAACTACACATGGTTAATACACCTAATCAAAGACAGACGCTAAATGGAGACTAACACTGAGCTCTGTGTGTGTGTGTGTGTGTGTGTGTGTGTGTGTGTGGTCTGTCTCACCTGACAGCATGTTGTCATTTTTGATGGAGGGGAATTTGAGGGTCATCTCATGCTTGTGCCGATGAATCATTAGATGATCCTCCGTAGGGAATCTCTAGAGAACATGGAAACAACTGGTTGCGATTTAATAACTCTAAGCTCACATAAAAAAAGCAGAGGTTTGTTTTCTTTCCATTTTGTGTTCTTGAAAAGCAGTCTTACAATTAGTGACTCTATCAAGCGATCTTATACTTACCAATGAATACAACAGGACTGAGCCTTAGGCATAAACTGTCTGTCTGAATAGATTACAAGAACACCTTTCTGATTGAAAATACCTTCTCATTATGGTAATTACATAATCTTAATTGATGTTTAAGAGCACCTGACAGGAATGCTGTATCTGTAAATGGTCCACATGAACCAGCCTGCTCAAACAGATTGTGACAGGCCTAGTCTAATTGTGCAGCGGTTCAAAACAGGTGGATTGTGATCTGAAAATGGGCCGCAGGTGTGTTCTGATTACGGAAAGAAGGGGAAAAAAATATATGCTATATGCAAATTTAAAGAATAAAGATAATTTATAGAACAGAGGAGAGAAAAATAAATATACCTTTAAAAAGGCAGGAAAGCAATAACTATATCTTTGGTTGGTGATAACAAATCAGTGACAACAATCAAAATCAGTATTTTGCAGTATATATATATATATTTATTTATTTATTTTGTTGGTCATTTTGGGTATTTGTCATATCAGTATTTGCACATATTGATGAACCTTTGCAGTCCATGGTAATATGAATCAATTTAAAAGTATGATTTTGATTACTTTTTTTTTTTATCTTTGTATGATAAGCAATATTGTTTATTATATTGGGTGACCATTATAAAATCTGGATCCTCAAGCAAAACCAGTTGTTTTAGTATAATTGAGATACTATTATAGGTTTCCTTTATATTTTGAATGTTTTATTTTTATATTTTCTGTTTTCAGTCTAATTTGAGCTATTTTTTGTCATTTTGCTGTGTTTTGACTTTTATTAAATATGTCTGTATAGCTTTTATTATTTTTTATTTCACTTTTATTTTTTAGTTATTTTACGAAGTTAAACTAAGTGAAAATGAAAAATGTTGCCTCCGCTAAAGTTTGTTTTATTTCAAGTAACGAGGGTTTTTTGTGGTTTTAGTTTTTGTTATTTTAATACATAAAGTCAAACTAGATGTTGCCTTGGCCTCTAACTGGAATAAAATAAGTTTTTCTTTTTTTTTTACCTCATCCAAAGAAATACCAAGCCAAGAATCTTATATCAAGACATCCAGTTGATGACATTTGCCTCAACAAGATACCAACAAGATACCATTTCACTGTTGTTGTCTGTGGCGCAGTTTCACATTAATAAAGAGCTTTCTCGAGTTACAGGACCGTTCGTCTTTGCTATTGTCTTATCAGACTCACCTGAGAGCAGCCCGGAGCGCTGCACACGAATGGCCTTTCCTGCTCGGAGTTCATCACTGTCACTGGCTCCTCATATACCTGAACACAAAGCAAAGGAGAGAAATTCAAATCAGGGGGTGCCTCCAGGACTCAGAAGCATAAAGACCCGCTCACATTATGTAACCAATGTATGGTGTGCCAGTGATAACCAACTCTGTGGTTCCCAAAGAGGCTTTGACAGAATCTCAGTGAGGATTCGGTGTCCTATGCCCTGGGAGAGGGCATTCAAAGTTGTAAAGGTTTAGTCTAAACTCTAGGAGGGAAGCTTAAGAGCCTAAAACTGACCCCTAAAGTGTCACCTGCTCCTTCGTCGCCATGGAGCCATCGCTGACCGCAGGGTAAGATGTAAACTATACTCTCTGTATTGTGCACGCAAGTCTGTGGCTAACCCAGACACATGGCACCGAGGTCAACGTATCAATGAACTGCCAGTCATTAGCAACTCTTTTGACACCTAAACTGTCCTTTTAATACCTCGCCAGCCATGACTTTAGCAGCTCTTCTTAGGTGAGTCAGTGACAAATAAGAACATCCAAGATAAAGAACAGGAAACGTGTTATAAAAGAAAACTATTATAAAATCTAACAAAAGTTAAAATTATAAACTTTCAAAATCTCATGTAGTGTAAGCACCAAGTAAAACACCTTCAGTGTACGTATCTTAATCATAATTATAATAATAATAATTTAAAAAAATGTAATCTATTTTTCAAGGGAACAGTGTTTTGTTTTTTTTTATATAATTATCAATTTATAATACATCGATTACGACATAATTATTCTTTCTGATAAAAATCTATAATATAAAATAATTATTCTTCAGATATAATTTTCTGTATTTATTTTATTTTCCATACAGTTGGTCGCAACATGACTTAGTGAACTAACTTTATTTTTATATCTATTGTATTTAGTGTGGATTAGTGTATTCAACAAAACAGGTTTTTGGAGAAATAATAATGAAAGCTAAACAATTAATTTCTTCATCCTTTATTGAAATATCCTAATATTTTCATTCTATATAACTGGTTACAGTAATATATAATATATAGGAGAGAGAGAGAGAGACGAGAGGAGAGAGGATAGGTGTGTAACCTTGATATTAACTTTTTTTTTTTTTTTTTTTTTTTTTACGTACATTAAATATATTACTAACAGTAACTGACCCAGGTCAGTTTTTTAAAATAAATTGGTTAATGGTGAATATAGGTTGCCCATTTGCCCCTGTGTGCAATAATGTGGTGGTAACACAACAGTGTGACAAATTATGTGAGGGGAATAAAAGGTAAAAATACAAAACAAAACTCGACCTATTTAAGTGTCCATGTAAAAAGAGGGTGATTACAGTTCATGACAAGCTCTCCTCCGTTACAGCCTCACCAGATGGCTGGAATCACTCTCAGTGCCATGATGCTGCTAAAGCCATGGATGACAGATGACAATGATGGTATGCCAGCCCATTCAGCTTCAGCACATGGAGAGTATCGGGCGCCTCTTCTGATGCTGATGGGGTTTGCATCGGTGTCTTAAGTGGGCCCATGCGGGAGCATCTACTACGTCGCTAGGGGGATTAGAGTGCGATTATGTGGAATTATCAGGCGCCAACTTTGCTCAGTTCTCAAGGCGCGTTCATTCTATTCAAATATGATAATCTATAGGGTTGCCGGGTGCGTGATTCTGACGGTACAGCCTCGTTCCACCATTATTGTATTCATTGCATTCAACAAACCAGTTTTCGAGAAATAATACTGAAAGCTACACAATTAAAGGTCTTCATACTTTATTGAGAATTTTTCTTCATTATAAAAATATATACATTATATATAGATATATATATATATAGATATATATATAATATATATAAAATATATATATAATAATAGATAGTTGTGTAACCTTGATTTTAACTTTTTTTTTTCCAAATAATATATTACTATAATAACTGACCCAGGTCAGTTTTAAAATAAATTGGTAATGGTGAAATATAGTTGCCCCATTTGCAACCCCCCTCCCCGGAACGCGAATGGACCGAGGGTGAATACATTACTTTATAATTTACAAGAAAATATCTGATTTACTTTTTCAAATAATGCCAGTTTTCCTGTTTATTGACTGACAGCTCTCCTGTCCCCATATTGAGAGAAATCGGGAGTAAGTGCAGAGGTGTGTCAAAATAATGATTATTATAGTTCTAGACTAAATGTGAACATGCATTCATTCATCTCACTCACAAAAAATAACAGATTCAGTATTCCTCAAAATGAGTAAAAATAATTAAATGAGGCATATCTGCAATAATTTTAAATGTTAACACAAATCCTTTATGTATTTAATCCCATTCTATATTAACCAATGTCTTTGCCTGCTAACCTTCGACGATCCAATTCATCCATACTGATAAGCATATTGACTTTAGATAAACAATATTTGTGTTTAATTTTTTTTAAATTGCTTAAGTGTGTTGAACTTTCTTTTCCTGCGTCTTTTGCTTCATGCAATCCAGAATGGCAGTACAGCTGAAAGGTTTGTTTGAGCTGCACCCTCTTACTTTACAGACGTGAATTTACATTTCCTTCAGCCTGAGGCGTATTAATTTCACTTTTGTTGTGAAAGGGCTTTTACATTTGTAAAATAATAACTTTTTTATATAAAAACAAACAAGCAAGCCCAGCCCAGATGAGAAAAAGTAATGCAAAAGTAAAGTAATGCTTTACTTTTCATAAACAGTAACTAAGAAATGCAATTAGTTACTTTTTTATAGAGTAACGCAATATTGTAATCCATTACTTTTGAAAGTAACTGTCACGAATTCGGTTCATGGACTTCCGTTTATTCACCACCAGATGTCACACTTTCCATTACATTGACTCTCGCACTACACAAACTGTTGCATAGCACCCCGGACTACATTTCCCATCATTCTTTGCACAATTTGCGCACTGCCCTGATTGCACTCATTTCACACAGATGTTTCTAATTACCTCACTCATTATATAACACCCACTCAAACTGCCATTCTCAGCTGAGTATTGTTTAGCCTGTACCCCTTTCCGAGTCTCTGTGTTTTCCTTGTTTTGCCTTGCCTGTTTTCTTGGATTTCTCCCTCTTGTCTCGCCCCTGTGATTCTGTCTGCTGATCGGTGACCTACACTAGCCCTGTGACTATTCTTGTGTTTTGCCCACCTTATACCTGTTTGTCAGTGTTTTGACCCTGCCTGTTTACCACGTCTCTTAAATAAAGTCTGCAGATGGATCCACATGTCTCACGTCTTGTCAGCCCCGTTACAGTAACTTTCCCAAACATTGAAAGTGGAACTACATTAAACCATTTTTGGTAGCTAAAAGCATTGGCAAATTGACCAAATTATTCAATATGTGGACACAGACTCTGTGTGGTCTTATTATAAGATGGCAACAAATGCTTATGATTATTTTATCGCAACAGTGAAAACACTGTTGTAGAATTTGGCTGTACGTCGTGCATCACAGGTGATCATAAACTTTACCAATGTTTCTAACACCTGTTTAGGGAATTTTACAGCACCCTTATGTAAGTTTTGTGCGAAAGAGTAACAGTATTATGGTCTACAGCAGCCTAATGAGACACAGCTGTAATAGTCCATGACAGCCAGAGTCGAGTCCCCTTCATATACAGCAGCAAAACAGACTCATGACTGTGGCTACATATTGACACACTGCTTAGACAGCTAACAAACACTTTCCAACTGCGTGAAAAATAAACATATTCGAAACTTTGAATGATGAAAACATGAAGAGTATGAATTCAAATGCTTCAGCCTTGGATATGCATGAGCCCCGCTGTGTGAATGCTTTCATACACAATTTGCATGTGCTTTTTTTTCCCTGCCCGATTGGTCTAGTCAACTGTTTCCTCCCATGCAGTCAAAACATGCAAATTTGCTTTTATGTTAACCAGACATCTTTTTACTTACAGTCCGGCCTTGGGGCAGAGCCCCTCCAGGCGGCTTCTAACACACGGCCCTCGGGGACACACGGTCTGGATAGGGTGTTTCTGTAAGCGAACTGACTTCAAGAACACGTCTGCTAAATGACAAGTCACTAACACTCGTTTTTTTCTGTTTTCTGTCTTTCTCTCTCTGTCACTCGCTTATCAGTTCTCAGAAAGTTGTGTCTCCATCCACTAGTCTTTACCGTAACTATCTTATTCTGCTCTCACTTTTTTCTCTGTCTTGATTAATTCTTCCAATTGTTAATTGCTATTTCAAAAAGGTCATTTTGGAAGTTCAGTGTTTAACTTTGCAAGTTCCTCTGTCATTGGATAAGATTGGCCACTTTTGCCAGCACTAATTTTCGGTAAACTAAAGAGACAGTTCAGCTAAAATCAAAATGCTGTCATAATTTATTCATCCCACGTTGCTACAAACCTGTATCACTATTTAATCTTACAGAACACAAAATAAGGTATTTTGAAGAATCTTGGTAACCAAATGATTAAATAAATAAATAAACTAAGACTTTTCCGAAAATATCTTTGTTTATGTTCCATAAAAGTAAATATGGATTTGGAACAAAATGAGGGTGAGTTAATGACAGAATAACAGAAAATTAATTTTGGGTTTAAGCAAATAAAAGAGAACATTTTATTTTCGTAATGCGACATATTTCTTAGTGCAATAGGATATTCAACAATTTGGAAATGTAGGACGGGACTTGATTTTATCTATCAGGAATTGATGAGATGTGATGTTTCTATTTAGAACTCTTCAATCAACAGAAAAAGGAAAGATGTTTCAGAGGTGGAGTACGTAATTATATTTTGATGAAAGATTACCAATACCAAACTTTTCTTCTTTGGAATCAGGTGCACCGATGAATCGTTCAAAACGATAAGCAAAAATGTGTTTTAAAAAAGTAAATACGGTCAGTGTAGATTTCATGATGACTTTAACACTTCACCTTAATAGAGAGGAACATGTTGTTGTGTCCCTATCTACCCTTAAACTTTACAAACTTCTCTTCGTATCAGTCAAGATTTGAAAATATATTGTAATTTGTGTGTCCCTGCATTGTCAAACAGACCTAAGATATGCCGTCTTTTGATATCACATCTGGCCAGATTCCAAAACCAAAACCAACAGTGCAACACAATCAGGCCCCTGCAGCAATATTTCACATTCACACTATGTAAGTTCTCCAACATGCGAAATCCGTACTACAAAGACTGTCATCAAATCTGTTAATTTAAACATACGATTATGCACTTCATTCATTTTCATGAAAAACATTACCGTATCATTTCCACCCTCAAGCAAGTCTTTTAGCCACCTAAACTGCTCAATATCCCCATATGACACGAGGCCAGGTGTGAGATGTTTGCTCACCGGTGGTCATACACTGCTTGGCTTTTATTTCACCGGTGTTTTCATTTAACACAGGAAATTTCGTTACACTTCAAATTTAGAATGGTCCGATGTGGCAGCCGAGGAGGATTAGAGGGGCCGGAGTACAGTTTCACAGGGAACCGGTGAGGAACTTTCTCCTCTGGTACACATTTGAATTCAAACAGTATGGTGCACAGGCCGAGGGGAGGAGGAGAGTGGTGAAAGTTACAGCAAGCACAAACTTGCGCTGCAATTCAAATCCAACCTCCCCCCGTCCTCTGCAGGCCTTCGGCAGCAAAGGTTCAAGGTAGGATTAGCACAGGGCCCGGGGCAAGGAATAAGGAGCATACAGACAATGCAAAGGATGCCATAAACCTCTCATAATTGAACAGACGAAGGGGCCCCAACAATAGCAAACTTCAATCACTATCAGTCATCACATCTCCACAAACATAAACTTACAGAGACCTAGAGAACTTCAGGCTGACTTTTATATCGGAGGTACAAACATTTGAAATATGAACGTATCGGAATGTTGTTGTTGCTCGGTGAGCAAAAGCGACGGAAAAATAAAAACAGTAACACCTTACACCGTGTGAGATTAAAATTAAAAACGTTTTCACTGCTATGTTAGAATAACACAGAGTATTTTAACAGTTGGTTTTTGCAACAACACAACCCCCCCCCCCCCCCCCCCCCAAAAAATTTAAAAAACTTTTTTTTAAACACAAGGAGGAAAACCTGCATACACTAATAATTATCACGCCTTTTGAATTTTAAGTATGTTAATCTATATATATAATCTAGAAGATCTCTACTCTAGAACATATATATATAGTGGGTACGGAAAGTATTCAGACCCCCTTTTATTTTTCACTCTTTGTTATATTGCAGTTATTTGCTAAAATCATTTAAGTTAATTTTTTTTTTTCCGAAAAAAAAGCTCAGTAATGTACACACAGCCCCCATATTGACAGAAAAACACAGAATTGTTGACATTTTGTGCAGATTATTAAAAAGAAAAACTGAAATATCACATTAAGTATTCAGACCCTTTGCTGTGACTCTCATATATTTAACTCAGGTGCTGTCCATTTCTTCTGATCATCCTTGAGATGGGTCTACACCTTCATTTGAGTCCAGCTGTGTTTTGATTAGACTGATTGGCCTTGATTAGGAAAGCCACAAACCTGTCTATATAAGACCTTACATACGCTCACGAGTTGCCATGAATCGGTAGCCAAATCAGTGAGCGTTGTGTCCACGGTTTACCAAGAACTGTTTCTTATGTCATCGCTCTCTGCCCTTTCCCTTAAGGTCGGCCTAAGAATCAGCAGTACGGCTCCCCCAAATCCCCTCGCGTTCCGCCACTGGAGACCCCAGGGGAAAATACTTGGTGAGAGAGGTAAAGAAGAACTTAAAGATCACTGTGGCTGAGCTCCAGATATGCAGTCGGGAGATGGGAGAAAGTTTTAGAAAGTCAACCATCACTGCAGCCCACCACCACTCGGGGCTTTATGGCAGAGTGGCCCGACGAAGCCTCTCCTCAGTGCAAGACACATGAAAGCCCGCATGGAGTTTGAAGGACTCCAAGATGGTGAGAAATAGATTCTCTGGTCTGATGAGACCAAGAAAGAACATTTTGGCCTTAATTCTAAGCAGTATGTATGGAGAAAACCAGGCACTGCTCATCAACTGTCCAATACAGTCCCAACAGTGAAGCATGTGGTGGCAGCATCATGCTGTGGGTGTGTTTTTCAGCTGCAGGGACATGACGACTGGTTGCAATCGAGGGAAAGTTGAATGCGGCCAAGTACAGGGATATATTGGACGAAAACCTTCTCCAGAGTGCTCTCAGAGTGGACCTCAGACTGGGCCGAAGGTTTAACCTTCCAACAAGACAATGACCCTAAGCACACAGCCAAAATAACAAAGGAGTGGCTTCACAACAACACTGTGACTGTTCTTGACTGCCCAGCCAGAGCCCTGGCTTAAACCCAATTGAGCATCTCTGTAGAGACCTAAAAATGGCTGTCCACCACCGTTTACCATCCAACCTGACGAACTGGAGAGGATCTGCAAGGAGGAAAGGCAGAGGATCCACAAATCCAGGTGTGAAAAACTTGTTGCATCTTTCTCAAAAAGATTCATGGCTGTATTAGATCAAAATGGTGTTTCTACTAAATACTGAGCAAAGGGTCTTAATTCTTAGGACCATGTGATATTTCATTTTTCTTTTTTTATAAATCTGCAAATGTCAACAATTCTGTGTTTTTTTCTGTCAATATGGGGTGCTCTGTGTACATTAATGAGAAAAAAATTAATTTAAATGATTTTAGCAAATGGCTGCAAATATAACAAAGAGTGAAAAATTTAAAGGTGTCTGAATACTTTCCGTACCCACTATATATATATATAGATCTATATAATATAGATATATATATATATATATATATACTATAACTTTTTTTTTGTTCTTTAATACTCAGTAAACCGGATTAATTAAACCAGAGATCAAAGGAATCTTTATTGTGGTCATGTAAAAAAAAAAATTCCAATACCAGTCACTCAATTTCACTAGATATTGTCTTGTTTCAGGTGATCTTGGTTAATTTCAACAGATAATTATATAACTTGTTTTTTTTTTAAAAACAACTTAACTGAATCTCCAGTTATTCAGCTCTCTCTTAATTTTTTTTTGGCAGTTCCGTATACAACTTTCTTACATGGGACCAAATGGAGGATGTGTAACAGCATTCCTCTACTGACAGATTCAGTAACCATTCACTTTCACTGATTTTTTTCCCCCATATAATGAAAGTACGGAGCTTTCATTTCTGACTAATATCTCTTTCTGTGTTCCACAGAAACTAAAACAGGTTCGTATCAACATGAAAGTGAGAAATGATGAATTATTTTTAGGTGAACTACTCACTTAATCTTCATCCTAGAAGCAATGAGATAGATAAGTTCATATTTTAATTTTCCTCCCTGCATGAAGCTAAAGTTTATCTGTAAATATAACGCTTACTTTTTATAATTAATATAGGCCTACATTTTTTTCTGTACTTTTCAACAACAACATTTCATTTTTGTTGTAAAAAAAAAAAAAAAAAAAAAAAAAAAAAAAAAAAAAAAAAAAAAAGAAAAGAACCCAGACGCCCTCGTGTCAGTGGATTCAAAATCTTTTCAAGCCTTTAGGCTTTTTCGAAAGAGTTTGCCCGTCGTTTCACTGAAGCCTCGCTATCTCTACGGGTAATCAAACAGTCTGAGCTTGGCCTGCCTTATGACGTCATCTTCGATACGTTGCTTTCATGTAACGATGTTACAAAATAAAATGTGAGATTCAGTGCGAAGAGTCATACAGCCATGCTTGTATCATAAAGCAGCGGGCTGGACTGGACTGGACCCCTCTGACAGTCGCGATGAGCTCCTTGTTCGAGACGGGATAATCACGTGCACGAAGTATTCTGATACAATCGAAGATCCGCAATTATCTGCATTTGATGATGAAACAAAACAGGATTTCAACACCGCTACAAACTATTGTCCGGACCGCTATTAGAAGGAACAATGCATACCTTTCACATCGCGAACGACGACAACACACACGCGCTGTTCATCCATTTTTAATCTTTATATTCATTTTTAAAGGGGTCTATTACCGTTTGCTAAAAGAACTTATGTGGTTTAAGGTTAAAAAAACCACATTATTTTCCACATACTGTACATTATTGTTTCTCCTCTATGCCCCGCCTTTCTGACACGCATCGATTTTTACAAAGCTCATCAATCTGAAAAACGAGGTGTGCTGTGATTGGCCAGCTAACCAGAGCGTTATGATTGGCCGAATACCTCACTCTGTGACCCTGTGAACTTTGACTCCCGCTATACCATACTGTGATGCCGTGCCTGGGGGGGGGGGGGGGGGGGGGCGTCACGACGAGCCAAACCAATACAACCCATCCAACGAGGCATTTGTTGCATCCAGTTGGGACATAATTACTGATTATAATGACTTATACTGTCTTTTTACGTGTTGTGTTGCGTATCGTGCAGCGTAAACATAAAACCATGTCTGCATTTGTGATCGGAGAAACGACAAACAACAAGCGCTACTCTATACTGCCCAAAACTCACGTTTGAATAAAACAGGCAAATTCTTTAAATATAAAAAAACGTACTTACAGTGAGTCAGAACAGCCGGCATTGTAGTCTACTCTGCAGGTTCAGGAAACAGTCATCCATAAAATTTGCTGCACACATCTGGATATTTGGGGTTGAACTGTTCTGGAACAGTGTTGTAAATACAACTTAACCACTGATTTCTAGTCGTGTCCTCTTTTGGAAGGCCAAACAAAGTAGTTTCGCTTCCACAACAAAACACACAGCGCCTTCACGGCATGGCGGCGGCGGCAACAATACTACTGCGAGAATCAAAGTTACGCCTTATTTCTTTGTGTATACATTTGGGTGGTGTTATGCAAATATTCCCACACAGTGACGTAGACATGTGGGGGGCGTGTTTAAACGAGGCGTTTTAGGAGGGTGTGGACGTGTCTTAACTTTTATAAAGAATATCTCTTTGGTTTTGAGGCTTTAGTCTTTGCAACTTTAGGGATCTTATCTATGCACGAACAGCTTATAACACTCCAAAGAGAAAGGAAAACTTGAAATTGCATCATATGACCCCTTTAACATTTCTTATTTCTACTGTTAAGTAGTCCAATAGTACCAGGTATCTTTTTCAATTAGTGACTAATACACATTCATTACTTATTCGATTAACTATTCCATTGTTACTGGAGTCTGCATTTTCGACACTGGATTCGATTTGAATCTGGTTTAGACATCATAGATATCCATATTATGTTGGTGGAACCCATTTGAACTGTAAATATTACTGTTTCCAGTAACTAGCCTATTTATTTTTCATATTTGTAAGTTACCAATAACTATCTAAGAATAGCTACTCCTGCTATCTATTCCAGGTTTACTATATTTTGTCCTAAGTAGCCTACCTAGTTACAATACACTGTCTAGCACTGATCTTAATTGTTATTTTAGTAACATTTCTTACTGTATTTTTGTTCATATATGCACTGATGCGTTGTTTTAATTGCTACTTTATATACTTATAAGATTAAAAAAATACTAGTCTACAATGAATGTATTCAATTACTGATACTAGGGAAACTATAACAGATACTGTTTGAATAGTTACTAGTAACTAAAGTACACATAATGAATAGTTACTAGTGAAACATACTAGTATACAATAGGCTATATAGCATATAAAATATACTAGTCCCTACTTGATTTCTTACTAGTATTTAGAAATAAGTAGCTACTGGTACCAAATGAGTTCGTTAAAGGAATAGGCTAAGTGCAAGAATGGCTTGCCACAAACATACAAAGACAAGCGAAGTAAAAAACTGTTGTAAGACACCGATCGTGTTTGACAGCTTCTTGCGCGCAAACCAATAACTCCGCGTAAAGTTTTGCGCCATGCAACAACATAAGTTTTGATATCAGAATCAAGAAGAAGAAGCGAGCTGTTTAACGCGACACGATCCCTTAACGCGCAATTTGGGTATTCAAAGCAAATTCAACGCGCAAAGCTGTTACATGCAAACATTCCCTGGAGATCCGAAAAGAATAAGTCATGATCAGTTTGTTTTCTGCATGGAACGTGAACGACTTAAATAGACGCGTTCAGACAGACTCTGTATAGGTACTTGAAATTTGTTTATGTGAATCTCCAACAACTTGTCACTTCTTCAGGCTCAAGAGAATGATTATTTCAATGGCACCGACTCGGCAAGTGCATGTGAATGCGAAGGAATTGATGTATCGGTATGGAAAACAACTCAAACAACTCACCGCAGAAGTCTGGAGAAGATGCGGCACACTTTCTGAAGGAACCACGTTGGACTGAGGAAAGATTACAATACGATCTATTTAGAGAAGCATTACATCACCCTTTTTCGTTTGACTTCCGTGGATATCACTGAACTCTAAAGTCATTGCGGTTCCTCGGAGGGGCGTGCTTGACGAGCGAGGCGGGGCAGGCGGGGCGGTGGGCGTGGGGCGGGACCAGTGGGTGTGGCGGCCGGACGGCACCACCAACAACAACCAACATCTGTCTGACTCCTTCAAGTTGCTATTGAGTTAGTCATACACTGCTTATAAAAGTATTTATGATCATGAGATAAATATTCTCAATTGATTCTATATTTTTTCAATTATTACATAGACAATTAAACAACTAAATAAACAGTTTAGTTAAATTATTGAAGCTAACACTTGAACTGTGTATTAATATCAATCTAGTTAATTATATAATAAGACTTCATATAGCTAAATTATAGCTACAGTCAAATATTTTGAACATTTTTCATTTTAATATTTGATGACCACTACCCTGTTGTGGCTGCTTATCTGGACCTTCTCATGAGATGTTACAACTGATTTTCTGGTCTGTGATTAGGGCGCATCTACTTTCGTTTTTTTTTCTTTTACAGGAGACGTAACATGCACAGACTAAAGACACCAAACGTCCCAGCTCAGTTATCAAGGTCTGTTAATTGTGCACATCTTGCCAGTGCCTCTGTGCTTACTAAATAATGAAAGTGTCAGGGGTAAATAAATTATTGGTTGGATTATGTCTGCCTGCAAGTGTTGAATTTAGAAGATGGTGTTACAGAATCAAAGCTCTGACTCCTTTGTCTGCAGGTAATTGCCAGGCAGACGTAATGCGATGCAGGTGGCATCGAAGGACAAACAAACTAATACCTTTGTTTATTTCTGTGACATTCAGTACTTTCTATTACTTCCAACTGTAAACAGGTGCTGGTATTACAAAACATATAGTATTAAATAATTCACAAAGTCTACACTCAAATGTTGGCAAACAAAATAACATATGATACATAGAAAATTACTGGTAACACTTTACAGTAAGGCTCCAGTTAGCTTGATTAGTTAAAGAAGTAGTTCACCCAAAAAATGAAAAATGAGTTTCTTTCTTCTGCTGAGCACAAAATAAGTTATTTCGAAGAATGTATCAGTTGACAGTTGATTTCCAGAAAAAAAAACAAAAAAAAAACAATGGAAGTCAATGGCTTTGAATCTTTGGTAACAAAAAAAATCACACTCTTCAAAAGATCATCTTTTGATGACAGAATTTTAATTTTTTTTAGTGAACAATCCCTTTAATGTAAACTAACAACGAAAAATACTTCTAAAGCACGTATTAATCTTAGTTAATGTTAACTTTAACATTTACTAACACATTAAAATTAACACACACACTAAAATGAATAGATTCAATATTAATAAAAAAAATTGAACATTACCAGAGATTGATAAGTATTGTAACAAATGTTTGCTAATTGTTAGTTAATATTAGTTCATGCATTAACCAACATTAACTAATATGGCCTTATTTCAAAGCGCTACCAAATTAACCATACATTTAAAAAAAATGTAAAGATTAGTAACTGGCAAAACTATACATTGTAAAAACTGCAATTGTTACCTTAAAGAGCCAGATTCTGCCAGATTTAAGCCATACAATTTAGTTTTGGTATAAATTAAAGTATTTAGGTTGATTCAGCAGTAACATTATTTTTTGACTTTTAAAATCAGTCAGTACTTAGACGTTGCTACTTTTAGGTTACCATTCTCAGTGTATTGAAAAATTGTATGTGGGTGTGTGTTGGGGGGGGGGGGTCAAAATGTTGATCCATTGCCTAGATTATCAGAAACATTATTATTGACTAATGAGCCTGAAACCTTTGTATACAACATCCTAAAAACACAATAATGGAGCTGTTAAAACTGCTGTAGAACTATTAATCTAATATACTGTCATTTTATTAGTATATTTTTACATGCAAGAGACAGTAACAAAGAAAACGGTCATGAGGTTCATCGTAACTAAACTGAAGTTAAACTGGCACGTCAGCTATTATAGGGTAAAAATAAAAAGAGTCACAAGCTGCTGAGGGTAGACAGAGTCACAACCTTTCAAGCTCTAGCGAATGTGCTGGTGGCGGCAGTGTGATTTCTGATGTTGAGGGTACACCAGAGGAGTCTGGGATTGCTTTGGCGATTAATGACTGTCTGCTCCTCGGAAAAGAGCTGTTTACAATGGGCCACCCGTGCTTAGAGCTCTGTCACGGGAACAATAGCCTCAACTGCCATCATAACTCAGCCGTTTCGCTTGCCTGTGTCTTTTCACCTGGGCCTTAATCAAAGCTTTATGACACTTTTTGTTCCTTTATGGTCTATATATTTCTCCCAGCCATCCAGACATCATCCCGTGGGAGAGCTGTGCAGTAAGTGGCATAAGTGCACAGTCAGTGATGGGTCACTGACCCCACACTTTAAAGGATTTTATCTCTAATGCATGGCAGTTTAGTCTGTCCCCTAACGTCTAATTCAGTTTGCCAAGAAAAGGTGAAAAAGTCACATTTTTATGTCGGGTCTAATTGGGTTAGAATTTTTTTTCTTATCTATCATCTAAAGTCAGCCATCAGTCGTATAATCAATCACTATTGCAGAATACGCTCAATTTTGCTGAATGATAAGAAATTCGCACTTAAGATGGCCCATCCCAGGAGCCGCAATTTGAGAACACGACAGCTGAAACCTGATTGCAATTTGACATCAGAGCGTTGATTCACATGAGACAGAAGACTTCAGAAAACCTCATCCCAAAAAGGTTCATTGTCAACAAACACAAGCGAGAGATCATGTGTTTAATCAGCTCTTTGACTTAAGTTGACCTTGGACTGAACTAGACTCGCCTTTGATGGTGAACATGTCCCAGAACAGTTTAATTGCATTCAGAAGACTGGAATGGTTGCAAGGAGAACACTTATTGCGGTTACATCAGTTCAGGAGATTCACAGACACCCACACATAAGTCTACAAACTGTAGAAGTTTTTTTTTTTTTAAATCGATTTTAGGTTTTTTTTCCCTCTCATTTAAGAAAGACAGCCTCATCAGACAACCCACTGAAGAGGATCCTGATGAGGGGATTAAAGACATTGTGGAGATTGCCTTGAAGAAAATGGTACTATGTCATAAAATACATATTAGAATGTAAACTGCACTTTTAAGTGTAGAATACAGATTTTTAATTAAGCGTTCATTTAACATATTTACATCAGTCCACACAGTGTTTGTTTGTTTGTGCATTTATTTCTCATTCCTCTACATGGATCCACATACTTACATCAGTCCAATAGCACACGATGATCAACACCGCAACTAAGGTTACAACACTGGAGAAGTAAAACAAACAAAAACAATATCCCATCAGCTCAAAAGCAGAAAATGAACGTATCAAATGTCAGTGGTATAATGAAGGCCCTATCGGGCAAGAACTAATAATTATTGTTTATATTTACAGAATACAAGGAGTTTGTTCAAGATATAGTTAGTCAAAACAAACCCATTCAGATGCAGCAGAGCAGTGGGTGTGTGTGTGTGTGTGTGTGTGTGTGTGTGTGTGGCCTGGCTGCGCTTCGTTTTATGTGTGACAATAAGGAATACTCGGAATTATGGCAAGGGTATAACATAGGTATTACAAGGAGAAGGTGACTTTTCAGGACATTACCCCATGTCCCCACTTTTCAAAACGCTTATAAATCACACAGAATGGAGTATATTGAAAATCTGAAATAGCACAAAGTTTCCTGTAAGGGGTAGGTTTAGGGGTAGGGTTGGTAAAGGGCAATAGAATATACGGTCTGTACAGTATAAAAACCATTACGCCTATGGGATGTCCCCACTTTTCACAAAAACAAACCTGTGTGTGTGTGTGTGTGTGTGTGTGTATGTGTGTCTGACCATGACATGTAACCAGATGTATCATAAGGGCCAGAAGTGTACCTAATTTTGGCAGTTGTTTGAATCCAGTATTATGTCATAACTCAAGATGTATTTTACATTCACTTGAATGCAACTAATAGTCATAAAATAAACATCTCAAAGAAAAACATACATGGCTATTTGAATTCTTAATTCAGATTTAAGCAGCATTTTGCCTCAGGTTTGAATGCTTCTAAGAATGATCGTTAGATTGGCTGTTTCATCTTCTTGATGGAATGTTCCAGCCTCTCTCAGTTGAGTCATCTTCATGTCTTGAAGTGCCTGCAGGGATGGAAATGTTGAGGTATGCTTTGTGTAATAACACAAATCTACTCCCCCAACAATACTCTTTGTTTTGCTCGAAATGGTGGTCTACCTCAGGAGAACACTTTTAGAAAGAAACAAACATTATTTGATTATGGAAAGTTGCCCTGCACTTCATTTAGTGCAAATGTCAGAGGAAGTGATGTCACAATGAAACTGCATTACTCTGCACTATAAGAGGTCATCTAGATTTTGGAGCCAGCAGAAATTCCCTCTTTTCACAAAAGATTGTTAACACCAAGTCATACTGGATTTCACACTGATCAATTTTACTGATCCGGTATCAAGATTTCACGGTTTACATTTATAAAGAATGGGTTAATGCTCTCATTTACAAATTCAAACAACCTGTTTGAAATTGACATGAAATGAAAATTCACACAATCACTTTTCTGAATGAATGTTATAGATCTTAATGTGAATGATTCATTCACGTTTTTTTAATGTGAATGATTTATTAATTCTTTAAAAAAATTTAATCAGAATGTCATAACTGGATCGTCCAGTAAAAAAAATGTTTTCCCCCGATAATCGGTTTGACTCAGATGTATGTCAAAATACAGAAAAAAGATCGGTCACTACTTCCATTACATTGTGACTTTAAATAACTTTGTATTATGCATCTGTTTTGCTTACAGACTTTTTGGACCATAACTGTAAAATGTAAAGTCTGTTCTTCACTCCAATTAACACATTTTCCCACAAATGCTGAAACAAAATACAGTGTGTGAATGTTTCTGTAACTGTGCAAAATGAATTAATATTTAATGAGGTTCATTTCATGATTGGTTGTTACTTGCTGAACAGGTGGCCCTTACATTCTAAAACAAAGAGAAAAAAAACGAGAAAACAGTGCTAACCCTTTTCTCCAAAATGACATGTGTAAAATGCTTTAACGGAGTATAGGTTTAAAACATGATAACCTGGGCTTAAGAGCAGTTTGAAAAGCCCATTTGAAATGTATATTAAGCAATCAGGTAAAATAAAATCAAAATTCTGAGGACTTGCATGCAGAGGCGGACAGTAACTAAGTACATTTACTTGAGTATTGTACCTAAGTACACTTTTTGAGTATCTGAGTATCTTTACTTGAGTATTATTTTTTCTGGGAACTTATGACTTTAACTTCACTACATTTGAAAGACAAATATTGTACTTTTCACTCCACTACATTTCTATCAAGGTCCTCGAAGTAGAAAGTCGTTACTATGTAGCAGCTTTGAAAGTCAGTGGGTGATTTTTTTCTTCTCTAAAACTTGACTTTCTTTTTTTCAGACAGTTTATGAGTAATCACTCTTGTAGGGCTACATGAAGAGATTTCCCAGCATTTTTTGAACACTGACCAGCTGCAAATGTGATATTTATTTACAACAATTCAATAATAAGAAGTTAATATTGTGGTATATATTACACACAATATTTTCTGATTTTGCTAAATTGTGTAAGTGAAAATATTACCTATAAAGCCACAGAAGGACTGTTGTGCATCTAATAAAACACAAAAGGTGTTGGACTTGCAGTACTGCACAGACCGTTCTGTGTGTGACATTGAAGTACAGCGAGAGCGATTAGACAGCATTTAAAATGTTTGTTTTGATGTCAAATAAGTCTTGCTGTTTTGCTTTTTTGTTAAAGCAGTGTTGCTGTTGTAAAGTTATACAGCTACAGTTGTGTTGCTGGGTTTTAAAGCAGGTTAGATTTTTTTTTCTTCCTTATCAGTCTGTATTTACAGGATTTCACTGTCCACTCTGTTCAGATGTGATTGAATGGCTACACATAGATGTTTGCACACACACTGTCAGAGCTGTGTGAGATCACTACCATCCTGCTTTTGTGGGGGTGGGTATGGGTGTTCAATAATTTTTTTTGTTGTTGTTTTTTCCCCCATA
Source organism: Sinocyclocheilus anophthalmus (assembly GCA_018155175.1). NCBI lineage: Eukaryota > Metazoa > Chordata > Actinopteri > Cypriniformes > Cyprinidae > Sinocyclocheilus > Sinocyclocheilus anophthalmus. Next base: position 318,154 of record JADLZN010011417.1, read on the forward strand.
GGTTTTTAACATTCTAAAAGCTCTTTATTCCAAATATACTACAAGCTAGTCAGTGTATTCAGCAGGTGTAATGTATTCTAAGTTGCTTCAGAAGTATTGTAAGTACTACTACGTGCATTGACATAAAAAAGGAAATTTACTTTTGGTACTTAAGTACTTTTAAAAGCAAGTACTTCTGTACTTTTACTTAAGTAAAAATCTGTCTTTACTACTTTTACTTGTAATGGAGTAATGCTTGACCAGCAGTATCTGTACTTTCACTCAAGTAATGGAGTTGAGTACTTTGTCCGCCTCTGCTTGCATGTGATTTCAAAACCTGTGGCAACCTTCTGACAAATACTACAGGCCTACCACTGTACCACACTCAAGCGTTTAAAAACCACACAGCACATTATAATGCTATTACCAACTAAATGTGCACTGGAACCATTTGAAGTGGACAATGCAGCCATTACATAATGAACGACAGCATTTCTGAGTAGTTTATACAGTATGACTGCAGCTGTGAGGGCATGATGCCATGCGCGTCTGAATTCTGCATTTTCCGCTGCCAACGAGGGAAGGCCAGTATTTGTAATAGTTATGTTTCTGAACATTATGTAATTTGCTTCCTTAATAGGGTCTGGGGTTTTACGTTTGGTAACACTAGGAGACCTAATTACACTTTGTGGACCTTTGAAATACCAAAATATTCAATGCCAGTGTCTTTACCCTATCAGTCTTCACAGAATAGCTTCTGTTTGTCTGATCTTGAACCAGATTTAGGACAATATGGTAAAAAGAACAGCCGTAAATGAAGAGCAGCTGATCGCAACTCATGTTTTATAATGGAGGAGGCTGCTTTTAAATTGTCTAAGGGTTTCAAACCTGAAAGCCTGACATATGACATAATTCCTTTTTTTAAGCTGGAAAGTTTATTGAATCTTTAGACACCACAATATATATATATATATTATATATATATATAAGTTGCATATGTGTTTTATGTTTTGCATCATATTTGATACATCAGGCTTTTATGGCTGATACAGTACAGTGCAGTTATTGAATGATATTGTAATGTAAATCAATAAAAATGATGTATGGATAATCAAGTAAACCTAAGTTGCTTCAGTGTTCATCTTGAAATATTACTAACATTAGAAAATGTATTCTTATGTTTACTTTATTAATTAAATTTCACAGCAAAAAGACACTTGTACCTCGACCTGGACGTTGTTGGAATTATACAAAACATCCTTTTACTTGCTAAAAAATATAAACTGTCAATCAGATGTAGATTGTGTCCAATAAATTTAGGGGGTGAAGTGTTGATCATGTTGATAATTCAGAGTCTTTAGAAGTATCAAATATGATAATGTAGGCTTTATACCATTAGCAATTTTAAGCCATCTACTTCCTGTTGGCTAATAGGCTAACATGAAAATATACTGAGATATTGAAAAGTCAACTTTCCCCCAAATATGTGACCTTAAACAAAAGGATCTGAATCTCATCAATAATCGCAAAAGTCTCAAGGTGACAAATTTGACTATTTTAAAAAATCTGAAGGGTAACAGAATTGAAAGCAAAATCGAAGGCTGTAAGCTCTGGAGAGCCTCAAAACAGAGCGAGTCAATGATGTAATGCTTTCACAGACATGGCTTACAGCGTGCTCCAGCGCTGCTGGAAAAAGCAGGCCGATCAGGGTGCACAGCTGCCCATGCTGCGCTCGGCTGTGGTGAGTACCTAAATGGGGCCCAACCCAACAAGGTCCCCATTACACAGTACCGGGCACAACACCAGCACCAACAACCTCTGCCAACAAACGTGAACAGGAAATCATGGAAAAACAGAGGCGGCGAGAGAGTGGGAGAGAGGGATGAAGCACATGGATGTGAACGCGAGTAAGAGGAAAGAAAACAGCCATAATGTAGTCCTCACCACTGGAGCTTTCTATTACTGACAGAGAAACGCTATAGTGATCAAGTCATCTGTGTGACCACACGGCCATTTATAGCCTTTCTGCCTCAAGAAGTGAATTTATTTGCGGCTAAATGTATAGAATATTGAACATACTGTATGCAGACTGTGCAAAATGCCAAATGGGGGAATGCTTGAGCTGAATGAGAAGCTTGATCATACAAACCAACAGTGATGTTGGCTTTAGGAGATACCTTAGGAGCTTGATGATAGTAGAAAAGCTCAAAATCATTCAAGTTTTAATTTATAAAATTATATTTATTGAATACAGATCATCATATGTTGACCTTGACCATCTTCCATTCTAAATATAAATAGCAAAAGTTTATTTAGGCAATTTTTACTTTAATAATTTTTTTTTTTTTCAAAAAGTGCTATGGTACCACCATGATTTGGTACAGTGATATTACAGCGTTTATTAAGAGATGTTTTTTGCTTCGAATCTGAATGTCATTGTTTGTTGACAGAGCATCCTCCGTTGGTAATTCCACACTGCCACCATGTGGATTTCTACTGCACTGCATTTACTTCCTATGAACAGTTATTTACAGTTATTTTACATTTTACACAAACTTGTTTTTATTACGTTTGGGAGACCACCTCACCCTACCACAGAAATGTTTCTCTGTATTTGCAAAGCACATAATCAAAGTCAGTTTCCCGCTTTGCAAACACACACACACAATTTTCAAGTTTGGGTTCAATTAGGGAACTTTTTTAAAAGCTTTTAATTTATACATATAAATTACATCATTATATTTTAAAGATCCTATAATTTATAATTCAATATTTTATAAATTAAAGGCCTATAAGCTTTAATTTTTTTACTGTTTTTCTTAAACTTACTACAATTGGAGTGATGCAATTAAATCAGAATTTCACAGTTTGTGGCTTCTAGCTGTGTCTTTCCCTACTTTTGATACCTTTTATATAATGGCAAAATAAGGTTAGAACAATAGATAGACAGACAGAGAGACAGACAGGTAGATAGGTAGATAGATAGATGATAGACAGACAGAAGATAGATAGATAGATAGATAGATAGATAATAGATAGATAGATAGATAATAGATGATAGTTTGAGCTTTTACATCTCTTTAATCCCAAAAAAATCAAAACTTTTTTTTATTTATTTTTTATTTATTTTTTTATATATAAATGTTCAAAATGATACAAGTATAAAAAAAGGAAGTCAAAAAAACTGAAAATATAACAACCCCAAAAGAAAACATCATGTTTCTGTATCAAAAACCAAAAACAATAAACACATCATATAATAATTTTCATACATAAATGTTTAGAGATCCATCACAATCCACATCCTGTCCCATTTCAACAATCTTATTTTTTACGTGACAGCCAAATAGCCAACTTTGCTTGGTCAAAAACTAAATTCACTAATACAAGGGTCTCCCTTGTGGAATGCTTATATTTAGGACCATAGATAAAGAAAACTTTAGTAAAAACCTCCCCTAATTCACGGCAGCATTCTTCTAAAAAACAAAACAGAGGAACAAGCCTTTCACATTCAGAAAATAAATGAAAAACTGTTTCCGATTGTCCACAGAAAGGGCAACGCTCCCCTACCTGTGGATCAATGTGTGCTCTGTGTCTGTTCGTAGCTATTACACCATGCACAATCCGCCACTGCAGGTCTCTGGACCGTTTCTCAATGGGGGGTTTGTACAAGGTCCTCCAACTACCTTTGGGTGAAGAGCCTGACCCAAAAAAAATCCAACCATTTAGACTCCTTCACACTCTCCAGAGTATGACAGTGAAGAGCCTTTACACACATCACATATAGTTGCTTCTTCCCAACAGCACTGATAGATAGATAGACAGATAGTCTTTTTTAAGATTTCAAGTAGTGAAGTGAAAAAACACGCACAGAACTAGTGTGCAGTATTTCATATCAACAGGTATGACTTGTGCGCCAGTGGGGGGTCTCTCTCTCTTTCTCCCTCTCCCCCTCCCCCCCCTCTCTCTCTCTCTCTCTCTCTCTCCCCTCTCACTCTCAATCTGTTTGTACAGGCATATAGATAAAAAAAAAAAAAACAAAACACTACATATATTATCACATATAACAAAACAAACAAAACAAAAAACAATAGCAAATACAAGGTAATTATTTACAGAGAGCATTGGTAAAGAAAAGAGGGTTTAGCCTTTGTCCCTCATAATATGGCAGGAGGATACATACTGCGCTGCCAGGTGGATACACTTTTCTTTCTCTGCCAAAATATAACAGAGTTTGTCTATGTGGCTCGCCTGCTGGAATTCAGGCACAATTTTAGCTATTTGTGTAAAATAAGTGTCTCTGATGTGTTTATATTTGCTGCAGTGTGTGAGGAAGTGTAGCTCGTCCTCTACGAGTCCCTCTGTGCAGTGAGAACACAGTCGGAGCTCTCTGGCTCTCCAGCTCTGTTTGTGTCGGCCCGTCTCCACACTCAGACTGTGCTCACTCAGACGATACTTCGTCAGAAGCTTTCTCTGACCATAGTCTTTCATTTTGATCAAGTAAGGGGCCAATTGATAACCAGTCTTTAATCTGTAGAAGTACTTTAGTTTGCTCATTTGTGCTACTTTGATCTGCCAATCATGGATGTATTCTTCCTGGGTTATTTTTCCAATTTCTTTAATTTTTGCGTGTCTTAACTGAATTGTTGAACTGAGTTGATGTTTTTCCACTAAATAGTGCATGGGGTCACTCTCTGGGTGTCCTGCCCTGTAAGTAAGAGCACAGTGATGGTAATCATCTGTCAGTGTGTCTGATAGATGGAACCAGAACTTGGCTGTTCTCTTCTGGATTTCTGCTAAAAGGGGGAATCTGCCCAATTCTGCCCTGCAGCCGAGACTAGGGGCGTTTCTGTGGAGTCCCAGGATGTTCTTGCAGAACTCCAGGTGGAACATTTCAGTGGGGTTTTTATCCCAAGATGTATAGTTTAATTTAAATTTGGGGCCCCAGATTTCACAACCGTATAGAAGAATGGGTTTGATGATGCTTTCAAAGATTTTTAGCCATAATTTAATAGGTGGGTTGAATTTGAACAAAGATTTTCTTATAGTGTAATAAGCCCTGCGTGCCTTATCGGTCAGATGTTTTATTGCCAGATCAAATTGACCAGAAGCTGAGATAGTGAGACCCAAATAATTATAACATGTGACATGATTAAGAAGTGTTCCACCGATTGTAAAACTATATTTTTTGTCAGTAAGGCGAGGCTTTTTCTGGAAGATCATAATTTTGGTTTTCTCCATGTTTATTGGTAAGGGCCAGTCTCTACTGTAATTCTCTATAACTGAGAGGCTTTGGTGTAGCCCTTCTTCATGAGGTGACAAGAGCAGAAGATCGTCAGCATACAGGAGGCATTTGATTTCTCTGCCCTCGAGGGTCAGACCAGGACAAGAGGACATATCGAGTGCTGATGCCAGTTCATTAATATAGATATTAAACAGAGTCGGGCTGAGGCTGCAGCCTTGACGCACTCCTTTGCTCTGACTGAAATAATCAGTCCGTCTGTCGTTGATCTTCACACAGCACTTGTTCCCGTTGTATATGTCCTTTATGATGTCACATGTCTTTCCTCCTATTCCGCTTTGAATTAGTTTTAGGAAAAGTCCATTGTGCCATACTGAATCGAAGGCTTTTTTAAAATCAATGAAGCAGCCAAACATTTTTCCTTATTTTGTTTGATGAACATATTTTTGTATGAGTGTGTGGAGTGTGTAAATGTGTTTTGAAGTTCTCTGTTTAGGCATAAATCCAATTTGACAATTGTTTAAAATCTTGTGTTCTTGGATGAACTGAATTAACCTGTCATTAATAATAGAGCAGAATAGTTTTCCGAGGTTACTGCTCACTGTGATGCCTCTATAATTATTTGGGTCGTACTTCACACCTTGTTTAAAAATTGGGGTTATCACGTTCTCTTTCCAGATCTCAGGAAAGTGTCCAGATTTTAATAAGACATTGAATAGTGTCAGGATAGCAGCTCTCAGTTTGGGGCTGCTGTGTTTCAACATTTCATTAGATATTCCATCCAAGCCACTCGATTTCCTATTTTTCAGGGATTTCATCTTCTCTGTCAGTTCAGATAATTCTATGGGCTTGTCTAAATTATTTAGCTGGTCTTTTCTAGTGTGTTCCAGGTTATTTAGTTGGGCGGTCAGATGTTTTTGGGCGAGGGTAGTTTCGTTTAGTGAATAGAGTTTTCTGAAATGTTCAGTCCAGATGTTTGGGTCACAGATGGGAAGGTGCTTGGCCTCTTTGGATTTGTCTAAATTGTTCCATAATTCCCAAAAAGAATTTTGGTCGATTGCTTCTTCAATTTTGTTGATTTTTATTTTGATGTGATCAGTTTTCTTCTGTATTAACAGTGACTTGTATAATTTAAGGGTTTGTTGATATGTGGCTCGTATTTGTTGGTTTGCCGGGTCTCTGTGTTTTTTATTTGATAATGATCATAATTCTTTTCTTAGTTTTTGGCATTCTTTATCGAACCAAGCATCTTTAGCTGTTTCTTTTTTACATCTGTAATTTTTTCTTTTTCTGAGGGCTTTTCTGACCACTGTAGAAAAGATTTTAGTTAACTGTTCAGTTGCTGAATTGGTACTTCTCTTCTCTTCACTAAACGTAGTCAAGAGAAAGGAGTCTATCATGTTCTCAGCTTGAGTGCTGTGGAGCGCAGCTTCATACTGGGCAGGACTGTCTTTACTCCATATGAATTTGGGGGGGGAGCGGATATGATTTAACTTTCTGTTCTGAAGAGAGCAGATGATTCCCTGACCTGTTGAGACTGAGGATTATGTGACTGTGGTCTGATAATGGCAGCTGTGGCATGACTGTGAAATAATTTATCTTACTTTGGTCTATATCTGTGATGGCGTAATCTACTGTGCTGCTGCCTAGATATGAGCAGTATGTAAATCGACCCAGAGAGTCACCCTTTACTCTGCCATTAACTATGTATAGACCCAGGCTTTTGCAGAGCTGCAGGACTTGTTTTCCATGTCTGTTAATTGTGTTGTCATAATTCTGGCGTGTTTTGGCCAAACGTTTTTGTTGATGATTAAGTGAACCGTTTATATATTTGTCTCCATCTGAGCTGATGTAGTCCACTTCCTTCCCCGTTCTGGCATTCAGATCCCCCATTAATAGAACTGAACCTATAGACTGGAAGTAATTGATCTCTGATTGCAGGGTTGAGAAGATGTCTTTGTTATAATAAGGCGATGCATATGGGGGGATATATGTGGCACACAGGTACAGGTCCTCATCTAAACACAAAATCTCTTTTTTAAGTTTTATCCAAATATGTGTTTTTCCCTTTTTCATGGGCTGAATATACTGCCACAGATGGTCTTTGAACCAAACTATGATTCCTCCAGAATCTCTTCCGTTTTTAACATTAGGCTGTTTGATTGAGGGAATACGTAGCTCTCTGTAGTTTGATGGGGTGTAGGTTTTAGAGTCTAAACGACTCCATGTCTCAAGTAAAATAATTATATCTGAACTATATACAGCGTTAATAAAATCAGGATTAGTACTTTTCTCTCCAAAAGCTGAAGAGAACATCCCTTGAATATTATAACATGTTATTTTAAATGATGACATTGGGAAGTATTGTATTTACCAGAATAATGTATGAATTCATGACCAAATCATGTTTTAAAACATAAATTCATCAATAAAAAAAAAATAAATAAAAAAAAAAGGAAGTATAGAGGACAAACATAAAACTATCATGAGTAAATCAGTTTTACAGTTGTCAAATTTGAAAGTAAACAAGTAGATATAAGTCAAATAAAAGTCATTAAGAAATAATGATCATTTTTTGTAGTTAAGCTAATAGGTTGTCACATATAGTTTTGAGCATGTTTTTTATCTGAATAAGGTCGCTGGTGTCTGTTCTAGCTCTTCCTGCTGCTACAGCGGCGTAGCTACCCTCTCCTCGGGATCACAGAGTGTCTTCTGAGGGCTTCTCAGGGCTGTCTCCTTGATGCTCTTTGCAAACAGTCTCATGCCCTCTTGATGAATGTGGATGTGGTCATACAGATGCTCATGGGTGATGCGCTGATGGTCAGCTATGTGGACATTCGTCATTGAAGCACAGATTCCAGCTATCTCCGCATTGATTGAGTTGATGATCTTTTGTGGCACGTCTCTGCGAGGTAGAAGGGTTGAGATGATGATTTTGGCTCTGGGGTAGATCCTGCTAGCTGTTCTCACCATGTTGGGCAGGGCTTTAGTGACATCTATCTTTCTAGCACTGAGGTCGTTTGTTCCGGTGTGAAGAATGATGTGTGACGGTGCACCAAACACACCGTCTCGCAGCAGCGTCTCGCAGAGTGTGAGGTGGGACAACAGAACTTCTTCACAGATCTCCCCGGAAACAGTCGTCTGGGGTCAAGATGATGGCCGTTAGAATCACAGAGTATTACAATGCTGTCTTTGCTCTTCTGTTCTCTGCTGGTGCTCATGAATGGTGGTGGTGTTCTTGTAGGTGGATGACTCTGTGTAATGCTGCTCTTGAGGTTGTGAGAGGTTGCAGGAGTGAAGGAGCTCTGAGACTGAGAGCTGATGCACTGCTGATGTTGAGTTGTGTTTGTGGTGTGTTCAGGAGTTGGGGTGTTGTGTGTTTGGGTGCTGACACTCTCTTGGTGTTGTTTAGTGTGTAGCTGGTTTCTGGTCTCCTCCAGCAGTCTCTCCAGTGTGTGGCCGTGTTGTTCTCTTCTGGCCAGTTCCTCTCTCACACTCCTCAGCTCCTGGCGCAGCTCTTGATTGTCCTCCTCCAGATGTCTTACAGCAGAGCAGAGCTGTTGAATTTGTTGCACAATGTGGTGGCTGGTCAGGTTTAGCAGATGATGGAGATTGTTGCTAGTTTCCTCTTTAAACAGAAAGAAGTCCTGCTCCAGCTCAGCGATGTTATCTCTCAAAGCCTTTATCTTAGGAGACACAGGAGTGCTGGTGTGTCTGTGTGTTTGAGGAGATCTTGAGCTGCTGTCAGAGATGGTCACTGATGTGGTGCAGGGCACTTCTACTGTGTGGCTCTTCATTTCAGGATCTTTCTTAATCTTCTGAACCTCCTGTTTAAGGTTTCTGAAGTTCCTCTGGAATTCATTGAGGCTGGTTTCCGGTCCCTGGACCATGACTGTGCCATTATGATAAAGATTCACAATCAACGTTGTGTCGTTCTCTCCTTCTAGAGTGAGTTGTCTACCTTTGCTGATGCCTCCTTTTCTCATACATGTCATGTTGGAGCAGAGGACGGTGTGCCAGGATGACGGGTGTTCAGTAAAGAAGAGCAGGTTACACAGGACTCTGTTGTTTTCTGGTCCACTGTAGTCAGACAGCAGTATCTCCGGGTTCTCTCTCAGCATAATCTCTTTCATCTTTTTCTTGTCTTTTGTAGACTGCGTTAACTTCTGCTGGATATATTATCTCCAACTCCTCTTCATTTTTGAAAAACGCCTCTGCTTTAGATAGGCCCATGTTGCTCTTAACTGAAGTAACTGTCACGGAATGCCGGCTTGGCTAACAGTTGGCTTGTTACAATGAGTTTGTATGGCGTTTTTAGTTGATGACAATCTTTTTAGAGGTCTTACCTTAGTAATCTTCTGCCTCTATTGATATTTCTGCTGCCAACTGCCATCGTAACCATGGTAACATCTCTTTCTCTCTCTCTCTCTCTCTCTCTCTCCCTCTCTCTCTCTCTCTCTCTCTCCCTCTCTCTCTCTCTCTCTCTCCCCCTCTCTCTCCCTCTCTCTCTTCCCCCCTCTCTCTCTCGTCCTGCCTGACGGTGCGTGCTTGCGCGCGAGTGCGTGCGTGCGATCTCCTTTCCGCTCGCCCCGTGCTGCTCCTCAATGTAGCAAAAACCATGACAGGCATCGCCGCCGCCTCCTTCTTCTCCAACAATTGCCAGTTCGGGGGCTGTGGACTGCACTTCGAGTCGCTGGCCGAGCTCATCGTGCACATCGAGGATAATCACATCGGTAAGTGCGCTCGCGGAAGCACAATCTCACTCACTTCCTGCGTCGCAGCGGCGCTGTTGCTAGGTGTGCTGAAGCGAAGGGACTTCAGTTCGTTTTGTTCGATTTAGTGGCGCTTTTAGGTGTCGATAGCACAAGATACGAACACATTCGTGCGTCGTTAAGCCCCCTTCGAAGTAGTTCATGATCTGAACGTGATAACACGAGCGGCAGTGCTGCAGTTATTTTCAGCGCAAGGCCCGCAGACACGGAGCTTCATCATCTCACCCGCTCAGAGGAGTTCATAAACACTAAATGCATGTATACAGCGGATTACATTCCCTACAGAAGTGATTAAATACGTGTTAGTTAACGCAGCACAAGAGCTTCTGTATTATGGCTTAAGGTAACAGGTACGTGTGAATGGCCATGATCATTATGCGTCGTAATAATGTGCAGCGATCGTGGCAGACATACAAATATTAGGCTAAACGACTACATGCACGAAATACAAAGCAGTGGCATCAGATGACTATGCAAGCAGGTATTCACTTATTGAATCATGAGCATCATTTGTATGTGTTAATCCAATATTACAATGTCCTGTATGAAATATGACACTATGGTGGCTTGCATTTCAGAGCTATCAGATCTCAAATGTCTTGTCACAAATATTATTATATATAATAAATAAGGATTTATGTAACACCACAACTGTGAGATATAGCCTATAGCTGAAATTATAGAGAAACAAAGTCACAGTTACATAAAATAATCACATTGTGAGATGAAAATTCATAATTCTAAGATATAAAGTCACACTACAAGAAATGGACACATTTATAAGAAATAAAGTTGTAGTAAAGTCACAGCTGTGAGATATATAGTCATAGCTGTGAGAAATAAAGTTGCTGTTATTAAATACATTTTCCAGGATTCTTTGATAAGCAGAAAGTTCAAAATAACAGAATTTATTTGAAATATTTTTTTTGTAACTATAAAAGTCTTTACTGTCACTTGTAATCAATTTAACGCTTCCTTACTAAATAAAAGTATTAATTTATTTTTAAAAATATGACCTACCCTTAACCTCTGAATGATACTTTATGTAGAAATCAAATAAAGAAATAAGATTGCAATTACACAAATTAAGCACATTTTGATATAGGCCTATAAATCAACCATTTTCTTTAAAAAAAAAAACATTCTCTGTCTTGAGTCAGAAATTGTCCTGTGTAATATTGTCCTGTGTTGTATAATAAATGTATATCCACAAAAAATTATTATAATAAACTATTACTGCTGAGTTCTGGTCTCATACACTGACTTGCTTTTTGTCCAGGGTATTTTTGATTTGAACGGAAGCACAGGTGATTAAATTAAGGCATGTTTTACCACACTTTGTAGTGGTTTATATTATTTAGTGCAGATGTAGGACATAAGGTTGCACTGGAGCATATAAGGGCAAGGGTTGGAGCAGGGGTTGCACTGGGGTCAGGAATCTCGTTGAGTCCCAGCCTGCAAAACTTTTATCCAGTAGAACAGATGCGTAGGGTCAAGGCCCTATACAGCCTGTATTGCCTCGCTGAATCACTATTTGTGTTAAAGGGGCTGTGTTTTGTTTGGCCTTCCAAAAGGGAAGAAATCAGTGGTTAAGTTGTATTTACAACACTGTTCCAGAACAGTTCAACCAAAATATTCAGATGTGTGCAGCGCATTTTACGGAGGACTGTTTCCTGAACCTGGTAGAGTAGACTACAATGCTGGCTGTTCTGATTCACAGACTGTAAGTACATTTTCACATTTAAAGAATTTGCCACTGATGATTCAAACGCGAGTATTGAGCAGTGTAGAGTAGCGCTTGTTGTTTGTCGTTTCTCCGATCACAAATGCAGACATGGTTTTATGTTTACGCGGCGCGATGCAACGCAACGCGTAAAAAGACAGTATAAGTCATTATAATCTGTAATTATGTACCCACTGGATGCTACAAATGCCTCATTTATAATGGTTTTTAATGTTTTTGACTCGTCGCTCCAGCCGGGACATGGCATCACAGTATGGTAGGGGTGTAACATTTCCGTCTCACGCTTGAGGTGTTCGGCCAATCGCATTGGATAGCTGGCCAATCAGAGCACACCTCGCTTTTCAGACCGATGAGCTTTGTAAAAAACGATGCGTTTCAGAAAGGCGGGGCATAGAGGAGAAACAATAATGTACAGTATGTGGAAAATAATGTGTTATTTGAACTTTAAACCACATAAACACATTTCGTTACACCAAATACAATCTAAAAGTAAGCATGAAATTACTGGGGGTGAAGTCCAAAATTGTAAGCTAGCAATTAGATTGAATCTGGTTTCTGCTTTGAGCACAGCTGAAAAAGGATATTAATCAAAATGCTATCATGATATCTCTTTCATTATGGTCGGTGATTCTGTCTCTATAGTGCTGATGGATATCTCAAACAATGGGGGCTGGATCTGGACTCTGCTGCTGTAATTTAACACAGTTGCACTACCTGTCCAGTAGACACTAGCAAGAGCCCGCATGCAGTGAATTTGTAAGGAGAAACCTGATTTCTAGAGACAAAGCGCAAAAAATTTTTTAATTATTTAAATTAGTATTTAATTATTTTTATATTACTGTTTTATTATTCACTAATCCATTTTATTTTATTTGGATAAATTAGTGTAGAATTAAAATAGTATAGATTTTAGTATTTTTTTATATAATAAATGTCATTTTTGTTCTGATCTGTTTTAGGCCTTCCTGTAGTTTAATGTGTCAGATGCAGCCCCCTGAGGGCTTGTTTTCAAATGAGATATTTTACAAATAGGTCATAAAGATCGTACAGACTGTACAAACTTGAGATCAGGGCCGTTTCTAGGCATAGACAACCTAGGTGGTTGCCTAGGGTGCCACCAGCTGATAAGTGTCCCAACATCCCTGTTAATGTTAAAGGTGCAGTATGTAATATTGACAGTTGGTGGAAAGGGTACTGTAGTCCTCATTCCAAATATTGGAGAGAGTTGTTTCTACCCTCCTCCTCAAACTTGATGCTCACGTGGGTTGCCAGCTTGAGGACACACAACAGGAACATGGGCAGTTGGCAATGGTAGGCAACAAGCCGTACACTGTAAGTTGATAAGTTGATTTATCTGTGTTTTAATAAGTCTCTGATCATAGAGATTTTTAGATGGGTGCTGAGACGTTTTAGGTCAGATAGAATCAGGGCCAGATTTACGCATAGGCATTCTAGGCAAGTGCCTATGATTGCTTGTCCAGGGGGGGCCCAAACACAATGAAGAGATATTTTTGTTATACTATGGGATATCTACAACAGTAAAGGACCAAACTCCCAGAAGACATAGAGCAAATAAATATGACAAACAATAGGGTAAAAATGACAAACTAATTCCATGTCTTCAACCTTGTTTATGTACAGAAAACACTCTTTCCTTCTCCCGATCTCTCCCACAGACGCGCACACACGCGGAGACGCGGACAGAAACTTGTTGTCAGAGCTGCGGCTGCCCCGCGAATTTATCAATATAATAGTTTCGCAGCTGAAAAGCCACATGTCATTTCTCAGTAGCAAGGTTCTTGAAGCAGTTCAACTTAAAGATTCGCTATTAGCAGACGCTACTGCTGCTGAATACTGCTGAGAGACACACAGACACAAGTATTCACATGCGCTTAATCTCTCTCTCTCCCTCTCTCTCTCTCTCTCTCTCTCTCTCTCCTCTCTCTCTCTCTCTAATAACTGCGTTAGACTGCATTAATAACTGCTTCAGAATCAGAATCAGCTTTATTGCCAGGTATGTTTACACATACAAGGAATTTGTTTTCGTGACAGAAGCTTCCACAGTGCAACAGAATGACAGTGACAGAACAAAAACACAGATAATAAAAAATTTAAAATAGAATAAGGAATAAGGAATAAAAATATATAAATCGATTGTGTGTGCAGGTATATTACAATATACAGTTTTTGTATGTACAGGTACTTTATATTATGTGCAAATTTGATGTGTAGACTGAGTATGTGTGTTAGATAAATAAGTGTATGAGTGAATAAATAGTGTGTGTCCACAGTTTATTGTCAATTGTTCATGAGATGGATTGCCTGAGGGAATAAACTGTTCCTGTGCCTAGCGGTTCTGGTGCTCTGGCTCTGTAGGCGTCGACCCAGATGGCCACCTTCCAAAGAGGAGTGTGCTGGATATGATTTTGCCACCCCTTTTGGTCATCTCCAACTTTTCTTTTTTGATCGTGTTTACTCCAGGGGGAAGTTGTTGGACTGCACCAGCAGCCAGCTGCTCGACCTCTCTGCTGTAAGCAGACTCATCCCCGGCCGAATGAGGCCGTATGAGTGTGTTGTCATCTGAGAATTTCAGGAGCTTGACAGAGGGGTTTTTTAGATGTGCAGTCGTTGGTGTAGAGGAAGAAGAGCAGTGGAGAGAGAACACAAACCTGAGGAGCTCCAGTGCTGATCGTATGGGTGCTGGATGTGTATTTTTCCAGCCTCACTAGCTGCTGCCTGTCTGTCATGAAGCTGTTGATCCACTGACAGACGGAGGTGGGCCCGGAGAGCTGAGATAGTTTGGGCAGGAGGAGGTTTGGGATGATAGTGTTAAAAGTCGAGTCCACAAACAGGATCCTCACATACGTCCTCACAAAAACTTTAGCCTGCATATCAATGGCTCAAGCCTCTAAAATGACGTTTTGGAATTTGCAACGGAAGGTTTGGGATGAGGTGCATAAAAAATTAGCTAGTTCAACACACATGATATTACAGGACGGAAACATGTCATTGAAACAAATCATCTGAACAATTGATTTGTGATTGTGACTCCAGGCCGTTAAAATCATTAGAGAAATACTGCACTCAGTGGTTATGTCATCACATCGCTGCGCCTATTAATTTTTTCTCAGTTCTCAAACAAATTAAGAAGTATTCGATTTTTATTGACTGAACGCATGCGCTTTTTGCGATAGAAAACACTGTAATGGTTTCACTGATTAAGAAATATTTTGTTTGCTTGGGTGGTAATATTAGGCCTATGAGGAGTATGAAAAGACAATGCAGAAAAGCTGAGCGGATGTGGCGGAAGACGAAACTTGAAATACACTATAACATATTACAGTGGGGCAAAAAGTATTTAGTCAGCCACCAATTGTTCAAGTTCTCCCACTTAAAAAACATGAGAGAGGGCCCCCCCCCCCCCCCCCCCTGGTAAGTTTCATCATAGGTATAACTCAACTATGAGAAACAAAATGAGAAAAAAATCCAGAAAAACACATTGTAGAATTTTTAAAGAATTTATTGGTAAATTCCTCGTTAAAATAAGTATTTGGTCACCTACAAACAAGCAAGTTTTCTGGCTCTCACAGACCTGTAACTTTCTTCTTTAAGAGTCTCCTCTGTCCTCCACTCTTTACCTGTATTAATGGCATCTGTTTGAACCTGTTATCAGTATAAAAGACACCTGTCCACATCCTCAAACAGTCACACTCCAAACTCCGCCATGGCCATGACCAAAGAGCTGTCAAAGGACACCATAAACAAAATTGTAGACCTGTACCAGGCTGGGAAGACTGAATCTGCAGTAGGTTAGCAGCTTGGTGTGAAGAAAGCAACTGTGGGAGCAATTATTAGAAAATGGATGTCATACAAGACCACTGATAATCTCCCTAAATCTGGGGCTCCACGCAAGATCTCAACCCGTGGGGTCAAAATGATCACAAGAACTGTTAGCCAAAATCCAGAACCACACGGGGGGACCTAGTGTATGACCTGCAGAGAGCTGGGACCAAAATTAACAAAGGCTACCATCAGTAACACACACTGCGCCGCCAGGGACTCAAATCTTGCAGTGCCAGACGTGTCCCCTGCTTAAGCCAGTACATGTCCAGGCCTGTCTGAAGTTTGCTTGAGAGCATTTGGATGATCCAGAAGAGTATTGGGAGAATGTTATATGGTCAGATTAAACCAAAATAGAACTTTTGGTAAAAACTCAACTTGTCGTGTTTGGAGTAGAAAGAATGCTGAGTTGCATCCAAAAACACCATAACCTACTGTGAAGCATTGGGGGTGGAAACATCATGCTTTGGGTCTGTTTTTCTGCAAAGGGACCAGGACGACTGATCCGTGTAAATGAAAGAATGTATGGGGCCATGTATCGTGAGATTTTGAGTGAAAACCTCCTTCCATCAGCAAGGACATTGAAGATGAAACGTGGTTGGGTCTTTCAGCATGACAATGATCCCAATCACACCGCCCGGGCAACGAAGGAGTGTTTTCGTAAGAAGCATTTCAAGGTCCTGAGTGGCCTAGCCAGTCTCCAGATCTAAACCCCATAGAAAATCTTTGGAGGGAAAATCCGTGTTGCCCAGCGACAGCACCAAAACATTACTGCTCTAGAGGAGAACTGCATGGAGGAATGGGCCAAAATACAACAGTGTGTGAAAACCTTGTGAAGAAAACGTTTGACCTCTGTCATTGCCAACAAATGGTATATAACAAAGTATTGAGATGAATTTTTGTTATTGACCAAATACTTATTTTACACCATAATTTGCAAATACATTCTTTAAAAATCCTACAATGTGTATTTTTCTGTTTTTTTTTTCTCATTTTGTCTCTCATAGTTGAGGTATACCTATGATGAAAATTACAGGGCTCTCTCATCTTTTTAAGTGGGAGAACTTGCACATTGGTGGCTGACTAAATACTTTTTTTCCCCCTGTATAAAGAACATGCCTGCGTACTTTCATGTGGAACTAGGCAAAGCTAGACATTCATTCTTCTCAAACCTTATAAACATTAACTTAAACAACACTCGCACTCTTTTTGCTATTGTTGAGAGACTGACAAACCCCCCCAATCAGATTGCCAGTGAAATGCTCTCCGACAGCAAATGCAATGAGTTTGCTTCTTTATTTTCTGAGAAGATCATTAATATCAGAAAGGCGATTAGCACATCCTCGAGTTATGCAGAGGTCAGACAGATTCGGCCGCAATATTAAAAAGAAGATACTATGTCTGCTTTTTGAAGAAATTGATAGCAAAATTTTGGAAGAAATAGTACAGCACTTTAAATCGTCAACCTGCTATCTTGACGCACTTCCCACATTTTTTTTTCAAAAGTGTGCTTAACTGTTTATAAGCAGATCTATTAGAAGTGGTGAACGCTTCACTTCTTTATGGGACTTTTCCAGATTCCCTGAAAACTGCAGTTGTTAAACCCTTTCTGAAAAAGAGAAATCTTGATAACATCATATTGAGCAACTATAGACCAATATCAAATCTGCCTTTTATAGGAAAGATTATTGAAAAGGTATTCTTTAATCAGCTGAACAAATACTTAAACTCAAATGTATACCTGGACAATTTTCAATCTGTTTTTCGACCGCATCACAGCACAGAGACAGCACTCATTAAGATAATAAATGACATACGCTTAAATTCTGAATCTGGCAAAATATCAGTGCTGGTACTACTAGATCTCAGTGCTGCGTTTGATACTGTCGATCATAACATACTACTAGAGAGACTGGAAAACTTGGTCGGGCTTTCTGGCATTGTAATTAAATGGTTCAGGTCATACTTAAAAGGGATAGAGGTTATTATGTGAGTATAAGAGAACATAAGTCTAAGTGGACGTCCATGACATGCGGATTTTCCCCCCCCGCACAAGGCTCAATTCTTGCACTGCTCTTTTTTAGCCTGTATATGCTCCCACTAAGTCAAATGATGAGAAATAACCAAATTGCCTATCACAGCTTTGCTGATGATATCCAGATTTACCTAGCCTTATCTCCAATTGACTACAGCCCCATTGACTCCCTCTGCCAATGCATTGATGAAATTAACAGTTGGATGTGCGAGAACTTTCTTCAGTTAAACAAAGAAAAAACCGTAGTCATTGCATTTGGAAACAAAGATGTAGTTCTCAAGGTGAATGCATACCTTGCTCTATGGGTCTAACAACTAAAAATCAAGTCATGAATCTTGGTGTGATTCTGGAGACAGACCTTATTTTCAGTAGTCATGTCAAAGCTGTAACTACATCAGCATACTATCATCTCAAAAACATTGCAAGAATTAGAGGTTTTGTTTCCAGTCAAGACTTGGAGAAACTTGTTCATGCCTTTATCACCAGCAGGGTGGACTATTGTGATGGTCTCCTCACCGGCCTTCCAAGAAGACCATTTAGACAGCTGCACCCTCCAGAACCGCTGCTGTCCATAATTCCTGATAGAACCAGAAAATCTGAGCATATCACACACCAGTCTTCAGGTCCTTACACTGTCTTCCGGTTATATTTAGGATTGATTTTAAAGTGTTTTTACTCGTTTATAAATCACTCAATTGCCTAGGACCTAAATACATAGCAGATTTGTTCACTGAATATAAACCTAACAGATCACTCAGGTCATTAGGATCGAGTCAGTTGGAAATACCAAGGGTTCACACAAAACAAGGGTAATGTGCTTTTAGTTATTATGCCACCCAGAGTTGGAATCAGCTTCCAGAAGAGATAAGATGTGCTAAAACATTAGCCATATTTACTCAAAACTCATCTGTTTAGCTGTGAATTTATTGAATGAGCACTGTGCGATGTCCGAACTGATTGCACTTTATTATATGTATAATCGTTTTCTTAAATTCTTTTTAAATCTCTTAAATCAATTTTTTTTTTTTTTATAATTTTCAAAGTTTTTTAAATTCCTTGTTTTATTTTCGTGATTATATTTTATGATTATTTTACTTTCTTTTATATAAAGCACTTTGAATTACCATTGTGTAAGAAATGTTATATAAATAAATTGCCTTGCCTTACCTTGCCTATTATATTAATAGGGAAGGGGGCCCAAAAATTTGTTTTGCCTATGTCACGAAAAAAGGTAAATCCGGCCCTGGGTAGAATATGCAATCTCTGACCCAGTTTGTTTGCTGGCTTCTATGGCTGCAATACACCGTTTTCTGCCAACTGGCAACCCAGCGTGCCGAAATACTATTGGGTAAACTGGCAGTGGGTGGAATCACACAGACCAAAACAAAAAAAAAGGACATTCTGACACGGAACACACATTTCGCAGTAAAAAACTGGCTGTAGCATTGTTTTTCAGAGAATCAAGTGTGAACTTAACATGTTTCCTGAATATCTGCAAACATATGGTATTTTTATGCTTTAGTACAGTAAAAAAAAAAATTACACCCAGCACCTTTAATGTACTGTAAATGCACTGCATTTCAGCAAGAGTGAACTTTAAGTACATTTAGGCAACTGAATATTAATAAGCAAGATACATTTCTTTTTAAATGTTATCAAAAAGTCAGTGTTCAGAAATACGGTAACACTTTACAATAAGGTTCATTAGTTAACATTAGTTAAATACTTTAGTTAAAATGAACTGAGAATGAACAATACTTCTACAGCCTTTATTATTCTTAGTTGATGTTAATTTCAACATTTACTAATGCATTATTAAAATCAAAAGTTGTGCTTGTTAACATTAGTTAATGCACTGTGAATTAACATGAACTTACAATGAATGACTCTGTTTTCATTAACAAAGATGAATAAATACTGTAAATGTGTTGTTCATTGTTTGTTCATGTTAGTTAATACATTAACTAATGGAACCTTATTGTAAATTGTAGTGCATTTAGAATTTTTTTTTTTTTAATTTTTATGAATGCATCTGCAAAATAACACAAGTGTTGGGTGATGATTGCCAAAGCTTCACTGTATGATTAAGTGTTCTGTTTGGAAAAAAGTTGAAGGCTCTTCTATTGGGATCATTATCATATCACATGAAACCAGTGAAACTTTCACTGCCAAAAAAAAAAACTCAGAGATGATGAACCACCACACATTAGTGTCGTTACCATGACAACCAATGTGGAAGTGCATAGAGAAAGATTAACGAGTAGGTCTGAATTTCAAAATATATCAGCATGTTAAATGCGCACTCAGTGGCTGCGTCCAAAAGCTGAAAAATGCTGCCTTTGTAAGCAGCTTACGGAGGTATGACGGCAACAAAGCAAGTTCGAATCCAATGATTGACAAATCCTGTCTACTGAGATTCTTTTATCTGATCAGTTTTTTTAAGAAATATAGATGAAATATAGAAAGTATAGATGTATCCTTATGTAATCTTGGACTTTATACTGACACCTATTGGCCTGGATGAATGAAGTTGGCGTACTGTTAACTGCCAGTTTACAGCAAAGTTGTTGTTTTGTTTTGTTCCTTTTCGTCCATGTTTTCTCCATTTTGGGCATTCTTGGATTCAATCGTTCATTCAACAATATCTTGTGTGTTGTTGGCTTTTGGTTGGTCTGAAAGTAAAAATAAAAATATGCTTAATTCATATAGCGCTATTTTTAGTACTCTGTCAGTTGTATGTCAATGGGGGGGGGGGTCTCATGTAGAAAAAAAACTGATTTTATAGAAAACTAATATATCCTTAATGTGAGTGGACAACATTTTACGGATATTTCTCAGAAGTGTTCATTCCTTGTGTAAAGTGTAAAACTTTTTTAATTAGCAAAAAATTACTGCATGGCCCTTTAAATTCCACTGTGGCTGATTTGCATTTTTTTTGTGTGTGTGTGTTTGCTGTAGTATTGCTGTGACTGAATGTTTGACCAGAGGATCGTTTTACTAAGCAAAATGGAGGCTGAGTTGCCACAATGGCAACACACAAGAGCCCCACTCTAACAAAATAAAATGTCCTAGAAAAACATTGCCGTTCCACTCAGCACTCTTAAAACTGTCATTCTGAAAACTGATAGCCTTAGCTTGTCTGCCTTTGTTTAGCTTATTTTCACTGTAGGATTTATGTAGCAGGTTAAATTGCCCTCAGGACCATCATGTTTACATCTTAACGAAATGTGTCAACACACCGTGGTGCCCCATTCTCTGATCGGATGAGATGGAGGTTGATCAATTCCAGGCATCTGACCTGAGCTGAGCTTGTTTTAATACCTCTTCTGCTCTCTGATCGCACGTCTCGCATGTGTCCGGGGTGTTAGCTGAAGGAGAGTGTGGCTAAAGTGACTTATTGTGCAGTAATGAGGCAATTAGTGTCCCATGGAACCCCTCCCTCACCCAAAGCCCTGCTCTTGGCGAGGTGTGAAATCTGGCATGGCCCCACATAGGCCTGGAGCAAGCATAATTACAAAGTGGGATGGTGGATTTTGGCCTCTCTTCCTCTTCATCTGGGGACCTGCTGCTAAAGACATTCTCTGCTTTAATTAACACCCGGCTAAACAAAGCTCACATTCTAGGGTGAGGTGGGTTCATTGATTGGTGTTCTTGTGACCAGTAGGGGGCGATGGCATGCTACCAGAAGAACTGAGTGGAGATTTGCGAGGTTGGGTGGAGAAATGTTGCCGATAGGCCTCATTGCTTACAGCAAATGAGCTTGTGAAGTTTTAAGGTTGTAATATTTTATCACCTTTGAATTTTCCTCCGTCTTCAATCAAATTCTAGTTTGTGGTTAAAATGCTCTCTAGGGTTTGATTGTTATGCATTGCGATGGCAACAGTGTAAATGCAAGGAAAGAGGGTGTGTCTGAACCTTTTACTGTTCGTACTTGTGCCATGTGGGTTCTGTAAGCAACGTGTCCTTATAAAGATCCTTGTCACATCCAGCAAGACTCTTGCTGGATGTGACAATTTATGCGATTCTTTTTCGACTTCCAGCTCTTAAAATCGTGAATTTAAAACTGGCAGGCCGTGGCCTCCAAGGGTTTCACATTAAAAGTGTTAATATGACGTTGAGATGATTTAGGGAGTTGAATGGGTAACAGTGCACAGAATTATTGTTTAGCTAGCTTAAATCCTCCTGGTGTTTGGAGACTGTCATAAAAAATACAGTTTACACCATTTTTTTTTTTACATACACTTTACATACACTTAGCTCCACCATATTGGACAGAGGTCCAGTTTTTATTTTTATATTTTGGATTTTATTTCAAGTGTTTAGTCATTTTTAATTGTCTACTAGTTTTTATTCATATTTAATTAGTTTGTTATTTTAGTACTTTATTAAACATAAAAATAAAGTAATTTTTCATATTTTATTTCCATTAACGTTTATTTTATTTCAATTTTTTTT
This sequence comes from Sinocyclocheilus anophthalmus, assembly GCA_018155175.1. NCBI lineage: Eukaryota > Metazoa > Chordata > Actinopteri > Cypriniformes > Cyprinidae > Sinocyclocheilus > Sinocyclocheilus anophthalmus. Next base: position 340,221 of record JADLZN010011417.1, read on the forward strand.
TTACTTAATTATAATAACCCTCCAGAGGTCTTCTGCTTTCGAGATGTCAGCTCTACAGGGTGTGATCTGCAGGCCTCTGAACAATGAACCTCTCTGAGCTTCACCACACTGAGGGCTCCTGGAATGGCCAGGGGAAAAAATTCTCAACGGAAATAATAAATTTGAGCAGTGACTGGTGCCCCCAGAGCTGCACCTGGTGGACCTAATTACCTCAAACCAACACCCCCTGTTCCTTTCCAGCCTTCCATCCAAACCCAGCGCAGGCCAGCTAATGACAGGAAGAGCTGATATTACCTGGATTAACCGTGGCAGGGGGCTGCCGCTGATTTAGAACGTGTCTGTCTGTTTGTTTTGGATGTGCGTGTTGTGATGTTCACTTGTACAAGACCACCCATGCTCAAAGGAGCAGCTAAATGTATCTTCTGAATGAAAAGAGGTTACACAGCAGCAGCTACTAGTGCGGTTTGGATCTTGGAGTGTTTTTGCTGATGTAATCCACTGTGATTTATCCTCTCTTAGTCACATAGAATGCAACCACGCTGCCTGTTGTAAATATATCACAATTTTGCCAACATGGTTTTCCATAATGCTTTGAGGAATAAAAGTAGCTGGAGTGTTTTATTTTTTTACTCCTAATGTGTCTGGTAAAAAGGGGTGGGGAAAAAACAGTGCATCTGTGGAGAATCCATGCACTAATGACTAGATCTCCAGCTGGCCCGAAATATGCAGCCAGTGCAAGACTACACAAACACACATTCACAGAGTTTCTGCAAAAAGTTCCAGGAGTGTGGATCTGAAATGTGTTTTCAGTTTGATACACTAAATCATGCTGTGGATGCATGATATATTGGCACCTTATCAGTTATCCACTGATATTGGGGATTTTTACTTTTATTGGTCAATATTGGAAATTTAATGTTGCATGCTTATTATTCTTACATTTAAATGACATTTGCTGTCATCTAACATTCACTTAAAGTTCATCTTTAAAATCACCAATTTAATGAAACCGTTAAATGTGATCTAGTAAATCTCAAAATGAAAACCCATTTTACTACTGAAAATTATAAAGTGTAAATTTGTTATTTTTTTCACGATTTAAACAAAATAGTAGATCATTTTAATTTTAATAGTCTATTTCGGTTATCAGCCATAACATGAAAATTATTATTAGTTAATTGTTATCGGGCAGAATTTTAGTATCTGTGCATCAATAAATCACATTACTTGTCATATTCAAAATAGATATTTTGCTGGTAATCTATATTATTTTTTAAAAGTTGACTGATATGACTTCAGGCCCTAAGGAGCCTGGGCAATCCTATGTGTGATTTACGGAGTGTGTGTTCGGATTGATCGATGTGTGTGTGACTATATGCAGCTATGCACACATACAAAAGACCTTTTTCTTGGGCACAGGTACAGCATGGTGTGTGTGTGTGTGTATGTGTGTGTTTGGCAGAAAGGTGGTGGGGTCTTTCTCGCAGTAGTTAAATCAGTGCTAATGAAACACTTTAGCTGAGGTGCAGGCAGAGCTGAAAGCTTTAAACAATGAACCGACACGGAATGACACACCTGCATCCTACCTGCCCTTCAAGAAGCCTGTTGTTCAGATGGCAACTGAAACCAACCCCATACCGGCCCATATAAAGCCGTTGTTGGTGAAGTGTAGTCTAAATCATACAGTCTCATTCGTATATTTTTGTATGATCTGCTTATGCCCTATGATGGGCATGTTTAGGGGTAAACCTTCATGGTTACTTTTTCAAAAAATCGAATGCTTTCACATGATTCACATCAAACAAATGTGTACGAAATTGCGAGTTTACCACCTCATAAAATAGTTACGTTATCCCGTCACCCAATCTCATGAGAGAACATAATTTTTACAAGGTGGTGATTTTGTATTCGTACAATATGACCGACGGTATTGTAACGTGATTTTAAATAAACAAAACGGTAAGCATGACAGTCCACCCCTAAACATGTCAGCGGGCCATATGCGTACTGTTGCGTACGTCTGGTTATTAGGGCTGCACGATTAATCGAATGTGATTTTCATGCGCATCTCGTCCGTAAGGCCGGTTCTGTGATTAGTAAATATCCATCACCTGCTTTCAGATGGAGCGACATTTACTACACAGAGCCGTAGTTCACTGACAAGCTAGGCAATATCGAGTTCATAATCGAATACGATTAATCTGCGATTATGAATGCGATATTGCCTAATTGTCAGTGAACTACGGCTCTGTGTAGTAAATGCCGCTCCATCTGAAAGCAGGTGATGGATATTTACTACTAATCACGGAACCGGCTTTACTGATGAGATGCGCTTGCACAGCCCTAGAAGGTACTACATTTTAATTTTTTTTTTTTTAACTTAGCAATGGTAGTAAAGTGTCCATCGACTGTGCACTTCAAAATCTGGGCAGAAATAGTATATTATCCGGGTACTTTTCGCCTACTGATTTTCGAATTCTGTGAATTCGGACATACTACTCCTTTAGCGTACTGATTTTCTTATATAGTAGGGAAGCATTCGATTTCGGAAGCAGCGCAAAACTTCGCATGAGCTTGCGTTTCCGCTCTCCCTCTTCTCGCATGCGTAATGGAAGTCAACAGAAAGAAAAGTGCAGTGTGACCGCCCCTTAATGCATCTTTTCAGACCAACACAAACATTTGCATGCTGTCAATGCAACAGATTTTTTTTTTTAACAGTAGACTATTTTTCTAAGCAACAGTGAATATCAAATTCAAAGATTAAATGTAAATGCAGTTTGACTCTGTTTCTTCTCCTTGACAAGTAGGTGTCAGAAATGGAAAGTTATGCATATTAAAAGGGTATATCAGCATCTTGATGCGCAAATAGCATATGCCAGGGTACAACTGTCACTGCGCATGAGCTGAAGTAGGTGCAGGGCAGAGAGGGATAGCGGAAGAGAGCCGGTTGGGCGTCATGGCGAAGGAAAGACGCCGTGGCGGGTTTGGCGACGACTGTGGTGTGAATGAAGAGAATGACGGAAGTAGCATAGAAGAAGAAGATGATTTTGCAGATTTGAATTGTGGAGAGTGGAATCAGGTAGAGCTGACATCTCAGAAACGGAAAGACAGAGGCTCAGATTCGGAAGAAATCGGGGGAGAAGGAGGAAGGAGTAAAACAATGCGGACGGAGGATGAGTACAAGGTTATGTTTACATTCGCAACAATGGGAGAAATGAGTAATCCCATGCGATTAACCAAGGTTCTCAAAAAAGCATTTGGAAACATTAAATCTGCAAAATACCTATCAAACAATCGAGTGCTTGTGTTCTGTTTGAACAAAAAGCAACAAGAGATGGCTATTAAGATAAAAGAATTGGGAGGAGTAGGAGTGAAATGCAATGTGCCAGGTGAAGAGAATGGAATTAAAGGGGTGATATATGGGGTTCCATTGTCACTAACTGATGAGGTACTAAGAAATCAGATTACAGGCATAAAGGTAACAGAGGTTAAACGGTTGACATCAAATAGGAATGGGAAAAGAGAAATGAGTACAACTGTAGTGATAAGTATGAATGAGAAAATTCTACCAGTAAATGTTAAAATCGGATTCATGAGCTACCCTGTGCGCCCTTACATAAAGCCTGCATTGAGATGCTTCAATTGTCAATGGTTAGGACATGTGGCAGAAGTATGTAAAGGAAAGAAAAGATGTTGCAAATGTGGAGGGGAACATGACTATGGAGAATGTGGAGATATAGTTGGACCTAAATGTTGTAATTGTGGAGGCTCTCATAGTGCTGCATATCTTGGGTGTATAGCACAAAAACAAGCAATGGAAGCAATGAAGTATAAATCAGTTCAAAATGTATCTTATGCACAAGCAGTGAAGAAAATCCAAAATGATCAAGGAAACAAAATAACTGATGGAAACATCAATGAACGGGAAATTACAAGCAAAGGGACAGACAGGAATATAAATAATGAAGATGCAAATGTGCTTATAGTCAGTAAAGTAAGTTTCATTGCATTTATTGCTGAAGTAATTAACTGTACAGCGCAAACAAACAAAAGGACTGAAAAACTGAAAATAATCATTTCTGCAGCTTCACGTCATCTGGCTATAACTGATGTAACAGTTGAGAAAATTCAAGCTCTTTTAGGTCAGTCTGAGAATAATGCTAATTCTCAGGAGGCACCAGACAAGCAAAAGCTAAACAAATAAAATGCCCTTTAGGATCGTACAATGGAATGCTAGGAGTTTATCTGCGAATGGTCAAGAGTTTAAAAAAATGATCCATGAGCTAATAAATCTCCCAGATGTTATATGTGTTCAGGAGACTTGGCTTAAACCGCAGTTGGACTTTGTCATTCCAGGGTATGTATCTGTTAGGAAAGATAGAACACAAACTGCTGGTGGGGGTTGTGCAATATTTGTGAAGAAAGGGGTGGCATATAGGGAAGTAAATATAGATACACAAGAGGAAAGCATTAAGGTGGAGGTTTGGACTTCAATAGGAAAACTAACAATAATAAATTATTATAATCCCTGTGGACAGTTATCCTTGTTAGAATTAAGCAAAATTTGGAGTAAAGTAAAAGGTATAGTAATATGGTGTGGGGATTTTAATGCTCATAGTGTTACATGGGGAAGCTCAAATACAGATAAAAATGGCACAGTGGTGGAAGAATTTATGGAGAATAATTTTTTAGTGTGCATAAATGATGGGGCTGGAACAAGGTTCAATATAAGGGATCAATCAAAATCGTGCATAGATCTAACATTAGTGTCAGCAATTATAGCAGTTAAATGTCACTGGAAAGTACTAGATCAGTCGACAATTGGGAGCGATCGTTATCCAATAATTAGTACAGTAGGAGTAGAAGTAAAGAGGGATATGGTATTTGAACAGCAAAGATGGAAATTTGAGAAAGCAGATTGGGAGAAATTTAATTTTATATGTAAGACAGAGCTGTTGGGATTTAATATGGAAGAGGATATTGAAGAGTGCTCAGAGAGATTGAGTTCAGTTTTAATCAGAGCAGCAGAAGAATCCATTCCAAAAGCAAAAGGAATCCGAAGGGATAAAGTTGTTCCATGGTGGAATGAAGAATGTTGTAATGCTATTAAAAATAGAAATAAAGATTTTAGAATCCTAAAAAGAACGTTGAATATAGAGGCAGTAGTAAAATATCAGAAAGAAATAGCTCAGGCTAGGAGGAAAATCAAACAGGCAAAAAAAATAATACTGGCAAGAGTATTGTTCTTCGATAGGTAAAGAAACTCAAGTGGGTGAGGTTTGGGGTATGTTAAAGAAGATGATTGGGATATATAAAACTAGGAATATTCCGATATTAACAGGAGAAGGAGTAACAGCTATCACAGAAAAGGAAAAGGCAGAAATATTAGTCAAGACCTTTCAAAAGGCACATAGTAAAGAAAATCTTGATGAGAATTATAGAAGGAAAAGACAGGACATTTTAATGCAACATCGATTTTATAATAGAAAACCTGATGGGACAGGAGTATTATATGCTGATTTTGAGATGGGGAACTTAGAAGAATATGATGTCAATTTAGGCAATCAGCTCCAGGAAAAGATAAAATATGTTATAATATGATCAAACATGCAGATGATAGTATTCTTAAAGTAGTACTGGAGTTATTTAATAAGATATGGATAGAGGGGAGGATACCAAGATCATGGAAACATGCAATAATACCAGTAGCTAAGCCAGGAAAAGATGCATCAATAGCTGGGAATTACAGGCCAATAGCACTTACGTCAAATTTTTGTAAAATAATGGAAAAAAATATTGTAAATAGGATGAATCATGTATTAGAGAGTAAGGGAGGGTTAGCACCTTATCAATATGGTTTTAGACAAGGTCGTTCAACATTGGATGCATTAATAAAGCTGGAGACAGATGTCAAGAAAGCTATAATAATGAAAGAGGGTTTAGTAGCAGTTTATTTTGATATTGAAAAGGCATATGACATGTTGTGGAAAGAAGGTTTACTACTAAAATTGGGAAAAATTGGAATTGAATGAAGAATTTATAACTGGGTTTTAAGTTTTTTATTAGATAGAACAATTCAGGTTCGGGTGGGAAATGAATTGTCACAGATAGTGAGTGTGGAGAATGGGACACCTCAAGGGAGTGTGATAAGCCCTTTATTATTTAACATTATGATTAATGATGTATTTGAAGAAGTGCCTCCAGGAATTAATACGGCTTTATATGCTGATGATGGAAAAAAGAGGAAGAAATTTATCTTTTAATTTGGATAGAATTCAAGAAGCAATAGATATAGTAGAAAGGTGGTCTTTAGAATGGGGGTTCAAATTTTCATTATCCAAAACATACTACCAGATATTTACCAGGAGGAAAATCTAAGAAAATAAGCAGCTTAAACTTTATGGGTCTACATTAGAAAAAGTATCTAATTTTAAATATTTGGGAATGTGGTTTGATGATAAATTAACTTGGAAAGTCCACATAGATTATATTATAAAGAAATGTAGTAAAGTATTAAATTTAATGAGAGGGGTTGCAGGACAAGATTGGGGTGCAGATAAGCAATCATTGAAGTGTATATATATTGGACTCATGAGATCAGTTCTCGATTATGGATGTATTGTGTATGATCGGCAATTCTGCAACGGTATTGAAAGAACCTAGATATTATGCACGCTAAGCCCAAGATTGGTTCTAGAGGCAGTTTAGACACACCATTGCAGCAAGTACAGGTGGAAGTCCTCAGAAATGTCTCTACGTTTAAGAAGAGAAAAACTAGCCATGGCATATTGGATTAATCTTCAGGGCCAAAGAGAGGATCATCCTGTAAGAGAAGTACTTAATGAGAGTTGGGAAACAGTAAATAAACCAGGTAAAGGATTTGCATGGAAAATTAAGAAATTGATCAATGAAACTGGAATAGAATCAAATAAATTTGCATCGGTAATAGTATCTCCTCCAATAGCACCTTGGTTATTAGAACAACCAGAAGTCGACTTAAACGTACATAAAGAAATGACGGGAATGGGGGAGGGGTTTAATTTAGAAGCGTATGTTAAAGAATATATAAAACGTTTGCATTATTCATTTCTTCAATTTACACAGATGGATCAAAGAACATAGAAACTGGAAGGACATGTGCTGCATTTTTCATTCCAGAATTTCAGGATAGGAAGGCTGGAAGAATTACGGATGGTACTTCTGTATATACAGCAGAGATGGTAGCTATCTTTATGGCATTAGTGTGGGTATATGAAGTAAGACCGGATAAAGTAATAATATGCTCTGACTCAATGGCAGCTCTTATGTGTTTACAATCATGCCCACATGAAAAGACATTTTTACAGAATCATGATTACATTAATGTATTACAGATAGTGATAATTACTCGATTTATATTGGTTACCTCCCATGTGTGATTCAAGTATTAAACATGTATAGATGAAATGGCTAAAGAATCCTTAAATATGAATGATCCGAGTATAAATATTGCTCTCAGCAGAATAGAAGGAAAACAGTTAATATTAAATGCATGCAATATTGTATGGCAGATATACTGGGACTCATGTCATACAGATAGGCATTATCACAAAGTACAAATGAGTATAACAAGAAGAAAAATCATAACATTAGAAGGGAACAAGTCATTTTAACACATATACGAACAGGACATTCAAATCTTAACCAAACACTATACATTACAGGGAAACATAATACTGGTCTATGTAATGTTTGTTTAACAGAGGAATCAGTGGAGCACGTTATGATGATATGTACAGCATATGAAAGAGAAAGGGATCGACTTAAAGATGAATTACAATCCTTAGGAGTTAAAGAATTTTCATTAAGTAGTATTCTGAATGATGGTCCAAATGCAGGAAAACAAATAAGTGCAATCATGAGATTTCTTAAGAATTGTGGAATAATGAACAGAATTTAAGATTTAGGTGAGAAATGGTACATTCTCTTCACACTCCATCACAGTAGGTGGCGGTATGCACCTATGAAGTTGGTTCGCAACCCGCCATAAAACCAAAAGAAGAAAAAAGAAGAAGAATAGCATATGCCACCTACTGTCAGAGACTGAAACTGCATGTTCATGCTGAACAGACAAATCGCATACGAAAATCGAACGGGCAAAAATACGTTTTGTTGTGAACCTTTACCCACCAATTCGGTAAAACGTAAAACAGTTACCGAATTGCCTTGAGAGTGTGTTGGTGGCAGCATCTGCGTGCCTCTGTAATTACGAGGTGGCCGAGCCATGGAGAGCTTGTGTGTGATGCCACGCTGGCCGGAATCGCAGTTCAGACACGCCGGGGTGCCGCGTGGTTTCGAAGAGCCGAGACAAATATGTTTCGGGTTAAACGGGGCAGAAATAAATGTGTTTACTCACAGCAGAGGCATAAAAAGAGGCATTGAGATGCAGCGCAGGGGAGGCTCATTAGATGAAACTGTGTTTTGGCAGTGCTTGTGTTAATGGTGTTGGAGAATGCCCGGAGAGACAGGCATCTGAAAACCATTACCCTGGCAGAGCCGCTGGTATGCGGGCGCCGCCGACCACAGAAGGGACGTTACAGTTGCTGGGACGTTAAGCGGATTTTTGCGCTCGCAGGCAATGAGATGCAGTTTAGAGACATTTTAGCCGGTTTGTGTTCGAAGGGGTCTTAAAATAACAGTAAGTGAGCGAGCTAACGTAAACTGGGATGTCTATAATTTAGTGAAATCATGTTGAAATCATGGTTGAAATATATACACATTCGCCACAAGGTGGCAGCGTAGTCCACAGTGGGGCTGCTTCGTGACAGCATTGACCGCATAGAGTCAGAAACAGCCCCAAAACAGATATCTTTATTTCTGAAGTCGACTCTTTAATATGCACAACTAAAAACCAGATATAAAACCATCTTTGCCATGGCGTGCGGGCATTTGGATCCAGTTGGCGGGTGATCTGGGTGGCCCTGAGTGGAGTGCAGAAAATGAGCACATCTGGGAGGAATGGCAGAGAGCTCATGGAGTGTGTGGTGTGGTGTGACACTAACCAAATGGCTGCCTTAAGTTTTACCAAACAGCCATTGGATAAGCTCTCCATCGACCGGTCCGATCTGTCTCCCATGCAGAAGTGCTGATTTATTCTGCCACTAAGTAGAGTTTAATGAAAAAAACTTGATTAATTGAGTTAATTGCCATCTGCAAGTGATTGTGGACATGTTGTGTGGCAGAATCTAGTACTGAGTTTGAAAGTTGATGACTTAAACAATAAAGTGAGTAATAGCTTCACTCTGGCAATGACACGTAAGCTTCCACAAACTCACTGATTCTGATGCCACAGGATGACTCTCTGGGGTGACACAGATTTAAACAGCGCTGCTGTCACCCAAAGAGTTTTATGTGAATGTTGCTTGGAATGTATTGTTACACTACAGAAACCCTTAAAGCCTCAAAGTGCTCTTGGTTGTTCTTTTGTGGCGTCTTTGTCAGTCTAGTGAATTATTCATCTCTCTGTTTTGTTTAGATACAGATCCTCGTGTGTTGGAGAAACAGGAACTGCAGCAGCCCACTTATGTCGCCCTCAGCTACATTAACAGGTACATGAGCCTTTAGATTTTATGGTATAATAAATTAAGATTTTGAATTTAATGCTATTATGTACAAATGTTTTTATTGATTGCATGTAGAGAGAGAGAGATCTGGGTGATCAATGTACACAATACCATAACATTTAATTAATATATATTTATGTGTGAGTGTGTGTATATGTATGTATGCTTATTTATTTATTTAATAAAAATATTTTCATTTTCCACAAAAAAATATTTGATAATAGGAATTTTACACTCCTTTTTACTCTTAAGCAGTGAAGCAGGTGTCCTTTTTGACAGATGTCAAATTTTATTTCAGTTTGTTTAGTTTTGTTTACTTTATTATCCACAATATAATTTGCTTTTGGCTCACCACCACCATGTATAAAATGCAGACATAAAGATAAAACACAACTTTATGGCATGGTAAACATTAAAGAGATAGATCACTAAAAATGAAAATACTGTCATCATTTACTCACCCTCAAGTTGTTCCAAACCTATGAGTTTCTTTTTTGTGTGTAATGTAAAAGATGATATTTTGAAGAAAGTGTGTAACCAAACAGTTTCTAGTCCCTGTTGATTTTCTCGATACTATGGAAGTCAATGGGGACCAGCAGCTCTTTAGTTACCCATATTCTTCAAAATATCATTTTTTTGTGTTCAGAAGAAGAAAGAAACTCTTACAGACTTAGAACAATTTGAGGGTGAGTTTGAGAATAGTAATTATTTGGTGCTGTCCTTGAAAATATTTAAAAAATAACGTACTGGTGCAAAAGTCCTAGCTATTAGTGATTAAGCCCGTTATCTTTTGCTGTAGTGTGTCATTTCCAAACATTCATTTTGCCATTAATTGTATTGTAATAATCCAGTGAGATTTTTTTTCTGACAACAGCCAGTGCTCCACACAGAGATCTGATCTCACCATCATCCAGTCCTTCTGAAATGACATGAAGAATCAGAACAAACCGAGACCGCCTAAATCCAGAGAACTGTGGCAATGTCTCCAAGACGCTTGAAGAAACCGTCCTACAAACTACAGTACTGTGAAAAGTTCCTAGGTAGCTGCACATAGTTTTTCAGGTAGCTTTGCTGAAAGGTCTCCTGAAGAATCTTGGAGACATTGCCACAGTTCTTCTGGCTTTAGTCTGTCTCAGTCTTTTTGGACTGGATGATGCTGAGATCAGATCTCTGTGTGCAGCTGGCTGTTGTCAGACTCCTTGTGCAAACAAAAATCTCACTGGATTGTTACAGTTAATGGCAAAAGGAATGTTTGGAAATTTAAACCGATATTTCCTCCTGACACACTACAGCAAACTATTTTTTTGGTGAAAATACTAATGCCCTAAGACTTTTGCACAGTACTGTATCTTCAGAAATTATATTTAAAATATTTATAAAAAAATTACAGTAAAAATTAAAATGGGTTGATGATGGGCTGGCTATGCATATAGCAAATGGTGATTAATCAGGTGATTATTAGACTTGGGGTTTTCAACCTTAAAACTGTACAAAAGTAACCAAATGACAAAAATGAATCTGAGAGCATCCAGCATTTTCCTTAATGGGATTCTGTTGTTTTTGGAAAATGGTCGCGTGTGGTCAAGTCCCCTCTACATCCTCTAAGGGTTCTGGTCAGTTTATGAAGCTGCAATGAACTTCAAACCAGCACCAAAGTCTTCATATACACTCAGTTTCACTCTGTTGAATGTGGTTTGTGTAGGAATACTCCGAGCTTTGAGACAGAAAGCAGTTCCAGTGTTAAACAGCTTTAATAGGCTGAATGGTGGTGGAAATTGTTGCATAACAAGCAGGAGCCACTTTTGTCCATCTATTGCTGTTTTATGTGGCTTTGCTGGTAATCTGTGAATTCCACACCAGCTTTAATAATGTCTGTGTGAACATTTATGCTTTATTACATACATTTACTGACAGTTTTATAATGCAACAAAATAAGTTAGAGTGAATGCATTGTTGTAATGTGGATTATACTCTCCTGAAGCAGCTGAATTATAACAGATAGATGAAGTGCAACTGATGAAATGGAATAAAACGCAGATGTCTTGAGACATGTGATGTTTAATAAAGGTGAACCAGTTTTAACTCCTCATGTACACTACTATTCAAAAGTTTGGGATTTGTACGAATTTGAATGTTTTTGAAAGACGCCTCTGATGCTCAACAAGGCTGCATTCATTTGTTCAAAAATACAGCAAAAACGTTATGCTGTAGTACGTTGTAATATTGTTAAATATTATTGCATAATATGCCGATTTGGTCTTATCATCAATGTTGAAAACAGTTGTGCTGTTTAAACATTTTTTTTCAGGATCTTTGGATGCATTAAATTAAAAACAAATCTGGTATTTGGAAATGAAATCTTTGTAACACTAAAATTCTACCCACTGACCGCAAGCTTTTTGAACGTAGTGGGTAACATCGATCAACACCAACAGAAAAATCATCGCCCAACTTTTCATACCTAATACTCAAGTTCCCATTCAGTCAGTCACGTTCAACGTTACGTCAGTGACTGACGAATTGGGATCTCGCCCGAGAGCCCAATCACCTTCGAGTGTAAACTAAACAAGCCAATGACAGTTGGCGTGCGTGTTTCGCCACGCGCACCCCGCCCCGCAGCGCGGGTATAAAAGGAGAGCGCGTGCAAACGCACATCAGCTTTTCGCTTCGGAGCCGAGCCTTCTCAGGACGAATCTCCGCGAGTGTTTTGGAAGAAACAGCTGGCGTTGGTGTTACGGCGCGTCAGCGGGGGTTGCCATTCAGTGCTGCTCATCTTTGGCGTGCTGCAGCTGCCATTCTGCGGTCTCGCCGCGACCTCCCCTGGGCGCTTCAGCGCTCTCTCTAAAAGAGTGTTTCCTTTTTTCCTAAAAGAGCAAATGTCTAAAAGAGCTCCACGAGCGATGGGCGTCTTTTTAAAGATGGCTTCCCGCTCGTGCGTTTCTGGATGTGGTCGTTTCCTGCCTCCATCTGATGGTCATGATTGCTGCCTCTCGTGCTTGGGCTTACAGCATGCTGAAGCAGTGATCATGGATGAGTCGTGTTCTCAGTGTGGGAACATGACCATCGCGATGTTGCGGTCTAGATACCTCCTCATTAAACGGGGGGGTATCCCCCTTGCCATGCCCCGCTCTAGCTCCTCTGGTTCTCGGAGGGCTACTTCGGTTCATGGTCAGGGAGACCTGAGGGTTACGGTGAGAGCTTCCCCGTCGAGTACGTCTCCGCGGGCCTCTCATTCCTCAAGCACAGCGCACCACCTGGTGCTTCCGGACGAGTGTGCTGGGTCCTCGGACAGGGCGGGGTCCAGCATCTTGTGCGGGGCACAGGCAGAGGACAGGATGTCGATCGCTGCATCGGAGGGCGAGCTAAGCTCTGGAGATGAGGATTCGGCTGCGCTGCCACCGTCAGGTAGAGTGGCGTTGCCCGAGTCAGATCCAGAGCTGACCGCAATGCTTTCATGGGCTGCTGAGAGTGTCGGGCTGCACTGGAGGCCTCCGCCTTCTCCCGAACGCTCGAGGCTGGATGATTGGTTCGGGGGGGCGCAGGCCGGACGTCGGCAGCCGCCTCCGGTTCCATTCTTCCCGGAAGTGCATGAGGAGGTCACTAAGTCTTGGAAGGCACCTTTTTCTGCCTGAAACAGACCTGGTAGCTCCTCCGTCCTCACCACCCTCGATGGGGGGGGCGGCCCAAGGGTATGTGGACATCCCTCCGGTTGAGCGCGCGATGCCGCTCGGCCCGCAGAGCGCCGCCGCCTGGAGAGGTAGTCCACGCCTTCCGTCCAGGGCCTTTAAGTTCTCGTCCGCTCTGACGGCTATGGCTTACAGTGCTGCTGGACAGGCCGTTTCCGCCCTGCACGCCATGGCCCTCCGGCAAGTCCACCAGGCCAAGGCGTTGAAGCAGTTGCCCGAGGGTGGTGCTGACTCTTGTGGGCTGCCAGGAACTGCGCACGCGCCGGACATGCTCGCCGTAAGGGCGACGAAATCACGCGCAGGCCCTGGTCTCAGACGATGCCACGTGTGGTCCAGGAGCGCCACCATTGCTGACCTTGGCGGATAGAGGGAGACCGACAACTTGCTTCCTGTACTCCCCGATCCTCCAGGCCGGCCTATTCAGCGACGCGTGGGAGGGCTCTGCCCAACAGTTCTCCGCCGCACAGAAGCAGACTGAGGCGTCTCGACACATCCTGCCCCGGTGGTTGGCTGCTGTAGCCACCCCACCGCTGGCTGCAGCCCTCTGTCTGCTCGTCGCTGAGAGCGCCCTCCTGTGGCCTCTATCTCCCCTCCAGCTCGGCCGCAGCAGCAGCCTTCTCAACGGCCGCAGCGTGGAGCTGGCCGTGGGAAATCGGCGCAGCCCGCCTCCGCCCCTGCCTAGCCCGTGAAGCGCCAGGGCGGGCGGCGTCCCTGGGACGGGCGACCCGGGGTTCTTGGATCCGGCTCTTCAGGAGATGGTGACTGCACTGCTCCTTCCCCCGGCGGAGGGCCGGGTGGCGAAACCTTTGTTCCTGGTTTTTTTTTCTATTGTCCGCTCCTCCACTGGCTACCCAGCCAATGGTGCCCAAAACCTCAACAGAAGAGCGGGTTCCTTTTTCTCCGGGTTCCAAGAGGGCGAGTATGGCAGTGCGCGAGACCCAGTCTCCACACAGCCGGCCCCTATCCCTTCGCTAGTGCAGCAGTGTTCAGTTCAAGGACGCTACGCCTCCTCACGAGGCCCCTGCCCACCAGTGGAGCCAGGTAAGTCGCGCTCTGCGCACTCAGACCCCACCCTGGGACGCGTGGCCTCCCGGGTTTGGTCCCTGTGTTCCACTTCGCTGCCCCTCTGCGGGTACGTCGGTGGTCTCCCTAGTCCCGCTAGTTCGGTCGCTGGTGGCCTGGTTAGCGCTCCCCAGGCCGTCTCGCTGGCTCATGAGAACCATCAGACTCGGCTACGCGATTCAATTCGCCCGGCGCCCTCCCAAGTTCAGGGGCATTCGGTTCACCTCTGTGCCGGACAAGGATGCTCCTGTCTTGCGTGCAGAGATCGCGGTCCTGCTAGCGAAGGACGCGATCCAGCCGGTCCCTCCAGCCGAGATGAGGTCGGGCTTCATCAGCCCATACTTCATCGTACCCAAGAGAGGCGGTGGGTTATGACCGATCCTGGACCTGCGCGTACTGGACCGGGCCCTTCACAAGCTCCCGTTCTGGATGTTGACGCAGAAATGCATCTTTCAATGCGTTCGTCCTTTCGATTGGTTTGCAGCGGTCGACCTCAAGGACGCGTACTCTCTGTCTCGATTCTCCCTCGACACAGACCGTTTCTCCGCTTTGCGTTCGAATGGCGAGCATATCAGTACAAGGTCCTCACCATTGGGCTGTCCCTGTCGCTTCACGTCTTCACCAAAGTCGTGGAGGCAGCCCTCGTTCCATTAAGGGAAGCGGGCATTCGCGTTCTCAACTACCTCGACGGCTGGCTCATACTGGCCCAGTCCCGAGCGCAGTTGCGCGAACACAGGGATATGGTGCTCAGTCACCGTCAGCCGATTGGGGCTTCGGTCAACTGGCAAAATAGCAACTCTCTCCGGTGCAGAGTATCTCTTTTCTCGGCATGGAGCTGGACTCGGTCAACCTCTCAGCACGTCTCTCAGTAGAGCGTGCGCAGTCGATGCTGAACTGCCTGGGGTCCTTCCAGTGCAAGACGGCGGTTCCACTGAGACATTTTCAGAGGTTCCTGGGGCATATGGCATCCGCAGCCGGTGTCACGCTGCTCGTGTTGCTTCATATGAGACCGCTTCAGCCTTGGCTTCACGACCGGGTCCCGAGATGGGCATGGCGAAACGGCACTTACCGGGTTTCTGTTACCCCTTTCTGCCGTCAGACCCTCAGCCCGTGGATAGATCTTGCCTTTCTTTGGACAGGGGTGTCCCTTGGGCGAGTATCCAGGTATGTTGTTGTGTCAACAGATGCCTCCTCCAGGGGCTGGGGTGCCATGTGCAGTTGGAATGCAGCTGCGGGGCTCTGGTCGGTGCCCCGACTGCAGTGGCGTATCAACTGCCTCGAGTTGCAAGCATTATGGCTTGCTCTGCGCCGCTTCAAAACGCTGCTACACGACAAGCACGTACTGATCCGTACGGACAGCACTGCGACCGTTGCACACATCAACCACCAGGGCGGTCTACGCACCCGTCGCATGTCGCAACTCTCCCACCACCTCCTCCTCTGGAGTCAGAAACATCTGAGGTCGCTTCGCGCCGTTCACATCCCAGGCTAGCTCAATCGTGCAGCCGTCGCTCTCTCACGACAGCTCACATTCCGTGGAGAATGGCGACTCCATCCCGAGACAGTCCGGCTGATTTGGAGACGCTTTGGGGACGTTCAGGTAGACCTGTTTGCCTCCCCGGACACGTCCCATTGCCAGTGGTTTTGTCCCCTCGGCACGGACGCACTGGCGTGCAGCTGGCCTCGGGGCCTACGCAAATATGCGTTTCCCCCAGTGAGCCTTCTCGCGCAGACACTGTGCAAGGTCAGGGAGGACGAGGAGCAGGTCCTCTTGGTGTCGCCATACTGGCCCAGTCGGACTTGGTTCCCCGAACTTATGCCTCGCGACCGCCCCTCCTTGGCGAATTCCTCTGAGGAGGGATCTCCTTTCTCAGAGAGAGGGCACCCTCTGGCACCCGCGTCCAGACTTGTGGAATCTCCTCTTATGGTCCCTGGACGGGACGCGGAGGGTCTAGGTGGGCTACCTCCAGCGGTAGTAAACACCATCACTTCAGCTAGAGCCCCGTCTACCAGACACGCTTACAGGCTGAAGTGGAACCTGTTCGTCGGTTGGTGCTCTTCCCGCCTGGAAGACCCCCGTAGATGCCCGATCGGAGTCGTGCTTTATTTCCTGCAGGATGGGTTGGAGCGAAGTCTGTCTCCCTCCACCCTGAAAGTGTATGTTTTCCGCCATTGCCGCACTCACGAGGCAGTAACGTAAGTCTCTTGGAAGCACGACCTGAATCCTCAGGTTTCTTTCTCATAGGGGCAGGATGGGCTGAATCTCCGCGCCCTCGCCTGTTACCCTCTTGGGATCTCCCCTCGGTCCTGGCGGCCTTGAAGAGGGAGCACTTTGAGCCTCTGCAGTCAGTAGAGCTTAAGGTTCTGTCATTAAAGACAGCGCTCCTCACCGCTTTGGCCTCGGTCAAGAGGGTAGGGGACCTGCAGGCATTCTCGGTCGACGATTCGTGCCTAGAATTCGGGACGGGTAACTCTCATGTTGTCCTGAGACCCCGACCTGGATATGTGCTCAAAGTTCCCACCACGCCTTTCAGGGTGGTGAACTTGCAAGCGCTGCCCCGGGAGGAGGCAGACCCAGCCATCGCTCTGCTCTGTCCCGTTCGCGCTCTGCGCATTTACGTGGACCGTACGCGGAGCTTCAGGACCTCAGACCAGCTCTTTGTCTGCTTTGGAGGTCAGCAGAAGGGAAAGGCTGTCTCCAAACAAAGACTTGCCCACTGGTTAGTGGAGGCTATAGTCTTGGCGTACCAGGCCCAACGTTTACCATGCCCCCTCGGAGTGAGAGCTCACTCTACGAGAGGAGTGGCATCTTCTTGGGCATTGGCGCGGGGCGCCTCGGTAGCAGACATCTGTAGAGCTGCCGGCTGGGTGACGCTTAACACGTTTGCGAGATTCTATAATCTGCGTGTAGAGCCCGTGTCCTCTTGTGTGCTCGCCTCAGGTAGACAGTAACACCGGACCTGCTCGGTGTCGATCACGCTTGCTGCGCCATTCCCCTCTACGGACCGGATACGTGCGCTTTTGTGCTCCTCAATCAGTTCCCCATGGCGAACCCTGGTGGAGTTCCTCCCGCACCCTCGGCGGTCAGGCGTGGCGGAGCGCCAGACGCCAGGCTCAGCACTCGTGTGCATGCCCAAGGTCAGCCCTTGTGCTGGGCTAAGTGCCCATGTGTAGTGATTCCCCCTTCGGGCGATCCCACACGTGTACTCTTCCATGGTACGGCTCCTCTCACGGTAAGCCTGTGTCTTTCCCTAGCAGTCGTTCTCTGCCATCTCTGTTGTTTAGTCGTCTCACCCCAGGCGGGTTGAGTCTACCGCAGAGACTTCCATATGTAGTACTGCCCTGGGCCAGTCCATATGTGTAATTCCACATGATACCTCCTATGTGCGGGATGTGGCTTCCGTAGCGTCCCAACTGGGTACGCTTTCCCAGTGTTATCCAATGTGCCACTGTATGTAACAGCAGTGGCGGACACCTCTGTCTAGCCGCTGTCCTATCTTCCGCCCCTGCTGGTGTGGGGGGACTTGCCGGCTTTTGCAGGGCACTGGAGGGGGTCAGCAATTGTGGCGTTTTCCATACGGATCCCAATTCGTCAGTCACTGACGTAACTTTGAACGTGACTGACTGAATGGGAACGTTTAGGTTACTTGTGTAACCCTCGTTCCGTGAAGGAGGGAACGGAGACGTTACGTTCCGTCGCCACAGTTGCTGTACCACCGCTGTACGGCCGGGGCACGTAGTCTCGGCTCCTCAGCGAAAAACTGATGTGCGTTTGCACGCGCTCTCCTTTATACCCGCGCTGCGGGGCGGGGTGCGCATGGCTAAACACGCACGCCCACTGTCATTGGCTTGTTTAGTTAACACTCGAAGGTGATTGGGCTCTCGGGCGAGATCCAATTCGTCAGTCACGACTGACGTAATGTCTCCGTTCCCTCCTTCAGGGAACGAGGGTTACACAAGTAACCTAGACGTTCTTGGCTGATTTATTTCTTGAGCATTAAAAAATGTAAATTAATATATTAATGCAGTGTACTAATATATTAGTGCAAAAATATATTTAGAATTAAATGAATTATTAATAAATGATTATGAAGAAAGTAGGCTGAAGAATTTTTCTTTTTTGCATTCTGTCAAAGTTTGATTCAAATATTTTTGGGTTCTGTTTCCACAGGCTTTTTCCTTTAACAGCCATGCCAGCTCATTTTCATTGCTACATTGTGTTCATTGAGTCTGTATCTTATCAAGGTATTTTTCTTTCAGTAAGAGTGGACAGATAAAGGGCTGGAAATATCAGGGACTTTTTCTTTTTCTTTTTTTCTATACTTCTATTTTTCCCCCAGAAACGTCATGTAGCTTTTTGTAGTGAGTAAATTTAATTGGCTGGAAAGCCTTTGAGTGCACAGTCTTTATAGTTTTTTGTTGTTGTATCCAGTAATCACAAACCGCTAGAAAAGTCATGGAAATTAATTGCTCAGAAAGTGTGATGGCAATTGTACTGATGTTTGAGTGGCTGGATTAGAGTGTTTTCATTTATGACTGTTACTTTACATGTTTGGGCTTCCCAATAAGCAATAGGTCTTTGTTTTGTGTTTGCTATAACTTCTTGTAATTCAGTTTAAGAACTTCATCTAATAAAGTTCACTTCCCTCTCTAGGTTTATGACAGATGCAGCGCGGCGGGAGAACGATTCTCTGAAGAAGAAAGTTCAGCCAAAGCTGTCACTCTCTCTGACGGCCAGCTTTTCACGCAACAGCGTGGCCACTGCCCCTCGCCACAACAGCGGCAACCTGACCCCGCCCGTGACCCCGCCCATCACGCCCTCATCTTCATTCAGGAGCAGCACCCCCACAGGTAGTCCCACCAAACACGCGCTCCTTCAGGAACTTACACACACAGACACCTTGCTGTATGCTTACTATGTTCGCTAGAAAGATGAATTTTGATGTAATAACTCCATTAAACCTGCAGTGCTTGTTTGATGTTCTGATGTAATAGATAATCAAATAATCACATTGTGAGACACCGTTTTTTTTAGCTGCAGTTTCCCATGGCTTTCTCCAGAGCAACGTGCTCTCTCCCACAATTAAATGTTTTAAGCATTTTATTTGTGTGGGTTTGGAACACAAACTAAATAGTCTCCAAATTGTTTGTATCATACTATTACTGTGCATTAACCCTTAGACCTTCTTATGCCTTCCAGATTCTTTCTCATAAAATGCAAACGCTTTACAGTACTGTGAGAAAGATAACTGTACCGTTTTCATTAAAGCTTTTGTATGTCTGCTGTGGTGGCTGATGGGTGGCTGTTTTGTTGTTCTGGTGGCGTAGTGGTTAAATATCTGGGCTGACAGGTTAAAGGTTTGATACATGATTAATTACTAAACGATGGTTTGCTGTGTACTCTCAGGCAGCGAGTATGATGAGGAGGAAGCAGAATACGAAGAGTCTGACAGTGACGAGTCGTGGACCACCGAAAGTGCCATTAGCTCTGAATCCATCCTCAATTCCATGTGCATGAACGGCGGTGATGAGAAACCGTTCGCATGTCCCGTGCCTGGCTGCAAAAAGAGATACAAGGTAAAAATGGCTGAAAATATCTACTTTCATTTGGCTGTTCACTGTAGGTTTGAGCAGCATTTTCAAGACTGATAGCATGAAAAACATGCAAATTGTCTAAATGATCAAAAACTTTTATTTTATACATACATTTTAATCAATACATTTAATTTCAGATATACATAAAATTATTTAAATTATAAATATTGTTAAAAAGTTTGGACCCGATAAGCTTTTTTTATAAAGAGAGTCTCTTGTTTTTCGTTAATTCAAGTACAGTAAAACAGTAATATTGTGACATATTATTACAAAATAAAAAAAACGGTTTTGTATTTTAATAGGTTTAAAAAAGTATTTTATTCCTGTGATTTTTCAGCAGTCATTACTAGTCTTTAGTGTCCTTCAGAAATCATTCTAATATGCTGATTTGTGCTAAGCAACATTTCTTATTATCAGTGTTAAAAACAGCTGCTTAATATTTTTGTGGAAATTTTTTTTTTTTTTTTTTCAGGATTGTCTGATGAATGGTCGTTCAAAAGACAGCATTTTATTTGAGATAGAATCCTCCTCTGTTCTCCTCTTTTAATAAAGTATTATTTCTTTCTTTTCTTTTTTTAATGCCCCAAACGTTTGAAAAGTAGTATGTATATCATTAAATAATAAAATCATTTCTCACAGACCTCAAATCTATTAGCACCATTATTTAAAGCTGTTTACTTGGGGTTTCATTCACTAAAAGGCAGGTTTACAGCACACCTGTGCATCCATAAACAATAGCAATCACCAGTGGCACAGATATGATCAAACAGTGAATGCTGGGCTCTCACTGCCTTCTTGCAGTCAAAGACTTTACTAACACAAAGAGCTGTAATGAGGATGGGACTGGAGGCTTGACATGTATTTTAAAGGCATGCATGCAGTCCACTGAAGGCCTGTGCGTTTTATGAGATTTTCCACTGCCATCTGGTTCTGGCTGCTGAGATAAATGATGTGCAGCCTGTGAGCGCCGCATTCAATAAGAGGGAGAGGAAATGGATGATGACAGCCATGAGAGTGTCTTTGCATGTTCAGATGTACTGTTAGATGTGGCTCTGATTTGGGTTTATTTGGATTCAGTCGGTGCCTGGTCTCCACTGCTGTCAAGCAGCTGATGGTTTGCCTTTATTATTTCACACAACACTGGATGTTCTGGAATTATTAAAGTGCATATTTACTCACAGATCATTTAGTTTGCCTTCAGATTATTGAGAAATGATATGTTACAATGTCAATACAGAATTGAAAACTTGTAATAATTGGATTGTAAAACATTTGTTTGCACAGTGTAAACTGCAGTTGCTCCCTCTGTGCTGAATCGAGTCTGTCTAGATCACAAAATGATTCCATTGGCTGAAAGAACTTTTTAATGTGCAGTCTTTCCACTTCCTGATTAGACAAAGTCGCTTCATGATGTTTGCCAACTGAACTGCTATTACAACCATTAATGTCTTTTAAATGATGTTACATATACTAATATGCAATGATATGGCAAGCCGTTTTGACTTTTTTTCATTCTCAGGATATGAATTCTTGATATCAACAATTCAGTGTTACTAGTTAAAATGTTAATTCTTGATATCAGGAATTAGATTTCTACTAGTAACAAATGCTATTTTTGATATCAGCAATTACATTTCCACTAGTAACAATGTTAATTCTTGATATCAACAATTCAATTTTCACTAGTTAAAATGCTAATTCTTGATATCAGGAATTGTATTTTCACTAGTTAAATGTCACCATAGGCTGCCATTCAAAATCAATTGTTGATATCAAGAATTAATTTCTTACTAGTTGACATTCCAATTTAACATATCAGAAATACAATTCTTACTAGTAAAACCTTTATTTTTGATATCAGTAATCACGTGGTTACTAGTACAGACGTCTATTCTTGATATCAACAATTTAATTGTCACTAGTGACTGTTCATTTCTGATATCTAAAATGACTTGTTACTAGTAACAATCACATTCATGATATCAGAAATGAACAGTCACTAGTGACAATTAAATTGTTGATATCAAGAATAGACGTCTGTACTAGTAACCACGTGATTACTGATATCAAAAATAAAGGTTTTACTAGTAAGAATTGTATTTCTGATATGTTAAATTGGAATGTCAACTAGTAAGAAATTAATTCTTGATATCAACAATTGATTTTGAATGGCAGCCTATGGTGACATTTAACTAGTGAAAATACAATTCCTGATATCAAGAATTAGCATTTTAACTAGTGAAAATTGAATTGTTGATATCAAGAATTAACATTGTTACTAGTGGAAATGTAATTGCTGATATCAAAAATAGCATTTGTTACTAGTAGAAATCTAATTCCTGATATCAAGAATTAACATTTTAACTAGTAAAAATTGAATAGTTGATATCAAGAATTCATATCCTGAGAATTAAATAAAAGTCAAAACGGCTTGCCATACATGAAGCTATAGGTTTTGTGAAATTATAGATATCTCAAGCTAAACACCTCAAATTACTACTGTAGCTTAGTGTACCGTTAACCAATTAGCCTGCTAGCTTAGCCTATACTCTACATAAATGTTCAAATTTTGGGATATGTAAGATTCTTTTGACGTTTTTGAAAGTAGTCTTAGTTTAATCAAGGCTGCATTTGTTTGACAAAAATACAGTAAGAACTATAATATTGTGAAATAGTATCCCAATTTAAAAGAACAGTTTTCTATTTGAATGTATTTTTCAAATGTAATTTATTCGTATGATGGCAAAACTGATTTTTCAGCATCATTATAAAGTGTTCAGTGTCACATGATCCTTTAGAAATCATTCCGATATGCTGATTTGCTGCTAAAAAACATTTATTATTTTGTTGAAAACAACTTAATAGTAAATATAACAAGTGTGGCTTAACTTAATCCTTTGTGGAAAACCACGGAATTCTTTTACATTCTTTTGATAAGTAGGAAGTTCAAAAGAATAATATTTATTTGAAATAGAAATTGTTTGTAGCATTATTAATGTCTTGACTGTTATTTTTGATCAATATAAAGTATTAAAAAAAAATCTTACTGACCCCAGACCTTTGAATATGTATTTTTATATTATATGTATATTATACATATTTATCTCATTAGGCATTATACCAACTTGAAAACCCCGGGACCCTGGACAGGCTCAACTCAGAATCCATTAATGGCATTTTTATTATAAAAAATTATTTAATTTCAATAAAAAAATTTGTTGTGAAGCAATCAAGAATTACTTAAAATTATTATTTTTTAAATCACAATGCTCCATGATTGTTTTTTTTTTTTTTCCTTCTTTCTCCTCTCATTATTGTCTAACCTGAATGATGGAAATCTTGTCTGTTTTTCTCATTTGCAGAATGTGAATGGTATTAAGTACCACGCCAAGAACGGCCACCGCACTCAGATCCGCGTTCGGAAACCCTTCAAGTGCCGGTGTGGTAAAAGCTACAAGAGCTCTCAGGGGCTTCGACACCACACCATCAACTTCCACCCGCCCGTCTCTGCCGACATCATCCGCAAGATGCAGCAGTAGAGAGTGCCAACGTCGTCCTCCACATCCCCACACACACTCCATGTATATACAGTACAAACAGAACACCTCCACATCCATCCGCACCAGCAGCTGTGGCTGTCCATTAACTGTGACTTTGACACATTTTGTCCTCAGTTTTTTGGAGGACATCCAAAAAAAATATATCTGGAGGACAATTTGTCTTTCTCTCTATTTTACTCTTTCAAGAGTAAGACTCTTTCACCTCCCTTTTCCTTCCACTCCTCATGAGGAGGAAAGTTTAATCTTTTTCTATTCCTCTTCCTCAAGGAAGACTTCCAGAATCCCTGTGTCATTCCGGACCTCCATGAGGAGGATTTGATTCAACCGTTTTATCAAAAACACTACATTTTGAATTGCATGCTTTCTGTAATTTTTTTTTTCTTTGCTTATTTGTATCTTAATATTAGTTAACAGTTTTGTATTTTTGCACATTTGCTTATTCTTTTTATTTTTTCTCATATTTTTTTTGATGCTTGGTGCTTATTGGAAGACTGACGGTATGTTTGGAAAGGAGAGAATCGTGCCGAACAGGAGTAAAGCTTAAGGATTCGGCGTGAACATGAGACTCTGTGGGAGAAAAACGAAAAATAGGAAAGGCTTGAAAAGTCTGAATGTTTGTAATACAACGATATCTACCCCATATAAGCAACCTTCATAGCTAAAGATTGTGTATATAACTATATTCTATACGTTTCCTAGTCAGATTTAAATTCTATACTTTATTCGTAAGTTTTATTTTGTATATTTTCAACTGAACTTCCGAGATGACGATATCGATTGATTATGGATGTTAATCTCAGAAAAGTTTTGAGTTACAGCACCAAATGACTCTCAGGTGACAAATCGCCAGCATTTCAGAACTATAATCCTGTTAGTATTTTAGAGTAGGCTGTTACACTCTTCCCAGGACCGTTCTGGAGCGTTCTAGAACTCCACAGCAATCTGGTGAAGAACCTAAAGCACTTTGTAGTGACCAGTTGCCAACATGTTTAGGGCATTTTGTATCGCCAACAAATTGCAGAATGTTTTCTGCGAGTCCGCTGTGAAATTCAAAGGACTAATATGGCGCTTTGGAGGTCTCCGTCTCTGAGGTTCTTTTTCTTCTAGCTAAGGGAATTCATTCTTTCGCTATACCTCCAGTGTGCTTGTTAGATGTGAGATTCTTGAAACTGGTTGCCTTGAATTGTGGTACACCACAGCATTCCAGTATAGTATATGTGTAGCCAAGTGATTCAGATTGTGAATTCATCCTGATTCTGGCTTGTCTCTGGTGTGGCCATGTGATGTTTATACCCCTAACCTGTCACTGGGATGATGTAAAGTTACAACCAACCCAAAGATCTTCAAGTATGGACTAATACCTCAAATCAGAAAGGTACTTGATTTGTTTTGCTTTTGGACTTGTGGGTGGTATAAATGAACAGTGGCTAGACCCTCCAGAGATCCCGGCCAGATCAGGGCCTGCCAATCACTCATTATGACACCACTGCATGGATGTTAATGTTGTTGGAATGGCAGTATCGCTTTAGATGCAACATTGTAACAGTATTACACTGCCAGTACAGAGGGAAGTATTTGATATAGTGTGTACTTAATGTAATGTCTTGATGTGAGTGCTTTAAATTATATTTTCTGAAGTTTCTGGACAACAATGTTCCTACATGTAATGAAGTCAGACACCAGGGGTTGTTTTGGAACTGGTGACATTTTCTGCAACAAAACTTAAAAAGAAAAAAAAAAAGCTGCTTCATAAATGTAAACCTGGTTACATTTTATATATTAAAATGGCCTCTGATATGTTTTAAGAATATTTTGCCATTTTTTTTATACATGTATATGTTTTTTAGTTCCCTCCAGGAATGTGGATTCATAGTCGATTTTGGTTTAAGAATAGAGTGAAATTATACAAGATATATTTACACCCATTTAGTAATTTATTTATTTAATTTTGTTTTGTAATGGCTATAACCAAACTTCTAAACTTAAATTCACAAAGAATAGTTGTTTAAAATTGTAGTACGTTCCTTTAAGAATTTATAATATATAATATAAATATTTTTTTAGTGATAATTTTATATTATTAGTATCAAAGTCCCTTCAGTTATTTCAAAATAAAAATAATTACTGCTAACCACAAAATTAAGTCTTACCATGGGGGTTTGTAAGTTAAAGGGGTCATATGATGTTGTTGTTAAAAAGAACATTATTTTGTATTTGGTGTAATGCAATGTGTTTTGCGGTTTAAAGGTTAAAAAACACATTATTTCCACATACTGTACATTATTTTTTCTCCTCTACACCCCGCCTTTCTGAAACACGTCAATTTCTACAAAGCTCATCGGTCTGAAAAAGCAAAGTGTTCTGTGATTGGCCAGCTATCCAATGCGTTGTGTTTAGACGAATACCTCAAGCGTGAGACGGAAATGTACGCCCCTCCCATACTGTGATCCCATCATAACGTCTATTGTTTCCATGTGTCCCGGCGCTACGTGACAAAACCAATAAAACCCATTACAACGAGGCATTGTTGCATCCAGTGTGGACATAATTACTGATTGTAATGACTTATACTGTCTTTTTACGTGTTGCATTGCGCCGCGTACACATAAAACCATGTCTGCATTTGTGATCGAGAAATTACAAAATGGCCCCTAATCTATCTCCTGCTCAAACTCGCGTTTGAGTCGTCAGTGGCAAATTCTTTATATATGAAAACGTACTTACAGGCTGTGAGTCCGAAGCGCCAGACTGTCCTTGCAAAGTAGGAACTGCCCCACTTTATAGAAACTTATTCCCTTTTTTGGAAGACCAAACAAAGTAGTTTTGCTTTTCACAACGAAACACACAGCTGCTTCAGTGAGCGGCGCCCGGCGGATTCGAAAAAAGGAGGCTTGCGGCAACCACATGTGACGACCCCGGGCTGGACTCTGCTTCGTCCACGGTGAAAGCCGATCCGGCGATTCACAGCGCGAAGTTGATGTATTTCCTCAGCAACCAGCATGGATCAGCTCTAGGCATGACGAAGCCGATATCATGCTCTTTTGGAAGGCCAAACAAAGTATTTCGCTTTCACAACGAAACACACATAGTCTTCACGACATGGTGGCGGCGGCAACAGCGAGAATAAAAGTTAACGCCTTTTTTTTGCGTGAACATTTGGGCGGCGTTATGTATATCTTCCCACATTGTGACGTAGACATTTGGGGGCGTGTTTAAACGAGGCGATTTAGGAGGGCGTGGACGAGTCTTAACTTTTATAAAGAATATCTCTTTGGATTTGAGACTTTAGTCTTTGCAACTTTACAGATCTTCTTTATGCACCAAGAGCTTGTAACACTCCAAAGAGAAAGGAAAAATTGAAATCGCATCATATGTTTTCAAATTTGATCAACTCAGTATGACCAGCATAAATATTGCTTCAGTGAAATCTTTATTGGTTTAGATCAAGTATATAAGACACTCACACAGAAAGAGACGGTATTTAACTAAGAAAATGGAACAAAAAAAGAGGTTTGTGATTTCAGTGCACAGGAAACGTGAGCATGCAACTCAATTAAAATAAGTGATTTAAATAGATAAAGGAAAAACACTAACTCAAATAACTTGATTATCAAGGTTAATCTTTAAAAGCTTATTCTCAAATAATTTTAGAATATAGAATCACCCTCTTAGCTGGGTGACAGAAAAAGCTGTGCTCTGCCTGCACAGACTATAGTAGACGATACCTGACTCAAACTATGGAACCTGGGGATGGTTCTCAACAGAATGGTTTAATATGACATTTGCTCAGTCTTCTTAAAGTAATCTCAAGTGCTAACTTTGATATGAGAAGCGTTAAAGTGAACTAGAATAAAGTCCTATCGACAGAAATAATCCCCAACTAAAATGGACTTAAATAAAGACCCTAAAATGTCATCCAAATCCATCGTTCAGTCATTTGGAATTCATTAACAGTACCTTGCCTTGATTGTGTTAAATAAAGAATCAGTTCTCTACAGATGAATGCTCAAAGCTAAACATGCTAAGTGGCTGTTAACTGTAACACAAATGAGCAGAATGTGGAGGCAAGTACTAATTTTTTAGACTAGAAGTTGAGCATGTTACTGTCGAAATGGGTGAGGACGTGCTTCTCGAAGAGCTGCTGGTCGCAGTCGAGAGGGAACTGTTCACTGCACATGGGGCAGTTCTTCCAGTGGCTCTCCACATGCTCCTCAAACTTTGACTGGTCGTAATGAGGAGGGAAGATCACTTCACACAGCGGACATCGCTTCTGCTCCCCACTGTGAGACAGAAATTAAACTGTATTAAAAATACAAAAAACAAAGACTGAACAAGGATAAATAAGGGTGTAAGTGTGGTAAGATGTGTGAATGAGCTGGTGCTGGAACAACCAGAGAGTAAACGGCAGTAAAACAGCATCTGTGTGAAGGCGATGTGGGTGGGCCGTTGAGCTAATGCACATACTCGCACCACAACGAAGCTCAACCACATGATAGGTAACAGCCACGAGGTTCTTGTTTGTGTGCGTTCTTACCTGGCTTCAAAGCAGAATGGCATCTGTCCATCATTGAGGAACTCTGCGGGGTCAGCGGCTGTAGGCTGATCATTGGTTTGCTGGGGAGAGAAGAAAAAAAACATTTCCTTTCAGCAAAAACCAACGAAAAACCTGTATCAGACAATTCACTGTGAATGATTAATAATGGCAAGAAATCCTGTCAGTGCGGCAAAATATGATAAACATGCAATTATGTAGGAGGAAGTCGTAGCATATTGGCCAATGATCTGGGGTGCGTTTCTAAAAAGCATCGTTAGCCAATTATGATCGCAAGTTCTATCGTTACCAACATAGAATACGCTGTTTTCGGAAAACAGTTTCAACAAATATTCGCAAAACAGCTCCACAAGCGTGTGTGGTTGGAATTACAGCATATTTTCTTGTTAGTGTGACATATAGATCATGGGAACAATAAGCAAGCTAACATGCAGCATACTATATCTTTCATTCCATTTAAATATATTTACATTTCAGTCTACACAGTATAGCATGTCATCAATCAGCGCCGTTTTGAAGCGCGAGAATGTGTGAAAATGAATAAGGGAACCACACAGTACGAAGTAAGAGGGAACCAGTAATGAATCAAATATCAAATAAAGAAAAATGCTGTTACAGCAGCATCTTGGAGAAATGACGCTGTAATATTCTCAAATGAACCACGTGTATATAGGATTAAAGTGTGCACCAAGTACATACTGTCAGATGCATACTGTGTGTTGTTCATGTAAATGAACTATAATAAATCTGTCATTAATTACTATCTTGAAGCAGTCATGAATAGCTACTTAATTTCTCCAACAATGCATCCTGCACTACAGTGGTTAAGCGTGAGTTTTAAGAATTACTCAGGATTGTGAGAGATACTATTTTGGGAATGGAATATTAGCATACTGCATAGTATATACTAGCTTCCATTTTTAAACAAATATTTCAGCAGTATGATACACTGTTGTTACATGGCTTAAATATGATTATGTTGTTGTGGTATGTATATATACATACAAAGAAAGTCAATTATTTTGCACATTAACCCTGCATACAAAACATTTTAAACTCTTTCAAATGAAGTATGTCATTCAGGCTTGGAATGACATGAGGTTGAGTAAATGAATTTCATTTTTTGGTGAACTACTCATTTCATTCAAGAGATTCATTTTTGGGGTTGATCTTAGTATAATTTGAGAGCACTGCATTATGGGTTTCAACACTCAGCACAGTGTGCTCTGTTGTATATTTCACGTTTTAGCAAATTTAGCAGATCATCAATGTACATAGTCTGAATTTTTGGCAAGCAAAGTTTCAATTCATTCAGGTATGAATTGTTAGAGAAGGACTTAAATTTGCAATCGTACTTGGCAAATAGTTCTGGTACATAAAATTCATTGTGTATACTTCAGTCACATCAAAAATGATGCAAACAGGCAACTTAAGATAAAAAGTGACTGTTTTACGCAAACTGACCGAAGCTCTTCCATGTTTAGTTTGGTAAATCCACCGTTATCCAGGCAAGGCTAACGAGCTCTATTGGTTGTGAGCGTGAGCGCTTCCTTAATGACTCTGCTCTGGGTTAGCAGGGCTTTAATAATGCCAGCTTAGCTAAGCCCTGCCGGAGGCCAGCACAGCAGAGAGAGAAGGCCAGATAAAAGAAAGACAGAGATTTGGGAAGAGTTTAAGTCCATCTGCAGTTCTGACTTGATTAAAACCTTAATCCCACCTCTAGATCACTTCTAACAGCTAAACGTGGAGGCAGCCGTAATGAACTCACAGTGCTCTGCGGCTCCTCTGGTTCCTCCAGTCCATCGGGGCGACTGAGGTTCCGGGCGGGCTGTATGCACACTACATTGCTGTCCCAGGATGGAGGCCCAACTGGGGGCAGTCGGGGCATCTGGTCATCAGAGAACTCTCCATCGGCTCCATCTGTCAGGAAAGGAAACCCTTTAATGACTTAATACCTGGATTTATACCTCAAGAAAACCCTGTAGCTCAAATAGATATGAGCAGGAGCAATCAAGGAGCACATGCACAGTAACCTAAAAAGTGTTTGGAGCCTTAAGTCACAAAGTTGAACATGTTTTACTGTGATAATATTAGATACAAAATATCAAACCAAGGCATTTATTTTTAAGAAACAGCAATGCAAAGTGTTTTGTCATTAAAAATTCTATTTAAAATAATTAAAATTATTGGCAAAATACACACGTTTTAAGGCACAGTCACATTAGCAAAATTTCAGGTCAATTTGAACTTTGAATCTTTTGACCTCATGCAAAAATCCCAATTGCATGAGTTTTAATTGAAATGACTGGATTTTGCCCATGAAAAATCTTAGAACAATGGTAAATGTAACCAGAGTTGTATTCTATGGTGCACTTATTGACATTTCTTCCTTTGTTCATAAATTTGATTCCTTTTTTTAGAATGAACAATTGAAATGAATGGTGAATTAGCAGCATAGATACCCCTTGAATCAGTAGAAGAGTAGGGGTTCCCAAACATGAGATCAGTGGGGCGCTGGGGCACCAGCAGAGGAGATGGGTCGTCTTGAGGGTACGGCATCGGGTACTGCAAGAAAACTGACTGCACATCCACATTGCCTTCTTTGATTTCATGTTCTTCTTCCCTGCTGACACTCCTTTGCAACTCCTGATGGGGCACAGGAAATACAACGGCTGTCAAGTTGTCAGTTGCTGAAATCAATAGCTAATTACCTGATCCACACATTTCAATCGAAACCTAAATGTAAAAATGGCAATTAAAAGCTAAACTGGGTGAAATTGGCCCAAAGGAGACTAAACGGAAAGCAAATGGTAATTTATGGCCAGCTATGATGTATTGACACTACAGTCAGGTCCCATTTTTCCATCCTTGTCTTCATCCTTCCCTCTATCTTTGCGTCCAGACAATACATCACTCACCACAGCGAGCAGAGGCAGCAGGGTAGAGTAACTCGCCACCCTCGCACAAACAGTTTAATTAGGCCCTTCATTAAAACTCCTCTGCCTGTTCAAAGGGAGGCAGGGCTCTGCCTTTTATTGAAGTCTTCGGCAGGCGCCGATTTAATTTAGTCTGAACCTCAAATTGGGCCATTTTGCTTCTTGAGCGTCGAGTTTTGTGTTGTACCTCGACTACGCGTCCCTCTCTGTGGTCCAGGGTAATTGAATGGAAAATTAAGGACTCACTTGCACTGCTGGCCCAATTAGAGAGATATGTTAAACCCAAACCAGATCCTGAGAATAAAACAACAAGCAAGAAAAACAACTGCATTTTTAGATTGGCAGAGGCCTGCGGAAAACGAAAACGAAAGCACGCACCCTCTCTAGCTTCTCTTTTTCTTTGGTCAGTGCAAAAAGACACTGTGCGCCTATACGAAGGAGGATAGAGGTCTGTCTCTAGAGTGAAATCGCCCGCGCCTTTGAGTAAAGGAGGTTGCGATCGGAAGGACCCGTATCTGCTCGGACGGCGTCCTTCGTGGTTACAAGCTCCATGAAAACCGAACTCGGGACCGCCCTTTTTATCTGGTCTCAAGCGTGATTGGGCGAGCGATTACATTAAAAAACGTGGACAGTGATCCGGCGGCCTGTCGGGTTAATAGGTGAAACTGCATTGGTACAAGTGTCCCATCTATTATTCTCTGCAGCAAATCTCAATTTCAGGTCGCGCTATAGGGTGAGAGAACTTCGTTCATCGCGTGGTGGGATGGTTCACTGGTTGTGGGGGGAGTTGTTGACCATTTACTGCTCGCTTGGGTTGAATTAATAATTATGGGTCGTGTGTGTGCAAAAACAGGTATGGGCGAGAATGGATCCGCGGTTTCCGGGAAAGGTGTAAAGAAAAAAAATGGACAGGACGGAAGAGTGGCGCGAGAAGCATGCACGAGGCGTGGCGTGAGGGAGAAAAAAAGAAGATCCATATATGGAAATTGTGTTGAAAATCTGATGTTGTCAAGTGTCAAGACGTGTAATATATGCGAATAAGTGCTGACGGTGGCGTTACTGCAGACCTTTAGGAGATCAAAAAGAAAATTGGAGGATCCCGACAAAAAGGCGGTAGGAAAAATGTACGCCCACAGGCAACGAGACCGTGGGGATCAGACAGATACGAGAGGAAAAAGTCAGTGGCGGCGCGTGTGCGAGGACACTGTCGGTGCGAAGATTACTGGGGGAAGTCGCCAGGCATGTAAATAAGGAGGGGGACGAAAAGGGAAAAAAAGAAGCAACGGATTCGTTAGGGGAAGAAGGCCGGTGCTAGAAAAAAAAAAGGCCATGAAAAACACAAAGGCGGCGTAGACCACGGCCGGGACCGCCTCCTGGCCGGGCTCCCACCGAGCACGCAGAGACCAGAACTTAAGCGAACACCCGGGACCACAGGACCTTACAGGAACAAACTGAGGCCCGCGCTCTGCTCCTCTGAGAGGCAGCCACGCTGATCCGGTCGTGATCCAACTCCCACTGGCCGGCCTCACTGTCGCCATGCTCATGTCACACAGTAAAAGCAGTCGCCGCAGTGACGCGCTGAAACCACAGCTTCAGGGTATTGGTGCTAATGCGGGAGGGCGATCGCGTGGACTCAGCAGCTCGATAAACCTTGAGAGAAAACGTACTAAGGTACCCGGGATCCTTATCAAACCATCTGAAGGCTGCTTATCGGGATCACCTGTTGGCCCTCTGATCGTAGCATATTGTTCAAACGTACAAGGAAAAACACAGCAACAACTTCCCGTTGTTGCTCCCGATCGGCCATTGAATGGTCGCTTAGCTACGGGCTATAATAAGAAACTACTGTATAAAAAGGATGCGACCCCTGTTTAGACCCAAGGCTGATCATGTAGCATCACACAAGTTACGGAGACGACAAACTCCCAGGGGAGGAAGAGGCGGGGTGATAAAACTACCGGGTGGTGGTGTATAGCGAGGAAGAGGGGGTTGTCCGATAGCGTCCTGAAGGCAGAACGGCCATGGAATTATTGGATGGTAGTAGAGGGTGACAAGCAAAAAGTTGGGGTGCAATAAAAGGACAGTTTCTACTCGAGTAAGCCCGCGGATTTCAATGCGCTGGGGAAAGGGTGGGGCCGTCACTCATGGAAAAGCCGTGGCTATGTGGGCGAACATCTTGCATAAGAAAAATAAATATGACAGGGGGAGCTCTCTCGAAAACTAGTACTCACTTTTTACTATACACTGTTGCGATAACTAATCCTGGAAGTGGCTTAGCGCAGTATATTGAGTCTACACCTACCCATCGGATGCAATCTAAATAAAGGCAGCTCCAATAAAAGAATGTAAAAAGGAAGCCGATGACGACTACTAGTAAGGAAAGACGTAGGGGAGTTACCAGATCGACAACATGTTTCTGGTTGCGAGGCAACGACGGTGATGGCTCCTCCGTGGCAGCTCCACAGTTGTTTTTTAGGGGTTTTTGCGTGGTGGGCGTTGTGCCTTTCGTAGGTTACATCCCGTCGATCCAGTTTCACCAAGAACGAATTGCCTGTGACATCGGCAGTACTCCCCACCCCTTTTCACTCGGGGTTGCGATTAGTCGGAGGGTTTTGGGGGTTCGGACATTGTATTCGGGGGAGCAGCGGCGCTGTTCAGACACTTCAAGACGCACAGACTGGGGAAGCGAGCCGGCGTGCTCATGAAGCTCAGGCAGCACGGATTCAGTACGCCGTTGCCTAGCATACATCTGGCGAACCTCCGCTCTCTACCCAACAAAATGGACAAACTTCTTCTGCTCTCCTGGACAAATAAGGATTTTTCAAACTCTGCTGCTCTGTGTTTCACGAAAACTTGGCTGAAAGAGCGGGGCCATTCCAGACAGTGCGTTGAGTCTCCCGGGCTTTCCGCTGTTCAGAGCGGATTGCGACGCAGAATCAACGGGGAAATCGCGCTGCGGCGGGACATGCTTTTACATCAATGGTGGTGGTGTACAGATGTAACTGTGTTAAAGAAGATGTGCTGTTCAGATCTAGAAGTGCTCTTCATTAACTGTAAGCCTTTCTACTTGCCGCGGGAGTTTTGCTCATTCATTCTCGTCAGCGTTTACATTCCTCCGCAAGCGCACGTGAGCTTGCTTTACAGAAACTCGCTGATCAGATCACAGAGACAGAACAACAACACCCGGACTCTGTTTTAATCATTCTCGGGGACTTTAATAAAGCAAATCGCTCCCGTGAACTGCCAAAATACAGACAGCACTTCACATGCCCCACCAGAGACAGTAATATACTGGACCACTGCTACACCACAATAAAGGATGCATATCATTCTGGCCACGTCAGCTTTGGGCTCTCTGATCACTGTTTGGTTCATCTTATACCGACCTACAGGCAGAAACTGAAATGTTTGTAAAAAGACTGACTGTAAAAAGATGGACCAATGAAGCAGAGCAGGATTTAAAAGCTTGTTTTGACCTCACTGATTGGAGTGTTTTTGAAGCTGCTGCCACCGATCTGGACGAGCTCATAGAGACTGTAACATCATTTATCAGTTTCTGTGAAGACATGTGCATTCTTACCAGGACTCATTTAACCTACAACACCGACAAACCATGGTTCACTGCAAAACTCAGACATCTCCGTCAGGCCAAAGAAGATGCTTACAGGATGGGGGATAATGTCTTGTATAAACAGGCTAATTACACACTGGAAAAGGAGATCAGAGTGCAAAGAGGAATTATTCTGAAAAGCTTAGGATTCAGTTATCTTCTAGTGACTCAGCATCAGTGTGGAAAAGCGTGAAAGAAATCACCAACTACAAGACACATCCCCCAGCACTGTGGAGAATCAACAACTGGCAGACGATCTGAATGATTTCTATTGCAGGTTTGAAAGAACACCCCACACCCGCCCTGAACACCTCTCCACACAACCATTCACACCTCCAGCAACCCCCCTCTCCCCCACACCTGCATTTCAGATCAGCGAAGAAGAGGTGCGCTAGGTCTTCCGGAAGCAGAAAAGGAAAGCACCATGCCCAGATTGTGTTACACCAGCCTGTTTTAAATCCTGTGCTGACCAGCTGGCCCCATCTTCACACAGATCTTCAACAGATCACTTGAGCTGTGCGAAGTCCCTTCATGCTTTAAACGCTCCACCATCATCCCGATCCCAAAGAAATTCAAAATTACAGGACTAAATGACTACAAGCCTGTGGCTCTAACGTCTGTGGTCATGAAGTCATTTAAAAAACTGGTGCTGGCCCACCTGAAGGACATCACTGGACCCTTGCTGGATCTTCTTCAGTTTGCCTACAGAGCAAACAGGTCTTTGGACGATGCAGTAAACATGGGACTGCTTTGTGTTCTGCAACATCTAGACAGACTAGGGTCTTATGTGAGGATCCTGTTTGTGGATTTCAGCTCGGCCTTTAACACGATCATCCTAAACCTCCTCCTGTCCAAACTAACTCAGCTCTCCGTGCCCACCTCCGTCGGTCAGTGGATCAACAGCTTCCTGACAGACAGGCAGCATCTAGTGAGGCTGGGAAAATACACATCAAGCACCCGTAAGATCAGCACTGGAGCCCCTCAGAGTTGTGTTCTCTCTCCACTGCTCTTCTCCCTCTACACCAACGACTGAACCTCTAAAGACCCCTCTGTCAAGCTCCTGAAGTTTGCAGACGACACCACACTCATCGGCTTCATTCAGGACAGTGACAAGTCTGCTTACAGTCAGGAGGTTAAAGAACTGGCTGTCTGGTGCAGTCTCAACAAACTGGAGCTCAACACGCTCAAAACAGTGGAGATGACCGTGGACTTCAGGAGAAAAAAACCCTGCACTCCCCCCACTCACCATCAAGGACAGCACTGTGACTGCAGTGGAGTAATTCAAGTTCCTGGTCACCACCATCTCTCAGGACCTGAAGTGGGACACTCACATAGACTCCATTGTTAAAAAGGCCCAGCAGAGGTTGTACTTATTTCGCCAGCTGAAGAAGTTCAACCTGTCACAGGAACTGCTGAAACAATTCTACTCCGCCATCATTGAATCTCTCCTCTGCACTTCTATAACTGTCTGGTTAAGCTCAGCTACTACCAACTCTGACCTCAGAAGACTACAGAGGGTAGTCCGTACTGCTGAGCGAATCATTGGTACAACCTGCCTTCTCTCCAAGAACTGTACTCATCCAGAGTGAGCAAAAGGGCTTGCAAAATCACTCTGGACCCCTCACATCCAGCACACTCCCTCTTTGAACTGTTGCCATCTGGTCGACGCTACAGAGCACTGAGCACCAGAACGGCCAGACACAGGAACAGTGTGGAACACACACTATTTATTCACTCATACACTTATTTATCTAACACACATACTCAGTCTACATTTCAATTTGCACATAATATACCTGTACATACAACTGTCTATTGCTATATACCTGTATATACATGCCATACAATTGTCGATTTGTATATGTTTATTCCTTATTTACTTGTTCAATTTTTTTATTTATTTAAATTTTTTATTATCTGTGTTTTTTGTTCTGTCACTGTCATTCTGTTACACTGTAGAAGCTTCTTTCACGAAAACAAATTCCTCGTATGTGTAAACATACCTGGCAATAAAGCTCATTCTGATTCTGATTCTGAACAACCTCCTTGAACAACATTCCAATCAACCAATCAGAATTGAGGGATAAGTTTTCAAGAAATGTAAGTTTTAGGCTTACAATCAGGGTTAGATGCTTCTACACCCTTGTTATTCACCTATAATTTCCCTCTGATTTTAGAAATAAATTATGTGATCCTGGATTGGTCTTCTCTCCTTCTCGTCTCACTAACGCTCCAGTGGGCGGGGCCAAAGTCACAATGATGTAGAAGTAGGCGTTGATCCGATTCTACAGAGGCAGGCTTTCGTCGCACTATGACATCATAATGTGACCAAATCTGAAACGAGTTGTTTTCTGATCTTGGTTTCAATAAAAGCAGTTTTTAGACTAACAAGGAAGTTTTGAGCTCTGAAACTCACACAATGTTTTTATAGAACAATGAGTTTTCTCAATTCATGACCCCTTTAAAAATCTATTTCAAAATGTAAGCATCCATGTATTCCACTCAGAGTATTCCATTTGTTATGCGAGTTGTAATAGTAAAAGCGTTAAAAACCCCAGAGTATTCCAAAATGTCAGCAGGAAACTCATTCACTCACATACCACGAGATGAGAACATATTTTTCTTGGGTCAAGAAAGAGTCAGCATTTGTGATATATTTCCTCCTTCCCTACCACGAAATACTCACTGTGCCTGGATGCTTTTAAATCCCCAATAGTCTGCCGTAAGGACACTATCCTGTCACATATTAGACATGTGCAATAAACCAATGGAATGCAGGATAAGGTGTTTACATGTCAGGCAAAATCGTGGTAATGGGCAAATATCTAGCTCTGTGGATAGGTTTATGCTTAAATTATGTTCCTTTATCAGCGTAAGGTCATAAACAGTTTAACGTATTTACAAGACCACGTGTATTTACATCTCACATCTTAAGAACTGTTCAGTGGAGGAGAATATTTACTACTTATTTGCTAAAAAACTCTTCTGATATATGTTAGCTTTCCTCTTAGATAAGTCATCAAGGCAAAAATGGCAATTATACTCAATGTAGTTCTGGTTACATTATCATGTATTTCTCCGGTTCTGAACATTGCTGGGAACTGTGCATGTGCAAGTTTTGTTCAGAATACATGTAATCCACATGTAAATGAATATGTGAATCGGACTGCAACGTTTAAGATACATATATTTAGAAACAGAACTTTCAGAATCTGAAATCGGATTGGATTCAATCCGATTGATGAAAATTAGCGCATGAAATATTGATTTCATGTTGACTTTAAAGCTAGTTATAATGATAATAGCTATAAGAAACAAAGCAGTCTTAAGGTGCAGTCGAAACCAGCTTTTGTGTACCAAAAAATCTACCAGCTTGAGCTCTTTTTGGATTGCTGTGAGCCTAAAAATGTGGTCATATTGGCGGAATTTCAGTGAAATTTCATTAGGCAAAAAGGTTCATGGTCTACTGTTAATAGTGTAGCGATGTATGATATCACTTTCAAACTAAACAGTGAATCCACGTGACCAACTTCAACCCGTTGTGAAATCTCCATAAGGAAACCTTTCACCCTCAAATTAAATTTATGATTGCATGGATTCCTATTGAAATGACTGGATTTCACCCATGAAAATTTGCCCAACAACAGTAAATGACTTGATGGAATCTGACTGAACAGTGGTGACCAAGTTGTCATCTGTCATTTATTGTGTTCCTCATTCATGCTGCCCGTCTTAATGCTATCTGTGTTTCTGTATAGCATAGTAGCTTGTCAATCCCAAATGTCCTCTAGTATAGTACCGAATTATGTTTTAGTTTAAACTCTGGACCAGTAGGTGACGCTGACCTTGTAGCGATCTTCCTCAGAAGCCAGCTGCATTCGCAGGCCCTCATTGGTTTTCTTCTGCTCTCTTAGCTTCACCTCCATCTTTGTGAGCTCATCGGTTATCATGCTGCAGCGCTCTCGTTCCTCCTGCAGAGGAATATGCCAAGTACTTTAGTATATCAAGCACATCCAGTATGTCAGTGAGAGAAAAGAAAACTCACATTAAGCATCTGTTTGCATTTCCTGTATTTGTCATTTTTGTCTGTCTCCTTGCTTGCGCTTTTCAGCTTGCCCTGAATGATGGCATCTAGCACAGCATCTGAAGTACCTGGGCTTCCTGTTAGCAATCCAGAGAACACAACAGCATGTCTATACAATGTCCTAAACACTGAAGTTTATAGTTTACACTGTAGTTTGTGCTGCTTACTATGAACTTACCTGGTGCAGATGCCGCTGGACTGGCAGATAAAGGACCAGCTGCTGGTTCAGACCCTGGACTTCTCTTCACCTGAGACAAAACACAAAGGTTGGCTGAGTCTAAAAACTAACAAACAGCTAAAAACTCAAAACACAAGACTCTGCAGATGGTATAGCTATATAACTGCAAATTGAGGGTTTACTCACTCCTTGCTGTTCAGTGAGCTTGACCACTTGTTTCTGGAGCTTCTGGCATTCCTTATATTTGTCTTTATAGTGTTCAGCAGCCATCTGCAGCCTGAGCCGTAAATCTTCAACTTCTCTCTGCAGTTCGGCAACAACAAACCCATCGGACTCTTTACACTGCTGAGGGAAAGAGAGATTAGTTCGTTTTACTGGTTTGCAGTTAAACGATGACAAATAGAGAACAGTTCAGAAGATTCTTTAGTTACAACATTATAAGTGGTAAACACAGTGTGCAATCTGGGTAATAGACCAGGCTTACTTCAGAACACTATGGGCTTTTGTGAATAAAGCATACTGGATTCAGGTGTTTATTTAAAGTGTAATCATGGCCTGGACAGTTTTTTTTTTATTTTTAGAAACATGCTAAGTCATACAGGTGGGCATCTCTTTACCACCTCCTGCTGGGTTGAATTTTTCATCTCTTCCAGCTGCTTTTCCAGGCGGCTATACTCAGCCTGGGCCTCCATCTGTCCCATTTTGAAAGACTCGGCCTCCAGGCGGATACGATATAAGTCAGCCATGGTTTTGTCACGAGTGTTGGAGGAGTCGCGCAGCTCAGCTTTTAGCATATTTGCCTGTTGCTGGGTTGCCTGTAACTGCTCCTCTTTCTGCCTGAGCTGCTCCCTAAGAGCCTTACTTTCCCCCTGACAAACACAAAAAATAACACTCATAAGAATACAAACATACACAAATATGCACACATTTCCGTATATCTTCTGCGAATGAAACCAACGGCAAAAAATTCAAGCTTCAACCGTTTACCATACTGATATGGTTTCTGAACGTTGGCCTTTTTGCCACTTTTATTGATACATACATACATACATACAGGAAATTATCAAGAGGGGAAAACGTTATCATGGATCATAGCTCAATGTGTTAACCACTAGCCCACAGCACCGACCATAACATTGTTTTTAACGGAGCAATATTCCAATATAGAGTGCTGTAGGGAGGATGTAATGTTGTGGGCCAACACGTAAGTTAGCATCACCCCCTCGACAAAAAGCCACTGGAGGATATTTCCATTGGCTTTTGGATTATTGCAGAAAACAAGCTCTATGACCAACAAAAGTTTAAGACTCTTACATATTTTGTTCATGAAGATAATATTCACAAATAAACATAACTTTTCCGACTGTTTAAGCCTAAATACAACTGTCAGAAGTAAAACTAAAGTTAGGCTGTAAACAAACTACTCCATTCAACGCTAATGGCAGCTCTTTCAATCTTTACTTAAAATTGACAAGTTGAAGAGTTGTAAAGTTGTAATAGTTTACAACTAGTCTCTGTAGTCTCGTTTAGCAATTGCCTATTTACAATATACAAGTAAAAGCATTAAAACATAACAGAGTCGAATGTTACTAATGTATTTTATCATAGAATAAAATTTGAAAATATCTTGGGCTCGTGTTAACCACAAACCATATTTCTGACATCTAATCAAAAACCCAATTAAAAAAAGCTATAACAAAAACAAAACATTGACTGGGATGAAGAAATGGGAAGTGGAAAAATGGTAACTCATTTCTGGGTTTTAGGATTAATTCCTGCAGTACTCTATATGAAATGTAGGTTAAGTAGAAGCTTTTGTGTGTGTACCGAAGGTGAACTATTGGCCAGTAGCTGGCGGTGCTGTTTTTCTTTCTCTACCAGGCAGGATTTGACTCTAGTGAGCTCCTCCTTCAGCTGAGCAATGGTGTTCTCCTTATTCACATCCACAGATTTCAGCATCTGCAGCTCAGCACTCAGCTTAGTGTTCTCAAGCTCACGGTTCTTCAGGTGAATCTGTGCCAAACACACACACAGATACTTGATTCAAATAGACTGTTTGAGTTTCTCTTTGCACATCTGCTGTGCAATAACCTGGGCACATGGCACATAAAACTAGCAGTGTAACAAAGCTAGTCCAGATCCTGGACGAGCTCCCAATTATCCACACAATCTCTACAATGAGGTCTATTTCCGCATGGTGAGGAAGTATGCAAGCTAAACCCAATCATAACGCAGCAGTAAGAGAGCAGCAACTCTGCTCTACTCCCACCCTTCTCTTTTTTCTGCCTCAGGCAGCTGCTGTGAAGTGAGGGCCGCCTGTGTTTCCGTGGCTACAGCCCAGCGTTAACGCCCAGTTCCTGTGTCCACCACAAGAAAGTAGGGATAGAGGGTGAGACAAAGTGAGTGATGGGAGAGTGAGAATTACAAAGTGCAAGCCAGAGCAATTAGGAAAAGAAGAATTGAGGGTCTGTATTCCACTTCTCTATAGATAAATACATAAGCTTTTTTTTTTTTTTCAAAACAACAGCTCAAAAATGTCTGTTTGTTGGTTTTAGGTAAATTAAATATATTTTATATTAATATAATCATTGTATAAAAATACCACAATTATATTTAGGAATGGGCATGTGTTCGTTTTATTCATCAAAAGTCCAAATATTAAACCAAAACATACAGACTAAGGATAAATACGTTTCCACACATAAGTATTCAAAACACAATAAAAGCACTTTTTCTTAGCTTTTGTGTAAAGCACAAATTAAACCGTTTAATATATTATTATAATTAATTACATGAATTAATGTATTAATTTATTACTAAAATTATAAATTCAACTAAAAAAGTAAATATATAAAATACAAAAATAATTGTAAAAGAATCTGGTTATTCAACACTTGAATGTAGCGGTGTATCACAGACCGGTTACACTTGAGTCAGTGGTTATATCTCATAAATAAAACACACTGCTTTAAATCAAAGAACTTCTTGCGCCCAAGTTGTGAGGTAGTGAGCGAGTGGCATTACCTTATAGAGCTCCTTCTCATCTTTCTCATTCTTCAGCTGACACTCAAGAGCCTCTTTCTCCAGGGTTAACTTCTTCACTCGATCCTTCAGGCTGTCAAATCAAAGCCATTATCAATCATTCAGCCACACAAGGACCGTATCTAGAATATGCTAAAGAAACTCTTCGCTCGTCAAAGTTCTCAAAGTGAATCTCCTAAAGATATGAATATATCTGATCCTATCTAAAGATATGTAAAACAGTCACATGCTTTGTTACAGGGATGTCAAAAGTCCTGGTACTTTGAGGCAAGACATCTGGTACATGTAAAAACAATGTAAATGTAAAAACAAAAAACTTTTTTCTGCAGTATCACTAGTATCAGTAGTTACGGCTGAAAACTTTATTGAAAAATACTTGAATGCTGCATGCCATTGTTTTGGACCAATATTATACTGTTTTAGCTGTGGTTATGGAATTGAGAATCACAAAATTTAACTGGAATTCACTATGGAAATGTTGGTATCATGACAACCCTAGTTTGTTAATATAATCAAACAGATTGCTATAGCCTTCTCTGATTGGCTGTTTGTGGCTACATCAATATGGCAGGAAATCACACCCGTCTAGTTCAGTCTCCTTCTGCAGGCCTTTCTGTGTGACTCCGATCAGATCCTCCTCTAACTGCAACAGTCGTGCCGTACTCTCCTCCATTCTCCTCTTCACCTCCTCTCTCTCCTCCTGCAAGCTCTGGGCAGACAGCTGCAACTCCTGTGCACACACGCAAACAGATAAGAGAGCAAATTCCCTCGGTCATAAGCATGTTGTCTTCCCAGCTGCTGCAGACAGGACTGGAGTTATTGCAGAATAGATTGTTGGCTCTTGAGTTATGCTTGAGTGTGGTCTCGGAGAATCTGCAAACATGACTAATGGGAAAGCAGGTCTCCAAATCCCACTCCAGGCTCTTCTGCAGTACCACTTCATGAGCAGAATTTTTTTGGAATTATTTTAGCAGCACATAAAACAACATATAAAAGTGTGGTCATAAAATTAACAGCCAGAAATGGGTGTGTTTGTTTTCATCTTTAAACAGCTTTGCCTCAGAGCTGATACATTTATACTTTATGAAAATTGCCAGTTAAAAGCAACAAATGTCAATGATGTTAATGATTGTCATGTCTATTGTAAATTATTATTATTATATTTTATGTATTTTTTTATGTAAAGAGTCTGAAGAGAGACTCTCACTAGGGGATGCTGACAGCCTGTGAACTTAGAATTAGAATATTTTTTTTTTTACATCATATTTGAGAGGACAAAATAATGTAAATATATAGAAACATCATGTGTTTTACCCATTCAATACAATGTGAAAAATAATTTCTATTTCCAATATATTTCTGAAATGTTATGAGGTCAAATCGGGACAATTAAAAAAATCTGGGGAAAAACAAATAATTTTCCTTTTTTTAACTCGTGACATTTTTTTATCTCTGTCCCATCTCACCTGCACATCTTTCCTGAGCTGAGCACTGCTCTCTCGCTCCTGCTCATATTCTTTCTGTAGTCTGTCCTTCTCATCAATCAGTTCATCCCTCTCTTTCTGAAGTAGGTCCAGGTTTTCCAAGAGCTCTTTCTTTTCCTGTTGAATTTGTTCCATCTTTTGCTGGAAAAAGAACCGAAAGTGACAATCCTGGCATGTGAAAACTGTCAAGAAGTCTATAGTTCAATTATAGTTCAAGAAATCTTGAGTTCAGTAGTAACAGAAAAAAAAAAAATCTCCTCACCTCCAGGTAACTGGCCTTGGTGGTGACCACCAGGATATCAGATCCTCCTTCATCCTCCATTGTCAGCAGTTCCTCCTCTGTGGGGCTGCTGGCACGGAACTGGAATGGAGTGCTGGCCCCACGGATCTCTCCCTTATGTGTGACATAGCAAAACTGGTAGAACTCACCATCGTCATTCGGAACATAGTAACCTGCAAAATACCCCAGAATCAAGCAGAGAGAACAATCCTATCGTTAGAGCAGTTCATGGAATGTATTACACTAAACTCATTTGTCTTTCCCATAGGTTTCCGCCAGTCCATCATTTACATCATAACTTTACTGTTCCACAGCAGCTTTATGACAGACTCATGTCCATTTTATTTAATGGTATATTTTCTTAATTGCCATGAGGAATCCGGACTCATGCCACAGAAACCCTATAATCCCTCACAAAGATTCCAGTATGTGACCTGAACCACTCCAGTAAAACTGGCCCATCAACACTTCAGCCTTCTAATAGGAGGCCTCAGTGTTTCCTATTTTATTGCATCCGTCACTACATATTAAAAGCCCTAAACGCACCTTTGAGGGGCCTTCTCTCTGGCACGACATTCATTGAAGAAATGCTTGCATGAAACCCCTTGGAAACCCCTTATTTTACCTTGGAAAACCACAGATCTGTTGACTGCGGTTCCCTCAGTGTAGTTGTCTGGAAGAGGTGACCACAGGAACGTGTAGTAGTCACGAGCGGTGCTCCAGCCAACCTGTCAGAAACAAGAGAGGTTTTAAAAGGTTAGCATATTTGACTTAAAGCTAAAATATTTTTTTAAATGTTAAAATACTCTTTCCATGCTTAACATTGGCTCAACCAATGGCGGACAGACGTGAAACGCCTTTGGTGATGCCACAAAAATAATTTAGATTCAAGTAAATAGGAGGTCCACGATGACCTTGTCTTTAGGTTTTCGTTACCAAAACACTTCTGTCTACAACTTTGTTGCTTGCTTATAAACAGCCTAAGCTATCGGGGTGATAAGATCACCATTTTTGGAGTAATGAGTAATGTAACATTTCAATAGCGAAACTGTTTCAGTGATTTAGTAGAGAGGAAATCCTG
This sequence comes from Sinocyclocheilus anophthalmus, assembly GCA_018155175.1. Taxonomy (NCBI): domain Eukaryota; kingdom Metazoa; phylum Chordata; class Actinopteri; order Cypriniformes; family Cyprinidae; genus Sinocyclocheilus; species Sinocyclocheilus anophthalmus. Next base: position 384,973 of record JADLZN010011417.1, read on the forward strand.
CAAATAAGGTTCTGTGTGTGCATGAGAATCTCTGTGCATGTGTGAGTGTGTGTGTGTGTGTGTGTGAGAGAGAGAGAGAGAGAGAAACGGAGAGAGTGTTAAAAGTCATTTCAGAAATAAAGTTGTTTGACATTTTTATCCTATCGTTTGTCATATTTATATGCTTGTTTAGTCGTTTAGTGTTTTTGTGGCTCTTTTGCTGTGGTAGAATTTAAGCCACTTTTTAACTGAAATAATTTGGCATGAAAATGTAACGCGCTCAAGACTCGCAACACTTCATAGCTATGTAGTTATTTAAAACTAGCCATATCCTTTGAACATCTGTCGACCAATTAGAATTAAGCATTCAACAGAACTGTGGTTTAAGATAAATCTATACGGTTTTAAACAAAATCTAGAATCTCCAGAAAATATCCAGTTATCTTCCAGTTGGATAAAAACATTATCAAATATACAGTAGATACATTTTTATTTAGTACTTTTATAATAAATAAATATAACCACTATCCATATAAACATTTAACATAACACATATATGTAATTTTACTATATACACTTCTGGGCAAAGTCTTTTATACTGACCAAGGCTGAATTTATTTCATTAAAAAAAAAAATACAGTAAAAAAGTAATATTGTAAAATATTATTACAATTAAAATAACAGTTTCCTTTTTTCATTTTAAAATATAATTTAAATCAAATAAATGCAGACTTGGTGAGTGTAAAACAAAACTTATTTCAAGCACTAAAATCTTCCAACTTTTGATTGGTAGTGTATAAGAAAACTATAAAAAGTATTAAAAACTGTAATAAAACATTATATATTATAACAATATATTAAAAAACTTTTATTCACATACCTCTAAAATCAAAACGCATAAAAAAAAATACAAATAAATAAATAAATACATACATAAATGGTGCAGCTTTTGGCAAATCTGAAGCTATAAAGTATGAAGTGTGTATGTGAATTCTCCCACATACACTAATAGGAAAACTGTAAATGCTTCGTCAGGCTGTCGTGGTCTTGACCATTGCCTGATTCACATCATGATGCATGATAATTTTTTTGCAAAAAATTATTTGCAAAAATTCTATTTTTCTCATCTCCATGAGGCCTAGTAGAAAGCCTTTGAGATGAGAGCATTAAAACATGGACTCGACTGCGTTTTACGGGGGCAAGTGAAACTCAGCCTGCCTGCCACGTGTTTCTCGCCAAAGCCTTGTGAATATGTTCGGTTGAGGGAGCGCGGCTACAACTCAGCCTTAACAGGAAGAAGAAAATAGGTGAAAATTTTATACATACTTCAGAATGGAAACCAAGATGTAATTATATGAATTTTATGTGTTGTTAACTGATGGTTGATGAGGGGGAGTACAGAAAATACATCTATAATTTCAGCCCTCTGTCATAAAACTGTCAAACAAAATCAGACTCACATCGGGCTGACTGTGTTCGTGAACATGCAAACGTGCAAGCCTAGTACCTGCTATCGGCATCTATGTGGGAACTCTATAGTATCCTGGAAGTAACCCACAGATACACACACAGTAAAAAATGCAAACTCACTACACCTCAGTCATGCCAGAAAGTTGTGTGGCTTGTTTGTTCAAACCATACAGCTGTCCTCTGTCCACAATAACATTAGTGTTGCAGAAATCCCCTTACTGTACAAGAAAGTTGCCCGAGGTGCTGGAGCTGTAAAGAGCAGGAAGCCATTAAAGGCATGGCCCATACGGAGTGTCATTACTGGCTGGACCAAACTCCACTCATTAGAGACGTTTGGGGTGAAGCAGGGCGGAAATTAAGCCCCTATCTGTCTCTCATTTAGGTCTGCGGAGGAAACGGTAACCAAAAGGAGAAAATATGGATGAGAACAAAAATAGCATGAGAAACTACACTAGATCCGTCAGGATGAGAGCAGCTCCAGCTGCATTTAAGAATAATGGACAATGCACAAACAAATATAGACTAAAAAAAAATAATAATTAGACTGAGGACAGTGATTAATAAGAATGATTAGCCTACTTTAATTTACTGGATAACTATTTTGGCATGGGGAAAACAGATAGAAAACATAAAATAATCTTTCAAGCAAAAAAGGTCATGTTATTATATCACACTTAATATAACTAAAAAAAATCATCTATAAAACATTATCTATATTAATTATTTATATTCTATTATATTATATTACCACAAGAACAAATAAACTATATAAAGCAAAAAATTATTGTATATAAATATCCTCAAAATGTCCCTTTGGAATACTCCACACACACACACAAAATGTACAAAAATGTATGCATTGCATTATATATTATCAAACATGTGCCAATTACATATATAAGATATAATATAAACAATAAGGCATGTGATGCAGCAATTTTTCATATCACAATAATTGCTGAACTTTATCATGTATTTGAAAAATACACTTCAGAGTTGTAATAAACAGGTTTTATTTTATTTGTAGTATCATTTATTTTTTAAGTTTAATATTCAATTATTTTAACTTTTTTAAATACTTTATAAACTTTTAAAAAACATTATAACCGAACATAAATAAATGTGTGTGGTGTGTGTGTTGTGTGTGTGTGTGGGGTTGAGAGAGATAGAGAGAGTGTGGGTGTGTTATATATATATTGATCGAACGAATGCTACTATAATACTTTCTCTTTGATTTGACGTACATGCTGAGATTTCTTCATTATCATTTGCTGTACACACACTAATTTCTCCAACAGTATCATTGTTAACAAACTGTGACATATCTGATGAAGTTATGTTTACATTGATGCCACAGATACTAAAGGTTTCGGCGCTCAAACACACATTTATGATTGTTCTTTATATAATAGTTTTTTTTTTATTTTATAAAAGCATTACTTTTTTATTTTTATTTTATTTTATTTTTTAAGTAACCTTTGTTTATGTACCCCATGTGGTTTAATATTTTCAACCTAATGCAATTACAATCTTAAGTTTGTTTTAAGTGTGCAAACACTTTCTGGAACTACAGCACATAACAAATGAATAAATGAATAAAACTCTACAGAGAACAACAGAGCATCCCAGTGTTTGTGAGAAAGTACCTAATTCCCTGAATCGCAATGACGCACAGACTTGGCCCATGACTCTGTCTGTGCTAACTACATGCAGCATTGGGTACAGCGAGTCTATATATCAGGATGCAGTACAGAGAACAACTACTGCGCTGACAGGATAATTATAAAGCAGTGTTCACCTTCTCTGCAGTGAGTCTGACGGCATGTTCTGACAATCCAACATGACAAAGTGTTTCAACTAGACTCTCTCTGTAACCATTCCAACTTCATAAGAGAGCCACAGGCAGCATGCCTGCTCAAACAAGAAGCAATAGGCAAAAGGCAAATTCAATGCATTTCTCCTTTAGACGTTTTAAAACATCCCTACACATCTAATGACATCTTAAGTCATGACAGACAGTGCTATGGCTCAGATAATGGTGACTAAGAGGGGGAAGTATTTAGAGTTTTCCATTGTTTAAATCACATTTACACTATATTAAAATTTCCTGGTTCCAAGAAATGTACCCAGGCTTTCCTTTCATAAAGTTGGTGTTCAGGTATGATAAGTTAATCTCCTGAACACTAGGTGGCAATAATAGCCTTGCGACTACCTGATGCTCCAGGCAAGTGACTCATGGAACAGGTCTTGCAATTTTCTGGTGTTTGGCGCGGCAGCCTTTTGTCTGTCAACACAGACAGAGCCATGTTGAGATTTATGATCATGTGCCCTTCATTGCCAGAGGTTATTCTGTGGATTTGGGTGCAGACAAATGCACGTCAGTCAGTCAACTCTGTTTGGAGGAACTTGCCTTCCCTTCAGGGTATACGAAGATACTGCGATCTAACTGTATGACAGACTAGATAACGATGTTAATTCCATCATAATTCAGAACATAAACAAAGATTGCAATTGGGCAGTAAGAACAATTATGTAGAACCATTTTACTCAAGGACCAACTGCCATTCCTCTATGTAATGAGGGAGTTTAACTTTGTGAATTACATCTATTTTCTCAGAAGATCTATAATGTGGCCTTAAAGTGAAGTTGGAAATACCAGATTTATGAGTTTCGAGTACATAAATGTCAAAAAAGAAGAATTCTCTTCATTTTCTGTGCCATACTTCAATAATACTACTTATGACTGAGTTTATAAACAACAAATTAAGATGTAAATTAATCACTAACCTTTCACAGTTTCTTTATGCAAAATAAATGTTTTTTATAAGATACCATGCATAAATAAGTAACGTAATAATCATGATAGAATATCTTTGTATTATTTTTCCTACATAACATATAATAATAACGATTGCCCAACTCAGAAGTAGGAGCTAGTTTCCCTGGTAAACTCAAAGCCTCTTAAAGCGATAGTTGACCCAAAAAATTACAAATCGTCATCATTTAATCACTGTCAAGTTGTTCCAAACCTGTATGAATTTATTTTGTCTGTTGAACACAATAGAAGAATTTTTTAAAGAATGTTGGTAACCAAACAGTTGCTGGTAGCCATTGATTTCCATAGTATGGAAGAAAAAAAAATAACATGGCCGAGGACAATAGCTACCGTCAACTGTTTGGATACCAACATTCTTCAAAAAAAATCTTCTTTTGTGTTCAGCAGAAGAAAGAAACTACAGGCATACAGGTTTGGAACAAGTAGAGGGAGAGTAAATGAATACATTTTTGGGCAAACTATCCCTTAAAAGCCAGATATTTTACTATCGATATAAAGTCTTTCCACATGTAAACAAAATAAACATTGTAATTGAATGTCTATTCAGTTATTCTGAATTTAATCAAATAAAATACAAATTGGATACAATTAATTTTACAGCTTGTGAATCAGAATTGAACTGAATCAGGAAATCCATATTAATATACAGCCCTGGGTACCTAGGTACCTGAACACAACATACCACTTTGTTCTCAAGGATATCTTGTTTTTTTACTACTTGAACAAAACTTTAAAGTCCCCCTGTGGTGAAAATCAAGTTTTTTTTATGTTGTTTATTTGTCTATGTGGTGTTTTTAATATACTTTTATACAATACACCTCTCCCGCATTGACATCCACACGCATATGATCACGGGCGCGATTTGGAATCACAAACTTGGCTGCATTTGAGTCTTCAAGGCATTTTGAGGACACAACATCATCAAGTAAGTAAATTTAATGAATGTTACAGTATCCACTGTAGATGTCCGCTAGTAAAAACAGTTTTATCAGTCATTATCCATGTACGAACCAGTGCAAACAGATAATGTTACCCTCACAAAGTTAGCCATCAGTCTCCTTGCTTACAGAGAGAGAGCAAGCGCAAATCTTGGCAGCGGAAGGTCGCAGCGCCACTTACAAATGAGGACAATAAAAGCAGTCAAAACTAACAAAAGAGCAACAATATATAAGTGCAAATGACAAGTCTCGGTTAGCCTAACGCAGTACACGTAGCAAGGTGTATATATACAGTGGTGTGAAAAAGTGTTGGCCCCCTTCCTGAATTCTTATTTTTTTTTGCATGTTTGTCACACTTAAAATATTCAGATCATCAAACAAATTTAAATATTAGTCAAAGATAACACAAGTAAACACAACATGCAGTTTTTAAATGAAGGTTTTTATTATTAAGGGAAAACAAAATCCAAAACTACATGGCCCTGTGTGAAGAAGTGTTTGCCCCCCTGTTAAAACTGTGGTTTATCACACCTGAGTTCAATTTCTGTAGCCACACCCAGGCCTGATTACTGCCACACCTGTTCGCAATCAAGAAATCTCTTAAATAGGACCTGCCTGACAAAGTGAAGTAGACCAAAAAAAATCCTCAAAAGCTAGACATCATGCCGAGATCCAAAGAAATTCAGAAAACAAATGAGAAAGAAAGTAATTGAAATCTATAAGTCTGGAAAAGGTTATAAAGCCATTTCTAAAGCTTTGGGACTCCAGCGAACCACAGTAAGAGCCATTATTCACAAATGGAAAAAAAACATGGAACAGTGGAGAACCTTCCCAGGAGTGGCCGGCCGACCAAAATTACCCCAAGAGCACAGCGACGACTCATCCAAGAGGTCACAAAAGACCCCACAACAACATCCAAAGAACTGCAGGCCTCACTTGCCTCAGTTAAGGTCAGTGTTCATGACACCATAAGAAAGAGACTGGGCAAAAATGGTCTGCATGGCAGAGTTCCAAGACGAAAACCGCTGCTGAGCAAAAAGAAAATAAAGGCTCGTCTCAGTTTTGCCAGAAAACTTCTTGATGATCCCAAGACTTTTGTGGAAAATACTCTGTGGACTGACGAGACAAAAGTTGAAACTTTTTGGAAGGTGTGTGTCCCATTACGTCTGGCGTAAAAGTAACACTGCATTTCAGAAAAAGAACATCATACCAACAGTAAAATATGGTGGTGGTAGTGTGATGGTCTGGGGCTGTTTTGCTGCTTCAGGACCTGGAAGACTTGCTGTGATAAATGGAACCATGAATTCTGCTGTTTACCAAAAAAATCCTGAAGGAGAATGTCCGGCCATCTGTTCGTGGCCTCAAGCTGAAGCGAACTTGGGTTCTGAGTTGCATTCAAGCTATTTTAAGGCATGAGAAAATTATTTTCACAAGAAAAAACATTTAAATATGTCATTTGGATGATCAAATAAGTTTTAAAGAATCCCATTTTTGACTACGGGGGACTTTAAATATCTTTGAAAGATTTAATGGCATGAATCTTACAAACTTAGTCAATCAGAACAGAACTGGTGACTTCAATCAACTCTGGTCTGAGGACTATGGAGATTTAAACCCACCTTCCAAGAATTTGAAAATTGTACCGGTTTCTCACAGGGGGTTTTTGTCCCTTTTAATCAAGAACACTGGCCACAATGTGACAGAGCTGCTGAGAAGCAAAAGCCCTCCTGACAGCCAGCCGTAAAACAGCTTCATCAGACTCACTATATCCCATGCAAAGTAAAAAGTTCTAAAACACCACTTTGATCTGGTCGGATCCGAACCCAGACACTAAACCCTGACAGTGACTACACTCAACTCCCCTTCCACTAACCTACAGCAGTCAGATGTTCCTTTTATTTCCTCTTGCCGTACAGTCCACATCCATAATGCTGTAAATGCAGTTTGTTTTATGTTCTCCCATCCAGCAGTAGCTGGGGAACTCCAGAAAGCAGATGGAGCCAAAACACCCCACTTATCCTGCCAACCCCCATATTTCATTCCCGTGCTCACCGTCATGACCACACTCGCGTTCAACTACACTCCAGCATGACACACCGCTTTCTGCCAACATAGTGGAATTTTCAAACTACAAGCAGGTTGTAATATTTTATCTTTTTTTTTTTTTCTCTGCCAAGCAAACTGCCAAGATCTTTCACAAAATACTCAAACTGCATTCTGTTATACAAGCCATTTCCTAGTGAGCTCTCCATAAAAACATCTTCCTCAAAAACCACAGCAGGTGATCATTCTAATGGCTTGCAGGGACAAGACAAGTGACCCGTCTATATAGCCTACTTTGGAACTGGCATCTAGTGCATCAAGTGGACATTTAGGTTGCACTATATAACAGCAGCAGTTATGCGTTCCAAAATGATACCTACAAAAAAGTAGTCTCTCTCCGAGTCACACTAGAGTGAAATCTGGTTCTGAAAATCTTTTACAGCAGGAAATATTTAAGTAGGCATGGGCCGATTACCGGTTTCAAGGTATTTGAAAATGTCACGGTTTCAAAACCTCTAATATTTTCCGTTATACCGTTCCTACGGTATGCGTTGTTTTTCATGTCTCCTCAAAGACTTAAGCCCCGTTCACACTTCAAGCGACACGCAATGACAAAGCAACACAATCCCATTAATTTCAATGGAGAGCTGGCGATTTTCCGGCGACACGAGCGACAGCGACCGTTGGCGACCAGATGGGGCGTGTCCAGCAACGCGACAAAGTTGAGAATCCTTAAACTTTATGCAAATGAAGAGCGACTTTCGGGAGCTCATGTGATCGTTCTCCTCTCAGCTCTGGCAGTGACGCTGTTTGCATTTTTGCCATTTGATAAACATATGCGATGGAAAAGAGTAGGCTCTGTTTCTCATTCATTTTTGTTTATGTATGGATTTATATTATATTATATTATTATATTTAGTCTTTTGCCTCCAATATGTTTGTATTTAGCTGCAAGAAAACTGATTCGCTGTCAACAACGACGCTACAAGGCAGCCAGTAGTGAGAACGCCCACTAACGACCTCATCGCCAGCCCCTGGCGACATGCAGCCCAGAGGATTTGGCATTTCCAATTAATGTAAGCCTGTTACATTCTTATTCTTATTAGGCGTATTATTATTATTATGAAGTTACTTTTAATATTAAATTAAAATTACAATTAATTTGCCCCACAATAATTACCACATAACTGACGCGTGTGCGGATTAACAAAAGATTTAGCCTTACTCTCAATTAACCTGTTTAAATAACGAGTCTTTTAAGGTCTCAATGAATTATATGCCTATAATTAAAATATTAACACCTCAGTCATCAATAAAAATCAATGAAAAAAAAAGCTTTTATTTCAAGCACTGACTTTCAAAAACAACCTGTTTAACACGAAATACGTTTATTCTCATTTTTTTTCCCACTATGTACAGGCCACAAGAGAAATATTAAGGGAATAAATGAAAACAGTTTGCTATATACCATTATCAGCATATGTTGAAGTAGATTCGTCTCTGAGAGAGAAAGTGGCGTCAGATGCCGAAAGCTCCGTCAGTCCGTTTTTATTTTCACTTTCTGCATATAGTGAATTGACTGAGATTAAGACGTTCACCAGCATAACTCTTGTGCAAAGTTTGCAAGTTGCCTGTGTGATATCCATTGGCTCGCCTTCATAAAACAGAAATATTTCCAACATTGCGAAATAACAAATTAGCCCCGTACCGAACCGAACCGTGACACCGCTGTGTCGTATCGAACCGAACCATGAATTTTGTGAACCGTTACAACCCTATTTGTGATTGCATTTTCTAAAGATATATCCAGACGTGCAGTCTACCAATAACATTAAAGCTACAGTAGTAGGAACGCCCACAAGCGTCTTCACAGCACAGAGTCTAGCGACATACAGCGAAAAAGTCGCTGGCGGTATAGATACCTAAGGTTGAGTGCAGTGTAGAGAGTAACACAACCCTCATCCTGCTGTTGGTGCGAGCGAGCGGTCAGTCACTTGTGTGTATGACGGCCGAAGGAGCTTCCCCTGGATCTTACACGATCGGCAACCGGACGTTTTTTTTTTGTTTTATCGCAGCCGATCTCTGTTCTGGACTTGCACAATCTGCGTTGCAATGCAATCATTTTCCAAAATGTAATTTATGTGAAAATATGAAGTCTGTAAACGGCCGTTAACAGAGGCCAGAGACGCTGAAGATGGATACACAGAGAAAAATACTGTAGCAGGCAGATCACTCACTGTTCATGATGCACAAACTATTGGAAGAAAATCCTAAATATTGATTTGGGGTTTATATGAATGTGTTTCTGAGGGGAACTGACTGTCTTCAGAAAAGTTAGATGGTATTTTTCTTTTCATCTCATCGCTGTATATTCCCATTAAAGCAAGTGTTTCAGCGCAGCGCTGCTTTGTTTACAGCGGTAACCAAAGAAACGCTGTATCTGCTGTTCCATAAGCGCCTCCTGCTGTCAGAGAGTGAATCTGCATCTCATTCAGCCCGTCTATTGTTTGTTTCGTTCAGGCATGTACTATAATTTCACAAAGCTAGTCAGAACATTCTTTTTTTGCTTCAAATTGGGTTATTATTAAATCAAATTATGTATATGAAATTATATAAATAAATTATATGAAATTATATAAATGATATGTATATGACTTATATAACTAAAATTAAATAACTGTAAATACAGATTTAGGTTAAATAAAGATGTCAGTCTTTATTTTCTTCTTTTAGGGCAGCAGTAGCTCTAGCAGCAAATCAAACATCCACATCAAAAGCTGCAGGACAGCCCACAATTCAGCAAACATTTCAGAAACAAAGAAAAATAAACAAATACTACTGTTCCAAATATTCTGTATGTTTCTCAAAAATAAAATATTGTGTTCAGTGGGAAAAAGGTTTTTTGTTTTTTTTTACAGAGTCATTTAAAAATAACACATTTTAGAGCTGTAACAACAATACCGTGAAACTGTGATATTTTTGCTTAAGGTTATCATACATCAAAATCTCATACCGGCCCATGCCTATATTTAAGTGACCAGCAGTAAATCCAACATTATGTTAAGCAGCAGTAATGGCGACTCCCCAAACATTACACTGCCAAATATGACATCAGGGCCTTGTAATTTCCACACTGTGGAAACTGAAGATGGGAAATGGAATCAAGACATTAAGGTTGCAGTAACATCACACATGATTCCTATAAAAATGGTAGGAAACCAACTTGGCTGACATGAGCATTGTCCTGAAATAAGTGAAAAAAGTACAGATCTGACGTAAAACAAGGAGGGCCGGAAAGTCCAATAGGTTAACATCGTGTTGACATATGATATCTGAAACTAAAGTCATTATTGACTGAAAATTTTGATTGTTTAAATGACAGACTAGACTAAATGCTGTGTGGCCACCGCAACTTTTGGCGCAGCGCTGTGCATGGAAAATGTGGGAATAGTCAGGGTGCGACATTTGTCTGGGTAGCGCCTTCAACAGGAATTTCAACAGGAATGAAAATGAGGCTGTGCAGTTGTTTAACAACATACCAACTGTTTAGCTGACGAAATGTCTTTCTGTTGTCAAACACCTCAGAAACAGATTTGAAACTGAAAGTTGTGAAAATTACATGATCTAGTACTTTTATACAGTGTGCCACTGTAAAGACTGTAAGTATATCCCTCACAGCCTCGTTTTGAACCATGTTAAATTCAATATGGCATCTAACCTGATTAAGGTCTATTGAGCAACAGGACACAGAAATACTGATACAATCCACCTTCGTGCTAAATGTATTTAAAGTTTCTGGAACTCATTACTTAGAAGTTGTTTTAATATAATAACATCTTACATTGACTATAGTTAATTACACATGTATTTATATAAATTCTTAAATGTAAGTGCCATGTTTGAAGGTGGAATGGTGATGAGATGAGAAACAGAAAAATCCAAGCCAAGTGAAGTTACAAGCTATACTTCTCTTGGTAGACACTTCATATCCAAGGATTGAACAAAACATGGCAGAAAAGAGAAGGTATAAAACAAAGACCAAATGAAAGCGAGTGTCACCTTGAATATGCCGACCCAGTCCTTGGGATGTGGTTTAATGAACTGCGTGAGGGTGTAATGGCACTCTAATGCTGCGTGAGGGAGGTAACTTTTCCCCACATTCTGGAAGATGACATGGGCAAAATTGGACGTTTCCATGGTGCTGCTTGCTGCTGTCCCCTCCAGGTATAAAGCCATCTGTCTATCAGCAGCTGTGTCTGTGGGAATACAGGACCCATAAGAGAAGTGAAACAGAAGTGAAAGAGACACCTGAACATATTTTGTGTCAGTTTCTACAGTAATCTAGGGTGAATATCTTTACGTAACATTATGAAACAATCATTGCCTGTTACAGAACACACACCTTAGTTTGTTTATTTTCATACTAATTACATGTTGTTAAATCTTCTGATATTTTCTACACAATTAACAGTTTCACACTAGAAATAATATGTCAGTTATTATTGCAAAATGATTTAGACAAACACAACTGGGCCTGTACTGACTGTACATTATCCCACTTTTTACCTTTTTGCATTAATGACAAGCTGAGTGTACATTATTTCTATTAGTACATGACTGCTTAAGAAATAAAAAAAATGCACATCACAATACAAGGAAGATTAAAGAGCCGTTTGAGGTAGCTTAGTGGCATTAATAGGAAGACTAAAGATAAATGGCAAGCCCTCATGACTCAAGTCAGGCAATATTTATGGATTATAATTACAGAGCATTATTTTTTGTCTCTAGACTAGAGGCATCACAAATGTTTTCATGTAATAAGGTTATAAAACTTTTTTTTGTTCATTTTGTTTTTCTACTGCATTTAAATACCAAGAAAATTAGACTACAACTGATTTATGAACTAGTTCAATTGATATTTATTAATTAATTTTGATGAATTAAAGTTTTGATGTGATTTCTAAAGTTGCAAGAGATTATCTGATTGACTCCAAATTCGCCCCATATCTCTCAACTCCCTTAAAGTCATCCATGTTTTTTAATAAAGACTCTTTAAAGTAGAGGTGGAACTTTTCGAGTTACTCACGGTTCGGTTTGTGTCACGATTTTAGAGTCACGGTTTCGGTACGGTTCGTATGTGCTATGTTTAGAGAAAAAAAGGACTAGGCCTATATTGTCAAATAAAAATAAAGAAAATAAGAACAAATAATCTAATTGCAAGCAACAGAACAAATAAATACAACTGAGCAAAGATACAAATAAAATAGGTCTAACAGTTTTAGGTACAGAAATTGAATAAATCAAAAGTAAAATAACATTGCATTTTTTACTGTATAAATTAAAGATTAATCCTTATTAAAGTTACAAAAGCTATTCAATCAAGAGCAGTGAGTAATTTCCTTGTGTTTTGTTGTTTAATTAACATTAAGAAAGTGCTGTCACTTTAAAGGGGTCATATGACGCTGCTAAAAAAAGAACATTATTTTTTGTATTTGGTGTAATGAAATTTGTTTATGCAGTTTAAGGTTCAAAAAACATATTATTTTTCCACATACTGTACTTATTGTTTCTCCTCTATGCCACGCCCTTTCTGAAACGCGTCAATTTTTACAAAACTCATCTGTCTGAAAAAGCGAGGTGTGCTCTGATTGGCCAGCTATCCAGTGCATGTGATTGGCCGAAATAACTCAAGGTGTGAAGAAATGTTAGCCCTACCAATATTGTTGACCAGCCCCCCCTGCGCGGACCCTCAACCCCCCCCCGCAGCGACGAGACAAAAACATTAAAACCATTATAAACGAGGCATTTGTTGCATCCAGTGGGGACATAATTACTGATTATAATGACTTATGTTGTCTTTTTACGCGTTGCGTTGCATCACGCCGCGTTAACATAAAACCATGTTTGCATTTGTGATCGTAGAAATGACAAACTACAAACGCTACTCTACAATGCTCAAAACTCGTGTTTGAATCGTCATTGGCAAATTCTTTAAATATGAAAACATGCTTATAGGCTGTGAGTCAGAACAGACGGCATTGTATTCTACTCTACCAGGATCAGGAAACAGTCCTCCATAAAATGTGCTGCCCACATCTGAATATTTGGGTTAAACTGTTCTGGAACAGTGTTGTAAATACAACTTCTTAACCACCCCTGATTTCTATTTTTTTGTTGTCGGGACCTCTTTTGGAAGGCCAAACAAATTAGTTCGCTTTCACAACGAAACACAGCATAACACACGGCGGGCTTGAGTGAGCAGAGGCCGGAGGCCTAGAGTGAGAACGGCGCGGGACGGGTTAGGAGTGACGGAGGACGGGCTGGAAAGTTGTGATGCGGTGGAGGGAGGGCTTGCAGAAACCACATGTGACGATCCCCCCCCCCGGACTCCACTTCGTCCACGGTGAAAGACGATCCGACGATCCACAGCGCGAAGTTGATGCATTTCCTCATCGACCAGCTATTGGCTAAAGTAAGCATGAAGAAGTGGATATAGTCCTCTTTTGGAAGGCCAAAACAAAGTAGTTTCGCTTTCACAAACGAAGCACACAGCACCTTCACGACATTACGGCGGCAACAACAATACTACAGCGAAAATAAAAATGACGCCTTCTTTCTTTGCGTGAACATTAGGGCGGGGTATGAAATCTTCCAACATCGGAAGTAGACATGTGAGGGCGTGTTAGAAACGAGCGTTTTAGGTAGGCGTGCGTTGACTTTCTTACTTGTATAAAGAATATCTCTGTGGATTTGAGACTTTAGTCTTTGCAAACTTTACAGATCTTCTTTAGCACCAAGAGCTTGTAACACTCCAAAAAAAAAATTTTTAATCGCATCATATGACCCCTTTAATGCAACGCTCGTTCGCTTACTAAGGGAACCGAGGTTATGTAAATAACCGGAGCGTTTGTCGTGCATGGGGGAAATAAGCATTGCAAATGATTTGAGGAACACGTGCTGTACATACCCTTCTTTTTCTTTTCTTATACTTGTCTAAAATGTCACACAAATTAATTCACAATGCTCATTTTTTCCCTTTTTTTAACTTAAAGAAACAACGTAATCTTGTGTATGATAAGAGCGGCAGAGCAGGAAATTCCTGACACTACAGAACTCCGGCACGCTTTCAGAAACAGCTGAGCAGTCCAAAAAAAAAAAAAAAAGGGGTTTCCACACGGCACATTTCAGCATGCGAATGAGTGAAAACTTGCGATAACCACCCATAAAACAGAATAACTCCCCGTCTATCTCAAATCCAAAATATGATGACCTGCATCCAAGTCCGAGTAGTGACGTCACACATGACGCGTCTTACTGACTTACTGTAAAGTGCTTCGTTTTCATGCTTTACACAATCATTTAACCCTGTAACAACAAAACTACATGTATTGCGGCTATCTAGTTATAACTTCCGTGACACAATTTTACCTGACCAAAGGTCGTCTCTCTAAAAATTGCACAACACAAACAGAAATGTGACTAGATAATTTAGCCGCAAAATAAGTAGTTATATGTATAAATCACTGTCAAAATATATATATAGTTTTTCCTTCATCTTTATTTTCTAGACATAAATATTTTGCTAATAGGCCGAAGTTACTAGCACTTACACTTACAACAACTTCGAGTGTTTATCATGTTTTAACGAGGAAAAGTTCAAACGATTATACTTCACACCGCATAGTATATTATGTTTTATATGGTTATACCAAATGTAGTCAATATACATCAAATGCCCTATATTAGCTAAGCTAGTTGTAGCGATGTAGCTTGCTAGCAGGGTTTAGCTCGTCTTGCTAAACAATAACAAACCATAATGTCAAGTCAATTACAGCTTATTAGCTTTTGCCATTCAATAAGTGTTTAATCATCCCAAATCCACATATTATCTAGTCTTTATTTCTCTATAAAAATGCATCAGTGCATCATCCTATATCAAGTCAAAGTGTGAGGCCGATAGTTAAGGAATAATCCTTATGCTCCCGACCAATCTGTCTTTCACCACAACAGAGCTCAAAATGATATTAAAAGTCAATAACATAACATCACAGTAGATACGAAAGACTTATACGCATATACACACACAATAAAAGTGAATAAAAAGACGGCACAATACCTCATTTTCATGCTGAAGTACCACAAAAAAACCCCCAGCGCTGTTCTTGACGCACTTTCTAGTCTCGGCACAAGTACACCGCCCCCCCGTCCGTGTCAGTGGTTTCCCGGAACAACACAATAACAACAACAACACACAGCACAGCACACATCATTTCCGCAACAACTCACGCGAGCTTTCATCTTCGCGTAATTTACACTCACCAAGTTAACACTAACGTATGATATTATTATACAGAATATTATACTTGTTTTAAGGTTAGTATTTTGTCACTTGGATTCACGTTTTATTCAAACGATTTGTGTTTGTGTAAATGAAGATAACACAATGAGTTGCGGGTGCTAATTGTGAGTAATTTCTGTAATAGAAATGTGACATTATATAATGCTAATGCTAATAAAGATTGGTTTACATGATTAGCATATGATGCACTCAAACTCTACATATTTATATTGTTGAATTAACCATTAGAAACCATTTCGCGTAGTTTTATACTTAAATTAAGTTCCCTAAGACTTCAATGTCCTAAGGTTGAGTAGTGAAATGAGACAAATGTTTGCATATACATTTATAAGACATAAACACGATGAATTTTGTAAGTATTTGTGAGTCGCTTTTATCCAAAGCGACTTACAAATAAGAAAAAGTAATTCAAACTAAAAGCTACACTCTATAAAATATTTATATCTATATATAAGATATATATATACCACATTTAAAAAAAAAATTAACTAAAAAGCACTGGTACAACAACATTTCGAAAATAAACATTGAAATGAAAAAAAAAAAATAACGCTAAACCATGCAAAGATTAAAAGAACAAAAGGTGGAGTATTAAATAATGATTCTAACATAAAACACTAGCCAAAACACCAAAAAACAACGACATGTGTGTAGGTACGCCACACACATATGCCATAGACTATATATAAAACATTCAATATATATATTAGATTTCATTTCCATTTTCTATGTTGAAGTACTGAAATAACTCAAATTAAATACAACTGAAACGTAACAAAAGACCTATGTAGACATAATAAAAAACGAATCAAATGACAACATTTTAAGGACGTCCCGCCTTCCCTCGAATATCATTGGAGGAAGAGTTCCGAGATGAGTAAACGTATGGAGGCGCATGTGTCAATCATCGATTATCCAATGGCGTCACTGTAAGTCGAAGGTCAAGAGCGAAGCAGCATGGCCGCTCTATTAAGGGGCTCGCGGTGTCTAGCTGAAAAGTGTCATAACCATGTCAACGCCGCGCAGGGTAATGTCTTCGCACCGTTATCGTAAAACTGTTATGGTTTAGTCTACTACTGTGCATTTCCACGCATATTTTTCTTACAGCAACCATCTGATATAATGCAGTGCACTGGCAGCGCTCTCGGTAATAGCTGTTAGGCTAAAGTCGCAGTGCATAAGTCACTGAAACACAAGAAGACAATTATACTCAGTGTGATCAGACTCAGCCGCCACTGAAATAAATGATGGACAGCTGTTAAATTGTTGCAACTGCAAAGTCTTTTCCTATATATCTGTGAGTGAGATGTAATATGTCTTGATAAATCAAGATCATCTAACCAGATTGCAATCGTAAAAGGATGAAGCATTATTCAGACTTAAAAAGCAAACAAGAATTTGATCCGTTTTTAATGGTGTTATTTTTATGTATTAATATAATATCTAGTGTTTTTGCACGTATCTGCCTCTAGGTCAACATGCACAGACTTAACAGGATCTATTCTCAGACACCTCGTGCTTTCATTATTTTAATCTGCAACAGTCATGGGTTACATGTTGAAATATCCAATGTGAAATTCCAAATTTGACACTGATTAGATCATTCATGTCTCTTTTTAGTCTCCGTCAGGTCCATGGCCTCTAAAACCCAAGTGGGCTTCATTGGCCTGGGGAACATGGGAAACCCAATGGCAAAGAACCTTATGAAACATGGATATCCAGTGATCGCCTCAGATGTATTTCCAGAGTCCTGTAAAGAGCTGCGGGAGCTAGGAGCTCAGGTCAGGACAATGGACATAAAACTTGGTCACATCTGACTCGCATCAAACAACGTGATGTACATGCTTTGTATGATTGATTTAATTTTAGTTTTATTTTCACAGTATAGACCAGGGCTGCCCAAAATCGGTCCTGGAGGGCCGGTGTCCTGAAGAGTTTAGCTCCAATCCCAATTAAACACACCTGAACCAGCTAATCAAGCTCTTACTAGGCATACTAGAAACTTAAAGGCAGGTGTGTTGAGGCAAGTTGGAGCTAAACTCTGCAGTACACCGGCCCTCCAGGACCGAGTTTGGGCAGCCCTGGTATAGAGGTTGTTTGAATGAGTTTTTTTTTTTTTTTTCCATTGCTTGCCTGCATTGGACTTTTCTTGCTCTGTTCTCAGATGTACAGAGAAGGACATATTGTTGCATATGCAATTATAAAAACCTTTGACTGATTCTATTGTCTTTATTATTATTTATATTATTTTAGTCTGTCAGTATATAGAAACCTTTTATTTGAGTGTTATGATTATTTATATATATATATAGATATATATATATATATAGATATATATATATATATATTATAAAAATAATAAAATAATTCTTATTATTTTTCACAGTGCTTGAATTAGAAGTACTCTCTGTTTTTGCCATGTTCTCAGATCCTGGACAGCCCTGCGGATGTGGCAGACAAAGCAGATCGCATCGTCACAATGCTTCCCTCCAGCCCCAACGTTATAGATGTGTATACAGGCCCAAATGGCATCCTGAAGTAAGGAAGTCTTTCCTGTGAGGGGAGCTAAATAGTCTTTTTAAGATTTCGCAAAAACACAGCATTTGAACAAGTTTAATTAGCAAACTTAATTTGAGAGGTTTTAATAAAAGATTAAGTGGAATTTTGGCTAATTTAATTGTGGTGGGAAATGTTTAAAACTTTAAAGACACATGTACCCTGTACTGGACAGATCTTGTATACTGATATCTTTACTTTACAACAGGAGAGTGAAGAAGGGATCCCTACTCATTGATTCCAGCACTATTGATCCAGCTGTCTCCAAGGAAATGGCAGTTGCCGCAGAGAAACTGGGAGCTGTTTTCATGGATGCCCCAGTGTCTGGAGGTGAGATGATGACGACCTCTCACTTCCTACCCAACTCAATATCAAGGGAAGACATACAGGTGCATCTCAATAAATTAGAATGTCGTGGAAAAGTTCATTGATTTCAGTAATTCAACTCAAATTGTGAAACTTGTGTATTAAATAAATTCAAGGCACACAGACTGAAGTAGTTTAATTCTTTGGTTCTTTTAAGTGTGATGATTTTGGCTCACATTTAACAAAAAACACCAATTCACTATCTCAACTAATTAGAATATGGTGGCATGCCAATCAGATAATCAACTCAAAACAGCTGCAAAGGTTTCCTGAGCCTTCAAAATTGTCTCTCAGTTTTGTTCACTAGGCTACACAATCATGGGGGAGACTGCTGATCTGACAGTTGTCCAGAAGACAATCATTTACACCCTCCACAAGGAGGGTAAGCCACAGAAGTTCATTGCCAAATAAGCTGGTTGTTCACAGAGTGCTGTATTCAAGCATTTTAACAGAAAGTTGAGTGGAAGGAAAAAAGGGTGGAAGAAAAAGATGCATAGCCAACCGAGAAAGCCGCAAGCCTTTTATGGGGGGAGGATTGTAAGCAAAATCGATTCAAGAATGAGTGAACTTCACAAGGAATGGACTGAGGCGGGGGTCAAGGCATCAAGAGCCACCACAACACAGACGTGTCAAGGAATTTGGCTAAAGTTGTCATATTCCTCTTGTTAAGCCACTCCTGACCCACAGAGGCATCTTACATGGGCTAAGGAGAAGAAGAACTGGACTGTTGCCGAGTGGTACAAAGTCCTCTTTTCAGATGAGAGCATGAGAGCAAGTTTTGTATTTCATTTGGAAACCAAAGTCTGGAGGAAGGGTGGAGAAGCCCCCATAACTAAGTTATTGAGTTTCCACAGTGTGTGATGATTTGGGGTGCAAGTCATCTGCTGGTGTTGGTCCATTGTGTTTTTGAAAACAAACGTCACTGCACCCATTTACCAAGAAATTTTGGAGCACCTCATGCTTCCTTCTGCTGACCAGCTTCTTGAAGATGCTGAAATTTATTTTCCAGCAGGATTTGACACCTGCCCACACTGCCAAAGCACCAAAAGCTGGTTCAATGACCATGGAGTTACTGTGCTTGACTGGCCAGCCAACTCTCCTGACCTGAACCCCATAGAGAATCTAGGGGTATTGTCAAGAGGAAAATGAGAAACAAGAGACCAAAAAATGCAGATGAGCTGAAGGCCACGGTCAAAGAAACTTGTGCTTCCATACCACCTCAGCAGTGAAAACAAATGATCACCCCATGCAACGCAAATGAGGCAGTAAATTAAAGCAAAAGGGAGACCCTACCAAGTATTGAGTCATTGTACAGAAATGACATACTTTCCAGAAGGCCACACTTCACAAAGTTTTTTTTTTTTTTTTTTTTGGTCTTTTGAAGTATTCTAATTTGTTGAGAGAGTGAATTGGTGGGTTTTTGTTAAATGTGAGCCAAAATCATCACAATTAAAAGAACCAAAGACTTGAACTACTTCTGTCTGTGTGCATTGAATTTATTTAATACACGAGTTTCACAATTTGAGTTGAATTACTGAAATAAATGAACTTTTCCATGACATTCTAATTTATTGAGATGCACCTGTAGATGCGGCTACTTGCGTAAGTATGTCATAAACGTGATCTGAAAGCTGACTGCACACAAACTGCATATGTAAGTGCTGACAGTGTTTATTAGTGCATGATTTAAGGTTTCATAAATCACACACCCATCGTCTGTTACGAAACGAGTCACCGTCTGGGAAGAGGTACAAATTTCTTAAAGAATCTTTGGCTCCAATTCAAGCATTGTGGTTTTCGCAATCACAGGTTCATGTTAATGGTGGAATTCAGTTTCACATTGATGTCCAGGCCTGATCATAACCATCGTCTGGCTTTTATTTTTCCTTGCTGTATCAAGCAAACAACAACACTGTTATGTGGCAATAGTGTAGTTTGGTAAAGATATATACAACAAAACCCATGCATTTTCAACAATCCAAAGGTTCGCAAAGTCAAACTTCAGGACACACCAAGAGTTTTTTTTTTTTTCTTTCTGTCCTTTGTTTCAGTTTGCGATGGGTGATTTGCAGGTTTGTTGATAGGAAAGAGTTTTATAGCCGGCCTTATTTTGTCCATTTTCTTAATCCGGCCATTGATGTGTGGACTCTTTGAGTTATAGACTAAATCAAAAGCTAGCATCTGGGAATTGATCCTGTGACCTCAACTTATGGTGGAAATGGAGACAAGTGCTGAAAATCAGTGACAATGCCGTAATTTCTCATGTATCCCTTCTTTTAGAAGCCTATATACTGTATAGGATAAGGCTGTTGGCAGAAATAGCTGAGGTCTAGATTTTGAACAAACAAATATTAAGACAAAATATCACCTTCTGTTTTTTCAGCCTTTTCTGACCGTGTCGTTTGTTTGTATTTGTTTATGCTTGTGTTTCTGACCTGGCATGGGAGGATAGACTCTAGTTGTTCCACAAATGGCATACAATATTCATACAGTTTTATTATGTATTCTATTGAATAGTATATGAATTTTATAAGGTTAGTTTGTTAACCAGCATATATATGACTGAAGTCTCCAACATCCCACACCACATTTTTTCGGTCATTTTTTTTCTGAAAGTGCATCATCTAGTATTTGAAGTGCAGTACCTGGATTTTTCAGTCTGAACGCCCTACTCGCACTATTTGTACAATAAATTTGTATAGAATAGTGTGCAAATTGGGATGTCTGAATCTCTGCAGAGGTACATTCATTAGTATCAGATATAAGATAACTTCAGTGTGAATAATTTCATGTGCAAACAAAGGTTTTGTCCTATATCATTACCAAGACATGTAGACTGAGACTTGCAAAGGGTAGCGGTTTTGCTTAAATTCTAGGTGAAGTGAAAGGAACTGGACAGAATGATTCATGACCTTAGAGCTTTATTTCTGTCCACCTTGCAGCCTAATACGACCCACTTTTTTTGAGCGTCTCCGATGTGTCTTAAAACCTAGTCTAGTAGGTAAACTTCAGAACTGGGGCAGTTTTAAACTCGGCTGTATTAAGAAAGAACTGTTCCTTCTGTTGTTATACAGTGTTGCTTCCACAGTTCATTGATTTGACTGATCATACATGCACAAGTAGTTCATATATACATATACAGTGGGTACGGAAAGTATTCAGACCCCCTTAAATTTTTCACTGTTATATTGCAGCCATTTGCTAAAATCATTTAAGTTCATTTTTTTCCTCCTCAATGTACACACAGCACCCCATTTTGACAGAAAAACACAGAATTGTTGACATTTTTGCAGATTTATTAAAAAAGAAAAACTGAAATATCACATGGTCCTAAGTATTCAGACCCTTTGCTCAGTATTTAGTAGAAGCACCCTTTTGATCTAATACAGCCAGGAGTCTTTTTGGGCAAGATGCAACAAGTTTTCACACCTGGATTTGGGGATCCTATGCCATTCCTCCTTGCAGATCCTCTCAAGTTCTGTCAGGTTGGATGGTAAAAGTTGGTGGACAGCCATTTTTAGGTCTCACCAGAGATGCTCAATTGGGTTTAAGTCAGGGCTCTGGCTGGGCCATTCAAGAACAGTCACAGAGTTGTTGTGAAGCCACCATTATTTTAGCTGTGTGCTTAGGGTCATTCTTGTTGGAAGGTAAACCTTCGGCCCAGTCTGAGGTCCTGAGCATTCTGGAGAAGGTTTTCATCCAAGATATACCTGTACTTGGCCGCATTCATCTTTCACCTCAATTGCAACCAGTCGTCCTGTCCCTGCAGCTGAAAAACACACCCACAGCATGATGCTGCCACCACCATGCGTCACTGTTGGGACTGTATTGGACAGGTGGATGAGCAGTGCCTGGTTTTCTCCACAAATACCACTTAGAATTAAGGCCAAAAAGTTATATCTTGGTCTCATCAGACAGAGAATCTTATTTCTCCCCATCTTTGAGTCCTTCAGGTGTTTTTTTAGCAAACTCCATGCGGGCTTCATGTGTCTTGCACTGAGGAGAGGATTCCGTCAGGCAACTCTGCCATAAAGCCCCGACTGGTGGAGGGCGGCAGTGATGGTTGACTTTCTACAACTTTCTCCCATCGCCCGATTGCATCTCTGGAGCTCAGCCACAGTGATTTTTTTGGGTTCTTCTTTACCTCTCTCACCAAGTCTTTTCCCCCCTGATAGCTCAGTTTGGCCGGACAGCCAGCTCTAGGAAGGGTTCTGGTCGTCCCAAACGTCTTCATTTAAGGATTATGGAGGCCACTGTGCTCTTGGAACCTTAAGTGCAGCAGAAATTTTATTCTAACCTTGGCCAGATCTGTGCCTTGCAACAATACTGTCTCTGAGCTCTTCAGGCAGTTCACAGGCAGACTTCATGATTCTCATTTGCTCTGACATGAACTGTGAGCTGTAAGGTCTTATATAGAAAGGTGTGTGGCTTTCCTAATCAAGTCAAATAAGTATAATCAAACACAGCTGGACTCAAAATGAAGGTGTAGAACCATCTCAAAGAATATCAGAAGAAATGGACAGCACCTGAGTTAATATGAGTGTCACAGCAAAGGGTCTGAATACTTAGGACATGTGATATTTCAGTTTTTCTTTTTAATAAATCTGCAAAAAATTTCAACAATTCTGTGTTTTTCTGTAAATATGGGGTGCTGTGGGTACATTGAGGGAAAAAAATTAACTTAAATGGATTTTAGAAAGTGGCTGCAATATAACAAAGAGTGAAAACTGTAAGGGGGTCTGAACTTCTGTATGTATGTGTGTGTGTGTTATATATATATATATATAGAAGTTTATTATTAATATATTGTAACTTCATAGTGTTGGTCGGAATTTCCGAGTCATTAGCAGTATGATTAGGATCAACTTTCAACTGGGTAAAGCTTGGACCTCCACCGGTTTTGTAAAGCTTTGGTCACTTTATGAATTGGATGCTTACACATTAATCTTATTCAACCAATATTTTCTTCCATTTAATGCAAGGTCACAGACATTTTGATTCCAAAGGATACCACATTGTCCAATATTACAAGGCTGGCATTATTTGCCAGTGGTTCGGATTTATTATTTTATTATTATATTATCAAGGATAAAAAAATATTTACTTTTTTTTAATCTATTTTAAGTTTCTACCCAATAAAATATTTTACAGCTTGGAATAAACAGGAAAAAAACCATGATCCGCAGCACAAAAAATAGTCGTTCGTTTGACTTGTCTTTTGTTATTTTATTTTACATTAATCACCAGCAGGACAAAACACAAATGTTTCAGCTCAAGGCCTTCTTCAGTGCGTTGAATAATACAGTCCCTCCACCCAATTTTTAAATCATCAATTATATTGACATCATCATTCATCTGCAAATGTTATATTTATTTATAACATATGGCCATGGATTTTATTATATTACATGACTTTTCCAGGTTTAGAAATAACACCTCAAAATTAGGCTACCTTACACGTTTTTAGACCATGGGAACCATGGTTCTTCAAAGAAAAATGGGTGCATTAAAACAAGAGTTTTCATATATTTGATTGATTGGGTAATGCTTGTTTTGTCTTTGCTGAGGCCCCCTGGTTCAGAACCAGTGATTAAATGGGGTTATATCAGAATTGATCAAATAATCCTTAATCTTTTAGGATAAACTCTGTGTGTAATGTCTCCCACTCTCCATATCTCTCCAAAGGATCCCAGTGGTAGGAAAGAGTGGCTAGAGTTTCTTCCCGGTTTCCCTGATGATTCAGTATTGAAGAATGGGGGCGTTAAGAACAATTTGACATGACTACAAACCCGAAAACATTTGAGCAGATCCTGAGAAAGGCACTGTTGCTTGTGTCTTAAAGGCGCAGCAGCAAAACCGAACTGTGTAAGGCTCAGAGAAAGTGAGCAAAACGCTCATGGGAATACTAAAATATGGCTCTCTTTGGCATGCAAATATATGCATGTGTGTGTTTATGTGTATGTATGTATGTGTGTGTATATATATAAAAAATTAAAGCAAATTACCTCTTTAAATAGCAATCAATTTGTGTCAGAATTGACTGTTTAAGTCTAGTGTAATGTAAGGTACACATACCTTTCTCAGTGTTCAAATCTGTGTGCCGCTTATAAACTTGCCTGAGGTGTGAAAACGACCCGTGTTGTCACCTAACAAGAAATGTTTAACTCCGTCAACAGCTAGTTTGTGCTTTATGGTGATCCTCCTTTTTAATCAGGAAGTTGTTTCCTCTGGTCTTTGGGCACATAAAAGCAATGTGCTTCTAGTTTGCTTTCCTTAAATTGTTGCCTCTCATTTCATATGCGTCAGTGGGGTTTGGCTAACATACCGTTGGACCCACTCTTGGTTTGTGAAACAGTCATAAGAAATCCACAGACCTGCTCGTTCTCTTTACTTGGACCCTCCAGACATTATTCTCGGCTCCGTGTTAGCGCCTGTGAAGGAGGCTTAATGAAACGTGAGCCACAACAAACTGTCCCTGACGTCATGCACGTCTGTGTTCACAGCAGATGGTGAAGTGCTTGTGTGTTTATAGAACTTTCCTCTCTTGAGAGTAATTATGGCACTTCGATGGTGTTACATTTTGAAGACACGTCCTCTCAATCCTTTAAACTTAAAGCAGGTTACTGGTATGATGTTGTGGAAACAATCACATTAGAGCTTTAGTCATTCATTCGTTCCGTCAATAATTCATGCATGTGGTTGCTCATTCTCTGATTGGTCATGTTTGGTCGAAACTCCACTTCCATTGTTATTGTTACAGAGGTCTTCTGTGGAACTTGAACTTCTATGTCAGTTTAAAGGAACACTCCACTATTTTTGAAAATAGGCTAATTTTTCAACTCCCTTAGAGTTAAACAGTTGAGTTTTACCTTTTCGAATCCATTCAGCCGATCTCCGGGTCTGGTGGTAGCACTTTTAGCTGTAGCTTAGCATAGATCATTGAATCTGATTAGACCGTTAGCATCTCGCTCAAAAATGCCCAAATGTGACTCTTCTGTAGTTACATCGTGTACCAAGACCGACGGAAAATGAAAAGTTGTGATTTTCTAGGCTGATATGGCTAGGAATTATACTCTCATTCCGGCGTAATAATCAAAGAACTTTGTTGCCGTACCATGCAGCAGGTGCAATGATATTACGCAGGGCCTGATAATTACGCCGGAATGAGAGTATAGTTCCTAGCCAGTGCGGGAATGAGGGACGTCAGAGGTGAAGATAAGGCAGGCACCAAAATAGAGTTAGCCTTAATGAAAACCCAGTCCAGAGCATTCAGAACCTCAGACTGGGCAGAAGGTTCACCTTCCAAGTTCCAACAGGACAATGACCCTAAGCACACAGCAAGAGTGGCTTATAGACAACTCTGTGAATGTCCTTGAGTGGCCCAGCCAGAGCATGAGCTTGAACCCAGTCAAATAATTCTGGAGAAACTTGAAAATGTGCATTTTCTCCCATCCAACCTAACAGAGCTTGAGCGGTGAAGAGGTGAGGAGAAGAATGGCGGATAATTGCCAAATGATGATGATCAAAGCTTGTCACATCAAACAAAAAAGACTTGAGACTGAAAAGGCTAAAAGCTAAATATTTAGTAAGGGTTGCATTATTACGCAGGTACTTATTTCAGTTTTATTTTTAATAAATTTACGAAGTTGTGACAATTCTGTTTTTGCTTTGTCAGTATGGAGTGTAGATTTATGTGGAAAAAAGTAATTTAAAGCAGTTTAACATAAGGCAGCAACATAACAAAATGTGAATAAATGAATGGGGTATGAATACTTTCGCAAGGCACTGTGTATTTTAGATATGTTCAGTATGATGTGCATCATTTTCTATATTTCTCTCAGGTGTTGGTGCTGCCACTTCAGGTAAGCTCACCTTTATGGTTGGTGGGCCAGAGGAGGAGTTCAATGCAGCCAAGGAGCTTCTGAGCTGTATGGGTGCTAATGTGGTGTACTGTGGCCAAGTTGGCACCGGACAGGTATAAATAGGATGTCTTTAAGAATATAGTGCCATTCTTAGAAAGGTTCTGATTTATTTCTGGTCATAATCTCTCTCTATTCCTTTTTTGTAGGCAGCTAAAATCTGCAACAATATGCTGTTGGCCATTGGGATGATTGGAACAGCGGAGACCATGAATTTGGGAATCAGGTGCAGGGCACAGTTGAATTACTTAAAGAAGCAGTTCACCCAACAATGAAAATTTGCTAAAAGAGTTACTCGCCCTCAGGCCATCTAAGATGTAGATTAGTTTTTCTCTTCAGAAGAGATTTGGAGAAATGTAGCATCACTTGCTCCCCAATGGGTGCCGTCAGAATGAGAGTCCAAACAATTAATAAAAACATCACAATAATTCACAAGTAATCCACATGACGCTAGTCCATAAATGAATGTCTTGTAAAGTGAAAAGCTGCGTGTTTGTAAGAAACAAGTCAATTATTAAGGCGTTTTAACTCTAAACTGTCACTTCTAGCCAAAATACGAGTACTTTTTCCAAATCTGTTCTGATGAAGAAACAAACTCATCTACATCTTAGATGGCCTAGGTTAAGTAAATTTTCAGCAAAAACTATGATACAGATGATTAAATGATACAACTGTCTTGTTACATTTACTTTTTCTACAGATTAGGGCTTGACCCGAAACTTCTGGCAAAGATCTTGAACATGAGCTCTGGCCGCTGCTGGTCGAGTGACACATACAACCCTGTCCCGGGAGTGATGGAGGGAGTGCCCTCAGCAAACAACTACCAGGGTGGCTTCGGAACTACACTAATGGCCAAGGTGTGCTTTGTCGTCTTTACATTTGTTTCTACCATTCTACCATGGTCTTCCTCTAGGCCATTATTATAATTATTATAGAAGCATGTTATATAGATTAGGAATAAATTACTAACACAATGGTAAACTAATAACCTAAATAGTTGATTAGTGAAGTCTAGTCTATTTTCCCACTTTTTATACTGGTGGTCAAACATTTGGAATAAAGAGTGATGTTTGAGAAATCTCAAAAATGGTGGTAATGTTCATCTTTTTTATTTTTTTTACAATGTGAATATATTTTCCTGTGATGGCAAAGCTGAAATTTGAATATGCTGATTTCCTTGTCAATAAACATTTATTATGTACTGCACCACTGATACATTCCAACAATAGGATAGAGTCATCCTTTTCCACTGTTGTTAAACATTGTGGGGGGGTTTTAAAACTGCATGTTACGTTCGTAATGGTCTACTTTAAAATTGCCTCGAGCCCCTCTATTCTGTTCGAACTAGCCTAATTTTGTTTTTTTTTTTGTTTTTTTTTGTTTTTTTTTTTTTTTTTTTTATGCAAAAATGCAGTAAGAGATATGCATAACTGCAAATTTGAAAAATTAATGACATTTACTGCAATTTATCCTCAGGATCTGGGACTTGCTCAGAATACAGCAACTAACACAAAGACACCAGTGCCGTTGGGCTCTCTGGCCCATCAGATTTACCGTATGATGTGCGCACGCGGCTACGCCAGCAAAGACTTCTCATCTGTCTTCCAGTTCCTTCGAGAAGAGGAGGGCCAGTAGAAGGCAACACTCTGCCCCTTCTGCAGCCTTACCCAGCACTGCCTGCCTTTCACACGACCTGACATGCAAAAATTTGACCCAACTATGTGATTTCATTGGCATGCATGTGCTGGGAGCCATACATGAGTGAGAGAGTGAATGAATACATATGTAGATTGGATGATAGTGGGAAAGATGTGTGTTTATTTTGTTAGTGTGTGTAGCATTTGAGGCTGTGAGTTTCTGTTGTAATCATGTTACTTTTGTGGGCCCACTCATGTACAATTGGTAATCCACCAATCAGTTGATAAGATGCTGTGAATTTAATGTTTGTTCTGATTTTTTTTTCTTGCCTTCGTTGGTGTTCTGCAGGCTAACGAAAGATTACAAATGTATCATTTCATTCTCACCAACCACAAACACGCAAGACTCAGATCAGCCATTACACTCCATTTCTTTTCAAATGTACAATTTTAGTTTTTGTGTCCTTCATGTATCTGTTGAGTCAAATTTGCTGTTAATGATGTTGGATCTACATGTTGTATGATTAAACACCTGGAAATTAAAGCAGGAAATATCTGTATCTTTGATGTTAGGACATCAAATGTGCGTATTGATACACGTTTATATAATACTTATTAAATTGTACATAATCCTGGAAAATGAAGTGGTATTGTCAGGGTACTAAACCAGGTTTACAATCCTATAGGTAATCCTGATGAATGCGGTTAACCAGTTAATGATGCAACACGGCACATATTTTTACCTGGTCTCCTCCCTCTTTTCAAGGTCACACAGTGGAATGTTTTTTGATGCTTCTTTATGAAGCCTCACCTTGAGTTCAGTGGCATGTAACATGCACAATAAACATGAGTCATCTACAAATCTTTTACACATCAAGGAAATTATATTTTAGTTTCATGTTCTCATTGTTAGATGGGTGGGGATAATTCGCCCACAAATAATAATTCTGTCATTATTTACTCCTATGTTGTCCAAAGCGGTTTTTTCTTGTAGAACACAAAAGATCTTTCGAAGAAAGTTTAGAAAGTGTTTTTTATCTGTACAATGCAAGTCGATGTGGATCAAAACAACATTAGACCCCAATTACTTCAATTGAATGGACAAAAAACACAAAATATGTGACCCTGGACCACAAAACCAGTCTTAAGTTGCATGGGTATATTTGTAGCAATAACCCAAAATACATTGTATGGGTCAAAATTATCAATTTTTCTTTTATGCCAAAAATTTGGATATTAAATAAAGATCATGTTCCATGAAGCTATTTTGTAAATTTCCTACCGTAAATATATCAAAACTTCATTTTTGATTAGTAATATGCATTGTTAAGAACTTCATTTGGACAACTTTAAAGGCGATTTTCTCAATATTTTCATTTTTTTGGCGCCCTCAGATTCCAGATTTTCAAATAGTTGTATCTCTGCCAAATATTGTCCTATCCTAACAAACCATACATCAATGGAAAGTTTATTTATTCAGCTTTCAGATGTTGTACAAATCTCAATTTCAAAAAATTGACCCTTATGATTGGTTTTGTGGTCCAGGGTCACATGTCTTATTGGATTCATCTGAAAGAAGAAAGTCATATACACTTAGGTGGCTTTGAGGTTAGGTAAAATCAGGGGTATCTGGGTGAACTATCCCTTTTAAAGCTTTGAAATACATGGGTAAAATTGTAATGTAGTGGCAAATCATATTTTGTGGTCCAGGGTCACATATCATCTTTGATTCTAAAGAAGAAATGCATACTCGTTTGGAATGGCATGAGGGTGAGAAGATGCTAACAGATATTTCAAGATCAGGAACCCTTTAAAAATGATATTCAAGCAATCATAAATATATAATTTCCTCTGTTTGGGTGCCCCAGCTTGCTTAGGTCACAGTTCCATGAAGCTAATGATACAGTCAAGATACATATTGTGAGGAACGTGATCAGGTTTGTCTTCATGACCTTCACTTCTCACTTTCTCTCTATTTTCCTTTCCCCCGAATTCTCCCCTCAGAACTTTGCATTGCTCCTTCATCTTCTCTCATTGTCTTTCGCCTCTTCTTGTCACACTCACTTTTGCTCACCTTGTTTCCAAAACGAGGGAAAAAGCAGTCAGCGGTATGTTTCTGATCTACTCACCAAAGAGCCACAGAGAGGCCATAATGCTAGAGGTCACATGATCACAGGACAAAGCCATAAAAAGTCCATTAAGCATGGAGGCCTAAGTGCTGTGTTGTTATCTAGTTGGCAGGTCTTACAAACAGAGGACCATGGGGTAGTTAGACTTCAGACAGCCCAAAACCCGGAATCCCATTCCGGTTTCACCCATTTAAAGCATCACGTTCTCTGGTCCCTCTGGTCATTGAGAAAAAATCTTTTCTCAGAGGTAAAGATTTTCTAGACCGAAAAATTTACCTTAATTGTCCTTTTTATTCTGTGTATTCTAGTTTCTAAAACTATCCAACGGATGGGAACTCTTATATGTTACATCTGTGTGATCTCAGCGTAATTTAACATCGTTAAGTTTGCGCATTCTTTATGTAATTGTAATTATATTGTAATTTCTTCCAGGTTATTATTTCTGAAATGATCAATTGCTAAAATAGACAAGACATCCTATTCAAAGTCAATCTGTTGCTGCGTCTTGCTCCGTGATCTACGAGTTAACTCTCTCAAATTCTATTTAATGAATTGTTTGATTTGATTTTTCATTTGACAGAAATAAGAACAGTAAGTTTAATGTTTTATTTAATTGTATGGACCTTGACACGAGCACCAGGTGTGGTCGAAATAGGATGTGTCCTACTACTTGGATTTTGAGTATGGTGTAATGTGGCTGTTAGGTTTAACTACTTGAAATACAGCATGCCATCTGAGACCTCTGGATTCCCAGAACAGAAAGTTTTGATAACTCAGAAAATAGAAACACGATATAGATATTTGGCTGAGAAGTCCGGTGTTTATTCTAAATAACTATGGGACCATCGATCCCACTCGTTGCATTTACATTTATCCAAATAAGCTTATTTTATTATTTTCACACATGGTTTATTTAAAAATCATTTATAGAAATCATTTTACTTGTTAATTGAGTACTGAGACCAGAGACTGAGACTGGGACTAAAAAACGGGGACCAAACTTTTGTTTAAAAAGAAAAATGTTTCAAAAATGTCTGTTAGAAAGTTCTTTCATTGATCACTTTTCCAACACTTTGTCTTCAAAAACGTTTTATTTAGGATAAGCCTAATTAATATTTACGTCAGTGGAATTTATTGTATCTTATAATGCCTGGCAATTAAAAGAGTAAAATCCAAAATATTTAGTCTTCGCTTTTCGCTGCAATGTTCATATATAACACACATAACAGAAAAATAGTCTTTCAGTCAAACTGTTTGGTTTCAGAGAAAGAGAGTTATGCCTATGACAAATGTTTGGACTTTGAATCATGATGTGCCAATAAAACAATTTCTTCCACATTTTATTAAAACATTAACTAAGGTAATGCGATCTTTGCTTATAGGTAAAACAGACCAAATAGATTATAAATATATATATATATTCTCTTTTTAATGGTTGGGGTTAACATTTCATTCATGGTTGCATAATAAAGGTGGTTGGAGATATTTGATCAGCACTGAGAGTAAACGGAGCAATGATTCCACAATAACTAATAACTAATAAATACTGGACATCGCGTTTCTGCTTTAAACCATAGAAGTTGTGACATTTATGAAACATCTGCATTTAGGTTAATACAGTTTTATTCCAGCAACAATAACCTCGAAAAAACGTAGTACTCCAAATTAATTTCAAAACTATTTAGGCCTATATCTGCGAATAATGTCAGAAAGGAGACATAGCCTATTTCAATATGATTTCATTTGAATTGTGTAAGCATAGGGTGAAGGCGATATATATACATTGTTCTCAAAAGCTATTAGATTACTGAATTAATTCGATTTTTCGTGCATTACAAAGATTTTTAATAATTATTGATATTAATAGGCTATTATATGGACTCTGGTCATACGCATGCACAAGACCCATGCCGTTAGAATATATATATATATATATATATATATGAACATTTATATATGTAAATTTCTGAACATTTTAAAAGATGTTTACCCAAAACTGTGTCAAACAGCGTCAAACGAATAAATCAATTGGAAAGTAATTATAGCCATAGTAGTTTCAAACTACAATTTTATTTACATTTGCAAACAAAAGCATGCTACATGTCCGCAATATCAAGTATGTGTCTGAAATGAAGTGCATCTAAAGCCTACTGTGCAATCTTCTAACGTAATGCACAAAATAGGGTCTCAAGGCTTCGTGCCTCTCAAATATTTACTTCTATTAGCCTACATAGCCCACAGCAGCCCCTACAACTTTCTCTTCATTGGTTTTCGTGAGTGTATGTGGAAAACAAGATGAGTAAAACTGCCTCGTTCCGAATCTGAACCTGAAATTGAATGAACTCTATACATTTCACTCAGTTCCAGTCCTTTGCTCTGTTTTTGAGAGGTTATTAGAGCCAAGCTTCGCTGTACCTTTTTTTTGTTGGTGGTTGAAACCGTTAGGCTACATAAAGTCTTATTTCAGTCCATTCAAATTACAGACACATTTACAAATTTTTTTTTGCTATCCACATATTTATTTGAATTATCCTTAACATCACCATTAATATGCTCTGTGAATTTGTAAATGTAAAATAGCATACCTATATTAAATGGTCCACATTTGGCCTGCTCACAAGAGGGGCTTAAGGGCTAAAGTAGTAGTCTAAAAACAGCACGACGGTTTTAGTCAAATCTTGAGGAAACGGTTGATTTTTAATGTTGAGGAATGAAGTAGCCTATGAACGGGCGCCTCTTTTATCTTCGAGATCAATTTAAAAATGCATTGGATCTTCTGGATGGTGCACCAACAATTCTGGCATCCGTCGGTTCACATGCTGACTTCGTGTTTTACACAGCTCGGCTGTTGTGAGAGGGTCGAACAACGCTGAAAGTTAATAGCTCAAGAAACCTTAAAAAGATCAAATAGGGACTTGGCGCCTAACATGGCCGTGTTTGCACGCCACCAGCGAGCTTATTTCCTGTGTATACTCTGCTGGATAGTGAGCCTATAGCCTACAAACGGCTTAAACTAAAAATGACATGATTCTTGAACAGCACTGTAGTTTATTAGTTTATCATTCCTCGGTGTGTGCATATAATAATAATAATAATAATAATAATAATAATAACAAAACGTGATTTTGAAGAAAACATTATTTGACATATTAAATATATCTCATCTATCTTAAGTGGCTGATATTATTCAACATTAAAGTGACAGTTTGTGAGCTATAGATAAGGGACGCGGTGTTTCTCAGATATTGGTCGAAATATTAATGTCTGTTTTAAAGAATCATTCCAAAACGAAGGAGAATTATTCATTTAACTGCAATATGAAACGTACACATTTTGTGTTTGAAGTGATTAGGCTGTATTTCATTAGAAATGAGCATTTTTTAACCATGTATGTCATGGTGTAAGCTACGATATCCTCGTATATGCTACTCATAGCCGCTCATCCCGTGTGCTACTTTCAGAACAATAAAACTGACTTGAAATAAGATTGAAATAAATGTAATTATTTTTTAATGCATCCTATTACATTTTTATACAAGCACACTAAATACACTCCTACTAGATAAGAATATTTAGGCTATCTTTAAATAGCCTAACGTTTATTATTATACAAATAATGCAGTCTCAATATTAGGTATCTTTAGCTTCTAGCTATAATTCCAGCAGTGCCAGACCTCTGTGCCAACACATCAGATAACCAAAGCTGTAATGAAAATACTGATCAAAAGACGTTCTGTGGCATCACAAGCAATACCTTTGTGCTCCTGCTTACAATGAACCCGGAGATTTCCTGCCAGACTGTCCAGCCTTCAGTGACAACAAGGGCCCTGGCTGGACTGCAACTTTCACCTTGACCTTGGCCTCCAGCCCTGTGTAACTCATATGTTGAACGAGTCTTGCCAAATCGTGGGCTGGATTTCTAGACGTATAGAGTAATAAACTGGTGGTCATTTTCATAAAGTGTGATTTGTTATTTGACAATTTCATGGGCTCGAAATGGTCGATTGTATTACAGAGGCGGCTCACTGTAGCTGTGCAAAATTGTGTAGAGTAAAAAACACACAAAGAAAATAGCCACTTTAAGACTTTTTGGTTCCTTATTTAATTTTCACATCATCAGATGACTTGGAAGACAATAACAAACAATGCTTTTCCCAAAAAATCAGCATGCTATGATGTAAGGTGAGATTGAAACGCCACCAGATTTAAAAAAATGTCAAGCAGACCGCGTTAGCTTTTTTATTACTGTTAATTGTTTTTAATAGTATATGAGAATATGATATTTACGAATGTTCAATAATCTTACAGATAAAGGCTATAGGCTACTTATATAGGAAGGTGCGTAATACTAGTCCCATTGCGCAAATGGAATGGCACTTGGTTTCCACTTAAGCATAAAGCTTATCGCCAGAATCTTTATAGCTATTTTTGACCAAATCCCTCCACTTTGTTTCAGTTCAGTGCAGTATGTTTGTCTTGGTAGATCGGTGTTATCTCCAGTTTAGACGTTTATCAGCCTCTTTGCATATCACGTGCCTCCGCTCGTCCAATAATAGTTGGATCTTGACGTACACGGGACGCATGGGTATCTGTTACTCCTCTGATCCACTGCTTCCCTTTCAGTCTTGGGGAATTCTAAAAGAGCTGGTAGGCTCCATGTAGGGCGTGCTATGACAGCGTCTTTACTCCTCCATTCCCGCTGGATTGACCCGGTGATGTTTGTCTATGACAACGGCTTGGATGATATGAGCAAAAACATGGAAGGATTTGTGGGAGGCAATTTCGCTGCTAGCCAGAGCAGGAACCTTATTGCCCACCCGTCTTCTTTGGCCCCGAGCACAACCTACACGTCGAGTGAGGTGCCAGGATCGGGCATGGGGGAGCCTGTCAAACAATGCAGTCCGTGTTCAGCCGTACAGAATTCTCCCAGTGCTTCTTTGCCCTATGGATATTTTGGTGGTAGTTACTACCAGTGTAGGATGCCCAAGTCCTGCACGCAGCCCACCTCCTATGGGGAAAAATACATGGACACGTCTGTTTCTGGAGAGGAGTTCCCTTCTCGTGCTAAGGAATTTGCTTTCTACCAGGGTTACCCGTCTGGCCCTTACCAGCCTGTACCGAGTTATCTTGACGTGCCAGTCGTACCTGCGCTTAGCACCCATGCGGAACCCAGACACGAGTCTCTTCTGCCGGTTGAAACGTACCAGCCCTGGGCAATCACGAACGGATGGAGCAGTCCGGTGTACTGCCCGAAAGATCAAACGCACTCAAACACCTTATGGAAATCGTCTATTCAAGGTAATAAAAAAACAAAATCTGCTTTAATATCTGGGGGAAAAAATATCCCACGCACTATGGATTTAAGTAAAAATCGAAGTGAACATAAAATTGATCTTTAGGCCTAATAGCAAGATTATATAATCATTTAAAGTGACATTACGCCGTGCATTTTGTATTCTCACTACTTCTCAAGATTGCAAATAGTTTTTATGTTAATATTTTACTCGACGTTTGTATACTGCTTTAAAGACATATCATTGTGTTTTTATTTTCTGGTTTATTATTTGACATTTCTGACATGAACATCTATTTTTTTTACTTACTAATTATGCATTTGCAACCAACCTTCTTTTGGTTTTGATCTGACCCCTAGACACTGTGTCGGGTACCGATGGAGCCTCAGTGCGTCGAGGGAGAAAGAAGCGGGTTCCCTACACCAAGGTTCAATTGAAGGACCTAGAACGAGAATATGCCACAAATAAATTCATTACTAAGGACAAACGAAGAAGGATATCTGCTCACACAAACCTGACCGAGCGACAAGTGACCATCTGGTTTCAAAACAGGCGGGTGAAAGAGAAGAAAGTGGTCAACAAGTACAAGGGCATCAGTTAGGGTCTGAAAGAATGAAAAACTGAAATACCAAAGGGGTGTAAATGGAAGGACCTTCAACATTATTTATTCTGAAATCCATTCCATCATCTGTTCCGCGTCAAGAAACTATGCGGAGATGCGCAGGAGGGAAAATGTGTATTTTGCATCCCTGTGTTACTACATATTGCCAAGACACTGACACTAATAAAAGGCGAAGACACTGCTCAAGAACTGTGTACCCATGTTCACCACTTCATTCTTTTTAATCTTTAATGTAGGCCCTATTTGACAGACGTGGGAGCAATGTAAATTGAATTTTTTCAACAACAAAAAAACAGTGAAGTAAACAGACAAAACCATGGCAATTCGTGTATTATTTTATATTTACACATCAAAAAACAACTGTACCTTTTTAGACTGTGGATTTGCATGCTATGCTAATTGTACACTGAATTTACCCCAAGCCGTGACAGTTTCTGTTTTGCCCTTTTCTTTTCTTTTTACCCCATACGCACGTTTGTAAATATAAAGTCGCTTCCAGTGCA
Organism: Sinocyclocheilus anophthalmus; assembly: GCA_018155175.1. Lineage (NCBI taxonomy): Eukaryota > Metazoa > Chordata > Actinopteri > Cypriniformes > Cyprinidae > Sinocyclocheilus > Sinocyclocheilus anophthalmus. The sequence goes on from JADLZN010011417.1 coordinate 421,624, forward strand.
CCTGCGAAATATAGTACAAATTCATTCATGTGTTACTGCAGAAAGTATGCAAATAAAACTCCCCATATTAAGTGATGTAGGCTAGGCTATTTCCATATTTGTATCTTTGTAATTATTACGAATGTCAACATTCTGCCCAAATATTGAACACAAATGCATAAACAATACAAATGTTCATCGCAAATGATCAATTTCTTTTTAATGTTTTGATTGAATTCAATTTACAGAAAAGAATGAGTTAAATAGAACGATAGGCTACCAGCTGCTAAGAACGAGTGAATAATGGCTGCAATATTGTGTTGAGCCAAATCACAGATGAGAAGTATTCTACAAGAACCCTTTTTCTTGAGCGTAACGGTGCTGCCATCTAGTGGCACATATATACTCTTAAAAATAAAGGTGCTTCACGATGCCATAGAACAGGGATCCTTAAATCTGGCCCACGAGATCCACTTTCCTGCAGAGTTTAGCTCTAACCCTAATCAAACACACCGGAGTATAATAATCAGTGTCTTCAGGATCATTAGAAAATCACAGGTAGGTGAGTTTGATCAGGGTTGGAGCTAAACTCTGCAGCGCATTGGCCCTCCAGGGTAAGATTTGAGGAACACTGCCATAGAAGAACCTTTTTGTCTAAATGGTTCCATAAAGAACCTTTAACATCTGAAGAACCTTTCTGTTTCACAAAAGGTTCTTTGTGGCGAAAGAAGGTTCTTCAGATTATAAAAAGGTAAGAAAGAGATGGTTCTTTAAAGAACCTTTGACTGAATGGTTCTTTGTGGAACCAAAAACGGTTCTTCTATGGCATCGCTTGAAGAACCTTTTGGAAGCACCTTTATTTTTAAGAGTGTATGTATTTGCCTTGACTTCCCGCAGTTGGGTCATTGTTCCTCATAGAAGTATTTAAGGAAAAACATCTGCAATACGAATACTAGATGTATGTGTTTGCGTTAATAAATAGCAAAGCACTTAAAAGTTTGTGTAATAATCAGTTTTCCGTAGCCTATTTTCAGTCATCTGATACAACGACAACTTGAGGATCGGATTCAAAAAGCAGGTAAAGTAGGGATACAAAAATCACGGTGTTTTGTGTGCTTTTTATTTATTTTGCCATGTAAATGAACCTACTTGAATATGAATCATATAGGCTAGTCAAAAATAAAAATTCGAACGAGAAAGAGGTGAGTGGAAGGCAGAGGAAAGCTACAGTCCGATATTAGTGGTAGGCTATTTATTTTCTTTTCCGTGAAGGATCTTCTTTACACCATGCTTAATTTATCCACGACCTAAATGCAGCTAAAACAGACTCCATATTTAGCTTTTAGAGGCTGATGCTCTCGGTCTGTTGTTTTGCTATGTAATTGCCATGTTGTGCCATGTCTTTCCGAAACAAAAATACAAAATAAGGTTTCAACCTTTTACTTCTATAATTTCAAATAATAAACATTTATAGTAGCTACACCCTAATTTAAAACAAACGAATGAACAAACAAACAGAAATCATGTCAATAGCCTATGTAAATAGCCTAACATCAAAACGTCTTATTGAAATCAACTACACAAAAATTAGAGACAACCAAATAACAAAATGGCAATAACAGTAACAAAAACAATAACAGAAACAAACAAAAACTTTACCTTTACAAAAACAGAAAACGGATAAACAGACGTAGAATTCATTCCTATAAAATGTGTGAAGGAAAATAGGTTAGTGACAGTTTCAAATTAATATATTTATTTAGGCTATATATTATTTGTTTAGAAACTTTGGAATAATATTATAATTTATTATAGTTTACTTACCTAACAAATGCATTTTCGAATGCATACTTTCGGTGTACATATACCAATTGCTCAAGTTAAATCCAAACCCAATGCCACTTAGACATCGGTTTTTAGTTATAACTAAGAATACAATAAATACTCGCACCAGAAATTAAATGCAATCCTAATAAATAATCCAGATTGTTACTTGGCGTTTTATTTTTGCATTTTCGAAATCAATTAAGACAACATTTTTAATCTAAAAAAAATTTAATAAAATAAAAAAACGATATCAACAGTTATTTGTTTGTACTATAGCCTACGTTTTTTTTTTTTTTACTTTCATCAATGATACAAGTGCATTTCAAATCAAATGATACATTTTAATCGTTACTGTTTCATTAACAATTGCCCGTTGACTCGGTTCTATTCTATACTATTCTACAAATGCATAAAATAACAAAACATATACATTTAGAGGGAATTTCCATTAGGAATAGTCTCAAATAAATGCTCACAGACTCTCTGTGTGTGGGATCTGAAGGCAGCCAATGAGCTATGGTCTCGAAAAACGTCTGAGCGGACGGAAAGTGTGGAGAGAAGCACAGATCTACATGGACGGGATTCACAGTTTGCGTTTCAGATCAATAAGCATTTCAATTTGGACTGTGCTGCCACCCAAAGGCACTAAAAGAAATAACATTTTATTAAACCAGCGGTTCTCCGTTTTGTTGACGGTCTGTGTAAATTACATTTAGATAGCCTACTTTGTGTAGCCTATTTTTGAGTGTATTGCTACATATGATCAACTTCAACTTATCAGTAAAATGAAACATGTGATGTTGATATGCTTTCGGATATGAAAGATACATTAGACTATTTTTGATATAAAACAAATATATAGGATGAACCCTGAACACAAATTAAGAGAGATATGAAACAGTAATATGCTTTCATTGCCTCCTTACTTTACCGCAATAACAAGCAACAACGACAACAAACCCATTGCTATTTTCCTCCATTTCTCATACGAGAAGCAACATTTCAACAAGGTGCTCGTCTCTAATTACTTTTGTAATTACTGCAGGCCTACCGCAGAAATAACTAGAATGTTTATCAATTCAGTCTCCATTTTGAAGGACATCTCGTGCAGAGTCTGAGTTTATACTCATTTTATATCACTCAAGATTTTATATAACTCTTTAGTGCACACAAAATTAGTATAAATTGTAATTAAAGGTTTGATTGTACCCTTTTGTTTACAGACGGAAAGTATATCTTAGTGTTTTAACAAAAAAAATAAATTTAGTAAACTAAAATTAAGGCGGGTTTAATAAATTAATGTTGTAGTATCAATGACATTAATTTATTAAACCTGCCTTCTCCCTAATTAATAGCCTAGGCATATTTAGATTATTATTTCAAGTCAAAAGATTAACTGAATCAGACGAAAGCGTGCTATGAAAGTGTTTTAACATTTCTTTTTGGCCTGTGTATTTGATCGCATTTATTCCCAGTGAAGGACACACAACGCCGTTCGTATCAACAGTTGTATTTGACTTGTTTGCTTTCCATGCAGGTCCGCACTTCTGATAAATTTGGTCTCATGTAAAAATATACAGTTCAGCGTGGCATCACCAAACTTTAGCGAGCAAGTGCAAGGCAAAGGTTGGGCTTAGAGTCGCTCGTCGCTCCCCTCAATGTGTCGGAGAGCAGAAAACCAAAAAGCAGTCATTTTTGGTAATATTGTTTTCTATATTTTTAATATTACATACAAACTCACCTACTAATAACACTCAAAACGCACAAAGACACATGCCATGTCCAAACCTATATTTTCAAAGAGCCGGTCCCACTTTATATGTAGTGGCCTTATGTACTTACATTTAAATTAATCATTTGGTACAATGCACTTATTGTGTACATACATGTTTTTACATTGTACTTATATATGTTTTTAATATCTGCATGTAATTACATCTGTAATTAATTTCTCTAATTACATTTATAATTACACTGTTGACCCATCCCTTAACCCACTCTTAAACCTACCCATACCACCAAACCTGTCCCTAACCTTACCCATATCCCACCTCAATAGCAGCAAAAGTGTTTTGCAATCATATGAACACAATAAGTACACTGTACTTATTTTTTGATGTAAGTACATTGTAGTTAATGGCACTTAATATAAAGTGGGACCCTAAGAGCCTTTATAATAAGCATCGTACGTCATTTCTATAAAGAAAAAAATGTAAAAGTGGGCCCTCAACTGCACTGCGTCAAAATGCAGCAAAAAGACAATCTAGGCCTATTAAATGCACCAAAGCGTATGAGGCCACTCGACAGTAATATCACATTTTCACATCAAAATGACATTGTCTTTTCTTTTCTTAATCACAAACAAATGTCTTCTATAAAAGCAAATTAAAAGCGGACTATATTCGATGAATGCCTTCTTTTTTAAATATAGACTCTTGCTACGATCAAGATTTAAAATGATTTTCATTTACAATCATAATAATAATACGTTTCTAGACGTCATTAAACGTGTAAAAGAATATATATAATTCAGTTTTTACAAATGAAAGATCTTTGCTATTTAAATAAGTCTAAACTTGTTTAAACGAATGGAATTAAAATGATTGTGGACTTAATTGCACGCCAAATAGAATTATGCTTGCAGCTTTATCGCTTTTACTACAACTGAACGCTTTACAATTTTAGAGAGCCTACTTGGGTTCAGTTTGGGAGAGAACAAATCCAAAGACAGCCTTTCAAAGTGGATTGAAAAAATCCTCTAACACAGAACAAATTTCATTTGTTCTTAGTAGTATGAAGTGATGACAAATTGGCTTGGACTGTACCAATTACTGTGCTTCTCAAGAAACAAGTGCTAACTTGATCCAGTGCGAAAAATGATCGGTCCTTTGCCCAATTCATTCCCTAATTCGGGTGAGCCGAAAACAATACTAAAGAAAATGCCAAAGTTTCGTGCAATATTTCAGTAGGCTAACTCTTCTTAAACCTCATCCGGGGCGCTGTTTGGGCTATTTGCAAACTACCACTTACAAAGTGGTGACCCTCACCCTTCCCCGAACTTGAGATCTTGTTCTCAAACTCTTAAACATGCCAGAACTCAATGTAAAGTTGAATCTGTTTATTTGTAGAGTCATACAACGAAGTTCAGAATACAGTTACAGTTCAGAAACGCTGCAGTGAATGCCATCTTCTATTATAACATATAATTGTAATAATAAAAATAATACAGACCAAACATGCATGATAACCTTCTATCTACACGTGCATTCGATCTTATGGTTTTAAACCTGGAAGATGTGCTAAAAGCATCACTCTCACCCGATACAACGCATGGGCCGTTGTCTCTCGTTAATATACTGTTACCCGTGACTTCAGGTCTCATTGAAGTTCACGAATTCCAAGTAGGTGGCGTCTCATGATCACTCTCCGACGGCCATGGCTTGTCTGAGCTGACAATGGCTGGAGGAAGATACCAAGAACACCATAAAACCACGTCTGTCCTGGACTGGTTTTAGTTTTCATTGCCTCCCAGCGCAAGATTACTCATTAAAAGCCCTAATATTGACAATATTGATAAAGGAAATTTAAACCAATCTCCCAAACAGCTCGTTTTCGTTGCTGAACATGGCAGCCGGTAATTGGGACTATATTCTTTTTTTGAGCAATCTTCTTTTTTATTTTCTCTCTTTTTTCTTTCTTCATAAATGTTAGCATTTAGGACTTCTCGGCCATTGTTCACGGTTTAATCCAAAGGAATTCTGCGGGGGGCACAGTCCAAGTTAAAACTTTATGGGCCTCAACTGTGTTTTCAAGCCGCTTCACTTCATGACTCCAGTGCCCAACCCGGGCAAATTCTGCCTTTTGTCTTGCCTAACTACATACATGAAAAGATTTTTGGCAAGCGAAAAAAAGTTTGAGCAATTTTGCACATGAGAATGTAAATGTACCCTTATGGTAACTGTATTTTTTAATGAACACTGTATGTGAGGGGGGAAAAACATAACCTACGATGCATGTTTGACGCAAATGGTGCTCCAAACAAGAGAGGCTTGTTGAAAGTCATGAAAGAAGTGCACTATATTCATATTCTGTAATTAATTAAATGAGTTTGTAGTCATACTAACATTACAACACATATTAATACTAAAACTACCCAAATCGTATATTTACGCAATTATAATATAGCTCATTTGTAAGCGCCTTTTGTCAAATTCATTATTATTTTGCGCTTTAACATTTATTTGTGACTACACTTCAAACTGTGGTTTTGTGTTTTATTTGAACACACAGGCAAACAACGTTTTCAAACAAAACCATGAGTAAAAGTGTACTATATTCCTATGCCAACTGGTCGAAGGGTATTCCACGTTTAAAATAATTCTGAACTGATTATCGTGAAAGAAAACCAAATATATGAAGCTAGAAGCTTAATTCGATTTCAATTCCAACACACGCAATAACATTACGTTCGAGAGTTTATTAGCCTACATGCAACTATCAATTAACAAAGAGCATCACTTGAGAATTGAAATTGTAAGTATGCATCACTGCGAAAGTGCCTCTTATGTTTCTTCCTGTCAGCTTTATTTTGAAGACTGTAGACAACAGCGAGAAAAAGGATAGAGAGTTACAGCGACACGAGATGTCTGTGACTTAATAGAACGAATCCATAAACATCAGAAACCCTGGTTACTAAGGCGCGTTGGCTGTTAAGCATGCGGATGGGTTTCTCTCCAGCAATCCAAAGTGTCAACATAACCAACTGTGGTCCACTGCAAGCACACGTTCATCAATGAAAAGTATCGCTCACTTCTCGACTTGAACATTTGCACATGCTGGCATAAAATATTCTAAGAGGTGCATGTCAATTTCTGCCCTTGGTCACATGACTGGCGCTCTCTGGAATGGATGGAGATGGATCTCCACGTCAGCTCACGTCTCAAAATTTCTACTCGGCGGATCTGCTTCAAAGCCACTGAAGCTGAAGCAGTCCTGTACTACGATGCGAGGCAGTACTATGGTTGTGGCGTGCCCAACCAAATGTCATGATGGATTTTGATGAGCGGGTACCCGTTGGGTCTAACATGTATTTGCCCGGCTGTACTTATTACGTGTCTGGAACGGAATTTTCCAGCCTTCCTCCTTTTCTGCCCCAGACCCCGTCTTCGTGCCCCATGACATACTCCTACTCCACGTCCAGTTTGCCACAAGTTCAGGGCGTTAGAGAGGTATCTTTCAGGGACTATGCCATTGACACGTCCAGTAAGTGGCACTCCAGGGGCAATCTGCCACACTGCTACGCGACCGAAGACATGGTGCACAGGGACTGCCTGTCCAATCCTGGAACTCTGGGGGACATGTTATCGAAAAACAACTCGGTTCTTTACCACTCCAACACGAGCCACACGTCCAACACGTATGGCAGCGTAGGGAGGAACGGAGTGCTTCCCCAAGCATTTGACCAGTTTTTCGAGACCTCCTACGGGAACGTAGAAAATCAGCCGAGCGAGCACCCGGTGGACAGAGCAGCCAGCAAGGCGCCTGCACCCGCGGAAAGAGGCAGCGACAGCTGTCGGGGAGCAGATGAGACGGAGCGCTGTGAAGAGACGAGCAGCCCAGAGCCATCTTCCGGTAACAAAGAAGAGAAATTCAGCGGCAGCAGTAGTACGTATTAAAGCAGTTGTGTGAGAACGTTTCTGATGTAACGCGCTGTTGTTAAAGGTTTTATAAGCTGTTTTATAAGCATATAAGGTTTATAGAGGGCCCTGTATATTTACCCTAACAAAACTTTGTTATAAACGCAAGATCACGTGCTCGAAATTGAAATTGGCCGTGAATGATAGGCCATTTCCCTTTGAGTCTTCAAAAGTATGCATTCCAGCCTTCATTGCAGTTTGGACTTTTTGTTAACGCAGAGTTATTTGAGATAATTGAAATCCTTAGCTTATTCATCGCCTCTGAATGCATGTTGTACAACAGGGAATTTAAAGAGCATTTTTCTTAGGGATTGATATGGAGTTTCTGGTAAATATCAACTGATACATCTTTTCAGTTTTTCTTACGTGGCTATTTAAAAAAAATTTTTTTTTGAAGTTATGCATATGACATATTAATCTCCATTATAAGTTATTCATTATCAAACGACCCTGGACGAGTGTGTTGTTGCAAAACTTGATATTTCATTCATTTAAGGGCTAATTGTATAATGTGTTATTACTGATTTATCGTTTAATTAATTAATTACATTTAGATAAAAAAAAAAAAAAAAAAAAAAAAAAAAAAAAAAAAAATCACAGTTTATGCCTAATTTTAGAAACGGCAATCGGGTGAATTAAGTTGTCTCTGCTGTATTAATTGAATGAGATTGTATATGATTTCTACACTCTAAAAAATGCTGGGTTGTTTCAACCCAACTTTGGGTCAAATATGGACTAACCCAAGTTTTGGGTTAAAAACTTTATGTAAAACTTTAACCCAAAAGTTGGTTTAGTCCATATTTGCCCCAAAGTTGGGTTGAAACAAACCAGCATTTTTTAGAGTGTATATTATATACGTTCTGTCAATAATAATTAAAGTCTCGTTCTTTTAAATTTCAGATGGACATGAAACACGGAAAAGCTGTGTCCTTACACAAAATATCAGATCAGAGAGCTGGAGAGAGAATTTTTCTTCAGTGTTTACATCAACAAAGAAAAAAGGCTACAGCTTTCCAGAATGCTCAACCTCACCGACCGTCAGGTCAAAATATGGTTTCAAAACAGAAGAATGAAAGAAAAAAAACTAAACAGAGACCGTTTGCAGTATTACACCACGAACCCTTTGCTTTAGATTGCCCATTGCTGAGAAATCATTTAGGCGAGATGGTTCATTTCAAGTTGGATGCACATTCCGGTTCCCAGAGGCTGCTGCGAGACGATATGTGACCTCCATTCCTCTGAGAGACTTTTTCATCGTGTAAACATACATTTATATGATCAGTATACCGTTTGAAATTAAAATTATTGTTATTATTATTATATTATTATTATTATTATTACTACTTGTATTGTCATTTGTTATTATTATTTTCCAATTCTACACAGACTATTCAGTTTACAGGGATTTTATTTTTGTTATTACTATTATCTGACCAAGATCTGTACTTTTCGCATATGTCATATAGCAGTGGCTATATTCTTGAAATCTATTATGGTGGGGGGAAAATGTTGGGGAGGGCGAGATATAAATACTAGTGGAAAAGAAGGTGGTTAATAATCTGTTAAATACAGTTCCTTAATTGTGGTTTATATGATTAGACTTTGTTTTATTGAATAACGCACATTTCTTGAATATAGCCTCAGCTTATTGAGAACTAAATGCATCACGCGCGCTATATTCTCTGATACTTGAATTGTGTGGACTTAAAGTGTATATTTGATATTAGGTGTCTTTACTGCGCAATCTAGTAATCAATCTGTTTGACTTTATTCACACTGCGTTACAGCAACATCTATGTAACACTAAAACGATAGAGTGACACATTGGGATTCTATTTGAACCGACATTGGGGGGGGCAGGAAGCAAAAAGAATATCCACATAGAGGACACTGTTGAGGCCGCTGAAACCCCGAACCGAAATGCTAGGGGGTCTTTTAGATTTCTGTGTTTCTCCACCTTTTCTCTAAAACGCGTGAAACTATATATCGAGCTCATTCATGTTCATGATAATCTCTCATGTTTATAACATCTCCTCAGTGTTATATAAATCAGTCTCCTGAAATATCTTGTGTTTTCTCTCCTTTTCCTGGAGCAGGATCAAATGTTTGATGGATCTTGCGTTATATTGCCTCCACGCTTTTCTTTGATTCAAGGATCAAGTGTTTGCCGTTATTAATGCCTATAGTATCCATTACGGAACTGCCCAAAACATGGCTGTGTACGTCTCCATGAATCAAAATGGTCTTTCAACAAATGGTTTTATGTCGACCTTTCAGATAAGTCTTTATATTATATTGCTATTTTGAAGTGGCATGTAACATCTATACAAAATTGATTGAGAATTAAACTCTTTTTTCTTGTTGTTTTTCTTGAACATGGAGAAAAAAAAGACTCTTGTTAGGCTACTTCATATAATTTTACAGTTTCCCCTGTATCAATAGCTATCGATGATCCACTGCGAGAGGATCAGAAATTGATGTGGCTTATGCCACTCAGAAGTCTTATAAAAAAGTCGACCATAAGATAATAAGGACTGTTTTACGCGATGACCCTGACGGTTTGCGCATCCTTTGAGGCTCGATGGAATTTCGCCCTAATTACTGCACTTCCCCCCGTTGCTGCAGCAACTCGGTCATAAAACCCGTCTTAGTCTGGAGCATTTGTAGAATTGGAGTGAGGTGCCATAAACCGTCTGAGAACCAAGGTTATTAACTGTGACTAAGAGCTAGAAAACAACGGCTGGAACCACTGAAAGCTTGTGTTCACGGACTTTTCCGCCATCATTTGTCTCAGTGTCCCATCATGGCACCACGATTGGATTGCTCACTATTTTGCTCCTCCAACGATGCATTTCTTGTCCACTGGGCGACGCACTTTAGATCAATGTCATTGCCGGGTATCTAAAATCCATGCTGCAACATGTTTACTTTGTGTACGGGCAAAGGACAACGTCTTCGTGAACTATACAAGGCACTGTTTCAGGTAAATAGCTAAGTTACCATTCAGACATTTTAATCAGCATTGCATTTATTTATTATATTTTTAGATGATAGCAGCATATTAATGCTCAAAACGTAGCCTGCAAGTAAAGTTTGTTTAATGATAAAAACCTCTTAATTTAAAAAGTAGTAGCCTACCACTTGTAACAGTTTTATTAGTCTCAGAGTATTTGTTTGTTCCTGACAAATTGATTCATTTAAAAGAGATTTAAAAAAAAAAAAAATTGTAGGAAAATGGGAGACAACATGTTTTGATTCTTGATGGCTTTGTCTATAAGTTACAGTTTTACAGTTATGCATTTTTGTATTATTCTAAAATGTTTTCTATACGCCATAGACAATTCTAAAAGTCTTCTGCAAATTGTTGTGATATGTCAAATGAAAAATCTAATTATAAAATGAACGGTATTTATTGGCTAATTAAAATTCATTTACTTTTAAAACAATAGCCTACCCGTCCAAGCCCTTTTGATTTCTTAATGCAGAAAGTACAAATAAATGTATTCCAATGATTAAAATTCATCTGTCAAACCGAGAAGATAAACGTTCAAATAATAATACATTTTCAATAACTGCCCGTTTTTCTTTTAACATACATTTCAGCTTGTGTGATAAAAGCTCGTCTTTTATGGTGACATTAGTAAAAGCTTCCACTAGACAGTGTGAATCAAAACATGATTATTGGAGCAAGGACAACTTGACTAGTAAGAAAATTAGGTTATGGCTACTTTGGTAGCCTTTTTTTCTAGACCCGAGTCATCTAATTACTCTAGTTCTGCTATTAGGTCGATATTTAAAATTGCATGCTAATGCTCATATGCATTTGTCATTTTTATCATAAATATGTTAATTCCAGCTATAGGACGATTAATCCTATACGAACAAAGAAACAGGCCTATTTGTGGATATATTCTGTGAAGTATTTTTGACAGCGTAAAAACCGTTTCAAGGAAAGTTCAGAGGTAGAGCAATAAATTACCATTACCCATCCTCATGTCCTCGCCACCGTAGCCATGAAAAAAAAACCAAAAAAAAAAAAAACTCAAACCTGAGAGAGAAATTTGGAATTATATTTCATGTAATTAAATGCAAATCAAATGACAAATATATACAACGGCGGTCTCGACATCACACAGGCTGATTTTGAGATACATTATAATATCTCCTGGACGCCAAAGGTAGGCATAGGTAAATTTAATCACATACAACAATTGTGTTAAAATTGCTATTGTTAAATAATTTAAATGTTGTGATATCGTGGTTAGATTGATCTATATATTTAAATATAATAGTTTTTAATTGATTTTTTACTATTAACCCGTAACTGAATGTTGTAATTATAAAGCTTATATAGGCCTATATGTAACTTTAAGTTTATCACATCTTTATTTTACAGAATGGAAATCAATATCCACCCCATAATGTGTTTCTGAAAAGCAGATTGAAAGCCGCCTCTCGTTTTGAACTTGAGTGTAGCAAATAAATAGTTTTGACCCACCGCATTCATGAAAACCATCAGAAGATCAGTCTGTAACTCACTGTTTATGTGCTTAAAGGGCTGTTGGGGCAATTACAGTGTATCATAAAGGTTTACTATTTTAGCACTTGATCTCCTTTTCGATACCTTGTTGCTTTTTGGTTTTATTTAGGCTACGTGGCTCAAAAGGCTTTGCAGCTAATCGGCAATGTCAGTATTAACAAAGTCAGTGGTCGTAAACATAATGCTGTTCCCGTTAAATTCTGGTTTTATTCGCTTATATTTTCAGAAATGACTGATCGGGTTTATGTAGATTTGTCTTTAAAAAAATGTAGTTGCTTGAAAAAGATATGGGACACAAGGGTTACGTGCACACAGAGGGAGGAGTCACCGGTGCTCGTTGCAATTTAATTGGCTGTTAGCTCACACTGAGTTGTATAGTTATCAGTAATTATATTCAGCATGTTTTGCACAAGAAATGTCATCCAGAAAGGGCAATCTTCTTCCACCGTCATATTATACCACAAAGATGTCATGCTCCGATAGTCCATCTGGAAATTCGTTTCTGGTAGACTCCTTGATCCACGGAAGGGCCGAGGGAAGTGGACACTACTACCAAAACAGCGGAGTCTACTTGCAGCCGACCTCCGAGTATTCTTATGGACTGTCTAATTGTGGCTATTTTTCTGGACTCAAACGGAACGAGAGCAATTCGCAAAATGTAGTCCCTACGTGTGGGCCATATCAAGGCATGGAAACATGGCTGGAGACGTCGAGGTCCTGTCGCATTGAACAGCCTAACAACCAAATTACCCCACGGTCGTTCTCGCCCACCATAAAAGAGGAAAACTCTTACTGCTTATACGAGTCTGAGAAGTGTCCAAAAGACACCACTACAGAGGACATATCGTACTCCCGGCTGACACCAAACTCATGTCCATCTAGCAACAATAACGGCTGTGTTCCGGTACCTGGTTACTTCCGTCTATCTCAGACATGCACCACATCTGAAGGTTTTCCAGACAACCAGTCTGTATCGACTCATGCTGCTGCTCAACGCTCTACCCGATTTGACAGCTCTCTTCCAGCCATAGGAGCAGAAGCGAGCAGGGAAGAGAGCGACGAGCCTCCCACATGCGCACCATGTGCCCCGGCAAGAAACAAGGAGCTAAGGGGGTCCACTGGCACCGCTTCATCTCCAGAACCACCGGACAGTCCGGAGAAGGTGGTCACTGTTACTAAAGGTTAGTTTTGTTGTTGCCCCATCCAAAGGATCCGGACGTCCTTAGGGCGCGTAAAAACATAAACGCCTTTGCGCGCGCGATAAATATATGGAATTGTTTTTCAGATTTTTATTTAACTGCATGTAGTATTAAAGTAATATTTCGGATTTTATTTTAAACACCTCATAAGGCTTTAGCTTGGCCAGATTTGGCGGCACAATCATATGCGAGAATCTTCAATTTTTTTAAAAATACATTTCTGAGGAGGTCCAGCACGCCCAAACCAATTTAGCTAAAGCCCTGATGTCTGTAGTCCTCTCTGTTATCCTTTACACATAACACAGTATTCCTTCGTGCCAAATGCAGTGTGCACTGGCCATTTTTCGTTTGTAAAGCTCACGTTTTAATAATAGCAAAAAGACTATTTAAAACATATTGTTCGCAAGATCTCATTTAACAAATATCTTTTCAAAACTCTGTGCAAACCTTCACATAGCAAAACATTAATTTGCGTCAAACGCCGTGCTGACAGATATAACGTGTGCTTTAGTTTCCCAAACATTTTTAAGTGATCACATAAAAATCGTAAAGCAAACAGGGCCTATTGCTCACGACCCTGCTATCCCCATTTTGTGTATGTCTTTCTATATATATATTTAGCAAGCCTATTTTTCAGCTGTTTATGACCTCTTGGAAATATAATAACATGATTTGGTTTATAAAATGTTCATTTTCTTGCATAGGCGGAGAGCTTGTTTAGTTGCAATGCCTATAAACTAAAAATATTATTTTGCTCTTCTTACAAGAAACGACCGATAAAGCGTCGTCAGTGCCTTTTTAAGGCGTTTGCTTTAACAAACAAAAATGGAATAATCAGAAAATAGACAAAAACTGAATTAATTAATCGCAACTCAATTCATAATATGAATATGGCTACACGCGATAGTATCAGGACATTTAATGTTTTAAATTAAATGTTTATGTGAGAATGCATTTATGTGAATACTAATATAGTTGAACAGCAAGTGGAATTATTGTATGGATATTACAGGTTGTTAATAGCAATATTCATTTGGTAATTAAATAACATTCATTAGGCGTATACGGTCATTGCATCCCATAGTAAATTGTTGTGAAATGGGGGCTTGCATTTGGACATTTTGGACTAATATCGTCTCAAATTTTCAGCAGGAGATTCCAAAAGTGACAATACAGCTAACTGGCTGACGGCGAAGAGTGGCCGTAAGAAGCGTTGCCCCTACACCAAACATCAGACTCTAGAGCTGGAGAAAGAGTTCCTCTTCAACATGTACTTGACACGAGAGCGTCGCCTCGAGATCAGCCACAGCGTTCACCTCACGGACAGACAAGTCAAAATCTGGTTTCAGAACCGACGGATGAAGCTGAAGAAGATGAGTCGAGAAAACCGAATCCGAGAGTTGTCGGCCAACTTCAGTTTTTCATGAAGCCTCCTCGCTTTATAGATCTCTGGCGCCCTCCTTCATCAGCTGCAGTGGTAGCCTACTTCAACCCTACAACAAACCGTCTCCGTAGGTGTGTGTGCATAGATGACTTGTGCAAGATACTATTGATAACTTATTGTGTGTCGTATACTGTTGACGTTTTTATCTGTTTATGTATAATTTTATTTGACAACTCAGTCGTCATAAGATGTCATGGTTATTTATAAACTGTCAAGAGTACTTCACTGTAAAAGCAAGAGAGGAAAATATAAGAATGCTGAAGGTGTTAATTGTACATAGCATTCAGACTATATTGTACATTTACTGTATATAACTGCGGTATTTGCATGTTGTAATAATAACTATTATGAAACCATTTTTAAATAATAACAATACGGTTCTTCCTAAGTACGACCTTGTCATGTATTTGCTGGAAAAAGTCCGGTTCTTAAAATGTAGAAACTTATAAACATGACGGGACTTCCTGCATTATTTTAACAGCAATCAAAGGTACCATCTTTTTTGGAAACAGAGTGCCAAAGAGATGGTCTCAGATGTAAATTAGTTATTACATGGAAGAAAATAAATAAAGGCATGTACGTAAAAGTCATCTTATTTTTAAATACAATTATTGTAGTACAAAACACTCCTGTTTTTCTGAGCTTTCTTTATAACGGGGATTTTGGAGAAGCAATAACTTTGCTGACTGTAAAATGACATGATTTATATAATTCTCAACACAGTCAGTACTGGTCCAGTGAAGAGTCACACAGAAATTATTAATACAATCATTCATATTACAATACTATTCCTGTCAACATTCGGGTTCTATTTCTAATTTGATCTAATTTTCATTTAAGGGAGTATTCCATGAAAAGTCAACAATTTTTATGAGACAGCATGGGTAAGATCACAGCAATGTGGGCAAAAAAATTATTGTAAGCCTACTTGTTTGCTTCTGCAGAAAATAAATAGATACAAATACAGCGTTGCCTTCTTATACCTTCGCAAGCAAGAAACAAAGACAGCTGCTAAGTGATTTAGGTAGTTTCATGTTGTTGGGCTCTATTTTACATCCCCAAGACACGAAACTGTCTTAATTGCCTCGCAGTGAGAATCAGCACAACAACAAGACAAACATGTTGCGGGGAATTCTGAAAAGTGTTTACAGAAGTATATTGTATCTTGAAGAAAGACCAGCAATTCTCAGCAACATATGATATTTTAACAACTTAATTTTAACGCACGAACTGCACTGGTGAGGTGAATTCTTTAGAGCTGTATAAAAAGTAAATGTTGGAGTGCAGGTGTAGATAGCAAGGCCTCGGTTACGATCAATGCACTTTGGCCAAAGCCGCGTGCGCATCTGAGAGCACGCCCACATTACCGGATGCGTCTGCTGGGCCGGAGGAAAAAAACACAAAGGCTTTATTGGCCATATTCAGGCCAGACAGCCAAGTTACAACCTGAAGAAAAACAGAGTAATAGCCCCTGTTATAAACAAAGTCTGTTGAAGAGCCCAGAGATCCACTCTTCCGAGGACAAGATCACAGCAATGCTCATTGACCAGAGGGAGAAAAAGCTCTGGTCGTCCATGGTTGTCCTCTATTGTCAGTGTTTTCATGGCTAAGACTAAAAAATGTCAGGATTACATTTATTTTCTATTAAAACAACACCGCATATACTCATACATAATGTTACAATTACGTTGCTGATTTCCAAATACCATGCAAGCTAGTGTTGAGATTCTGAATAACATAATGCCGTACAACCAGATGCTACGTTTATGTTAGTCTAACCACTGCAAATATACAAACGTATTTACGAACACACATTTTTAATTATGAAGCATACAGTCACTATTTCACTGAAAGTGTGGGATATTGCAAAAACAACGTTTTTTTTGTCCTGTATTAGCTTATTCAAGAATACTAGAACATTTGAATACCATAATAACATTGTGATTGTCACATACGGCGATAAAAAAAAATCTGGTTTTTAATATTTATTTTTTTTTATTTTTAATTGTTTGTAGTGTTGGTCAAACGTATTTACAATTGTATCTAACATTAATCTTTGCGGTTTTAAGATTTTGTTTTGAGGCGTAAAGCTTCATTTTAAACATAAAAAACGGTCTATTTTGTACAAGTAGCTGAGTCCGGTAAAGCTTAGCAACCCCCCCCCCCCCCTCCCCCCCCCACAGCTAGTTTCCTCACAGCTTAGTTCACGTTCAGATTTATTTGGATTTGTCTGCACATCACAGTGTGCTTTGCTGAGGAGCAGACTGAAGGTTTGAGCGCGTTGTTACTGGTCACTTAGCAGGTCATATCTCAACAATCCAGTGGCACTTATTGCCATATAAAGTATACATATGGCTCACGTAACTATTTTATGTCGTCTTGTGCTCCACTAGGCCGCGCGGAATACGAGTGTTCTTCATAAATTTTTGGGGTCTGCAAAATTTGTGAAAATTAAACTTTCTGTCTAAAAGTGGTAGTTGAATTGGACTGCAGGTACTTAGAGGCCTACGCAATGACACGACAACGTATTTACACGTTTGGGGTTTTATTTTATTATTGCAAACAGAAGACCTACTCTATTAAAAACTGCATAAGGAAATTCCACAATAACGCTGCTAAAATAACCATTTTTGTTACGCTTGATGCTGAAGCTTAACAACATGAATACAATCAAATCCACCTTCATAAAAGCATATGGCTATACCATTAAAAATATGACTTGTAAAATGGAGGCCATTTAACCGTGTGCACTGGTTAGGCTTCCCCCTTTATCTCCCACGTTCTCTCCCACAGTCACGTGTCTAGCACATCCAATCCAATCACTGCAGTGATTCAATTTATCAGAGGTCTGTAGTTCACAGCGAAGTCAAGTAGTTAGTTACTTGATTTCAACGGATTCTGCTTTTGTGTCAGTTTCATTGTGGGTGTATCTGTTCGGCTGGGCTCTCTTTGCTTGTTTTTGTTATGTCGAGATTGGGGACACTGAGTTACTACGCTGACTCACACATTCCACACGAGAATGAAGATCATTTGGCACCGAGGTTCTCATCTGGACCCGTGGTCCAGCAGCAGGCTCGGGAACTGGCGCTACTTGAATATGGCGAACAGGAGCAGTACACTTTCCAAGCCAAATCATCCATTTTTGGTGCGTCATGGAGTCCCATGCCCGTGCAGCCCCCAGGCACATCTGTCGCCTACCACCCATACATTCATCACCCATGCTCAACAGGAGAAACCGATGGAGCATCCGTGCGTTCCTGGGCGTTAGAACCGCTGCCTGCCCTGTCTTTCACGGGATTATCCACAGATACACACCATGATATAAAACTTGAACCACTGGTTGGGAGTGGTGAGTGCACCACGCATACATTACTTGTGACCGAGACTGACAACAATACGACCCAAGCAGAGAGGAAGGTACCGGACGATGCGCTTTCCAACGGATCACAGGATGAGAAAGCTCCAGCAGAAAGGAAGGCGGATCTAGACCCAAGTAAGCGCAACTCAATTTATATCAGAATGCATGTGAATATGTAGGACAGGCTTCAGGTAGGCTACTTTTACCTTAACAGATGAATTCACTAGGCGTCGTTTGTATATAATATAAAAGTTATAATCCATAAAAAAAGCTAGTCTTTTGTGAGAAACGTCAACAATTGCCTGTTTATTGTAGTTAAACATTCCTATATTGTACAGTAGGCTATTTTCAGTAGGTTATAAGGAAGCCTAAAGGTCTTCTAACTAGGCCTTTCTTTCTTTTTTCGTTCTGTGGGTGGCAATAATCTGCATTTGCATTTGACAGCATATATGCAAGTTTGAATGGAATGTGTCCAGTAATTAAAAATGCCACATATTTGCAGTATAATTAATCATTATAGACTATAGAAGTCATGTAACATATAACAAGGCTTCTCTGAAGTGCTGCTCTACACATTACATTCGATTAAATGTTATGTAAAAGACAATGCACAATTGTTTCCATTAAACATACAATCTGAAGCATTTTTTTCTCTTAGAGACAGCAAAGCCCTTGTTTATCCCTCATTCAAGGATGCAAAAATTGACAGTAGGAAGAAAATTATAGCTTGCACATAAAATTTTCGATCATATAAAATCCACCCGCAGCCCAGATGCATGCAGTCCGTGATTGTGCTTTCCAATTTCAGCATATCAAGATTGTATCATAGACTCTTCTTTCTTCTCGCGCGCTGCTCATAAAATGGCCGCAGTATTTTTCAAGTGGCAACATGACTAGCTCTCTCTCTCTCCGACCCTTCTTGCAGATAACCCTGCGTCCAACTG
The DNA here is from genome assembly GCA_018155175.1 of Sinocyclocheilus anophthalmus. NCBI lineage: Eukaryota > Metazoa > Chordata > Actinopteri > Cypriniformes > Cyprinidae > Sinocyclocheilus > Sinocyclocheilus anophthalmus. The sequence goes on from JADLZN010011417.1 coordinate 440,611, forward strand.
GCTGCATGCGAAGTCCACTAGGAAAAAGCGCTGTCCATACACTAAGCATCAAACTCTTGAGCTGGAGAAAGAATTTCTGTTTAATATGTACCTCTCACGCGACCGTAGATATGAAGTGGCAAGGCTCCTAAATCTCACCGAGAGACAAATCAAAATTTGGTTCCAAAACCGTAGGATGAAGATGAAGAAATGCAATAAAGATCGTCCAAAAGACATTTAAAAAATGGAAAACTATAAATGCAATCTGCAGTGGATGAAGTATTTGGTTCGTGCGAAGGTGTTTGTGAATTAGCCTTTTTCCTCATGCACAACCACGGTAGATTATTATTATTGACAGCCTACATTTTGTAATGTTAGATGTACATTGCACAAACCTTTTATCGAAGGGTATGCTTGTATATATTATTGTGTCTTTGTATACAGCTTGTATGGTGATAGTTCTCTTATTTGGTTTCCTTGTTGTAGGTCTAGCATTTCGCTTTCTGTAGGCCTACATTTTAAATGTTCATTTTTTGAGCACCAGTTCATGATTTCAGGGAAATGGGTTCTGCGATGTGAAATGCTGATGATATGCATGAATTTCAGATTTTTTTTTTAAATCAAAAATGACTTGTAGCGTAATGTATCAATGTTTAATGTGACTACCTAGATGTATTTGAACTACCTATGTATTAAGATGAATTTATGTTGTGTTGTTTGTCATTGAAATATTTCAGTGAATTTTGTAACATTTACGTGCTTGTAATGTTATATGTGAACACACAAATTGCATACGCCAATACCTCAAATCAACAGTTTCAGTCGTTTTCAAATTAAATTCCACTTGTGTACATGAATAAATTTATGATAAATAGTCAATTTCGTTAAGACTCTCTATACCAGTGGTCTGGGGAAATATATACGAAATTAATACTTTTTTTTCATGGGTTACACTCTAACGTGCAAATCTGCGAAGTTGTCATTAATAATTGCAATCCTGTATTTCTGTGCTATGCCGCACATAAAGTTCCAGACTCATGAAAGACTCAACATAGGCTAAATAAATCGCTCCTGAACGAGGCTGACAATGACTACAATCCCATGGTATTTTTACGCTATACAACGAGAAATAATTTACCGCCCTCCAAACAGTTTTACACTTCTCATGCTCTCGAGCTCCGTTATCTTGCAACCCACTGTTTAGTGTTCTGTTAACGGCCCGGATGCCGTTCATCCGAATAAATAAAGCTTAGTCTGATGCTCGCAGACAGGCCTGCACATTCTATTTGTGCCTTGCCCCTGCAAACGATATTAGTGGCCGTGCGGCAATAAACCACAATCACAGTCTTAGCTGTTTATGGGGTGCAAAGCGATTGAGGGCGGAACTGGAACGACTTTTTGGACGCCCAATGCCTATATTACAATTACAGTAACACATTATATATTTTATTAAAAAAAATTAAACATAAAAAACTATTTTGTTAGTTTTCGTTGTATTATTATTTTGTATGTTTGTATTTAATAAACACACAAAATATAGGAAAACAGAAAGAAAAAAGAAAGACTGCTGCAGACCAAATCTTCAAAGGCTCTATCCCAGACAGCATCGTAAAATGGGGCTCAGCCCCACTGTGTTTTTTTCTCTGCAAATTACTTTATTACTCCTCAGCAACAATTAAAACGTTGCAGAACCGATCACCCGTTTGTTGCCTCGTCATGCATAAAGTGACAACGGAAACACAACTTATTGACGCATTGTAACTTTTTCTTGCGTCCAATATAATTGCTGCTTTGCATTTTTGGCCATTTAAACTTCAACATGCAAAAGAAACTGAAGTGTTGTTTTAAAGTGAGTATTTAGCCTACATTACGCGAATGTTTAAGATTTTTAAGACTTTATAATCCTTAAAGATGAATCACAAAAGTGCACTGGTTTTGGCTAAATGGCAAGCCTACACTCTAAAAAATGCTGGGTTGTTTCAACCCAATGTTGGGTCAAATATGGACTAACCCAACTGTTGGGTTAAAAAGATCATTTAAAAATGTAACCAAAATTTAACCCAACAGTTGGGTTAGTCCATATTTGACCCAACATTGGGTTAAAACAACCCAGCATTTTTTAGAGTGTAGGAAATCTAAATATTTCCGTTTTAGTAAGGGTGCTTCTTCCCCCCCCCCCAACGCTTCACATTTTGGATGTGGATCTTATTTAACACACCTGATTCATCAGTGAATCAGCTCATTAATAATGTGCTTCATGATCTACATTTGGTGTGTCGGATGAGTGAGACATCCAAATTGGGCAAGTGTTGTGGGGCCTCCTTGAGCAGAATTGAGAATGTATTTTAACAAACAGACGGGCCAAATGAGCCACTACCATTAGTATCCAGCAGGTGGAGACAGCAGTTTGTTTGAAACGACCAAGTGACAACGGATTGTGTCCTACAGTAACCTCACTTAATAAGGGCCAGCCACAAACAAAACCTATTTACTGATGCAAATATTTCAGCTAACCTTCCAAGAATGATGAATGTGCACAATTGTCAATTCGAATATAGTCGCTGGTTAGGCCTTTGTGAAAACTGAACTGTCACTTCATTTGTTTTTTAGGTTTTAGTTTAAGCCTAAATGCAAGACATTCATGTTGAATTGATAACGATACTAATGCAAATGGATCATCATGAGCACTTCCATGGAATTTGATAGCCTATACATATGTTAGCTTTTGAATTTTCAAACCATCACTACACACATCACTTCTACAGAAGTAGCCTACAGCATAAACGTCTTTTGAATGCTGTGTTGAGCTGAGATACCAAAATCTTTTTCTGACCACTATAACCTTACCTAAAATTACAAACAGGTGACCTGACACCATGTAGTTTCCTCCAATTCCAGCAATAAATCTGGATCAAACAAAATGTCTACATGAGGGCTTTATAATATGCTTCTTAAGGGCCACCTTGCTGCAGAGTTCAGCTCAAATGTGCTCCAACACACATGCCTGGAAGTTTCTATTAATCCTAAATACCTTGGTTTGTTAAACTTTGCAGGAGGTGCAAATTCACCCAGACGCAGGACTGGATGCCCCTGGTTTACATAAACCTATATAAGAAGCATGCACACACTAATGCTCAAGGTAAGAACAAGACAGGTGGTTCTTGTTCTTTCCAGAAATTTGCTTGTGAGTCAATATGAGACAAACGAGTCGTGTCTGCAATTCAAAGCATCACCTATGAAGTAGAACTTAAGAACAAATATAGAGGAATCGGGTCCCAGTTAAGTGCTAAACAGTGGTCAGAAGGGATGTACTGGATGTTGTATGTATCCAAATGGCGTTAATGAGAATGCTAGAATGAAGTGGAGTGTACTACAAGAAAGAAGAAACTTATTGCTTTGTACCTATTAATAGTTGTCACAACACAAGGTGGGTCTGACTGCTTTGAGTATCAGGTTCGGGTTAAAGCAGTTAAAAATATAGATCACACAAGCATGAAATTATGTCATAATTGACTTACCCGTTCATTCATTCAACCTGATCGAATCAGAATCCAGAATTCAGAATGAGCTTTATTGCCAGGTATGTTTACCCATACGAGGAATTTGTTTTCGTGACATAAGCTTCCACAGTGTAACAGAATGACCGTGACAGAACAAAAACACAGATAATAAAAAAATAGAACAAGTAAATAAGGAATAACAGTATATAAATTGACAATTGTATGTGCAGTTATATTACAATAGACAGTTTTGTAAGTACAGGTACTGTATATTATGTGCAAAATTGAGGTGTAGGCTGAGTATGAGTGTAAGATAAATAAGTGTATGAGTGAATAATAGTGTGTGTTCCACCTTATTGTTAAGTGTTCATGAGATGGTTTGCCTGAGGGAAGAAACTGTTCCTGTTTCTGGTGCTCAGAGCTCTGTAGCGTCAACCAGATGGCAACAGTTCAAAGAGAGAGTGTGCTGGATGTGAGGAGTCCAGAGTGATTCGGCCAGCCCTTTTGCTCACTCTGGATGAGAACAGTTCTTGGAGAGAAGGGAGGGTTGGACCAATGATTCGCTCAGCAGATCAGGAACTACCCTCGTAGTCTTCTGAGGGTCCATTTGGTAGCTGAGGCTGACCAGACGTTATTGAAGTGCAGAGGACAGATTCAATGATAGCGGAGTAGAATTGTTTTAGCAGCTCCTGTGGCAGGTTGAATTTTCTTAGCTGGCGAAGGAAGTACAACCTCTGGTGGGCCTTTTTCACAATGGAGTCTATGTGAGTGTCCCACTTCAGGTCCTGAGAGATTGTGGTGCCCAGGAACCTGAATGACTCCACTGCAGTCACAGTGCTGTCCATGATGGTGAGTGGGGGGAGTGCAGAGGGGTTTCTCCTGAAGTCCATGATCATCTTTCAGATCATCTTTCTGAATGACTTTCAGAAAAATAAATTTTGAAGAACACTGGCGTTCAAACAACACTGGACCCCATTAACTTTCAATGCATGACTTAAAAATTCAGGGAGTAATGATGACAAAATTTTAACTTTTGGGTGAAAAGTGCACCAGTAGAAAGTGACACTAATTATGCATAAGCTGCTAAAGATCTCAAAAAGTGGCATAATAGTTTATTTCTTAAAGATGTACAAGAATAAATATTTTCTGGCTATACAAGATTTATGCAAACAGACTTTAACTGAGTTAAGGTTACAGGTACAAATTTCAGTGCACTTGCAAATTTCAATGCATGATAAAAAAGTTATTGATATTTTATTTTTAACATTTCACAATGCCTTCATACTGTTTATATTGTGTCATAGATCAAGGTGGAGGGGAAAAGAGCCATTTAAGTAGCACCTTACAGTCTTACTAGCGGTCTGGGGCCCTTGTTAATCCATGTGGTAGCGTACATATATAACAACACTTTTGGGAATGAGATCACAGTGACAAAGCACCACTTACATACTACTTGGGTCCCACTTAGCCTAGTGTTTCAGGAAACCAGACAGTTGTTAGTCATTTTACTCTTTCACTAAAAAGGGTAAAATCCATTTATGTATCACGTTCCTGTCTATATGTTTTCACTTGTCACACAGGTATGCACGCATCGGAAGCAGTATGTAAAGATAAAGATACACTGCTCTGAGCTGGACTGACGCTTTAACACACCCATCTTGGATCATCTTAACTAACCTCGTATGCTAATTTACGATTGAGTAACGGCCGAACCAGAACTTGGATCGTTGGTTACTAAATTAAAACTAGGTCCTGAACTAAAGCTGAAATTTTGCCAATACATTCAAGAAACAATCCTCAACACGAAAGTAATGGAAAACATGAAAATTGCTTGTTATTTTCTAAATGTAATAATTCAAACTGATTCTGACTTCAATTAAAAATATATATTTTAAATCAGCTTCACAAACGCCTACTAGACCTTAGTCAGGTTAGACGCCATATTTAGTTTTTGACAGGAATGAAAACAAGGCTTTGAGGGATAGACTTACAGTCTTTACAATGGCACACAATGTATAAAGGTCCTAGATCACGCAATTTTCACTTCTCAAAACTTTCATGGAATATTTGTCTATTGTCTATGGACTACTTTTGTCTATGAGCAATCTATATTTTGTTAAACAACAGTAGCCTACAATCCATTGAATGCACTATTCTTCACAGAAGCTGCAGCCTCGTTTTCATTGCAAAAATTAAATGGGCAATGTCGCTACTCTGACTAATGTCTATATAACAAACATTTTGTATTATTGTAAGGGTATCTGCCGTTACTATTTAGCCAAGAGTTGTACTCCTTTGGTTTTAAACTCATGAGATGCACACAGGGGCGGATTTAGTGATTTGGGGGCCCCAGGCAAAATATAGGAATCGGGCCATATATATTTGCACACATTTACCTAGCTCAGCCTTGAGGTTCCTTTATTGTTGTGATGCTTGCTGCTGCAAAATGGTGCCCCACAGTTGTGTCCAATGTTTCTAAATTTTTCATGTACATGTTAATGGCGTTCTTTCATGCTGAAGACCACGAAATAGCAATTGATTTACAGTTTTCTCAAAAACAAAATAAATTATAAACTGATAACCTCTTTAAACCATTTTTTTAAGAAAAGAGATGAGTCGGAAGTATAAATTATTATATTAATTTAAAACGGGGTTATGTGGGTGGATTTTCGCATTGGTCTGAACAAAAACTGCTGATGGGATTATTAAAAATGCACATTCATTCTCTGCCAGCAGGAAGCGCTTTTGGAACATCAGAAATACAGCGGTTTCCCCGGTAACGACTGTAAACAAAGCAGCCTCATAAATGCTACTTTATCAGATAAAATGAAAATGCCACCAACCCGGACACTTTTCTGAAGACAGTCTTTTCCCTCAGAGATTCTTCATATAAACACTTTAATTACTGGGAATGAAAAAATAGCGCCTTTATTGAGGAGGAAAGTCCCCTGATGAGTTACCAGCGTAAGGCCTATGTGCAACGGCTCTCGAATTCTAAACTTTAAATACACTTATTTAGTTTTATTAAACTACAAATTTTAAATGAAGGGCATGTTAAAAAAAATAATGAAATGGAAATTATACAAATTTAAAAGAACAACACCTAAGGATTATATCAACCACACAAGTAACTGCGTATGCATTCTATACTTGGGCCCTTCTCATAATGATGAATGCCATTTAAACATCCACATGTAATATGCACTGTTGCTCAATATTTAATCATAGCTTCAGATACATTATATTTTAATTTGCTACAAGCAGGATTCACGAGAAGTGTGTTCAACTCTGACATGCAGATGGTTGTTGTAGTGATAAACACTGTAAAAAGCAACCATTCTCATGTCAGTGCTTAATGCGCATCTCGTATATGAAAATAATTTTAGGGAGCCCTTGGCTTTTGGGGCCCCAAGGCGGTCGCCTACTTTTGCCTAATGGGTAAGTGAGCCCGGTCTCATGAAAATGCATATAAATAGTACACCAAATAAAAACGAAACTCGATGCCTTTGATGCAAAAGTTACGTTGGTCGTGTATATGTTACGCACCTGTTTGGCGTGCATATAATACGCGTTTCCCCCCCCCCCCCGTTTCGCGTGCCAATGATACGAAATTTGTTGGCGTGCATATGATACGCATCTACCCCACAACCCTAATCCTACCCATCGCGTAGCATATACACGCCAAAGTCCATTTTTGCGTATCAATACCACGAGTTTTCGTTTTTATTTGGCGTACTATTTACTGTATACACACTTTCATGAGGTCGGGTTAGGGTAAGTCCACCTCTGGATGCACACAGTGTCGGACATCAGCTATAGAGAACTAGGATACTCTATGGCTTACGATACAGATATGGCCTTGATGCAACATGCAGCTTCCATGCTACAGACTACAGTAGGCCAACAAAACAGATTTAAACCTGCAATGGAGGAAGAAGAGAAATGAGAAGAGAGCACCTTATTCTTTTATTTGCACAAATGCATAAATATTTTTCGTGTGAAATTATTAATAATGTACATTTCTATATTGCAATTATATTGTAACATGGCAGTCAAATGAATGATGCATGATGGTAAAAAAGTGCATAGTGCTTCATTAATCTCTAAACTGAGAGAAAGATTGGCAGCATTTTCACTCTTCTCGTGTTGGTGAGAAATATTCATAAAGATCCTACGTTTTATTTGAGGAAATAGGTGTTAGTACATCGTAAAATAATTGGTGTTTATGCGTTTAGAGAAACAGGGCGGATAGCAGAAAGGGGGCGACGTTGAGCCTCCATTTGCAGTATAAATGCTGTTTTTCAGGAAACCATATCTTGTTGAAAGGCAGCTCATAAATAATCTAACTGTAAACTATTTTTTTAAATAGAGGCTGCTCTTTACATCTGATTATTTTAGCTATATGTTACAATAGCTCTATCGTACACCAATCGTGTAATACAGATATCAGTGGGTATATTTATAGCGTCTTTATATCCCTACTTTTAATAGCTAGTATGACTATTTTGGAAGAAATTCGTTGTCAGAGCAAACAATCCTGAAACAATTATTTAATCATAAAGCGTAAAATATAATAGCGGTCCATGTCTAAAGGTGATTATTAACCGATCTATTTCATGCCTCCCTACGAGACATATGCTTTTCTAAAACATTAGAATAAAAACGTCTTACTTCATTATAATCCAGTTAGCCATGTACAAGGCGGCATTTTCGTTTCATGGTGCAAGAGAATAATGACGCCCCCGTGGATCAGACACGGTTACTGTACGTATATGGTCAACACGTAGCCTAATACTGGAGCTGAGCTCTATTGGATCACATTACCTTGATAATTGACAGTCAACTGACCCACAACTTTCTAGGCAGGTAAAAGAGGTGACATGCGTAAACCGATAGATTCATTTGGTCACCAAATATTTTTGTTCAACTTTTTACGTAAAAATAACAAGGCCTACTAATGAATTCACGGTTGTAAATGTATTCTCATATATTCAGATCATAGTTAAATAATCTATTCGTAGTGTCTAATGGAAATAGGCTACTGAAACGTATAGCTAATCAGTGTCAGGATTCTTGATGTAACCAATCTTTAGGAGACATCCCTCCCCCAAGTCTATATATTTACAATACCCTATTTGACTCTTGGCTTACGAATTTATCCTGCATTGATGTTTTGTTTTAGCTTCAATAAGTTAAATTATACAAGTGTTACATTTTTGTAAATCTTCATTTGGTGCATGCTATACTCTCACAACGTCATATCCTGAATAAAACGGCATGATTCTCTTCTAGGGCAGGGGTATAGTGCATACGCCCGGTAATGACATACACCTCTCTAGCGCAACAATAGGAGCTTGGAGCTCGTTTACGACCGAGTGCAATGTGTGTGGGTAGAGGGTCATCCATCAAACGCCACTGTTGCTAGAGCTACTGCCGCTGCAGCCTTCGCAGACATCATAAACACCCCATATACGCCTCACTCGCACTAATTTACAAAGCTCGCTGAGAGTTATACGGACAGATCAATTTTTTTTTTTTAAATAAACGAATGGGTTTGGAAATGTGGTTGACCGAGCCAGCAGAATTTACAGTATTCTGAGATAGTCCGTTCAGATGACCATATCTCATTCACATATTGTTTGTTATAGGCTAGTTATATTCTGAAATATATGAACAGCGTGCTTACTCTATTCATTATTCAAATATGCTAACAGGCCTCTGACTTGACGTAAATCATACGAACTCTATAATTATAGAACAAACTAATTAATTCGCTTAAATTTAAGACAATACAGACAATAAAATCCCAAAAGAAAACATATGTAGGCCATTTCATTCAAAAAAGAAAATAGAGAATTGCGGTCTATAACAAACGTTTACCAGTTATGTTTATAAAATGAAAACGCATTTTATAATATTTTGTAAAAACAAAACAAAACAAAAAACACGTTTACAAATTGAACACATTATTATTAGCCTATTATTATTATTATTATTATTACAGCCTATGGTTATGTATTGAAGTAAATACATTTTTATATATAGCCTATATGTACTCAATCTATATAATGCATTAGTTTTGAATTGACCGCTTCAGTTGTTTGATGATCCAACGAGCCAAGTTTTCACTCTTAACTTGTGTTTTATGACCGTCAGCATTCATTATTTAGTCTAACAGACGGGAAGCGGGGCTGTCCATCGAGCCAGACGCATCTAAAAAGACAAGGTGCTGGAACATACTCAGCACGTGGACAAAAATGATGCAAATCGCCAAATAACTAAATGATTATTAAACAAAAGAACACTTATTTTTATAGATTTGTCCTTCGAGAAACATCGTTTTAAAATGTATTAAACAGTTTAATAAACAGTTTCTTATTAATATCTTAATGCCGTTCATAAATGTAGACTACAATTTCAAAGTGTTCTTTTTCAATTGCACATTGATGCATTTATTCGACATACATTAAATTAAGGTAACTCACATAGTCAACAGCATAATCTCGACCTTGAGAATTTTACCTAACCCAATAGACAGAGACTGTGTTGTAAAGCCTTTGATTAAATCTTTTTCGAATTAACTTCGAATTTGGCAAACATTAAAACACATTTACGATACTATTTTACAAGCACATAAACTTAAATACATTTAGTTTTCATGTACATGCATTAATAGATTTGCAAAGACATGAAATTTATAGTCCGATTGGCAATTTGCAAAAACAAACAAAAACAGGCTTTTTTCATTCAAAGCACGGCAATATATTTTGATACTCACATATCCATTCTGTCAGGCCTATCTAATGAGAATAAATACAATGCATTGTAGGCTAAATATGAATGAATATTTCAACAGACAGATTAGCATATATTTAATACGACAATTAACAGTATCCGTAAAGATACATCCTTGATCAATTTCGATGTTCAGCTCGTGGGAAACGATGACGATTTTTCGTTCGTGGTGGAAATGTATTGAGTGGAGTGGGTATTTCTGAAGAATGCCGACACCCACGTTCATCTACACACAATAGCTCCTGTGTAGCTGCAAAAACACATGGTTTCTCTCTTACAATCAATATGTAATCCTATTCATTCCCAAACCTTCGATAAAGGCTCACTTTCCAAAAACGAAAATATAAAACGAACGATTTTTTTGGGGTCCGAAATAACGCTGGACCATTCGAAGAACGTCCGGAATAAAATTATGATCAAGGTCAGTCCTTTAATCGGAAAATATCGCTTTTGTAAATTTAATTTATAAAATGGGGAAACTCTCAACCGTGAGTACTATGCTGTTCTCTTCTTCCTGGCCACATATGATCTAAGGGAGTGTTAGATGGTTTAAATGTGTTCTTAGGGCACTAAGCTGTCAGACCTTTTGGCGTGTAAGATTGATAGCGTGCAGGCTTCCAGGGCTCTTTGTTTGGAATATAAGCAATAAAGTGCTCGAGGCCTACACCTACTTAGCTAAAGACTTCTGAAAACAACATAGAAGACACATTCTTGAACGTAAAAGACTAATGAATGTACATTTTTATTTTATTTTAATAACGTTATTGTATGTGTTACGAGACGATTTAGCGCCGATTAAACATATTGTCAATTCAGGTAAAATGTGTAGTGTGTTATTATTTACATAATACAAAATATGTTCTGTTTTAACTGAATGTACTATCAGACATTCCATTTTCATAAATGCTGCATTGAATAGCAACTATATTAGTTGCACTAAAAGTAGAAAAATGGCATCCAAAAATATCTGAATTAATGTAATTTCAAAAATACAGTAATTAACAAAAAGAACTGTAATATCTCTTAAAATAACTCAACTAAATCAGCACTAATACATATGCAAGCGTAATGCGTCAGTGCGCGTGTGAACACGCGGCGCGTCGGGGCTTTCAAAGAATGTGTCTGCGCGCAATGTGCGCGCGCGTCCTGTCTCGCGCGCTTTTGCTCGTGCATTGGCAAACGAGAGCGCGCATTCTCTAAGAAAGTAGTAAAAAACCCAGACTCAGGATTAATGGGTTTTCTCGATCGTGGCTATTGTTGTGTTTATGTGTCCAGTTGATGTGTTGGGGGATCTTCAGCCGAGGGCCGGTCAAACAATAAAGGAAGAACAGCAGACGGACTCACTGTCACTTTGTTTCAGGTACTGGCTATACTTACAATCTACGGAGCAGTGGGCAAACTGACCATAAATGCGTAAATAAACTACTAGCCCGTCCCAGAGAGTGAGGCGTTCCTCTCGGACTTTTTTCGATCAATCACACAGACAGTGGCTTCTTTTGATTAAACCCCAAATTGTCATTGGACAGAGGTAATCATGTGACAAGCAATACGGTCCAATTTCAACCTTGTCTCCATGAAAGCAATAGTTTAATGGCACCGCGGTCCCCATACGGCCGTAATCAGCAAAATAGTTTTTTTTAACCCGGTACGATATTTCACTTTATCTTCCTTGGGTCACAAATTTGTGAGCGGCGAATTTGGAAGACTTGGAGGAGATGAATTACGAATTCGAGCGAGAGACGGGTTTTATCAATAGTCAGCCGTCGCTCGCTGAGTGCCTGACATCTTTTCCCCCTGTCGGTGATGCATTTCAAAGTTCATCAATCAAGAGCTCGACGCTTTCACACTCGACACTGATTCCTCCTCCTTTTGAGCAGACCATTCCAAGCCTGAACCCCGGCAGCCACCCTCGCCACAGCCGGCCCAAGCAGAACCCTAATGGCTCATGCCCGCTGCCTGCCGCATCCTTACCCCCAGAGTACCCTTGGATGAAGGAGAAAAAGGCATCCAAGAAAAACCTGACAACTTCGACAGCAACAACCACCACCGACCCTGGTCCACTATACTTCTCCCCTCAAGGTATTTGAATTTAATGCAATTTTATTGTTTTATAGTTTATTGTAAACGAAGTTATTATTAATTATTATTATTTTGCGCAAGGCCATGCTGCTGAAAGTGCAAGATAGTTTGTTATCCTCATGGGTCATGTGAACTTAATACGAACAAGTTCATATCTAAAAGTTTTTTGTTCGTTTTTGGATGCGGAGGATCTGTTCTGAACAACTTCTAAACTGTGTGTTAGCTACTTGTAGTGTAGGGCATGAATTTTAATATTTGACAGTAATGAAGAATGATAGATTGCCATTACTCAACTCGGCAGCTGGCGTGTTCATTAATCTTCACTCGGACCTCTCCGCACTCACACCAGACACATCAGTATATTCTGGCATAGGGGATGAGGACACAAATTATTCAAGTGCCGTGGCTCCATTCCCACAAACAATTTATGCTCCCCGAGAAGCGCAATATATTAGACAAGTTTGTGGGGTCAGCTTTAAGCCCCACAGCGGCACTGTAAAAAACAAGAGTTATAATTAGTGGCCTATGTATCAATAATGTATAACGCTGTGATCCCTTCATAGGCTCGCCCGAGATTTCTGATGGTGGCAATGGGCAAACTCGCCGACTAAGAACGGCGTACACTAACACTCAGCTGCTGGAGTTGGAGAAGGAGTTCCACTTCAACAAGTATCTCTGCCGGCCAAGGCGTGTGGAAATCGCCGCTCTGCTGGACCTCACCGAGCGGCAAGTCAAAGTTTGGTTTCAAAACCGGAGAATGAAACATAAACGGCAAACGCAGTGTAAAGAGAACCATCACGGCGATGGAAAACCACCGAGCCTGGAGGAGGCAGGCGGACGGGGTGATGGGAAATCTTTTTTCGAACAAGTGGCAAACAATGTATCAGGGGCGCTTTTGGAAAGAGAGGGTTATCCATTTCAGCAGAATACCTTAACTTCTCAACAGTCCCAGAATGGACACAATAGTGATTCCCAAAGCGCAACTGTTTCGCCTTTAGGTAGCAATGACAAACATCTGAAACATTTTCCCAACCCGTCACCCACTGTTCCTATCTGCGCCTCAACAATGGCCCCGGATTGTGCATCTGCTCCGGACAATGGCAGTCCCTCGGCCCTGGACGTCTCTTTACAGGACTTCAACGTTTTCTCCAATGATTCCTGCTTACACCTCTCAGATGCCGTGTCCCCAAGTTTGTCAGAATCTGTAGACAGCCCCATTGGTTTATCTACGGAGGCCTTTGATTTCTTCTCTGAGACGCTTACAACAATCGACCTGCAACACTTGAGCTACTAACTCTAACTGAAGTTTCATTATAGGGACGTCAATATCTTTCTCACATTGATGGTCTGTGTGTTTAATTGTGGCTTTAAAAATAGGCCTAGACCATTAATCAATGAGGTAAGTTTTTCAATAATCGAGTGATAATTTTTGTTTACAGAGAAAATATGGCAAGAAAAAAAAGTGATATTTTTCAGGTTTTATTTTTGTATCGTTCCCCGGCAAAGCGCCACATTTTCATAGAATAAATTTGTACTTATTGAAAATAACAGCGGTGTTATTTATTTCTTCAACATTCAGATTAATTACAGGTTATTATTAAACTATTTACTATTAAACAGGTTACTATTATTCAGAAATATCAGGTTACTATTAAACGAAATTCAAAGTATATATTACGATATAATTTTGTTTGCGATGTGTATTTACCTGTTATATGAGGATTATTGATTTTTATTTTTCGAGGGACAAATTAGATCTTTATAAGGCTGCCAAATGTTGCTTATAATCGCTAATCAAAACTAACATCAGTTATCCCGAAAACTATTTGTGCGCAAAATTAATACGCAGTTAGGTGTGTAATTGCGTTATATTCTTTTTATTAATCTTTGTTAATTTCCCTGTAGCCAAGTTGGCGTTAAAAATTAGATTGTTTTAACTGTTTGAAATGAACCCATGGGAAGTTTTAGATGCCATCAAATTTGTAGACTAAAACAGAATGCCTCAAGAAGGAGATTGATGTCTTGATGCTGCGTACACAAATAAGTCCCTTACTGTATCTGACGACACAGGGAGTCTCCTGGCCAAGAGTTGTAACGTTTTGGAGTTCAGCAATTACATTTTATTGCCTATTAAACCTTCGACAGGGGGTTGGTGTTGAGGCAGCACTCCACGTAATTCAATCCGCCGCTGAGAATGAGCAGGGAATTCAACAGTAAAATCACATTTTAACATGATTTAATTTATAATAATTATTCGTTTATTTGCATTTTATAAATTTAATTTAGATTTGATGAATGTAACTGTCCCGAATCTGATCAGTGCATCTAGTAGCCTACAAGCGTTATCAAATAAAGTGTCTTTTTATCAACAGGCAAGGAATGATCTGACAATATAAGCTAAAACTTAATTCAGCACGTTTATTATTAATATTAATGTTTATACTTGTTAATTCAAAAGTCTATACTAGCCTATCTGAATAAATGGATGATAAACATCTCATTTGGTTGCCTCGGCCATGCTCTCCCAAGATCTGAACTCTGTATGGGCCTGTGTGCCTTCCTGGACTAATTCGATTGGTACCCGACTGATATATAACAGTCTTAAAACAATTCCATTTTAATCTTTAACGATAAATCAGGATCTTGGCAAACGCTTTTCACCTTCTGCACAATAAAAAGGCTGTCGATACCGGCTTTAATCATATACGTTTAGCAGACACAATTGTATTCAGGTAGCCTATATTTATTTTTTTATTATAAAAAATATTTTTGAAGTACTGATATTTTGTCTCACATTAGATATAACTACAAATAATTACAAAATAAAATAAATAGTTTCACCATCATTAGTTCTTAACCGTGGCTGGTTTATCATGTTTAATAATTCTGGTGACTCGAGCCATTTCTGTTAATGCCATAGCCTACTCTATGAAGTGCAAGTTGTTGTAGGAAATTCAATTGTGAGGATACAACACAAAACTACATTTATAAAAGACGACTTCAGTGGTACCTCGAGAGGAGTTTTCAGTGAAATCTAGCTTTGGAGAAATCTAGGATATTTTCCAAACATCTGACGCCACGTTGCAATCGCTGCGTATGTATTGAAATGGAAATGAGGCCTAGCGGCCAAGAGCTCCCACCGCACTGAGGCATTTGTTCGAGCCGCGGAATGATCTAAGTCCTTGTATTAAGTCAGGCTAACTTTACACCCACAAAATGTAGGATTTATATACTATAACCACCGCAGACCCACTGATGTCGTTATATTATAACTTGAATCGTGGTCTGACGGCTTTTCGGTTATTATTAGTTTTGAAATGCTGGTATCTTCCATTTGGTTTATTAAATGATGTTTGCACAATATATTATTTAGAATTTTCAATCACACACAAAAAGAGTGTACAGAAAAGCCCCTTTATGGCATTTTACAAAACAAAGCTCAAAATTGCTCAGGCTCTAAAGGCCTTGCTCCAAATGGAGCCTGAACAAATAGTTTGACTGACGTCCTTTGACGAGACCAAACACGTGATCGGCATTCTTTAACCAGGTTTAAGACTGAGTTGAGATTTGACACAGAGAAGTGATCCACATCCAACTAGCTACCCCAAAAGAGATTTTTGCATGATAGGCAGGGAAAGGCTTAGAATTTATAATTATATATGTACAACTTTTTTTTTAATAATTCATCTTCTTTGTTATTACAATTTTGAAAAGCACTGAATAAAAAGAATGTACAAAATGTAACTGTAACCATCTCATAGAAGCAACTTTTTGCATTCTACACACATACATTTTTGGAAGTCAGCTGTTTACCACTTTTGTGGCAGCACACAGCCCATTTTTACTGCTGTCCTGGATAAACCAAATTTGCCTTTCCATAGTGAAAATGCATCATAGTAACTCTTATGAGCCACTACTAGGACCTGGTATCATTGCAGATACATTTGTTAAATTATGGTATTGCACGGACACTTTAAGTATAATTATCTGCTTACTCATTAAAGACTGCCATATAGTTTGACAGTCATGAATTGAACAATCAACTGTGCCTTAATGCAAACTGATGTGAAACCATTTGGTATGCATAATATGTACATGCAATTTGGGGCAATGTTATTTTCTCAAGCGTTTTGCAGCCTAAGTTTATGGCTTTGGTTAGTTAGCCTGACATATTTTTGGTCATCCTTGCATCTACAAGGATCGACGAACAATCTGTCTGAAGCAAAATTCTTGTCCCGACAGCTACATAATGCTTAAAGAGGGAAGGCCTATGCAGTGGTAGTCCACTGACTCAGGCTGTAATGTCTATGCAGGCATTTAAAGTCAGTGCAGTCAGACTTCAGCTGGTTTCCATGGAAACCTTGCATTTAATCTCGGTGGTCGCTTTTGTCATTCCTATGCAGGTGGGCTTCATGCAGATATTCTGAGGGTAGAGCGAAATTAGAGCAGAAACACTAAATATAAATAGCACGATGCATGAAAATGCAAACCGTATATATGAATTTTAAGTGTGCAGTTATGTAATGCTTATACCAACTAAAGGGATGGTTCACTCAAAAATGACAATCTGTCATCATTTCACCCACCCTCATGTACAAACGGTATGAATGCCTTTCTTTTGTGAAACACAAAAGAAGATATTTTGAAAAATGTCCAGTGTTGTTTTGGGATCCACTAGTTTTCATCGTATGGACAAAAACATTTGTGTTCTGCTGAAGAAAAAAAAAGTCATTAAGGTTTGGAATGAACATGAGGGTGCGTAAATGAAGACAGCATTTTCATTTTAGATTGAAATATCCCTTTAAAGGTTTAAAGCTTTTAAGGATCTGAATCAAGTAGAATGGATCAAGTAAAAGGCCAACCACAGCAACACCACAGAATACAAATAAACAAATTAGCTCTATGAAGCATGATATTATCTCATAGATCATGTTTATGGAATTCCTGAGGTATGCAATTATTCTTCTTCTAGTTGCACTTTCGTGGTCTGCTAAAGTGTTTTTCCTCCTGGGGCTGCAACCGAGGCCTCAGTATGTAACGTTGAATCAAACTCAGAAACACTGTAAAAGCCTCACGAATAAAACACGGTCATTAATAATTAAAGTCCCAAAGCCCTGCCAAAGAGACACACAGATACAACAGTTGCAAATGTACAATTCAGGTGTAACTTATGACTGATGCATTAATTCTTTTGTTGGCATGAAACATTAAACGTAAACTCAAGGTTCAATCCCAGACTTTTTTTCTCTCTCCAGAAACAGGTGGTGAAAGTGGTGTCAAAAGTTTAAATGTTTAAATGTAAGCTAATTCTAAGTCTTTTAAAAACAACACCTGAGCAGCCTAATCCCTCAGAGGCCAAGGGGCAAAAACACCATCTCATCCATCACAAAGCTGAACTTCACAGATACCCCTGCACCCTACAGGCAGTGTGAATAACAGTGGCAAGAGCGTGCCCTCAGATGTTCTTCCTTCATGTTCGGAGGCTGTTCAGGTGGTCTGATTCAGATATGAATTACCTGTCACATGTCATAGTATTTGCTGGTGACCTCACCCATCTCAGGTATGTTTTCAAGTCGAGTATGTCTTCACGCGGCTGCCATAAACCTTACATTTCAGTATTGTTTGTGCCTAACAAAGCAATTCTTCTCCACCAGCTCTCTAAAACAAAACCAAAGATAGGGATGGGCGATATGGGTTTAAAAATTTATCACGATAATTTCTGATATTTATTGCGATAACGATATCAATGACGATAATTTAGGGAATCCTGTTTCTTTAGAGAAAAGTATTATCTTTCCTATTTTTACCTAAAATAGGGTGTTTGTGAGCATTACTTTAATCGTTTAATTCATACTGGAAGCCGGAGGGTGCCCTTGCTCCACATATGCATAGTAGAAGTAATGCTCCAAGAAGAAGTATCCAGTGATCGCTGTAGCTGAATAAAACGCAGATAAAGACATTTTAACTGAGGAAACCTGAAGACAATAAACATGCGATTGCACAAAATATATGGTATATATGGTTTTTCAAGCAATCTTGAGTATTTTTTATAAGGATAAAGTATATTTATAATGCAATGCACTGTATAGAATGCTATAAAAATATGTATTTCTGCCTATTCTGTGATAAAACCCACGCTGCATCACAAAATAAGTTATTTTCAACACACGACGGATGTTTATGAATTTAATCTGGGAGGAAAAGCATGTCAATACATTAAAATATCAGGGCTCTAAACGGATACTTTTCTTTTTAGTAGCGCTTGTGCTAAAATTAACCTTCCATTACGAGGTGATAGTTTACTCAAGTGATTTAAAGGAATTTGTTTCCTAACCTTTGTAATGCATTTTTCTACACTTTATTAAATCATGTCAAATTCAAAAATATATATTTAGAAGCTTTTTAACATTTCTAATTAAAACAAAA
Organism: Sinocyclocheilus anophthalmus; assembly: GCA_018155175.1. NCBI lineage: Eukaryota > Metazoa > Chordata > Actinopteri > Cypriniformes > Cyprinidae > Sinocyclocheilus > Sinocyclocheilus anophthalmus. The sequence goes on from JADLZN010011417.1 coordinate 459,390, forward strand.
GAATAAAAACAAGTAGAATACGAAGTGAATAAGAATAAGTTACCAATCAAAGAAAGCATTATTTCAGAGAATGGCACAAAAGAACATACAAGTGGCTTGTATGTATTTTTCAGACGTTTAATGAGGCTCATAGTCACCATGAGGCAATTAATTCTAAATTCATGTGTGAGGTAATGTTTTAAACATAACTTTTGAATATAGATGATTTAAATACCGAAAAGATGCGTTAAAAATTAAACTAAACGCGCAAGGTGGCGTCCAGTCAAACCTGATTTTATCACTGAAATCATTCATTCCAATGGATTCGCTCAATCATTAATCATTCATGACTAAGTACGTGAATGTCTTTATTAATGGAACTGAATCATGGACTCCTAGATTCATTTAAAAAATCAGTCATTCATACACGAATCACCGCTGTGTTTGAATGGAGATGCGCAGCGGCTCAGCTGTTACTTAAAAAAAAAAAAAATTTTCGTTGATGAAATAGAGCAAAATAAGGCATTGTTTTGTTGTCAGACAATTCGGCAGCTTAATCTTAATTAACTTCTGTTTAATGACTGTGTATAAATCAATATCACAGTTGAAACTCCCTTACTCATCACTAAAAGCTGTCACTCATCTTAGTTTATCCCGATCTCACAAAACCCCATTATAATCGACGAAGCTCTCAACACTGCCCGATGAATATCTTAGTTACTACACTCCGTCAACACTTTGTTTGTTATAATGAGAAGATATGTCTGTGATACATTACTCAACGCTGCAGAAACACGTATATTAGAACCTTTGAAGCTCCCTCAGCGCAAACACAAATATGCTGATCGGGTCAGTCGCACAGGTGCTCCTAAATATTATTTCATAGTCGCACGCAGTAGTTTTCAGTCGCACTGTAGAGCCCTGAATATCTTTGTTGGACAACAGGTTTGTAAACGACTCATACACATGTAAAACTGTGTCGCACACGTGCTACTGTAGTACATTTACTCAAGGCTCAGACCGATTTTTGTCGCACTGTACAGCCCTATCCAAGCAAAATGTTACAGGCTCAAGTCACAAGAAGAAGAAGAAAAAAGGAATGAATCAGAATGTGGCAGTCTGTGGTTTCCAAATGCACAAGCAGTACAGTGCTGGCTACCACAGAGCCATGTTAACCAAAAATGATTAAAACTCTGTTTTACCCTAGAGAAAACAACAAAGTAGAATGCTAAAACTCTGGGATGAAGAGAAGTGCAATATGTCTAATTTAATAAAGATGATGATCACTGGTTATGATGATACTCAAGTAAAACTGCATTAAAACACTCACACACATTCCACCATTTGTGGGTTGGGGCCAGAAGCTGAGACTTGTGAACTGAGGTGAGTCCAGATCAAACAGGCTCGACTGAGGAGCATGAGATATGGAGCTGCTCCCCGCTCCTTCAAAAGGTCAAAGGGCACTTCACCTCTCTTTCTCCCTCCACACCAGATGGATCTGTGGCCAGGTCAAATGAGGTTCAAGCAGTGCTCAAGCCGAGCGAACAAGCAGGCAGGATGTGAGTGTTGAATATCAGCCAATACTTTCATAAAGTCAAATGAGCCTTTTATTCTTTCATGTAAGTCATCTATGAATAGCTTTATTTGCTTATGTGCAGAAATATATCTCAGCAAGTCTTGTTAGCAAAATGGATCTAATTATTATGTGCAAAATAACTTTCCATATTACTTAAAAAAAATATATATAAATGTTGGACCCAAGACCAAATTCCACTCCTTATCATTCTCTTGGAGAGGTATTTTGAGAAGGTGACACAGTGCAGGTCTCCTGGCAGGGATCTGTTCTCTGCAGTAATCTCTGTGAAACAGCAAAGGAGCACAGACAGAGCACAAAACAGATGTAGATGGATAGCTATTGTTTTCCTATGAAAGCTGTGCATCACCCCCATTCTTCACCTGTCTCCCTCCTCTGGATAAGTGGGGCCCACTCCAAACAGCAGGCCCATCTAAAAGGGCTCAAAGGTCCTTAGATCCTCTCACTAACATCCTCTAATGCACCAACAGTGAATATATATATAAAGGTACAGAGGGCAAATTAAAAATAAATAAATAAATAAAGACACCAGACCATTCAGCAGTTACTTACCAACGTCTGGAAATGAGGACTGCCGCTTTGTCTAAAGTAGAGAAGCTTCTTGTTTTAGATTCAGATTAGATTAGATCATATGGGCATGCTGTATCTTTCCCATCTGTTTTTGTGCTAATAAAAACATCAAAGGCAAATCTTATCATCGTCACAGAATTCAGTGAATGTGAATTCGACGAATAATGCAATAAAATGACTTATCTCAAGTGTATCATTCCTGTCAAATCGTGAAAGTGGACGAGGAAACGTGTGAGTCCCCAGTGCACTGTTCAGGGTGAGCGGCACTCTAGTCAAAAGTTTCTGCTGGAGCAGGCGTGATGAATAATACTGTCTAATTTGAATAGTGGTTGCTGCGGGGTAGGCTCTTGCCTCTTCCGTATTTCACAGTCCACTTGAAACTTCCGTGTTTCGAAGGCTATTGGGTCAAGCGGTTTATCACAATGAGATCCATCCCGGAAGATTTAACGACTCTCCTTTCAGGTACAATCGCAATATTTGGATTAAACAACAGTTGATAAAGCGAACTTTTAGGGCTCGAGCGCAATCAGAATATATTACAATTTTTGTCTCTACGTTTATTTCTGTTCATACTTGGCTGAAAAGAGGAAGTTTAGTTTACCGACAGACGCTGAAAACATATCCCTTTAACGTTAATTAGAGCATAAAGTAGCCTTTGTTTACTTTTTCTGAAGAGGAGGCTAGGCGTGAAAATATTTATTTTGTGTTTTAACGTGTTGTTTTGATTATTAAGTCAGCAACAGGCATTAAAGTTGAGAGTTTATGTTGTTAAGATCCAACTGCAGATGAAATTACTATTTTTCTAGTTCTCTAAAGTTTGAGTCGGTAACATACCTGTTGGAGACTCCAGCTTAAGAAGCGACGTTTGAACACTGTAGATAGTTTCTAGCTAGTTCACGCTTATTAGATGGTTCAAGGTTGCTATTAGCTGGCTGACCAGCTACTATGTTCCAAAAAGCAGATTGACAGTAGTTGTTTCTGGCTAAAGACCAGTTTAAGATGTGTTTTCCATCAGGGATGTAGCCTAGGCTATTGCCATTAAATTGATCAAATTGTCATCAGTTTGGAACAGTCGAAAGTTATGCTCCTCAAACAGTAAGTGCACCTGTTTGCTTAAACCTAGGCTAACAATTGAGTTCAGGAATTCAAGAAAGGCTACCCTCATAAAACAGAGTCTGTTTTCAGATCTGGAAACCTTTTTAACGGATGTCCTTAAAGGGGAGACTTTGAGCAAAAAAGCAAAAGAGAAAAAGGATGCCTTCATCAAGCGCATTAAAGATGTAAAAACGAGGTACGGCAGAATGTGTTCATGTAATAACTATTACCTGATATGTTTGTGACTCTATGGATAGTATTAAACAAATCCAAATTATTTGTGTTCCAGCTACTCTCAAGATTTCAAGGACAAACGTAAGATTTGATGTGCTTTTAGTATGCTTGTGTTATATGCGTGTGTCTGGGGGAGGGGCTAAAATTCAAGCATGGTGAAGTAAACTATACTTCCCCACTATGCTGTAGTCTACTGTGTGCTTCACTCTGTCCTGCTTAGCTTTCATTCTGAACATTAGAACTTTTAACTCTTCATGATATGTAAACATCTTTGCATGACTAAATGAGTGTGTGTGTGTGTGTGTGTACACTGTTTCTCTTCTAATGAGGAACACATAAACAGAGTGCTTTAAAAATAACATTTAAATCACCACATAACTGTTCACAGATCAGTTTTGTGTTTCCTATAAATTTAAGGTTGAGATGTGGGTAGAGGGCAGAGTTTGGTATAGCGCTTTAACAGCAGCACTATTACCACATCACAGTGTGAACAGGAAGTTCTTTGCTCAAATTCAACATCATGGCACAAACATATGCATCATTTTTGCTTTTCCATCAGCTCTTTAATAGTAATTATAGTGTAAGGGAATGCGATTCAATCAGGCTATAGTGTTACAAGAGATCTGTTTATCTTCCATATTAAAAGAAGAGTTCACCCAAAAATGAACATTTGTACTCAGACTTATGTCATCCAAACTGAGCTAGTTTCTTCATTTGAACTCATTTGGAGAAGTTTAGACTTACATCACTTACTCAACAATGGATCCTCTGCAGTGAATGGGTGCCTTCAGAATGAGAGTTTAAAAAGCTGATAAAAACATCACAATAATCGACAAGTAATAGACACCACTCCATCATTTATTGTCTTGTGAAGCGAAAGCTGCTTGTTTTTACGAAACAAATCCATTATTAAGGCATTTTTTACTTCAAATCATTGCTTCGGTTTAATTAATGAATGGAAGTTGTGTGGATTATTGTGATGTTTTTATCAGCTTTTTAAACTCTCATTCTGACGGCACTCATTCACTGCAAAGGATCCATTGGTGAGCAAGTTAAGTAATGCTAAGATTCTCCAAATCTGTTCCGATAAAGAAACAAGCACATCTACATCTTGAATGGCCTTAGGGTGAGCACTTTTTCAGCAAATTTTCTTTTTTGGATGAACTATTCCATTATCCCAAATCTCTGCAAAGTTAGTGCCACTCAAAGCTGCCAGCGACTGGGAGATCAATAGTTCAAGTATACTTCATACTACCTCCCAGGCACCGAAATTCCTGTGCTGTCAGATATCATATCTGCAAGAAACATACATAATATCTGAATTAAAGAATCTTAATGTGTCATTCTGGTGGAGGATTGAAAATGCGGCCTCCTAACTTCCACTTTTTGAGAATGCTGATGAAGACTCTGTTGTGTAGGAGATGAAGAGTTTCCAGAGCCTGATGAAGTGGATACCAACGACGGTGGATCACTGCACTCAGAGCAGACTGACAGGGATGAGGAAAGCGCTTATGATGGTGAGTGGAAAATTGTGTGATTTATGTAAAAGTGGTACAAGAGAAGAGAAGAGAAGCATGGAGCATCTGCAACTGTTTTAGAAGAACTTGTGAGACAGGAATATCATGATGTGACAAAGTTCTGTCCCCTTGAATTCTTTCCTGGAAGTAAAAAGGATGCTAAGTTTGTAATTGTGAATATTATGAAAGAAACACAGCAGTGTATTCTGTACACAGATTGCATGTACAGAATTCACATAAATTAAGAAAAAAAATATATATATCTCTCTTCGGTTATGAATGAATCACTTATCATCTTTCCTGCAGCCTCAGCTGTCATAACACAGTATAATTGTGGCAGTCCTTTGTCATGTCCTGTCTAGAATTTTTTAGTAGTGGTAGAAGAACACAAAAGCTGAATGAGGTGCTTGAAAGACTGATGTAACCCGGCAACAGGCTCAGGAACGGTTTGAAGGCACAGACGTCAAGGGTTTAGCTCTCTTTTGTCTCTGAGCAAATGGTTTATGGTCTGCAGCCCAGACAATGCCGCCCACAGCCAATGTCAATATAGGCTTCTGTTTTATTAGCTTCTGCTAAATGAATGCTGTTGGTAGAATTTTCATTTAATAAAATCCAGTTCATCCGACTCATTTCGAATCATGCCTCATATCTGATTATTGCAGTCAGAAACTCATAGAATCAGAAGGGTAGGATGCAGGCTGAATGTATATGTATGTATGTATATGGTAGGAATTCGTTTACTGCTATAGTGCAGTCATGTGTTTTATAGGTCCTTTTGCCCTGTGCTTGCCAGAGAGAACAGCTGTTTAGCTCAAAGATGGGACCGAAGCCTCTTAGTGCACACTGCAGAGCTTAGGCGAATCAAAACGGCATTTGGAGATTGACCAAAAAGTTATTTGAGCCTATTTATTTTGGACGAATGTACTAAAGCAAGGAAGTTATGAGCTTGTGCAACCATAATGCCACTATTTGGGTAAAGGCAGGGAGTTTGTCATTTTGTGTGAGACTTTGTTTTCATAAAGAAAAAGAAAGTAAAAACAGACAGGCACATTACAGGCTGTATTTGTTGAGAGTCAGAGCTTCACCTCTGTCAGAGCTGTAAGTTTTTACTCTATTTATATATTCAGCACATGAAAAGGAAGCTCATTTTATAGCCGAAGGTGAAACATGTTGCCACTATTTATTTGCGGCCTTTAGCAACCACATTCGCTTTTGAAGTTAGCATTGTAACAATTTTTTATTTATTTTAAAATAGAAAAACAGCCATTGTAAATTGTAATGTTTCGTAATATTGCTGTTTTTGACCGTTTACTTTTTTACTTTTTGATCAAGTAAATGCAGCCTTGGTGAATATAAGAATCTTCTTTTAAATAATCTTTGAACAGTAGTGTATATACATTATATATGTATTATTTTGTTTTATAATTAAAAAAAAAATTAATTCAATAAGGAAGATGCAAAAATCAAAATGATGCTCTGTGCCAGTTCCCATTTTTAAAAAAGTCATCTGTTTTAATTGTTTTGCCAGTGTTTGCTCCAAAAGACGGCATGATTTATGTTCTACCAGACATTTTTCTAGCAGATTTAAGAGAAATCCGCTCCCAACACCGAGGATGTTCAGTTTGCTTTTCACAGTCAGCGTGTGTCATGCTCCCTTGACAGCACTTTATACATAACTGCAAACATTCCACAATTGCCTGTGTCATTCATAGCACTGTTCTGCTCGCTCACACTCATCCAGCAATGCAATGGTAGTGTGTGCACAAGAGAAGGGAGGGTAGTGTAAACGAGAGGGGAGGTTTGCTTTGAAAACAGACCATGCATCTGTTTCACATACTGCTGTACCTGACAGATCGATGAGTGAAACTCTATCCAGGTTTGAATCTCTGCTGCTAACTTTAGTCTTGCTTGACATTGACTTTTGATTTTTAAACCTAAAGGCATGGAAGTAGCTTTCTGGCTGCCTTTAGCAAATGTATTTAATTTGTTGTGAAGGCAGGTGCTCCTCTTTAAGGGTTCTTGTCCAGCACAGCTAGCACTGCTCATCATAAATAAGCTGAAATAAAATATAATAACTTTCTGTTTGTTGAAATCAGGAGTTCAGCAGTCTCCTCCGGTTGCAGCTCAGGAACTTCAGTCCATTTTGAAGAGTGGCTTCCTGGAGAAGCGCAGAAAGGGTAGGTTACTGCGTTCAGAAACAGGTTGTTCATGATAAACACTACATTCATTATATCTTCACAGTTGTTTATATCACTGGTTTGCACTCTTAACTGCCATGTGCCTTATGCCACATTTTCTATCTCTTTTCTTTCTTTCTTTCTTTTTTTTTTTTTTACCATGTCCTTATTTATATATTGTATATGGTGTATTTTTATATATTTTTTTAACTGTAATTTATCGTATTCTGTCTACTGTTAGTGTTAAGTGTTATCTGTATGCACCAAGGGTCTGAGAGTAACGCAATTTCAATTCTCTGTATGTATGTGCTGTACATGTGGCAGAATTGACAATAAAGCAGACTTTGACTTTGATAAAAAAAAATAACCTCCCTTCAACTTCTTATAGATCACAGCTTCTTTGGCAATGAATGGCAGAAGAGATGGTGTGCTTTAAACAACAACATCTTCTACTACTATGGCAGTGAGAAAGGTGGGAAAGCTACTGTTTTTTTGTTTTCAACAGTAAACATAGTCCTGACGTCAGTTTCTCTTTTCTGGAACTGGATCATTCAATAATCTACACTAATCTTCACTAGATAAACAGCAGAAGGGAGAGTTTAATATTGTCGGATACACTGTCAAAATGAACAACACCCTGCGGAAAGATGCAAAGCGAGATTGCTGCTTTGAGATCTCAGCTCCAGACAAGCGTGTTTATCAGGTTGGTCACCTCTCATACCATGTAAAAACATGCAGTGTTCATTCATATCCTCAGATCATTATCTCTTACAATACCTTTTTGCTACAGTTCTGTGCTGCGTCCGAGAAAGATGCAAAGGAGTGGGTGGAGCAATTGATTTTCTGATTAAAGGTAGGACTGTACATCAGAAAAACAGTCACTGTCTAAACTTGGCTTAGCAGGTGTCATTTATAAAACAAATGCATCATGTTTTGAATGTGTTTTCACTATCAGACATGGGTGGAGTCATTCCTGAAGATGAAGAGGAGTATGATGACTGCTTAACTGTGACCCAATCATCCATGCCTGCACCAATCGATGATGACATTTATGAAGAACTCCCTGGTTTGCACCTCACGTATTAGATTATATTATATTATTATTATTATATTATCCAAACTTTTTGTCTTGTACGGTTTTCTGATGCTGAAGTATTTATTTTATTTTATGTTTTAATTATTTTATTTTATTGTTATTTATTTCGTTTCGATGTTGATAATCAGTTTAAATAGTCATGTAAAATCCCCTGAGGGTGATTGCTCTATGCATGTGGTGGATAATGGCTATAGCAATTTTGAATTTGGTATATCACTCTCCGCTCTGACTGGTTCATCTATTCTCTCCCTCTCAGAGGAAGATACACCCCAGCCTGCTAAACCAACAGTGACCCTGGCCAACAAACCCCCACCACTATCCACCCCTATGACAGGTAATTACCACTAGGTCACCAGGCCTGTCCATCCCCTACCTGCTATGCTGTCCCATAACACCACACAAACTCCCAGATCTGCCTGGGTAGCTATCATTTGTCTCCAACTTTTTTAATCTAAAAAGGACAAAGATAGGGGGGGGGGGGCGTAAGGGGGTAGGTCTTGAATGACAATAGAAATAAGAATGTGGAAGAGAAGCAATGGATAGTGCAGGTACATATGGATTTGGTGAAGTAACACTGATGACAGCAGTGGGAAGTTAGTCTGGACCACAGGAAGGGCCTTCAGGAAAAGACCTGGAATTGTTTACAGAATTTTTGCACTGTTATTATTTGTTTCTTAAAGTAATGATATTTAGTTTATTATATTTGTGTTCATTGGTAAGATAAACACTAAACAATACTCTCGCCATCATCTCAGTTATTATTTTAAAGCGTTTTAGTGGTTTTTCTGTGCCTGTGTGGGGAAGCATGTATCCTGCTGAGTGTTGGGCACTGGGCAGGGGTTGGTAGGTTCTGGCAGGAAGCTGACTCTATTGGTGCACTGTGGCCCACCATGGCCCTCTGCTCCAGGCTCACAGCACAGGAAGTCCTGCTGACAGTAGCGATGGCTGAGGCAGGATCTTGTGACAGATGCTGAGAGGAGGAGGCCAGCTAGAGCACTAGAGAGAGCCACAATGGAGAGAAAACTACAGGCTTAACACATCCTAGAAAGCAAAATTATCCTATGAATTTTCTTTATTAGTGTTTGTTGTCAACTTTTGATAATGGCTTTTTTGTATAATGTTTTAAAAATCCTGGAAGTGATTGCATTAATGTGGATTCCAGTCCAGTGCAGCAGGTGTAATACTAATGCTGGGTTGTTTTAAAATGCAGCCCTGAATAAAATCTTAAAGCAGCAGTGGGTAAGGTTATATTTAAAAAATAATTAGAATAAGCTTGCCACATCAGCATAGCTGGGAATCTGCCAGCAGTAATATCTGTTGCAAGATATTTACCTTTAGGCGTATTTTTTTTTCTTGATATGAAAGCAGTTGTACTAAACACCCACTCATGGTGCTGCCATTGAGTTGACAACATAGATTAGTAAATATGAATAAATAATGCTCTACACCAAGAGCCAAGAGCAAGGGCAGGTTAAATGTAAACCCAAGAGCAAATATAGCTGATATAACAGCTTTACAAACTGAAATGTTTCATCCGGAATGCTTATGTTTTGAGATAGAAAGTAAATGTTCTTTTGAAAGGGACTGAAACTTTGCACAAGACTAAAAAATCAAAAGCTTTAACTAAAATATGGCTTGTAATACACAACATGGTGTGAAGTCTTTCATTAGAGGGTTCTTCAGTTTGCATCTCAACTGGCAGGAGCCACAGCAGTTTATACTCTCTGTTGCCCACTAGTGGATCTTTCTGAGCCAGAAAAACACATGGGGGCCTTCAACCAGGAACCACTTGGTGGATAAAGAATTTTAGCAAGGCCATAAAATAATGAATGTATAGTACTATGTTTATGTATTTACATAATCTTACATCGCAAAGTTAAAATAATGATTATTAATTAATAGAATAATTTGCATGATTGAAAATCATTTACTTAAAAAATTTAATATGGATGAGAAAACATTTAGCTGAACCTTAGTTCTGTCAGGACCACTATCGTCAAAATGATAGATACTTAGCATAAAGTTTGGTTTGGCGGTATGGTTCTGTTCTGGGCAAAAACCTCCCTGCCCATCCATGCAGCCTGTCATGAATGAGCAGGGAGAGCAGCAATAATAACCCCCCTAGGGTTAACAGAACAGAACAAGGCAGATATCATTAATGTACTTAATGATATTTAAGTGTAACACTTTATTCGAGATAAAGGAGTCTGATTAGCAAGGAATATCAGAAAGCCAATTCCTGACTGTGGCGAAAGGAGGAGCTGGGGATGGAGGAGGGTAATTTGCTCTGGAGGAAGCTGAAAAGCTTCTGAATAATACTGAATAGAGCTTATATAGGAATGTCGCGATATGTGTCGTATTCCTATAGGTAGATGTGATCAGCTGAGAATCAGCTGATGCAAGCTTGACTCACGTGACCTGCCAGAACTAACGCTTAATTTTTGGTTAAAATGAACTTGAAATTGTATTTGTGTTTATCACGTATTTTGTCTTTTTGCAAAACATTTTTTGAGATCAAACAACAATCGGTGGACCCTCTGTTAAAGACCCTTGGCATACACCAAACCACCATTGCATGAAGAGAATCATGCACTGCCATTCAAAGATTGGGGTCAATAAGAAATTATAGAAATTAATACTTTTTTTTCAGCAAGGATGCATTAAATTGATCAAAAGTGACAGTAAAGACATGATAATGTTACAAAAGATTTCTATTTCAAGAAAATGGTGTTCTTTGAAATTTCTATTCATCAAAGAATCATGGGGGGGGGGGGGGGTCACCCCCGTACACCCACGTTTTCCCACAAAAAATTATTAAGCAGCACAACGGTTCAACATTAATAATAAGAAGAAATGTTTCTAGAGCAGGAAATCATTACATCAGAATGTGACACGTAGACTGGAATAAGAAGGCTGAAAATTCAGCTTTGATTACAGGAATAAATTACATTTTAATATATATTCAAATAGTAAACAGTTATTTTAATTTGTAATAATATTTCACAATATTACAATTTTTACTGTTTCAAATAAATGCAGCCTTAGTGAGCAAAAGAGACTTTATTCAAAAATATTAAACATTTTCACTGACTGCAAACTTTTAAACAACATAGACAGTGAGATTTCTTTGACAGACAGATAAGATGTTCAGAGACCAATCCAACAACCAAATTTTTATCCCCATTTTTACTGCCCTTCATGAACATTTTGTGATGCATATTGAGTTCAGAACGATGCCCCATTCTTTCTTTAATAATTACATTTTTCTAAATGAACTTCTATTTAAATTATGTTCTGTTCTTTCTCCTGCAGCAGTGAACAAAAGCACAGACTACGCAAACTACTTCCAGGGCTTGTGGGATTGTGCTGGAGATCATCCGGATGAGCTGTCCTTTAAGCGAGGAGACACCATCTACATCCTCAGCAAGGTAAGACAGGAGCCACGGCCTGGAAACTTCCAGACTTGCCGCAGTTGTCACAACCCACGTGATCGAGGACAGAAATACTACAGCATGAGGTAAATGTTTATAACCCTGCCCTCTCAGACGTCAAAAGGAAAACATGAATTTGCAAAAACATTCTGTTAAATAAATACACAGCGACGTCTGTATAACACATTTGAGTCAGATGCAGAAAGGTTAGATTTGGGCCTGTTTGCACAAACTGCCTTGCTGAGTGTGGAAGTGAAGTACACCTTCTCCCTGTGCACAGTGATGGGATTAGTGTTGTCACTACGGAAACCATTTTAGTGCTCTTGGCCCTGAGCAGAACAGTCTGGCAGCCAGTGGCATTCTGTCACCTCTCTCCTCGTCTGCCCACTGCGTTGTGCGTCTCTGAGCTCATTTGTGTGTGGGTATTTCAATATTGGAAGACGGCTCAATGCCATGTTCAGTAAGGGCAACCGTACGCAGATCTTTAGCTTATACACATCTCAGCCAGTCATTATTTATGGCTGTAATGGTAGTCTGTGTTCTCAGGAAACGCTGAATCCACCTCTCTATTCGTACCAGGTGTGGTGGAGAAAGTGCGTTTGGTTAAAAACTTCCCATACCTGTCAGCTCCGATGCATAGGCTGGCTGTGCAGATCTGGGAACTGCCCATGGGGTTTGTACCTGGCTAACAGAATTAGCTTGATACCTCTCAGGGCTACTTAAAACTGGTCAGGCTGCTCCGTTCCCAGAAACAAACTCGGTATCTTGCGGTTTGTCTACTTAGCACCGATTGCTTTTCGGAGAAAGAACTGGAAAGCTTAATCGTGTTTGTGCTTTCACGTTTAGAAGAGAGGTTTTGACGTCATGCTGGTATTTTCATATTATCTCTGTTCTACAGTATAAGTGAATAACTGTAAAGAACCTTTTGGGTCAAAGAGGTACTATATAAGTGTCCATGATCTAGTTTAAAGCTAGCAACAAATTCTTAAATTGTTTGTTTTAATGTTGGTTTCAAAAACTTAAATACCATTTTCAAGAAAAGTTTCAATGTGTAATGTGGCATAAACATTTAGTTTGTTGCTTTTACCTTTATTTAACCAGGCAGCTTAATAAATGTAATTTTTACAGTGACAGACTGGCAGGAGACAAATGAATCATTATATAGAAAACACAGAGATAAACATTCTATATAAATTATTATTTTTTCAAGGTAAAATGTCATTATATAAATATCATGAATTATTGTTGCACCACATGACATTTTACAACCTTAACTAATCTTGCCTTATAAAAAAAGTTGAACAATGTGATTACTGACCTTGACACACACAAGTCATGAAGATCTGCAGGGGTCCTCTCTGAGATATCACTTACTGTTTGGTTTTCTGCTTGTTGATTGTCTTCAGTTTTGTAGACAAAAGTTTTAAAAACATTAAGCAGTGAAGCAATTACATTTTTTTTCTTAATATTCTAAGAAAGGTTCATTAAGGATTATGCCAAAGTACTTAAATGGATTGTTCAATCAAAAATGTAAATATTGTCTTTTACTCACCTGTAGTTCCTAACCTGTATGACTTTCTTTCTTATATAGAACATAGAAGATATTTTGAACAATGTTGGTAACCAAACTGTTGACGGTACCCATTGACTTCCACAGTATGGGAAAAAAAGCCACCTGAGAAATTCTAAAATGTAATCATTGATGTTCCACAGAGGAAAGAAAGTCGTGCAGGCTTGGAACAGAATGTTCTGGAGGTTTGACAGAATTCAAATGTTTGGGTCAACTGTTCATTTAATAAATTTTTTTAAGTCTTATTTAAAAAATAAAATAAAATCTTCATTATTATATCAGGACAATTGTATCATCCTGTGATTTCTGACTTTGTTCCCCCTCAAAAAATATCTAAATTAATTTAAATACAGAAATTAAAAACATGCTCATTATAAAATAAGTATCTATTATGTGTGCATTACATTTTGTAATGACTTTTTTAATAAATTAAAATATAGGACAAATCAAAGTGTTGACCCTGTGTATGGGAGTATTATTCTAGGATTTCAGTCTTATGGGGGATCAGCCTGTTATTGAAACATGATCTGATGTGTCAAAGGAATATTTATTGCTTTAAGAGTATGTGAAATCTTGCTTGACTGACTTTTTTTTTAATAAACAAAATTCTGAAAGTATAATCAGTAATGGTGCCATATGTGGTTGATAGAAGTGGGTGGCTGTATACTGAGATACGTATATATACCTATCTATACCGAATATTACTGCCGTACATATGTCGACAACAGACACAGACTAGAACAAATGGATTTAAAAGTGAATATGATAAACCTTTTTTATTTTTATTTTTTAAATGACTGGTAAATAGAGGATTCAAATTAAAATATTCTCTGATGTCTTTCTGCTGCATCTATTTTCAGCAAACATGAGATTTTCAAGTGACCTGACAGCTTATTCTGAGATGAAAAATAAAACCTAGAAATGCCTGTGTGTGATGTCATCTAATGTGATCCATTAAATAATGGTGAAAGTTTAGGTCTCCAGAAGTGATTACACAGGAAAGAGGCTGACACATAGAACTGCTGAATACAGCTTTCCATAATTCTATCCAATTTATTTATATTCATTTTACTAGAGACACAGAAATGTGCAGTAGCAAGGTAATGTATCTTCAGGAGAAAGAGAGATGACATCCCAATTTCACCAGTGGCTAAAAATCCATAATTTGTAATGGATATATAAAACATGCCAATGGGGAAGTTATCTCATTCTGTTAAAAGTCAGCAGGCTGTCAGAAAATGACAGAATATGGTCTGAATGGGATCCAGGGGTGACTGCGTTTTTCAGAGCAAGTCTGCCATCTAGTGGCTAGAATGAGTGCAGTGGCATTTATATATACATATATACAAAAGAAAATTAGACTTTTGAAAGACATAATTGTGTTTTTTGAATTTTTATTTTATTATAGACACCATTAAGGCTTCTGGTTTTGTAAAGATAGATAGATAGAAAGAGAATATATATGCATAATGCTCTTATTTTTATTTATTTGTTTTCTTCTAAGGCAGTCTGTTTCAGGTAGGTTGGGGTGGAACTAAAATTGTAAAAATCCTTGTCTCTGTACAAATAATAACATTAAAAAACACACCATTAAATCACAGGGCACTTTTTTTTAAAACAAAAAACCCACACCATTCAATCCCATTTTTATGAAATACACATGGAATGTGTTGCACTGCATAAAAGAGAGAAGCCTAAACCCAGGATGTTGCCAAACGATGCTGGGAAAGAACTGCTCGACACAGTCCAATGATGCTGTGTCGTATTTGTGCCATTTTATGGGCACTACGCCGGCTTATATTGCAGGCACTCTTTTGTAGCGAAGCCCCTTCCCCCTTCCTTCAGCCAGGCTTGCGGATGACCGTAAAGCCGGTGTGGGTTTAGTGTCCAGCTGTGGCTCACAGGCCATTCAGGGCAGTCTGGGGAACAAGCCAGTGGGGCTATTAGTGGCCTACCTCCTTCCCCTTGGCCATGCAGCAGCTGCAAGTCTAACACCCCACCCCACCTCCATTTACCCCCCTGTCCAGACCCTCAGCGGCTCTGAAAGGGTATTGACCATCAGACCAGGGGGAGGTGTCAGGGCCCTAAATCACACACACCACACTCTCTTCTTTTCAAAGCAGGCCAGTGTGTGCTGTAAATGATGCTTGGTCAAAATAGTGCGTCACATGGTCCGTCTGGGGTCCAGAAGCATTGTAAACCTCAAAGACCCACATCATTTTGTTGTTGTATATCTCAATCAGGCAGGATTTTAATTATTCAGCTTACATCAAGTAAATTATACATAAAGATATTTTAAAGGTCATTTTAGTCAGCTAAATGCTAATTTAGGAAATCAATGTGAACTTGCATGTCGGCTTCCTTAGATGGATGCTGGATAGTCGTGTGTGGGCATGTAGAAGGAGTGTGAGGTCTGCATTGCTTTCCTGTTGCAGACTTATTTGTCACCCTCACCTTCTAATCTGACCCTCCTGTGAGGGTACATATTCGCACAGGCGCTGCCCTGTCAATGAGGTGTGTCTGTATCAAAGGACGGCTACAGGAAGCTTCCGCTTCACCCTTTCACATGTGCACTTCCTGTCTTGTTTCACACAGCCTGGACAACTGCCCTATGAGGTGTGTGAATCCTGCACTTTAACACGTTATTAAAGGTTTATTAAATGTATTATTTATTATAAAAAGTGTAATATTATATAAAACATTAAATAGAATACAAATAGTTTTTTTTATTTAAAGCAGTAGTTAATTAATTATAGCCTTATAAGGAAGAAAATTAATAATTGCAAATAATATGAATCATTAAAACTGAGTGTATAGCATATACATATAATTAACTGTAGATATAAAATAACTATAATCTAAATTAAAATGACTACAAGAACACAAAATCCAAGTGTAACACTCGAAATTAATTCACTAAATTGTGTTTCCTGAAGAACATACAGTTTTTGAAATTTCTCAATCACTGGTAACTTAATATATCAGTGCCTCCCCGTTTCTGTTAATAAGAAAAGTCTGAAAAACAAGCACTAAAAAAAACACCTGGGGCCAGTTGCTGAAACAGCCACTTTTAAGGACTGGTCTAAGAAATCGGGTTGGGGGACCAACTGCGGTTATGCCAAGAGGTAATCAGTCTACGTTTCTGACTCAAATGGGGCCCATGTTAACGTTTTGTAGCTGACGGAAAAAAAAAAGTTATGACCAGTCTTGAAGAAAAAAAAAATTAGGTGACTACATTTTTAAGACTAGTTTAAGCAGTTTATGCAACCAGCCTTCAGGATCTACAGTTCTGACATTATTAGACTGTATAAATGGAATATATTCTAAATTATATTCAAAATCTAAGCTTTACAGATAGCGGAAGATTTATTGAAGTCTATGGTCTTTTAGCAAAGTTTTTCTTTTTACTCTTGTGAGGAGGACAGTGCACACTGAGGACAGTTGGCGGTGAAGAGATGCTCTCCATTACAGTGTGTGTGTCTGCGGCAGCTGTCAGCAGCTGCATAACCAGACCTGTTGTTTTATAGACAGATACGTGCACGCAGGCAGTAAGAGGTTTGCTGGCCGGAGCTGAGCACTATACATTATACAGCAGGAATCACTTAGGCTGCCGGGGTCAAGTAGGGGCCCACAAACTTCATATTTAACTTCAGATGGGTATGATTCAAACCTCATTGCTCTTTCCGAACCATGCAGAGAGAGATTTTTTTTCTCCGTCAGTGAGGTGAAAGATGAAGGCAGACAAGCAGTGAGTGTCTAGTCAATTTTAGGGACATCAAAGACTTGAATGTCAGAGAGAAAAAAGGCTATAAATGTCAGTCAGAGTACACTGGATTGAGATGTTTCGGGGGTTTCACTGTAGTTGACCATTATTTTCAAGTACAACAAATGAGTGTTTATGTGGGAACTTTCAAAAACATGTAACAAGCTGAGGATTCAGATTGGCAGCCTGGACCCTCTGATGAGTGAGGGCCCCACTAAGGTCCTCTATACTGCCCTACAAAGGCAAATCACAATAAATACACCGAAGCTAAAAGTTGCTATTTTTACATGTATTTTCTCAGCTTTCTTGGAATCTGAACAAATTAAGCCAAACCTGTCTGTCACATAGACAGATCATAGAAACCCCATACTGTGTTCGGCCTTTGCAAAGTAGTAGAATATTTTTGATTTGAAAGTTTTGGTGCCAAGGACTCCCAGATATGATTTATGCCTTTTATGAGACCCCCTTCCTAAAATATAAGTCAGCTATATTTTCAAGCATATAAACTAAGTGTGATTTTAAAGACAACAAAATAATTGTTTCTCATTGCACTACCCTAAAAGTTTGGAGTTAGAAAGATTTTTATAAATGAATACTTTTATTCAAAAAGGATTTATTGAACTGATCAAAAGTGACATTAAATATATTTATAATGTTACAAAAAAAAACTATTAATCTTAAAGGCACAACTCTGTTCACACATTGTAAAAACATAGTTACACCTAGTGAGCACAAAATTAGCTTAATTTAGATCAACATAAATGCAGCCTCATTGGAGAACATACAAGAGAATTTTTCACAACAATAAAAATCTTAGCAACCCCATACTTTTGAATGGTAGTGTTTAATTGCATTATATTTATTATATGAAATCAGTTAAATTGGTTATAGTTACTTTTTATTAAGTTGATAG
Organism: Sinocyclocheilus anophthalmus; assembly: GCA_018155175.1. NCBI lineage: Eukaryota > Metazoa > Chordata > Actinopteri > Cypriniformes > Cyprinidae > Sinocyclocheilus > Sinocyclocheilus anophthalmus. Next base: position 477,329 of record JADLZN010011417.1, read on the forward strand.
TGTTTCTGAAATTAACATACTAGCACAATTTTTTATATTTAATATATTTGAATTCCGTATTTGTTTATTGATTGATTTTACTTCCTTATTTATCATCGTTATTTAGCAAAACTGTATTTAGATTTTTTTCTTGATTTCCAACCATGTTTAGAAAGCAGGATAAAATAGAAATATTACCAAATTAGTATATTAAACATTAATGTTTTATGCACACATTAACTGTGACAGATACATTTTAATATGCATTTTGTAAATTTTCTGGGGTCCCCAGACCCCAGTTTGTCCAGCTCTTCCAAAGGTCTGCTGGGAAATAGAGTTTTATTTGGTGGTTTCAGTGCGTCCACAGTTCATTTCAGTCCAATCTCCTCTCACTGCTTCCGTACATTCTCCTTTTTGAAAGAAAGCATGATGCGGCTTGATAGATCTGCCTCAGTATAACCCCAAAGTTTAGAAGGCATCTGTGAGAATCAGAGTATCGTGGATGTGGAGAAAACGCAGGGTTTAGTGGCTTTGAAGTGAATGGCAATGTGTGATCTGTTTGTAATTATTGAATAAAGAAAGAGAGACGGATGGACGGATCTTATCTTCTTCTTATCTTTATGGTAATCTTTTCCATGAGCTGGAGAAGAGCTGATCTGTCTCTGTAAGGAAAGAAAAGGACTCTGTCCTCGGGCTCACAGATCTGTTGTGCTTCATACGAAATATATCTCCCGTTCACATTCTCTTGTGTAATCTTTATAGGTCCTATGGGCCTTGTGTCCTTGAATTGGCCTTGGAAAGACAGACAGGAGGATGGGAGGGAGACAGAATGGGGGGTAGGGATGTACGGATCGAGACAGTATGAGAAGAAAATGAGGAAAAACCTGAGGATGAACGAGTAAATGAACAATGTATTGACAGATTTAATTCCCCTGAGCGTTCACCTATGAGATTTGACCTCGCTGATTGTGTCACTGCGCTGATTGGTCTCAACAGTGAGTGGGTTTAATGAATGTCGGTTATCGGTTGTTTACAGGAGTACGACTTGTTTGGCTGGTGGGTGGGGGAGATGAAAGGGGCCATCGGAATCGTGCCTAAGGAGTATCTCCTGGAACTGTACTTGCTGTAAGGGGTCTGAGGTGAGTAAATGATCCTGGAGTGGCAGCCTATGTGCTTTGTTTTTCTCTGTTGAAACCTAACCTGTTCAAATCTGTTTTTTTATACTGTAAAAGTGATTTTTGAAGTTGTAAATAAAACTTAGAAATGATTATTGGAGTACATTTTACAACAAAACAAAACACTATTCCTACATCAAAATGTCATTTTAATTCAATGTGTTGCCTCATGTTTCTTTTTTTAATATTGTGAAATTTAATTAGCAATTTCTGAGTGAAAACTATTTCCATTAATTGTACATTTTTGTTCGTTTCTAGGAACCGCTGATGGTCTGCTGTTGTAGCTTCATGTTCCACAAGCCGCTGTCTCTTTCTGTGTGTTTCTATTAGTCTGTGTGATATGTAAAGCAAACTACCAGTTCAAAAGCACAAGTAATTGTAAAATATGTGCAATGAAGGATGTGATGCTTATTTTGTGCAAATTATTTAATTATCACGTGCTGTAGTATTTAATAGATTGATTGAGTGAATGTAAACCTCTTTTTTTTGTCTTTCAAAGGCATTAAGTTGTAGGTAAAAACAGTATGAAATAAAACCTATGCGTTCACAAAACGTTCTGCAGTCTTTTTTTAGCAGTTTGTATTGTAGCCACCAGGTGGCAGCCGCGTATAACGTTCTTTGTAATGAGATTGCGTCAAGTAATTTCAGAGCAGATGTAGAATGTCTTAATTTGAGACTCTGTTTGCTTCCTCCATAGGATCAGACAACACAAGACAGGTTTCTACACAGGCTGTAAGTGCTGTTTGTATGTACAATCACAATGTAGCAGTATGCCACGAACTGATGGGAAACAAAATCTCTGACCTTTTTATGCTGAACATAACAAACAAATCAAATAGCAGTTATTCAGATGTGGAATTAATTATCTGCTGTAGGAGAACTGTTTGGCATATCGGATCGTATCTTCATGGACCGCTGCATTGACATCCACAAATATCTGGGCACTGAAGTGAGAAACTTAATTAAAACACATGTCAGGCCGTTACCTTCTCTGCCAAGAAGAATGTATCCGAGCGAAGTGTTACTATAGCATATTAACTTGCTCAGCCAAGCTTCACACAATAAATACTAAAGACATTTTAATTTGATCATTACATAATACTGTATTATATACCAGTTGATAAACAATTAGACTAGGGCCTGCTGTTAAAGTTGAGCAGCATGGAACAATTTCAATCAAATGTTGACACCTTTTTTAATATGTAGGCTACATCTTACGTTTTTTAACGTCTTCAGCCAGATCTGAGAATACAAAGAACTATTTGTGTCATATTTAATATCAAAATCAGAATATAATTAAGGAATTATATTTTATATTACATGTCCTCTTCATCTGAAACTCAATTTTTATCGTCATTATTATACATACAAAAAATATTTTACTAACTGGACATTTAAATGACATCACTTTAGACAGTACATTATGATTACTTTGCAAATGTACTTGACAGTTTAAAGCTGCCGTCCGTAAGTTTTGCCTCTTTGTCTCCATCTCTGTTTGAAAAACTGCAATTGCAGCTGTTTGCGGAATTATATCCTTTGCGTGGGTTGTGCTCCGGCACGGCTCCAGCACGGATGAATCTAATGTTCTGAAGAGTATGGCTGTGTCCGAAATCGCCCCCTATACCCTCATTCACTATTCCCTACAGTAGTCCACTAATAATAGTCCACTTGAATGAGTGAATGAAAACAAGTGAGTGAATTCAGACACTGAGTGCACCGGAAGGAATGCCGCTTTTGCATAGTTTGTGCTTGCTGTTTATTAATCATTTGAAACTAGCAGCTCCAGTAGTAAGATTAAAGGATTTATCTTGAACTCTGTCACGGAAATTGTGTAAACCCTAATCAAACTATTTAATAATCAATTTACAATGAATTTTACCCGTGTTGTACATTATGCTGTACGCCATGGATGAGCGCTTTGGAAAAATGAACGGATTGATTATTCAGCTGCGGGCGCCATCTTCTGGCGAGATGCGGGAATTCATTCGGCGCGTGACTCTCAAGGTGCATTATGGGCATTCTCTAGCCATTGAGCATGCACCAGTTGTACTCTCGTTTTTGCAGTGCATTCTGGGATTGAATGAGTGCACTCGAGAACGTCCACTATGGTTTCGGACACCACTAAAAATGGCTGTCCCCTCAAATAATGCCCTATTTAAGGGTATAGGGGGCGATTTCGGACTTGTGTGACAGTCCAGTCACCGCCACCGGCGTGGATATTTACTGTACTTCGCAATCACATTCTAGCCTATGTCTTGGAATATATGACCCAAATAATAATTTTCACCGTATATTGTCATCTGAGCAAGTAAGTAACAAGTCTGCCACGTTTGTTCTGACCAACTGAGGAAGAAAGCATTACCATAAATCTCGCTACCAATGGTGATTAAATCTAAACATCGGTTAGCTAATATCACATCAAACCATTCAAATTATTATACTTTATTCTCAAATGATTAATATTAACAACATCAGCATTGATGACTATGAGTATAGTGTGTATTAGCGTGTAGATTTCAATCTCTGTACAGTCTAATATCTAATTGTCATACCATTCGAATTTCATATAAAGAAATTATTTTAAACCAACAGGCAAATTATTCTCCCTTCGAACTGGTTTTCCTTAAAATACAAATCTTTGTAATCCCAGGCTATCTGTAATCAGAAGCACATTTAAAAATGGAATATAATTTCATTTCATTCAAATGTGTTTCATAAACATAATTCTTTCTGGATTACAATCCGCCATCTCAATGATACATTTGATTATTCTGGCTGCTGTGAGAAAAGGCTATATACGATCGGCCACCTTCAGCATCCTCACATGCGATAGCCTAGCAGTTGGGACAACTTCTTTATGTTTACAGATGTGCCATGCTCGAATTTCCCGCGAAAACCTACCCGAACCACTCAAATTAGAAAACATTATTATAAGCTTACCTTTGTGAATCGGGCTAAAGTAAGGCGATAGTTTTGAACACTGGCTGGTTATGTACTTGCTCAAATATTGATTTCGGATCATTTAAAACCAAAAGAAGTTACGGACTGTAGCTTTAAATAATTGAAAATTAGATTTTATTTCGCATTACAGTAAGCTGCTGACAGAATTGTGTGGCATAAATTGGTTATTTGGATAAATAGGCCAATGCAAAAAAAAAAAAAAGTTATTTTTATGATATTATATTTCTTATTCTTATCTAACATTTAATAAATAAATGCTGTATTAATTAAGAAAAACAATGCTATATTAATTAAGAATTTCCATTTATTTTCTTAGCGGAATAAATGCATCTACAGTATATGCGATGTACTCCTTTGAACTGTTTCTTCACTTTTTAGCTGTGTTTCCTGATAATTTATTGGAATGGTGAAATCTGGAACACTGTGACTTTCCTTATTGAACTCGTCCAGTCTGTTAAAGAATCAGCACTAATGAAGGAGCTCAGGGTGGAGAGGATGTTTCCACTGAGCCTTGTGTGTGTTAAATTCACATCACATGTCAGTAGCTCACAGGATGTTAGTTGTGAGAGGGGTGGAGGTAAGACACCTGTCGAGGGAGGTGGGGATTCATTAGTATTCATTATACATTTCCCACCAGTTCCTGAGCAGAGCGGAGAAAGGAGGGGCACCATCCGTCTCCTCCACAGAGATATTCACAGAAGGCTGAAACAGAGAGGTGTGTGATGTCATAGAAGAGGCTGAACAAAGCATCCAACTGCATGAAAAGATTGTGGTGCAGACCTTAAATTTCCTCCTCTGTGAGTTGCTTAATAACCACTTCCTGTCTGTGGACTTTAAGGGATGTTCCCAAAAATGTTAATAAATCCATTTATAATCATTAAGCTTCTATATATATACAGTGTGGTACGAAAGTTTCAACCCCCTTACATTTTTCACTCTTTGGTATATTGCAGCCCATTTGCTAAAATCATTTAAGTTTAATTTTTTTTTCCTCATTAAGGTACACACAGCACCCCATATTGACAGAAAAACACATAATTCTTGACATTTTTGTAAATCTATTAAAAAAGAAAAACTGAAATATAAAATGGTCCTAAGTATTCAGACCCTTTTCTGTGACACTCATATATTTAACTCAGGTGCTGTCCGTTTCTTCTGATCATCTTTGAGATGGTTCTACACTTTCATTTGAGTCCATTTGTGTTTGATTATACTGATTGGACTTGTGTAGGAAAGCCACACACCTGTCTATATAAGACCTTACAGCTCACAGTGCATGTTAGAGCAAATGAGAATCATGAGGTCAAGGAACTGCCTGAAGAGCTCAGAGACAGAATTGTTGCAAGGCACAGATCTGGCCAAGGTTACCAAAAAATTTCTGCTGCACTTAAGGTTCCCACGAGCACAGTGGCCTCCATAATCCTTAAATGGAGACGTTTGGGACGACCAGAACCCTTCCTAGAGCTGGCCGTCCGGCCAAACGGAGCTATCGGGGGAGAAGAGGCTTGGTGAGAGAGGTAAAGAAGAACCCGAATATCACTGTGGCTGAGCTCTAGAGATGTAGTCGGGAGATGGGAGAAAGTTGTGGAAAGTCAATCATCACTGCAGCCCTCCCCCAGTCGGGGCTTTATGGCAGAGTGTCCCTACGCAAGCCTCTCCTCAGTGCAAGACACATAAAAGCCCACATGTTGATTGTGGAGAAGGGTGCGGGGGTTTGGTACTTTTTGGCCTTAATTCTAAGCGGTTATGTGTGGAGAAAACCAGGCACTGCTTATCACCTGTATAATACAGTCCCAACAGTGAAGCATGGGTGGCAGCATCATGCTGTGGGGGTGTTTTTCAGCCTCAGGGACAGGACGACTGGTTGCAATCGCGGGAAAGATGAATGCGGCCAAGTACATGGATATCCTGGACGAAAACCTTCTCCAGAGGTTTTTCTCATTGTTTTAGCCTTTTTCTCAGACTGGGCCGAATGTTTACCTTCCAACAAGACAATGACCTTAAGCACACAGCTAAAATAATGAAGGATTGGCTTCACAACAACTCTGTGACTGTTCTTGAATGCCCCAGCCAGAGCCCTGACTTAACCCAATTGAGCATCTCTGGAGAGACTAAAAATGGCTGTCCACCAACGTTTACCATCCAACCTGACAGAACTGGATAGGATCTGCAAGGAGGAATGGCAGAGGGATCCCCAAATCCAGGTGTGAAAAATTTGTTGCATCTTTCCCAAAAAGACTCAATGCTGTATTAGATCAGAAGGGTGCTTCTACTAAATACTGAGGCAAAGGGTCTGAATACTAGACCATGTGATATTTCAGTTTTTCTTTTTTAATAAATCTGCAAAAATGTAACAATTCTGTGTTTTTCTGTCAATAAAGGGTGCTGTGTGTACATTAATGAGGAAAAAAAAAAAAAATGATTTTAGCAAATGGCTGCAAATATAACAAAGAGTGAAAAATTACTCATAGGCTGTCTTCCATACTTTTCCGTACCCACTGTAGATATAATATATAATATTATAATATAATTATATTAAGTCCCCATAAATCAAAATTAAAGTTAGTATCCGATATGTTAGTCTTAAGGTTATCTATAAGGCAGTGTTCTCCAAAACAGTGACAAAGTTCGCATTTAGAAGATATAAGCATTCAAGGCTTGCAGTTCGTTACTTCCGCCAAAACGGCTCAACGATTGTTTTGACGTCACATCGTACTTCAGCTCTCATCAAACTTTCTGTCCAATCAAATGCTCTCTAGAATCCGAAGCGCCCGCCCCTACAGTCTGAAGCCGCGCTGCACATTTTAGGTGGCCCTTTTATTGTGGCTAGCCTAAGGCACACCTGTGCAGTAATCATGCTGTCTAATCAGCATCTTGATATGCCACAATTGTGAGGTGGATGGATTATCTCGGCAAGGAGAAGTGCTCACTAACACAGATTTAGACAGATTAATGAACAATATTTGAGAGAAATAGGCCATTTGTGTACACAGTAAAAGTCTTAGATCTTTGAGTTCAGCTCATGAAAAATTGGGCAAAAACAAAAGTGTTGCGTTTTATAATTTTGTTCAGTGTATATATGCATATATATGGTAGTATGTTATATAGAATATATATATATATATATATAGTGGTGTGAAAAGGTTTTTGCCCCCTTGCTGTTTTTAAATTTTTTTGCATATTTGTTACTCTTAAAAGATTCAGATCATCAAACAATTTTAATATTACACAAAGATAATGCAAGTAAATACAAGATGCAGTTTTTAACATAGGGTGGGATTTTTTTTTTTTTTTTGTGGGGTTGTTGCTGGGCGTTCTTTTATTGGCGTGGCAGCAATCAATCTTGTTTGCTGATAACTGGCAATGTCTTTCACATCGCTGTGGAGGAATTTTGGTCCACTTTTCTTTGCAGAATTGTTTTAATTTAGCAACATTGGAGGGTTTTCGAGCATGAACAGCCTTTTTAAGGTTATGCCACAGCATCTCAATCGGATTTAATTCTGGACTTTGATTTGGCCACTCCAAACCTTAATTTAGTTTTTCTTGAGCCATTCAATGTGTACTTGCTGGTGGGTTTGGGATCATTGTCCTGCTACATAACCCAAGTTCGCTTGAGCTTGAGGTCACAAACTGATGGCCGGACATTCTTCAGGATTTTCTGATAGAGTGCAGTATTCATGGTTCCGTCAATTATGGCATGTTGTCCAGGTCCTGAAGCTGCAAAGTAGCCCCAGACCATCACCTACCACCACCATGTTTGACTGTTGGTTTGATGTTCTTTTTATGAAATGCTGTGTTGGTTTTACGCCAGATGTAACGGGACACACCCCTTCCAAAAAGTTCAACTTTTGTCTCATCAGTCCCCAGAATATTTGCCCAAAAGTCTTGGGGTAATCCAGATATTTTTTGGCAATTGAGAGACGAGCCTTTGTGTTCTTTTTGGTCAGCAGTGGTTTTTGCCTTGGAACTCTCCCATGGATACTGTTTTTGCCCAGTCTCTTTTTTTTTGTTGAATCATGAACACTGACCTTATTTTAGGCAAGTGAGGCCTGCAGTTCTTTGTATGTTGTTCTGGGTTCTTTTATGACCGCTTGGATGAGTCGTCGTTGTGCTCTTGGAGTAATTTTGGTTGGTTTTCTCAATTTGTGGATAATGGCTCTGACCATGGTTCGCTGAGTCCCAAAGCCTTAGAAATGGCTTTTAAATCCTTTCCAGACTGATACATGTCAGCTATTTTGTTTCTCATCTGTTTTTGAATTTCTTTAGATCGCGGCATAATTTGTTGCTATTTAAGCATGCTTCACTTTTGTCAGACAGGTTCTATTTAAGTAATTTCTTGATTCAACAGGTCTGGCAGAAATCAGGCCTGCGTGTGGCTAGTGAAATATAACTCAGCTTTCTAAAATAAAGAGGTTAATCACAGTTCTTTCATGATTTAACAGGAGGGGGCAATTCATTTTTCACGTAGGGCCACGTAGGTTTGGACAGCTTTTTTTCCCTTAATAAATGAAATCATCATTTAAAAACTGCATTTTGTATTTATTTACTTGCATTGTCTTTGTGTAATATTAAATTTGTTTGATGTTCTGAATCTTTTAAGTGTGACAAATATTCAAAAAAAAAAAACCGGAAGGGGGCAAACCCTTTTTCACATCCTGGTTATACAGTGGGTACGGAAAGTGTTCAGACCCTCTTAAATTTTTCACTCGTTGTTATATTGCAGCCATTTGCTAAAAGTTATTTAGTTAATTTTTTTTTTTTCCTCGGGTGCTTTGTTTTGGGCTCACCAGTTGCCACCCCCATTGTGACAGAAAAACACAGAATTGTTGACATTTTTGCAGATTTATTAAAAAAGAAAACTGAATATCAATGGTCCTAAGTATTCAGACCCTTTGCTCAGTATTTTGTAGAAGCACCCTTTTGATCTAATACATCCATGAGTCTTTTGAAAATTTTTGTGTGTGTGTACTGATGCAACAAGTTTTTCACACCTAGATTTGGGGATCCTCTGCCATTCCTCCTGGCTTTTTTTTTTTTTTTTGTGTCTTTTTTTTTTTTTTACTGTTGTTTGTTGAATGGTAAACGTTGGTGGACAGCCATTTTTTGGTCTCTCCAGAGTTGCTCAATTGGGTTTAAGTCAGGGCTCGGCTGGGCCATTCAAGAACAGTCACAAAAAGAGTTGTTGTGAAGCCACTCCTTCGATATTTTAGCTGTGTGCTTAGGGTCATTGGGGGGGTGTGTCTTGGTGTGGGTTGGTGTTTGTTTTGTTACAGGTTAAACCTCGCCCCTCTGAGGTCCTGAGCACTGGTCTGTTTGGTGAGAAGGTTTTGGTCTTGTGGTGTGTGTGCTGTTGGGTCTCTGTGATATCCCTGTACTTTGCCGCATGCATCTTTCCCTCGATTGCAACCAGTCAACCTGTCCCTGCAGCTGAAAAACACCCACACAGCATGATGCTGCCACCACCATGCTTCACTGTTGTGACTGTATTGGACAGGTGATGAGCAGTGACTGGTTTTCTTCACACATACCGCTTAGAATTAAGACCAGTTCTATCTTGGTCTCATCAGACCAGAGAATCTTATTCAAGTGTTTTTTAGCAAACTCCATGCAGGATTTCATGTGTCTTGCACTGAGGAGAGGCTTCCGTCGGGCCACTCTGCCATAAAGTTCCGACTGGTGGAGGGCTGCAGTGATGTTTGACTTTCTACAACTTTCTCCCATCTCCCGACTGCATCTCTGGAGCTCATCCACAGTGATCTTTGGGTTCTTCTTTACCTCTCTCTTTACCTCCCCGATAGCTCAGTTTGGCCGGACGGCCAGCTCTATGAAGGGTTCTGGTTGTCCCAAACGTCTTCCATTTATGGATTATGGAGGTCACTGTGCTCTTAGGAACCTTAAGTGTAGCAGAATTTTTTTTGTAACCTTGGCTATATCTGTGCCTTGCCACAATTCTGTCTTGAGCTCTTCAGGCAGTTCCTTTGACCTCTTGATTCTCATTTGCTCTGACATGCACTGTTAGCTGTAAGGTCTTATATAGACAGGTTTGTGGCTTTCCTAATCAAGTCCAATCGGTTTAATCAAACACAGCTGGACTCAAATGATGTTGTAGAACCATCTCAAGGATGATCAGAGGAAATGGACAGCACCTGAGTTAAATTATATGAGTGTCACAGCAAAGGGTCTGGTCTGAATACTTAGGACCATGTGATCTTTCAGTTTTTCTTTTTTAATAAATCTTCAAAAATTTCAACAATTCTGTGTTTTCTGTCAATATGGGGTGCGTTGTGTACATTAATGAGGAAAAAAAATTCAGGGTTTTCTTTAAATAGGTGATTGGTGTTAGCAAATGGCTGCAATATAACAACGAGTGAAAAATTTAAGGGGTCTGAATACTCTCCGTACCCACATATAAGGAAAAACTTAAAAGATAGAAATTTTGCTTTGGCAACTAAATGAATTAAAATAAATTTAAGATGAAGAATTAAAATTACTAAAACTTATATTGTCATTATTTGAAAAAATCCCCTTCGTTTTGGTGTAAGTTTTTGTTGTTTGCTTAAAGGTTGAGAATGTGAATATTTTATTTGGTTGCTTTTTTGCAAATAAGAAATCCCAATAAAGTATAAACCATGAAAAAAATGACTAAAACTAAAATGTTAGTAAAATAGAAATGTTAAAATAAAAAACTATAAAAAAAAAATGTATGATGTGTAAAATTGCAATTACTAAAATTTAAATAAAAACTGAAAATACAAAAATATAACCTATAATTCAAAATATGAATGAATTCGGTAATAGTACAAAAAATAGCCTACACTAAAATAACACTGGGACCAAAACAGTATTGAACCCCATCGTCTTTCACTGTATGGACAAAAATAAATTTTTCTTTCCCAAAATATCTTCTTTTGTGTTCCACAGCAGAAAGAAAACCAGGCACATTTGTAATGACATGAGGGTGAGCAAATGATGAAACCATACTTTTAAGACGTCCTGTCAGCATGAAGATAAAACTGAACAACTCATTAAAGTGTAACAGAATAGCTACAAAGTTAAAGTAGAATGTTAACATGTAGGTTATGTTCTAGAATATTGAAAGAACACTCGTTTCCATTCAGGTCCTGTTTTGTAGCTGCTGGGAGGTTTGCGGCAGCAGATGGGCTGTCCCGCTGTGTGCCTGATTGAAACACAGAAGCTGGAGCCGACTCATAACAACATGACCAGCTCCTGTCAGCTCCAGCCAGGGAACAAATCAGCCTTCCCGCGGCTCTGCTGCAGGGAACACCACTCTGCTTGGAGGAAAAAGCGAGGCCCGGCCAAGGGCACAAACGGTCCTTACATTTTAGGACTGCCTGGCTGTCAGTTTATAAGCGCTGTGCTTGTGTACCCGCAGATGATAGTTGTGAAAATCAAAGCTGGAGGTGCAGATGGCAGGTCTGTATTCTGCACTGTGAATATTTGAAGTGTTGATTATATAAACTGGTTCAAATAGACTGGTCACTATTGATCACATGTTTGAAGATAAAATCTCAGGTTAATGAGGTCCCACTTGGATCAGTGTTTTATAGTAAAACTCAGTGCTGGGTAGTAAGTTAGTGATTACATGTCATCAGGATTACATAATCAGATTCCAAAAATGTTGTACTTGTAATTGGATTTGATTACATTTTAAAGTCAGATTACAGTTACTTTTATGGATTACAAATTACTTATTATTCTAAATGAAGGAAAAATTAATTATTTATTGATTCTGCCTAATTCTTCTTTTTTTTCTCTTTTAATGTTTCCTTTCCAAAAATCCTAATGTGTCATACCATGTAGCTTTGAATATTTCACAATATAGCTAGAATGGCCATGTAAATGTAATGTAAATCATTTTGCAATCCATGCTTCTGAATTGGGGGGGGAACTATGGGTTTAAAACAAGTTAGGTAAAAAGCAGTCAGAATACATTACCTAAAAAGAGTAACCTAGATTACGTTACTAACGGCAATCTTCATGTAATCTGTAATCAGTAACAGAATACAATTTGTAAGTAATCTACCCAGCACTGGTAAAACTCTATATAATGCGATTGTAGAGACAGCAAACAGGAAACATTCTCAAAACTAGATAAAGTTTGGCAAGGACCCTCTTAATTTTAGTTATTCTAGTATGGTCTAATTTTCAACAGCGTTCCATTAGTTATTTCTTGCTATATACTCGCTTTCAAAATGTTGCACACTAACGTTTGTACATTCTTCATCAAACGTTTTTTTCTGAAACATTTAGTTGGATGTTGTTCTAACGGGTTTTCTACTCATGCGTTACTTACTGTTGTTTCAAAAGCTTCAGAGATATTTCAAATGTCAGGTCTGTTGCTAAAATCAATTGTTCCTGTTTAAAGGGTTAGTTCACCCAAAAAAAATGAAAATTCTGTCATTAATTACTCACCCTGTGTTGTTCCAAACCCGTAAGACCTTCGTTCATTCTTTGGGAACACAATTTAAGATATTTTTGATGGAAATCTGAGGGCTCTCTGATCCTCCCATAGACAACAAGGTAACTACCACATTCAAGGTCCAAAAAAGTACCAAGATGATCGACAAAGTAAACTGTAAAGTCGACTGTAAAGTTACGAAGCTACGAGAATACTTTTTTTGCGCAAAGAAAACAAAAAATAACGACTTTATTCAACACTTGGTACTTTTTGGACCTTGAAGTGGGAGTTACCTGCTGTCTATGGGAGGGTCTCTCAAGAGAGCTCTTGGATTTCATCAAAAATATCTTAATTGTGTTCCAAAGATGAACGATGAAGGTCTTATGGGTTTGGAACGACACGAGGGTGAGTACTCGTAGATTGGGGTGGTTAATAATGACAGAATTTTCATTTTTGGTTGAACAAACATTAATGTTTTCGCTAATGTTCAATAAAAAAAAAAACGTTTTAAAAACCTGAACGTTTTCATAACCTAATGGTAACATTATCAAAACCTTCTTAAAATTTGGTTTTTGCTACCTGGGTAGGTCCTGGTTTTTACCACAGTGATGGGTAGCATTTGTGGTTGAACAAAGCAGGGTGGAGTGTCTTTGTCTCTTGAGCTGATGATATAGTGAGCTGGAGGCTCAGAGCAGAATGATATGAAGCCAACCCTCTGTCCTCTGGGTGACATTCAAAGGCTCCATAAATCCTGCTCTTTATGGGGCCAGTTTGCCATAAATCCCACAACCTAATTGGAGATGTAATGAATTACCATAATTAGTCATAGGCGGTTTTACATTAAATGGGAGGTGTGTATGCCGCGGGGAGCAGTCCATCATGGGGGGCAGAAATCTGTGTTCGTGGACAGCAGAGATTTGGTCGGATGTTTCCCCAGCTGTCTAATCAGAGATCAGCCGTGCTGTTTCCTGCTGTCTGATTTTAAGTTTCAAACCCAAAAGGGTGATTAGGATGTAATCTTGTGTGTTTTCTTCTCTCAGACAGATTCCTAGATCATAGTTCGGAAGATTAGCACATAGTTTTGGCAAACATCCTGCAGACAGGGGGCAATCTTACCATCTTCTCAGCTTTCAGCAAAATTTGTCTGTGATGAAAGAGCTACCGTGCTGGCTGTCGTCGAGGACCGTTTTGCTAAATATTACCATTTGATTTTATAGGCTAATAAATGATTTGGTTTATGGATCTGCACTCGTTCCCCTGCTCTGCTCCGGACAGCTGCATATCCTTTATTACAATTTGTTGGAAATATATAGGTTTCATAAGTAAATGCCACAGCACAATTAATCTGGAGCGCATTAAATTGTAGTAATGATGCTAAAACGCTAATAATTAACAGGCAACTGGAAAAGAAGTTTGTTGAGTCAAGCTGAAAGTAATGCAGAGAGTGCAAAGCGGAGAGCAGGTTCCCTTTTGGTTTAACTGCTCAATTTGGTAATGATGCCGTTTATATGAGCTAACACTGTAAAAGAAAATGACCGTTCACAGATGGATTATATCATTATTTGTGTGGAACACATCTGCAAAACATGATCAGGATTTAGGGGAAATTATACTGAAAATGTTTTATGTATTTGTGTGTATGAAAGTTGATACGGATTAAAGTATGAAAGGCATATTTTCAGTCACCCTCATGAAAAAGAAGTACACTTTAGCACACTTTTAACAGTAGTACTTGATATGGAAATACTTTAAAAGAATGTACTTAAGTGCGAACTGAATGCTTAACTGCATGATAATTGCAATTAAATAAAACGATTACATTTATCTTTACTAAGTACTTTTTTGACTTAAGTACATATATACACTTTCATAATTACGTTTAGTGTCCTTGAAATATGGTCTTCGAATGAACTGACAAGTATTTATGGTAAAATCTTAAACAAAAATATACTTTAATGACAAACGTTTAATGACATTTCTGTTGAAACTTCTATGTCATATATTCAAACTTACACATTTGTAATGCGGAAGTTGCAATTTAGTATATTTAAAATATATCAACTTTGAATGTAATATTGAATAAAACACTACAAAAAATATATAATCAAGTACTGTACTTTCTTTTGTATGTTAGTCAGAACATCAAAATATGTGTACAACAAAAGCACAACAAAAAATATTAAAATAGTAGGATTTAAAATGTACGTTCAAAGTAAAACTTAATTTGACGTTATTAAATTGCACTTTGTGTACTTAAACATAGCTTTGTAAGTGTACTCTCTTCAAGTACACTTAAGTAGCCTTTTATTTCATTAATATTATCTGTACAGTTTTATATATATATATATACTTTTAAGAATTGAAGTTCACTTCAAATGCACATTTAATTTGTTTTGGAGATCGTTGGCTTTCATTGTATGGATTTTTTAAAATCCCTTTTCTTGATTTTGCGTATGCAGAAATAAAGTCATACAGGTTTGGGATGATATGAGGGTGAGTAAATGATGAAAGGATTTTTATTTTTGAGCTAACTATCCCTTTAAATAGCAATATATTTGTAAAAAATCTGCCTTTTTGGGTGTACATGTTATTTATTACCATATAACTGAAGAACATTGTAGTGTTTTAATACCTCTTTGCTCATTTATCCAGAACTATTCACACCTTTATTACTTTCCCCTCTTTTTTCTCTCTATTTCACTTTTCTTCGTTCACACACACTTACAGAAAGGCACACCTCACTAACTCTCTTGGAAATAACAGGGGCTTATTTATGTGGTATCCCCAGGCGTTTCTCAGGGAAATATACTACTTTTCCAACTGGCCTCCTGTCAGCATCCCATTAAGGCCCTGTCTTCATTTTATGCCTCTAAATCTGATGCAGACACCACTGAAATGTAAGCAAATATTAATTGGGGTCAGTCGCAGCAGATGCAACTCATGCAGGCGTCTAATGTAAAGTGCCTTTGTAGACCCGTGGCGTTACAGAGCAGGGTGCTGACGTTTCACATTTTCCATGTATGCAGCGATGATTCATAATGGCCATAGCGCTCTGCCTTCATATTTTACCAGGCAAGTGTTCTATCAATTATAGGAAATGCTGTGATGGTACCCTATAGTGCTACAGAGAATTTAGCTTTAGACCCGTATAACTGACTCGGTCTGACCTGATTGTTAAGTTGCACAGTCACAAAAGGGCATTGGTGTTACTTACCTAACAGACTGTACTGCCTAGACGTGACGCAATAAAGCAACATGCGGTAAAAGCAGACAACAATCTTAAAAACTTCCATGTAAACTGTAATCCGTTACTTTTTACAAATTGTGTGATGAGTATATACAGACTGATAAATATTTGACCGGTAATACATAATTTTTTGGAGGGCTCTTAAAAGACTTCTCCCTGTCTGCTGGTCACATACTTCCAAAGGGTTATGTGCCAGTTGAGCAACTGCCATTGATTTGAATGGGAATGCTGATGGATAGCTCTCTCTATGCATTTTAGACCTCCTCAGTCAGTTAGGGCTCGATGTAAACTGCTTTAGTTTTGAACCTGTTGCTTGTAAATGTTCAGTTATCGTGTGGACAGAGCCATTATTTAGCTCCCAAAACATTTAGAACTCCACCATTTGCAGTGATTTTGGAGAAATGAGAGTCAAACTTGATTTCCTCCATCTGCAGTATGGTGATTTGAGGAACACATTTCATGAGGTGTTGTCTGCGATCAGCTGCTTTGCGTTAAATCAGAGACAGCACAGCAGAGGAAAGGGATGGGTAATTCATTAAAAGCCCTGCAGACGTTATTAATTGTTGTCCATTCAGCTTGTTAATTTGGCTGTAGTGGTAGCAGCATACAGCCAATTCTCATTTATCAGAGGACAGAGAGATCCCTCCAATGACTTTTCGAAAGGCTCTAGCAAAGTTTTACGTCTGAAATGTGAGCAGGACTGCAGCTCACAAACAGGTACCAAGGCTTGGGATGTTTCTTTAACATAAAAACACAGTGCCTGGATCAGTTTAAATAAAACTATTAAACTCTAAATATGAGAGTAAATAAGTTTAATAAAAAGTTTGACTTTATTAGGTTTTTATTATCATTACTATTATTATTACACTACAACAATAATTTCCTTAATCAGGGTTTTAGTATTTGTCTTTTTCTTAAAATAAAATGAATTCAGTTGATGCTGAGAATTGCACAAAATATTAACAATATTCTTGTTTTAAGCATAAATACAACATTTAGTGAGGTTCAGGCTTACAAAAAAAATAAATAAATAAACATTGTCATAAAATTTGAAACATAATTCAAGATATATTATCTTTGTAAGCAAATTTCAGTGTTATTTTAGTATTATTTATATACTAGCATTTATTACTATTTTGAATTAACTTTATTTTTAGATTTTCTGTTGGTCGTTTTAGTTTAGGTAATTTGTTTAATGTTCTTTTTTTCTTTTTTTCCATTCTTTTTTATTTCATTTGTTTATTTTAGTATTCTTTATAGTTTAGTCTTTTGATGTTTATAGCTTTAGTTTAATTTTAACCTTTTTTAAATTTTTTTATTATTATGGACTTTTTTTAGATTGATTTCAGTTCTGAAAATAATTACTTTATTTTAGTACATCTAATTTTTGGAATGTTTTGTTTTTTTTTTTACTGATTAAGAAAAAGATTTCAGCTGTATTTGCCTGGGTCTTTCCCCTTAAATCGTCTCTTTGTAATTGGTAGTGTCATGTAACTGGATCTAAAATAAAGTAAGACTCCGCATCTATACACTGT
The DNA here is from genome assembly GCA_018155175.1 of Sinocyclocheilus anophthalmus. Taxonomy (NCBI): domain Eukaryota; kingdom Metazoa; phylum Chordata; class Actinopteri; order Cypriniformes; family Cyprinidae; genus Sinocyclocheilus; species Sinocyclocheilus anophthalmus. The sequence continues at coordinate 494,648 of JADLZN010011417.1, forward strand.
GTGGTTGGAGATATATGTTTGAAGAAAATTGGGTTTCTCAGCAGGGTGGGTGTCATCTGGTGTCATGTTTAAGACCCCCCAGTATTTGAAGGGCTAATAGAGAGAGAAAACAAATAGCATTGAGAGAGAATGCCGGTGCGTGTGTGTGCATGCATAAGAATGAAGCCTTGCTTGGCCATCAGAAGTGATATATGTGCCAGATTTTCTCCCAGAATAAATCAGGGCCATCAGCATGACAAGCGTTTTTCCACTTGCTATAAACATCTCTCCCACGCACTCGTCTGTCCCAGCGTTGCAGAATATTTACTGGGCTGCTCCCCTGTATACAGCAATGACATACCTGACTCTGATTGCCAGAAAAGTGTCCAGCTTGGCATGCTAACGCTTGTTAGCGGATGACTGAATGTCCTGTGTGTTCGTAGTGTGAGCTGGCCAATGAGAAGACAAATCAGCCATCTGATACTATAGTCATCTGAGACCAGAGGCAGCTGCCAAACTCTGTCTGAAATTGTAGATGTTACAGCATCCAGACACAGACAGACGCATTTAGCGATCAAGCTAGTCAATGTTGTGATTCACAGTACAGCTGGGATTTGGGTCCAGGAAGTGAGCGTTTAGGATAAGTTAGGAATGTGGATCTTGATCAGATTGGAAATGCTGAGCTTAAAAGTGTCATTGAGGAATGACTGGTCGTTCGTGGCTGGGCTGTGTTTCTCTGAGGACCTGCCAAAGTGTCCCTGAGGTGATTTAGCACCTCAAGCCCAAGAGGGTGCTCACATCTGTCAGGGGTTGCTGGAGAGGTGCTGTCATGTGACTTATGCCACGGAGAGGTCATGGACATGTTGCGCTCTTTGATATAACACCGTGAATGCCTTTCAGATGGCTGACTGAGTCAGGAGAAGCCAAGCAGATAATTTCCCTGTTATACTGTGCTGTTCAAACATATATAACGATGAAAAGGAGGGAGTGTTTTAAAGGTGCACTCCATCATGTTACACCATTGAAAAGCTTAACATATAAAGAAAGTAATAGTGCTTTTTGAAATATACATTTAATGAATGTACATACACATTACACATTTAGTCATATCAGTAGCCTAATAAAAGCAGTTTTATTTTTATGGAAATGCACCTCATGGTGGGCTGCCCTGCGAAATCACACCGGCCAACAGCTCTTTTTGTCAGTACGTCCTGTTACTTTTTTTTCTCAGCTCAGAATACTTAGTCATGGCTGCCTCTGAATCGCACATTTCTACAATGTATCAGTTACGAAATTTTCTCTTTGTGATGCTGCTCCACACCATTAGTGTCGTATACTTCCAAGACCACTGCCATATCAGCCAATGTACATTACCAAACAAAGACATGTCAGTCCCGGTCGATATTAGAAGAATTTTAATTTATCATGTCCAGTCAACATTGGATAGTATGCTCATCTCGTTTCGGTTGGCACACAGCGTATTTTTAACATTTATATTACCGTTGCTTTCACTATGATCACCTTACGTTGCATCTTTAAAAACATAAAATACTTACTAACCACCCATTTTTAATTATACTCTCAAATGAATATCCACTTTTCATACTGTACATAGCACTGAAAATGATTTATTTTAGTTTTTATTTTTTTTTTATGCATTTAGACAAAATAGTATAGACTTTTGCTTTTAGTTAGTCAATTATCAGCTCTGTATCGGCAAGAATTTTCACATTGAGGCATTTATAATTGTACTTTACATAGTTTTCACATGCCTTCATATTGTCTACATGGGTTGCATCACTTAATTTATGCAGCTTCAATAACACTACACTTGGATTAAAAATGTTCATACTGTATATTAATAATGAAACTAACAAATGAATATTAGAATGAAATAAAGATTCACTGACCCTGATTCTACAATATATTTCTCTAAAATCATATTTCACTGTTGTCACATTCACCACCACACGTCCAAAGTGTGTGAATTTCATTTCTCCCCTTCATGTACAATATCACATCAGGTCGTACTGAAGGAATTCCTTCTGAAACAATTACCTGAGTGTTAAGCCCTGGTTGTGTGGGTATTATACGAGTAGCAGGTGTGGTAATTTGAGTCATTTGTGGCAGCGTAATGATGAATGGTGTCAGGAGTAAACAATCAGACCGAGGGAAATGGATCTACTGCAGAGTAAGGAGAATTTAGTTTCATCATAAAAGAATTCTCCCTTCCTCTATTTCACTCCGACACTTTTATGCTTTTTTTATTTTCTAGCTTATTGCGGCCGTGGGCCACGTGCTGATTTATACGGTCTGGCAGGGATACAAGGGACCCTCAAGAGACCAGGCCCTCCCTCCCAAAGCTCCACGTTCACACACACACACACACAAAGAGCTCACCCACTGGGCACTTCCCTTTTCTTCCTCTAACAAGATATTAGTTTGGCGCAATTCTGGCATGGTTATCCATCACGTCGAGGGGGCTGTGTGAAACAGTGCGCCTTTAAGCAGTGCACCTACTTATTTAAAATGTGTCTGCAGAAATCGGTTATGCCCATTCATTCAGGAACAGGTTACAATGATGCCATTTTTAGGTGCTTTCCTCTAAGGGGCTTTTTGTCTCAATAAGTGTGCTACAATGGGCCATAGATGAATAGCTACAGGTTAGAAGTGAGTTAAATGGTATTGTAATGAATGTGATTTAAAATGTATGTGTGAAGCAAAATCCATATCTGTTTATTATGATTCAAAGCAGGTGAAGAAGTGCTGATTAAACAATGTATACAACAAATAGTTCTGGTTCTCAAATCTGATTGGGTGAAGAGAGAGTGAACTGACTGAAGAGTGATCGCTGCTATAACAGTCCAAAAAAACTGGGACTTTTAATTTGTTGCTTGTCCATGTTTCAAGTCCTGAATCCATGTTTCAAGTGTGTTTTTGTAGTGGACTCTTCCATTGACTTTGCAGGTTACATATAGATAAATCAGTAGGTGGTGACGAGAATGTGAAGTGATTAATTTAACTGTTTTGTTCAAAACACTGAACATTGAGTAGGTACTGTACTTCTTTTGAAAAAGCAATTACTTAGCAACTGTTAAAAAGTATGAAATACTTTGAATGTCTGTATTATGAATGAAATCTACTACATTTGTCATTATCATGTGACCCTCCAGCAAGGGCATCTGCAGGATTTCTTCTGAGGGTACGCACAGAGTTTTAAAAAAAAATTTATGGGGGACCAAATGATCAGTGAGAATTGTCACAATCAGTTCCGATCGATATGATCCCTACACAGTGTTCATTGCTCCCTACTCCCTGAGCAGGGGAAATCCGTTGAAGTTTACTTCACTTCAGAACATTCAGGGTGAGGAATTGGGAACCACTGATGTAGCCTATTGTAGTAATGTTGTCTCTGGTATTCTGGTCTGTGAGCGTATATGCGTTCAGGGGGTGTGGCTTTGGACGGGGTTTGCAGGGAGGGTGGGATGTTCGCTTTCAGTGCTATCAGGCTAAAGTTAGCATTTTCCAAAATCTCCTACTGAACCTTTAACCTAGATAAATGTGTGCTGTTAGACACATATCCAATCGTTTGTGCAGAGAGTGGAAGCTAAAGCTCATGGATGCGCCAGCGCGATCACTAGCATTTTTTTCTAAAAGTGGAAACAACTTAAAATAAGTGATTTTAAGTGATTTTTGCTCATAAAGGTAAGTGATTTTTGTTCATAAAGGTAAGAGTGATACATAATTCTAAACTGTAAAGGTTCTAGTTTTCTTTGTGTGCACTTAAAATATCAACAAAACATTGTGCTTTTATAAAATAAAGAAAACAAACGCTTTCTGCTGTCTCGGTCTTGAACAGGAGCGCTTCACAATGATGAACCTAAACTCTGTGAATTGCCTCACAGACATGATAAAAATATATACAAAGCTTTAAATTACTACTTTAGAATGAAATAATTCAAATCGAAAATAGAAACTTTTTCATTATGTAATCAGTGCATTTCTCTCTAAAGGCACATCCAATGAGGAGATGGTGAGTCATTTTTTTCATCACCTTAACTGATGGATGTCTAAAATATAAAAATAAGGAAAAGCCTAAAACAGGCCAGATTATAATTTGCGTTTTATTTTATAATTCCGGACAATTAAAAAATAAAACACAAATTATAATGGTATATATTTAAAACTTTGTCCTATAATTGTATAGCTGCTTATATTTTCTGATTTTTATGTTGCTCTGTTCTGAATACCTTAAAATGTAAAGGATTTGCTGCAACGCAATTTTGTCTGATATGTGAATTATTTATTAGCCTATTTCTTTTTTTATCCATGCAGCAAATGCTTTAAAACAGCTTTAAAAATTACTTTATTCCATTCCAGACGCTTTAAAAGTACTTTTCACTATAAATTTTACAGGTAGCTTGAATGTAAAACATTGTCATGAATTCGTTGTATTCCCATTTGCAAAATAGTCAACAAATTAATTGTTGTAGGCTAACCCGATCTCATGAAAGTGCGTATAGCACGATTTTCTGCTTCTATTTGGCGTAATATTTATATGCAGAAATTGACGTTGGCACGTAAAAGACTGATAAATTCATAATTAATGGCATGGCTGGTTCAGTCGACAGAAATACGGGACACACATGCCTATAATAACTGCTGAAATGTTTGCGGGTCAAATCTCAGGCCAGTCTGAGCGCTCATGGTACGCAGTGTTTTCCAGAGCCACACTGCATGCCCGCCACAGCACTAGTCATGACGCTTCATTGCCATTCACGGCTCCTCTCCCGTGGCCTCATGGGATGGACCTTAGTCAGGGTAGATGCTAAATTGAATTTTATGCGATGAAAATGAGACTGTGAGGAATAGACTTCTTTACAATGGTACATGCTGCATACTAGATTACATCATTTTCAAAACTCAACTTTCAATATGGTTTCATTTTTTAAGCAACAGTACAGTCCTTAAACACACTGTACTGACAGCCTTTATGAAAACTGTGATTTCGAATGAAGTGAATTTCTTTGTGACGAGTGGGGCGTGGGAATGGAGCGAGGCCGGTGGAGTTAATGATAATGCGTGACACCTGCACCACTCACCGGTCTCGAGTCCCACGGAGGAGTTCCGGAAGGATAAAAGGAGGAGTGACGACAGTGAAGGATGAGAGAGGACCAGGCCTTGACTTTATTTTGTGTTTTGGGTCTGTTTGCGCGCAGCAGTCGTCCGTGAGGGGCTGTCGTGCTATTTTGTGTTTATTTTATTATTAAAGTTTTGTTTAAAAGTTCACCGGTTCCCACCTCCTTCTTCCCGATCTACAAACTGTGTTACAGTCTTAATGAATAAGTCATTGAATCATTCACTCAACTGATTCATTTAAAAAATGCAGATTCATTCAGGAGCGAATTTACGAAATACCCTGTACTGTGTGTTGCTCAGTGATATGATGCTATGTCTTTGTTTGAAACTATTGCGTGGTGGAGTTAAAACAAAGTAAGACACTGTAACTGCAAATATTGTGTCTTATTGTGTTAAATAAGCGCTACTTATCACAATCATACTGTTTACACAAATATCAGCACGGCTGTAATTACCTGCAGCACTTTGGGAAAAACAGTAGACTTGCTTGTGTGATACTGTTAAATACGATTACACATATTTCTTCAGTACCTTTCATTTAAAGTACCTTTCACACAATAATATGTAGTTGCTCTCAGGAGGATATTCAAGGTTATATCAACCCATTATAATATGAAAGAATTTGAAAAAAAAAAAAAAGATTGCAATATAAAACATGTATCTTTGGATTTGCCCTCTAGAAGTATTTGTGAGATGAGGGCAACTTGATGCTGTTTAATACCCAACCAAATGACACGAGCCACTTCACAGCGCAGCACACACAGTAATTTCTTCATCTCCAGCAGAAATATGCTCTCCCGCCTGCAGTGACGGGGACCCCATCCGAGCGGAACCAGGCAAAGGTAGCCTGTCAAGGCTGATGAATGGGGGACATGCTGCATCCAGATTCATTTCCCTGCCGACAAGTGAGTGACGGGGAAGATGTCTGGCTTTGGCAGCGGTGGCATGGCGGGCTGTTTTTCAGATGGAGCTTAATGTTGAGACAGGACACATAGACGAATCCCCTCCCCTTCACTGCAGTGCAGATCTGATGGAAGACAATGAGTTATTGCAAGGTGATAGAGCGTATATATTGTATGGAAGACACAAGAAGCCTTTGAAGAGGATCTTGCTTGTAGATCACTGTACCCCCATGTCTGTATGTTTGTAATTCAATTTCAAAGCAAGCGGCCGTGTGTGTTTGTTGGCATCCAATAACAACACATTGCAGGACCTTGCATATCTGCTATCTTTCATCGGGTGCATCACGCACCTATATTTTTTGGAGGTGGCACCAGTGCTGGTCCTGGTTCAGTTGGTGCACTAGACATGATATGATATATTCAAAAATATAAATAAAGTTTTATTTAAAAATACATAATATTTTATTTTATATTTGTGATATAATTATCAAATATACATTTTTATTTGTAAGTTGCACTTGGCTTAAAAATCAATTTTTAGGCGAATTTGTGGCAAATCTGGATGATCTCATTTGTCTGTTTTCATATGATCTGCTTACACCCCACTTAGGTTAGATTTGGGGGTGGACCTTCATGCTTAGTTTTTTTTTTCTTCTAAAAATCATACGTTTTAATGTGAATCAAATCATACAAATTCACATGGAATCACCAAGTCATAAAAGCTTCCTTTTTTTTCAATGAGAACGGGTTGAAAATCTAAGGCTGAGAGTGAACCTTTCAGTATAATCTATTATAGGTATAATTTTGCAGTCATATACTGTTTATTTATTTCTGAACATTGACTTGCTCCATTAGGTTTACTTACTGAACGTATCTGATGTGATTACTGGGCTGTATGGAAATGGTCACTTTTGATAACGATCCATTTGTACATGCATATAAACACAATAAAGGTCAACAAGCTAAAAATCTGATATGTGTATGAGTGAGCATGTTTATATTGTGAGACAATATGCAGTTGGTATCATAAAAAGCGCTGACAAGCCTTGAAGCAGATGGTGGTGTCCCCTGTGGAGTCATTCCCCTCTCTGTTACCTTTTGTAGTTTCTGTTTTTGGAGAATTCATTCTGCTCATTCAGCATGAACAGATGACCTCCACACACTATGATGAACACAGACACACACACACACACAACAGAATCATTAGCAGTGTCAGAAATTCACTTCTACATTTAGGGACAATGTTTGCTCCCTGCTTGATTTCTTCCTAACCGTATAAAAACATAATCGTTCCGTTTTATACATAGATCCCCACACCCGGTGGAGGACCCTTTGTTGAAAACCCTGGCATCTGATGTAAGACAGTGTTCGCTTCAAACTTGGTGAAGGTGAAGGTCTGCTCAGTTTTTAGTGCTGTCATGACAGTAAAGCGGGACTGTCAGCCATGGCCATTCCTGCTCCTCTTCCCCCTGTGGCAGCTCAAGGTTAACAGTCTGTAGAAGAGGGAAACAGACAATTACAGACTAGTCAATAGCTCTCTCAGAGTGGAGCACTATAGTATACCGCTGAAGTCAATAGCAGCATCTGAAATGGCTTCCTATTAGCTGTACGCTGCATGGCTAAAAATAAATTTACTGTCACAATGCTCCTCTCATTTAAGAGATGGCGAAAGAGGTCCATTGGGTCTGGCATTGACTATTCCTTAAAGGTGCAATCAGTCATTTTTTCCTCGTTAAAAAGTTTTAAAGAAATTAATTGCACTTTTGACAAGATGTGTAAAATGGTGTACACTCACATGGGATGAAGACTCTAGTTATATCAGTGATCTAGAAAAAGCGATTTTATTTTTATTTACTTCCTCACGGTGTCACAGATCGGCCAGACTCAGTCACCTCCCAATCATCACAACGATCCATCTCACCTGAGTTCTAAGCACCTGCACCTGTCACCAATCAAGCACCTCATTACCAGCCTGCATAAAAGCACACACCTCAGACACCCTCACTGTCCGGTCTCGTTTACACGTAGAGGACTCTATGGCTTTGCTACTGATTACCTTTGAATACTTCGTGCATTACTTACCTCCTGTGTTCCTCCTAGTGTCTCCCTGTCTCCAAGTGTCTCCTGCATCTCCTAGTTCCCGGATCGCTGAGGTGTGTGCTTCCCCCGGATCCCTTCCAGCCTGAATCAAGCAAAAGACTCGGATTACTCCACTCTCCCTATCCTCTGCACCCTCCACGGTCCCTTTCCTCAGCAGCACTTCCTCCAGTACCCGACACCATACTTCACTGTGACCTAATCAAACTGTTTGTATAAAACTAACCTGTGGTGTCAAGCCTCTTCCGTAACAGAAGACCGGACCACAACACACCGACCCACAGATGGTTCCCCCGCGGTCCGCATGCACTCAGCTGCGTGGTTCTCACATCCTCTCTCACCGTGATCTCCCTTCTACGAGTAACGCTGCGGGAGTTTTTCATGCTGGCAGCGGGAGACGGCGATTGACGATGCTCACCCTCAACCATCTGTTCTGCTTGGACCAACTCCCACGCCCCTTGGACCTCCCGACACCACGGCCTTTGTTGGAGAGAAGTCTATTCCGGTCCTGGGTAGTGTCCGCGTCCCGGAAGCCATAACCAGTCCTCCGTCCGTCTCCCCAAAAAGTCAGCCGGCAGTTAGTGTGGCAAGCCGAGAGGACGTTAGTGTGGCAAGCCGAGAGGATGTTAGTGTGGCAAGCCGAGAGCTCGCTCCAGTGTGCCCGCCGGCCACTGGCCTCTCGGCATTCCTGGACATGGCGTTGCCCCTGGAGTTCACTGCTCCTATCCTTGCTCAGCCCCAGAGCCCGCTCCCGTGTCGGCTCCAGCCCCAGAGCTCGCCCCGTGTCGGCTCCAGCCCCACCGTCTCGTTCCCGGTGTCATCGCTCCCGTGCGTGCTCGCATTCCCGTGTCCGCTCGCTCCGTGTCGCTCCCAGCCCCTACTCGCTCCCGTGTCGGCTCCATCCCATCTCCCCGTAATGCGCATTTCGCTGTTCTGCTTCCTCCAAGCGCCTTCCACTTGCCAGCCACCGCAGTTGCGTCTCACAAACCCTGTTCCCCAGTTTAGCCCAGGTAGGGCTCCTGTTCCCCAGTTTAGCCCAGGTAGGGCTCCTGTTCCCGAGTCTAGCCCAGGAAGGGCTCCTGTTCCCCAATTCAGCCCAGGAAGGGCTCCTGATATTTTGTCCAGCCCAGGAAGGGCTCCTGTTCCCCAGTCAAGCCCAGGAAGGGCTCCTGATCCCCAGTTCAGCCCAGGAAGGGCTCTTGATCCCCAGTCCAGCCCAAGAAGGGCTCCTGATCCCCAATTCAGCCCAGGAAGGGCTCCTGTCCCCGAGTCCAGCCCAGGGAGGGCTCTCAGGCCCCGGTACAGCCCCGTAGATTTCCCCACGAAATTTGGGGGGGGGGTGCATATGCCCGTGGCCGAGCCCGCCAAGGCCACGGAGGATCCGCCGTGGCCTCCTGAGGTTCCTGATCCGCCATGGCCGCCCGAGGTCCAGGATCCGCCATGGCCGCACAAGTCCCCTGCTCCGCCATGGCCTCCCGAGTCCCCTGCTCCGCCATGGCCTCCCAAGGCCCCTGATCCGCCATGGCCGCCCGAGGTTCCTGATCCGCCATGGCCTCCTGAGTCTCCTGATCCGCCATGGCCTCCTGTGTCCCCTGCTCCGCCATGGCAACCTGAACTACCTGCTCTGCCCTGGAGGCCTCCCGGGTCTCCACCCAGTACCAGCCTCCAGGGTGCCCACCCCCCCTCCCCGGTGGAATTGTTACGGCGCGGGACGCGCCTTTCGGGAGGGGGGAGTACTGTCACAGATCCGCCAGACTCAGTCACCTCCCAATCATCACAACGATCCATCTCACCTGAGTTCTGAGCACCTGCACCTGTCACCAATCAAGCACCTTGTTACCAGCCTGCATAAAAGCACACACCTCAGACCCCCTCACTGTCCGGATCTTGTTACACGTAGAGGACTCTCTGACTTTGCTACTGATTACCTTTTGAATACTTCTGGCATTACTTACCTCCTGTGTTCCTCCTAGTGTCTCCCCGTCTCCAAGTGTCTCCTGCATCTCCTAGTTCCCGGATCGCTGAGATGTGTGCTTCCCCCGGATACCTTCCAGCCTCACTCAAGCCCAAGACTCGGATTACTCCACTCTCCATATCCTCTGCACTCTCTCACGGACCTTTCCCTCACCCTCACTTCCTCCGGACTCAACACCAGTACTCACTGTGACCTAAAAAACTGTTTTGTATAAAACTAACCTGTTGTGTCAAGCCTCTCGTACCACGGAGGGCCACCTTTTTGAGATCACACCACCACTGAATACTATTAACAATATTCGCCAACCCTTCCTGTTATCAGAAACTGTCAGTTATTAAACTAATCATTTATGGGTGAAACATTTGCCTGTGAATAGAGTATACAATAGCACATGTAAAAGAGTTGCTTTTGTGAGGGGCTACTGTACATCCACACCACTAGGTGTCAGTATTACATCTGAGATCACATCGGATGCTAAATTCACTTTTACATGGTGTTTGCATATAAATGTGTCTTAGCAGTGCATGGACACAACCACCCTACAATGATAAAAATCCTCACATTCACTCCTTTTTTTTTTATTCCCCCAAAAACCTAAACAGTCTCAATTATCAAGCTATTTTGATTTTTTGAGCAGTATGACATCAAGTGTATTGCAGACATTTCATGAAGACCCTAAAGAGTCATACCAACTTTGGCATCCGATGTCCCCTTTAACATTGCGTTCACCATAGTTAGTTTTCTAGACATCATGCAAGGTGATTTTCCATGAAAAATCTTTTTCAGACTGGAAATAACGCCAGTGGAACAGTGTATCTGCCCTTTTCCTCGACCTGGTCGCTGCCCTAAGCCCATAATTGGACTGGTCTGTATTCAGCAGTTGAACGGCGCTCTCATTTGAATATCAACCATGTCCACATGCTGGCGGCCATGACAGCTTCATTACCGCTATGTGTGAAAGTGATGGGAGGGGTAATGCATACGGTACACTCATGCCCACTGTGCTCTCTGCATTCACACCCACAATTTCTATCTCTCTCGCTCTCTCTCTTTCTCTCCCTCACACATCACAGACAACTCGACAAACCCTGTGTGGTTTAATAAGACAGCTTCAGCAGTGTGTCCTCTCAACCCCAATTTGGTGTGCTCCCTGCCGCCCTAGCTGGTCTATGCTGAGTAGAGGAGGTCCAAAGGTGACTTTACCTGTCATTCATGCAGTCGGGAGCCCTTTGTTTCCCCGATTATGAATTTATAATGAATATCACCCTCACCTCCGGACGACACAGTAATCTAATTAATGTAGCAAATGTGTCAGACGTGTTCTAGCTAAAGGCATATGACATTAGCATAGCATAGCTTCCTTTAGCAGTCTTTACAGATGGTGAACAAGGCAGTTCAATAAGAAATGCTTTCCAAAGAGGACTAATTTTAGTAAACAATCAGACCTTAAAATAGATTTAATGTTACAATGGGTCCTCCTAACCACACAATACAATAAAACAACAAGCTGCAAAAGCTATACAAAAAAGGATGTTAATACGAAATGTTGTGCTAATTAGTCATTGTAGCAATCCAGAATTTTGTATGTCTCATCTCACAATACATTCATGTTCAGTGTGTACACCCTTGTGAAAAAAGATTTGCACTTTTGCGTACTTTTAAAAAGAACACTTATTACCGAAATAACATTGAACTTATTCGAACACTTAATTGAACGTTAATTTCAATTGAATGAAAATGTATTATAGATTACATTTATATTAAATGCATTTAGCTGAACTTACATCTTTATGTGTCATTTCATAATTACTTCGAATGTCTTTGAAATACTGTATGGTTAAAGAGTGCTGCCAAATTTACTGAAAGAATTTATAGTAAATTAAAATATACTTCAGTGTAATTTCTATTAAAACGTGCATTTCATGAACCTAAGCAAATTTGTAATTGCATATTTGTAATGAAGCTGCAATTTATTACATTTACTATGTATTAACTTTAAATATAATATTGAATAACACAGTGCATCAAATTAAAATCAAGTACTTGTGCAAAAAGTATTTTAGTTAACAACAAAACGAGTATACTTCTTTAGAGCACAAATGTATAAAATTTAAAGGAAAACATGAAAATACACTTTATTGATATTAGATTATCTGCAAGTACAGTTTTTTTTAAATATACTTTTAATATTTGAAGTACACTACAAATGCACATTCAAAGCAATTAAGCAATCTTTTCACTTGGAAATGCAATCAGGCTATTTTCATTCATGCAAGTACAGCTCCTGTCTAATTAAATGAGAAACAAACAAACAAACCAAAAAACTCAAAAAAGCTGCTTGCAAAACTCACATTTCATTAACATACTTAAAAAAAAAAATTGGCTCTTTTATTTTGAAGGCATGATGTCCTTTACTTGCATCACACAGTGTTAAGAGCGTTAGTGAATTTTTGCAAAGGTATTTTCTTTCATATTCTACCTGACTCAATAGGCAATTTTGGTTATTATCTGGTGTCCTTATCTGGTGTACTAACATGGATCACAACTGGATTAAACAGCTGAAGGAGCTCACGGAAAAACAGATGTTTTGTATACAGTATAATTCAAATGTCACCTTTCATTTGTTCTGACTGGCCTGCTAAATAAATAATACACCTCATGAAGATGCCACAGCAAGGGCCAAGCACGTCATCTCAGAAGTTGGACAGAATGACAGGCCGCTGATATTAACCAACACAACAGCCTGCACTGGGACTTTGCCTGTCAACATGGTATTGCCCCCATACAACCGTTAGAGTGGCTTGTTTGACGCATACACACCTCCAGCCTCTTTTACTGGTATTTGTGCATCCAGTGGGAGTCTCAAGCCTGGTGCTGCCAGCACTGCTATCAGGCAGCTGAGTGTGTGCAGAGCCTATTAAGACGGTCTCCATCGTTAGAGAGACAGCAGCAGCTGGCCGTCAGAGTTCTCAAGGGAGCCGTGGCGAGTGATGTTCAGGGGGCAGGCGATTAGAGGAACATTTCAACCTGTTGGGCGACTCAAAGACATATGAGTCTTTGCCTGCAGTGTGAGAGGTACAAGTAAGACAGGAAGAGATGGGGCAAGGGAATCTCTTTTTAGTGAATGTGTCAGTGTGACTCTTTCTTTAAGCTGAAGTGTGTAATTTTTGTGCCTCTGGGTCATCAGATGGTTGTAGAAATTATGGTTTCCAAACAGGTTTTCCACCTCAAATTGATGCCATTGGTATTGCCAGATCTGGGTAAAATAAGCCCAAAATAATTTAGAATGAGTAATAATCTAGTAAGAATTTCACATGTTTAAAAGCCCAACAAAAATATGTGGGTATTGGTAAAACATCTATTTTAATGAAATATTAGCACCATCATTAGCAATCATCATGAGCAATCTTGTTATAATATGAGAAACCGCTTTGGTGCCTGAGCTCTGTGAGAATAAATCAAACTTAAATTTTGCAAACCTGACTGATTCATGAATGGCTAGTTCTGATTGTAAACAAATGAGAGAAAACACACATAACATTGCTCAAATGAAAACGATTAGCCTACCTTGATACCCAGCTAACAGAGAACATCCTTAGAACATTCTTATGAGGTTCTCTCAAAGAGAAACGTTCTTCTAGCACGCACAAAAAACAAAACAAAACACAGCCTATTTACACATCGTTCATAGAATATTTTCTGAAATGTTTTAGTTGGACATTCATTTAACTTTTTGTTGTTGTTACTACCTGTTTCAAATTGAGAACATTCAATCGTAACATTCCCATATGTTTGCAAAATGATAAACTTGAATGCTCTCTTAACATTCGTAAAAGCAGCAAAAATGTTTTAAAAACATTTCAACTGTACATTTTGAATGTTAAGAGAAAATTCAGAAATAACGTTTTCATAACTTAATGGGAACATTAGACAAACGTTCTTAGAACACATTGTTATTGACTGGTTATATCTCTACCGGCAGACAAGGATTTATAAGTAATATTTTTACTGTGCACATGTGCGTTGAAGAGTAACAGGCTATGTTTTTATGTAAAAGGCGATTTAGCGCTTTTATATCTATAAGAGACACTTCTATTCTTCTATATACTTCGATTATGTGATAAGTTCTACTACAGCGCAGTATAGGCCTATTGAGCGTTACAGTTTCTCCCATTCACTTGATCATATAATCATATAGACTGTATGATTGAACCCTTCATATGTCTCTGACGGTGCCATACTAACCAGCCACCACACCATGACCCTTTGTTGTGACCTAAAATATATGTTTGCCTTGATGATTTCAGATATAGGCTAATTTAGGTGATTGGATAAGGCTTGTGGGCCCTTATTTTAAATGGCTTAAACTGTTTGCTTGTGGCGATACACTCCTGTTCTGAAATATCTTGATGATTTGATGTCCCAGTCAAAGCCTGTGAAAGCAGTGGATGATTTGAAAAAGAGGAAATACTGCTTGCTTTGAGTTTTTTTTTTCTCTTTAATGAATGTTGATGATTTTGCAGGAATGAGACCGTCAGTCATGGAAAGACAGAAGAGCTGCGGCGCTATCTGCTGGTCATGTCTGGCCTCACACCATTGCTAAATATTTATGAGAGGGCACAATTTGTATGACATCCAGACAATGATCTTTTATGGCTAAGTATGGCAATAAAATTTTTGAGAAGAGATTATTATTAGGATTTAGCTCTGTGAGGTCGGGTTTAAATCACCTAATGTATTAATGCTCTGTGTTTGCTTATTAGGTTATTGCGTTTAAGGGACGTCACACGCAAGCATAAATTCCCTCTCATAAACCTCTCAGCGCACATCTGTAGTTTTAACAACAAACTGTCTCCCACACAGGCCACATTATGCTTTTATCCATTCATTTGACTTCCATGGAAGACATTAATGTGTAAGCAAATGTGGTTTAAATAATTTATTAGGTTATCTTCATCAATACAGATTCAGAAAGTATGAGTGCGAGACAAAACAACACTGTTTCAATAACGACAGTAACTTTTTTCATGTTTTATTGTCCTTCTTCAAGAATGGGCTGAAATATTTAATGTTGAATAATATTATCTGCCTCAGCAATGTCTTTAGGCATGCATTTAGTAGCCTACCTACTGTAAGTTGGCTCCATTTTATTAGCAAGTAATCAGTCGCTCTGATTCACAGTGCATATCTTCTTCTTCTTCTTCCATGTTCTCTTCAGATTGAGTTTCAAAGCGTTTGTTTCCTGAGCCAAAACTGTGAATGGCCTCAGACACATTGTAGCGACTTCGGCCTTCAGCAGAGGCCTCGATTTTTTTCACACTTAGTTGGGACTGTAGGAAGAGATGTAAGCAACTGTCCGAAAGCAGCACCGAGCTGTGAACCACCTTTGAGGATGGAAGCATATACAGTAATTGATCAAAGAAACCATAACCATTTCAGTTACTGTGTTTTTTTTGGCGAGTTAAGAGATGCAGTACGTGAGATATGTCACGTGTTCTCAAGCTACAGTAAATGTGTTCTTTCAGTCATGGTTTTATGTTTTATCTTAACACGTTCTTTAGGCCTATTATAGTACTTACTTTTCTAGAAATGTCCTGAGCCCTCCCATACGGGCTCCAATCTCTCTGACATTGTTGAGACTGAAGAACGGGTTTTTTGGAGGAAGCTTGGGTAGATGTGTTCTGCAATTCAGAGACAACCATAGAAGTCCAGTTATTATTTGTCTCATAGAAAACTGCCCAATAATGACTGAAACTTTAATATGTCTACAACACAATTGCATAATATGGTAGTATAGTTATTGTTAACTAAATCTATTAAATATGTTTTTGTTTATTAAAATAAAGCCAAAATAACATAAAATGGTAACACTCTGGGGACCGATTCTCACTATTAACTAGTTGCTTATTAGCATGCATATTGCTGCTACTAGTAAACATACTGGTTGTTTATTAGTACTTATGAAGCGCATAATAATGCCTTATTCAGCCTGACCATATTCTGCATCCCTTAATCCTACCTACCTTAGAACTATCTTTAACTATTAATGAATTCGTAGCAGTAATTAGGAGCTTATTGAGCCAAAAGTTAAAGTTAATAGTTAGTTAATATTGAGAATTTGTCCCCAAACAAAAGTGTGACCAATAAAGGAAAAAATTATTAGATGAAAAACTTTAACTGAAATTAAATAAGTTAGGTTGATCAAAATTACAACAAAATTACTCAAATAAAATTAATAAAATTAAAACTGAAAATTAAAAAAAAGCCAAATTAATCAATATTTATAAATACTAAAATGGTATATAAATAATACTAAAACAACCCTGGTAATTAGTAATTTGTAAATAGCAATAAATTACCTATTTGTATTTATATTAGCTGGGATACAAATTGGGTCAATGCTGTGACGCTTATTTTCATTTGTTTTTAAAAAATACAATAAAATGTAATTCACACAAGTACAATGACTTCAGTACACCTTCTATATGATGATCATGATCAATTTCTGTGACAAAATAAAAAAAAATGTCAGGGTGATATAACTGTCCAGTTATTATAATGCATAATGAAGAATATCAATGAAATTGATATACTTATGTCTAAGAACCTTAAATTTGATTTTCAATTTTCATGGACATATTTTACACCATTGGCCATTAACCATCCGTGCACAATTACTGAACAAAGTAAATAACAATAACAGGATGCAATGGTTACATACATGACCATGGCATTTTCCTGTAGCTTTTTTCTTAGCCAAACAAATTCACTGTATCTCCGCCGCACACAGGAACTCTTCCTGGTGAAGGTCAAACTGTTTGTCTGAGTGAATATGAAATACAAAGAACGGTCAGGACGTTTCTGCCCTCCGTTTTGACCACTTTGCGTGTATCATATGTTCTGATTGCACTTACATGTATACAGATTTCATAATCCATGTAGGCATGCCAGAAATCCTCTTTCTGGATGCAAGGATCCCTCACACACACGCCAGTGAATTCCTGCATAAGCCCAAGAACGGTGGAAAAGACCTTATGTATATACGCTCACAAACTCACATTGGACAAGGACACAGCCAGTACTCAAAGGTTTTAAAAATGGGAAGAATAAAAAGGAAGTATTTTAATGAGACATTGGTCTTCTTGACCAACTTGGGCTGATTCATGGGAACTGTAGGCTGGGGAAAAACAACTGAGCTCATTTTGTGTCTCTGACTGACAACGGTGCTTCATTTTTAAAAGCCACCAGAGACATGGCAGACTAGCACCGTCATAAAAATAAAAAGAGCTGGAAAAAATGGGTACCATAATCATAACGCCTGCATGTTTGAAACAACTAGCAGTACTTAAACAGTTATTCATGTACAGCCGACCTGTAGCTTTTCAAACCTCTTGATATTACTGATAGGTTACAGGGTTATTGTATTTACCAAAAAATTTAAACCATAAAAAATGTTCATTACATGAAATGTTTACTGAAATAAAATGTAAATAAATAAATACACACATACATAAATAAATATAAAAATTCTTATTTCATTTTAATAAAAAAAACATCTCATTCTAAAATAACACTGATTGTTTATTTTAAAATCTAATCATGAACATTTTGATATTTAAAAGGATAATCTACCAAGAAAAAGGTTGCCTCATTTCTACAATGTAATGTACTAAAGGTACAGTAATTAGATTTAAGATGACTGCAATTCAACATAAGAATGACCAAAACACTCCTGAGGTAATTTTATGTTTATTTAAAGCACCTAGAGTTTGCTCACTCGAGATTTAAGGTTAACCGTGATCTTTACAGAAAACAGGAAACCAGACGATCGAAACTGCAGGGTAAAGGTTTTAATCACAAAACATCAGTGGTCTATTTGCACTACTGCTATGAAAGTGATACTGACCTACAACAAAAGTGTTGATGTGCACAAAAAAAAACGTGATTGTATGGGCTACATTCTAGAATTAGTTTTGTGCAAACCTACAGATTTATACCTGCATGAGCCACACTACGCCACTCGCAGATCCATCACAGTATAACTTGAAGAAGTGCGTAACCAGGGGGTTAATAGTACGGATAGTAATCTACACATCAAACAGTCCCTCTCGAGCAGTTATTGTACCAGCTGTCATCATCTCCTATGTGTAATCACAGTTCAGATCATAGTAACAAAGAGGACAGAATGATGAACATCACAAATGAACTTTCAAACAATAGACCAAGAGATACAACAACATCTGATTAATGAACAACTTATGTGGACTTGTATAAACAGTACACTACAGTAGAGCTCTAATACTCCAGTCACATTTCTACAGGTTAGTGTGTTGGGAAGAGCTTCACATTAGAGTGTGTATTCACACATTTTGAATACATGGTACATCAAACAGTAAACTTATGCCACAGTGTTTGTGTATGTTTAAAGCTGCCAGGAGGTACAGTAGTATCCACTGCTACATATTTCTCTCTCACTGCTCGTCTTCTCCATGCCAGGTCAGCTTGTCCTCGTAAAAACGAATTACCATCTCGGGCCACTTTTTACTGGTCTCTCCGGCTGACAGTAAAGCTACCTCATCTGTGTTTTTCCTAAGATGAAATAAAGAAATAATGATCAGTCTTAATGGACAAATACAGCAAATTCAAAGCACATAATTACCAGCTGCAGTGGTGGATTAATGGCAATAGCATTACAAACTATCTCTTTTTTTGCTGTGAGGTTGCTTTTGATCTTTCTCTCCATTTATGTGTTGAAGAAGAGCATAAACATGAAAGGAAAGGAATACCTTGGCACCAGTATTAAAACAGTACAGTATTGTTAGTTAACTAAAACTATGAAAAATTATTTTAAATTTAATTGAATAGAACACACATATATATAAATTAAGAGTAAATAGAAAAAATATTTAAAATTAAAACCAAACAAAAAAAGACAAAAAACACAATAAAAGAAAATTAAGATATAAAATAATAAAAGCAAATTACATATTAACAAAAATTTAATAGTATATAAAATAAATACTAAAATAACCTAGAGTATTATTTTAGTGGATGAGATACTATTATAGTTATTACATTTAATTATTTTTTATTCTGTTTCCTAGTTAATTTTAGTTAGTTTAGTAACTTGTGGGGTGTTTGTATTTTATAGGTTACATAGTTTTTTATACAGTTATTCAACTGTAGTTATTTTACTACATGTTAAACTAAATGATAATGCCAAATGTTGCTTTGGCAGCTAACTTAAAAAATAAAGTTTTTAAAAATATTTTATTTCAAGTAAAGAAAATTGTTTTTATGGTTTTAGATTTAGTGAACTATAATAACCCTGATATTGTGGAAATTTCAGAACCTGCCAACAATGTGCTGCTATATTAATCAGTTGTTGCTATTTTAAACAGCTCACCTGTGTTGTGGACTATAAAAGCCAAGTTAACATTAAGGTGTGTATAAATGCATGATCTGAAAAAAAAAAAACCCTATGCATTGATCACAGAATTTAATAATAAAGATTATCATTACTGCATTCAAACTAGACAAAGCAGTGTAAAATAACAAGAATCTCCACATATGGTCCAGTGTAGAAATATTACCACTTGATGAGGAACATGAGCTCTCCTTGTTGGTCTGTGCATCCGATGATGCCGTCTGGTTCAGGGTTGCTGGATTGGCCTGCTGGGATCTCAGCACTGTGATCATCAACCTCTTCATTACCCCTCTCAATGAGCTCCTCCTGAGGCTGCTGGTGAGCCTGCATGAATTCCAGACACACAACTAAACTCTATGAAGCCTGACAAGAGGACTGAATTATATATCACACAGCAAGAGCGATAAACCTGCAGTTTTTGGAGAGGGTGTACAGGACTGAAACTCTGTACCAATGGTGTTCGATCCTGCTCCAGGAGGATCAGCCTTCTGTAGAGTTTAGCTCCACCTTCTCCAACAAACCTGAAGACCTTGATTAGCTGGTTTAGGTGTGTTTAATTAGGGCTAAACTCTGTGGAAACTGGTCTTGCAGAAGCATGATTGGTCCCCATTGCTCTATACCAGTGGTTCCCAACCCTGGTCCTGGAGGCACCCCAACACTGCACATTTTGCATGTCTCCTTTCTCTCACGCACCAGTTTCAGGTCTTGGAGTCTCTACTAATGAGCTGATGACCTGAATCAGGTGTGTTTGATTAAGGAGACATGCAAAACATGCAGTGTTGGGGTGCCTCCAGGACCAGGGTTGGGAACCACTGCTCTATACAATGCACTGACAGTTATTCATATTAAGGCAAGTATTTGGCAGTTTGTTACCTAACATAATTAAATGTATTTTTGGGGTATAAAATGCTTATTTTAAAACACTGTAGTGCAGTAATAGTCCTGTAGAAGTGAAAGTGAATGGCACAGCATATGTACAGTATATAAAAACACTAACCCTATCGGCATCCAGTTCAGTTAACTCTTGCTTGGACTGGACCTCATGGTCTAGGGCTCGACACCCCTCTTGTTCCGTCTCTCCTGAGACAGTGAGGTTTCTGAGAAACTCCTCTATCAGCTCAGGACAGTCCATGTTGTCCTCTGGCTCCCAGGTATTCTCTACACTGTGGAGAGTACGACAGACATGTCATATGCTGGTACATATTAATAATATAAATATCTGACACACAGGCAACACTTGTTCCAGACGCTCACTCTGTGAAGCCTTTCCACTTTAGATAGTATTCGACTTTTCCATCGTTGACTCTTCTGCGGATGATTTTTTCCACCGCAAACTCTTGGACAACCGTCGTCTCTTCTGCCTTCCTGTTTTTCACATTCTGCTTTTTCCTCATGATTTCCTAGAACAACACTACATTTAATAATGTTTTCAAAGGTACAGCATGAAGCATCTGTGTTATGTTTAGCAGACATATAATAATGTTTATTACATTAGACATGTTTATAAACGTTAAAATGCGAGAATTTTATATAAAGGGACTTTTTAAGGAAACTAGTCAGTGCGAGGATTTAGAGTCTTTTGATATTCTGCGCCTTTAGAGCAAAAACTATCACATTATACAAAACTTACATTATGCATTGAAAAAAAAAAACACACCCCCCTTCTACACTGAATTCGGAGAAATTATGCATGACGTATCATTTCCCACGAACTAAACTTTCTCAGTCACGGACCGAGCAGGCTAACGTTATGAATGATTGTTGTATTAAATGCTATTCTTTCTATGCCACTGATGTGAATTTGATAAGTGCGCGTGCCCACCTGCCGATGCCTCACGCGCTATTCTTTATTCCCACTGCTGCTGATTAATGCTCAGTCTGTGCAAACAACGCGGCGGTGCATCCTTACTATGTAGCTTTCGAGATCATGGCTTTACTGTTGTGTGTACAACTTTTCATGAATGAGTCAAATTAAACATGGCCGATTGGGAGAAGGGGAGGAAGTGGTTTCAAAGGGAAGAGGTCAGTTCAGGAAAGCCAGAGGAGGAATCCTTAAAGGCGCATCCCGAGAGCTAGACATGGCTGAATTTCTCTGCGCACACAGACGTTTTTAGCGCAGAACGCGTTCGGATGTGTTAGTCTTCACTGTAAGGAATTGCTAGTAGCTAACAATATACGTTATTTGTAATAATTTGCATTCACGTTGGTAACCTTTTTGTTTGCCGTTTTTGACGGCAGCTTTTTGTAATAAAAAAAAAACGTTAGTGATTTATTGTATATAGAAACTTCTTTAGCGTCTCGGTTTAGGAAAGATAGACAGGGAAACGCTTACATGTTGTGTTGATGTTACAGATGTAATACTGTCGAAAGACACCGGAGGGCGCATGCGCCACTCATTTTGTGCATCTGCTGGATAAACCCGGATAAACAGCTCGAGTTCAGTGATCCAGGGCTGCGTTCAGCCCCGACGAAACGGTGCAAAACGTGTTTTAAACGGAAACGGTGGTGCGTTGAACACCCTGTTCTGATGATGCAAGAGTTGCAACTATTAGGGTGACCATACATGCCATTTCCCCAGGACGCGTCCTGGCCAGGATTTCTATATTGCCTAAAATATCTAGGTTTTGGCTTTGTTTGCGTGTGCAGACCATCAAAATGGCTAGGACGCGTCCTGGGAAAATGGCACGTATGGTCACCCTAGCAGCTATGGCAGCTGAGAAGACCATTCTTTGTGTTCTTTTTGAAGAATTTGCGGAGCCTGATGAAATCGGTATAAATATGTGTTTAATACTGTAAAATACACTCGATGGTACAGTCACTGCCCTTGCCCTCCAGAATAAAAGAGAACATCCCAATCAAATGAAGGGATTTGTGGAAACTGTGGTTCCTAATTATTGTGATCCAAGATTTGCCTCTCATTTCAGGATGAAAAGACAAACATTTCAGGTGAAGGATAATCCACTTCTTACCTCCAAGACTCTGTTATGATCAATATGACCTTATTATTTTTATTGTGAGTATTAGGCTTATCATTATTGCTGATCACTGTTGTTGTGCTATGATATTGTAATATTTACCATTATATAATCAGAGCAGTATAGAAAAGTTTATGAAAGTGTCACTCCATAATACAATAGCAAAAATATATAAATATGTATAGTATTTATATGTTAAATGCATCAGTGTCTAGCACACCTTCCTGAGAAAAGGATATGGATCAGAAGACATTGCAATTACTAAATTAAAATTATACAGACTTAAAGAAGTTCCAGATCTAAACTTGTGCCCTTATTATTTAAGTTTTTTGCCTTTAATGTAAATAAACATGTGCAACAATATACTTGCTCTTGTGAATTTATTTTGATATTAATTATATTGTGTGAGCTGTCTCTTTAATACCACGTGGTTTATATACGTACATGTTGTTGCTGATTGGGCTGACATTTTTGACACAACCACCAAACAAGAGAAAATGCATGTCAAACCCGTTGCACACCGTTTCCAGGAAACATGTCGTTCAAAACGGAAACCGTAGCAAAACAGTACACACAGGTTTGAGCTTGAACTTGCCCAAGGTTCTAAAATCGGTTGGCAAATAATGGTAGACACATAAATGATTCTTAAACGATTTTAGTTCGAACTAAAAACCACTTAGGCCAAAAGTATATTTTCTTTTGGTTTTTATTGGAAACTCTATTGTATAAATAATAATCATAATATTAATCACCATCATTTAAATTCTCTGCACAGTGTCTGGGTTAAGCTCTAATCATTGTAGCCTAAATTATTATAAGGAGAATTAATGCGGATCTTTAGACCCACGTTTTAAGGATGATGGACAAACCAGTTCTATCATTTATTTATTTGTTGATTTGTTTTTATTTTGTTTGTATTTGTTTTGATTTTGTTTTTAATTTTTTTTACCATTTAATTTTATTATTTAATAACAATTATCACAGAAATATTTACGACCTTTTATTGCATTAAATGACTAAATATGCTTTTATACAAAATGCATTAAAATAATACATTTAGTAATTATGGTAATACTCATCGAAGAATGCATCTAAACCTCGCTTGCATAGGGTAGTTAAGCAGGTTTACAGTGGGAATAATACGGAGCTCTTCCCTTTAGGACGCTTTAATGTAACTGACCATTAGTTTCGATGTAGGACCTAAGCTCCTCCCATTTTGGAATTGATTGACAGTATTCCACCTTCCAATCAGAGAGGCGTTTGAATCGGATTGGTTCAGTTGTTCATCCAATTGCATTATAGATAAAAAATTAAGAAATATTTGGTGGAGTATCACAAACTATATATTTTACATAGTATATTTTACCTTCATTACTTTTACATTTACTTGCTTAATATTTAATCTATCAAAATGAAATGGATGCATCTTCATCTTTTATAGTGTTAGCCAAAGAGGTCGCTATAATCCATTCATAACTCTTTCGTCGTCACTATTTGCGTTCGTTTTGTTCCTCATAAAGTTTCATGTTTACGAGATAACTTGTAAAAATGTTTTATTACATTTGTTACAGCACATTTAACTTTTGCTAAGTTTACTTTATGACTTCTGTAACTTAATAACTCCTTTTGACATTCTGTGCAATTTATACCCGACTGCTGTTCAAAAACAAGTTTTTTTCTGTTGCACAGTTGTTGTTTTTTAAGCCTAACTGTTTTTTTTTTTTTTTTTAAATGTAAAGTCGGCACTGCATTTAAAGCAGGTGATCATATACTGTGTGTTATGTAAAACCATGCTGTTACATTTAAATTTGGTGTCATCAGACAAACATGGCAGCCTAAACGCTAATAATTATATATATATATTAAAAATTTATGATTTTATTCATTCAGAATACATCTTTGGTAATTTCTTCTGCATATAATGTGCAGATTTTTCTTTATTTTAAACAAAAACTATCCTCTCTGTACATTCCATGTGAAGGAGGAGCTCAGTTATTCAGTTGAGGGCCCGGGTCCATAATGGTTGACAGATGGACTATAGAATGAGAGTTCTGTAGTGCTCAAGTGAACCCCCCTCTCTCTCTCAGCACAGCTCCAGTCTGCTCTCCATCTCCAGCAGTGACAGTCCTGAGTGGGCCGTATGTGAATATGTTCTTTAATGCAGCCATGTCTCCTGTCAGGGTCGAAATGTGTCCAGATGGAGGGACCCCACTGTGCAGGCCCAGCCAGCACTCGAGGGGTGAGGAGAGCTGATGTGTGGGTTGGGGATCCGGTCTAACTGGACTCTTTCTCAGCGTGAGGGTTGCTGAGTTTTGGCACACCACCGTCCCTCGGCTCAGGTTACAGGTACGCTCGTGCCGGCCGTGTCAGACATGTTGTTTTTTTGTGGCTTGTCAACCCCATGAACCCTGAACAGATTAGTTTGAGTTCAATTTAATAAAAATGTTCTGTGGAACTTAATTCATTGAGCAGTTTGTGAAAGGGTCAGCTGATTTACACCAAGGAATCTGAACGGCTGACATTAAATACGATCACTTCATCTGTGCACCTCCGAGCTGACACTGACCAGATTTTCTATCATTGGCTTTTTGTTTCCCCACCAGAATATTCTCTGTAATTTTTATAGTTTAGTCCTGACATAATATATGTTAAAATAAATGTTAAAAAAACTTAAATTATTTCTCTTTCTTAACACTGGAATAAAGCTTATTTCACCTTATTTGAACAAATATTATTATTTATTATTGATAATATTACTTATTATTGATTCACTTCTTTGGCACAATGAAATTACGCTTTTTTTTTTTTTTTTTTTTGTTTTCCCAAAAATAATTCCCACAAAAGTTTCTCTGTTAATTTCTACGATTATTCCTGAATTTGCCCCGATGGACAAATAGAGACAAGTATTTGTGTTTTTAAAGGTTAAAAACATGATTATTTTAAACAGATAATATTAGATTATATATATATATAAATACATATATAATTGTAAATCTATGTGAACCACCTGGAAATTAAATTACTAAAATATTTATTTTTCTTAACACAGCAATAAAGATTTTTCATTTTATTTTGTAAACGAATATTATTTTTGTTATTATTTATTATAGACTCCCTCATATTCACAAAATAATTACTCCGACCCCAGCCTAAAAAAAATTAATTCCCAAAAAGTATTAACTATCTGTAATTTCTACAACTTCATCCTGAAATTTGAACCTGATTAACAAACAGGGGAACAAATATTTACAGTTTTTAAAAGTTAATTCAGATTTTTTCTTTATAAAAAAAAAAAAAAAAGATTTTGTAAATCAACACTATGTGAACCACCTTAAAATTAACTAAAATAATATTAACACAGGAATAAAGCATTTTTCATTTTATTATTTGAGCAAATATTATTGTTATTACTGTTGGCTCACACCTACTTCGGCTTATATCCATTCTATCCAATTACTTCTTTCATATATTTATTTCATTTTTTTGCGTTTGAAAGAGCCTTGAATTCAGCTTTTCATTGCGATCTCACTATTGTGGATGTGATTCAACCTCAACATGTCAAATTCCACCACGGATGAATCAGAGAATCAAGTGAGCCGGGGAATCTCACTGAAAGCGCCTCACAGTCTTTCCCAGCAGTGTGTTTGTCAAAACTGGGGGTTTAGTTTGTTTTCTCGGGTATATCTCGCTCACCCATCGCACTCTGCCTCTCTGTATCAGCACTCAGATCACCATTATCAGCAAAGTGTTGGCTACACTCAGAGCAGTCATCTGTCATTCTCATTCTTTTGCTTTGAAAAGCCCAAACCTGACACCGGCTGACAGCCTCTGTTGTTTACCCAACTAGAAGGACACGGGCGATTGTTCAGAGAACATGACACGACATACTGGGCGGCAATATGGCGGATGGCTGGGCCCCCTCATCAGCCGGCTTTCAGCACCTCAGTCAAGACTCAAAACCCAACAGAGTATCAGATTCACAGGCCCATATTTAAGCAATCTGAGGTTCACGTGATGATTTGGGTAAGGGACTGAGGAATTGAGCCAGGGAATTGACACTGACATTTTGCTGGGGGAGAGATACGGAGGAGTTGAGGAAAGACCACCTGGGTAACCTTTCATAGAGCTGTCCTTTGGTGCCAAAACACCCTGGAATAATATTCTCCCTCTTGCTCCATTTCACAGTCTTGTACTAAGTGCTAAAATGGTGCCAAAACGTTTGTGAATGTATTACGTTTTAGTAGTTTGATTAAAGGGATAGTACACCCACAATTCCGTCATTTACTCACATTCGTGTCATTCCAAACCTGTTCGATTTTCTTTCTTCTGAGAAACATAAAAGAAGATATTTTGAAGAATGTTGGTAACCGAACAGTTTCGGTTCCCATTGACTTCTATTGCATGGGCAAAAAAACAGTGGCAGTCAACAGGAACTGAAACTGTTTGATTGCATGGCATCTCAAAATATCTTTGTTGTGCCAGCGGAAAAGGAAGAAAAAGAAGTGCATGAGGGTGAGTAAATGATTTTCATTTTTGGGAGAAATATCCCTGAGCTGATTCAGATCAGAAACTTCTAAGGATATAATCCTAATGATTCTTCTTCGCAGCACAAAAGAAGATACTTTGAAGAATATCTCAGTCCAAACCACATTGGACCCCACAGAAGAAAGTCATACAGATTTGGAATGGCATGAGGGCGAGTAAATAATTATCCCTTTAATATTCTCTCCATATGTATGTATATATTTGCGAGAATGAGAATTGGTCTGACCTCCGAGAGTAGAAATGCCTCCTTGGCTTGCATGGATGTGTGCAGAATGGAAACAATGAGAGATTGTTAATATAGTGAAGTCTTATAAAGGCTTCATGGTCATTGCGAGTCACTACAGGGACTGCGGGTGCCTTTATATACATGAATGGGGAATTCCAGTCCGCTTTGCACGCAACAACAGACCGGGAGGCAGCTGCCTCACTCTCTTTATTTTGATGTCTCTCTCTCTTGATCCTTCGTTCCTTAACCTGTCGTGTGTGTGACATATAACATGTTTAGGAGAAAGTGAGCAGACATCCTGTGTGTGACAGGGATCATGTTCAGCAGTGCTCTACACTCATTTCCCTCCTCCAGCCCACACACAAACTATTCATTCACTCTAATTAAGACTGAACACTGCGTGTGTGTGTTTCTATATCTAAAATGAAAAGATTCAGGTGTTGGTTCCAGTTTATTAAGTTTATTTCTTACCAGAGATCAGGAAAGCAAAAGGCTAAGAAACAATGGTAAACACAAACAATTAATTGGAATTGTGTCAAATTAACGCCTCCCATATGTTTTCTTGTGTATGTCATGTGTCCACTGTCCAGTCAACCTCTGTATTTCGGCACAAATTTATCTGTCACTTGGTAGGAGCTTTCTAAAGCAAGCAGATGTCAACATGGACAGTTTGCATAACATGACTTCATCTTTGAAAACCATGAACAAAACTATACAAGGTAAGATACAGGTTAACTTGCAATCGGAACCACAATGTTTCATGATGTGAATGTTATTGATGGCCATTAAATCATCATAATTCAACCAAATACTCACAATAAAGTTATTTGTGCATTTACAAAATAATCAGTTTTTCTAATTCAGTTCATGTTATGTTAATAGTTATTTATTACTTGTATTATTATACATCTTTGATCTTAAAAGTATTACTGTTGACTTTGCATTATAGACAATTTTGGTACTGTATTGTCCAATGTAAAATTTGGTTGGCAATGTAATAAAGAGACAGTGTAATACTTTTATTCAGCAAGGATGCATTCAATTTGTTCAAAAATGATAGTAGACATGTATAATGTTAAAGATTTCTATTTCAAATAAATGCTTTTGAACTTTCTATTCATCAAAGAATCCTGAAGAAAAATCTATCACAATTTCCAAAAAAATATAACCGTTTTCAACATTGCAAATAATAAGAAATGTTTCCTGAGCTCCAAATCAGCATATTATAATGATTTCTGAAGGATCGTGTGACACTGAAGACTGGAATAATAATGCTGAAAATTCAGCTTTGCTAACACAAGATAAATATACAGAGCAGATCCATGGCTCTCTGGAAGCTGGATACTGCTGTCCTCACACAGGCCAGACCCTCAGTCAACTC
The DNA here is from genome assembly GCA_018155175.1 of Sinocyclocheilus anophthalmus. NCBI lineage: Eukaryota > Metazoa > Chordata > Actinopteri > Cypriniformes > Cyprinidae > Sinocyclocheilus > Sinocyclocheilus anophthalmus. Next base: position 523,294 of record JADLZN010011417.1, read on the forward strand.
TCAGATCTCTCTCCTAAGCAACTCCGATCCTTACATCTTTCAGGTGAACGGAATAAGATTTGGGAGAAAAAAAGTACAGCCAGTGTCCACCGGCACCTATTACGTTTTCTCCGAGAGCACTTTAAAAGCCTGTGATTACTTTTGTCGCTCTGCTCTGCTTTTGAAAGCAGAATCTGGCTGTGGTGGTTTGAGCCGCGTGTAACACAGTCCAGCAGGCGGCATGTTGACCTGTGACTCTGACAGGATATGCCATGAGAGGTAACAAGAGCGGTGGATATGCCTCAGGCCACTGAGAGCCTGAGTTCTCACATGCATTATTCAAAGGCCTGCCTCAGGGGACAGCAGCACTAATGGTCTCCATGAGAATGTACCTGATAGCAGGACTGTGGTCAGTTCATTTAGCATCACGGCACCTCTGGCATCCAGCTTCATGACAACATATATGGCTAGGATTGCTGGCTGCATTCAACCGGGAAAAACACTGAGACATGAGAGTTTAAGTTTAAGTAAGGGCTCGCTGTGAGAATCTGGGGTAAAAACAAAGTCATGAGTAAAGAGCAGTATTCTGTATTATTGTGAAGTACATACTTTAAATTCGGATTAAAAATAAAAATTAAAACAGGATATGTACAAAAAAATCATGCATTTTTGCTCCCTTGAAATTGCACAATAATATTGTTTTTGAAAGCTTTACCAATCTTTGAATCGTTAATACTAGTCATAGACCAATATAATGTTGATGATGACCAGAAATATATGGGGTTCATAGATCAGTTATATATATATATATATATATAATATATGAAAGATAATAATGAATATTGTCAAACACAATTGACTCCTTTGAATATTTAAAAATATTATTGGAGGTAATATTTTACAAACTTTAAGAATATTTGTAATAGGTTTTTTATTCATTGTTATGTGTAATGTAATAATCAAGATTATAATTTTTTCATTTCATTTTTGGATTAAACCCATATAAAATAAACATTTTAAAAAAATAGTATTAGATTTAAAATAGTTATAAAGTAAAAAGCGTTTGTTTGTTTGGTTGTTTGTTTTTTAGACTGCACAATGCCAATTCTGCAAATATCAAAAAGCTTAACATACAGTAAGGTTTTCATTCAATTGAACTCAGAGGTTTTATACTTTTGTATGTTTATATTTTTTTGCTTTTAACACCAGCAGCCGTCAAGCTGATAAGCTAGCATTTCAGACACACTTTTTGCGTTCTGAGGAAGCAGATAGCATTGTTTGTTTGTGTTTGTTGAGTGTGTGTTTGTGTATGTGTGATTTCAATGTGCGGGCTGGAAAGCGACACTCCAGTGGGGACTCAGTGACTCCTCCGTCTCACTCCAACAGGTGTTGATCTCACGGCAGGCCCTGACAGGAAGTTTCCGCAGCTATCCACCAAACCCATTGGAGTGCACATCAACCTGACAGATGGATGTATGACACCAATGAAAATGGAGCACTATCCTCCGGGCTAACCCGCTCAGGATGAGTGACAGGGTGCAAGCGGGAGAATGGACCGCCTTTGAACCTGAAAAAAATCTTTTTCCTCCCTTTCTCAACTCTTTTCTCTTCTTCAAGGTGCAAATCCCCCCCAAACTCTGGCTGATCCTCTCTTTTCTCTGTGGTGGCGTTTTGTTTCGACTGGCTAAGGGTGTGTGTGTGTGTGTGTGTGTGTGTGTGGTGGGCAGTGCAGGGTGTGAGGCGTGTTAAATGCTCTCTTTTCAGAGGCAGAATGTGTCAGTCAGCTCACAGGCCCTGTTTTGTTTGGAGCTGTCAACCCTTCTGGGAGAGGAAAAACCGGGGGAGTGAAGAGGGAGAGAGAGAAATCAGAGGGCAAGCGGAGAGGGACGTGTGGGTGTAGGGAGAGAGACAGCTGGGAGGCCTACAGGAGAGCCTGACCTCACCTCAAGAGTAAAGGGTCACTGGCAGGCCACTCTCAACTATTCCACAAAGCTGAAATGAGTTATTGAATACTCGGCCCATAGTAGAATAACTCATACAGAGTTCAACTAGAAGAGTGAATTATATACAAACTATAGTAGCATGAAAGAGTTTTGTAAAAAAGACATGGTATACGGTAAACTTAAAGGGATAGTACACTCAAACTCTAATAATTCTGCATCGGTTCTGTCACCTTCATGTTGTTTCAAACCTGTATCGACAGAATGTTGACACATATATTTTGCATATAGTGAAAGGGAATGATGACCTGGGGCTGTCAAACTCAAAAAACAAAAGTCATAAAAGTTGTCCATATAACTTTCAAGTCTCCTGAAGCAATATGATAGCTTTGTATGAGGAAAATAACACATTTTAAGCTGATATTGACAAGCTGTTATGTCATCATTTGAAAAGGTCATTGTACATAATGCTTCTTGTGTGACTCGTAACTAAACATGATGTGCCAGATATGAATATACACCAGTTTTATTGTATTGTAAGTTATTGAATGTCTTTAGAGGACTCCCTATAAGTCCAAAATTTTTTTTTATATTTACATTTACATACATATATGGCCATTTTTTGTATATCTCTGAAAAAACATTGTGAACATATTTTGGTTTATGAAGGTTGAAGCTAAATATATTTTCAATTTCAAAAATACATTTAATTGAGTTCACTGCTTACAATATATATTTAATATATATTGCCATATGGTTCGGAATATAGCACTCTGGACCATCTGTCACCTGGAGCACTTTTTGTCCTTTTTGTACCTTGACAGCAACTAGTCACAATTCACTTTCAATGCAAGTTTTTGAAAAAAAAAGTTTTTTTGAAACATTTTGTGGAAGAAATAAAATTATAAAATGTTATATTATTCTCATGTACTGTATATATTTCTGAGAAATTGTTATTTTTATGTATAGTGATTGTTTACAGTGTTTACAGTCTGTAAAATATGTGTGTAAATTCTAATTTTTTCCTTCACAAAGCCTTTGTTCATCAAATAGACTTGCAAAAATCAGGGCTGCATTCAACCCCGACAAAACGGTGCAAAACTGTTTTTTAAACGGAAACGGTGGTGCGTTAAACACCATGTTCTGATGACGCAAGAGTTGCAACTATGGCAGCTGAGAAGGCCATTCTTTGTGCTCTTTTTGAAGAATTGTCGGAGCCTGATGAAATCATGTTTAATATGTTAAAATACACTTGATGTTACAGTCACTGCCCTTACCCTCCGAATAACGATAAATCCCAATAGAGTGAAGGGTTTGAGCAAACTGTGGTTCACGTCTTCAGGAACTCGAGCTGCGTCGAGAAAAGCTTTGGGAACGTCCCTGCGTGACCGCGTTCTGAAGCAAGTGTAAAATCAGTCCAATAGCTGAACGGGACGTCACGGCGGATGACGTCATGACCGGGAAGCTATAAAAGCACGTGCGGCGGAGCCAGCGTCAGCTTTCTGTCATTCAGCGAAGCGCTCTGTGTGTGTCAGTCATATTTATTGTTGTCTGTCAAAAGTCTATATGCTCCAGCTATGTCTAAGCTCATGCAAGAACAAAGCATTTCAAGGGCGAGAGCAAGCCACGTTGTAGGTTGTGTGTTCCTCCCTGCCCAAAGATAATGTTATATCACGAGTGGGACACACCGTACAGCCTGTGCGTGGTTTGCTTGCGAGCGAAGTATAGTTGTTACTGCCTTGCTTTGCTCTCAGGGGGCTCTCTTTGAGGAGAGAGCTTTCACTAGCGTTCCTCGCGGTGCCGGCCCCGCTTTCGCCGAGGCGGAGCGGCGGCTGTGCTCGTGGGTTTCGCGTATGGATCTGCTAATCACCAGATCCGGCGCCCGCTCTCGGGTTTCGGAAGCCCGCGCTGCGGTACTTCCCCCCCGGGGAGAGGGCGCGATGCTCCGCCTGTCTTTCTCCGAGGAGATTGATACGGAGGGCGTCAAAGAGCTCGCCAGTTGCACAAACATCAGTTACACAAGCAAACAATATTATGCCTTATATTATAATGAGCAGCATTAATAAGGAGCGGAGCTCGCGCAGTCGGGGCGGATTGTGTTTTTTTTCCCCCGCTATTAAACGCTCCGCTCTCGCCGGGCACGCTCCGAGGAGTGTGTTCGTGCCTGTGATCTTGCGATTGCGGTTCTGCTGCTGCTGAGGCACGGCGGCGACTGAGAACGCGGAGATCGCTCATGATCTAGCAGACGGGTTGGAGACGGCTCTTCCTATCTCCACCCTTGTTCGCTAGATTTAGAACTCGTTTATTTGTCAAGGAGATTGATGTTGTTCGTGTGACTGAATGGCTCGCGCGCAGCGCATATATTACATCATTTTGGTTTTTGATGTGAATTTTACTACGCTAGACCGTATTTACTCGTCTGGTTGTTTGATTGCATTAAATTCTGCGGAATAAAATGAAGTATTTGTCTGACTATGAGAAGTTATATATACAGGGGCTCTTGGGATAAACATTTCTCGAGTAAGAGTACGTGTTTACCTCTCTTCCTCTGAGGATGTTGAGGCGGTCAGCAGGTGCTGCTGGGCGGGAGCGGTCCCAACCCACCGTGTTCCAGCCCCTCATTCTGGGGGCCTCACTTCTCGTACTCCGCAGAGTCTAGAGTCAGAGTGGAGCTCCCAGGCCGAAGGCTTCTAGCAGAAGGCGGGTCTGCGGACCGTCATTCTCGCTGGATAGTCTTCGTCGTAAATGTCCTGACGCCTAAGGCCTAGGACTTTTTGAGGGCCAGCTCCCTCTGGGGAAGAGCGGTGTACACCACATTACACGGTGCCCGTCTCCCCTCAGTGCCCTCGCGGTCTGCCAACCCTGCCGTGTTCCAGGGTGCAGCGTTCTCCGGCGAGTGCTTCTCTCAGTTACGCCCGTAAACGTAGCAGTGCTAAGAGGCTCGCGACCTACACTGAGGTCTCTAGAGCAGCTAGTACGGCCGTCCCCTGCCAGTCCGCTGCGTCAGGGCACTGAGCTAGCTGCTCTAAGCACACCACAAGCCAGTCTCGCGAGACTGGTTCCCTTAGGAGGTCACCTGGCGGTGTGGGAGCCCCTGCCAAGTGTGCTTCATTGGGTCCTGCCCCGAGCAAGCTCTGGTTTAGTCTTCTTAGCAGATGACGTGGGTCTGAGGGCCGTCATTTTCAATAGGAGACTTCAGCTATGACAGTCCTGATGCTGTGGCTCAGGACTTCGGAGGGCAGGCCCCTCTGGGGAAGAGAGGTTCACACCGCATTACACGGTGCCCGTCTCTCCTCAGTGCCCTCAGGAGGTCGGTCTGCCAACCCTGCCGTGTTCCAGGGCGCAGCGGTCTCCGGCGAGCGCTTCTCTCAGTTACCGCCCGGCAACGTAGCGGCACTGAGAGGCTTGCGGCCTCTGCGGAGGTCCCCAGAGCAGCTAGTTCGGCGTCCCCTGTCGGCGTGCAGATGCTTCAAGGCACCGAACTAGCCGTTCTGGGCACACTAGAGATCAGTCTCGAGAGACTGATTCCCTTAGTAGATTTTCTGGCAGCGTGGAAGCTTCTGCCAAATATCTCAAGATGGGTCCTGCAGATTGTAGAGAAAGTTTACAGAATCCAGTTCGGTTCTCGTCCGCCTCGATTCAGCGGGGTCACCCCCACGCTAGTGGGTCCCGAGCAGGCTCTGGTATTAGAACAAGAAGTAGTTACTCTCTTAAGGAAGGAGGCCATTGAGGTGGTCCCTCCGCACGAGACAGACTCCGGGTTCTACAGCCGGTACTTCATTGTTCCAAAGAAGGATGGGGGGGGGGTTGCGTCCCATTTTAGATCTGCGCCTATTGAACCGCTCAGTCATGCGACTGAAGTTCAGAAGGCTCACACTCAAACGAGTCGTGTCTCAGATCAGGTCCGAGGACTGGTTTGTCACGATCGATCTGAAAGACGCATATTTTCATATCTCCATCCTTGCTCATCACAGGGGAGGGTTCCTGAGGCGGTTCGTTTTTGGGGTCAAAAGCCTACCAATACTGGTTCTTCCTTAGGCCTTGCACTCTCAACCCACACTTTCACGACTCAACCACATCGACGATTGGTTGATATTAGCTCAATCAGAGCACATGGCGATTCGACATAGAGATGTCGTAAGAGCTGGGGTTAAGACTTAACGCCAAGAAAAGTGTGCTTTCTCCAGTACAGAGAACCACTTATCTGGGCGTGGTGTGTGATTCGACCATGATACAGGCATGTATGTCTCCTGCTCGGATCGAGTTGATCCTCACCTCAGTCGCGAGAGTAAGAGAAGGCCGGTCTCTCACTGTCAAGCAGTTTCAGAAACTATTGGGTTTGATGGCAGCTGTGTCCAATGTGATACCTCTTGGGATGCTGTACATGAGTCCCCTACAGTGGTGGCACAAGAACAATTGGTTCTCCCCGAGGGGAAACCCGCTTCGCATGCTCAAGGTCACGCGGAGGTGCCTACGTGCCTTAGACATGTGGAGGAAACCTTGGTTCTTGTCTCAGGGCCCGGTGCTGGGAGCTCCTTGTCGCCGCGTATGCTAGCGACGGATGCATCCCTCATCGGTGGAGGTGCGGTCATGAGTGGCCACACTGCCCGCGGTCTGTGGAGGGGTCGCCATCTGACATGACATTCAATTGTCGGGAGATGCTGGGCCAATTTTTCGAGTCTCTCCCAGACCTAATAGGTCACCATGTGTTGGTGCGCACCCACAACACAGAGGTGGTCTCTTACATCAACCACCAGGGAGTTCTGCTGCGTTCGGCTGATGAGGAGTCGCCCCTTGTCCAAGCTGGCGCACCAGATACTTGTGTGGTCCCAGGGCAAACTCCTCTCGCTGAGAGCAGTTCACATTCCTGGGCATCTCAATATGGGAGCAGACATCCTGTCGAGGCAGGGGCTGAGGCCCGGGGAATGGATGCTTCGCCCCGAGGTGGTGAAGCAGATATGGAGAGTGTTTGGCCAGGCTCAGGTGGACCTGTTGCGACTCAGATGACATCGCACTGTTCCCTCTGGTTCTCTCTGACTCATCCAGCTCCACTGGGGCTGGATGCCATGGTACAGACGTGGCCGAGGCTTCGTCTGTACGCCTTTCCTCCGATTTTTTTGCTCCCGGGAGTTCTGGAGAGAGTGCTCCGGGACAGGCCCGTCTGTTGTTAGTATCCCCGTTCTGGCCGGGCCGAGTTGGGTCTCAGGCCTGATTTCTCTCCTCGACGGCGCTCTATGGGAGATTCCCGTCAGGGGAGATCTCCTCTCACAGGCGGAGGGCACGCCCCCGCCAGGAGCTGTGGGTGTGGCCTCTGAGGAGGCACAACTCATAGCTTTTGGTCTTTCAACCGAGGTTGTTGAGACCATCCTACATCTAGAGCTCCCTCTAGGAGGAAACTGTATTTATGCGGAGATCGCCAGTCCGACCCAGCTAACTGCCCGTCTGGTACAGTTCTGGAGTTCCTGTAGGCCTGTTTATCCGCAGGGTTGACCCACTCCACCCTAGAGGGCTTCGTGACGGCCATTGCGGCCTACCACGCCCCTCTCGGTGGCCATTCAGTGGGAAGACACCCTCTTCTTACACATTTCCTCTGCGGTGCGCTGAGGCTGAGGCCTCTGGCCAGAGAAGCTTATGTTAAGTGGTGGATCAGGATGCTTTTTCATGGCCTCGAGTCCTCGGATCTCCCCTCTCCTTTAGGGGTCAAGACTCACTCCTTCTGAAATTGGCCTTTGGGCGGGATGTCCCCGCCTACTTTGCCACGAACTCCGTGCTCTTTTGTTCTCTCGCCCTAGCTGTGCAGTCTTCCACACTAGGCAGAAATGTGGAAGTCTGGCGGCGTGGGCATTCTCGTTCCCCTACCGTTTCGACGCAGCTCGAGTTCCTGAAAAGGAACGTCTCAGGTTACGCATGTAAACATGGTTCCCCGAGGGAACGAGACGCTGCGTTTCTTTGCCATACCTTCCGGCGTCCCCTCCGGCGCTGCTTCAATTCCTAGAAAGCTGACGCTGGCTCCTCCGCACGTGCTTTTATAGCTTCCTGGGCATGACGTCATCCGCCGTGACGTCCCGTTCAGCTCTTGGACTGATTTCACATGTGATTCAGAGCGTGGGTCGCGGAAGGCGTTCCCCTAGCGTTTGTCGACGCAGCGCTCGTTCCCCCTGCGAGAACTAGGGTTTTTTTACAGTACGTAACCGAGACGTTCCTAATTATTGTGATCCAAAATTTGCCTCGCATTCAGGATGAAAAGACAAACATTTCAGGTGAAGGATAATCCACTTCTTACCTCCGAGACTGTGTTATGATCTATATGACCTTATTATTTTTATTGTGAGTATTAGGCTTATCATTATTGCTGATCACTGTTGTTGTGCTATGATATTGTAATATTTACCATTATATAATCAGAGGAGTATAGAAAAGTTTATGAAAGTGTCACTCCACAATACAATAGGCCTAGCAGAATATATAAATATGTATAGTATTTTTTGTTACATTAATCAGTGTCTAGCACGCCTTACTAAGGAAAGGATATGGACCAGAACACATTTCAATTACTAAATGATATTTAGACAGACTTAATGAAGTTCCAGATCTATACTTGTGCTCTTATTATTTCAGTTATTTTGCCTTTAATGTAAATAAACGTGCAAACAATATACTTGCTCTTGTGAATTTATTTTGATGTTAATTACATTGTGCGAGCTGTCTCTTTAATACCGTGTGGTTTATATACATATAAACTTTGGGCTGACATTTTTGACACACCCACCAAACAAGAAAAAACGTATCTCAAACCCCGTTGCATACCGTTTCCAGGAAACATGTCATTCAAACCGGAAACCGTAGCAAAACTGTGCACACTGGTTTGAGCTTGAACTTGCCCCAGGTTTTCAGGATACTCACCTCATCTGCCATTGGATGTCCAAACAGCTAGTCCCGCCCCAAACTGATGCCACTGGTTAAGCCAGTGTTTCCATGTCAGGCTGGTGATGCTTAAACAAACAAAGGAAATGTTTTATAGCAAAACAGATCCACAGTGTTTACATTTTGTTTACATTTTTACTGTTGGAATAGAAAAAAGCATATAACATATGCGTATATTCATATAACACTTACACTCCCATACTCCGTTCTCATACCTTTGTTGGACTCAGCAGTGAGTTAGCAAAACTCCACATTCTCATCAGATTGTTTGTTTTGTGGTGACTTTCTTTTGTACCGGGACCTCCTCCACTCTGGTTGGAGAGTTTCCCTTAAAGGCTGCCAATCACAGTCAGGAGAATGAGGGATCACTGACAGATAAGAGGCACAGGGTGGAAGGTGAGGGTCAGGCGAGTAACAGAGGACAGTGACAGAAAAAGAGAGAAGCAAGACTATCAAAAACTAAATTCCACCAGTGCATTTCTTATTTTTCATCACTATGTCCACAGTGGTTTTAAAGAGAGGATCAGAGGAGAGGGTTTGCTGACAGACCCACTCTCACTGGGAGAGGGACAGACTGGTATGCATCTGTTCTGGCTCCGTGCCCCACTGAGTGTCAGCGTGCAGATGGAAGTGGTTATTTGTAATAATAAACCCTGGGAATGGGAGAGATGTGTGCCCTCACAGCCTGAGACATGCGTGACTCTGAAGCTCAAACACCACTGAGGACAATACAGCCCCAACACAATCAGGGATCTTGCTACTCTTTTTGAATACTCTTACTGAATCAGTTATCAGTTCAGAATGGATGGCATGAAGCTTTTTGTGTGCTGTATTATATATATCAATTTCGTAAATTTGCCTCCACTTTGTTGCATTCTTAATGGGGTGTCATGACATTACCTATATTATTATAATAATATATATTATTATTTTGGGATATAGATCTATTAATTTATACAAAAATACATTAAAGCGCATTTATACATACAATGTATGATAGATATATACAATAATTCATACATACAATGACTTAAAATCAATGAAGAGAAGGTTCAGTGGTTCAAGAATCTTCAAAGAATTTTTTTTTTCCTTTTCAGCTTTCTATTTAAATTGTTTTTGTCTGACAAATCAGGTTGTTGTGTGGTGGCTGTACCCAATAAAAAAAAAAAGAAAAAGAAAAGAAAAAAGATCACATTAGGAACATGAAAAAAAAAACTAAAACCTACAACAAATATTGTACATTAAATAATTCATTAATCCATACAGATCCCTGTGACTGGATGTCAGTATGTATCTTAAAATATTAGACCTTTTTAAGGAAATGGAAAGGTTAGTTCATGTCCTAGAATGTCATGTAGTGTGACTCCCCAAATATACAGTATAATGATATTTATGAATAATAAAAAACATTTAATTTAATTGAAAAATATACTTCATCGATTTTATTTTAAATAATGATTTCTTAATCTTAGTGTGCACTTACAGGAACACAAGGTGTAATAAAAATATGCTATTACTTTTTATTAGTTTGTTACATCACATGACAATTATCTAAAAGTTTTAAAAAAATATATGAAACCAAAATGAATACAAAGACTACATTTCAAAGCACTTTGCACAAGTTCTGTACTTTTTTTTGTATACTTATAAACCTGTAGTTGACTTGCAGCCTTTGAATTCTTGTGCTGTAAATATTGTGACATATTTTTGTTGTTGATTCTGTTAGATGACTTTGCACTGATTTTGATATTGTATACATTTCTGACAAGCGGAAACTCACCAAACGATGCTCACGCTTTTTCCTGCCAATTACAGTGAGGTTCACCATAAGGGGTCTTTAATTAACTGTAATTTCAGAGTCTTTAAACTGTCACAGCGACATTTTGGATAAAACATTGCATGCTCCAAACAGAATTTATTACTTTACACAAACCAGAGGCCAGAGGCAATATTTTGCATGAAATTATTCAAGTACTGTATATCTTCACTTGACGGGAATAATTTACGTCAAAAAGCGTGTGACGTGAACGTACTTGGGGACAGGACCTGAGTGAGCCCTTTTATGAGCTGAACGTCCACAACATGTCAACCTCTTTCCTTCCACAAATAAATATTGCGCAAATGGCAAAATAGCTTGATATTTACGCTCAACGCATGAAAACACACAAAAAAATTTTTTCAAAGACTGAGTGCTTAAACTCTCATTGCCTTTGCAGTGAAAACAAGGCAAGATGGGCGATTCTGAAACGCACATTGGTGAAACATACACAACTAGGCTGCAGTATGTCTTACTTTTGGGTGTTTAGCCCATGAAGTTATAAAAAAATAACATCACATTTTAAACAAAACTCCAGCAACCTGTAATTAGCCGATTGTATATCATCATAAGCTACTTCCTTTGTGTGAATGCTAAATCGCATCCCTTATTAAGCGATTCAGTCAACCAAACCTTTCATTTGCCTTTGTGTTGATGTCACAATCACTTTCTCCCTTTTCACAGAAATCTGGTTAATTAACTTCTGTCTGGTCTGCCGTGTTGATTGGCTACTTAAGGACTCAAAGTCTTCACACTCTTGTCAATATTGTGTGCATCAGAGCTCTGATTGGCTCTTCCTTTGTTAACGAGCTGGTCGGTGCACTGACAGCTATGACAGCAATGTAGCGTGATGTCTTTGTATGTTGAGAGAGGAGTGCGGTCCAGCCAGCTCACGCTGTCAGTCCGCAGCTGCTGGCTGTCTCCGGGTGGATCGCTTCATGCCCCAGCCCCTCGTACACTGTCTGTTGACCTTCCAGGCTCGGGGCTCTGTTTCTCTCTCACAGCTGTGCGCTTTGAACCCGAAATCGGTGTGTTAGAAGCAATCAGTGCCAAGCTCTGTTTTCAGTCCTTTCACCCTCGGGCCTCACAAGCTGTTCTGTGTGATCAGGCTTTTTGGCCAATGAGATTGGATATGCTGGTCAAGAATTAGAGAAACAGTCATTATACAGGCAGCTTGTGGTTTGGCTCTGATCAGAAAGCCTTCATGGGTTGTTCTTTTCTCTCGCAGGCAGTCATTACTGTGTCAAGAAGAACATGTCTTTAAAGATGAGAAATGTTTTGTGTTCAGCGTTTGCTTCAAATGTCTTCCTATGTGAAATGTATATGTTCTTATGTTGTGTTCTTTTTTCCGTGATAGCTTTATAATCATGCAGTGTGCTGTTTAGGGGTTTCATGTTCTCACAGAGTTTAATTTAAAGCAAATAATTTATTTGATGTTGGTGAATTGCTTTGACAGCTGTGCAACATACTGTAAAATGTAGATTAAACCAGTAGATGTGTTTTGGAACAAGTTTCTGACTGATCCAAGCTATAGACCATTGTGGACCAGCAACAAATCAACTACCAGTTGGTCATAGCTTAAGCTTAATTTAAATAAATAGATAAAAAAATTAAAAAAATGTGCAGGTCATTAGCTGGTCCACGATGATCATTAGTCATTAGCTGGCCTATGTTGGTTATAAGCTAGTCTAAACTGATCATTAGTTGGTTTAAGCTTGCCATTAGCTATTTCAAGATAGATATTAGTTGGGATAAACTCCTTAGTAGCTGATCCAAGTTAGTCATTAACTGGTAACTATTATGTGGTCCAATATAATTATTAGTTAAAAAGCCAGTTATTAGCTGGTCTAAGATGGTGATTAGCTTGTCCCAAATGGCAATTAGCTGGTCATTGGTTTAGAGCTGGTCATCAACTGATCTAAACTGATCATTAGGGTGTCCAAGCTAGTTATTAGCTAGTCCAAATCGATTATTAATTAGTCTTAACTGGTCATTAGCTGGGCTACGCTAACTATTAGCTTATCATAAGCTGGTCATTAGCCAGTCTAAACTGTTCATTAGCTACCAGTTGGTCATACTTTAAAGTGACCAAGATGATTTTTAAGAATGTTAGCAGGTCGTTAGCTGGCCGTGATGATCATTAACTAGCCATTAACAAGCTCATATTAGCTAGTCTAAACTGATCATTAGGGGGTTCAAGTTAGTTATTAACTGGTCTAAACTGCTTATTAGCTAATCCAAATAGGTCATTAACTGTTCTAAACTGATCATTAGGTGGTCCAGGGTGGTCATTAGCTGATATAAACTGGTCATTAACTTCTGCAAGCTGGTTATTATCTGGTTAAAATTGGTCATTGGCTGGTCCAAGCTGGTTTTTATATCCTTTAAGCTGGTCATTAGCTGGTCCAAATTAGTTATTAGCTGTTCCAATATAGTTATTAGTCAGTCTGTATTGCTTATTAGCTGATCCAAGCTTGTCATTAACTGGTGATTAAGTAGTCATTGATCATTAGGTGGTCCAAGCTGGTCATTAGCTGATCTAAACAGGCCATTAGCTGAATCAAGCTGGTTGAAGTTGGTCATCAACTGGTCCAAGCTGGTTTGTACATGCTTCAGGCTGGTCATATAATAGCTGGTTATTAGCTGGCCCAAGCTGTTCAATAGTAGTTGGTCCAAGCTGGTTATTTGCTAGTCTAAGCTAGCTGAAACGAGCTTGACTGCCTAAAAATGGCATGACCAGCTTTATTTTATTGACAGTCCACAACAGTCCACCTTGAATCATCACCTATGTGGATCATCAAGAAACCAGTTCCCACTTTCAGCTAACACCATCTTAAACCGAATTTTCCAGCAGGGTATAAACTGTGAACACTGCAGGTATTTTGTACTCTGCTTCCAGTCTCACTACTATGGTATTCCACCAATTTACCTTTTGAAATAATGAATAAGAGCAAAATCTCTATAGAATGCATGTCAAATTTACACTCTGCTAAAACTAATACACGTATTCATCTGGCCCTCTTTTGTCTTAAACACATGACGAAACCACAGCGCCATGTTTTTCCTCTGACAGTCTCTCCTCTGACTCACTAATTGAACGAGACAGCCGTCGGCTGCAGGCCATTCCTTCTCTCATGCGTTTTGAGAAAACTTTCCGTCCTCACGACTGCTTCCAGCAATATGGCAGGACTCCAGTCATCACATTGTCAATGGATAGTCTTACTTCTGCTCTTTCTGAAGTCCGTAAACAAATAAGACAACAATAATAACAGTTCAGCAGTCCATAGAGAAATTCAGCATCTGTACAATTCCATCAAAGATTAAACTATTCAGAGTAAAAGTGTTTCAGTTAGATTAAGGGAACAAAATAAACATTGGATATGTAATCAAGATGCATAGCAATGTGAAAATCACTACTAGTGCACGGCATCCTCCGGTTTTCACCTTTGAATTTGAAATAGTTTTTTTTAGTTAGGTTCTTTTAAAACAGTGTATCGGATTTGTTTATTCATTAATATGTCATGCAATCAGTGTGAATGACACATTAACACACTTGCACAGTAGAGCCCAAACTGTTATATGTTCTACTTGTCAGCCCCTGCTTGAACATAGTGTCTTGAGAAACTGCCAGATATTTTCTTGACTCTACAATATTTGCAATTCAGAGAGAATTTCTATGAGATGGAAAGGTTGCTAGGGATGAAAATTTGTCTTCATGTTAAGATTGCCACTGAGTTCTCAAAGCCACAGCCTTTGGTCTGCCCAACCAGCTGTCTGGAACTGACAAAACTAGAAATGGATTTACATTGTCCATACTCCAGACTGTCTTTGTCAATTTGGGAGCCATCAAGAGGCAATCTGGAAGCTGTTAGTCAGTGAGTCCCTGCAGTAATTGCTTGCAGCTGAGAATTCAGTCCTGTGTGAGGGAAGTAACGGGGGTGGGGAGAGGGAAACTTGAGATGTAACAAGTGCAACTGATCCTTTTCTGAATTCCCTCTGTGAGGAGCCACATTTGGGCTCCACACAGCTCAGGAAACAGGCTTTCTGCAGCAGGAAATGAAGCAGTCGCACACAGACTTCTGTTTTTGTTCAAACACGCAAATATATATCGAACACAGAAAATAAATGAAACATAAGCATTTAGGATGTCTTTACCAAGCATGCACAGTAAATACTCAGTGGACTATGTGATCTTCTAAAAATGTAGACATTTACTCACATAAACACACACGCTCAGATGGTCCTGGTTAATGCTGAGACTTAGGGGCTCCTACAGTTTGTTTCCCCTGTGTGTTCTAGTAAACAGCATGACAGTATGTTTGATTAAGGCTGCACGCTGGAGAGTGCAGGTTTTGAGGACACAGTAGGGGTCTGCGCTCTCTCAGGGGCCTCTGTGTGTTTGCTCTGATTGTTTTAAGGTCAGAGAGAGAGCAGAGAGACATGCAGAGAGCTCAGGCATCCCCAGTCCTTTGCCCACAGCCAGCTGAATGCATTGTACTGAAGGAAATATATCTGGTATATTGCAATGCTTAAAGTTCATAATCATATATTTCAAAAACTGTCATCAAATTTTAGACATGCATCTAAACATACTGATGGCCATGCACCATGATAATGCAACGACTAAAAATGGGCCTTTACATTGGCTAATAACTAACAGTTACTAAAACAAACACAAAACTCCATCAGGGTAACACAAAAAAATGGTATAAAAACAACTAAACATAACATATTATACTCTATTGTACGTAACTGATAAAATAAGGGGGAAAAATATAAAATTTAATTGAATGTGAATGTCTTTTTACTGCTTTTCACCATAAATCATAAGATTACTCATAAACCATAAAAGTACCTGTATCTTTTTCAATACACTACTTTAGTATTGTATACTAAATACTACACTTTAGACATCCTGCTAACTTTAAGGATTTTTGTAACTACATGCCCACTAACTCTCATTAGAGTATTAGTAGACTATTAGGTTAGGTTTAGGGTTAGAGTAGTAACCCTAAATTAAGTTGATGTACTTGCAAAGTTATTAATAGTCAGTTGAATGTCTATTGAGGGACTATCAAAAGCAGATATTCTGCTAATACTCTAATGACTGGTAGTTACTTGTAGTTAGTAGAATGTCTAAAGTGGACTAAAAATAAAGTGTTACTTATTTTACAGCATTTTAGAGAAAAAAAGTATACAGTATACACTGAGGCATCTCACAGTTAACCAGTTAAGGTTTTTACTGTAGCGTTGTTACATTCTTTTACTGTTCAAATGCTGAACATTTTAAATAAAGGTAAAGATATAAAAGAAAAACTTTTTTAAAAATACAGTTTTTAAACAAATCTCTTGGTAAACAGAGTAAAGAAGAGAAAGAGAGTGAAAGGAGGAGTCTAGGCATTTGAATGCATCTTTCTTTTGTTGCACAGCCCTCTCTTTGTGTGTGTTGGAGGTCAGATAAGTGTATTGTAGGGAGGATCGGACGAGCGAATGTCTCAGATGGTGCACTAGTGTAAATAACGCTGCTCTGTCCACACATTCTCCAGCCTCTGCACCTCCCGTGAATCACTCTGAATCTTCAGTGTGATCTCCCACCGCGGGCACAATCACCCCAGCCCTGTGACTGAACATCTTTAGATCCTCCTGGTGGAGGAGGACATGCTTTAGGTTGCCTAGATGTTGCTCAGATCTGGTCCTTGTTTGTCCAGCAAAGTGAGTTATATGTTGATGTCCATTTGACAAAAAAGGGGGTGCTGGGGTGAGCTCTTAATCATGGACACATCAGTTGAGGAGTGGAGATCCTCCCTTACTAGAGCAAGATATGTCTTTTTGTCCTTTCTCCCTCCATTTCCTTGCCAGGCAAAAGAGATGATGAAATACCAGTGAAATACTTTTAGTTCAAAGTCATGTTTGGATGAAGCCTCAGTTCATAGAGAAAAAGACAGCAGGCTACAGATCAGACTAAGAATGGTACACTTGCAAAGGAAGTGGCCATTTTTGGAGGGAAACTTACAAACTGTTATTTTTTATGTTATTTTGGGGTTTTGTGCTTTATTGTACAAATATAGAACAGAGTGAATGCAGACTTGACCCACATCAGCACCACAGCTCAATGTATCATATGCTAACTGCTGCAGCACTGCAGAAAATCCTTGTATACTTTTGTCAAAATCTCCAGTCAATATATCTAAAAAGGCAACACTGCATATTGTAGATATTATATAGATTTAATACATAGATATTAAGACTTGTTTTCAGAGAATTTACAGTATTTTTAATACAAGATTCAAATCAAATCACCTTTATTTATACAGTACTTTGTGCAATACAGATTGTTTCAAAGCAGTATTAGAGTGATAAACAGGAAATGCGATGCAAACAGAATTCTATTCTGCTGTAAAGCAGCTCTAAAAAGAGGACAATAGTAAACAGTCATTATTCAGCTGAAATCAGTTCATTGTTGATTCAGTTTGGATCAATAACTGAGTAAGGTTAATCAGTTAAGCGTTGATCGGCTATAATCTGAAAAAACTTATCGTGCAGGTCAAAAACACAATGCTTAATAATATATACTTATATGCGAATTATATAGTCCTATGAAAACATGTCCTAATATCTTATGCAGTATTGTTTCTAATGTAAATTTATAATGTTTTAATTTTAGATTTAGATTTATAGATATTTTTTTCTGGAAAAGAAGTCAGAAAAGTCTCTCTCTCTCTCTCTCTCTCGTCTCCTCTCCTCATCTTCTCTCTCTCGATATATCTATATATGATTTTATTAAAAATTAAAGACTGTTGAAATCCTATTGTTTATATACAGCAAATGGTTTTGGTCACGCCCCTACACAATAAATGAATGAAAATGTGAAGCATATAGCATTTATGAATATTTCTCTAGGGTTCTAGGTTGAAGTGTTTACGTTTACTGTACACAAAAAGTCTAAGGTTGGTGTTTTTTAAAACTAAAATCACATTCACATACATATTGTTTTTGTCTTGAGGCCACACTTTTAAAACTGTATTATAATGTTTATAAACTGGTCCTATTCAGTGGAAATTATTTTTGTGGAATCATATAACTGGCCACAAAGCTTTTTTAGATTGGCTAACTCGTTGGCCTTCTGAACCCAGAATATTCCTTAATTATGTTAATTTTTTTAACTGTTTTTAAAACTTTTTTTTTTTTTTACTTTTAGTTTCCAACCATTCTTTTCACGCAGATGGTCTTCTAATGTTCTCTATACAGAGTTATATGGCAACACTACTACATTGCAGCATGAAAGAGAAATGCTGTCTTTTCATGCATGTTTAGTAAGCTCTGTATTTTTTTTCATTTGATCCAGCACATACACTACTAAAACATTTTGTCTCTTCTCTGTCCAAATGTTAGCACAGGGACAGCCATATGTTAGACCCAGATAAATCAGCCTTATTGAGTGGCCAGTCTCACAGACCACACAGATTAGAGCATTAGAGAACTAATGAGGCTGCTGGGAGCCGAGGACCGCTTCATGTTACCTTGAACTCTGTGTGAAACACAAAACAGACATGCCTTGTGTTGAAAACAGTACAGCAGCTGCTGGCGGAAATCAAACACAACAGCTCACTCTTTTGTGGTGAGTTCACCCTAATCCAAATGGTGCTTTTCACCTCCACTGAAAGCATTAATGTGGGGACAGTATATTAATAAAGCTGGCCACTGATGTATATGTATGTTCATTTTTCTTTATAGTTTCCACAGTGGTAAACCTATCAGGCTTTGTCAAAATGTTCTCCCTTCACAAATAAATTATTATGCGATGAATATAGCGCTTAGCTTATGTTTGTCTGTGCAATGTGTAGATCAATAAGTAAAATGCATTAGGGTCATTAAGTGCCCTTTATCTTTCTGACCTTCTTAAAATATTCATATACAGAAGAAAGATTATCTTCCACAGACGACAGGAAACAGACCATCATCAGACCCTGGGTCTATATCTGGCCAGTCGCTGTTCATATAGCTGAGTTTCTAATATGACCCACTGGGCATCTGCAGACTATGAGACTCCTTGGCCTTTATGCCCTTTACTTTCCCTTTGTCTTTTTTTCTCCAAATGGCTTGTTTATTCTTCTTAAGGCAAGATACTACATGTAAAAACATAGTTTTTGATATTTAGAGCTTTTTGAGTTTTCACAACATGTTGTTTTTCAATTGTTTATTTATTAAACTTTAGCAATTTGCATCTGTAGATTTCAAATTAGCTTCATATTAAAGGGATAGTTCTCCTGAGAATGAAAATTCTGTCATCATTTACTCACCCTTACTCACCCTTTTCTTCTGTTGCAGAAACCACACAGTTGCCGGTAGCCAGTGACTTCCACAGTAATGCTTTCATACTATGGAAGTCAAAGGATACTGGCAACTTTGCAAAACTGACAATGTTATTGAACTGAATTGAAACAACTTTGAAATTGAGCTGAATAATGACACTACTGCCTTCTGTTGAACTGCTTTATAGCTGAAATTTAATGTTTCACAACTGATGAATTTTGTAAATTCTGTCATCATTTATTCATCCTCAAGTTTTTCCAAACCTGTATGAGTTCTTCTGTTGAACACAAAATAAGATATTTTGCAGAATGTTAGGAAACAAACAGTTGTGTGTAGCCATTGACTTACATAAAAAGTACTGTGGAAATTTAATTTTTTGGGTGATCTATCCCTTTAATAAACGGGAAAATAGTGTTAATGTTGTAAAATTCATCAGTTATGAAACAAATGAAATTTCAGCTGTAAAACAGTTCTACAGAAGGCACTAGTGTCATTATTCAGCTCAATTTCAAAGTTGTTTCAATTCAGTTCAATAACTGCCAATGTTGCAAAGTTCATCAATTATGAAACAAGTTCAATTCAGCTATAAGCAGCTCTATAGATATAGGGGTTAGATCTCTGCCACAATCGGCACCGCGGAAGATCTTTTTAGCGCACAAAGTGCATTTTGCACGCGCGCGATCTGAGTTTTGTGGAGGAAATGTTCGTTTCGCAAAGAAAAAAAGTATTTTGAGTGCACTAAAATCAATTTTGCATTTAAAATAAGTTTGTGGATGTGTGCAGACCTTCTCTTTTGAACGTTCAACGTTTCACTAGCTTGCTCACTTGAAGCCTGCCCTCAGTGCTCTCTAAATGCCGACGACTGGCTTGCTCAACACAACCCAGAGTTACAATATGCCACAATTCCAGCCAATCAGAGACAGAGGCTGCAAAATTCTGATTGGCTGCCTTGACAAACAATCACAACATTCCTTGCATTACCATGACAGCAGGAAGAGGTAAATACATTCAAATTTTATATTCTATTATATTTTGTCCAATAACATTTGACGCAATCCAAACCACATCAATCTTAACTACTATTAATTTTGTATTTAATGATTTATAAGTGATATATAATTGTCTATGAAGGTTGGAAGTGAAAAACTCCTTATATTCAGTTGTGCATAATTATTAAGCAGGTTTTCTTCTCCAGATAAAATCTCGAGATGGACTAAAAATGAACTCCCAAAACTTACTGCAGCATTCGGCAAAACTTCTTCAACAGTGTACAGGGATGTGGTTGCTGGCCTTCAAGAGTCACTCTCACTTATCTTTCTACCCAGCCTATTATTATTTAACAAAATCAGTCTTCAAGTATTTTAATACTCTTCAGTATGTGATTCTTATTAAGTACTTAACCTAAGTCTCTGAGAACCTGACACCTTGTACTTCTGGAGACTCTAGTTAGGTTGCAGTTCTGGAAAATGGTGGTGTTGGAGACTAAATGGTTCCTGATGGTTTCACACCTAATTATTCACCTTAATTCCTATTTCTTTTGCAGTTAATGCATCTTTTCTTCTTTCTCCACATGTTTTTTTACTGACCCTGCTGACCCACTGAGCATTTTGCTGTCTATTGGTTATGCATTAACTTTGCCATTTCTAGTATTGTATTTGTTTTGAATATTTCTCATGGGCGTTTAATAATTTTTGACTTTCAGTCTGAGTTAATCTCTTTTTTTTTGGCTCATTTTATCTGTAAAAAAATCTGCTTAATAATTATGCACACCTGAATATAAGACATTTTCAATTCCAGCCTTCATGAATAATTATATCAATTATAAATGATTAAATACAAGCTTAATAGTAGTAATTAAAGGTAATATCTCTAAAAGAACATATTTTTGTGTATTTGGTGTAATGAAATTGTTTGTTTATGCGGTTTAAGGTTCAAAAATACATTATTTTCCACTTACTGTACATTATTTTTTTCTCCTCTATGCCCCGCCTTTTTGGAAACGCGTCGATTTTTACAAAGCTCATCATTCTGAAAAAGCGAGGTGTGTTGTGATTGGCCAGCTATCCAGTGTGTTTTGATTGGCCGAATACCTCAAGCATGAAATGTTACGCCCCTCACCATACTGTGATGCGTGTCCCATCCGATCTGCGACACAAACCTAAAACCAATTACAAGACGCGGCATTTGTTGCATTCAGTGGGGACATAATTACGTATTATAATGACTTATAATGTCTTTTTACGCTTTGCGTTGCATCGTGCTGTGTAAACATAAAACTCTCTGCATTTGTGATCAGAGAAATGACAACAAGTGCTACTCCACACTGCCCAAAACTATCATCAGTAATCATCAGTGGCAAATGATAAAAGAAAACGTACTTACGTGAGTCAGAACTGCCAACATTTTAGTCTAACGTTACTCTCCCAAGATCAGGAAACAGTCCTTGTCCTCCATAAAATGTGCCGGCGATCCACAGCACAAGTTGAAGTATTCCCTCAGCGACCAGCACAGATCTGCTCTAGGCATGACGAAGCGGTTATCCTCCTCTTTTGGAAGACCAAACAAGTAGTTTCCCTTTCACAACGAAAAACACAGCGGCCTAGCGTGAGCAAAAGCCCCGACTTAGCGTGAGCTGAGGCCGGGATAGAGAGAGCTGAGGCGGCGGGGTCGAGAACGACGGTCCCGGCGAAGAAGCGGTGAAAACGGTGAAAGCCGATCCGGCGATCCACAGCACTAAGTTGATGTATGACGAAGTGGATATCGTTCTTTTTTGGAAGACCAAACAAAGTAGTTTCGCTTTCCAAACGAAGCCCAGTGCTTCAGGACTGGCGGCAGAGTCACAATACTAGCTACAGTGACATAAAAGTTACGCTTCCTTTCTTTGAATTACATTTGGGCGGACGTTAATGCAGAACTATCTTTCCCACATAGTGAGTAGATATGTGGGGGCGTGTTCGAACAAACCGTTTTAGGGAGGTGTGGCTGACTCTTAACTTTTATAAAGAATATCTCTTTGGATTTGAGACTTTAGTCTTTGCAAATTTACAGATCTTCTGTTATGCACCATAGCTTGTAACAACTCCCAGAGAAGGAAAAAATGAAATAGATCATATTCTCCCCTTTAGATTGATGTCGTGGGAATTAATAAAGATGTGCTTGAAAAAATATGATCTAATAAGCAACTTGCATATAAGTATCATGCCTGAATTTCCTTTTCTGCTGTCGAGGTAATGCAAGGAAAGTTGTGATTGGTTGTCAAGGCAGCCACTCAGAATTATCAGCCTCGTCTCTGATTGGCTGGAATTATTGTAATACTTATTTGGCATATTGTAACTCTGGGTTGTGTTGAGCAAGTGAGCCATTGGCATTTAGAGAGAACTGAGGGCGGGCATCAGGTGAGCAAGCTGAAACATTGCACGCGCAAAAGAGACGGTCTGCACAAATCCAAAAACTTATTTTAAATGCAAAATAAATTTTCGTGCACTCTAAATACTTTATTCTTTGTGAGACAAACATTTTCTCCAAAAAAAAAGATTGCGCGTGTGTAAAATGCACTTTTGTGCGCTCAAAAAATGATCTTTCGCGTGCAGAATTGTGGCAGAGATGTAATCCCATATATAGATGGCAATAGTATTATTCAGCTAAAGTCAGTTTAATTTTTATTCAGTGTTTGTTCAGTTAAAGGTATTAATGTTGTAAAGTTAGTGTCATTATCCAGCTCATTTCAGTTTGTTTGTTTTTTGCATTACAGACTGTCATAGAGTTTTAAATAATAAAACAACATGGTTTCTGTCTGACTGCTAATGCATTATCTTTCCTTAACACTCATATATCAGCTTAACCAGATTACCCAACCTAAATTTAAATATTTTGAGTATGCCTAATAAAAGAATCTTTCATTTATTTGGAGTTTTACAGATGCTATAGATGGGTATATTTCAATCAACTTTTGTTCAGCTGTCTGGTTTTAAGCAGTGAATATATCTGCCTGAGAGAGGTTACCATTTGAATGGCAGAGGTCTTACACTTGTAGAGTTAACGCCTCGCTTGTTACTTTCTGAGGTAAAATACCCACCCGTCTATCACTCTGACAACTCTGACAGCCATTCAGGGAACCCTGAGGTGCCCCAGTGCGCAATCAAAGGGCTTTTATTGAAAGAATCCAAAACTAGCCTGTCAGGACAGAGAGGCGGGGTTAGCTGTCATGGTGACATGGCCCTACAGCGCTAAATTATCCTGAAAGAGAAAACTCCAAGATCCCGTGAGTAGATCATTTTGAAACCCAGCGTAACTCTTGCACTGCTCTTATCTAATACAGTATGTAACAAATGTTAAAAAGATATGTGTTAGTTCATTAGAAAAGGGTTCTGCTTCATTTGTCTGCCTCTTCCTTCTTCATCTCACTCCTACTCCTCTTCTTCAAGGACAGCCATACAGGAGGAATAGAAATTAGAACATAAATCAGAAGTTATGTTGTCAATTTTCAATTTTTACCACTGGAGGACACTACTGTACAGCAAATTAAATTGATTTATTATTGCGGATTGAAATGGTGGTTTGAACACTATTTGCAAGCATGCAAAGAGTAAGACTCTATTGATGTTCTAAATTATAATTTTATGAAGCTTATTTTTGGTTACAGCACCTAAAAACAGCCACAAGCTTTTCTTGTGTAGCAACCAAAGAAATTTTACAAACTAATCAATTGTCGTTTAACAATAAAACGTTACTATTTAATAAACTGCTCATATTTCATATTATATTTAGAGGACCTGACTTATTCAGCTATATCTGTGAACATTTTCATTCAGAATTTAGGATACAGTGCATGCATTTCCTTTTTTAAAGATAATTATTTGTTTCTTTATTTTAGGGAAAAAACATACCCCCAGAGCACCAGTGAATCTGTCTGATGCCATTCATTATTGGCAAAAAAAGAATTACACTCGCAGTTTCATCAGCAAAATAAGAAGAGTTCTGCTGAGGCTTGCTCTGAATCATAAAGATGGAAATAATACTAATACAATTTCCATCATAATGAGGGCAGCGCTCTAATTTTGCAGGTGCTTTGGGGTCAGGGTTTGGAACTGAATTATGTTTACATTATCACTACAAAGCTAATGTGTGGAGGGCTTCTTTCATCTGGTATGTCATTTCATATTGCTCTATTAAAAATGGTTCAGGTGTTATCATCCATGAGAAGATGACAGCACAATTTGTGTAAGCTCCATACACTCATACTCGCATGGTTTTGTGAGTATCTGTGGTTGAAACATAAAATTACAAGTTACTTACAAAGTTGTTTTTATGTCATTGTGCTTCAGCATGTTATGTACAGATAAATCTGATAGTATAGGTGTTTGAAATCACCATATCAGAGCAGATTTGTAATTCTATACACCAGCTAAGACCTACTGACAGTAAGAAGAAAGTCCCACAAGGTATATTCCAGTGAAAATGTGTCATCTATGCAAGTAAGTAGCACCACGGAAACTTTTTTCTTTGCTTACTGACGAATGACTGAAATTTCCCTTCAAAGCCGACCTGACGGCTCAAAATATAAATCCTTATTTTAGGCAAAAACAAGGTTTTGAACCCTTTTTTTTTTAGCCATTAGCGCACACAATTTATTTGTGGATAGAACTGATCTGCTAAAGAGAAAAGGGCAATTGTAAATAGAAAACTACTGTACAAAAGTCTACAGTGAAGTTCTAAAGCCACTGCAGTGTGTTTCATCCAAAAATAACTCAAAAGGTTTATAATTTCTATATTCTCCTCTTAAGTCTGATGCAACATTGTGCAAAACCTCTTTTTATATTAAGAATAACATAAAAAAGAGAGACAGACAATGGGAGACAGAGGAGAGAAATATGGTCTCCAGTCTCTATAATGTTGTTTTTCACAGAGTCTTTGTTTAAACCTGCTTTTAAATGCACTGAAGAGCATATTAAGAACTAGAGTTGCATAACACTCCTCTCACATTAATTTTTCACCAAGAAGTCAAAGCCCTAGATCTGTTTGATAGTGGGAGGCATGCAGACGATGGGAGATAGGCACGCTTTTCCCACCCATAACTGATTTGTGGACTGGATCATCTTCATAAAAAGTTCTACAGTGGTTTTGGCCAATAACACAAAGGCTATTGAGCCGTGGAGACTAGTGTAAGAGGCAGGGAGTTGGGTTTAAAGCAAGTTTTCATCCTTAAGGGAAGAGCACATGAGCAACATATTTATATAAGCTACAGTAGAAGGATCTGACTGTATTGTTTCAGTATAAATAATCATTGAACTCAAACCAGACACTGGCAGTTTGGGCCAATTTATATAGAGTTCTCTGTCAAAAACGTTAAGAGCACACAGGATTGAACACACTCTGTCAGCACTCAAGCGGAAGCCGTAGCGTCATCTGGAAAACACTAGCTGAACTTTACTGGGAATTCTGCGCTTTTTGACTTTCAATGTGCAGTTATAAATCTCAGCTTGCACCGTGAAACATAGAGCTTGTTTTTATTTGATGCACTGTATTTTTTCAGACCACAGGGGTTTGAAGATGCACATAAAAATGACTTTTAGAGGCCCATATGCTCAGAGAGGCATTGCTTTAATGTTCCATTTTGAATCACTTATGGCAAAATGTTGAACTAAAAACAGTTGGGATTTTGGAATAAAAATGTAAACCTGTAGATCCAAAGTTATGTCATCAGATTTGACCTTTCACCTTAAATGTTAGGCCTTAAGCCCTTTGACTTTTAATACAACAAAGGATGACAAACAATGAAACCTATTTAGATGCATCCTTAAATATGGTATTTTACACTTTTTTTAAAAACTCTAAGCCATCTTAACGGTAAACCACTAAAACATTAAACCACTGCGGTTTTCTCAAATTATGTTTTGATTTATACATTTAGTATACATTAACTGCTGTCTTGTTTTCAAATCCAGACTCATGACCTGTATTCATTACATTTTTATTTTAAGAATACTAAAGACATGAGCAGACTGCACATGCTTGTCATCAAGATTTATTTGTGTATGCCAACCTTCCTATTAACTGTTGCACTGCAGCAACGAAATGAATAATTAATGACAATGTGATTCTTTATTATGAGTTTAGCAAAGCCCAAAGCAATTATGGCAGAAATCTAGACATAGAAATGAACAGTTTCTATGCAAAATTAACTTTTCAATGTCATGTTTCAGAGCGAATATGCATACATTAATGCTAATAGCCTATTTTATACTGCCTCCAGTTTAGAGGGTTTCATTTCTTCAAATTGATCCATTACCAAAATAAATTAGAGCTTTTCTAAATTTCTGGTGAATGTAATTGTTATTCCACCATTGTTATCATTATGTAAATAGCCATACAACATTATAATTTTCATCTGTTATGAAGGCCATACAATTACTCAACAAGATTGCATTATGATATTCTGTTTTGTATTAGCAGAAGTTAATGACATTGAAATTACATTTTTTGGAATACAGTGTCTTAAAAATGTATCGAAAAACCCCTTTAAAATTATCTTATTTTAAAATGTATATATACTGCATTTGCATATAAATATGGCAATATTTCAACATGCTATTGTTTTGTTGTAATATTCTTAAGTTCAAAAATAAAATATTAAAAATTAAATATTCTGTCAGCATTATTTAATTGAGCTAGAATTGTGAATTGTCAAAATGAAAAATATGTCAAGGGTAAAAAAAATACAATATTAAAGGATCTTTCTGGCCTGCAGAATAGCTGTATGATAAATGTAGAGCTACAGTAAAACATTTTATGAACGGTACTACAGAGCAAAACCAAGCTTTTGGATATTCCAGTTACTATATGGGAATGTGTCTCAACAAGGCTGTTAAAGCAAGTCATGAAATTGCCAAAAAAACAAAAAAAATCATTACAAGACACAGCTTTTTTATCCAAAATGTTAAAATATAGCCATGTCCACAAACCAAAATAAACAGTCCAAAATCACACCTGGACATTGTGTAAATCTAGCACATAGCCATATTGCTGCGAACAATGTCTGTATAATCTATTACAGAGTGTAATTACATGTTAAGTAACATATTTCTGCTGTTGATTTTTGTAAAATGTATATCATATTGAGCCTTGGTTCTTTTATATATAATATAATATGGGAATTGTTAATGGGTAAATCAGAGAACTGGTTGTGAATATGTTAGTAAGGCACAGTACATACAGAGATTGTGAGCTGAAACACACAGAACTGAAGTTATTCGGCCCCATTCCTGTTCTCTCTCGGTTTTAAAGCCTCAGGAAGGCAGCTGAGTCTCTGTTGAATAATAGATTACAGAGAGCAGAGCTGGATGCAGCTGGCCACGCTGCTTTTGTATCAGTTGGCTTGTTCGGCACAAAGCCTCTCTCTCTCTGCAGCTACAACTTCAAACACTCTCTTTCATCACACTTTCACCCAGGCCAAATATTTATGCATATCCTTTCTTACATAAGCTATGCATACTGTTTGTGTGCTTGGCGTGTTACAAATGACAGCATATCTATTATGCAAAACTCATATGCATGAAAGGATAGGCTGGGAAATGAATTATGAACTAATATCAGTCATTTGCATAATAGTATGTTTCTGAATGATAATGTGAGCACAGTATTTGACTTGTGAGACATTTACATAAGAAGTCTAATTATTTAAGCAGTGTTTCAAAGCTATCTGCATGCAGCCAATCACGGATCGCCACACTCGCTTGCATCACAGTGTTCTTTATTTACAAAACAGCCTGAGGAAGATGACCAGCAATCAGTCTGGCAAGAAAATACCCTGTGTACCTCTTACAAACTGCACAGTATATCATAGTCATTCATGTGGCATTTGATGGATGATCCACTGAAATACAGGATGAGAATCTCTCTAAAAGAGACACATTGAGGCACCAAGTATGATATATATGGAAGCCTGTTTTGTCACCACGGAATAAAAAAATAATGAAATAAATAAGTAAAAAGGTAACTGTGGCATTATACTGCTCAGTTCTGACTTTTTCTCACAAAAATAAAAAGTCACAGTTTACTTTGTATTCTGTGGTGTAAACAAAAAGCAAAATTACGAGATGTAAATTCAGAATTGCAAAATACTGTATAAACAGAATTCAGACTTCTCGCATGTCTGAAGGTTTTTTTTTACCACAGAATACATTTTTAAAAATTATTTATCTTACCATTACGACTTTTTCCTCACAATTGCACGTTTATATCTCACAGTTCTGACCTTTTTTCTCAGAAAATACATATTTGTGTGTATATGATTGTATATCTTGTAGTTTTGTGGGATTTCGTGATTTTTTGATATATAAATCAGAATTGCGAATAAAAGGTCCAGATTGTGAAAGAAAAAGTCGCAATTACTTTATTTATTTATTTATTTATTTATTTGAAATCCTGTGGGTCGGAAACAAGCATGAACATTTTATGTTAGCTAATAAAATATAAAGCTATTTCTGGCCTTCTTTTTTTAGTGTATGAATATAAATGGTTTCCTTTTCTTTTTTTAAATGCCAATTCATAATAAATGCAAAAATAATTACATTTCATTTGAATAAGGCAGACAGATTGAACTGAAAGAGCATAATCTAACTGTGTGCACAAAAAACAAACAAACAAACATTAGTAGCACGACTGCAACGCAACCCGAGTATATAACTCCCATTTAAAGCAGAAAGGTGCTGTTGTCAAAGCTCTGCTGCATGCATTTCATGGCATTTGTAATGCATTCAAAAAATACAATAAATTTCACATACTAAATTGTAACATGTGAGAAAATTAAACACTGAAACTCACATGCCAACAACAGGTTTCAGTTTTGCATGCAACAAATTCAGGTTTTTAGTACTGTGACAATTAACTTTGGTTCATCTTGGAATCAGCTATCAAGGAAGTATCCCTAATAGCTGATTTAAGACAGATGACTTCACATTCATTCCGGATAATCTTCTGTTTGCCACCTGAACAGTTGATATTTGATCTTATGCAATAAATCTACATTTACTGTATTTTTGCAGTGAATGTTGCAGTAATGTAGCCTATACTGATTTACGAGGACCTGACTGACAGGTACATGAGACTAAGGATGCATACACAAACATTAAACAATGCTTATGTACAATGTTCAGTGTTGCTTCCATGCAAGTCTAAAGAAACAACAGCAAAAGGTCACAGTGATATTAATTTATACATTCATCAAATCAATGCTCAGTTGCTGCATCTCAAGCGTAGGAATCCTCTCAGCAACTCTGTTCTATATTTATGTAATGCCAGGCTTTGTGAAAGCAAATTTGTAACTTGCAATATAGCAGCACTGAACAACATCTGAGCATTTGAAACACTTTACTGCTAATTCTCACATTTAATTTCTGTGCACCTGAATGTGGTATGTCACATATGCCATTATAATATTATATATATATCTTTTTTTTTTTTTTTTATAGCTAAATCTCAAAATATGTGGTTCTTAATAAACTTTCCTTTTTAAAAACAGACCATGTTTTTAATTGTTCTGTAAATCCTGATTCAATTCAATGAAATACTGTCACTCCTCAAAGCAGCCCACATAAAAAAAGGTTGGTTAATAACGGGTTTTTTCATATATAAATATAGCAAAGTTGTCACATACCTCATTACTAAGTGCAGGGTTTCTCAAATGTGGGTTCGCAAACCCCTGGGGGTTCATGAGGGATCTGCAGGGGCTTCATGAGTTGATGAAAAGCTAATAATTAA
Source organism: Sinocyclocheilus anophthalmus (assembly GCA_018155175.1). Taxonomy (NCBI): domain Eukaryota; kingdom Metazoa; phylum Chordata; class Actinopteri; order Cypriniformes; family Cyprinidae; genus Sinocyclocheilus; species Sinocyclocheilus anophthalmus. Next base: position 553,024 of record JADLZN010011417.1, read on the forward strand.
ATAAATCATCAAATTAAAAAAATAAATTAAACATGGGGCTGCATACTTCAGCAAACTTAAACAGAATCATGATATAGCTTAGTGTGATATCCATTTAAGGCTGCACTTTAAATAAGGATGTTGTAAAATGCATACGTTTGCAAAATGAAATTTTTTTACAATTATCATTTATTAATGACTTAATTTTTAATTAAAACTCATTTGGGTGTTAAAATAATATAATAGAGTAACCAATAAACCCTGTCAAGGTCGTACGATGTTTCAGCAGCAGAATATAAGAGTTGTCTTATGAGATGAAATGTCAGATCCTCTAAAAATCGCCATTATGGCACCAATAATGGAGTTATTTTTTGTGTCCAAATTAATATAAAAATTGATATGCAGTATTTAAATAATTTTAAAATAAAAACAAACTAAAACATAAAAAAAGAAAGAAAAAAAAAAAGATAAAATATTTAATCTGTTTTGTTAAAGTTATTTGACCTTTAACCAACATCAGATAATCGTGAATATGCAAATCTGTTGTTAAATTATTAAAATATTAACTTAAAATCTCAGCGTATAAGAGGTTCGGCAGACAAAATAGTTTGGGAACCCCTGACTCAGTAGGCCGTCCTTTAATGTCACATCACGCTTCTTATTTGTAATTGGCTACTGTGGCTTGATTTGGCTCCACACAGTGGGTGGAGTCTTCACTCTGATTGGTTGCCTCACTCTGACTTGATTCTGGCTCATGGGTGGAGTCTGAACTCTGAGACGATTCTGTCTCTCCTGCCTCCAGACTGGAGATACACTCAGAGGCTCTCCGTGTTTGCTGATAGGACAGACAAAGCTCCTCCCACTTCTTCCGGTTGGCATCAATTCCATCTACCATCGGCTGAAGCTTCCTATTCAACTTCACAAGAGCCTATAAAATACATTTCCATCACTGTATAAAAGTTAATTAGCTCGAGTCAATTCATTTGCTTTATCTACTTAACTCTTTTACCTCATATAATGGCTTACAAATTCCATCAATCCATTCCAACTGAAGCACAGGGAGCTCATCTTTACGATTGCGATCAAAAATTGCCTGAATAAGCAAAATTCATTGATTTTGGCTTGGATTGAGATGATTGACATTTCAGCAAATTTAACTTAAAACATGTGAGAGAATACATACAGCTGGTGTCAATTTCAGCTCTGACCTCTCCCTGTCACCTTGTTCAAAGAATTCACTGGTCACCAATTCAGCCACCTGGAATTAGAAACATAGAGATATGACATTATTTTAAAGTCCACTATGATATGTTCCCATATGCTGCAGTGGTTTCAGAGAATATACAGTACTATAATTTTCTTACCCTATATTATATTTATATTTTCTATAGCATATACTGTTTTTCACAATTTGGTATGTGCATTTATTTTGCAGTGTCTGTCTAACCTGTTTTGAGATTTCCCATGGTCGGGTCACTGCACCCAAGTCACACGCAGTCATCAGCATAGACCTAGTATGTTTAAATATTTAGAACATTTACAACAGCTCTTGGCATTTCTGTTATATATTTTAAAAGTTGTAGACACTCACCTGAACATGTCTCTATGTTCTTCATTACTCCAACTGAACTGCCCCGACAGAACACACTCAAAGAACTGGGTTCTTCTTCTTTTATGTCCAATGGATAATGAAGATGATGAAGAAAAAAGATTCAAAAATAAATTTTAGATTTTATCATTTAAGTTAATTTTATTTAATGTTCCTTAAGGCATCTTTCAGGTCTTCACCAGGCTTTCAGGATCTGAACAAAAGTCACAAAAGTGGCTTAATATCACCTCTTCTGCCTCTATTCAAAGGGCGCCTCTCTGTGGCCTAAACGTAAATTACATGCATCTGGCAGAATATTTAAAGCTGGGTTAAAGCTGAGGGCTACCCCTTATTATGACTATTGAAACACATATGCTATTTGATACTATTACTTACTTGAAATACAATGTGAGATCTGTGGACAGAATGGCCTGTTTCAGTAGCTGCATCATGTTGCTGTACTCTTTGGAGGACAGATTAGCAAAAATGTTATGACCCTGTTAAAAAAAAAAATAGAAAAAGGTGACAAATATTACAGATTAAAGTTGTTATTTCCAATAGTAAGGGGAGACTGAGGCAAGATGTCTAAATTGGAAAACTGGGTCACTCGCTTAATCTAGTGCAAATGCATGACTAACATTTCATATTCCCTTTTATTTAAGAGAAAAACGATTTGGTTTGTCCTTTATAATCAGTGCACCTTTTATGTCCACATTTGTCTTTGATCATTTACAATGGCACAGCTTACCGCTAATGTGAGTCAACTTATCGTTGTAAAATCTCAGCGGGGAAGAAGTCATATTTCCGTGGCCCTGTGCTTTCAGTTAACTTTAGTTGATAACAGACACGTTTAAACATAATTAGATCTATTAATTTTAGCATTATCTAATTTTACTCTTTCCTAGAGGACAGCTTAAACCTGTAAAGCCTGACATTCTGTATGGAATAATAGTCCAAAATATATCTTGTCTTTTTTTTTTTTTGTTGGGTTTGTTGTTTTTTTTTGTTTTTTTTGAGCATCATATTTGGCTACATCATGCTTTTATGGCTCATATAGTCTGATACAGTGAGAATATTATAAGAAAAACACCTTAGTTTTATTCAGAGGCCCAAACTGAGCAAAAATATGCAAATTGGTGCAGTTGCTGATATTTATATGGCCAAAAAGGTCGTTTTAAATTATGACAGCTTGTTATGTAAATAAATGAGATCTTTATGACAGTATAGCAGTCTACTTACATAAAATGCGTACAAATATAGTGTCCATATCTATACAAATATCAATAATGTGTCTTAGTAAGATTAGATTTAAATGCTTAGTTTTATTATCAAAGCTCTGTAGTTTTTATTGTGGATGGCAAAATTTTAGTGAAATGCAATACAATGATGATTGAGAGATGAATAAATAAATGTTCCTCAAAAGCCTGATGAGTCATATTTTATTTTATGTTTATGTTTATAATTAGCATGTTGCTTTAGTCCAGTAAGTGCTCATATTGATATATTACTAGCAATATAAAACGTATTCTTATGTTTACTTTATAAAAATCTGTCAAAATGTCACAGCAAAATATATGTTTTCCACAACCTGTGGATTTTTTATAATTATACTAAAAGGCCTTTTACATGCTAACAAATATATAAACTGTCAATCAAATGACAAAAGGCACTTAAAAGCTCATATTCTCATTTAGAGGCCTTTGAAATTTGTGTATCAAATACAGTATGAGACAGTAGGCATTATAGGGTTAAGTAAAATGTGGCACAGTTTACCCCACTCTCTTAAGGTCTACAGTAAGTGAAGTTTGGGGAAAGTACACCCCTCATTCCAAGTTATATTACTCCTACAAAGCCCTGTCTTTTCTGCTGATATAAAGCCAATCATGAAACCAGTAATCACTTCATACCCCTGAGTATCATTCATAAAGTGTGTGTCTCCAAAGTTCTCTATGTTCAGTCTCTGGGATAGAAAGCTATTTCTTTCTCGCCTTGCTTCAGTGCAGCTGACACAAGAGGGGAATCTCCTTAGCACAGTTAATTGGTGTTGGTTAAAAAAGCTCAATGGACGTCTACAGGAAATCGATATAGAGCTTGGTCATGATTAAACTGCTCAGAGCTAAATCAGCCTCTTAATCAAATGCTGACATCCACTTGCATTCTTTCCATCCACTGAGACATGCAAATGTGGACAGGGGTAAAATGGGTAATTTCTGCAAATCAATTATGTGAGAGGGACTCATTATTACTCCATTGCTTGACAATGTTCATTGTGCTCTGCAGATCCTTCTTTACACATACAGGGGAGTTCAAAATTGTGTGAATAACAATTTCAGTGAAAAGTCAAATTTAAAAACTAACATGAATTTGTACATATCATTTCTTTCAGTTGCTTTACTGATAGCAGCATTTGAGCTGCATGAGCTACACAACTTTGTGTACAATAATCCTGTTATGCACATATTCAAAAATGATCTTGTTCTTGAATAGTGTGGAATTTGAAAAATTTATTCTTCATTTTATATAATAATGTCTATGTTTTTATTTTTAGAAAGCCCAAAACTTTGATTGTTCACATTTATCACATTTATAATTTTTTTATGTATCAAAATTGAAATATCAGACTTTTACTTCTGTACTGCTAAGTGCTCAGTGCTGTGCCCCTCTTCTGAGACCTGACCTGACAGACATGCTAGTTCATGCTATTTGCTCACCTCACTCTGCAGGATCATGACAGCATGGTTGAAATGATGATGCTCTAGTGTAGCAGATGTTCCGTACAGCAGCGCTAGTGATGACCCAGACCTTTGGGACCACAACAGAGATCAGATAGAGAACAATAAGCACATTATATGTTGCTCTAGAAACACACAGGTCACACTATATAGACTGCACTACAAAAAAAGTGCAGCCTTGTTTTCCATAAAACCTTAAAACTAAACAGATATGCTTAAGAGACTTTCCACAAAAATATTAACTGTTTTCAACACTGATAATAAGAGTTGTTTCTTGAGCAGCAAATCAGCATACTCAAATGATTTCTGAAGGATGGTGTGACACTGAAGACTGAAGTAATGAATGCTGAAAATTCAGCTTTGCATCTCAGGAATAAATTACATTTTAAAATGAATTAAAATAGAAAACAGTTCTTTTGAATTGCAAAAATATTACTATTGTTGCTGTATTTATAATTAAATAAATGCAGCCGTGGTGCATTAAGCATAAAAGGTGTTTATTTAAAAACATTAAAAAATCTTACCAACCCCAAGCTTGGTAAATTATTTATTGTTTTTAGAATATTTTGATATTTTGACTGACAAAAAAAACACATCTGATTTAAGACATAAGAATACAATGCTAAATGCAAATAATAAAATGCAACTAGTCATGTAAACATGCATAATTAAGATAGCAAAATAAAAAAGGACTTTAGCCTTTAAAAAGGAGGAGAAAACACCTTCTGTATCTTTTGTTGTTGTCGTTAAAGGCTGTGCAGCCAATCAAACTCCACAGTATTACCACAAATCGGTCAGTCAGTAGAGGTTAGTCATATTAGACCAGGGTTCGGCAACCTTTTGGGCATGAAGTGCCATTTTTTATTTTTCTGATTAACCGCTGTGTCAATAACCCCACCCCTTAGAGACCCCCTGGTTCTGCGAAAAATCAGATTTGATTATCATACAAATAGTCAGAATCTTAAATATTTCTACTGCTTTTCCAAAATTTTTTTGACACTTTTCAAAATTTGTTTATTTTAATTTTTAAATTAACTTGAATAACAGATTACAGTGTGACCTTACTGAAAGCCCTGTTAATGTATGTGTGTGTATTCATGTTGCTGTTCACACAACACCGCATGTGATTTGTGGTGTACATACGCAGCTGGTAATGCTTGGCAGGTACACCTCACTCCCCTGATCTCAAGATGTACGTTAGAGGCTGTGGTCTTTAGTGTCCTTGTTAGTGTGCCTGCCTCCCATGCTGGCGACCTGGGTTTGAATCCCACTAGGAACAAGAATGAGGTGGGGTGGTTAGGACTGGAAGAGTTACATTGGTGCCGTGACACGGATGGGAGTGAGGTTAAGGGGGGTGAGTGTAACGGAAGTGCTGTGCGGTTAAACCTCACTCCTCTGATTTCAAGAGGCGCATTAGCGACTGACACTAGAGGCTGTGTTCTCGTTAGCCTCCGACGCAGGCGGTCCTGGTTCGAATCCCACTGGGAACAAGAACGAGGCGGGGCGGTTAGGACTAGAAGAGTTACACTGGTGCTGTGACCCAGATGGAAGTGAGGTTTAGGTGAGTGTAACAGAGGTCAGCTGGAAAGTGCTGTGCTGTGTGTGGTCTTTAGCATTCTTGTTAGTGCACGCCTCCCATGCTAGTGACCTGGGTTCGAGTCCCACTCAGAACAAGAATGAGGCGGGGCGGTTAGGACCGGAGGAGTTAAATATAGAATGTTAAGAACTTTGTATACTGACCTAATAATTTTGTAGCGGTAATTTATTTATTTCTATGAGCAACAAATGCATAATGAACTGTAAGCTGTCATGCACTCAATCGCGTAGCGTGACTGAAGGTAAACAGACATGACCTATGCTAACTCACGGGCGCAGCATGGACCTGATCGCCTCGTAATACACAGCAGTTCGCCGGTTTGCCGGAGCCACATGCATCTGTAGACTAGTGCAGGTTAATTATCACACTTTAATAGTATTTATAGCTCCTAACAGGCTGTGCGACTACGAGGAATGATTACCTCAAAATGTACGTCAGTATGCAGTTTTCCCTATTGCTCAAGTGCCAGTGATTATCCCTCTGCGTGCCACTGTTGGCACGCATGCCGTAGGTTGCCGACCCCTGGTTTAGCAGAGGCCACATTACGAGGTTAATGCTATGCCTTATTCATGAACACCATGAATAACTTTACTTTTAGATTACAATTTTGGTACTGTGTTGGGTCATCATTTGATGTGCAATGTAAAATCTTGGCTAAACATGTTAAGAGCCACTGACCTAATTTACATTGACTGACTTTTCACTCACTTTGCCTGAAAGGCGTTATTTGTGCCACGATGGTCCAGGTCATGGCAGAAACACCCAACCATAAGAGCGAGAGTCTCTGTGTCTGTCAGCACCTCCTGGAACCCAGCAGTCTGGACCACAACAGAGAAACCTACTACTACATATCCTCCAATTCAGTGATTAAATTATGGCTTGAAAGATCATTGTTGATTTAAACTATGTGCATTTACAGCCAATTACCTGAGAATAGCATTACAGGCATAGTTCACCCAAAAATGAAAGTCCTGTCATCATTTACTGTCAATAACACTTGTTCCAAACTTTCTTTTCTCTGTTGAACTCCAAAGGTGTTTATCTCTTCCATATGATAAAAGTGGATTTTGGACAGGGGCTGTGAAGCTCCAAAAAGGCAAAAAGCACCTTAAAACCATTATAAAGGTAATCTATATGACTTGTTTGCAACATAGTCAAACAATAGCTTTGTGTGAGAAACAGCCAATTCAAGCCATTATTCACAAAAAATACCACCTTCCCTTGTGAAGAAGAAATGCCCTTTAGCATACTTGATATTTACTTTTAATTTTTATTTAATTTAAATTTGTAATGGAAATAATATACTTGAAAAAATACACTGTCAGGATTATAGCCTGTTTTGTTTTGTTTTATTTCATATGCCTTTGTTGCCTGTCTGTTTCATTGGTTCCCATTTCTATGGTTTCTGATTAGCCTGCATCTGTTTCTGTTCTCCCTGATTACACTCCCTGTATATTTAAGCCCTGCGTTTCCTTAGTTCTTCTGTTCTCGTCTGTGAAAAGATGTTGTGTGATCTGTTTTCTGAATGAGTTTGTATTGATCTTTTGGATAATTTATCTTTTTGCACTACTTACTGCAACCCTATGTGACACACACTAACACATACAGATGCTAACTGAATGTAATGTTTTGGGCACATTCATTCATTGAAATGTGGTTATTGCCAATGTACTGACAAGCATTTATGGTAAACTACAATGTTCTTGTATAAAGTAATTTCTGTTGAAACTTGTTTCCAATGTATTTAAATATATTGGTAGCACTTCATTTTACAATCCTGTTCCGCATGTACATACCATGTACTTGTAGTAAGTAAAATAACTGAGTAATAACTAGGTACTAACACTAAACTTTCCCCAAAACCTAACCCATAGTTACCTTATATTATCCAGTACTTTCTTAGGTAATTACACAGCAAGTACAGGTAAGAGCACACTGTAAATAATGAACCAATATATTTGTAATTACACATTTGTAGTGATGAAGTTGCAATTTAATACATTTAAAATATATTAACTCTGTAATATCAAATAACATATTACAGTTAAAATTATAAAGTACTTTAGTGCTTTAGTGTGTTAGCCAAAACTCAACACATTGGAATAAGTGTACTTCTTTAAAGCACAAAAAAGGATTATTAAAACATTAAGGAATTTAATTACTTTAAAGTAAAATTAATTTTGACAATTATTACAGTGGCACATAAAAGTGTATTTAAGTGTGTTAAGGAGCAGTCATGAAAGTATACTCTATTTAAGCACACTTAAGTAAAGTTTAAAAAATATATACTTTATACTTATACGATTTGAAGTACACTATTTAAAGTGTACAGTTTTCACAAGGGTTGGCAATAACGGTCACCATTCACTGTGTGCAAAAGATCAGCTTATGTTCTACTATTTTTATGCTGCACAGAAGAAGAAAGTCATACAGGTTTTGACCAAACATTAGAGTGATTAAATGATGACTTTTCATTCATAAATGAACTAGCAAACCTCATATTTCAGGCCACATCGATCATCATCTGTGACTTACGGTGATCATAACAAACATGCACTGCGAGACGTTGAAGGCATGCCTCCAGTTGTGATAGGCCACGGTGCGGTAGTTCTTCCTCACGGTAAGCAGCCAGCGGCACAGCACCTGAGCAGGAAAAAAAAACGCACACTATAGTATTCACACCATAGCTCCAGACCCCCTCAACTGTGTTCCAGGAACCAGCCTGCAGCACAGTATCTCACATCTCAGAATAAAATAAATAATATAGGCAATAAATAATCATATAATATTTTAAGTTTGAAACAAGCAATTAAACCAATAAAAGAAATATTATGAAACAAAAATTAAACAACACAAATACTATAATTGCCATACAGAACCCAGCACTCCCTGCTGCACACAGCATACATATGTAAGCAGCATTTCACTCTTCCAGTCAGTTGGCTTTTCACCCATGGTGATTGCCTCACCTCATAATCAATTTTGAATTTCTGCACGACACCGAGCTCCAAAAACATCCGCAGGGAGGCAGTGATCATGGCGTCATTGTCCAGAGAAAAGTCATTAAAGTGGAACTCATCGATCCCGAGCTCACTGCTTAGGGGAATCTTAGCAGCCTGAGAGAGGAGAGGGGACAATCTCAGCAACTCCAATAGCAAGGCAATTAAACACCAGAGCAGAGCTTGATCCACTGAGGGCTCAGACAGATAGAGTATATTACACTCTGCCATTTCAATTATTAATACTTCAACTCTCTCAAGTCTGAGACCCACCATCTATAAATTTCTAGGAAATTTTGGGGGCTAAGATGTTTTTTACACATCCACCTCTCTAATGTATGAGTTTAATTTGAAGTTTTCATCACGTCTCTCTGGAGAAAAGGTTTAAACATTCTATATGCTACTGATCTGTGAATCTTATACCAGCCTTTTAAGGGTGTGTTGTATCACATTTTGCAACACTACAGAATCTAGCTCTATACAATATGTTGTTGATATTCAATTCATATGTGCTTTATTACATTACATCATATTACCAAAGCATTTCTAATATTTATAAAAAAGTCTAGAACTGATATTGAATAAAAATAGTAAAATTGTAAATTACAAATGATAAAATGAGTAAGTAGTTTTAGTTTTAGTTTTACTCTTGCTATATTTATAGTTATAGCTTTATTGCTATGAAATATTTTTTTAAGTTTTAAATTAAGATACATGTTAAAAAATAAAGAAATAAGAAAAAAAAGTAATCAATAAAATAATTTTTGTTGTTCCTTGGACGCATTTTTTTAAAATTAAGAAATTTACTTGAAATACACTACAATCCAAGTCTCGTATGCTCACCAAAGCTGCATTTGAAAAAAAAAAAATCTGTAAAATAGCATACAAATCATACAGTAAAATTGTAATATTGTGAAATATCATTACAATTTTCTATTTTAACTCGTTTTAAAATGAATTTTCTTCCTGTGTTGGCAAAGCTGATGTTTCAGCAGCCATTACTTCAGTCTTTTGTGTCACATGATCCTTCAGAAATCAAACTAATGTGCTTTTTTGTTGCTCAAGAAACATTTCTTACTATTATCAATTGAAAACAGTTGTGCTGCTTAATATTGTTTGTGGAAACTGTGATACATTTGATTTTTCAGGATTCTTTGATGAATAGAAAGTTTATTTATTTGAAATAGAAATCTTTATAACATTATAAATGTCTGTCATTTTATGACAGTGTCTGTAATTTTTCGGTATTACTGAATAATATTAATTTTCGAAAGGTATAGAAAATATATAACTGGTCAAAAATGTTAGCGTATGTAAAACATTGTTTTACATATAAATAATGAATTTAAAACACTAGTATATTTTCAGTGCTGATGCATCTAGTTTGTATGGACTTAATTTCCATATTTTATCTTACCTTCAGTCGATCAACCTCTGCCTTGGAGCATGTAGCATGATAGGACAGCATCTGGAAAAGACAGAAACAACAATACACTATGCACATTATGTAACCATACCACGCATGCACAATAAATTCTTTCTACTGGTCTGACAGATTTATATGCAGGCAAACAATGTAGCTGTTATGTTAATAAGCAGTTTAAAACATAAAAAGAATATACCAATGAGAGATATTACTCACATCTAGAGCCACAGACTGCTTGGCCCAAGTCTTTTTCACCTGGTTATACATCATTGTGTTGTTAATGCCCAGACCACAGAAAATAACAAATGCCTGTGAGGATCAACGGAAATGAAAATTACTCATGCGTATGATTTATGAAAGCATCAGTAGTGTAAGTAAGTATGTACGGTATGTAAAATATTGATTGGTCATTTTATTCCAACATCAAATGTTTGAATAAAGTCACACCTCAAATAATCTTTGATCTGCATCATTAAATGTCTTCCTGTCCAAGCGATTCAGAATCTGGGCAACACCTAATGAAAGTAGGATGTTATTTTAGTTGTTTTTGTGGGTTTGTATATAAGCAATTAAGCATTTGTGTGGGGAAACTCACCAATAATCTGATGTGTCCGATTCCAGATGGGGACACATAAAACTGATCTGATATGGAAACCAGAAGCCTGGTCCGCCTGAGTAAGAAACACAATGCTTGGATGATGCGTGTGTTTTTGTTTGTTTTTGTGTATGAATAGCCGTGGGTTCATATACATGCTTAAAGGTGCTAGCACTCTTGTGAAAAAGAAGTGCACTTAATTGAATTGAATGTGTACTTGCAGTGTACTTTAAATCTTAAAAGTGTAAAGCCATTGGAGTTTAGTGAAAGAAAGTACACTTCTATGATTTCTTTACACACGTAAAAAGTGTAGTTTGTAATAATGTCAAATTAAAAGCTCTACTTTAAAATACATTTTAAATAATTGTTTTAATAATCTTTTGTCATTCTTTAAAGAAGGACAGTTCTTTTGATGTGTTGACTAACAAACTAAAGATAAAAGATGGCATAAAACTTTCAATAAAAATAACATTTTTGTACATTTTAGTTTACCATAATGTTTGCCAGTACCTTCAGCAGAACAATAGCAATATTTCAAAAATATTGACAGTAGTTCAAGTAATTAAAGTAATTCTGTTTCTGTTATTAGTCCTTCTGAAGTGGGTCAAAACAGCACTTTTTAGTTCAACTAATTTTATGTAATATTAATTTAAATGATAATTTAATTTAATTGTAAATAAACAGTGTCTAAAAACATTACAGTCAGTCTACACTTAAGTATATTATTTTAAAGTATATTTTTCCATATTATATACGTATATGTATATTATACATAGTATATTATATTAAGTAATCTTTTAAGTATGCTCAAGTCTACTTCTTTTTCACCAGGGCACACTAGATTACTGCTGCTAGAATGTGAGAGATGTGCAGTTGGGGTTGGAACTGCTCTTTCGATCAGACCAAGCGATCAAAACGAACGTGAAACCTTAGTGGGTGGTTTCTTAGTCTGGTTTCTTAGTGGGTGTGTTCTGCTCACCTCAGCATCAAAGCGGGGATCCTGACAGACGTCACTGATGTTAACAGGCAGCCCGGTTGATGCTACCAACTCAGCAATGCTGTTATTGATCAGCCAGTCCGAGCAAGACACCTTCTCCATGCTGACTTTGTCAAATGCACCCACATACACACAAACACATACTGAGCCTGGTATACATTATTGGACATCCCTCTTACATTACACATGTTAAAAAAATACACATTTAGCAGTTTGTAAAAGGCCTGTTATTCTCACCTGATGTCATGATCAACGCTGCACAGTGGAGACATGAGCTCAAACGTCTGGGAGAACTTGACTACCTATGAACACAGCAAAAGAACAACTAGATCTTTATATATCTGAAGCAAATGTGGGTAGTGTTTGCTGTAAAACATTTGCTGCTACAATGCTTGGGTCTTTTTCAGGACATTGCTTAGGTGTTCTGAGCATTTTTAGTCCATTGCTATGTACAGTAGTTGCTAGGGTTTTCTGGGTGGTTGCGATATGATTGCTTACTGGTTTCAAGATATATTGTGATATTCTGGTATCTATATGGCTTGGGTCCATCTTATAAAAATATAAGTCTGAGGTGTATTTACAATCAGTTTTATTGTTCATCAGTCATCATAAATCTGATTGCTTATAAATGCATGAGTTTAGGGAGAAGTGTGGTTGATACATTATTTGAAAACGCACATATAATGACTATTTTAAACGAATTATGGATTTTACCAGATAATATAAAATATTCGTTAGACTGATTATCCAACAAGCAATAGGATGAACTGATGTTGTAATGAACTCAAATTTAGCAATTTCTGACTATTTACGGTGATTTTCTTTCTAAAACAAAGTGAACAGTTAATGTTATGTCGCATTCAACATGCAGACACAGAGCATCATCTGTATAACACTTTTTATTTTCCTTGCTTCTTATCAGGTGTGCAACAACTTCTTCTGTGATAACACTGGACTATCAAGTGCTGAAGCACGGTGCCCTCTACTGGATGAATGGTATATATATAGTCAGTGACAACAAAGAAAAGAAAGCACAGAAAAAGCAAAGAAAAAGCCAGACTGCTGTTTCTTTATACAGTCTAGCTATATCAGCACTAACACATGCGGACTTATTTTTGTAGGCTAACCCAGAAGTTAGCATCACCCAGGTTCCTTTGACAAAAATCCAATAGGATTTTTCCACTGGCTTTTGGATTGTTGTAGAAAATGCTTTGTTCATCATGATAATCTTCACAAATGAAGTTTCAGTCTTTATTTTAAATTCTGAATGGTTTGATTTATAATACTTTGCAGGAGCACGATTTTAAATACAATGAGGCTGTAAAAGTGGACTAATGAGTAGATGGGACCTTAATGACCCAACAACCTCTTTATTCCCATTTCGCTACTTGTTAGCAACCACCTTTTTAAAAAAGCTTTTTAAAAAATCACAAGGTGGTATACTGATGATAGAATAATTCATCAAAATATCATAAACCTTTGTAAACTAAACCAAAAACCCATTCAAAAATCTATTGACTTCAGGATAATTGATCAAATTTATGTGTTTATATGTCATCCCTGCAGTACTCTATTGTCATTATATTACAGATTCAAACATAGTTTTTTTATTTGCTTTTGTTTAAAGAAAGTTATTTAGCTTTATTTATATAACGTTATAATAACCAATATAATAGAATATGTTCATGAATTAATATCAAATGGGACCTAAAATGGACTAGTTACATAAAGTGTGTTTTTTTGTGTGTGTGTGTGTGTGACATAATTCCACTTTAAGCCCCGTGGAACTCCTAAGGTATCATTCCTGTCCATAGCACAAACGCAATGAGTTGCGTGCCACATTTCAATACTTAAGTGAACGTATTACTCTAAAAACTCTAAGAATCAGCAACAGTGATGCTCTCTTTACCAAACACCAGAGAAGTGCGAGAACATTGGACATAAAGACAATTGAGAAAGCCAATGAGAGGATGCCCAGCTGAATTAGTTAAGAATGGTGGAAGGTGGAATGGATAGAGAAAGATAAGAAAACACAGAAGAATAAGGATGGGCCAAATTCATGCCAGAAAAAAGGAGATCTCACAGGAGAATGGATGTCTTCTAGCAGAAGCACCGAGCAGCGCTCACACTGAAGCAATGTCAGCGCACGCTGCATGATCTTTCTCACGATCTTCTCCAGGTCCGTCTGCTCCTCAAACAGATCATTCACCACCTCCAGCAGGGCCTTGAAGAACAGCAACAGCTCGAAATGTATACAGATAACACAGGCCTTCAAGCGGATTATTAAATATTTTAAACCTTGAGACCTGAAGATTGTAAACAAGCTTACAAAATCAAGCAACACACTGTCTGAGACGTCTAGAAGTCTAGAGGCAGATTTTGAATCAGTCTGAAAAACTGTGTTTTATTCAGCAACATTTCTGCAGGTCTTGACTCACCCTGCTCCTCTCATACTCCTTCCGGGATTCGGAGAACAGTTTGGCATTGGAGATCGATATTCCGCAGAATGGTAGATACATTTGCAGCACCTGTAGAGAGAAGTGTGATGCTTTCAAAGCTTCTTTCTGATGGATGCATGACGGTGAGATATTGAGAGGGAAAAAAAACAACAGCAGAAGAACTGGAGGCATAACATCAGTTCATCAGTTTATTTCTAGGGCATTTATAACAGCACAGCCTGTGTATCTGCTTTCAGCACTGCTTGGCATAAATAATTCTAAAGAGAAATTCTGTGCTATTAATTACTATCTATAGAGAGCTGTTTTGAAGCAGCGATGAAAGTGAAGGGATGAGATGTGCGGGTACAGACTGCCTCGTGCCCAGAGACTGCAGGACTGGATCTGCTGTACTGAAACTTAAAAGCTGATTCTGAGGTATGGCATTCACATGTGCTGTTTTAGCCAATGACAATGATGACCTCTGTTCTGTGAACAAGTTTGAGAAATTACTGGTAGGAAAGCAACACAGCAGGTGAATTTCAAATGGTGGTTTTGCGCCCTTGAAGGACACTTCAGGAAGGGTCGCCATTTATAGGGGTGTTCCAAATGAAAGTAAACAACCGAATCCCTTCATGAAGGGCCTTTTCATAAAGGGTATATGTGAAGGTCACTTCAAAAAATAATTGTATCATTTATGGTCACGTGACCCGAGTCCTTGGATTACTTTTAAAGCTAGATAATTAGAGAATTCGAGTTAACATATAAACAGAATAATTCTAGTTGTTTTGTTTTATTGCAATATTTTACACACGTTTTGGTCATGCATTTCATCTGAAGTTTAAATATGTTTCATAGGTACGAAATGTGTTTAATAGTAGATACGTTAGGTAAATACAACTACCTGCAGGGTCTTTTATATTTGTATAACGTAGAAAGCAAAGATGGAACACACGTATATGTATAGTCTTGTTAGTATAAATGATTATTTAGGTTGATTATCCATATCCAGACTAAAACCAGTTAATTTAGATGTTACTGTTTTTAGGTTACCATCTTTTTCAGTGTAAGAACAGCTAATGGACGCAGAATTGCATTGCACTGTGCAATGTGCAAAATGACCACAGGGCTCCAATTGGTTATGCTCCTGTTTCTAAGGTTATGAATAAAGAATAAATCTTCAAATATGAATAACTAATTTTCTAAGTCTATTACTACTTGTACTCCAGCATAGCAGGATATTCGCCAAGGTGCTAATTCATCGATCTCTTTTGATTTAGCAAAGCAATTACATTTGCACTCTACAGTTTCATTACCAGTTAAAGTTTGGGCAATATAATAATAGGCATCTAGAGAATGTACCAGGCTATAAATCCAGTAGCTGGAGCAGATACTTTAGAATATAATATCAGCATGAAGCCAAGAGAAAAGGAGAACAAAGCTTACTGTACCTTCTCATCATCCTCGGTGAATGGAGTTCCGCTGGGGTTCTTGTTGATGGCCTGTACTACACCGATGACTTCACCGTCACTGTTGCGGATGGTCATGCACAGAATGGATTGAGTCTTATAGCCCGTCAGCTTGTCAATTTCATCACTGAACCGATGGTCCTACACAATACACAGGAGGCACAACAATGTGGCTCGATGCAAAAATCAATCACTGTATTACAATAGAAAATAATTGATGATGATCAGAAAATCTGTTGATAATTGGGATGTGTTTTGATTTATTATTGATTTCTTGTTATTTTTAAAGACAACTTAAAAATTGAAAATGTTTCCTTTTTTTTGCACATCACTCCCAGCTCCACTTATGTGCTTTACCTCTTTCAAATCTATAAGATAATTTGAAAAATAGTGCAGTAACACTTTATTTTACAGTGTTCTTGTTACATGTTACCTGTACTTACTATAGTAATAACAGTAAATTTAGCATAAATACATGCAATTAACCCTAAACCAAATCTAATTTCAACCCTATATTAAAGTACATGTTGTTATTTAATATTAACCAGTATGTAAAATTACACTGTAACAAGGACACCTTAAAAAGTGTATCCAAAAATGCTAATTTTTCCAACTTCACTTTGACTTTATAGCAATGGGTAAGAGGAAAAACGACATGAAAATGTATTTTTAGTTGTTGTATTTCATATTAATGTTAAGTGACTTATTTGGGTTTGGGGACAAACATTCATTGCCACCAACTTTTAAGTAAAAAGCATAAAATTCCAACTAACTGCAATGGGATAGTGGCAAATTCATTGCACTGCATTAATGGCTCTCCTCTGACCACAGTGTACTAGGGAAGGCTTGCCTGTGGCCATGATATAATGATGTGTACGCACGACTGGTAGCGTGTATTTGAAGATGGGGAAACAGTCAACGCCGTAATCGAGATATCTTCACATGAGGGATGTGAGGTTCTTGAAACTTTTGACATAATCAAAATAATCAGACAGCGATTCCAAGCCTTGGCTGCAGCAACTGTAGAAATCACAAATCTTTGAAGGCACTCTTCACATCACGTCTGTTCTATCCTCCACATTAAAGTTTCATATTTTTGCTATAGCTGTAAACATGAGAACACAATAAAAACCACACTGACATACAGGCATGAGTCCAACTGTATATTGAAGGTAGACTGTATTGGATATTGAGGTATAACTGTAGATTGAAGTTAAATTCATAATGTTTCTGCACTGCCGATTTACTTCTTTAACTTATCTAAAAAGTCTATAATAGACTCTTTTTAGTGCCAGGTTCCATTGTGACAACTTACCCCAATATAGTGTGACAACATGCTCCCCTACTGGCAGGTCCACTGAATTGTTTCTCGCATGTGCAATAACGGTGGTCATGTTCAATAGCTTTTATGTACCCAAGACCTACTATATGTGCCTACATTATTCTCAAAAATAAACCTGAGAAATATTCACAGTAAAAAATTTAAAATTGTGACTACTGGCCCGGGGCTCCCCAATAATTTGTTTATCATGTACAGCGTTTTAAAAAGGATTTCAAACGTCTGTTATTGTGAAATGTAAAAGTAAATGTAAGTCAAAGATGCAATCTGTCAATTTTTGTCTTGCGCAACGCAAATTTTAAATTTGGAGCCTCTAACAGCGTTAGATAAACTTCAGTTAAACTTCAGACTGTTTAAAAAACAAAATACACCTCGGTTTTGAAGAGCTACTTTTGATATGTAAATTTATAATAAAGTCACAAAAAATGAGTGTTTTTGTCGAACATTTATTTTTTTATTTTTTTTACATTCCCTCGAAACTGAACGCTCAACTTACTGTCTGGCGAAAGCGATGTTATTTAGTGTCTATTTGGCAACAGATAAAATAAGCACTGTGACTAACTTGCAATCTAACTTGTATAATTCCTGTAAGCATAAAAACCCTGTGAAAAGCCATGCTATATATATATATATATTTATATTATCTCTATATATATATATATATATATCTATCTAATATATATATATTATATATATATATATATATATATAATATACGCTTACCTGCAACCTTTGGTTTCTCGGTCCTTGGGGTGAACCATCACTCACCCAATAATTCTACCTGACGCGGGGTGGGTAAAAAAAAAAAAATTGCCAGTAGAGAATGCAAGTCCTAACCTCGTATGCGTTTCGGGATGTTGACGGTTTCTCCGTGTTCTGCTACATAACCTATGATGCCTTTTCCCCACGGAACCTGCACCTCGTTTGAGTCCAGAGTGCTTGAAGAGGGTCGCACCGTCGTACCCGAGTGCACATCAAAAAATTTGGACACCAGTGTCCTCTTATGAGACGGCCCCTCCACTAGGAAAAGCGAACACCTGTCTGCGTTTACCATGATGCACACATTGATAAGAATCTTGTAGCTGAGGTTCGTCATGTCAAGTTCGTTAGAAATGTCCTTAACCAGCTCGAGGAAGAACTCCCTCTCGTTGGACTCTTTGAGTCTGTATTTGTAGTCAATGGCGCTGGATGCATATTGAGGCACGTTCACCCGGGACTCGAGCAGCTCGCTCAAGATGTGCGCGGTGGTCGGCGGTAACGAACTGGCTTTCCGCAGGAGTGCGCGCCGTCGCATACTCGACTGAGACTCGTGAGCCGTGAGACTGACTTGCTCATCGTAGGTCCGGTGCGCCGTCATCGCTTTGGACCGGGCGAAGTTCCTGCGGAGCTCCATGTGGGACGATCTGCGCTTTAGCCCATCGGGGTTCGTGGGCCAGAACGGATCCCTCGCGACCCCGCGTTTCTCCTCCACCGGAGAGGTTTTGGACGGCTGATGCTCTTTGAGCCATCTGATCAGGGTGTCACATTTTCCCTTCCTGACGAGATACTCCTCAAAAAGCTCCGGATGGCAATCCAAAAATGCCTCCACGTCCGAAAAATCAAAAGTTGTCATTTCGGTAGCCGAAAAGCCACAGCCAAAGTGTTCAACAGTCGTTTACAGTAACGCTCAGCTCACTACTGCTGCACACACTTCACACATCCATCTGCCATTGACATATCACTGTTCTCCAGCCTTCCTCATCACACAGTCTTTTATGAGGCTCGTGGAGTTGAACAGCGAAATAAATAATTGAATGTGACGGATGCGCGATGACGTTTAAATATAATAAGCAGTTTGTTCAAGCAGTTGGCAGGTACGCAGATTTCCTTCGGGAGGGACCTAAATTAACATGAAAGCAAACCAATCGTTATCTGTTGACTGAAAATTGATATTTCTTTTTGTGTGTCTAGTGGAAGTTTAATGAATCTGTTTTTGTTTCGTGAAGCTCTTTTATGCGGTCTGCATGTTGTGGTGTGTGTGTGTGTGTGTGTGTGGGGTGTGTGTGTATGTGTGTGAGCAAGAGAGATTATTTTTCAATACCTTCCTTTATTAAACACTTTTGAAGTAGCCCCAGACTGAAAATTATGACTGCTTTCATTTGTCATTAAAGAATCCCTTTAATCTAAGTCTGTTCACATTATGTATATTCCAACAGGATGAAAAGCCCATTTTTTTCATAAATTAATTTTATATTACAAAAACCTGTGTGAATTCAAAGTTGTATTGCCTTATTGTCACAAAAAAAAAGGGAAATTTGCTCAGATTCTATGGTGCTGTACACATCGCAAGACATTCTCACACTTCTCTTTCAATATTAAGTAAATAAGAGCAGTAAATAATAAATTATCTATTAACAAAAAATATCTAATAAAATAATACCACATTACATATTTGGCAGATGCCAATGCAACTTGAGTTCATGTATCCATTGGAAATCACACCCATGAGCTTGGCACTGCAATACTGTTTGAACTACAGGAAAACTGAAAAATACAACATTAAATGCAAACATCACAAAACAATATGTGCCATAAAATAATACCTTACAGAACAGTATATGGACAAATCAAATAACTTGACTTAAAATAAATAGGATGAAGTTTGCAAAGTTTTTTGTACATCAAATTTTTTTTATTTTTTTTTTTGCAAAAGTGGGACAGTAATTGTAGATTTATAGCAAATGAGTGTGCAGCTTAAATACAATACAATACAATATCATATTTAGAGCATATTTCTTCTATAAAGTGACAAAGAAATCAGTATATGTACCTGCAAGACAATTTTGTCAGCTTAAACTGGTTTTTGGAACATAGTAGCTGGTTTGTTACTAGTTCAAGATGGTCTACCAGCCCCAACCAGCTTGATCAGTCTTAAAAAAAGTGTCCCACTTTATAACTGCAGTATATTTGTAATTTACCATTCAATCAGATTTTAAAACCATAATAAAAGTTTAATTTGATTTTTGACTCCTGAATGAAAAGCTATGATGATGTCAGACAAATACAAATATTTTCAGGATGACAAAGATCCTTTTTGCATATGTACTGTATATAAGTATATGAGGTTTATGTAATTTCTCATCTGTTCACCTTTGCATGTCTTCTCTTTCTATACTATTCATTTCAATCACTGACTGACACACACACACAGACCTTCACTTCCCCTGAATAAGGCATTATGTGCTTGTTCAGCTTCTTTCATTACAACTGAACTCTTTCTGACTTTGTTGTTTTTACGCTGTTAAAAACTTTTTTTTTTTTTTACAAAGAATTCAGCTGTGAACTGGTTCTGCTTTGAGATAATATATATCCTCAGCTTTAACTCTAGAAATTTCTGGGATCTGTCCAGAGAGCATTTATGTGATTTAATTAACATAAATGTTTCATCCATGGATGTGTAACGCAGACAGGTCTTCAATAAACAATTTTATCAGATTCTGGGATTGTGGTGTAATGCAACACATTAGGCAGGAGATGTTTGTTTATGCTCCATCAAAGAGCCTCCATGGTGTTCCTCTGAGCTTGATAGGTTAATCGCTTAAGCACATTTAAATAGTTTTCTGTGTGCGTTTTAGCCTATACCTGTTAATGTTCATTAGTAAGATGAGGCACTGCTGCAGCCTTGACTTTTAAAACAGCCTCTAATGGCCTGCAGCAGTATATTCTGACACAGGCTAATGAAACCTGTTCTCTATAGTTGAGTATTAACAAGCAACCAAGGGAGTGGGATGACCACACTACATTCATAATACAACAGTAGGAGATGTAATACTCCTCTGAAGAGGAGGGCGGTAATTGGTCACTGAACTTAAATTTG
This sequence comes from Sinocyclocheilus anophthalmus, assembly GCA_018155175.1. NCBI lineage: Eukaryota > Metazoa > Chordata > Actinopteri > Cypriniformes > Cyprinidae > Sinocyclocheilus > Sinocyclocheilus anophthalmus. The sequence goes on from JADLZN010011417.1 coordinate 574,036, forward strand.
GTATGTGTGCTAAATCCCAGCTTTTCTTGAAACCTTTGACAAGATCCCAAGAGGATCCCAATTAAAGGTGTAATACTGAATATATTGCTCAACACAGTCTTATAAATAAGGCCGGTCAGAGGAAGTGCTTGGCAAGCAGTTTGCGGTGCATCTGGACAGGGTCTGATATATTGATCGGTGCATTCACGTTTTGATTGAACACCACAGGGCAAATATTTATGCAAAGATAGTGAGTGGGAGTTCTTCATCGGGAGTGTACATTTTCGAAAACAACAGGATAGATTAAATGTATGTTTTATGTAATGTACAATATGGGATATAATGAAATGATGTTCATAAAAAGACTGAATTGTGGAAGTGAAGCGTTTCAGGACCATGGACAGCTCTCCTGCTGTTTAAAATGGAGAGCAGTGACGATGAGTTAGTCAATAGGTGGGAATACATTTAGAAACATAAAGGATACATTAAGTCTTTAAAAAGAATTTTCTAGCATTAAAGCTAACTGGATGAACAGTGGAGCTTCTACTCATTATGATGTCAAAATGCAATATATGACTATTGTGCACTGCTCTGCATTCTTTTTAATCACACACAAACACAAAATGAATTAAGCTGACTGTTTTTCAAGAGTAAGGATCATTTTCTCTCTTATTTCTGCTGATATTACACTCAATGGAAAATTAAGGAGAGAGCAAGGCCATGTTTTTTATACTATCAGAATATTTGAGTGTCTTGAGTACAAGCAAATGTAAAATAACTTTAGTAAGCAGAGCTGCATCCATTCCTTCAGTTTAAGTCTCTGTAAAGAAACTTTATGTTTGATTATGCTTAAAATAATGACATAAAAACGAAAAATAGTATTTCTAGATTCTTAAAGGAATAGTTCACCCGAAAATGAAAATTTGCTGAAAATCTACCCACCAAGCCATCCAATATGTAGATGAGTTTGTTTCTTCATCAAAACAGATTTGGAGAAATTCAGCATTACGTCACTTGCTCTCCAATGGTTCCTCTGCAGTGAATGGGTGCCGTCAGAATGAGAGTTTAAACAGCTGAATTAGGGTTAGGTTATCTTGTGAAGTGAAAACCTGCATGTTTGTAATAAACAAATCCATCAAGATATTTTTAACTTCAAACTTGCTTCCTGCTAAACTACAAGTCCTTTATCCATAATATCACTTTCTCAAGTGAAAAGGTCATGCCATCTGAATCAGGAGAGAATAATGAACAGATCAAGCACCATTTACATGCAAAACTAGTCCAAAAAGTTCTAAAAATGGATTATGGACTCATGTTTTGGCCAGAAGCAAGGGTTTACAGTTAAAATGTGTTAATGATAGATTTATTACAAATACACAGCTTTTTGCTTCACGAGACATTAAATGATGGGCTGGAGTTGTGTGGATTACTTGTGGATTTTTGTGAAGTTTTTATCAGCTGTTTGGACTCTCATTCTGACTTATTGAGTGATGTAATGCAAAATTTCTCCAATTTGTTCCCAATGAAGAAACAAATTAATTTACAACTTGGATGGACTGAGGTTTTTTATTTTCTTTGCAAATTTTCATTTTTCATTCAACCCAACACAACTCTCTTGACTCTACTTTAACTATAGAACACTTTCAACACCACAAGTGGAACCAAAGTTTGGTGGGGGGGGGTGCCCCCCCCTTGTACAAGAGAAAGATAAAAGAGAAAATAAAAACATAAAATCAATGCAGACATATTAAATACACAGCTTACAAAGCATTTCCAAATGCTAAAGAAAACAAAAAAGTTTTAAGCACACTCTGTTTACACCCAATGTAGGAAAAGATTTTACAGACAGAGGAAGGTCATTCCAGAGCCTAGGAGCTGCAACAGAGAATGTCAGATCACCTTTACATTTTAAACGAGATCGCGGAACCATAAGGAGCAATTGATCATTTGAGAGAGATCTACTAGATTAACATAAACTGATTAAATCAGTAACATACTCTGGTGCTAGGCCATGTAGAGCCTTAAAAACATACAACAACACTTTCTGAATTCTGTATCGTATGGGTAACCAATGCAGATTGTTTAACACAGGAGTAATATGCTCTCTCTTCTTAGTACCCGTTAAAAGTTCTGAACAAGCTGCAAATGAGAGAGAAAGAGGCTTGACTCACCCAGATACAACACATTACAGTAATCCAAACGGGATGACACAAGAGCATGAACAACCTACTCCATATCTTCAAAAGAGAGGATAGACTTAAATTTAGCTATTGATCTAAGATGGAAAAAAATATTCTTAACAACAGCGTTGATTTGCTGATCAAATTTAAGCTCAGATTCAAAAATGACACCAAGGTTTCTCACGCTAGACAGTTTTTTCCCCCCAAGAAACAACCCCAGGCAATCATAAACACCCTCTACACACCCCTTATTACCAAATAAAATCTCTGTCTTATTCTCATTCAATTGGAAAAAGTTATTCACCAACCAGCACTTAACCTCAGTCAAACATTCATGCAGGGACTGAATGGCACATTTCTGCCCATGTTTCAGTGGTAAATAAATTTGAGAATCATCCACATACAAATGATAGTGAATCCAAAATTTCTCAAAAATAGAACCTAGAGGAAGCATTTAAAGGGAAAATAAAATTGGTCCTAGAATAGAACCCTGATTAACCCCCCACACAAGAGGGTGTGTATCTTAGATAAAAAAGGCAATTTCGAAATGGGGTGAAAACTACTCATGTCAAAGGGTCTAGGCCAGTTTTTAAACGAACTGGACTTATAATACATAGAGAGCTGTATAAAAAACATGTTCATCTTTATAAGGATCTTCTTTCTGCTGCCAAACATGAGTTTTATTCGCATTTAATTGAGCCTGGAGATTGTAATACTAAAGCTTTGTTCTCCACTGTAAATCATATACTGAAACCTCCTGACAGCCTTCCTGTACACCTGCACTGCACTGCTCACTGTGATGAATTTATGTATTTTTTCAGTAACAAAATAACTGCTATCCACCAACAGTTGGCCTCTCCAGCTAACCCATACTGTAATTCATTATACAGTGTTTCAACCGATTCCCCTCTTATTCTTTTCTCTTCTTTTACCCTGCCATCTGAATTAGAAATTTCTAATCTTATTTATAAAGCTAATTCTTCTACATATTGATCCCATACCAACTCACCTGGTAAAAGCCTGTCTTCCTTCTCTTTCTCCTCTTATAACTCTTATTGTTCATACTTCCCTTAGCTCTGGCACTGTTCCATCATCTTTTAAAATAGCTGCTATAACCCCAATTCTTAAAAAACCTGGTGCAGACCCTAACAATTTAGATAACTTCCGTCCCATTTCAAATCTTCCTTTTATTTAGAGAATTCTTGAAAAAGCAGTTGCAGCACAGGTCCAAGCTCACCTTAGTAATAACAACTTAAATGAGTGTTTTCAGTCAGGACTTCGTCCCAAGCATAGTACTGAAACCGCCTTGGTGAGAGAAACAAATGATCTGTTAATGGCTGCGGATGGTGAGTCTTTATCTATTCTTGTTTTGCTTGATTTGAGTGCAGCTTTTGATATTTCACACAATATTTTATTAAACCGTTTATCTGCTATTGTTATCTCTGGTATTCCTCTCGCCTGGTTTACTCCATACCTTTCCAATCGCACACAGTTCGTACAATTAAAAAGTTTCTGTTAGCTGTGGCGTCCCCCAAGGTTCTTTCCTAGGTCCTCTGTTGTTCCTAATCTATCTTCTCCCACTTGGTAATATATTTTCTAAATTTGGTATTAAATTTCACTGTTACGCTGATGATACACAACTTTATGTATCTACTAAGCCTGATTCAATTCTTCCACCTACCTGCCTTATTAACTGTCTTCACTAAATAAAAACCTGGTTCACCGCCAATTTTCTTAAACTTAATGGCAATAAGACTGAAGTACTCCTTGTAGGCACTAACTCTATTCTCTCTAGGTCCTGTAGTCTTTCTTTATCCATTGATGGTTCCTCCATTTCTCCTTCTTGCCAGGTTAAGAACTTGGAGGTCATCTTTGACAACACTCTTTTATTTGAAGCTCACATTAATAGTATAACCCTTGTTACTTTTATCTCTGTAATATTGCTCGCCTTCGTTCATCTCTCACCCCACACAGTACTGCCATTCTAGTTCACTCACTTGTCACCTCTCGCATCGACTACTGTAATTCTCTTTTATTTGGTTTACCACACAAGCTTCTCCATAAACTCCAGTTGATTCAGAACTCAGCTGCTTGTATCATAACCCGGACTCCATCTATACAACACATTACTCCATCTCTTAAACAGCTTCATTGGCTTCCCATCAAATTTCGCACTGAATTTAAAATTCTTCTTCTCACGTATAAAACTCTCCATAACCTCACTCCAACTTACCTCTCAGATCTTATTCAGCCCTACACCCCTTCTTGAACCATTCGTTCTTCCTCACTGGGTCTTCTCCATACACCCACGGCTCGTTTAACCACCATGGGTCATAGAGCCTTTAGCCGTGCTGCTCCTCACCTTTGGAATTCTCTCCCAGCTAACATCCGCAACTTAGATTCGTTATCCCAATTCAAAGCTAAACTCAAAACTCACTTATTCAGAATAGCTTATCCTACATGATTACTGCACTCAAATCTTTAATTATGTTTTTTTTTTTAAACTGCTATTTTTCTTTTTTTATGGTTCATTGATATTGATATTTTTTGTTATTTATTGCTGTTTTATTTATTGCTGCTGATGTACGGTGACCTTCAGTGATTTGAAAGGTGCCTTAAATAAAATATATTATTATTATTATTATTCAAGAATTATGACAGATTCTGGAGATAATGCCAGAAAAATAACTTGATGTAGCTAATTTAACAGCTCTTTGATACGCGCTCAAACGGTTCTTCAAAATCTCATAAGAAACCTGTAGTTTATCTTTAAGCCATTTACGTTTGGCCCTTCTTCACTCTTGCCTGAGAGCCAGGGCTGTGTCTTGACCTTTTTATTCCTAATTTCCAAAGGAGCCACAAGATCTAAAATATCTGAACAAGGGTTAAACTGGTTGACCAACTCTTCTAAACCTATTATACAGGGTATTAAAGGGGAGACCTCAAAAACCACTGAAAATCTACTAGCTGTGCAAGGAGTAAGTACACGAGATACAACAGAGGTGGGCACGTTATTAGCCAGAACACCACATGAAAAGTTGGAGCTAAAAAGAACAGTTTTATGATCAGCGAAAAACAGTATCAGCAATTTCCACACTATCAACAGAGAACCCCAAAGATAATACAAAGTCAAGCATATGACCATACTCATGAGTTCAACCAGAAACACATTGTAAAAAGTCAAATGACTAATAAATTCAAAAATTCTTTGACCAGGGGCTTTGAAGAGCAGCACACATGTATATTAATATCTCCCCAAATTAAAATACTGTCAAAAGCGTGGACAATTACAGATAAAATTTCAGAAAACTCCTGTATAATATACCCATGCAAGTCAAAATCAAAGCACATTACATATTTAATATGTTAACATATAGAAGTTTCCCCCCCCCCCCCAACAATTGTAATTTAACTGAGTGTGCTAGAGAGCAGGCCAGACCGTGGGAACGGAGCGAGGGCCGTTGGAGTAAATGCTAATGCGACACCTGCGCCACTCACCGGTCTCGAGTCCCACGGAGGAGCTCCAGAAGGATAAAAGGAGGAGTGACAACAGTGTTGGACAAGAGAGCACCAGGCCTGGACTTTATTTTGTGTTTTGGTTCTGTTTGTGCACGACAGTCGTCTGCGAGGGGCTGTCGCGCTATTTTGTTTGTTTATTTTATTAAAGAGTCTTTGAGTGTTCGCCGGTTCCCGCCTCCTTCATCCCGGGTTTTGGCACCAATGTAACATCGTTCGTAGTCACAGGAAGAAGGAAGATTTTGATCTGTTTGTGTTTTTGTCATTTTATAAGTTCTAGTTGTTTTAGTATGTCAAGTTAACCTAAATGAAAATGAGAAGTGTTGCCTTGGAAACTAGCTGAAATAAAATGTTTAAGTTTTTTAGATTTGTATTTATTTCATTTAACATTTCATTTGTATTTATGACATTTTTATGGTTTTAGTTTTAGTTAACTATAATAAACCTTGAACACAAGTGGAGATATTTTTAATATTCTGTCGTCGTTTTTGTCCATCCATTGAAAGTCTACACAAGCAAAATTTTCAAGCTTCAAAAAGTACATAAAGACAACTCTTCTGAAGATACACAATTGCACATAGAGCACATCAATTGTGATAAACATTTGGCTCGACTGTACTTGCTTGATGCGTAAAAATAAATTTTATTGGATCTTGTGTGTGAAGCAAGTATGCAGCTTCTATTTACCAAATTTGATGTGCTCTATGTGTGTTCATCAATATTTGTGAATGCAAGCCTAAAATTAAATCAAATAAATCATTGTATCTATTCAGATGACTTGAACTGGATATCTTGTTTCATTTGGGTTACTTATGTCTTTATGAACTATTTGAAGCTTGAAAATTTTGGTTGCATGGGCTTGGATGAACAAAAACGATGAGAAATTTTTTAAAATTGTTCCATTTGTGTTCCAAATATGAATGGAAGAGTTATGGGTTTGGAATCATATGAGGATATGTAAACGATGAGATATGTAATTTTTGGTGAACTACTTTAAACATTCCTATGTGTAAACTACTCGACTTTTCCACAGCGTGTGCTATGAATTCACAGTTAGCTGCTGAAACCAGAGATGGTTTTACACTCACTGCAGTAGCCTACATCTTTGTTTCTCTGATAGCCTGCTCTGGTTTCAGCCTATCTTCTGAATTCAAGCACTGAACTTTCTGCAGTCAGAGGCCCAGCCGCAGCAGACTTTACATTCGGAGATTTGATTGCTCTCTGGGGGCTATTGATTCCTTGCATTATTCATTAGGAATACATTTACTTTTGCATAATTAGCTTTGAGTGTAACAGTTAAAACCTACCGACAGGAACTGACATCAGCCTAATTTGTTCAAAGACAACGTTTGCATTATATTTGGAATTTATAAGTGAGTTTAAGGGCTTAGCAGTAGGATTAAGTGTGATCTGTCAGCAAGGCATATCTAATGAGCATCTCGCATCACCAAATCCCTTAAACACAACAAAGGCTGCACCTAAGCTTCCATAGTGATGATGTTTGGACTTGGATAAGGTGTCACTCTGTGGTTTCATGTGGCTGTTTGTAGATTCAATACTATGAACAGTGTAGGGATCCAAGCCTACGGTAGCAGATGCGATTTGCATGGTGGCATCCACCTGCCCAGAATTTGCAGTCCTTTGATCCACCAGAATCGGCTCAAACAAATGCCCACCCTTCAGCTTGTATGCTAGAGAACTGGTCAGGAAAGCATGAAAGAAGAAACCTACCCTTCTCCACTCAGACTTCCTCCGATCTTGAGGCAACCTTTCAGCATCACTGGACTCTATATTCCAAGGTGAGAATATTCTAGTATACTGCATTTAAATTATAAAGAAATGTAAGTGTAACATGACCTAAACTCTTATTGATTTTCAGTTTTACACAAGGGACAACAGAGTCTCCCTAAAGGGCCATCATGAAGAGCAAAGCCAACAGGCTTATGGAAAGATGATTTCCAGTTCTCAGAATGAATATATCCCTGCAGTCATTAAAGGACATCGACACTTTGGCTTTGGAGGATCAGTGTTGCCTGAGTAAGCACTGCAAAATTTTATTAAATGTAAAATGTCAATATTCTATATATTAATAATATATATAGTATAGAGATCTTTACCTATTTAATGTAATTTTTTTAATGTCATAATTTTTATGATTGTTATGTAATTAATTTTACTTTTATATCAATTAAAATCATGTGAATTCTAATTTAAGCTATACTTGTTGTATTTAACACTTTTAATACATCTCAGATTTAAATAAATGCATTATATATATCATAGTACAACACATATATATATATATAAATACGATACTGATAGATACAATATATGTTTATTAATAAATATAGTTTTACCTTTAATATATAATTTTTTTTAAGTAGTTTTTATTATTTTCATACATTTTTTTATTTTATTAACACTATCATTTGTTGAAAAAAAATCTTTATTCTTTATCTTTATCAGTTTTAAGACTAAGATTTTAATGTGCTTATACTTTCAGGTCTGTCATCATTCAGCAATATTATGACTTCACCCTAACCAAGAGGAGTAATGCCCGACTGAATGACCAGCTGTAAGTTTAACATTTCTTTTTCACAGTGTTAATTTTCCACAGTAATAGGGTTAAACATTAGGTTAATATTTATGTATGTATGTACCTATTATTTTTTGTTTTAAGGGTTCCCAAACCAACAGACATCAAAAAGAGGTAAACATTTTTTACTGATATTCCAAGAGAACATCCGTACAGCTCCCACATCTCCCGGTATCCTGCTATATTTCCATCATACAGATCCCCACCAGTATAGCCTTCCAGTGCTTCTGCTCCTGTTCTTGTGTGGCGGCATCATCAGAACCAAAATATAAACTAAATAAATGCTGAACAAAATGTAATAAAAAATGCTTTTTGTACATTTTGGAATCCAGACAATTCCCTTCACAAACAAAATACATACGGTATATCTCTTTCAAAGACTGAGCAGAGAACTGCGGTGCCCCCTCTAAAATATAGGTGCACCTTTGTCCTCCAAATATAAACATCAGTATCATTATGAATAAAATAATTGATCTGTAGCTCTGCTGGTGCAGATAGTTCACAGATGTCTGAGTCTGTCCTTTCATTTTCAATTTAAAAGGTGCCTGAATGACCTTAGCTTTACTGAGAATGGCTTTCTTTTTATTTCTGCTTCTGAACCTCTTTCAAGCAAGTGAAAAGCATGTCTCACAGCAGCAATGTGTCCTTGAGCATTTGCAAACACACATTCTTTCATAGCGTCCGCATTCAGAAAGCTGAAGAATGACTGCAATTTTTTTAGCCATTGTTGAAGGTTTTCAGAGGGAGAATGAAATGTTTTTAGAAAATTTAAGAGTGACCTTCTCTGGGCAATCAGACATTTTTTTCTTGTCACTTTTATAACTGTTGCAAGTATTATACTCACGGTGAACCATATTATGCAGTTTCCTTCTTCATGCACAATAAAAACGTTTACTGTTGTATTCATATACTGTTTATCGATAACTTAATGTTTATCTATATATAATAATTATGACATTTGGCACAGTGCATGAATAAAGTACACCACGGGCATCTACCAACCTGAGTTTAGGACTATACCAAGTATACTTCTTTTTTTATGTGTACTGTGTACCTAAATCGACTCTTGCCATGACAGACGTCCTAAATATCAATCGATACACATTTAATAATTTTAAGATCAATTCTGAAATGCATTTATTTGTTGCAGTATTGAAACATGCGATAGTTTTGGGCACACTAATGCAAATGAACACAATATGGCGCCACAGTGCATGAATAGAATTTTTATCTTGAAAGTTGTACAGTAGACTATTTTAAAGAATGAAAAAGCCATCAATAAAATTTTTATATAGAAATGTACAATGAACAGTAAAAATACATACACAATTTTTTACAGTAACTTAAGTTAATAACTTAAGCTACATTATGTCAGTGAAACAGAGGATCCAAGAGCAAGATTCAGGCCCCGAGACGCGTTTATACGCATACATTTTGTATCGTATAGGCGTTTCGTCATTTTGGGAGAGTGAAACTGATATTTTTTTAAACCGGGTCCCAGAGTGGATAAATCTGAAAATGCCGCACTTGCGTTTTCGTGTGGACAGCGAATCAGTATTTCCCTTTCAAGGGTACTTCGAACTGCATCCTCTAGGGGTCGCTAAGGGGAACGCCTCGTCGTAACCCGTGTCTGAAGCATACATTCAAAAAACTCCAACAACTTGTTGGCCGGCGACAGCCCATGACGTCACTACCATGGAACACGTCATTCTCTTCTTCGTCTTCATTGACTGTTTAGTTTGAAGCGTGCATTCCATGGTAAGAGCGATCTTTCTTCCTTCATTATGGTGAGCACTAGCAAGATGTTTAGAAGATGTGTGCATCCGTGTCATCGCTATTTGACACCAGATGACTCACACGATCTATGTGTTGTTTGTTTGGGCAAAGAGCATGCACGCGATGTCCTCGAGGGGGCAATCTACGTTAACTGTGAGCGTTTTTCGATGAAAAAGCTCCGTTCTCGTTTGTCTATCTTTTCGAGGAGAGAAGGGCAGCCTCTGCTCCCAGCAGTTCAGGACCTGCCGCTGCTGAGGCACGGAGGAGAATGAGCTCGTGGGGATCGCAGGCGGATCTGGCCGATGAGTTTAAGGAGGGGATTTCCCTCTCGCGCTCATTGGCCGTGGACGAGAGTGGCCGCTGAGGAGGCATGTTATTTCCTAGACATCGTCTGTCTAGGGCCAGTGCTCCTGCTGGGTTCGGCCCAGGAGAGCTGGAGATGTCTGAGAGGGCAAAGATCTGAGGCTGAGCCCTCCCAATCCTCCCTGCCCTGCGTATGATGAGCTTGAGGTTATGGACCAATAAGTGACGTCGCAAGGTCGTCTTGATGAGCATTATATTACTGACCATAACCCTCCAGCTCAGGTGAGCCTTCCTTTTCTTCCTGATCTCCATACAGAGATCGAGATGGAATGGAAGAGGCCGTTTTCCTCACGCATCCATCGATTCCAGCATACGAGTTATGCCAAGATCGAGGCGATGCGCGAAAGCGGTTATGAGAAGATGCCCCTATAGGGAGACGCTGGCTAGCTATCTCTCTATGGGTGAGACATCCTCTCTTAAGACTCCTTCCTTGCCATCTAAGTCCCTTCAGGATACATCTCGCTTAAATGACAGGGCATACGCAGCAGCAGGTCAGGCTGTCGCTGTCTCCTTGTTGCACACGATGGCGGTGCTCCAGGTATATCAGGCTGACCTGCTGAAAGATCTGGATAAAGGCGAGGGCCTTTCTCCCGATGAGGTAGCTGAGTTGTGCCTCACCACAGATCTCGCTCTACTTGCTACTAAGCAGGCCGCCTCTGCTATGGGCAGGTCCAAAGGGTGAACCTGGTAGATATCGGGAAGAGGGGCTTTCTTCTCGATGCTCCGTTTTCGCGAGCCGGCCTTCAAAATCCTTAATTCCAGGGGGGGAGGGTGGGGGGGGGGGGGGGGGGGGGGGGGGGAAAAAAAAAAAAAGGGGAAAAGGAAGGTCCAGTTCTGACTCGAACAACACAGGGTCCCTTTGCTGTCTCGGTTTGAGGATCAGAGACGGGCACAGAAGGCTAGTGTCGCGGCTCACGCTCCTCCCCCGCCTGCGGGTAGGGGTAGGAGGAATCGCGGGTCAAAGGGAGGTAGGCAAGACCTGAGGGATGTGATCCAGACAAGGCGTCAGCGCTTTCGTCTGGATCAGAGTGATCTACTCATTCCCCTCGGGGGGGTTTAACATCTGCCCTTATCTTCCCCTTCCTAATTCCCCTGTAACCACCATCTCTCCACCTGACCGAGGTTAGGCAGGAACTTCCTGCATTACAGTCTCCTATGCTGGAACTATGATGTTTTGGTTGGTTCTATGGATTCATAGTGACCACCTTACTGATATAGGCTTAATCGCATCGCCTTCCTTGAATGGTTCCTGCACGTAACAGGGTGGTGAGAAATCCATTTTTATAAAAATATATATTTAATGCGCTGGTGGTTGTGTGAATTCCGTCTGCTAGCTTTCTTTGCAGTGTTTTCCGAGACCTGTGTGTTTCTGTCCTTTTCTAGGGTAGGTCCTCGGCGAGCACCCCCTCTGCTGGATTCAGAAACCGGGTTCTCGACTTGCAGTGATTACCTCACTCGTCGATGTTGTATCCAGTCTGTATGATAGCCCTGGTTCCGGCTTCATGCTTCCTGGATCATTTGGCCAGGTCAGAGGCTTCTGCGGGAGTCTTCTTGATCATCAGGCCCCCGGCACTGCAAAATTTCCTGGACGTCCGGGCTGGGCTTATGCTTTCAGGCTGCCCTGTCTGGTACGCCGTATCTAGGTCGCCCTGAGGGGCTTCCTGGTCACCAGGATATCCCCTCTTGCTGAGGCATCGAGCGGGAAGTATAGGTGGCATTTGCGAGAACCTTCTTGTGAATGCTGTAGCAGATTCTTGGGAAGCTCTTAAAATCCATGCTATGGTAAGTGCACTTTCTGAAATCCACATGGTGGTAAGTGTGCACGCTGAGCACTTTGCGCACTTTCTAAAATCCACCTGTTCACGCTAAGACCTTTCGAAATCCTGTATGGTAAGGGTTACGCATTATTAGCCTCGTTCCCTTTCTCTGAGTTGGCTTAGACCCCACGGTACCTTGGGCTCCACTCAACCAGTGTGTCTCTGTTGACACACTTTTGAAGCATCGCTCCCCTCACCATTGAGGGTTATTGTGAGCATGGTGCTTTCTTTCGAGAGTTTGATATCTCTCCCTTTCTGAGGAGTTGGATTCCTCACTCCATGGGCTGTTCTCGTGGTAGTGTTTAGCAGTGCTCCCCTTTTAACAAAAGGGTTACCTATGAGCATGCTACTCCTTTCTGAATTCGGAGTTCTCCTCTCACGTGAGAGTTGAGTTCTCTGTTTTCCCAGAGCACCTGGAACCAGCAACATCAGGCGAACTAGGCCCTTCCTCTGCCCCCTGCAGTTTTTTGCTAAGCTCCGAGTACGCTTACCCTTCTGATTTCTAACGCACATGCTTTTAGGTTCGAGCCACCCTCCAGCGCTGAGAGCTGGGTCTGGTTGCTCACTCAGCTGTAACTTACTGCTAGCCTGCAGGCATTTACCATAGTGAGCTGATGGCTTCTAAAAACATTTTTGTCTGGTGATGTAGGCCAGTTCCATCTATGGGCTGCTCTTTCAGAGTGCCACAAGTGCCCCTTAGGACAGTATCGTTAAAATCCATGTTATGGTAAGTGTGCACGTGAAGTCTTTGTACACTTTCTAAAATCCACACTGTGTTAAGTTCGCACGCTAGTACTTTGCGTTCTTTCTAAAATCCTGTATGGTGAGGGTTACGCGCGGCAGCTTCGTGCCCTTACTTGAGTTGGTTAAAGCCCCAGTTCCACCTTGGGCACCACTCCACCTGTAGCATTCCCAGCTGAACAGATGCACTTTACTCTCCATGAACTGATGTTTACAAAGGGTTTAATCTTCAAAAAACACCGTAAGAGCTGCATAAAAACAAGCAAAGTGTCATTAGACATCTTCCTGCAAATTATAAATAACTGTCCAAAACAAACCTATAAACTAATAGATACACAGTTGCAATATGATTGGCCTACTTCATAAATAGTGACAATAAATCACATCAATCTCCTTTTAGAGTGCAATGAGAACTAAATGAAACACCTGAGTTAACAATGAATTAATTTTGGTACAACTGATGACATCAAGTTAGTGAGAAAAACATAAAACATATAAAATGACCAAATAAAGACCTGATTTACTGTAAACAACCTATCTTTGAGTGCAAACCAAGAGAAACTATAACATTGACGAGGCAATAATACACTGTTCTGCTTAAGACAGTAACAATGAATCACTCTCTGAATAACAATAGCAAATTAAATGGTCATCACTGATATTCGAAACTTGCATATACGTAATGACCAGTGTTTGGGGTAACGCATTACAAGTAACGTGAGTTACGTAATCAGATTACTTTTTCAAGTAACTAGTAAAGTAACGCATTTCTTTTTAATTTACAAGAGAATATCTGGGTTACTTTTCAAATAAGTAACGCAAGTTACTTTTTTCCCCAATTTATTGATTGACAGCTCTGCTGTCCCCATGCTGAGAGAAATCAGAAGATGTTAATGTAGTTCTAAAATAAATATGAATATGCATTAATTCATCTCACTCACAAAAAGAAAAAAAAAACACAGATTCAGTATTCATCAAAATGAATAAAAATAATGCAACTCAATATCCGCAAACCTGTAATAATTAAATGTTAAACAACACAGATATCATTTATGTATTTAATCCCATTTATTAACCAATGTCTTTGCTTTGACCTTCGATGATCCAGTTCAACCATAATAATAAGCACAAATTACTCTAGACGAATATCTGTGTGTCTTTGTTTATTGCTGAAGTGTGTTGAAATGTCTTCTTCTGCATTCTACTGTACGTTCCCTTCAGCCTGAGGCTTATTCATTTCACTTTTGGTGTGAAAAGGCTTTTATATTTGCCAAAAATATAACTTTTTTTTTTATTTTAAACATCAGCCAGCCCTGTCCAGATTTAAAAAGTAACGCAAAAATAACATAACGCATTACTTTCCATAAAAAATAACTAACACAATTAGTTACTTTTTTAATGGAGTAACGCAATACTGTAACGCATTACTTTTAAAAGTAACTTTTCCCCCACTGGTAATGACCGCTAAACGTTAGTTAATAGCTTCAGAGGAGATCGCTAAAATAAACACTTCAAAGTCTTTCAAAGTTTACCACACAGCATGTAATTAAAACTGTACCTTGTGCCCTTCATCAGCCAGGAGCTAAGAGATAAGAAACCTTTTAAGCGTATATTTGTAGAGCGTGTACCCAAAAGTTAATCTTTCTTCTCTGGTAACGTTAGTCAAAATGACGCTTCACATACAAAAAAGTGCGCCAATGTACACACACAGCACCGCTGCACTTCCGTTTTCAGATTTCAAAATAAAAGCGTGTGGCAAGAAATGCAAACACTCTTGAAAAACAAACAAGAACACAATGTCCACACTAAGCACTCTGCGAAAATCACCAGTCAACCAAAACAAACAAATAAATAGTTATTTAGTAACATTTGACTCGATTTAATAATTAAGTCCTTTCTTGACTATTCCATGGCAACACTGCCCTCTATGGCTGGAAGTAAAGGTGTCGACCCACTTCAATGAATTGGGGATTTAATGGTCATTTACACTCCCACCAAACTGAGTGATTTCTCGACATTAGGAAAATAACTTACAATGTCATTTACACACCTATGTATCCTCTGGATACCTACTTTAACAGGGTGTTGCTACTAGGGGTCTGTTGAAACGGTTCCTTCAGCATATGCAGAGCATGCTGTAGCCCCTTTGTGACAGGCCAAGACTTAGTATGATGATAGGCTCTTGGTCGTATCCCCTTAAAGGAATCTATTCCTGATTCCAAGCCTTGAGCTCTACCCCGGACCAGGAGTCTGGCCCTAACAGGTAAGTTTTTTTGGGTATGTAGCCTAGGCCTTTGGCAGTAGGGGATAATGTCACGGATAGCCGTCTAACGTCCTAGGGGCAACTCCCTTAAAGTTTTTGGTAGAGTTGGTACTTAGTGCTCGCCATAGTTTTCTGGCATGCACTCCCCTCAGCATGGTGGCGTGGGTATACCGTTCCCCATAGCGACCCCTAGAGGACGCAGTTCGAAGTTCCCTTGAAAGGGAACGTCTCAGGTTACTTATGTAACCATGGTTTCCTGATAGGGAATGAGACACTGCATCCTCTAGGTTTCCTGCCATGCTTCGGATGCAAGCTTCAGACGAAGAAGTGAATGACGTGTTCTCCCGGCGCCTATTTATAGTCGCACCGGTAGTGACATCATAGGCTGGCCCCTAGTCAGACACCGCTACATCACGTAACAGCAACAAAAACATGAACAAACACTGAACGATTGTCTTTTTATTAACTAACATTAACACAGATTCATAAATATATTGTTCCATGTTCGTGTGTATACTGCGCTCAAGGTTTATGCACATCCAAGTCTTCTTCTCCGTTTTTAGTGTATCCCTGTGGCAAAATTACAAATTTACAGATTTATAGATTACGTAGCCTCAGACACTCTATTTTCTTCCTGAAGTGAACAAAGGCAGCCTGCCGTGCACCGGCACTCTTGGTGGACGCAGAACTGGTAGTAACCAAAAGTCAGTCAACTTTTCAGGGGAAGTCAGGAAGAGTAGCGGGTCCCGGCTTGGCAGCGGACATGCAGAGAGAGAAGCGCAGTCCCCAACCGCCAGTGTTCTGACAAGTAATGCTACCTATCAGATTATGCTACCAACACTGTATTTATCCTACTGTAAGGGTAGGTTTAGGGTTGGGGTAGGTGTACATGTTAATAAAGCCTCACATCTTATTAATATCATGCTGGAAGCAAAATCTGATAGGTAGACTAAGCACCGCAGACAGCGAATGGATGAGCGACCTCAGGGCACTGGGCAGGCAGCAGGAAGACTGGGCAGAGAACAGACATGGCGTACACGACAAGAAAATATAGGACTTGGACTAGATTTGATCGAAGACCACAGGTATGGGCGTTAGAACACCAACAACAGAAGGGAGCATGGCAGGTGCGGTGTCAATCAGCGCGAGCGAACAGCTGAGTCTAGGTAGGCTAGCAGTAATGAGAGGAGAGCGAAACAAGGAGAAAAATCAAACCCATGACACATTCATTTAGCAATTTAGTTGAACAATTAACTTCGAAAAATTAACTAAACAATTTACAGGCTGTCATTTTGAATGCATTTCTGTTATCTAACAAATTTGTAGGCCTATGCCTTAATTCCATCATCTTAGTCCAACAAAAGTCGTAGTGTCGCGCATGTTTTTCATGCAAATGTCTAAAAGAAATTTGTAAGAGTGGCAGTGCATTTTGCTGATATTAAAGTAAACTGCTGATTGGACACGTAAACTTAAAATCTGTAACACATTTTTTTAATGTCATTAAGAAAACTTACATCACCATATACTGTCAGAAATGGGAAATTCATTCCGTCTGACCAGAAGTGTGGATAAAACTTAGGCCTATCCCCTCTGGGGGTGAAAAATGAATGACCGGAAGGCATATATCAAAGGCAGAGAATTGTATGCAGACTTTATGCAATGTACAGATGCAAATTCTGCTGGTCTTATTTTGTTAACTGAGAAGGCATGTGGCTCACCTTACTGTGTGCGTAATTTTTACAGTAGGCTTATATGTTTTGCGATGGCCATCATGAAGATCTGTTCACGCAAGTGGCGGGCTTTGGGGTGTACAAGCCTGAGGTTTGTCATGTCAAGTTCATTGACATGCTGCATTTTTTATTGACTAAAGAAGGTAGTTGTATAAACTTCTTGCACAAAATCACTACACTGAGAGCAGTATTCTTTTCATTTCTTCATCTGAACCTCTTTCAAACAAGTGAAAAGCATGTCTCACAGCAGTACATGTGTTGGCCCACTGATTGTCCTTGAGCGTTTGGATACACAAATCCTTTCATTCTAGAGTCTGTGACACCTCAGTATTCAGAAAGGTGAAGAATGATGCGCATTTCAGCCATTGTTGGCCGTTTATAGATAGAGATTGCAATTTTAAGTGACCTTCTCAGGGCAGTCTACCGAGAATGTTTTTCCACGTCACTTGTTACTAAGTAATTTTTCATAAAAGCTGAAAAATAAAAGTTGTTATGTGCATATAACTGCAGTTGACTTCTTTGAACTGTTGCATTCACATATACTGTTTATAGTTTATTGTCATACTAAATGACTACACTGAAAACTGTTCTAAACAGTAGCCACCAGATAAAGGTTCGTCATCCTAACAATAGAACCTTTTTTATAAGGTTCCATAAAGAATATGCTTTGAAAGTTTTATATGAAGAACCTTAATGGAGTTATACAGAACCTTTTTAATAATTATTTATTTGAATTCATATTAGTGTTTTTTTTATTTAGTGTTTTTTATATTATTTATTAATATTATGCTTTTTACCCATGTATCTACCTGGTCTTATAATGCTTTTCAGTCTCTAGGAACGTTTATGCATAAACCCAAGTAATAATTGAAAACTTGATCAAAACTATGGATCATAAATTCAGTTCTATCATGACAACTATCATGAAAAATTTTAGTATGGTAATGAGCTACACTGTTGCTGCTGTTGGTTATTGCTGCTGCTGCAAAGCTAGTACAGGAACTTGCTACTGCCAATACATACGCTGATAGGGTGCTATGAGTATTTAAGACATACTGCTGCTGCTGCACAAATAGCATAAATAATAACCTACAGCAGATCTATACAGGTGGAGCTGGGGAAGGTGGAGGATTATAGAGGAACTCTGAAAGTGCACTGCAAAATGCTCTAGTGAATGCTAACCACCCATTTAAATGTAAAGCAGCAAGCTCATTGGCTGCATATACAACATGAACCAATCAGTTTGTGCCAAGTAGTTTAACGCTGTGAATATCATCAGTTTGATAAGAGTTTCATAACAGAAATTGGCATTATCTCAATATAAATTTATAACTTCAATATGTCAAATTGCTCAGTGGAGAAGAGTAGAGAAGAATCCTCAGCTAGGCTGGCCAGAGCTGGTCACACATGTTCTTAAAAAAATGAAAAGAGAAGAAAGACACGATTGGTAGAAAACCAATTACAATTTGAAAGTTAAATTTATAGACATTTTAAGAAGGATGTCAGAGACCTGTTGATACTGTAATTGGATGGTTGAGCTGCAAAAAATCAATAATGAAGTGCCTTTTAAATGATTGTTTGACAGTTACAGATTTAAAAAAAAAGACGGGAATAAAGAACCCTAAACTCTAACGTAAAGGGGGTTGAGTAATTTTAATGGCAGCTGTATGACAGTAATTTGGCGCATTACACAAATCACTTGGTGATCCATGACACTATTAAAATAATATATGGCACAAATCCCATGTTTTAGGTATAACATGAGATTAACCTTGTTAAACATCTTTTTTCCCCATTAATTTTCCCATAATTTTAAATAAATTATTTATACTTACTTTATAGTTTAATGTTTATAGCTAAAAAAAAAATAGACAATTACACAAATCAGGTTTTTAAACTGATTTAGATATGTCCCCGCATTTTGATGAAAGTGTGGCAAAATTGCTTCATAAAAAAGAAGTAAAAATACAAAGAGCTCATCTATTTTGTTTGACCTTCTAGAGCAGTGTTTCTCAACCCTGGTCCTGGGCGTCCCCCCAACACTGCACATTTTGTATGTCTCCCTTATCTGACACACCCATTTCAGGTCCTGGAGTTTTTTTTAATGAGCTAATGAGTTGAATCAGGTGTGTTTGATTAGGGAGACACACAAAATGTGCAGTCGTTTCCAAGGTGACTTTGAAGAAATGTTCTGTTTCTAAGAAACTGACCACTAGGTGGAAGCATTGCCTTTTTTATATCTTCTGTCAACTGAAACAAAGTCCTGTACAGCAGTGGGCCCCAGCTCCCTTGAGAACCACCGCTTTAGAGAATTTGTATTGATATACAGGTAACTACAAAATGTAGTGTCATTAAATGTGCTAAATATAAATATTTTCAAAAATAAAGATGGTGTATTGTTGCTTAGATGAACACTCCACAAACTACATTTCTCCAGTATAAGAGCTTCATCAAACGGTGTGGTTTGGAACATTGTTGGGTGATGGAGGATGCAAACTGTAAGGCGATTGCTGTAAGATTATTGTTTGCATCTAGTATCTGGTGGAAGCCCACACATTTTAGTGCAGTCACGCACAAAACCACTTCACATGAATGAATACTCTGTCCTCTAACACACATAAGCACTCTCAATGATGAGGGTGTGTGTAATACCCCAGGAATGTGCTAAAAATATGCACGGCTTGGTGAACACACCCCCATAATACACAGCATGTCCGACTATGACTAACAATACCCTCAACATTCCTCTGCTGTTTTTACTTTAGCATCCATTGCAGGCAACATCAAACTGATGAAAGACACAAAGCGCTACTCATGTATTATTTGGCTTTTATTAATTGCTGCTGATTGGGTTTGACATTAAACTAAAGGCCTGGATGCTCTTGAATACACTTGAATGCTCTACAGTTATTTAGGTTAATTATCTGATTATTGCTGTTGTCATAGTGACATAAGTAGAAGTTGGCATGTATAACAAAGAGGATATGCAATTCTAAATAACATGTTTGCTATGTCAACTGCTGTCCAGTTGAGGTTACTAAACCATTACAGAAACATCATAAATGAAAATGTAACATCATACATTTTATGTGTTAATAATGTGTAATCGCACAGTTTTCCCACATTTTTGTCTTAGATGCCGCACAACAAGAGCACTAAGTAAGTAAGTGCCCCTCCATCGACCCCAAACCCCAAATTATTATAATGATTCATATTTAAAAACAAAAACAATCAATGCTGTGGTTGAAAAACCACAGCAGACTCATTAAATTTTCTCTCACCTCTGCTTTTAATGAGACAACTGAGAATGTTAGAACATGTTTTGACAATTCTGAGCGCAAATATTTGGAGAGTTTCTGAAATCTGTCTAAATCCATATACAGTGGCCAGAGACATGACTAACACAAAACTACATATGTTTTGCATTCTTTTCTCAAAATGTAACTACAATAAACAAACAAACAAAAAATTAAAAACAAGATTTTGAGGTCCCCCTCAGTCCTTTAGCCACAGGTCAAGCAGTTGTACCACTCTAAGGATGGCCCTGTTCTTCAGAATATCTTTTTTTGTGTTCAAGGTTTGTAACAGTTTGAGGGTGATTAAATGATGGCAGAATCTTCATTTTTGAAATAACCAATTTACGGCATTCCATGTTAGTAGTACCATCCAGGGTACCGGTGGTAGGGAATCACTGCATTAGAGGGTCTTTTTGCCCATTTATGGTCCATCAGAAATTGTGTCAAAAGGCACCAAAAGTCTAGGAAAATCCACAGAATGATGGCGTATATTAAAACCTTCACAGTGACCAACATCCATCACCAAATAGCCTATTTAAGATGCCAATGATGTGACAGGGAACGCGTTAAGCACGATATATTAATAAATTAAGAAATGTTGGCATTCAGTTAAAATAACCATTTCAGAGTTCGCACTTTATTCTAAGTAATAAAGGGTTATGAGTATTTGGCGTGGCTCTGTCAGGGAGAGGGGCTACGAGCTCGGCAAGACTCCGAGCCCGGGGCACATCCCCCTGTCCAGGAAGAGGGCTCAGAGCTCGGTGTCCAGCCCGGCCCGAAAGTGCTCCCCCAAAAGCAATTAAAACAGGACAGCAGCCAGATACGTGCATTACTACCCCCAAAAAAGCAAGGCTTAATGTTAGAGGGGTGCTGGACGTCCTTTGGTGTACATTTATTGCGGCAGTATCTAGGAAGGTTTTAAGTTTTGTGGAAGCGTTCCGTGCTGAAAGAGAGAAGTAGATAAGATAAGATAGAAAAAGGCTCCTGCGGGAGTGGCTACTACTGCGGCAGTGTGGAAATATGGAAAGCTCCTGCGGGAGCTGGCACTGCTGCGGCAGTGGGGAAATAGAGAGAAGGCTCCTTTGGGAGCAGACACTGCTGCGGCAGTGCAGAAATATAGATAAAGGCTCCTGAGGGAAAGAGCGCGGACACTGCTGCGGCAGTGGGGAAATACAGATAGGGCTCCTGTGGGAGCAGGCACTGCTGCGGCAGTGGGGAAATACAGATAAGGCTCCTGCGGGAGCGGACACTGCTGCGGCAGTGGGGAAAATAGGGAGAAGGCTCCTGCGGGAGCCGACACTGCTGCGGCAGTGGGGAAAAATAGATAAAGGCTCCTGCGGGAGCAGTCACTACTGCGGCAGTGGGGAAATACAGAAAAGGCTCCTGCTGGAGCAGACACTGCCTTTTTTTCCTTTTTTCTTTTTTTTTTTTCTTTTTTTCTCGGGCAGTGGAGAAAAAACAGAAAAGGGCTCCTGCGGGAGCAGACACTGCTGCGGCAGTGGGGAAATACAGATAAGGCTCCTGCGGGAGCGGACACTGCTGCGGCAGTGGGGAAATACAGAAAAAGGCTCCTGCGGGAGCGGACACTGCTGCGGCAGTGGGGAAAAACAGGTAAAGCTCCTGCGGGAGCGGGGAGCTGTTGGGATGGCTTGGGTGGGGATGGGCCCTTGTGAATGGATTATGTGACGTTAAGGGGGGTTGGTTGTGGTGGGTCAAGGGTTCGGGTGAATGGGATGGGCTGGCTCCTGCGGGTGCGGTCACTGCTGCGGCAGTGGAGAAATACAGATAGGCTCCTGCGGGAGCAGACACTGCTGCGGCAGTGGGGAAATACAGAAAAGGCTCCTGCGGGAGCAGACACTGCTGCGGCAGTGGGAAATACAGAAAAGGCTCCTGCGGGAGCAGACACTGCTGCGGCAGTGGGGAAATACAGATAAAGGCTCCTGCGGGAGCAGACACTGCTGCGGCAGTGGGGAAATACAGATAAAGGCTCCTGCGGGAGCAGACACTGCTGCGGCAGTGGGGAAATACAGATAAGGCTCCTGCGGGAGCAGACACTGCTGCGGCAGTGGGGAAATACAGAAAAGGCTCCTGCGGGAGCAGACACTGCTGCGGCAGTGGGGAAATAGAGGTAAAGCTCCTGCGGGAGCAGGGTGCTGTTGGGATGGGTCATTATAGATGGATTGGGCGTTAAAGGGGGTGATTCTGAGGCGGGAGTGGTCGGAGGGATGGGTAGGGGCATGGCGGAAGGAAGAGCAGGCATGCGAGATGTAGGAAAGACAGCTGCCGGGACCGCTTGCGGAGGCGTGCTCACGCTTGGGGTGGCTCCGGGAGCGGAAGAAAGAGGGGGAAGAGAGGGGGAATGGTGGGCGTTAGGGAAAAACAGGTACAAGGCTCCTGCGGGAGCAGATACTGCTGCGGCAGTGGGGAAATACAGAGAAGGCTCCTGCGGGAGCAGACACTGCTGCGGCAGTGGGGAAATACAGAGTAGGCTCCTGCGGGAGCAGACACTGCTGCGGCAGTGGGAAAATACAGAGAAGGCTCCTGCGGGAGCAGACACTGCTGCGGCAGTGGGGAAATACAGATGCGGTTTGGTGGCATAGGTAGGGGCATGGCTGTGGGCAGACAGTAGGATGAGCGGGCATGGGGGATGGGGGTAGGGAAAGTAGCCACCAGAAACGCCTGCGGAGGCAAGCTCGCGCTTGGAACGGCTCAGGAGGCGAGATCAGAAGAAAGAGCAGGAAAGAGAGAGGGAATAACGGGCGCCAGAACCTGCGCCATTAGCGGAGGCGGCCTCACGCCTTGGTCGGCTCCGGGAGGGGGCAAAACATAGGGAAGAAGGGGGGGAATGGGGGCGCCGGAGCCTGCACCATTAGCAGAGGCGGCCTCACGCTTTGGTCGGTCCCGGGGGTGGGAAAAACATAGGAAAGGAGAGATGGAATGGTGGGCGTCGGAGCTTTTGTTGCTAGCTGAGGAAGCCTCGCGCTAGAGCTGGATGATGGGGCTGCAGGCCATGAGTAGGGTAGGGGAGGGGGTTGGGAGTGGGGTAAGGAAAGGGCTGTGAATGGGTCTGCACCACTAGCGGAGGCGTGCTCACGCTAGCATCTGCCACAGGAGCTGGAGGCCAATTTGCTTTGGCTGCCGTAGCTGTAGGCCATGGGAAGGGGGTGGGGTTGTGACATTCCGAAGATCCTGTGTAGCCTGCACTTCTAGCGGAGGTAGCATCACACTAGCTTCTGCTACAGGAGCTGGAGGCCACTGAAAGGAAAAAGAAAGGGGTTAGAAGTCACAGGACGGAAATACTGAGATGTGAGGGCCTGTGTTGCAAGCGGAAGCAGCTTTGCACTTGCTTTAGCTGTTATAGCTGTAGGCCACGGAAAAGTGGAAGGGTTAGTGACATTTAACGGGACAAGCTGAATGGCCTGGGTAGCCTGCAGAGTTGCAGACTTAGTTTGTGTTGCAGCCAATTTGTTGCTAGGTTCGGCAACTCCTCAAGCCTTGTCCACATTAAAACATTTCCGTTGAAAATGCATCTTTTCCTCTCGTTTGGGCCTTCCATCCACACTAAAAACAAGGAATCCAGGAAAACAGAGCTTTTAAAATGCTTTCCAGAGCGGATAAATTTGAAAATGCCGTTTTCACATTGTAGTATGGACTGAGGAAACGGAGGCTTTTGAAAACAAAGACGCATGTTTAGTCATGTGAGACATTGTACCAGTGCCGTCGGATTGGAAATGTCCAAGTATCATACCAGAAGCTCAATTATTGTATTTGGAAGAAAAGTATCGTACATGAGTCAAACGTACAGAATACAGCTATCTAAACCAACAACTTTTTGACACGACCTGCAAATTACCACAATAGATAACTAGGCATACAGTGTTTACATTGGACGTGAGCAGTGCGACAAAATACTATAGAAACCATTATAATCAATGATGCTGTCTACACTGGATGCGGCGCTACATTAAACTGATGCCTCCGTTCTATTTATGATGATCATTTATTATAAAAATTATTATTTATTTTTATAATTGAAAAAGTTTTTTTTTTTTTTAACCTCACTTGTCAATCCATATGCAAACCGACTTTGGCTTTAAAGCAGGGCACCCTCATGCATTCTTAACACACTCCGAGGTGTGGCGTTGAGCTCATTTAGAGGTGTCTGTAATGAGCCGATAGTGTATCATAGAGAAGCCTATGACTACCATCATTGAATTGGTAATGAATAATCGACATTATGGGATATCTAATTTTATTTTTTTTTTTTTTTATTAAATAAACGATTGCATGTGTAGTTTGGTGCATGTTCATTTTGTATTGATTCCTGGTTCAGACACTTTGACTGACCATTCTATGATAATCTTCGGTTATTTTGATCATAGATGCCTATGGCCTTGACTATTTTCATTTTTATTCGCGGACTCATTCACGTTGTGTACTACAAAAGACTGACATGAAGACTTATTTATATAGACTTCATATTTTATTTGCTTTATACAGGTTTTCATAGCACAAGCTAATTTATTATCTGAAAAGCCCAAAAATGGCTGGGTCGTCTCGGACGCAAAGGCAGCTTTTCCCACCTTTTGACCACAAGATGTCGTTAGTGTGCACCATCTTGAAAAGCTTAGAGTAATGCACCTTTTTAGATAAAGTTGAGGGGAAAGCCTCGGTGCTTCGCAAAGCTTAATTTTCCCATCACCAAGAATGATCGTACAAATACGACGATTAACGTACGTCTGGCAACACTGCATTTTTACCAATAGACATGTTTATACCGGTAAGGCTAATTTTGCAGTTATGTGCGATTCACTTGCACACTGTTGCTAAAGATAATTACTTTGCATGCTCTTCATATTACAGACCTAAAAAGACTACAGGAAATTTACTCACTTGATTGCTGTCCTGCGGCAAAACACGAGGGCAGTTGCGTTTTAGATCAAATCTGAGTGAGCGCGCCGTGGGCGTGTCAGTAAATGATGAATATTTCCGTAAATGAATTGATCCTGCCAGCAGAATTGCGTAGAATGTATTATGTCTGTTCAGTCTGTATCATCTCAGTAAGGTTTTATACATGCACAGTAAGGCGAATGTAACGCTTTCAGACATTTCAGTGTGGATGATAAACTTGGGAAAAAAAACGTTTGCTTCGTGGTTTCAAAATGGCACCAAAATCCGTTTATGTCATAACGTCATTTAACAAATTTTAGCCGAGGAAACCTGCCTTTAGCGACTTCACCTGAAAATTAATTAATTTGCAACACGGTCTGCGCCGTTCGTGGAGGAAGCCTTGAGCTAGCGTCTGCTGGGAGAGCTGGAGGCCCGGCTGCGTATGGCCGGAAGAGCCGCGGTGAAAGGCTGATCCGCAGCGGGAAGCGAGTGTGAGATCTGGGGCGCGGCCCAGGCTCGTTGAAGGCCTGCTGCCGCTACGGCCCAGCGCTTAGAGGAGAGCCGGGTCTTGTGCGGGACGATGGTAGTGTCGAGCGAGGCGAGCTCGGGGATTTGCACGGTCTATTGGCCAGAGCGTGTGGCTTGACGAGAAGAGCAGCGGCCGTAATGACGCCGGGTGCCCGGCGGCCGTGTCTGGCGGAGAAGGAGTGATCATGGGGCCGGCTAATTGCGGCGGAGGATCTGAAAAATCCCCAGTATTGGTCTTTTCGTTGGATGGGAAATTGGGTCTGTGGTAAAAGCAAAAGGAGCGAACCGAATGCTGAAAGTCGAGAGATAACGAAGGTAGGGCGTACTTGGTTATTTATGGGAGTTTTCTCTTGCGCTGATTGGATAAATGGTGTAATCACTAATGATGAACTGGCCGTGTTAATTATCCGTGCGTGCTCCTCCCGAAATTTGTTTGTAAACATCACTTATATTCATTAAAGTAACCAAACAGCAGCAAATCTGGGTCCTTAAAACATTTAGTTACATTTATTAAGAGCTATGAGTTCAGACTGCTACGGACTGTCAGGACAGCTGAAAGGATAATTGGTGTGCACTTGCCCAACCTTCAGGACTTGTACAACTCCAGAGTAAAGAAACAAGCAGGTAACAAGTGTGTTGGAGCATTGCTGGAACTAAACTCTGCAGGACTGTGGCCCTCCTGCAACTGAGTTCGGCACCCTTGCCACACAATAGACGATATTTTGAAAAATGTTTCAGCTGTTTTAGTTCATATTATGAAAGCCAATGATCACTTTGAATGAACAGTTTGAAATTTAAGTATAAACAAATTGAAAGTGTATCCACTCTCCAACCTGTGGAGCATCATAAGGGGACATGGTGATGGAAAAAACATGAGATTGGAGGAACAATTAGACTTAAATGCTTTTGTGTTCGCTTGCAAAAGTCTACCCCATCTACCCTCTCACCCCAGCCACAACCTGTTTGCACTTCTCCCCTCAGGCAGACGTTACAGATCTCTGTGCACTAGAACATCTAGGCATAAAAACAGCTGCTAACACAGAAATACCACCTGTCTTCTGTAATTCAATTCGTAATAACTCATTTTTGCATTTTTCTCTCAAGTATTATGTAAATACATATACACATTTGTATACTATACAGCGATATATAGGCTACACAGTAAATAATGCACAAATCAGAACATAAATCTTCTGTTCCAGATGTAGCCTATACCCAGAGGCGGACAGTAACTAAATACATTTACTTGAGTATTGTACTTAAGTACACTTTTTGAGTATCTGTACTTTACTTGAGTATTATTTTTTTTCTGGAAACTTATTACTTTATCTTCACTACATTTGAAAGTCAAATATTGTACTTTTCACTCCACTAGATTTCTATCAAGATCCTCAAAGTAGAAAGTAGTTAGAAGCTTTGAAAGTCAGTGGGTGATTTTTTTCTTCTCTAAAATGTGACTTTTTTTTTTCAGACAGTTTATCAGTAATCACACTTGGGGCTTCATGAAGTGATTTCACAGCATTTTTTGAACACTGACCAATTCCAAATGTGATATTTATTTACAACAATTCAATAATAAAAAGTTAATATTGTGGTTTATATTAGACACAATATTGTCTGATTTTGCTAAATTGTGTAAGTGAAAATATTACCTATAAAGCCACAGAAGAACTGTTGTGCGTCTCCTAATAAAACACAATAGCTGTTGGACTTCAAGCAACACTGCACAGACCGTTCTGTGTGTGACAACAAAGTACAGCGAGAGCGATTAGACAGCATTTAAAATGTTTGTTTTGATGTCAAATAGGTCTTGCTGTTTTGCTTTTTTTGTTAAAGCAGTGTTTCTGTTGTAAAATTATACAGATACAGTTGTTTTGCTGGGTTTTAAAGCAGGTTAGATTTTTTTTCTTCCTTATCACTCTGTTTTTACAGGATTTCACTGTCCACTCTGTTCAAATGTGGATGAATGGCTACACATAGATGTGATCACTACCATCCTGCTTTTGTGGGGGTGGGTAGGGGTGTTAAATAATTTTGTTTTGTTTTTTCCCCATAGGTTTCTAACATTCTAAAAGCTCTTTATTCCAAATATACTACAAGCTAGTCAGTGTATTCAGTAGGTGTAATTTATTGTAAGTTGTTTCAGAAGTATTGCAAGTATTACGTATAATAATAAAACAGTGCATTGACATAAATAAGGAAATTTACATTTGGTACTTAAAGTACTTTTAAAAGCAAGTACTTCTGTACTTTTACTTAAGTACAAATCTGTCTTTACAACTTTCACTTGTAATAGAGTAATATTTGACCAGCGGTATCTGTACTTTCACTCAAGTAATGGAGTTGAGTACTTTGTCCGCCTCTGCCTATCAGAATCAGAATCAGAATCAGAAAGAGCTTTATTGCCAAGTATGTTTGCACATACAAGGAATTAGTCATAGTGTCACAAGCTTCCAGTACACAGAGAAAACAACAACACACAGATAATAAAAATGAGATGTGAATAAAATACACATACATAAATATAAACCACAAAAAAAAGAATAAATTGTATGTACAGGTGTGCTATAGATGGAATAGGAATAGAATAAAATAAAATAAGTTGTAGGGATGTACTAGGGTTTAGGGTGATAAATAAGTATACCACATTAGTATTACTATTATTTGTTTTTGTTTTCTTATTCTTATTTATTTAAATGTTATTTATGTTCTTAATGTCATATATGTATGCATGTTTGTACCAAGAGCTCCTGTGTTTGCACACACTTGGCGAATAAAGCTCATTCTGATTCTGATTCTGGCGACGTCGCGGAAAAGGTGCTCTCAAAACTGATGTAGCCCCGCCTCTACAAGTGACGTACGTGGTAATTCCCCCGCTGATTGGTTAAGGCCACTTTCAGTTGCGTCTGTGAACCGCCCAACAGCACCGTTTGGTCGCGCAGTGAGCGCGAGGGCAGCGCATCTCCGGGACTCGTTTTTTTACTCAGCACTGATTACTTCATTTAAGCGTTTTATTTCTACATGTCATATAATAGCTGTTTGTTTCAATATTTAATTGTATCCAGTTTTAGTTTTTGGAGGTCTGTTACTTTAATACCTAACGTAAACTTCACGAGAGAAGACAGTCTCGTAAAACTCTTTTGTTATTATGTTTCGATTGATACGGTGTGCTGATGAAAAGATGCGACGCGGATACATATCGTAGTTGTGAATTTAGCAGTTTTCTTATCCTCCGGAAGTGGCGGTCAGTCTGGTGTACCACTAGTAACTTCTCTTTAAAAGGTAAGTTAAAAACGTCCTCGATTATGCGTAACTGTTGTAGATATCGGTGTCATTTTTTTCTTCTTCTTATGTTTTTCACAGTTTTATTAGCCCGGCATGCCGTGCAATCCGGAAACATGTCAATGCATGATTGCAAGTAACACCGTTACTGCAAGTCGAGACAAAAAAAGCGCTATAATTTCTTATGCGTTTAGGAAACTATTTGATCCCGGGCGTAGATGACAGGAATTCATGTAGTTATAACAGCTACAAATATGTAGTTATAACAAATTTGATTAGATAAAAGTCTTCCAATTGTGTTTTAGTTGCGTAATGGTTGCATAGGCTGTGTATTGTGGGAGTTGGCTGTCATTTATAAACAAGATTCTTGCCAATATATTAAAGTATTGCTTAAATGCAGATTTTGTAGGCCTGTCAAAGTTATTCTGTCATTTAAATTTTAGATCTAGTGCGCAAGTGTCATGTATCAGAGTCTTTCAGAGTCCATATCTTCAGATGCAACTAGCTCATTAAAGTTGTAGTAGGAAATTTGGTGCTTGCATTTCAACATGTATTAAATGACAAGCACTCTGATGTACAGCTGATAAGCTTGTCTTATTGCCTCAGAAAAATGGCATGTTACTTATAAGTGAAGATGATGGGAGGTGATGATGATGGTTTGATTATACAAATGAATGTGAAAGTATGTGTTTGAGAGGTCTGAGTGTGTGGACTACTGGGTGTTTGATTCTGAACAGCATCTGAATGTGACAAGAAGCATTGTATCCATTAGAAATACACTCTTTTGTCATTTCCCTGTCACCATGGTAACAGATTGTGAAATGTGTTTGTCTATGTATGTACTAGTCCCAACCAGAACTGTGTGCCAGTGAAGTATTTTTTTATGCATGCTACCACATGATTTAAAGAGACAGTGAGCTGCCTCAGTGGCCAATTTGTGATTTTTTTTCACAGCAAGATAAATTGGGGGTGGACTGACTTTTATCTCCCTTCACAGCCATTGAGAGTAGAAGCTACGAGGGGAATTCTCTCTCTTTCGCTCTCCCTCGATCTTTATCTATCACTGTCTATAAACAGTACCCCAAGAAGCACAGATTAAATATATTGCAGTTTGGTAAACAGAACACAACAACTGCACGAGACAGAGGATTTCTAAAACTATTATTTCACACTGTATCCCACTGTGAAATTCAATGCATAATGAAATCCCAATATTTTATTAGTGTAAACGACACAAATGAATCATTGTGATAGTGTTAGTAAATTTCTTCAGCTTGTGTCCGTGTTTTGAAACATGATTGGATAAAACAGGGTGCCAAATTGCCCTGTGCTTAGCTTGAATTCCAGTTGAATTTTGCAGAGATGTGTGAAAAGGCTTGTTTCTGACAGCCTGGACTGAAAATGGATCTCACAGGCTGCAAATGTCTTCAATAACATCTCAAATTATGAATGACGGGAGTTAACATTGCCTTATAATCAGTGCCACCATATCATGAGAAATAAAGCTTTAACCTAGTGTGCAACCTAATGTTAATTATTACAATTGTATTTTTAAAGTTTAGATGTTTTACATCGGCTGATCAGCATCACATAGTGCATAGGTGCATATCGAGAAACAAAAATAATAAATTAAAAAAAAAAAAAATTCAGACATAGCCTTAAGTTCAACAATATGGAAATAAATCAAACAATATATTGCCACTTTTTGTGATATATCTTTACGCATCTACCTGAATAATGTCTTAAATTACTTATCTAAGGACTTTGATGCATTTGCGTTTAATTGTTATTTAAATCTGTTTGTAACATTGTTATAATGCTAATGTAAATCAGCTAATTAGATTTTTGATTTTTACATAATTTTAGCCCATAACTGTGGGCTAAACAGCCCAATTTTTATACTTTATTTATACTTAAAATATTATTTATCCACATATCTTTGGTGATTCAGAGTAGGCTAATCTAAATGCATGAAAAATATGTTTAAAACATATTTCCTTCATCCATCTCATGCATCCTTTTTATGGTGCATTTGGCCAGTTTATTGTACAGGTGTATGGACATTACTGCAAGCCCCTGTCCCTTTTCATGAAATATGGTAATAATTCAAAATAAATAAAGATTACATTTATAAAAAAATCCCTCAGAGGACCTCAGATGATGCCAACCCTGAAACAACATACAGAACTACCAGATTTTGCTATAAGTTTGCATCATATAATAATTGCTGTTAATAGTGTTCATCGTCTGTTTGATTACGTCTTTAATTGATTTTTCCGTACATTTCTGCCATATGTACATAAACTGACAGTCACCACTACTACTAAATATTGTAGAAACTTAATTTTCTGTAAAGTTGCTTTGCGACGATTTGTATAGTAAAAAGCGCTATATAAATAAACTTGAATTGAATTGAATTAAATACATTTTAGATTTAGGCGGTCTGCTCATATAGCTGCAAATTTCAGAGTTCTGCCTCAGTTGCAAGGGGATGAGTCCACTGCCCTTTCTCATAAAAATAACCTAAAGGGAAGTTCCATATCATACATTCTGACTTCTATTTCTGTGCTAGGTATGTCCCAGTCTGGACAAACCTAAAGGATGCATTAGAGGCTGTAATTTCCTTTTCCATCAATATTGGATTATGGTGCCATTATGGTGCACTTTTCATTTCTTCAACTCTTTGTGCACTTTCTACAGCTTCTCTGCTTCCCACTGTGCAGTCCAGCTCTCAGGGTAGTGGCTGTGAGTGTGAAAAACACTGCTAGATATACCATATATAACTTTAAGCTAAACTCTGGAAACATGACTGGGCCAAGAGTTCTATGAGGACAACCACATAAATGTTTATTGGCTTTTTGGTATCATCTATCACCTATTGCGACTGCAGCTGTGCAGGTAATCTTGCTCTGTATGGGGCTGCACATAGCTGTGTCCTTTAACAAAAAAACAGAAACCTTTATTTTCCCACCAGGACAACAGCCTGAGCTCAGGACCGCTTTACGAAACCACACATGCTGTTGCCATAGTCACAGTGTGAGGTGAAATAAGCTGAGTTTGATATGAGACATCAGGAGGCTGGTAGTGGTTTGATTCTGCGATTCTTTCATTCTTTACTTATGGGAACTTCTCCGATCTCAGCTGAGTATAGGAAATGTGTTGTGGATGGAGTGTGAGTTTGTACAGGGCTTTGAGAGCAGATGCTGTGGTTGCTCAAGCGCAGTGGCAGGTGTTGCCTCTGTCTGCCTTCCTCATCCATTAAAGATGTGATTTCTAAACCTAAACAGGTAGGTTTAGGTTACAGCTGGAAAGACACCATTCTGTCTCAGACTTGTCTGGTTTTCGCTATATTCATATGTTGCTTATTTAAAGCAATTTGTGTTTGCATGCTGCATTCACCACAGTTGAGGCAAAATCTGATATCTTTAACACTGTTTAAGCCTTGACTTAATGACACATTGTCTCATCATTTCAGTTCAGACAGTCTGCGTTGTAGACAGCCGATGTCAATTGCTCAGCTCAACTTTCCTTTGGTGTCATTTAATTGTTGTCTTTGTGTTGTATAAAGAGGGCAATTTCCACAATGAAATCTTCTTCCTTTACAAAAAACACAGAAAAATTGCATTTAAATATTTATTTTATTTATTCATGATGTTTCTACAAGTCAAACCTCTTGCCAGAATTTCATCTTTTAGCAATGAAATTTTATTTCTTTTTTTCTCAAACATTTTCCCCCGGTTTCACAAACAAGGCTTAAGCCTAACCCCAGACTAAAATGTAAGTCTGAGCTGTTTCAACTGAAAGAAACTTGCACTAATTGATCTTGAAATATGTCAGTGCCCTTGTTTTGTCTCAATATGATGTTCTCTAATGATGCGATGGCACTGCAGACGGCAGCCTCATTGTTTGGCTCTCCAGTGTTTATACTGTTTTTGTTCGTTTTTCCTGTTTTTTGTTTCTCAAACACGATCAGTTTTACCAACATTCGGCAGAACACAGCACACAGTCTTCTACCGGATTTCGTTTATTCGGATGTTTTGCTGAACGTTGTAGTCGGCGGAGCTGCTACGCTGATCAAAGAGCTTCAGAGCGCAGACGGGGGGGAAAGGAGCCCGTTGGGAAATAGTGAAGCTCAGGATAGAAGCGCGGAATTCAGAACGCCATTGAGCGGGAAGGCCGGAAGCAGCCATATGGCGAAATCTGACGCTATCTACCCAACAAAATGGACACGACTTTATTATAGAATTCACCGGCACAATAAGGATTTTTCACACTCTGCTGCTACTTGGGGTTTCACGGAAACTGGCTGAATGATGCTAGTCGGAAGCGCCGGGGTTGAGGTCCCGGGGCTTTCGCGGTTCGGAGCAGATCGCGATGCAGATCAAAACGGGCGGAAGAACGCGCGACGATCGGCAGGCAGGATCATGTTTTTTACAGATCAAGAAAAGGTCGGGTGAACAGATGTTACAGGCAGTTAAAGAGAAATGTAGAAACTCGGGTTGCCGATCTAGACAAAAGCATTATGCAATTAAAGCATTGCTAGCAGCAGTTATATTCGTTTCAGACCACTCGTTCATTCTCGTGAGTCTTTTTATTCCTCCGCAAGCGCACGTGAGCTCCGTTTTACAGAAACTCGCAGATCTGATCACAGAGACAGAAAAACGCCCGGACTCTGTTTTAATCATTCTCAGGACTTTAATAAAGCAAATCTTCCCGTTGAAACTGCCAAAATACAGACAAGCATATTACATGTCACACCAAGAACATTTTGAGAGGTTATGGTGATTGGAGTATCTGAAGGATTTTACTGGACCCTTGCTGGATCCTCTTCAGTTTTGCCTACAGAGCAAACAGGTCTGTTGATGATGCAGTCAATATGGGACTGCACTTTATCCTGCAACATCTGGACAAAACAGGGCCTTATGTGAGGATCCTGTTTGTGGACTTTAGCTCCGCATTCAACACCATCATCCCAACATTCCTCCAGACCAAACTAACCCAGCACTCTGTTCCTAGCTCTATCAATGGATCACCAGCTTTCTGACAAATAGGCAACAGCTAGTGAGAATTGGTAAACTCACATCCAACAACCGCACCACCAGCACTAGCACCCCTCAGGGTTGCGTCCTCTCCCCACTGCTCTTCTCCCTATACACCAACGACTGCACCTCTAAAGACCCCTCTGTCAAGTTCCCGAAGTTTGCAGGTAGACAGTCATCGTCAGATGATCAGCGGGAGTGGGCTTAAGAAAACCAGCCAATCCCGGACATTTTGGAGCAATTAAGAAATCACGGCCGGAGCGATTTGTAGGTCCAAAAGAGACATGTCGGGGGAAAGAGGACGTTGGAGTCACCCTAAATTTATAATAGTTGCTAATTCAAGTATCTTTTTAAACCGGTGAGCATATCGAACATATTATGCTGCCTCATTCAAGTGTGACAAAGAAGCCTTATCCGAGGCACAAAAGAAAGCATTGACTGGTGTTGTGGGGAAGTAAAACGTGTATGTTCTCTTTGTTGAGACAACAGGTTTAGAAATGTGAAATGTACAACCCAAGGGAGGTTTAGCTTTAGAATTTTAATTTAGCATGTTTAGCTTAGTTAACGGCAGGCTACCCTGCTGCCGTACAAGGAAGCAGCTTAATTACTGGCTTTCACAGAGCGGGAGAAGCGTCTCAACTAACCGATGTGAATGCGTCTCGACGATTGTCCCGTGTTGAGTCTTTACGCGAATGTGAACACAACCATGGACACTCTCGTTACTACACTGACAAAAAACAAATTGCTTACATCCAGAGATGTTATAACAGCGTATACGGCAACACAAGAGTGGGACAAATATATAACTTGCCCTAAACAATATTTTCTCTGTCTATGAAAACTATTTTATAAAACCTGGCAAAATATATTTTCTTGTTGAAGAAAGTCAATTAATTAAAATTCTATTTTTGATCCAAACAAAAAAATACAGATTTAATCAAAACAAAAATCATTAAGAAATGAATGTTTATAGTTTTCATTAGACATAGTAAATAAAGATTTAGACAAGTATTTATCTTTCATAGGCTCAAGTTAAAAAATATAGATGTGAATCATTACCCTAAATCTTTTTATTTGGATGAATGAAAATTTTTAGTGTACACGTGTAAGTGCAAGTAAATCTATATCAGTTGTTTATTCCAATTTTTCGAAACTAGAAAAAAATTAGAAGAAACCACAAGCAAACAGAAGGAAAAGACATCAATGCATATTTCTGTTTTATTTTAATTCAATTCCAAATGTTAATTTAAAACCCACAAAACAAAAAACATGATTATTTTTTTTTATCTGAAAAAAACATTCCCAAAAATGAAAAAACAGTTTAACAAACTAACATAAAACAGTTTATCTCAGAATCACAACAAACGGCATCAAAACTATATGATTTTATTCCACTCTAGAGTTCACAATATTGGCAAGTACTGAATTTTAGGTGCTAACTCACCTTTTCCGAGGTTGAGCATTACCTGCTGAATAAAATATAAAGTGCTTTTCATACACTTAGTCCAGGTGCAGAGCATAAATCAGTCTGAAAAAATGGACATAGAAGGCCTGAGATCGGTCGGTTCATCCATTACAAAGTTTTCTTCCAAGATGATTCCCACTCTAGATGGGTTAGATGTGGACTTGCTTGATCAATGCTGAGGATTCTTACTGGAGTCTTGTCAGCTGCATCCTAACAGAGGAAGAAACAGATCGATAAAGACATCAAGTCAGTTAGATAATGCTGTTGTCAAATACTGAAGATCATATGCTGCGTTCACACCATGTTCTACCTAGAGCTGTTCATGTCCTTGGACCGGGAACTGTGTGTTTCTATGGCAACACTATCGATGCCTAAATTAATCTGCAGCAGTCAGGTACAGTGGTCATGTGGTACAAATAGAAGCTCTCAGAAAATTCCCAGATTACAGATGGTAATTATAAATTCTACAAGGACATGAATCCTTTTTCCAAGTTGGAATCTTGTAATTATGGCAAATACAACATGGGATGAATGCACGTCTAAACTCAAAAAAATGCTGGGTTAAATATAACCCAGCGCTAACATCCCAACCGCTGGGTCAAAACAACCCAATAGCTGGGTTTGTCCCTTTTTAACCCAGCGCTTTTTTAGAGTGCTTCTGGTTTACTGTAAAAAGAGCTGGTCTTTGAAATACCATCTGGGTGATGTCAGGTTTGTCTTGACAACTTTTCTGTGAAGAGCAAACATTAAAGTTACAGTCTTTATAAGGGCATCTGACTTAAGGGTTTACATTTAATTGTGCAGTGTGCCAGTCAATAAAGTGATCCTCCTCAGAACAGGTCTCAGTTAACCCACATGACATACAGCTGATCTGGAGTTTTGCTGTGAGATGGCATAAACATTTTAGTGCATAAAGTAATTTAAATGTATGTACATGCCTGATGTGAACAACGACATTGTTTCGTTCTTGTATAACTTCCATGTTTGAACATAGAGACAGGGTTTCACAGACAGGGCTTAGCTTAAGCCAGGACTAGGCCTTAGTTAAATTAAGACATTTAAGCAGCTTTTACAAAAATGCCTTAGAAGAAAAATTACAGGTGTGCATCTTGAGACACGACAATGGCACTGACATATTTATTATCAGTTAAGACAGCTGACAGCATTAGTGGAGATGGCCTGTGAACCGGGGGGGTAAGGCGCTGATATAAGTTAGCTGTGACTCTTCTTTTCACAGAATAAGGGCCCATACTTACACTTCCAAGCAACTTCATTATCTTCCTTCCAAAAAAAGAAAGAAAAATAAAAGAGTCATGTAAGAGGGCTCATAGAAAAGGGAACCTAGATAGACACAGATAAGTTATTAATCTGCTTTTGTGTAGGTTTAGTAAGACTGGTACATTAGAGAGCAAGCGCCAATCCGATGGATATTCATATCGAAGAGGTATCGGAACTAAAGGGCCGAAGTGCCATTTATGATCGGATCGGGTGGATAACGAGACGACAGAAGAAAAGCGACTAGATGAGCGAAGCCGGAGCCGCGGGGATACTAATGATAAATTGATGAAGCGACGTCCGGCTAACGGTTGTGGCGCTCTATGGATGTGCGCTCTGCTCAGTCGCTCTAACCGCCCAAGAAAGCGCTCCGTTAATATTCCGCTCACTCTCACCGTGAACCAATTCCCGCTCAGATACCGCTCCGACATAAAATTTCTCTAGTAGGCCTAACTGTTTACTGTTTGTAACGAAATTCTTAGATTATTGTCTAAAATTAAGCATGCTGATAAATAACAATTATCACGTTTCAGAGCGAAATTCTTACATTCTTCTTAATTGTATTAATTGTAATGTATTAATTAAAATGTATAAAATATATGAATCTAACCTTAGCAAACCTACCTAAAATGCAAAAACTGAAAAAGTGTATTTGATTTTCGTTAACTTTATTTCCGTGAAAATAGCTGCAGTTGTTGTGCAATAGAACATTCAAAACAGGCTCATTAAAACACAAACGCACACACACACACACACGAGATGAAATGTGTGTAGATCTTTACAAAATACACCTGGATTATAAAGCCTGTGAAAAGCACACGCAAGATAAAATGCACTTAAAGAATGCTTGGTTTATGGACTGACGTCAATGAAAGAAACACACTTAGTGTCAAGTTAAAATAGACGATAACTGTGGGGAACTGTGGTCTATTAAAACATCTCTTGATGTTTATTGGATTTTAGAATTTACTTTAAGAAACCTTAGCTTGGACAATGTGTCAGGATTCAGCATTCGGTGTGCCCGAAAACACTCGCTCAGCGCTGGAAGAAGCACTGGGGATGCTGGAGATTTTGCGGGAGGGATCCAGCACTGGTTTTCCAAAATCCAAGTGGTGTAGGCTAATATCTTCTGTACTCTGTAGTTCTGTATTTAGGCCTATATACAGCTGTGTGTTAGCTTAGGTCTACAGTTTAACTGAGATGATTTAATAACTACGGAGCTCCGAATATAATTCGAATTAACATTTCGTTTCTACGACGTCAGCAGGTTTTATTCTTTTTCAAATTAATTTATTATTATTTATTAATATTAAGTAATAATGATTTTAATAATTACGAAATATAATAATTTGTTCCACGATTTAGGCCTACTAAAACTAGGGAACGAATGAATTAACGAATGAATGAATTCGTGGCAGCTAAGCCTAAACAAGAGAACAAACACTCAATTCATGGCCATAATGTAGTCCTAGCATAAAAGAGAACTAGCCTATTCTAAATTCGTTGGCAGTGCTTGTCTGCATGTCATGATCGGGGCTCCGTACAACGGAATATAACCTTAGCCTACCTGTTTATTAATTTATTATGTATGTAACTAGCTCACCTTTTGCTTCCAATAGTAATCTTTACTAACTGCTCCCCAGCACTCCCTCTCAGTTTCTTCTCCCTGCTCATTCTTTACTTAGATTTTTTACTTTACATTTATGTATAAGGCTTGCAACTTCGTTGAAAAAATATCTGAACTCTGCTCTACTATTCTCGATCTCTACATATTCTCGATCTCGAACAAGCAAATCACCTAACGGGATTCTGGGTTGAGCGAGCGGCACTGAGCGGTTTGAGCGAGCGGAGCGAATCTTCAGAAAGGCGCTCTGCGCTCTAAAGGAAATATTACCACTCCGCTCACGCTCCGCTCCGCTCACATGCTCTGGCAGAGAGGGCCGATCCAAATCCGATACATTTTTTTTTTTGATTGTGTGAATTATTCTGTTACTTCTGAAGCCATAGGATAGCTTAATGTGAGCTACATATGAATATTTAAGTCCTTACATTAAAGTTCATACAAACTCTTTTCTCTGCCTTTAAACACTGGTCGCGTTCGGTTACAGCAGTCAGTCTCCAAGATCATTCTGTGTTCCCATTATAATTGATTTGTAAATACATGTCTATGATATAGCAAAAAGAACTTTATCTTCTTGCCGGAGTTTAATTTTGTTTTGTTACTTGCTACCGGGTGTATGTGAGAACAAAACACGGGCGTAGAAAAGACTAAATAGTTTTTAACGTGCACAGTAACAGTGAAATTTAAAACTGTTAAAAGAAAGGCTTAATAACTGCTGCACAGATATAATACACTACGCATCAAAATCCTCTCCCCTTTGTGCTTTGAAGTTTTTTTGAAACACGTAGAGCTTACATGTGCGCACATTGTAAGGCTTCGTGACTCATAGACTCGTCAAACCTTACATTGCGAGTAATCACTCGCATATATTGCGACTAAATATTCATCTGAGCGGACTAAATGATGTTAAGATTAGCCACGGGCTAATAAATTCTCAGATTTACTCGACAGATGTGATGAGTTGGAGGCTTGATATTGATTAGCACAGATTATATTTCAATCACAGTCACGAACCACTCTGGACTGAGCGGCTTCAGAGTTTCACCTCCGTCACGCGATCTGATATTTTGTCAGTTCAATTTTGAATGGGATGCGCAGCGCACCTGTGTTTGGTATTTGGCACGGAATCGCCGAGAGTCGCTTTCTCTCAAACGCGCAAAGAGCGAGAGCTAGCGAGAGTCTTACATAACATGCAGAACTGATGCACTACATGTAAACGATATTCTTTGTTGTATTCTTCTGTAAA
The DNA here is from genome assembly GCA_018155175.1 of Sinocyclocheilus anophthalmus. NCBI lineage: Eukaryota > Metazoa > Chordata > Actinopteri > Cypriniformes > Cyprinidae > Sinocyclocheilus > Sinocyclocheilus anophthalmus. Next base: position 613,639 of record JADLZN010011417.1, read on the forward strand.
AAGAAAGTTCCTTTGGAATTCTTCAGCTTTTTAAGAACTGCCGGGTTTTCCTGTTAGTGGGCGGAACTAATGCGCAAACGTCAATCTCATTGGCTGGTGCTCACCTAATATCGTCCCTGATTTGATTTCAGAGAATCCGTTCGAGCAAACGCACACAACCTGATATAATATTCATGAATCCAGTAGCTCATTAATCCTTAGAGTGTTTTGGGGAAATTATGATTGTTATGTATAGTAAGAGAATTTCCGTAGTATAAATAATAATAATATCTTATCAGTATTGTTCGTTTTTTTTTACAGGAACACTGAATTACCAAAAAAAGCACCAGCACCAGTCCACGGTTAAGTTTTAATTCTAATTACTGAACTTCTATTATTAAATAATACTTGATAATCATATTATAATGCTTGACTGACTGATATTAAGAGTGTACTTCAGATATTTAAAAAGCTGTACCATTTTACAAACATATACAGTGGGGAAAAAAAGTATTTAGTCAGCCACCAATTGTGCAAGTTCTCCCACTTAAAAAGATGAGAGAGGCCTGTAATTTTCATCATAGGTATACATCAACTATGAGAGACAAAATGAGAAAAAAATATCCAGAAAATCACATTGTAGGATTTTTAAAGAATGTATTGCAAATTATGGTGGAAAAATAAGTATTTGGTCAATAACAAAAATTCATCTCAATACTTTGTTATATACCCGTTGTTGGCAATGACAGAGGTCAAACGTTTTCTGGAAGTCTTCACAAGGTTTTCACACACTGTTGCTGGTATTTTGACAGACCCATCCTCCAGAGCAGTCTCCTCTAGAGCCGAGAGTTATGTTTTGGGGGGCGTGTCGACTGGGCAACTGGAAGTTTCAGCTCCCTCCACAGATTTTCTATAGGATTTAGGTCTGGAGACTGGCTAGGCCACTCAAGGACCTTGAAATGCTTCTTACGAAGCCACTCCTCGTTGCCCGGGCGGTGTGTTTGGGATCATTGTCAGGCTGAAAGACCCAGCCACGTTTCATCTTCAATGACCTTGCTGATGGAAGGAGGTTTTCACTCAAAATCTCACGATACATGGCCCCATTAATTATTTCGTTTACACGGATCAGTCGTACTGGTCCCTTTGCAGAAAAACAGCCCCAAAGCATGATGTTTCCACCCCCATGCTTCACAGTAGGTATGGTGTTTTGGAAGCAACTCAGCATTCTTTCTCCTCCAAAAACAACAAGTTGAGTTTTTACCAAAAAGTCATATTTTGGTTTCATCTGACCATATGACATTCTACCAATCCTCTTCTGGATCATCCAAATGCTCTCTAGCAAATTCAGACGGGCCTGGACATGTACTGGATTAAGCAGGTGGACACGTCTGGCACTGCAGGATTTGGGTCCCTGGCGGCGCAGTGTGTTACTGATGGTAGCCTTGGTTACTTTGGTCCCAGCTCTCTGCAGGTCAATCACTAGGTCCCCCCGTGTGGTTCTGATATTTTTGCTCACAGTTCTTGTGATCAATTTTGACCCCACGGGGTGAGATCTTACATGGAGCCCCAGATCGAGGGAGATTAACAGTGGTCTTGTATGTCTTCCATTTTCTAAAAATTGCTCCCACAGTTGATTTCTTCAAACCAAGCTGCTAACCTATTGCAGATTCAATCTTCCCAGCCAGGTGCAGGTCTACAATTTTGTTTCTGGTGTCCTTTGACAGCTCTTTGGTCTTGGCCATGGTGGAGTTTGGAGTGTGACTGTTTGAGGTTGTGGACAGGTGTCTTTTATACTGATAACGAGTTCAAACAGATGCCAGTAATACAGGTAACCAGTGGAGGACAGAGGAGTCTCTTAAAGAAGAAGTTACAGGTATGTGAGAGCCAGAAATATTGCTTGTTTGTAGATGACCAAATACTTATTTTACAGAGGAATTTACCAAATAATTCTTTAAAAATCCTACAATGTGATTTTCTGGATTTTGTTTTCTCATTTTGTCTCTCATGGTTGAGGTATACCTATGATGAAAATTACAGGCCTCTCTCATCTTTTTAAGTGGGAGAACTTGCACAATTGGTGGCTGACTAAATACTTTTTTGCCCCACTGTATGTTGATTATCAGTTCCTCACACAGAGATATATAAATTCTACATTTATTTAAATGAGGGGAAAAAAACTTAACTGGTATCGGATCGGTATCTGTATCGGCCAATACCGAACCCTAGGTGTCGGAATCGGTATCGGAGGCGAAAAAGGCGGATCGGAGCATCCCTACTGATAATTAATTTAAACTTACTCTTTCAAACAACAGTTTTCGCCGATCACAGTCTCTCGAGGAAAAGAAAGAGCGAAAAAAGGTAAATGGCGGAAAATAACGTCCATACAGCTAACTTATCTAAAACAAAGTTTCCACCTTCTCATCCACAGCTCCTTGAATTCACACACAATCACGGTGACAAAATGGTGTTGTTAACTGACTCGCAGCACCAGTGGGAGGAGGCATGGTCATGATATAAACTTAATAATATCAGTTAATCTAACCTTTATATTTTACATTCGTCAAAACAAATATGTCTTAGTTGAGCTCTTAATGAAAAATATTTATCAATGTTTTGAACTAAAAAAATATTACTTGAAAAATAAAACAAATAATGGTAAATTTAATTGAAAGACAAATTATTAATTGGATGAAGTACTGCTTGAAAATCTTTTTTCAGTGTACAAAGATGTGTTGGATTTGTATTATTAGAGCTTTCCGACTTGAGTTCATGTGCATTTTCTCAGTCAGGAAATTATTTTTCACGTGCAGTGCCAGTGATGATGCTTCTTACATCCGTTTCGGAGAACCAGAGGACAAATATTTCAATCGATCGCTCAGGCATTGCACCCGAAATCTGCGTTCGGATTCGGTTCTAGTACATACCGGTTACATAGGTACCGGTGCCATATTGGTACTGTGTTTCGGTACCCAACCCTAGTTTTAAAGCAATAGATTATTTAAAAAATTTTAATCCAACCAAATTGCATTTAAACTTGTATTATTGTTACAAGTTCAGTTTTATTTTGATTTAATTTACATTTTGGAGAAAAAAATTTTGTCCTGTTGTTGCTCAAATGATATCAAGTCAAGCAAAAAAAAGGCACATTGTTTGTATTGAAATGTATGAAAAACAAATAGAAAAATTTTGCTACAGCAAGGTTTTATGCTGTGCTTTTAATAAAATAATGTTCTGTTTCATCAGTCTTTTGAGGCAGTTGTCTACTGTATCGATTTTAATATCACTACTGAAGTACATGACCTTCATATTGTATTGAAGCCAAAATGCTGGTATCGATCTAACCTCTAACATGCAGTGATTATTCAGAGATTTTGTCTTAAAAATAGTTTGAGTATAAGTATAAAGTCAAGGTTGTGCAGTCTGCTGTTGCCATTGTATTTCTGCAAGGCAGTAGTTTTATTGGGTCAGGCCCTCGGTCTCAGAGCTGACACAAGAAAGTCTTCTGTGTGAGCAGAATTTTCCTGCTGGACCTCTGAGGGTCCGCTGGGACTGAACTGCCCTGTTTGTGTGCTTGCCAGAAGAAAGATTTCTGCTGCTCTTACACAGTCCTGCTCTCACTGAATCTAGTGTGACATCTCTAAAATATTTTCTTCTTTAAGATATGCATGACTTCCAGTAGCCATTCACAGTGTCTCTGCAGAGATCTGACCTTATAGATCAAAGTAGTTGACAAGAAATCTTGAGCAAACATCCTTTTGCTGTCTGTCAAAGAAGATGGTTTTCCCCGACTAAAACGATATTGTTGTCTTTCCCCTCAGCTCTAATAATGGCGGTCAGTAGCGGTGGACCACGCGATCACGATCGAAGGACAGAAAGGCCGCGGAGCTGGTGTCGGATTATAACATACACCAGCGAGTTATATTCTATTGCGACAGAAGGGACCACGGTAAGGAAGAGAGGCGATCTTAAGAATAGAGTAAGATGATGGACGGGACTGGAGCGAGTCGAAACTGCGGTGAAGGCACAGGAAAAAGCAACAGTGTACGCAAAGGAGCTTGTGCGTTCAGGAAAACATTCAAATGTCAAGAAAATGTCGTCTCACAATGCATGACATGGACTCTAGGTTAAGGAGAAAAGGAAATCCTCCCCCACGTTTTGTCAGAACCATTAACTCTTCCATCTCAGCTAGCACTGCAAAGAAAATGTCAAATTTGAAGGTCAAGTACGTGAAGTATTTGAGTGATATCATATTTTGCCTCGTAGGAGAACCCCGGATTCATTAATCATCATGGATACCTAAACAGGGAAGAGAGCACGTTTTTGTGGTACATATATAGGAAGGAACCTGAGCCATGTCCAACTTACACACCATTGAAAGACTATTGATCATTAGCAGCAGATTCAGGCTAAAGAGCTGTTTTCCTACAAGGGTATATCGACATTAACAACAAGGTGACCAGAGCCTAGATGAAGGGCCAGGTAACAGTGGAACAGTGTGACGTAAAATGTTGAGCTGTTTCTCTGTAGCTGGCAACGTGTTCTTGGAGGACGAAGCCACCAGGGATTGGCAGGCGCTCAGATGGAGATCAGACAAGCATCATGAGGAAAAGAGCACATATGTGCAAGTCTCATGAATGGGAGGGAGAGAAAGAAATCAGCCTTGAATACACTTCGCAGTGTCACACATTCAGGTAGACAGCTTTGTGATTATAATGCTGCAATATTTCAGCATGCACACGGATGCTGCGGTCATGATCCAATGTATAAGTGTAAAGCCAGTTGTTTATATTTGCTGAAGCACATACAACTTGTGGCATTATATCTTAGATGGTTTTCTATCAAATGTTGATGCGTGTTCATGTGGCTTTTTTACAAATTAGAGAGTGGGTGTTCCTTAGTCAAATTGCAGGCTCCTTGAGGAGTTTTATTTGTAGGGGTGTTCAGTATTGCAAATTTTACTCATGATGCTGGTATGATAATTCTGGACGGTACAGTGATATTCTCTATCAGTGTATATATATGATATATATATATTAATATTATATATTACGGACATACATTAACATAAATACATAACATACATACAGTGGCATGTGAAGTTGGGAAGCCCCTTGCAGAATCTGTGAATGTGAAAGTTTTAACAAAAATAAGAGAGATAAGTACAAAATGGCATGTTGTTTTGTTTAGTTACCGTCCGAAGTAAGATATGTGATACTTAAAAGATGTTACATTAAGTCCACAAGAAAAAAATAGCGAAATTATTAAATAACCACATTCAAAAGTTTGAGAACCCTTGGTTCGTATGTTTTTTTGTTTTTTGTTCACTACTGTGTGTGGTTACCTGGATGATCCACAACTGTTTTTTGTTTTGTGATAGTTGTTCATGAGTCCCTTGTTTTTTCTGAACAGTTAAACTGAGCACTGTTCTTCAGAAAAAATCCTCAATATCCTGCAGATTCTTCAGTTTTCCAGCACCTTTTGCATATTTGAACCCTTTCCAGCAATAACTGTATGATTTTGAGACTCATCTTTTCACACTGAGGACAACTGAAGGACTCATACACAACTATTACAAAAGATTCAAACATTCACTGATGCTCCAGAAGGAAACACGATGCATTAAGAGCCAGCTTTTTGAATTTGGAGATCAAGGTAAATTGTACTTAATTTGTCTTCCGGGAAACATGTAAGTATCTTCTGTTGCTTACTAAATGGCAAAAAATTATATTTCAACAAAAGAAAAATTTGGGCATATTCATCCTGTTCAAAAGTTTTCACCCCCCAGTTCTTAATACTGTATCATGATAACTATATCATGATACAGTAGATACCATTATATTGATATAGTTTTTTTTGTACCGTAAAATAATAGTTTAAAATAATTTGCCCCAACCCACATGCAATTTGAGTAGCCCTGATTTAGCCCTTCAATTTATGCTTGACTGAAACACCACACAGCATGTTTGCTCTTCTTGAAGTGTTTGTAAATCAACTAGTGTGTAGAAATAGGACAGGTTAATGTTCTGCTCAAGGAGACAGATGGAACATACCAACACTGATTTCAGTAGAGCTGCTGAGAGACATGCTGAGTAATTTATCATAATGATAAATTAGCCACAAGTAGTCTGTACTCCAGCTCTAGCTGAGGATGCACATGTGCTTAAATAGTGGTTTAGAATGCAATATTAAAATATATTTTTTAAAATTTTACTTTTGTAAGAATTAATAGCAAATGGCTGGATATTGTTTTTAACACCGGTTTAGGAAAGTCTGAAACTAGCAGCAAAATGTGTCTATTTTACATTTTTCCAATGCACCATTATTTTTGTCATTACAAATTGAATTACCAGCATAATTTGAGTGAAATATTAAAACAATTCAGAATGTCTATGACAGCAGCACTTGAGCTGCATAAACTTAACTCCATAAGTTTTGTGTAAAATCTGATCTTGGATTCTGAATCTTGGATTAATCCAATAAGAATTGTATGCTTTAATAGAAAAACATCTGAACTTTTGTACAAATAAGTTCACATAGTCAGTGTCACATATTTGATTAGATTATATATTGAGAATATTAAATATCCCTTATTCCTTTATTCATTATAATATTTAAAATGTTTCAAAATCTTAAAACATTGTTCATTTCCAGGTTTAAATTACATTTTGAATTCCAGATTCTCAGACTTTTAAACCCCATTGTATTGAACAAGCAACTTATGCTGAGTGTTAATTTGTATTTGTAAAGAATGCTAACTCATTCTGTTCTAATGACAGATGATTGCTTAGTTTTAATGTGTTTTTGCCTTCAAAATCAAGAATGCACAAAACTGAAAAGCAAGGGACTCTTTGTCTATTGTAAAGATTTGCATTCTACCTGCATATTTGAATTTAAATGTAAATGCAAATGGAAATGCAGAGGGGAGTTTGTTATGGTTCAGATCAACTCTCCAGCTGAATTTTCTGTGTTGGACAGTAACTGGAGCAGACGTCTTAAGGGGTCATATGATGCGATTTAAATTTTTCCTTTCCTTTGGAGTGTTACAAGCTCTTGGTGCATAAAGAAGACCTGTAAAGTTACAAAGACTAAAGTCTCAAATCCAAAGAGATATTCTTTATAAAAGTTAAGAGTCAGCCACACCTACCTAAAACGTCCCGTTCCCCGTTTCTAACAGCATAATCACGTCCCGCTATTTGGGCGGCATTATGCAACTCTTCCCACATCTTCACGCAAAGAAAGAAGGCGTAACTTTTATTCTCGCTGTAGTATTGTTGCCACCGCCGCCATGTCCTGAAGGCGCTGTGTGCTTCGTTGTGAAAGTGAAACTACTTTGTTTGGCCTTCCAAAAGAGGACGATATCGCTTTGTCATCCCTGGAGCTGATCCGTGCTGGTCGCTGAGGAAATACAACAACTTCATGCTGTGGATCGCCGGATCGGCTTTCACCGTGGACGAAGCGGAGTCCAGCCCGTCACATGTGGTTGCCGCAGGCATCACAATATGGTAAGGGACATAACATTTCTGTCACACGCTTGAGGAATTTGGCCAATCACAATGCACTCGATAGCTGGCCAATCAGAGCACACCTCGCTTTTTCAGACCGATGAGCTTCGTAAAAATCGACGTGTTTCAGAAAGGCGGGGCATAGAGGAGAAACAATAATGTACAGTATGTGGAAAATAATGTGTTTTTTTAACCTTAAACCGCATAAACACATTTCATTACACCAAATACACAAAATAATTTTCTTTTTAGCAGCATCATATGACCCCTTTAAGAAAAGAGCCGTCAGAGTGAAAGTTAATGATGACAGATGTCCAGCTAAATTTAAACATCCTCTGAGAAACTTACTCACAAAAAGAAAAGAAGAAGAAAACTGCTTCTGAAGTTACTTTGAAATGAAGCCTCCAGCTCAATATCCATGCATAGCCATAGCCATAGAGATGTTACTGATTCTAACGTCATTAAACCATTATAGTTCTAACAGATTGCAATAAGATGATTATCTGTCCTGAAGAAGCTAGAATAGTGGCAAATGGCCTTGTTCTTGTTAATTTTTTTAACCGCAAAGATGTTAGATCTTTGTGTTAGATCTAACAAAGATGTTAGATCTTCTAATGTAGAGTGTTTTGAGTAATTTTAACTTGGTGGACAGGGCATTTTGCGCTCATTGCCTGCAGAAAATTTCACCTTTTGACGAAATTCTCCCCTAAATGCTGAATAAATGTAAATTAGGTGAAAAATAGTTCACCCAAAAAGAAGTCACTAAGCACAGAACGTCCTTGGCGGTATTGTTCTTTTTTTTTTTTTTTACCACAAAGATGAAAATCCCAACAAGATGTGTGTTGATTTTTTTTATCTTGGTGGTTAAATAAAGAGCAATGTCACCAATGACGTGGGTGTTTTAGTTTATTTAACTGCTTAAAGGGATCGTTCACCCAAAAATGAAAATTTGATGTTTATCTGCTTACCCCCAGGACATCCAAGATGTGGGTGACTTTGTTTCTTTAGTAGAACACAAACAAAGATTTTGAACTCAAACCGTTGCAGTCTATCAGTCTTATAATGGAAGTGAATGGGAATCATGGCTTTGGGAGTCAAAAAAACACACAAACAAAACCAAATTAAATCCTGCGGCTCGTGACAATACATTGATGTGTAAAGACACAAAACAATCAGTCTGTGCAAGAAACTGAACAGTATTTATATTGTATTTTACCTCTGATTTTCACTGCAATGTCCGAACTGTCTGTCCTGAGCGCGTTCTCAACAGCCGGCGCCTGACGCATCTTCTTCTTCTTGCTTTACGGCGGATCACAGACTTATGAGTGCATTACTGCCACCTTTATCTCAAATGGACCATTGACACTCTATCTACAATCTCAGTTAGGAGTGTCAATGGTCCATTTGAGAAAAAATTTAATAAATCATCCAAAATAAAAATTGCTATAATTTTCTCATCCTCATGTCATTCTAAACCATTGATTTGACTTTTTCTCTTCTGCAGAAAGAATGTTTTAATCCATATACTCTATCTAAATCCATGTCTTTATCCATATACTTTACCCATATAATGAAGGTCAGTGCAGACCAAAACAACATTTTCATTGCATGGGAAAAAACAAACAACAACAAAAACAGTTTTTCAGAATATTTTTTTATGTTCCACAGAAGAAAATAAGTTATAGGCTACTGGTTTAAAACAACATGAAGGATGACAGTTTTTTAGGCAGAGGTGAGCTATCACTTTAAGTCACACAATTACTGCATTTTAATGCTTGATCATTGCTGTACTGAGTTCTCAAGTACAGTTGTGATAACAACAAGATTTCACCCTCAGTCTGGATCTGTTGGTGTGAAAAACACTGTTAAAACAGAGATAAACATCACACCTATAAAGCACTTCCAAAGGAGAAGCTCCCATGTTTCTTACACAGCAATATTGTGTGAGGCCTGAGATCTATCAGCTGCCCATGCCATGCAATTCATCGCAAATCAGAGAGAAATGCATTTACCATGAAGCACTTTGGTTTCGAGTGTCTTCAGGATCTACTGCATAATTAAGGCCCAGCAGCTGATTAGACTGAGGCTTTGCCCATGGGCTTGACTCAGGGCTGCTAAGCAGAGGTGGCACAGTGTGCATAAGCCTCTTTGGGCAGGGCTTTCTCAATGGAGAGTAAGTAGGGATTTCCTGACTTAATCTATTGGAAACACATTAAAAGACAATGAGCTGTATAGATTTGTCTTTACGGCAGTGATTTTGGTTTTGTAGCGGGGGGTACCCCCCTTCAAGAAACTGTGCCTAACAACATTTTTCCAACATATTTTGTGTGTTTTCCATTTGTAAAAAATTCTATTTATTTAAAAGCGCTATTTATTTTAATTACAATTTGTTGTTTATTATAAGGATAGATGAGAATCAAGTTTGAACTGAATTTAGCTGGGTAATGACACTAACTTCAACATCAACGCTACTATTAAACTGAATAGAAATAACATTGAACTGGAATTTTGCAAAAGCATTTTTTCTAATATTTGCAATTACGTAGCTTTATTCAATCAAGACAAGGCCAAAGTCTGGTTGAGCCTCCTCTTTCTATTTTGGAAAATATCACACTTAACTGTTTGAAAGTTAGAGGTCAGATATATGTGTTAAATAATCTGTTTGTGGGCAAATCTAAAGAATCATTTAACGACAGACTTCAAGCATGGCGGTCAGACCTGCAGGTTGATATAACCGAGGAAGAGTGGCAAATAACATGCTTAAAAGCCCAAACTCAGACAGCGATCACCTATTTGAGACTGCTTCAGTATAAATGGTTGAATAGACAATATATCACTCCAGTTAAGTTACATCACTTCAACTCGGAATATTCCTGATATATGTAACAAATGTAAACAAGAGAAGGAAAATTTATTACATTGTATGTGGAATGCACTAAATTTAAAGGGATAGTTCACCCAAAAATGAAACTTTGATGTTTATCTGTTTTAACCTTCCAAGCTGTCGTCACTTTGTTTCTTCTATTAGACCCAGCACAAGATTTTTAAACAACAATGGAACCGTGCAGTCTGTCAGTCTTATAAGCGAAGTGGATGAGGACATCACGGCATTTGGAATAACAAAAACATACACAATCAAAACCAAATTAAACCCTGCGGCTCGTGACGATACATTGATGTGTAAAGACACGAAACAATCGGTCTGTGCAAGAAACACTATGCAAGAAAACTCTATGAGTGTCAATGGTCCATTTGAGAGATAGGTGGCAGTAATGCACTTATAAGTCTGCGATCCGCCGTAAAGCAAGAAGAAGAAGAAGACGCGTCACGCGCCGGCTGTCGAGGACGCACGCGCTCAGGACAGTTCAGACATTGCTGTGCATTAGAGGTAAAAAAACTATATAAATACTGTTCAGTTTCTTGCACAGACCGATCGTTTCGTGTCTTTACACATCAATGTATCATCATGAGCCGCAGGGTTGAATTTGGTTTTGTTCGTGCATGTTTTTTTGACTCTCAAAGCCGTGATTCTCATCCGCTTACGTTATATGACTGACAGACTGCAACGTTTGAGTTAAAAATCTTCGTTTGTGTTCTCCTACTGAAGAAACAAAGTCACCTACTTCTTGGATGCCCTGGGGGTAAGCAGATAAACATTAAATTTTTGGGTGAATTATTCCTTTAATTGTTTCTGGGTTCAAATATTGAATATTATAAGTCAAATCATTAGTAAAGTAATTCATCTTGATCCCAGGTTGTGTATATTACATATTTGTCCTCTGAATTTTAAAATAACTAAATATGAAAGAGTGTTAATTTTCTGTTTGCTGGAAGCTAAACGTATAATTGCATGCTCTTGGAAAAAAAGAAGAAAGTCTTGGCGTGTCTCAATGGATAAAGGGGATGACCTCATGATTATTTTCATTTTTCAAACTTCATGTATTCTGGTCCATCTGGAAAGTATTCTATGACTTTTTGGAGAGTCTAGATAGTGACTCTTATTATAATTATGGAATTGATGGACACTGAGAGTATATAGACAAGTATGTTATTGCATGTTTTATTTATTTTTTTTTATTTTTTTTATTATTATTATTGTTGTTGTTGTTAAGGGTATTGAGATATGTTTGTATTCATTTATGTATTATTATTACTTTTTTCTTTTATTTATTGAGTTATAATGAAAATTGGAACTGTTGTTTTAACCTCTGTGACAATATTTGACAAATAAAAAATTTTCATAAAAAAAAAAACATTGAACTAAATTGAGCTGAATTCGTTTCTTAGATGATTAGTTTTACAACATTAACACTGTTATTTTGCTGTTTATTAATGTGAAGCTGCTTTGAAACAGTCTGTATTAAAGCGCTATGTACAGGTGCATCTCAATAAATTAGAATGAGGTGGAAAAGTTCATTTATTTCAGTAATTCAACTCAAATTGTGAAACTCGTGTATTAAATAAATTCAATGCACACAGACTGAAGTAGTTTAAGTCTTTGTTTTTTTTTATTGTGATGATTTTGGCTCACATGTAACAAAAACCCACTATTCACTATCTCAACAAATTAGAATAATTCATAAGACCAATAAAAAAAAAAACATTTTTAGTGAATTGTTGGCCTTCTGGAAAGTATGTTAATTTACTGTACATGTACTCAATACTTGGTTGGGCCTCCTTTTGCATGAATTACTGCATCAGTAATTTACAATTTACATGATGTGTCATATTATAGCTCTTTATGTGGAACAAGACTGAAATTTAAGCTGTTATTCACACTGCTAATATTCCCTTTTGGCAGAGCTCTCAAATATCATCAATGTGCTTAAAACATGCACAAGATATTTGAGGGCTACAGAAAAGGGGACGATTATTAGTGTGATCAGTTGACATGAAATACCAACAAGAAGCCCTGAACTAAAAAGTGAAGTAATTATTTCAGATTTTATTGTGGAAAAATGTCACAATATAAAGGGGTACATTTTCAAAAAAACATGTCTGGGTCTTATTTCACCTCAAAATCAAATTAATAAAAGAAGAATTTTAATTTTTTCATTAAGTAAAAAAAAACCTTTATAAAATATGCTGTTATTTTCTTGACAATTACAGTACAGTACAAAATAAATTTTGGTGTGACATAATGTTCATTTATAAATTTCATTACAGTGATGTTCTGTTATGTTGTGATTTTTGATTGAATCTTTTGTTGAATCTTATTGAATCATTGTTCCCTTTCGTGGAACTTCGAACTGCGTCCTCTATGGGTCGCTATGGGGAACGCCTCGTCGTGAACCGTTTCTGAACCTCATTGAAAAAACACCAACTCTGTTTGGGCCGGCGACAGCCATGCCCGTCACTACCCCCAGCCCGCGACTAGTACAAATCGGTGACCGTAGCGCACCTCATTCACCTTCTTCGCTTCACTGACCCGGAATCTGTTTTGAAGCGTGCTGCCAAAAGCACAGTAAAGATCTATTTCATTCATTATGGCGAGCACTAGCGAAGCATTTAGAAAGTGTGTACATCCGTGTCAGCGGTTTCTGACGCCCGATGATTCACACGATTTATGCGTTGTTTGTTTGGGCGAGGAGCACGCACGCGATGTCCTCGAGGGGGCAATCTGTGTGTGCTGTGAGAGCTTTTCTCTGAAGAAGCTCCACTTTCGTTTGTCTCTCTTCTCCGTTTCGCATACGATTTATCGAATATCGATCAATGCTCGAAAGCGGCTAATGGGATAATGCTCCCTGTGGAAAGAGACGCTAACCAGCTGTCTCTCTCTGGGGGAGACGTCATCCTCCAACTCCCTCCTTTCGTCCCGGAAGCCCCTTCAAAGCCACATCTCGCTTAGATGGCAGGGCATACGCAGCATCAGGTCAGGCTGTCGCTTTGTTGCACACGATGGTGGTGCTTCAGGCTTACCAGGCTGACCTGCTGAAGGACCTGGATGAGGGGCAGGGCCTTTCCTCTGCCGGAACGGCTGAGCTGCGGCGCACCACAGACTTGGCCCTCCGGGCTACTAAGCAGGCAGCCTCGGCCATGGGCAGAGCGATGGCTGCTATGGTGGTGACGGAGCGGCAGTTGTGGGTGAACTTGGCGGACATCGGGAAGAAAGAAAGGGGCTTTCTTCTCAATGCCACGGTTTCGCCCTCTGAACTTTTTAGTACATCTGTTGAGATGGTGGTCGAAAAGTTCAGGAAGGCGAAGGCGCGCTCAGCTGCCTTCAAAACCTTCATTCCACGAAGGCCCAGGTCTGAGCCCGAACAAACCAAGGGTCCTGGCCCGTCTCGGTTTGAGGGTCAGAGACGGGCACAGAGGGCTAGTGTCGCGACTCGCGCCCCGCCTCCACCTGTGGGTGGGGGTAGGAAGTATCGTGGGTCGAGGGGAGGCAGGCGAAACCCGAGGGGTGAGACCTGGGCAAGGCACCAGCTTTTTCGTCTGGGTCAGAGTAATACCTAGGTATTCACTCTCTCCCGTAGGGGGTACAACATCTACCCTGTTCTCCCCTTCTTTCTAATTCCCCCTTCTATGACCACCATCTCCAGCTGACCGTGGTTAGCTGTAAAACATTTTTCAAGCAGTCTCCTACTGGGCCCATGATGTTTTGGTGGTTCTATGGCCAGATCATAGTAACCGCCTGACTGATGGTCCGGTCAAAAGATCCCCGGACAGAGCTCCGGCAACAAGCCTCGTGGGTGAGTATGATCCATATATCATGAGAGCATGTATACTGATGGGAGACCGAGGTGGTCATGTGTAAAAATACCTTAGAGAATGTATAAAGGTACCTGCAGTGGAATGATCCGGTCATTAGAGCCTCGGAGCAGAGCTCCAGCACAGGAGTCATGGGGGTGAGTACGATCCAAATAGCATGATATCTGTATATCGAGGACAGAACGAGATGGCTGTGTGTGTGTAACCTTCTACAGTTCCTTGCAGTGTTTCCCGGGACCTGTATGTTTCTGTCCCTTGCTAGACACCCTCGGTGAGGTGCCGTTGCTGGGCTCAGAAGCCAGGTGCTCTACTTGCAGTAGGCGTTCACTCGTCGACATATGTCCAGGCGGGGGGATAAAAAGCCGGGCTCCGGCTTCATACCTCCTGGAGCATGCGGCCAAACACGGGTTTTTGCGGGAGCCTTCGTGAACATCAGGCCCCTGGTGCTACGCTGCAAGGCACCCGGACTGGGCTATAGTGCCTGGTTGCCCCGATGGGCTTCCTGGCCACTGGCGTATTCCGTCTTGCTGAGGCAACGGATGGGAGGTACAGGGAGCATCACCAGGATCCTCCTGTGTAAGACTGTCCTAGGCAGGGCTCCCATCACCACTGAGATGTGTGGGATACGGTCGGGTTTCCATGAACTTAAAATCCAGATAATATGGTAAGATGTCCACGTAAAGCAAGGCTTTGCGCATTCCTCCAAATCCACAGTGAGTGGTGGATGTGCACATGAAGCTGTGTGCATTTTCTCTAAAATCCACATAGCTGGTAAATGTGCACATTATGCTTTGCCCACTTTATAAAAATCCACGACAGGTGGTAAATGGGCCGGGATTCTTTGCCCATTCTCTAAATCCTGTGAAGGTGTCGCTGCTGTCTCCCGTTCCCTTGTTTCAGAGTGGGGTAACACCCCATTACCTGGTCCCACTCAAATGTAAGGTGCTTGTCCGACACACCTGGGACCATCACTCACCTCACCTCTGATGAGGGTGCTGAGCTCTGCTGTTACCCCCGACCGGCCATTAAGTCTGGTTGACATAGAACCCTATGAAATCCGGAGATTATGGTAAGAGGGCTCATATTGCGCACCCTCTACAGGTGAGTGGGTAATTGTTCACGTTATCCTTTGCCACTATTTCAAAATCCATGTAAGTGTGGTTGGCCCGTAGGGCTTTGCACCCTCTAAAATTCCCTAGGTTGTGCATGCTATCTTTGTCCACTTTTCTAAAATTCCACGAAAGTGGTATGTGCGCACGTTCTTTTTTGCCCACCTCTCTAAAATCCTGTACAGTGAGGGTTACGCGTTTTCAGACTTTGTTCCCTGTTTCGGAGATGGTTAGACCCCGATTTCCTGGGCTCCTCTCAACCAGTGTGTCTCAATCGACGCACTCAGGAGGCACTGCCCCCCTCGATATCAAGGGGTACTAAGAGGGTGTCGTCTGGCGAGCAGGATCCTCTCCGAGGAGTTGAATCCCTCGCTCCATAGGCATCGTGGTAATGTTGAGCACTGCTCCCCTTTACCTGGAATGGGAACAGTATTCCTCCGCTGAGGAAAACCAGAGGTGCCTCTTTCATGAGAGGCTTGAGCTCGCTGTCTTCCAGAAAGACCTCGTACCAGCTGCATCAGTAGGTTTGGGCCGTCCTCTGCCTCCCTGATGCGCTGGCGATGTGGAAAGCCTGCAGTATGCTACCCCTCTGGTCTTTTAATCAGGCTGCTGGTTGGGGGCCCCCCCCCTCTCGGTGAGAGTTGGGTTTGGGCTCCCCCAGCTAGAATGAGCTACTGACAGCCGAGGAACAGCCCGCATGGGGGCGTCTGAGGACCAGGCGTGGGTTCCCACGCTGAGATTGTTACTAGCTGGTTCCGCTAGTTGGAACGCGCTGCGGGTCGAGTCCCCTTCTCGGTAAGAACTGGGTGTGTTGCTCCCCCAGCTAAGTAAATTATTGCTAGCTGTTCCACCATTGGAACATGCTGTAGGTCGAGCTCCCGCTGAATGGATGTCTGCTCCCTCAGCTGCAGGTTTGCGGCTAGCCACGCCAGCGTGATAGCCGTAGGTGAGACTGATGACTACTCAGGGTTCCATCTATAGGCTGCCCTCCAGAAGTGCAACGAGAACCCCCTAGAACGGTTGTATCCGTCTACATATGGACATTCTAAAATCCACATGGTGGTAAGTGGGCACGGTATCTTTGCCCACTTTTCTAAAATTCCACGAAAGTGGTAAGTGCGCACGTTCTACTTTGCCCACTTCTCTAAAATCCTATATGGTAAGAGTTACGCGCACAGCTTCATTCTCTTTTTCTGAGTGGTCTAAAACCCCGGTTCCACCTGGGACCCACTCCTCCTGGTATCCGCGAATACCTACTCTAACAGGGTGTTTCCACTATAGGCCTCTTGAGACAGGTCCTTCTGTAAGTGAGGTAGCCCTGAGTGACAGGCCAAGACTAGTAATTGATCCAATAAGTATGCTCTTTGTCGTATTCCCTGGAAGGAATCCTTCATGATTCTAGGCCCTGGCGCCACCTCCGAGGAGGTTTCTTTTGGACACAGCTGGTACGGTGGCCCCTGTCGTCCCGCAGTTCTGGGCACCGAGCCAGCCGCCCTCATTACACCAGAGGTTAATCTCGAGAGACTGATTCCCGTGGTAGACTACTGGTAGCCTGGGTTCGACTACCAATCTTGTCCCAGTGGGACCTGCACACTGTGAAGCTCTAGTAATGTCCCTTGGCAGCCTAGGCTTCTGGCCGCCGGGAGTAATGTCCCACGCAGCGTCCCTAATCCAGGACGGGCACTCCGGAGCGAATGGTGTGGTTGAGTACTAGTTGCTTCTCGCCATGGTTCTGGCTTGCACTCCCCTCGGCATGGCGGCGTGGGTAAACCGTTCCCCATAGCGACCCCTAGAGGACGCAGTTCGAAGTTCCACGAAAGGGAACGTCTCGGGTTACTTGTGTAACCATGGTTCCCTGAGGGTCCCTGACGTCCTCTACTTTTTTGTGCAATGCTGCGGACACAAGCTTCAGACGAAGAAGTGAATGATGTGTGCTCCCGGCGCCTATTTATACTATAGTCGCACCGGTATTGACGTCATGGCTGTTGCCGGCCAAACAAGTTGGTGTTTTTTTTTCAATGTAGGCTTCAGACACGGGTCACGACAAGGCGTTTCCCCATGAGCTACCCCCATAGAGACGCAGTGTCTCGTTCCCCTCAGGGAACCATGGTTACACAAGTAACCCAAGACGTTTCTGTAACACAATGATTTCAAGGCAGTTCAATAAATATTGAAGACTCACTATGAAGCATATACTTAACTATTTTAAGATAATTTATTAATCTACTGTTTAATTTGACAATGTAAATAAACAGTCAAATCAAATCTCAAAATTTATTTATGTGTATTGTGTACTTGAACCTTAACCTTATCTCATGTCGGATAACTTTAGCAATATAATCTGCACTGTTGCTCAACCTTGGCATTAAAAAAATCTGTATCCCCAAAACACGGATCAAGGGAGTTATTTAAAGCTGCAGCAGGCCTCTACATCGTCATCGGCCCAGATCTCACTGAGTTGGGGAGATGGACCTGTTATCTCTTAACTGCCATTTCTGTAAACATGATTTTTTTTTATCTCTACACATGAGGGAACAAAACTGTTGAGTTTGCAGGGAAAAGTTTTGTGTCAGTGTTAATCTATTCACACAGCTATGATGAAGCTATGTAGACATTTATGACTCTGTGTCAAGGTCAAAAAGTAATCTTAGATATTTTTACAATATCTTTTATATAATTTAAAAATAATTTTCATGACATGTCAGTGTTACTTCAGGTTGTTAAATGTTATATATTTATATATTATTTTGTAAAAAGCATACTTATCATTCTGAAACATATATACAGTATAGAACCCCTAAAGGAACACAGTGATAGGATAAATTCTATTCCAATGCTTTTGCATTATCTTGCAAAACTTTTGCTTTCCTCAGAGAAACTTTCTTTATAAGTTCTATTTTCTTCAGACACAATATAAAGGTTTTTCAAAAACCATATGAAATGAACATGATTACAATTAAAACAATTCATTTTGATTTAACACCATTGTATCAGGGTTCTTGTTCAAACTTAATTGCATCATTCTGGATATGGGGAGAGAAAATATTTAAAGTGTTATTTTATGCATTTTTTAGCAAGATGAGAAAAAAGGGAGACTCGTTAATATCTAATGTTCTATTGTGTTGGTATTTTAAAAGACTTTCTGTAATGTTGGTGTTTTTGGCCGAGTTAGCATTGTGGTGAAGTGTGGAGTGTGTGCTTGGGTTGGTGACCTGCTGTAAAGAATTCTAATTTCTTTAATAAGAAAAGCAACTCCAATGGGAGTGCTGGGGATGTAAATAATAGACTGCCAACATCTAACATCATATGTGTTAAGAAAAGTTATATTGAACTTCCTAGTATGTTATTATAACACTTTGGCTGAACTTGTATGGACAATGGTTACACGATGGAAACGTTATCTGTACTCAAACATTTCATGTAGGGTGAACTAAAGCAAACTGAGTAAACTCAACTAAAATTAGATATGTCCAAATAACTTGATTCAATCACATGGAACTGCGGTCCAAGATTGAATCATGTTCAGCCAAAGAGTTATTTTTTAGACACTCTTTTCATTGACCTAGGATGCTTTGAGTGGTTAACCTTCAGAACTTCATAACAAGGTTACATATTTTAAACTCTTTTCGAGTCGTTTTGAACTCAAGAAATAAAACTTTGGCAACCAAAAATCTTGCTGATCTTGCGTTAGTAATAAACCTAAAATGCAATTAATCTAGAGGTCTCCAAAGAGCACTGGTTTTCATAGAGGTTGTATTAATACAGCTAAATTTCCTTCATTAAACCAGCGTCTCCTGAGGGAAATACAAGCTTGTGTCATAAATTCAAGTTATAACATGTCACTATCCCCATAGGTGAATAAGTGCCTACTTGATGTTTGCCAACACTTTGTGCAGGCAGAAGTTGTGAAGAAACCCTCACCACGTAGCCATTCATCCAACAAGCTTTGTGTGTCATGACCCCCTTGTTCGATACCTTGTTAATCAAGCTCC
Source organism: Sinocyclocheilus anophthalmus (assembly GCA_018155175.1). Classification (NCBI taxonomy): domain Eukaryota; kingdom Metazoa; phylum Chordata; class Actinopteri; order Cypriniformes; family Cyprinidae; genus Sinocyclocheilus; species Sinocyclocheilus anophthalmus. The sequence goes on from JADLZN010011417.1 coordinate 632,932, forward strand.
ATCGCTCCTGTAATACTGCCAGTTACTCCAGCCCACTGTAAAATCCTCCTGATTATCCCGCTTGCTAGTGCGGGGCGGTATGACCAAAAATGTATATCATTGTATTTTTCAAAATTATACCGGTTTCACGGTACATGACGGTATTTTTTTTTCATGCATGAACAGGTGTTAACCATATTTTCTACTGATTGAGAGAGGAAATACTGCAGTATATTGACTTAGAATGCCCTATTTTACTGTCATGATGAGTGAATATTGTAAAAAAATACCACAATAAATAGTGACTAAACACGACCCCTTTTATTACATGTTAACCAGGAGTCACTCTCATTTATAATCACGGCATCGTCTGATAAAATCAACATGCATCTACACTAAAAAACGGCTATGCTGTCGTTTAGGCTATATTACTTTTTTGTCTCATGCATCGCACTGCCTGCATCTGAGTAACAAACTAAAAAAAAAAACAACAACAAACAAAAAAGTGCATGTGATATTAACAGACGAACTATGCTCATATTTATAATTCCAAACAATCAGTAAGCGACAGGTGCTAGGAAACGCAGTTTTGTACTCATTTATTGACGAGTCAGCTGCGGTGCGGCCAACTTAATGTGCTGCTTCGCTGCCGCTCACTGCACAGAACGGACGCCGAGAGAGGCGACACTTCTCCGGTTAAGTTAGACCTCGCGTTCGCGGGACAACACTGGCAAAATCTTCCAACTGAACCATAGCTAAGGTTTATCCCAAAAAGTCTCTAGGTTTGTCAGTGTGAATATTCTATAGAAAAAAAGTTCTAAAAGGGTCTGAAAGTTGCTAAAGTCGCGCTTGTGTGTGTGTGAGAGACGTGGGAGCTGATGGCAGAGGGCGGTGGATATTTGTGGCGGTCAACATGGATATTGTGGATGAGTTCTTCTGCATCATCACGTTCTATTAGTTCTACAGCTTCAGTTTCGGAACTTTAATGCTTAGTCAACAATCATTGTTTAACCCTCACACCAAAACCAATGGTGTGAACGAATCAGCTCATGGGTAATATGAATAATTAATCATAACTAGTTATTTAATTATGAATATTTTAGATCCGCTATAGATATTTAGCTGATCTCTCATGGTCAACTGTCTTGTCAATTCTAAGATCGTTAATTTCCTGGTTAAGGGAAATAGTTTTCTTACTGTACAATTCTACAAAAGCTCTGTAAAAATTCTGTAGCATAAATCTGCATGATTAAGTGACCCCAGTTATGAGCAAACAATGAACCACGTCAAGTGTGATACTAGTAAGGTTTTATTAACTACATAAACCTTAAACTAGTCTAACATACTACATAAAACATAAACTGGTCTAACACACACACACACACATAAACACACCCACACACACACAGTTGGTATAGGAACAGGATTAAAGCTTAACTCAGTACATACAAGAGACATAATGATGAAAAAAATTTAGGGAACCATTTGCATATTCAGCAGATCTTCACCTGAGGGAAACGTCAGATTCTTATTTCAAACACACTTTTGTAAAAAGGTGCAAATGATACCTAACGTATCAATTAATAAGATTAATTTTGATACTTGCAAGTCTCGTCTGTCTGAAAATAGTTTCCTGATGCAATCTTAAGGCCCAAGATCTTGCTGAAATTAGTTGTTGAAAAGAACCAGTTTGAGTCAGAGTATCTTGGTGAAATTGAAAGGTCGAGGCCGAAGCCTGGCACAAGCTTATGGTTTCCGGGTGCGTTTTTCTCACATTCTCTCAGAATTAAAACAAACCACTGACTGTGCGGGTCACATGAAGTGCGGCCTTTAAGCCTGCAAAGATTCACGCCTCTCAAGATAGGCTTGTCCAATGAGGAAGTCCGGAATCTCAAGTGGGAGTTCTGAGATACTGGGGCATTTTTATGGCCCTTTGTTTGAAAGCATGGTACTTTGCATATGAAACTTGGATAAAAATTATTAAAGGCTCTTAGAACACTAATATGTTGCGTATGTGTAAACATACAATATACACTCTCAATTAGATCATCCGAATATTAATTCATAGATACTAAACATGGTAGAGTTATATATACAGTGGGTACGGAAAATACTTTAGTCAGCCACCAATTGTGCGAGCTCTCCCACTTAAAAAGATGAGAGAGGCCTGTAATTTTCCATCATAGGTATACCTCAACTATGAGAGAAAAAAAAAATCCAGAAAATCACATTGTAAGATTTTTAAAGAATTTATTTGCAAATTATGGTGGAAAATAGGTATTTGGTCAATAACAAAATTTCATATCAATACTTTGTTATATACCCTTTGTTGCAATGACAGAGGTCAAACGTTTTGTTTTTTTCCCCCCTGTAAGTCTTCACAAGGTTTTCACTTCACGTTGCTGGTATTTTGGCCCATTCCTCCATGCAGATCTCCTCTAGAGCAGTAATTTTTTTGGGGCTGTCGCTGGGCAACACGGATTTTCAACTCCCCTCCAAAGATTTTCTATGGGGTTGAAATCTCAAGACTGGCTAGGCCACTCCAGGACCTAGAAATGCTTCTTACGAAGCCACTCCTACATGGCCGGAGTCGTGTGGATTGGGAATCACGTGTGTCATCTGAAAGACCCCGCCAACGTTCATCTTCAATGCCCTTTGCTGATGGAAGGAGGTTTGTCACTCAAAATCTCACGACTAAGAAAAATAACTGCCGCCATTCATTCTTTCGTTTTACACTGATGCAGTCGGTCCTGGTCCCTTGTCCCCCCCCAAGAAAAACAGCCCCAAAGCGTGATGTTTCCACCCCCATGCTTTACAGTAGGTATGGTGTTTTTTGGATGCAACTCAGCATTCTTTCTCCACCAAACTTTTTAGTTTTTACCAAAAAGTTCTATTTTGATTTCATCTGACCATATGACATTCTCCCAATCCTCTTCTGGATCATTCAAATGCTCTCTAGCAAACTTCAGACGGGCCTGGACATATACTGGCTTAAGCAGAGGGACACGTCTGGCACTGCAGGATTTGATTCCCTGGCGGCGCAGTGTGTTACTGATGGTACCCTTTGTTACTTTGGTCCCAGCTCTCTGCAGTTCATTCACTAGGTCCCCCCGTGTGGTTCTGTGATTTTTGCTCACAGTTCTTGTGATTATTTTGACCCCACGGGGTGAGATCTTGCGTGGAGTCCCAGATCGAGAGAGATTATCAGTGGTCTTGTATGTCTTCATGTTCTAATAATTTGCTCCCACAGTTGATTTCTTCACACCCAGCTGCTTACCTATTGCAGATTCAGTGGATCTTATCCCCGAGCCTGGTGCCGGGTCTACAATTTTTGTTTCTGGTGTCCTTTGCACAGCTCTTTGGTCTTGGCCATGGTGGTGTTTGGTGTGTGACTGTTTGAGGTTGTGGACAGGATGTCTTTTATACTGATAACGAGTTCAAACTGATGCCATTAATACAGGTAACGGGTGGAGGACAGATGAGCCTCTTAAAGAAGTTGTTACAGGTCCGTGAGAGCCAGAAATCTTGCTTGTTTGTAGGTGACCAAATACTTTTTTTACCGAGGAATTTACCAATTAATTTGTTTGATTTTCTGGATTTTTTTTTCTCATGTTGTCTCTCATAGTTGAGGTATACCTATGATAAAATTACAGGCCTCTCTCATCTTTTTCAGTGGGAGAACTTGCAACAATTGTGGCTGACTAAATACTTTTTTGCCCTACTGTATATATTATAATTATGTAAGCTGACAGGAGTGTGTTTCAATCATAAACCTGCATAAAACAGTATAAAATCTCAAAGACAAAATACACGATGAAATAATATACCCAATGACCTGAAGTATATGTGTGTTCATTCAAAGAAAGTTTTTCCTATTAATTAATTAGCAAAGAAACGTCCTTCCCTTGTGGATTTTCCTTATGGGCATGGAAGCGATTTTCTTCACCTAAATTCCATGAGGTCGTAAATGTATCTGGTGTCAGTGTTGCTATGGAACCAGGGGCCTGTTCTGCTTCCTGGGGTGTTACAGAGTATTTTTTAAATCTAGCTAACAAAATATATATATTGTATGTTTGATTGGTCCAGACGCTACAAAGTCAACAGTGAAAAGGGACCCCTTTCGAACAGTGTTGCGTTCCGAACGTTGTTTTAACGACATACACCGGTATTGCGGTATTTAAAAATTCATATCATAACAAAAATAAACACCGGTATTCGGTATGAACCGGTATACCGCCCAGCACTACCGCTTGCGTTTGATAGGCTGCGGGTTAAATCTTCCTATACGATCACTCTTGTGCATTTACGCCTCTGTCTATGACTGAAACCGCCTCTTACATTTGCAATAATGAAGTGTTCTGTAGTTTAATTATATACCTTTGAAATATTAGAACAAAGTAGAGCAATTATTCAAGGTGTGGGTGTTTTTATGTGTGTTTGAGAGAGATTTGGGCTTCCTACATTTAGTGAGACCCCTTGACATCCCCCTCTCATCTTCTGGAACATTTTAGCACTTCATCCTTCCACCGCCGGCATGCCTGTCATTCGTTTTCCGTCAGAGCTTTGTGTGGTAGTTATTTTTGGCATTGTCTGTGCCATGCTCACTTTCAAAAGAAACATACAATACGCTGCACCCTGTGACAGAGAGATTAAATTACAGGGCCGCAGAAACAGAGAGAGCTGCCAGTCATCCTATCTAAACTAGCCCGTATTACGTCACTCCCATGCCTTTGTGCAGTAACAGGCATGGGGTCTCAAACTGCAGAGGTGGTTGTCACTAGGGATGCGCCGATCCGATATTCATATCGGGTATTGGCTCCGATAGTGCCATTTTTCTCGGATCGGGTATCGGGCAGAGAGAACCGATCCAAATGCATATTTAAAAAAAAAAAAATTTTTAAGATTGTTCGAATTATTCTGTGTTACTTCTGAAGCCATACGATAGCTTAATGTGAGCTACATATGAATATTTAAGTCCTTACATTAAAGTTCACACAAACTCTTTTCTCCGCTGTGGCTGTCGGTCATTCGTTCAGCCTTTAAACACTGGTCGCGTTCGGTTACAGCAGTCAGCTCGGTAAAGCTCTCTCCAAGATCATTCTGTGTTCCCATTATACTTGATTTGTAAATACATATCTATGATTTTGGAGTTTAATGTTGTTTTGTTACTTGCTACCGGTTGTCTGTGAGAACAAAACACGGGCGTAGAAAAGACTATCAATTGTTTTTAACGTGGACAATAACTGAAATTTAAAACTGTTAAAAGAAAGGCTCAATAACTGTTGCACAGATATAATACACTACGCATCAATTTCTCTTCACTTTGTGCTTTGCAGTTTTTAACACGAAGCGCTTAGTGTGCACATTGTAAGAGCTTCGTGCTCACAGACTGTCAACCCTCTACATTGCGAGTAAATCACTCGCATATGCGACTAAATCTTCACTCTTGCGACTAAATGATGTCTAACATTAGCCAATGGCTAATCAATTCGTCATCAAATGTTAAGCAAACATCAATTCTCAGATTTTACTCGCCAGTGTGTGAGTTGGAAGATGGGTATATGATTAGCACAGATATATTTTCCCTCACAGAACACTCTGATTGAGCGCTTCAGAGTTTCACTCTCCGTCAAGCGATCTGATATTTTTCAGTTCATTTGAATGGATGCGCAGCGCACCTGTGTTTGTGTATTTGGCTTAATGTAAACTTGTGTGAAGGTGCACGACTCGCCGTCGTTTTCTCTCACTGTGAGCAAAGAGCGAGAGCGAGCGAGAGTTACATAACATGCAGAATTGATGCTCTACATGTAAACGATATACTTTGTTGTATAACAGTGGTACGGAAAGTATTCAGACCCCCTAAATTTTTCACTCTTTGTTATATTGCACCCATTTTGCGAAAATCATTTAATTTCATTTTTTTTCCTCATTAATGTACACACAGCACCCCATTTTTACAGAAAAACACAGAATTGTTGACTTTTTTGCAGATTTATTAAAAAAGAAAAATTTTAATATCACATGGTCCTAAGTATTCAGTCCCTTTGCTGTGACACTCATATATTTTAACTCAGGTGCTGTCCATTTCTTCTGATCATCCTTGAGATTGTTCTACACCTTCATTTGAGTCCAGTTGTGTTTGATTATACTGATTTGACTTGATTAGTAAAGCCACACACCTGTCTATATAAGATTTTACAGCTCACAGTGCATGTCAGAGCAATGAGAATCATGAGGTCAAAGGAACAGCCTGAAGAGCTCAGATACAGAATTGTGGCAAGGCACAGATCTGGCCAAGGTTACAAAAAATTTTTCTGCTGCACTTAAGGTTCCTAATAGCACAGTGGCCTCCATAATCCTTAAAAAGAAGACGTTTGGGACGACATAAACCCTTCCTATAGCTGCCCTAACCGGAACCAAACCTGAGCATCCGGGGGAGAAGAGCCCTTGTGAGAGAGGTACAAGAAGACCACGAAGATCACTTGGCGAGCTCCAATATGCAGTCGGAGGATGGTAGAAAGTTGTAGAAAGTCAAACCATCACTGCAGCCTCCCACCCGTCGTGGCTTTAGATGGCAGAGTGCCCGACTGAAGCCTCTCCTCATGCAAGACACAGAAAGCCCCTCATGTAGTTTGCTAAAAAACAACCTGAAGGACTCCAATGATGGTGAGCAAATAAATTCGCTGTCTGATGAGACCAGATAGTAACTTTTTGGCCTTAATTCGAAAACCGCAAAACCCGGTAGTGTGTGGAGAAAACCAGGCACTGCTCATCACCTGTCCAATACAGTCCCAACAGTGAAGCATGGTAGTGGCAGCATCAACAAGACAATGACCCTAAGCACACAGCTAAAATAACGAAGGAGTGGCTTCACAACAACTCTGTGACTGTTCTTGAAAAAAAAAAAAATGCCCCCCCCAACCAGAGCCCTGACTTAAACCCAATTGATCATCTCTGGAGAGACCTAAGATCTGCTGTCCACCAACGTTTACCATCCAACCTGACAGAACTGGAGAGGATCTGCAAGGAGGAATGGCAGAGGATCCCCAAATCCAGGTGTGAAAAACTTGTTGCATCTTTCTCAAAAAGACTCATGGCTGTATTAGATCAAAAGGGTGCTTCTACTAAATACTGAGCAAAGGGTCTGAATACTTAGGACCATGTGACATTTCAGTTTTTCTTTTTTAATAAAAAATGTCAACAATTCTGTGTTTTAATTCTGTCAATAATTGTGGTGCTGTTTGTACATCAATTGAAGGAAAAAAATTAACATTAATTATTTTAGTCAACTGGCTTCAATATAAAAAAGAGTGAAAAATTTAAGGGGGTCTGAATACTTTCCGTACCCACTGTATATATATTAAATTACTGAGAATAGTAACTAGAAAGTTTTGTAGAGACACAGTTGCTAAGGTCACCAGCATTGTTCATCCAAACTAACAAAAGTGGGACTGGAGTCTCTCTGCTATGTTGAATATGTGTATTATGCAAAGGCAGAGTTAGTTGCTGTTGTGATTCTGTTAAAACAGTCTGTTGGTCCATTTCCCTTTCGCTTGCTCCCCAAATGAATAATGAATAAATCATAAATAGTGCTTACCAGCAGCTGTCACTTTTCCTGCCATGGCAGAGTTTTGATTAAAGAGTGAAATAAAGAGTGTGTGTATCTGCCTGTTATTTCTGCGTGTATAATTGATGTAGTGTGAGAGGGTCTTGGATTGCCCACAGCATTAATGAATCTTTCATTTTAACTGGCTGTTTGTGTTGGATTGCTATGATGTGGCCTACCTAGTCTTTCCCTAGCTAGTCTTTTCTATGACTTAACAACCAGAGATTCACATATCAGAAATCAGAACTTTTGATTTGTGATATGTGAATCTCTGGCTCAGCTGGATCTCAGGGTCGAGCTGATGGAGAACCGTAAATTCCCAGAATTACTGTGACACTTAACATTTTAAGTTTTTTCATTGAAATATCTGTTTCTTAGTTTCTACGTATCATTTATGTACATTAGGGTTTTATGTTACATCTTATGCTGTTAAAAACAGATTTAGTTCTTCATTAGGTTAGTATATTACTGTAACACTATTACATTTTTTTTTTTTACAGTGAAGGCCATATACGCATCTGTTTACCGTTAGCTTAACACAAGCATCCAGTAATATGGCTTTATTCCTGCGTTAGAACCATCCAGCACTGCCCAAAAAATGATTGGCTTTTATTTTTGCCTATAACCAATAAAACAAAAATAAGTTTATTCTGTTTTCTGTCTATTCGGTCTGAATGACTCTTTCATGAAACAGACTCATCTGCACAACACACTGACAGGTCACATCAGTTCATAAGAGAGTTATCAGTGTGGAAGACTTTACTTTCAGTTCATTCCTCACAAAAAAAAAAATATATATATCTATAGAAGATATATATTTGATGGCTCATAAAGATATGTATTATAGTATACCCCTGTCACACAGACTATTCTCATACTATTATAGTGTTAAATTACCATGAAGAAGGAAGCTCTTCAAAATTTCTCTTGTGTTCCATAGAATAAAGTTAAATGGGGTTTGAAATGATATGAGGGAGAGTAAATGATGGCAGAATATTTATTTTTGGTTGAACTATTTCTTTGAAGTCAATACCTCGAGCCTCTTGATTACAGAAGGCAAGCTGCAACTGAAAAGAATCTTATGAACATGAACTCATGAACCAAATACACAACAGAAGTGCTATTTATGGATCAATCAGCATTTAAGCATCAGATTCTTAAGAAACAATATGAAAAACAGAAATAGATCAGATCAAACTGATATCCAACATCTATATTTACAACTGAAACCATACTGTCTCTGTGTCTGTGTTGGCATATTGGAAAATAGCCTGTGCTGTACTCAACTGTACGCATGACAGTAGGATGTGACTCATTGCCGAGAGATTTTCTTCAGACAAACAGCCTGCTTCATAAAGCTATAGGGTTACATGCTGTGTGTACATGTGATTGCACTTCTGCTGGTCTTTGTAAGATGGTTATTGTGTGTGTGTTTGCATGGTTTATATGCTTGTGTGCACATGCATGTTTACGTATTTATGCTTGTGTAAGGTTAGTTAATGCATAACATGTCCATTTATGTTTTTTGATCAACGTGTAGATTTTAAGTTACAGCGATACACATTTTCAAAATCAACTAGTTCATGAATTACCTAAATGACTAGTTGATTAATTGGTCTTAAGCCTGATGCACACTATATGAGTTTGCAATTTGAAATTTTCTTCACATAAGTACCATCGATTGTTCGATTGTACCATCGAAATTATGTTCTGTTAGCTTTAAAGAAGGTATGAACAGTCCACAGATTCCTTCTTTTCCAGGCAAAACATTGCCAGTATTAGTACAAGTTATAATAGAGTTTTTGCTGTACTTTTTAGATTCTGTGTGTAAATGAGCATCAGAAATGTTTACTTCAGAATGTGTTTTTGTGTTCAGAGTTTTTGAGAGTTTTTCCATGCAAACTGTAACAACTAAAGATCACCCCACTAATTTAAGCAGAAAAAAATGCTTTAAAGAACAAATCCTCCTCTGCAATCAGGTAGTTGATTTGTACTGTTGTTCATCATCATGACCATTTTCTAATATTGTTTCTAATATTGAATTGTGAATTCTATCTGGATTTCTGCATAGCTTACTCATTAAATGGGGTCTGATATTTGTCTAAGTCACAATTATAGAGAAACACAATCTGACTAAAATAATAACACTTTTCAAAATTTGATTGAGGACACTGAGTCATCATTGACAGGGCAAGCTAGAAAAAAGTAAGGGAAAAAAGAATAATTGACTTGAGTCAATTAAAGAAAATGAGATTGGAAGTGTGAGTTGCACAGGTGCCCTTTAAATAATAGCCACACAAAGCCTGTTTGCTGACAAATCCGTTCATCTTAAAGGGGTCATATGATGTTGCTAAGAACATTATTTGGTGTATTTGGTGTAATGAAATTGTGTTTATGCGGTTTAAGGTTAAAAAAACACATTATTTTCCACATACTGCACAGCGCTGACCTCAGAGGTCATCCGCCCGGAACTGCCTCCATTTACAACAGTGAGCGCAAGCTACATTAAAGTGATTATTACATTTTGATTATGGATATTTTTCTTACAAAAACGCATCGATTCTCTACAGGAGGCCTTTGTTCACCCACCAGGGCCGTGTGAGGCACTTTTTTATTATGGATGGGCGCTTTTTATTTAACTTCTTTTTTTGGACGGATGCATGCAACACCCGCCGAGTGGCATTAAACAGCTTGAAAGATCACATACCATTTTTAATATAACTCCGACTGGATTCGGAGAAGAAAGAGAAGAAAGTCTTATACACCTAGGATGACTCAAGGGTGAGTAAATCATGGGGTCATTTTCATTTTTGGGTGAACTAACCCTTTAACCACTGATTTCTAGTCGTGTCCTCTTTTGGAAGGCCAAACAAAGTAGTTTCGCTTTCACAACGAAACACACAGCACCTTCACAACCCGTACGGAATTGAATGATCGTTGGTGGGCTAGAGTGAGGCCGGCGGATTCGACAAAGGAGCGGCCAGCGGGCTTGCGGCAACCACATGTGACAACCCTGGGTTGGACTCCGCTTCGTCCACGGTGAAATCCGATCAGGCTATCCACAGCGTGAAGTTGATGTATTTAATTAGCAACCAGCACGGATCAGCTCGAGGCATGACGAAGCGGATATCGTCCTTTTTTGGAAGGCCAAACGAAGTAGTTTCGCTTTCACAATGAAACACAGTGTCTTCACGACATGGCGGCGGCGGCAACAACAATACTACAGCGAGAATAAAAGTTACGCCTTCTTTCTTTGCGTGACATTTGGGCGGTGTTCTGCAAATCTTCCCACACAGTGACGTAAAAATGTGGGGGCGTGTTTAAACGAGGCATTTTAGGAAGGCGTGGTTGACTCTTTAACTTTAATAAAGAATATCTCTTTGGATTTGATACTTTATTCTTTGCAACTTTACAGATCTTTTTTTTTTATGCACCAAGAGCTTGTAACACACAAGAGAAAGGAAAAATCACAGAATAACATGAATAACAGCAGTAGACATCCAGAAATCTCTACAAAGCTGTGGAAGTCTTTGTTCATGTGTCTACTGTCAGAAAAACACTGAACAAGAATAGTGTTTGTGAAAGAATAAACTGCATTTGTGACTAGATCAGACTACATTTTATGAGTAATCAATGCAGAAATTTTTTTACTGGGTGTAATTTAAAGTGGAATATTTTAGGTGCCTATGACATGTTTTTACCATTCTGTAAACTTTTTGTCTTTAAGATTGTACTTTTTGCTGTGTGACAAGCTTAAACAGTTTCAAGTGTCATACCTGTCCCAAATGGTGTATTGATGTTGCTTTAAAGTATTTAATTGGTCATGATGATGATGGAATACTTGTATAGTAATATACATTTAAAAAAACAAACCTAGGGAAACTTTAGGTGCAGTAACATTTTTAAAACCAAATTTATACCTTTAAAATAGTTGCTTTTTTAATTATTCCAAGTGCAAATAAATTGTGTTATTAAAGCTGCATGCATAATGTTTAAAGAATTGAATAAATTAATAAATAGTTAATAAATAGTTTTTAGGTGGGGTACTGTATATCATAATACAGAATGTCAACTTCCCAAAATGTCATCTATTTATGTATGTGGGTATATAAGTGTCTACGTATATGGCTGCATGTATAATATGTGTGTGTGTGTGTGTGTTGAGTGTGATCAGTGGAAAGTGAATGAATAAATAATAGGGGAGGTACACGGAGGCAGCTGCTCTCTGTTGGCTTCTAAAGTGGCGCAGGGTGAGGTGAGACAGGCAGCAGTGGAGAGTGCCATTTACTCACAACCAGGAGTCTGTTTGCCGGAACAAACCAGTCACCACAGCTACTTAAACTGATTACATGCTGCGACCATAATTAGCCATATCTGTATCCTCAATTGCTCAGTAAGAGGTTTAGGAAGTTGCCATACATTTCAAACAATCAACTTCACGCTGACTGATTTGACTCATCTGAGATGAAAAGAATCACACCAACTCAAATGTAAAAGGAGAAAGTTGAATGAGAATATCCAGCTGTTTTTTCCACCTAAAATGACATCTATAAATAAACAACAAATCTATCTTGGTGTTTTCAGGGTCGCAACAGAACCTTGTAAAGGTATAACGTGTAAATACTAAAACTTAACCAATTAAAGCGCTTAACAAACACTCTTTCTGTAACTGCAGGTGTAAATATCATGTATATGAATGAATAAAATGCAAGCAATTTGTGTGGGGGGGGTGTTTTTTTTTTTTTTCCACATCAGTGACTTATGCCCCCTCTCATTGGATAAAATTCACAAAGTTGGTCCCAGGAGATCGCATTTGCTTAATTGCATGGGCATATCATGTGACAGGTGTAAATGGCAACCTGTCTTGGCTATCCACTCTGGATGCAAGATGGATGTTATATGATAGGACATATTTCAATGACAGGACGTCAGCATGTGTTCGTCTAGTCTATGAAGGTTTTCAGTCATTCATGTCATAGCATGTCGGGTAAAATTAACACAAGAGCACTGAGGCTGGTTATTCTCCACAATGCTGCATTAAGAAACATAGATTGCTCCATCCTCACAGGAAGTGATTAAATCTTAGTATGTCAATGTGCAGCTGACGCATGATGTTGATGCACATTAGCTAAAGAGTCGACATACTACTCATTTTCACAGTTTCCTGTGTCGTATCCTACTCCCAGGGAAGATACATTTTAGACAGAATGAGCTGAAGTATAGTTTCCCTTAAATAAGAAAGTGTGAACGAGAAAGGGAGAGAGAGATTTGCAAGAAAGGATGTGTGTTCATTGACATTCACTGCACAGGCCGAAGGAAAATGAAGGGGTGTTTGGTTTGCTGAGTGCAAAACTAATCTAATTAACCTTGTTGCATTCCTGTGTCCCACATTGTAACCTGTGCTGCTGCTCATAATGAAGAAAAGTGAGAGACAGACTGGAATATGCTTTTCAAAATGGCATCAAAAGGCATGCAAGAAAATTTTTTTTCAGGTAATATAAAATGCAACAAATGCCTTGCACATAAGACTCACTACTGCAAATCATAAACCAAAAAAAATTATTATTCATATACTGTATAATATAATATAATGTTGTGTTAGTAATTGACCAATATGGATATTTTGGTGGCTGATGGTAAGTAAAAACTGATATTTGTGATATGCAAATAACATTTGAATAACAATTGTGCGACTAATTTAAAAGAAATACAAAATATGATACATCAGCCTTGGTGATATATCAGATATATCAGCTTAGTGGAATGTTACGCGTCACATTACATGTCAAATCCTATGTCACGTGTCTTTACGGGATATTTACGGTATGTGTGTGAATGCACAGATTCCGAAAAATCCCTGCAGTGTGGATGAATCCAATTCAAATGATCCCGCGACAAATCACAAAACACATTATCCGTGTATTTTCCGGAATCTCTGTGTGAAAGGGGCTTCATTGTGATAGTTGTGTGAATTTATGCAGATTTTGTGTGTGTGTGTGTGTGTGTGACATATGTCCCACACCCTGTAACCTGCGTTAATAACCAGCACAGATGCTGTAACACGAGTATGCATATGGTGCTGTTGTGACACATGACTTCAAACAAACCCAGACACAAAAGCAAGAGGACATTTGCATTTTATTCTCCATTCATGTGAGAACCACACGGAGAGGAAGACAGAGCAGCGTGGATGAGATAGACAGGGAATGAAGGATGGTTACTACAGAGCGGCGATCTCTGACGTCTGTTACTGCTATAAATGAAGCACAGATTCATAGAGTCAGTGTGTGTTCAGTGTAGCCCCCACACTTTCATAACTTTAATAAGAAGCTGAGTGAGAGGAAGATGATCCGGGGATGACATCTATAGTATGTCCAGTGATTCATGCTGGCATCTTTCCTCAACCCACAGATTGTGTGTCCTGCTGAGTGCTGACCAAGCCTTTATACTTTCAGATAGTTTTGCTATTTGATATCCTGTGGTGGGAGAGTGAGGTTCATTACCTGTACAGATGAAAGCCTGACATCGTGTTGTGGTTGCCTTTCACATACATCTCATGATCAACCCTTTCTCTCTCTCTTCATCTCTCCACAGGCTCGAACACTGTGTCCAAACTTTGGAAGAACAAGCAAATGGAGACCCACAACTGCTGAGCTGTCAGTTCTCCCTCCCTCTTCTCCTCTCCTCCAGTTCCTCCTCTTCCTCTCCTTTTTACATTCTCCCTCTCACTGAGAGCAGGAGATGAGCTCAGAGGATAAAAGTTCCACCATGTCACAGAAGATCTCCTCTCCATCTCACAGCAATAGCAGTTCCTCCTCAAAACATGACAGCAGACAGGTAAGTGTGTATTCATTTGATTTGGCAGACAATTAACTACATTTAGAAGTATCACTTTAGTACACTCAAAAAAAGTACAAAGGCTGTCACTGGGGTGGTACCCTTTCAAAAGATACACCTTTGTACCTTATTTATCCTAAAAGGGGGCATATTGCTACCTTAAAGGTACATATTAGTACCTTTTGTAAGGGTACAGTCCCAGTGACAGCTTCGTACCTTTTTTCTGAAACTGTATATAACTCAACCTGAACCTTTGGAGAGATAACAATTAAACCTCAAATATTGTGGTTTTGTGTGGAAAGGTGTTACTCTTCTAAGCAATCAGAGAATGATTTTCACCTGGTGGATAATAAAAAAAAATCTGAACATGTCTCATTTTTCATGCAAAGCAATCAAAATACCTGACTAGCACTATCAAATAGAAATGCACTGAGGGTGAAGACATAAACTTCCAGCTGTTTAGTATTGGTGTGTGTGAAATAAATTGAAACTCTCAGTTGTGCTGATTTTCCAGGTTTAATATTTGTCCTGATGATACTGTAAATAGGTAGTTGATGTAAAATACTTCTGAGAAATTGACATCCTGTGGTGTAACATGAAATATGTCATCTACAACTGTTTTATAGTATTTTCATGCCCTTTTTTATAAAAAAGGAATGAAAGCCTACACACAATGTTCTTCAAGAAAAAATCTTCAAAAGTATTTATTCAGAGGCCATAAAATACAATGCTCAGTGCATACCAGAAAAATGCACAGTTCAAAGACATAACGTTTTTTTTATATCACATTACCAGTTCACTCAGGAAACTACATGACACAGGTTGATTTTTCCTTGGCATGTAATCTGCTAGCAATCACACTGTTTACTACATGCCACAAGCTGATTGGCATCAGCTGTAACTACAGCCATTGAGCTTACTTTGTCAACATTTAAATAGTCTGGTTCAGAGCTTGAAGAGAGTTAAGCCAGTCCAGCAGCATGCTATCAGAGTACCTCTGATAACCTCCACCTCCCCCAGCACCGCCTGTCTAAATCAGCTACAGACCATTTTATATATCTATATTTGTGCAGCAGCTGCATGTCTGTTTATGTCTATGTGTATGTCTGCCTACTTGCTCTGCTCTTGCAGTGATAACAGCAGCAGCAGCAATAACAGCAGCAGGAAAGTAGACTAGATCTAGTCTGCCAAGACCAAATTAATTAATATACTTAAACTACTCCAAAGGTTGTCTTGACTGAAATATACTTTTTTAATACTCATATAATTATTAATCTTAAAATCCTGATGTTGATCAAATAAGAATTCCATTGGTACACGCTTCTACTTAACATTAGTTTAAGTTTAAATGTAGTGACATGAGACAGCTGTGTTTAAGAGCTGAAGTTCTGTTTATAGGTCTTAGGATGACAAGCTTGCCTTAACTTCTCTTGATACTTTGCTTTATACAATAAGGACCTTTAGAGTATAAATATTTATAGTGCTTAGGTTTTTTTAAGTTGCTTTTATGAAAAGCTGTCTGACAGTACAGATAAAGCAATGAAGCAGAAAGCAGTGGACTAGACAAAATGTTTCTGGACTTTACCCAAAAATTTCTCAGCTACTCCTTTCTACTTTATCTTCATCCCATTACCCGCTGTGCTGAAACACAGTATTAATCTCTCTGTTCTCAGTCAGATGGCTGTGGGAAATATGAATATAACCGATCTATGAAATGAGCCTTGAGCGCCAGATGAATAAAAACTTACCAGCCCCTTGTTTTTTTTTTATTGCAATTCTGAAACACTTCCTGAGGCTTTTATGTGAGGGAATTAGTGGCAAACTAATCATGTTATGTGGAAATGAAGGATAAATACAGCAGGGTTCAAAAGTCTGCTCTCAGACCTTTGGATAAAGTTACATGTCTTCAGTCACTGTTCACACAGGTTCATTCCTATTATGAATAGACTTAACATATCTGTGTGCATATGTACACCTGCACGTGTGTGCATTCATATGCTGTGAGCTCCGGAGGGCGGATGGGTGTCCTTCTCCACAGATGAACACGCTGACCTGATTATGAGGCTGTAATCTCTAATCTCATCATTTGGTAGCATTATAAAGCTCATTACTCCTTTTAAGCGGAGAGATGTTTCACTGTTCGGGTGGCAGACATTACTCTTAATACCAACATCATTTATGTGTAGAGTTTAAACTACTGCAAAGAGGGCTGAAATCCCACCAGGTGATCTGGTGTCCAATTCCTCAGAGGAATGTCCTCATTAACAGAACTGTCTATCAAATAAATGTAATACTTTCTGAGAGTGCTGGTCCTGTATAGTTTACTTTATAGTTTATATACTGTATATAGTGCTCCTGTATAGTTTATATACTAAACTGTACTTTGTGTCTCTACATGGGTGGCAAGAGGCAGTTTTCAATCGGTCCCTTGTGGAAATATGGTATTAATATAATGTAATATATTATATTATTTGTTACGCTACAGGCAACAGAACTAAACAAGGCAGGAGAACAGGAACAGAGAGAAACACAACCAAAAGTCCATAACTGTAACAGTAGCTCCCCCTCCCAAAAGGTGCAACCTATGACATATAAGAACCTCTGAGGAGAAGGGCCCTCTGGGGAAGATGCAGAGTGTGCCAAGGGTAAGAATGCTGAGGAGATGATGGATGGAAAATCCAGGGTGGAGATGATGGAGGAAGGAGCCAGGAGCAGGAGGAGCCAGATGTAGACCCAGAGACCAGGCAGAAAGGAGGCCCACGGCGGAGTTGACGGAAGGAGGAACCATGGTAGAGGTAAGGGGGCCAACTGTCGGAGACGATGCTGATGGAGGAGGAGCCCAGGGTGGAGACAGAGACCCGTAGAGCCAGGGTCACACTGTGCATCTGGAGGGCCAAGGCAGAGTCAACGGCTACTGCGAATGAGGCAGAGGCCGGAATCTGGAAGACTGTGGCGGAGCCGGAGTGACTGAGGACCAAGGAGGAACCAGAGGGAAGGAGGAGCCAGACAAAGCCAGAAGGATGGAGGGACAAGGCGAAGCCGGAGGAGTGAAATCCTATAGCGAAGGAGGGTCAATGACTGACCGAGGTGGAGCCAGAGGTACGTGGGAGCCTTGTGGAGCCAGTGGGATGACGGGCCACAGTGGAGACGAGGAATCCAGGACTCAGAGGCCGGAGGCGGAGACAGAGGATCATCATGCCAAGACAGAGCTGGAGACTGGAAGCCCCGAGGTGAGACAACTCCAGATGGCTACCTTGACTGATACGTTAGCCTGAGGGGGCTTGCAGGAACAGGCTAGAGAGCCAGTGCCTGACGAACTTCGGATGACATATGGAGGGGAAAGTCTATGGGGAAGGTGCACTCAGGAGATTCAGACCGGCTGTCCAGAACCATCTCGCGATTGATCAGACTGATTCAGGGCAATACAGTGTAATTTAGCCGCTCTCGAAGAATATTCAAACTTATTTCCAGTGGCTCAGCAGCAACTCACTCTCGTCCAGCGCAGAGTGCTTCTTGTCTCCCAACGGACCCTTTCACTCCATTCCCTCTACTCTCACCTTCTCCACCGTACATATGTTGCCTTCTCGTGCACCTTGTCAGACACTTGGGGGCTCTGGCAAATTCCCGTGCAGCGGGGTGATGCAGCCTGGTCCTCTTGATGCGGGATGGGGCCTCCTGTGGCCAATGTATAAGATGATTCACAGTCACCAGCACCCACTCCATAAACAGGGCAAAGCTCCCCTAGGACCTTCCCCCGGGCCTGCCGCTTGGCCTACGTCTGCGGTGTTCAGCCAACATAGTAGGAAAGTACGGCATCTGCCGCATAATGGATTCTCGTACTGATGCCCAGGGTCCTAAACGTCTTGGTGTGTTCCTCATGACGATCCTCTTGCTCAGAGCCAAAGAGCTTGGACAGCGGGATATCCATCTTCAGGAGGAGGAGACAAAACAAAACCTCAATTATATATATCGCCGCAGTAATATTACTAATTGAGCCAAGTTATTATGTGGGCCGTCTATAGACATCCAAGTTGAAAGATAAACATCACATATAAAAGATAAATCCTTTGAAAAGGATCACCCCCCGCTCCTAAAAATGGCTTGTAAACTCAATCATGTGTAGCTAATCACTTTCTCAATGGCACACAAAGTCATTTGATTTTCAACTGTGATCAGCTGTGCTCATTTTTATTGGCTCAGCATGAAAGAGCTTTCCTGGCGCATTTCAGTCCTTGGTATTGCAACTGAAGTAAACAATCAACTATGGGTGGCAAGGCGCTGTTAGAAGATCCCTGGGATAAAGTTGCGGACAGGCACAAGCACAAGATGGATACAAAATTTTTTTTTTAAAGGCTTTATCAATGCCTAGAAGCACATTGAAGTCTATTATTAAGAAGTGGAAGGTATTTACAACACAGACCCTCCCTGGATCAGAACGTCACTCCAAACTGGATGAAAGAGCCAGGAGGAAACTCTGCCCTACAAAGACAAAAGACCTTAACTCGCTAGAGTGTGGAACTGAGAAAAATGACTTTAAAGTTTTTTTATTTGTCCAGCCAAATTAATTGTATTGTAGGTAGGACACTGGAAATTTGGCAATTAGGTGTTTTAGTAATGAAAATTATCTACAAAAAAATCTTGAGCTCAAACTTGATTTTGAGCTTATGTGCTATTTAATATTTTTGAGTTATGTAGTTACAACTTGAAGGTTAACGATTTCGACAGTTGAACTGCTACTCTTGCTTGCATTGCTTCAAACACGTTAGCAGCCACCAGGCCAAAGTCAGTAACTTCCACATTATCATATTTGGTTGCATTTTTCACCAGTTTGCCATTCGTTATAGTAAACCTGTGATAAATCTAGTATCTGGGCGTCTCATATAGGCTATTGCATATATCTAATGTGACTGTCTTAATTTTTTTGGGGGGTTTTTGGACCTTATATAATCATCTAAAAGTTGAAACATGTGATTGGATACCGGTGTATAACCATTTTTGCTTATGCACATTAACGTAATCTGATCATCAAAAAAACCTGTATACATTATCTTTCCGTTAATCTGCTCATTTATATTTACCTTGTATTAAATAGCGGTACACTATCACAATAACGATTTTGGATTGTATTTGACGCCAGCAGCAGGCGATGATGCTCCGAATGCTTGTGATTAAATACATTCTGTGCTCCCGGTGTGTGTTCACGGTTTGTGTGTGTTTGTTCACTGCTGTGTGTGCACTTTGGATTGGATAAATGCAGAGCACTAATTCAGAGTAAGGGTCACCATACTTGGCCACATGTCTGTCACCGATCCACTTTATCTCAGATGACGTTATCTTGCCTACGCCATGGATTGATTTGAATCGGTTTACACAGAAAAGTTAGGATATTGATTTAATTGCGAACTGTTTATAGCTACTGATTTTATGCTTGATCATGCTAGCTACGACATTTCGGTCCACAGCTTCATCAATGACAGCCTGGTGATAGCAACTCTGAAGCAGTTGCAGGAATTTACGACAAAGTGTTGTCATTGTGTGCATGTGACAACAATACCACAAATTCTCCACAAATGTGGCTTGTATAGGAGGGTTGCAAGAAACAAGCCACTCCTCAAGAAAGGCCACATGTAGTCACGAGTCACGACTGAGCTTTGCCAGTCTGAGGCAGATGAGACTAAAATGTAATTGTTTGGCCTCAACACCAAACGATATTTCTGAATTCTGGACTTTCTTCGGAAATCCAATACAGCTCACCATCCAAATACCACTATTCCTCCAGTAAAGCATGGAGGAGGTAATATCCTGATATGGGGGTGTTTCTCTGCAGCAGGGACAGAAGCACTTGTCAGGACAGAAGGAAAAATGGATGGTGCAAAATACAGTCAAATTTTTGAGGAAAATCTGCTGCCCTCTGCCAAAAAGTTGTCAATCGGTAAAGGTTTAACTTCCACTATGACAATGACACAAAGCACACAGCAAAACAGAACACACTGGTTGAAGGAGATAAAGGTGAATGTCCTTGCAAGGCCTAGTCAGAGCCCAGACTTAAACCCCATTGAAAATCTAAAATCTGTGGAATGACTTAAAGACTGCAGTCCACAAACACTCACCACCAAATTAAACTGAACTTGAGCAGTTCTACAAAGAAGAATGGGCAAATATTGCAAAGTCTAGATGAGCAAAGTTAGCAGAGACATATCCCAACAGACTAAAGGCTATAATTAAAGCAAAAGGTGGTTCAGCAAATACTGACACATTGTGGTGACCTTTTTCCGACAATCAGTGATTCTGGTTTTTTTTTTTTTCTGACATTTTGTGTTATATCTTTCACTGGGATGTTATAAGTTGCACTGAGTAATCACAAGAAACCAAAACTGAGCCGTCTTCATTTCAGGCTGCAACAAAATGTGATTATTTTAAAGGGGTGTGATTCTTTTCTATACCCACTGTAAATAAGGCATGAGAACAGGAACAGAGAGAAACACAACCAAAAGTCCATAACTGACAATTATATCCTATATTAAGAATAAAAGGCACTTATCCTTAGTATAACTTTTCCATGAGATTTTCCTAGCCCCACAACTTACAGTAAGTACAACCATTTAAAATGTTATTTTGTAACAATGCCAAATTAAAAGTTTTACTTGAAGACATTCCATTTATATTTACTATCTTTGTTGGCTTTCAAAGTACACTGTTAGGTTTTTTAAAGCACTGTAACGACTTAAGTTAGAATTTTAGCTGTACTGTTTTATTCGTATATTACTTTATTTATTAAAGGGCTCATCGATGAACATTGTCCGCAATTTGGCAGATTATTAGGGTCTTCGTGAAATGTCTGTAACATATTTTGCTTAAAAACACTCAATGGCTGTGTAAACAACACCCTTTTTCCCTTGTCAAAAACAGCTCTGCTTACACCAACCCGTTTTGGTGTAATATGTCTCTTTAAATGATAATGAGTTACTGCGCACCCCACCCCCCTTCCGGGATTTCCACTGAAAATAAAATAAATCCACTCCTCTCTTGTCTCCTCAGAGGCTGGGACTATAAATAATGATTTGTGTTTGTCTGTGCAGCCAACGACAGAACATTTACATGTTTTCCTCAAACTTTTGCCATGGCGTCAGAACAAGTACACCGCTGTCACTTCAGAAAACAACAATGGCGGCTGAGCGCCGTAGGTGGAAACGTGCTGATTAATGGGCAGTAATAATATAATAAGAACCCCTTCCTACGTCAGAGGGGGAGAGAAATCTGATCGGCTCATTTTCAAGGCTTCAACCAACTTATGGTTCTGTCGTTTTCACTTTTTCGGAGTTGGTAGATGCACCGGACACCCAATTATAGCACTTAAATACGAAAAAAAGTCAGATTTTCATCCAATGACCCCTTAAAACTGTAAATTATTTATTATTTAAAATTAATGTATTGAATTACTAATGTCACGTACCCAGGGTCGATGACACCACATGATAGTCTTTAATATATCCACTGTAATCCAAGCAAGAGAAGCAGAGACACACTACCCGAGCACGATACCCCGAGGTCGCACTCAACTGAACAGACCGGCTTAATACAACAGACCAACTAGGATAATTAACAAACACCCTGAAACATAATGAAGAACTCAATCAAAAACCATGAACAACGGGATTCAGGACAAGGCGCGCATTCGGGATTACCTCCTGGTCTTCTGGGCAACGGAAGCCTGGGCGTGACATTGCTGTCGCGGAGAGCAATGGCTATGTGGTGCGGCCCACCACCAAAGCGAGTCAATTACCGAAGCGCCACTGACAGGTACGACCTCCGTTGTTTTTTAGGAACAAACAGATCATTCGGTACCTCCTCCTGGTCGTCCGACAGACCAGACAGTTTCATTCATAAACCGGTCCTTCCTTGGTCGTTAACAGGCCATGGCAAGAGGTTATTCATGGTGTGCTACATGGAAACGCAGGCTGTTCCATGATTACCTCCATCTCAGCATCACCCTCCAGTGGCTGTGTGGTGGGCCGAGTCCCCATTATGCTCCCTCGATCTGAGGAGGACGTCCCGCGATGACACTCCTTTGTAGCCCGGCACTGGTCAATTACGGCTCGTTAGAGCTCAGCTAAGGGGCCGAATGATCGGCTCTGTTCGCTTCCTAGACTGACCTTCGTAGATCACAGCGGCCTCTTTGCTGCTCCATTTGCAGTGGGTCCCTCTGGCTTTTCGCAGACAGTCGGGTGATTGGGTTTGCTGGGCTCTGGATCAGGAGTTGCGGGATGGTGAAATTCTCAATCAGCGGGAGTGCACTTGGTGATGAGAACCTTTCTCTAAAACCAGCACCCACTCCACAAATGAGGGCCGTAAAAGTCCCTCCGAAGGAACGTCATCCCAGACACTCATAAACATTAGCGCTGTGATCGACTGGTGATTTTACTTAACGCTGGCCTTCTTAGAGGTAGCACAGGCCAGTCTGGCTCATGGTATGTCCATGACAATCTCAGAGTTCCCCTCAAAGACTCCATAATGTGTGTTCCCTTGAGAACATCGGATGGCACAATCCTCCCTGATCATGCAGAGGAGGATTAATGGTATGACTGTCCCCTATGAAAAGAAAAACTAACTAGACAGAGTTAAACGGTGCAAACCCATAAGCCCACACAATGTGATGTTTGTGACACTAAATTCAGCTCATAGCACTTCCTCACAAATGTGTATACATGTATTATTAACATGACTTACATAACACAGTTTTATAATAAGTGTATAATGAATCAATATATTTTGTTCACTAGAGTTATTGTATACTATAAATGTTTAACTTTAAGTGCTAGTTAGACCCAAAAAGAAGCTCTACATCCGCTAATTGCGATTTTTAAACTATATACTTTTTATATTACTTTGCAATTATTACATGGCAATTGATGTCGATCTTAAACGTTGCATCCTATGTATTCCTATTAATTTCGTAATTAGTTATGTTCATTATTAATATTCGATAGTGCTCTCTTTGATTCTGTAGTTAAGGTGGCATGACGGTCTTTTAAGTATTCACATGTACGTTCTTTTTAACAATGTGGGGTGATCAGCTGGTCTGTTTCTCTGTCATAACAGTATCCCTTGAAGGTTGTGTTGCTCTTTGATTTGAGTTGTTGTGTAAGAGAGGTCGGTTTCATTAGTCTCACTCTGTGGTTCTTAATGCATGTTTGGGTTTTGTCCTTGGCTATAGAGATGTCTCTTTGAAAGTTGTCGTTGATGTAGTGAATTGCTTAGAGTGTGTTTGGGCAGTGCAGTTCTCGCCTTGAGGAAGAGACAGAGTTTGCTGAAGAGAGAGAATGGAGACCCACATTTTTGTCCCATATGTCAGCGCTCTAAAAAATAAAGAGCATATCTCTTCTCTCTGAGTTTACTCCTGATTCTTAACAGTATGCACATAGATACAGTACAGTACAATACAGTATATGGTTTGTGTTGGTTCTGAATTGTATACAAATTCCATGATTTTCTGCATTAGCACTTTTGTTTCTGCTTTTGTTTACAAATATTTCCAGTGTGTAAAATAAAGAATGACAATCTCTGGGTGCAGGAGCACTAAACCTATAACAAAGTTGAATGCCTGAATTAGATTTTTTTTTCTGTGTTCCGAAAGAAGAATCATAAGCTTGCAGCAGCTCCATTTTTCAAGGCCTGCTGCTCTCATGTCCCTCTAAAACATTTTCTGTACATTTATTTTCCATTGTCATCGAAATCCACAAATGTCTGCATTATTTATCATACAAATGAGTGTGCGGTATGACATAAATCTTTTATATCTTTGATATAATTAATTTTATGTCATATATCATGAAAAATATTTGAGAAAAGGTTATATATTCATTTATTTATATTAACCATATAGTAATGCCTATTCCATATTAATCTGTCATGTTACTTCCTCACTTTGTCTTGACTCTCTGTTTTCACATTTTGTCATGTTTTTCATCATTCTCATGTGTAAATGTAAATTTAAAATGTAAATGTAAACGTGTCTAATGATAGCCATCTAATTATATCTACTGGAGTATCTCTAGTTGACACATTTATTATTAATGCCTATTTTTTCATAGGAGTTGAGTTAAAAACATTAAACGTAGGTCAGTTAAGTACAGTGTTACATTGTACAGTGTTCATGTGTATTGAATTGAATTATACAGGACAGCTGGGAGATCGTCGAGGGTTTGCGTGGTGGTCTTTCCAATGTTCAGGAGCCAGAGAAGCAGGCCGGCTACATGCTGAAGAAGAGAAAGTGGCCCATGAAAGGCTGGCACAAGGTATGTATCAATGCCTCTACCAATGTTTTAGTAAAAATATTTGGAAAAAGTGGAATAATTAGATTAGTGCAGAGATTTCCAGATCTCAAAGCGACTGAGCGGATTCATCCTAACCTGCCTAAACACATTGCACTCACTCTGATGGACTCTGCACTGAAAAAAATAATTTGGAACAAAAAATACTCTAATTTGTTGCAGCTAGATTGATTCGTTTTTTCTCAAATTATATTTATTACATTTTGATTTAATATTAATCAAAAATATGTATTTCGCAGACAAAAACATTCAAACAAAGTATAGAAATTATTTATCATAAAGATCACACTTCATCAAATTGTATTTAATGTAGGTGTCACTATATATGGTTTGGGTGGTTTTTCAGAACGGGGTGTCTGGATTTTTAGGGGGGGGAGGGGGACCATAAACAAAAGCTAAATTAGCTATAATTTGAAAATTAAGATGAAAGACCTTAATGTGTATTGTGATATCTTTTTAAAATATGCATCATCTTGTCTGTAATGCACTAACAACAACAAAAACACCAGAAAAAGTTTATAAAACCCACAATAATATCTGTAGTCAATAAAGCTGCAAATCAACAGTGTTGTTTCTTTTAATTTTTTCAACAAGGAGTGCTTTTTTCTTTTAGCCAAACTGAACTAAACAGATTAAACCAGAAATGTGATTTTTGATTATACCAACATTAAAATGCACTTTAAATATTTTTCAGTGTGGGGTGTCTGACAATTCAAGCACTCATTATGTTCAATTGCAGCGCACAAACATAAAGATGAAGTGAGCATTTTTTGATGAATAAATACTTTCTTCTATGCCAGTTTAATGTTTAAAAATGAGGTTTGGAAAGACGATATAAACAAAACAAAACCCTAAGTAAGCTTTTCAAAGGTTTTTTCTCCAAAAATACCCATATTCCCCTTCAACCAAAAAGAGTGAATACAAGAATAGACAGAAAAGAGGTATAGCAATACACAGCCTCTCATTCATCAAGAGTGCGTAAGCGTCCCCTGAGAGGACATTCATCATTTATCAAATAAATCTGACCCAAGTTTCTCCTGTCCTCTACTCTTTGTGCTTCTTTCTTGACAGAGATTCTTCTACCTGGATAAGGGCATTTTGAAGTACGCCAAATGCGCAGCTGATGTGAGTCTAAAAGGCCTCATATATACACAAAGTCTATTGAACTAAAGCACTCAGGACTTTTAGTGGTCAGTTCCCCATCATGTAAGTCTTCACAGAGCTCCAGCAATCTTTAGAGGTCCTAAACCTCCATCTTTCTGTCAATATATGTTTCCTGCTGATAAAAGCCTCAAGCTGTGGGTATGTAAAATCAGAGTTAATGTAAAGCGGTAATTTCATAACAGAAGCTTTTATACCACCTTGACGTGTTTGACTTCCCTGCAGTCTGCCCTCCTAAACAGCGTCATGAAGTGGCCAGGGTATTAAATTATAATGAAAGTACATATTTAACCTGCCATATATCTTTCAGATGTAGCTGGAGCATTTTTGGCCTCTAAATCAAGGGCACTAGTTGAATGTTCCATGTGAAAATGGATCATTGACAAGGTTATGCATTAGCAAAATTAGCTGAAGCCCTCTTGCATTTAAAGTGCTGCAAACTTGTCACCTTTTGTGAAATTTACTGTTTTGAATGCACAGTATGCTTACAGAGTTCTACAGTCGTGTGAAAAAGTGTTGGCCCCCTTCCTGATTTCTTATTTTTTTTGCATGTTTGTCACACTTTAATGTTTCAGATCATCAAACAAATTTAAATATTACACAAAGATAATGCAAGTAAATACAAAATGCAGTTTTTAAATGAAGGTTTCATTTATTAAGGGGGAAAACCTGTCCAAACCCACCTGGCACTAAGTGAAAAATTATTGCCCCCTCCTGTTAAATCATGAAAAAAACTGCAATTAACCACATTATTTTAGAAAAAGCGGAGTTAAATTTCACTAGCCACACAGGCCTGATTCCTGCCAGACCTGTTGAATCAAGAAATCACTTTAATAGAATCTGTCTGACAAAGTGAAGCATTCTTAAATAGCAACACATTATGCCGCGGTCTAAAGAAATTCAAGAACAGATGAGAAACAATATAGTTGACATGTGTCAGTCTGGAAAGGATTATAAAGCCATTTCTAAGGCTTTGGGACTCCAGCGAACCATGGTCAGAGCCATTATCCACAAATTGAGAAAACTTGGAACAATGGTGAACCTTCCCAGGAGTTGCCGGCCAACCAAAATTACTCCAAGAGCGCAACGACGACTCGTCCAGGAGGTCATAAAAGAACCCAGAAGAACATCTAAAGAACTGTAGGCCTCACTTGCCTCAATTAAGGTCGGTGTTCATGTTTCAACAATAAGAAAGAGACGGGGCAAAACGGCATCCATGGGAGAGTTCCAAGGCAAAAGCCACTGCTGAACAAAAAGAACACAAAGGCTTGTCTCTTATTTGCCAAAAAATATCTTGATTATCACCAAGGCTTTTGGGCAAATATTCTGTGGAATGATGTGACAAAAGTTTAACTTTTTGGAAGGTTTGTGTCCCGTTACATTTGGTGTAAAACCAACACAGCATTTCATAGAAAGAACATCATAGCAACAGTCAAACTTGGTGGTGGTAGTGTGATGATCTGGGTTTGCTTTGCAGCTTCAGGACCTGGACGAATTGCCATATTTGATGGAACCATGAATTCTGCACTCTATGAGAAAATTTTGAAGGAGAATGTCCGGCCATCAGTTTTTGACCTCAAGCTCAAGCGCACTTGGTTATGCAGCTGGACAATGATCCCAAACACACCAGCAAGTCCACCTCTGAATGGCTCAAGAAAAACTAAATTAAGGTTTTGGAGTGGCCAAATCAAAGTCCGGACTTAAATCCGATTGAGATGCTTAAACAGTCCATTCATGCTCGAAAACCCTCCAATGTTGCTGAATTAAAACAATTCTGCAAAGAAGAGTGGGCCAAAATTCCTCCACAGTGATGTGAAAGACTCATTGCCAGTTATCGCAAACATTTGATTGCAGTTGTTGCTGCAAAGGGTGGCACAACCATTTATTAGATTTAGGGGGCAATTATTTTTTCACGTAGGGCCAGGTATGTTTGGACAGCTTTTTTCCTTTAATAAAATAAATAATCATTTAAAACTGCATTTTGTATTTAATTGCATTATCTTTGTGTAATATTAAAATTGGTTTGATTATCTGAATCTTTTACGTGTGACAAATATGCAAAAAAAAAACGGGAAGGGGGCAAAAACCGTTTTCACACCAGGCTGTGATTTTGTTTTACAGACTTCAATTAGTCAGATTACGGACAAATTACGCTTACTCTTTTTATTGTACTTTTAACTAATTTATAGTTTTTGATGGTCAGTTAGACATGTGTAGTATACTGTTTGATGGTGTTTTGTCAGTACTATTATTAAAATATAAATGAATGAAATATGTTACCACATATATGTTTAATATATAATTAATGCCTATTGTTGGATTACATTACCGACCTTTGTGCGTCTATACATCTCATCTTTTGCAAGAATTGTATTGTATTGTATTTATTATTAAATGTAACTGGCAATGTAAATGTAATTGTTATTTGGCACCTGAATTGCTTCTCTTTTTTAAATATTTATCCTTATAAATACTGAAAGATTCGTTAATGGAACCAAATCCTTAAATTCTTCACAATTCTCATCCCTACTTTTGTCATTCATGCAAACCTAATAGCCACAGAAAGATGGGATCACTAGGGCTGTCTCACTCTGTTGTATTTTTGAAAGGATGCAGTAGATTTCATTATTTGTGGAAAAGCACAAGAGCCAAGAATTCAATTTGAATCTATATTCATTTGAGGTTTAACCAGGAGAAACATATTTGCTCAGTAGTAATTTGAGTATGTTGCAACAAAGTAGCATCTGTTGTGTTGATATACAAGGTAGCGGTGATTTTTTATAGGTCAAACCTTCTGTCTGTGCTGTGTGCAGGTCGAGAAAGGCAAGCTCCACGGGTGCATTGATGTTGGGTTGTCCGTCATGGCCATTAAGAAGAAAGCCAAGTGCATTGATCTGGACGCCGAAGAAAACATTTATCACCTGAAGGTATCACAACAATTATAATATTAGACTGACCTCAGAGTCAGAATGCTCTGCGGTCACAGGAAAAGCATTAGTGGAGATTGGTGCATCCTGTAAATTTGCTGCAGTTTTACTGGAACATGTTTCATTATGATGGTACATTAGGTTAGCTTTAGCCTTATATTAAAGTAGCACTGAGAGGTTATGATGGTATATGCATTAAAATGTGCATTGAATTTAATTGTAATTAAGTGTAATTACACTTACATTTGAATTGCTCTTGTAATTAGAATTTAAGTAGGATTACAGTAGTTAATAATTACACTAGTTAATTACATTAGTTAATACAATTTAGAATTGAACTAAAATTTTCAATGCATATTACCCTTAAACTTCAAATACTAGTTCTAGAAACAGCATTTTTTTATGTCAGTATGAAATTGCTTAATATGAATTTATAAATAAAAGGCATAATTTTCTAAATAAATAATGAGATTTGTTTAGAAATTATTTATGACAGTGAATTATTTATGATTTGTTTAGACACATTTAAATTCTTGTGCTGAATTTCTTTGAATTGCAGTATCGTCTTTTTTGTCCAACCCTAGTGGTGCTATTTAAAATATATATATATATTTGTAATAATCTTGTCTTATAGGTTATTATGATTAATACTGTTAAATTATACTGTTATGAGTATATATTGTTATCTTGTTTAAAGCTTTTAGCAAATCATTACAAACCCCAACAGAGAATTTAACTCTCAAATGAAATTCTGCTTCCAAGTAGAGAATCCTCTTTTAAAGAGAATCGTTTAAGGGACAAAATAGGTTTTGTCGGCTTTCATTTGTTTTTCTCCAAGTGCGTTCTGAACTCTTGATCTCAGGAACGGGAAGCAGGTCCTTCAAATTCAAAGTCATGAGGTCAACCTTCATCTGGACCATTTTAAAATGCAGACACACAGTGTCAGGAAAAACAGCTTCTGAATCCTGATTGAGTAGGTTTCCTTTATCCTGAACCTTTAACTCTGGTCTCTTTGTCCTTGCAGATCAAGTCCCAGGAGCTGTTTGATGAATGGGTCTCTAAGCTCCGTCACCACAGACTTTACAGGCAGAATGAGATCGCCATGTTCCCTCATGAGAAAATGCTCTTCCACCCTCATTACCCCCTCACCTCCTCCCCCACGATACCTGACAGTCAGTCCATCAGAAAGGTAATGCCATGGGACATGTGGAGGGTTTAGACAGAAAGATAAATGTCAGAAAAAAATGACGATGACTGTACAAGTGCTTTAACTTTGAGAGGATGTTAAAAGACTGTTCAAGGTTAAAACCTCTGTCAATTTGTGGCAACTTTTACAAAATAGACTCTCAAAAAGCACTTTTCACACTGTGGCTAGTTTATTTAATTTGTCCACTAACAATGTCCAACAGTGTATATGCATTTATTACCAGTGTTGTGGAGTAGCTAGCTACAAGTAGCGATGCTACTAGCTTAACTCCATTTTTCAGTAGCTTTACAGTAGCGACGCTACATTTAAAACAGTGTAGCTTTTCCTGTAGCTAACTACTTTTTCCAGCAAGTAGCGATGTAGCGCGACCAAACGCTACATTCCGTTTTGCGTTCTGACGAGTAGGGATCGGCGTATCGATCCGAAGTATCGATATATCGATAATGGATTGCGAGCATATCAATCAGTTATCGATACTTCGAAACACAAAAAATATCGATACTAATGTAGTTATTTACACCTTATCGTGATTTTTATTTTATTAATAATAATAATAATAATAATGCGTACAATATGCATTGAATTGGACGAATAACCTTTGTTAGCGAGTAATTGTGTAGGATAGAACAATTTTCCTGCTCATCTGAACACGCAAATGTTGCAAGACAGAACCAATCCATCACAGAGAGCGTTCACGCACTTCTGACAGTACATTCAAACAGGGCTGCTTTTCCCAAAAGTATCATAAGAAAGCATTAAAGCTTTTGGGAACGGCAGCCCTGAACAATGCTTATCAGAGGACAGAAGGACAGAGTTATTTCACAATAAACGAACTGAAATTGTTGCCTACATGGTTTGTGCAATTACAGTTATTTAAATTGAACGTTGCAAGATAATATTGACCATGTTCTATTCTGTAATGTTAATAGAAATCATCCACTGTCAGAATAAAAAGGTTGCATTTTATGCATGCAACAGCCTGTCACTGGCAGTCCCTTATGAAAATGAACCATGGTTTTACTAAAGTGACCGTAGTTCAACTATATAGTATTTGTAGATTTCCATGGTTACCACTACAGTAAACATATTTGAACCATGTGTAAACAAAAAATATAACCTAATAAGTTACAATTAAGGCGTATTGAATGTTAAAATGCGTTTTAAACAAAGTTAAGTGCTTATCATTACCAATTTTACTCTTAGTAATTTAATCATTTAAAAGTTTAGTTCAGAAGTATCGAATCGGTATCAATATCGACTTATTTTACGACTCCTCCGTATCCAGTTTAAGTTGCATACATTTTGTTCTTGCATTGGTGTTTGTTACATTTGTAGCAATATACTAATATAACTAAAATAACTATTTAACTATACAGTATTTTATTATTGTGTGTATCAAATAGTTTACAAAATCAAATGATTGGGAAACTTTTTGTCATTGAAATGGCTTGGAAAAATGTCCCAATCAACCTGAATTCACCCTACTCTTTAAAATCATGATTGCATTACAGTATGTTGTTTTAAACCCCAAATATTTTACTTATAACTTCATTATAATTCTTCATTAATAATTATCTAGTTATTTGTAATGTTAATTGTAAAAAAAATAAAATAATTGAAAGTAGTTTCTTTTTACTTTTTGACTAACTTGTAGTGTAGCTTGCTACTTTTTCAAAAGGGTAGCTTGAATGTAGCTTAACTAGTTTAATTTACGAGTAGCTTGTAGCTGGTCAAGCTACAATTTCAGAGTAGCTTCCCAACACTGATATTTTCACACACACATATATATATATATGTATGTATGTATAAATGTATGATATGACCACTTTAAATAGCCAGAATGTTATGAAACTAATATTGTTTTACTAATATTGTTGTACTTTTGCATTTATCTTCTCTTTCTCTCCTCAATCATTTTCTGTTTTTGTTTCTGTCTCTCTCTATATGTAGCGTGCCTCTCTCGCAAAGCAGTCCTCTCTCCATTCGCCGTTATCTTTTACCAGCCAGGCCAAGGTGACCGCCTGGCTCCAGTCTTCTGAGGACATGGACAGGTGCACCAAAGGTACACGCACACCAATTTATGAATCCATCTCACACTGAAGATGCTGTGTCTGCAGCTTTTTACTGCACAGTGATCTTTGTCTCTCTCTCTCAGAACTCTCAGTATGTGAGGCTCAGCTGCTGGAACTGAATCACTTGTTGAGAAGTATGGAGGTGTTACACCGCACCTGCTCCGCCCCAGCCATCAACGCTCTGCAGGTTACATGTCACTCACACACAAAATTATAACAGTATTATAAAAGTAATTACAATGTATTTTACTTTTTGCTAACAATCAATAACTAAGCCATATATCAGACAGGGCTCCAGGCTGTGCCTAAAACAGTCGCATATGCGACCAAAAATATTAATTTGCGAGTCAAGTTTTTGCTGAAGTCGCCACTGGGTACCTATATACATATTAACGCTGTTAATGACTTGTTAAAGTTTGCATGTAATGCCTTTTTTCCTGCTTGTTTTGTGATAACATCTTTGACGTAATAAACTGAGACGATGCGTCAAAGTTTAGCGGGGTGGAGAAAAATCATGTCCATTGACGGCACACCGTGCAAAGTAAAAGTGCAGAAAAGCAGTGTCTATTTTGTGCACAGCTTAAACTAAAACAGGTAAAGCTGTCAGCTGCGTGGACATTAACAATATAATTAACAATTCTTGTTTATAATCTATACTGATATAGCTTCTTGTCATTACAAGAAGATAGTGGTTCTTGTGTTGACTTGTTCAAGATGTGCTGTGTTCTGTAAATGGGTGAACTTCATAATATTTGTAGCGCACTTGCTGTCCAATAATCACAGATAAGCTTTGTGCTCTGTTACCTTTTAAACAAAGTATCAGCTTTAAATTTGTCAAATTCATAACGAAATTCAAACATGATTTGTATATCGTTTATGGAAGTGCTCTATATGTCGGCCCATGAGTGAATTCGCCATTTGCCCCTCAGTGACATGCACAGAAAGGCGCGGCGACAGTGAACCCATCATCGCTTTCTTCTGTGACTACTATAGTACCGAGGACGATAAAACATGATGGAATCATAAATGGTACATAAGCTACAGTACACTCGTAATGAATATGTCCATGTAATCGCCGATAATTCGTGTTTTTCAAACTGCGGAAAATGTGTAAACCTTGTAAGCAATGCAACATAACAAACATTTACCTCAGAACATTAGCTCATTAGTCAAGCTAGAAAAAATAACTATAACGAGAGTCTTTTGCTAACTTTGTGCTATATTGCATATTCATATTTTTGCTTAACCTGTTGTCTACATGATAAGAGAATGCAAAGAGCTAAAAATAAAATTCAACACCTTCTATAATTGAATGTTACTAATGAAGAAAAACAGACTGGATGTGTGCAAGACATATGACAACATTTATAGGCTGCATTGAGGAGGAGCCCAAACCACAGTCAAGGGCCAAGTGATTCTGTCATTGTTATGGTCCGTGATATTGGCTTTCTTTCAGATTCTGTGTAATAAACAATTCTTTGTGACTGTATATATAGTCCTCAAGTTGGAAAAGACATTCCCACTTTAAGTGAACCTTAGTTCCCAGGACATCTACAATATATATTAAAATGCTAATAAAGACAAGAAAAGATGAGACATAAACACATGACAATATTAAAAACTTAAAAAAATTATTTGGCATTTAGTTGTTTTTTTTTGTCTGAAGCCCTGTCAGAAGAGTTAGATAAAGTGTTCCACATATCCAACAAATATAATGATGTATCTAGTTGAATTAGTATTAGCTTGGATTTTTTAAGTTTTACTTGGACTTTTTAAAATGTTTAATAGACAAAAACTTTAAAACTGCTGCCCTCAAAAAAGGCCAGTCTTAGTCCCTCAGGCAGTGGTCCAGCTGTGCCTGTGGATGCTGTTAATGTTCTTGCCTACGGCCCAACTGACAAACAGTCATTCAGTTGATAGCACAATTTCACAAGGATATTCATGATGTGTTTTGCGGTCATAAATCAAATTATTCCACATAACCGCTGTTACAGATGAGCTATAATTCAGAAAGCTGTCCATTCATCTGCCAAATGGGCCGCCTTATTTTATCACAACTGCTGTTTACTTTGGCTGCTGTGAATGTAAATGTTGTCCTCGGCTAGTTTGCAGATTTTTGTTTTGTGTCATCTGGCCGACAAATAAGCTGAGAGATCTGGGTACAAGTAACATGGCGAGAGTACACACTGTTTATTTACAGTACAAAGCTGGTTAAAAATCAGCAAACTTGTCCTTTAAGATGCTGGGCATTAATCCTCTTATTGTCACACAATTCTTCCTCATTTTGCTTTTTACTCTTTTCATGTTATGGCCAATAACCAATAGATGGCCAATATATTCTATATTATTAAGTGAATTTGGGCATCACAAATTTATAATGTATAGTATGAAAATGGATATTTATTTCAAGATTTGCTAAAGAATACAATTAATTAATATTAGTTGTTAAATACTAGGTTTAATAGTGAACTTTGCTAGATGAGTGTTAGAAATGCCAAAGCTATTAAATGATTAAAAATAGGGGGGAAATGAGCATGCACAATTACATATCCAATATGAGCCAATATAATCCCAATACTGATTGATTACTGACAAATTTAACTAATTCTATTATCGGCAATTAACTCATTTGCTACCAATATATAAGTGAAGTGACGTGTGGCAAAGTATGGTGTCCCATACTCGGAATTTGTGCTTTGCATTTAACCCATCCAAAGTGCACACACACAAACCGTGAACACACACAAACCGTGAACACACACACCCAGAGCAGTGGGCAGCCATATTGCTGCGGCGCCTCGGGAGCAGCTGGGGGTTCGGTGCATATGTTCGGTATATATTGTGCATATGTACAAATAATCTATTTAGTGGATTAATAAAATGTTTTCAGTATGTATTAGGGGAATGATAGGAATTTAAAAAAAGAAGAAAAATAAATACAGAGTTTCAGTATCTTTCATTTTGTGTAGGCCTCAACGTATGACAGCCCAAAAAAAGAGAAGAGACATCCCAGAAAATGGCGTCCCAAGAATTACGGGAAAGACAACAAAACAACCCTGCAGGTGATCCGTGACCTTATACTTGCAGATATTAAAACATAAAACCACCTTTAAAAAGGCTTTGTGTAGCTCACAAGGCAGTTATTAATCACTCCATGAATACTTCAAATTACTAGAGAGCTATGCATTTTTAATGTTAACGTAATGTTTTATGGAGCTGATTTGCTGATGTATTACATGCATGAATAGTGTGATGACAATGATAGTCGCCTCGTTTTATAGTCCCTTAAGTACTACTATATGTAGTATAGTACACAAAGGACCATTAGTATTACTGCATGCAAGAGAAAGTTCCTATCATGTTTTCCCCAGGCCATTTATCTCGTGCCAAAATGAATAGCACCTTCACTGACTGTTGACCTGGTATTTTCTCCTAATATTTTTAAGGTTCCGAGCTGTATCTCAGCAGGCTCTGTCCGTCTCCATGCGTCCAATCCCAACCTTTCTTCAGTAGACCTGACCAATGAGAAGACTTACCATGAAACTCAAGAATCGCCTATAGATGTATCTAAACTGCAGGAAGACTTCTGTTGTGTCGCAAACAACCGTGAGTTCTGCTACAGAAAACGACTTTTAGTGACGTATCACTAGAATACTGCACCATTTATCCTATGTGACAAATGATACCTCATCATTCTCCCCTAAATCCTACATTTTTGGTTCAGAATGTCTTATTTCCATATAAAATACATGTCATCAGGAGGAAATTGCTGAGGGAAGAGCTAAAACAGATGCGACAGATGTTGATTTCAAATGGTTTTTTGCACTTTATCTTCATGATGTGTGAAAATCAGTATCTCATTGTCAGAGAAATTACCCAGCTGGTCCCTTAGTACAGGTCAAATGGTTTGCTTGGACAATATCAAAACCTAGGTAAGCTGACCAGCAAGAATAAAATACTAAAACACTTAGAATAGCATGAGTTTCCATGCTAGTTCCTGTAGTGTTTTGCTGGTTTGGTGCTGTTCTACATTATGGATTACTGTGGTATTTCTAGTGAATACTGATGACCAAATGTAGTATATCTAGCTGATTAAGCTAGTTATAAGTGGTAGTGATACCAGCACAGCATTTCATGCAAATTATAGTCTTTTGATATACATTCAAAGGATTTGGTGGCTCCAGACCTACAAACCTAGTGTGAATTGAAATGGAAAATCCACTATTTACTGCAGGTGGTTGGCCATTGTAAATTAGGCAACATCAGTGACATGCAAATAATAAATCCTCTACTGTATAGTACAGTATATCTGTTTATTACTGGTGCTTCTGTGATGTTGTTTCAAAAGTTGCTGATTAAGACTTGAGAGAAATATCCCTGCTAATACAAGACACATGATACACAGCTTTAAATGAATGTGTAGTTTTGTTTAGTGATGAAATCTACACTAAACTACATAAAAACTAAAACGTTTACCTTCTTTACAGTGTCTGAGACGTGCAGCGTTTCACATGAGTTACTAAAACTGTCAAACTCTATGAAAAGATCTTGAATACCTCACAGTCTCTTTTTATTGAGTCAAAGTAAACACCTTAAAGCATGTGATTTATAATTACATTTTTATCAAATTGAACTTTTTCGTTTAAAACAAGTCTCCAGTGCTCACCAAGACTGCATTTATTTGCTCAGAAATGCATGAAAACAATGATATTATAATATATTATTACAATTTAAAATAACTGTTTGGTATTTTAGTATATGTTAAAATGTAATGTATTCCTGTTATGGCAAAGCAGCCATTACTCAAATCTTCAGTGTCACATGATCCTTCAGAAATCATTCTAATGTGCTTATGTAAATAATATTCATGCAAATATAATTTGGTGCTCAATAAACGTTTCTTATTTTTATCAATGTTGAAAACAGTTGTGCTGCTTAATAATATAAATGGAAACGGTCAGGATTCTTTGAATCGAATGTTCAAAAGAAAAGCATTTATTTGAAATATTTCGTAACAGTTTAAGTCTTTACTGACACTTTAATGCATCCTTTACTGTGATCAGTTTAATGCATCCTTGCTGTATAAATGTATTCATTTCTTTCAAAAATAATTGCCTAAACCCTAAACTTTTGAACTGTAGTGTATATATAATATTTCCCAAATAGCATATATATTTATTTTATTTAGTTTTTTACTCAAAAAAAAAGGAACTTAATAAACTAAAAAAATTGTATGTACCCTGATAAAACATTTAGGTACGAAAAATATGAGAATAAGTAGTTAACTTTGGTGAAACCATGTTCAGCAAATGTTTTTTCTGCAAGGATCTAAGTAATATCAACCTTTTTTCTGTTCTAAGCTCAAGTACATGTGTTCACTGTTTACTGCGCACACTTCCTGTTTCCTTGCTATCATAGCAACGATTTAAAATCACCCTTATGATCTGCATCTGCAGCAGGTTTTAGGAGGCCAAAGTAGCATATGAAACTTGCCCTGATGCAAGCCATGTGAAAGCGCCTTCTAAAATGAAACATTTTCTTCCTGACATATGACTCAGAGATTATTAGGCATTGCATTAATATTTATACTTCCTTTAATAACAAGCAGATTGTGTTTCATAAATCATGTTTTAATAAATCATGCATGAAAATGTAAGAATCAAAACCAGATCCTTAAATGATTTGTCCTTATATATTCCTGAAATGATGCTTAACTCTTTTTTTATGTTTTTGTTACCAGTTCATACAACCATGAAATCAGCCCTGTGCATGTTGACGACAGAGAAAGAGAGACTTAAACAGATGCTGGAGCACGAGTCTTGTCCTGCCCCCTCGGCCCAGCTCCTGGGACTGAAGAATACCCTGGCTGCTGTATGCTCACAAACACACTCATTTCCTCTCTGTGCATTTCCTCAAGCTCAGCACTGCTTACTAACAATTGTTCAGCTTCTTGCCTAAATATCTCTTTAAAACATTGCATGCAAGCAGAGCTCTTGTTTGGTGCTTATGTAAACATGCAGCTCTTATATCAATTCATTAAATGGCCAAAGTATAAGACAATATTTAGAAGTGCAGAGGATTACCTGTGGAAGTGCTATTGTAGTATAAGGAGTATGTCGAGCTTCTAATGAATCTTGTGAACAATAGTGTTGACCCTCCCTGCAACAATTTGTACATGCTAAAAACAGTCTGTGCTAAATCGAGTGCTGTAACACTAAATTATGACTCATTTTCCTCAGTGAGTCACGTTATTGTGAAGCAGACCCCCACTCTAGCACTTCTAATAATAAACGCCAAACTAACATCTGTTATCTGTTAGAACTGCAGGGAAATCGGTTTGAAATTCAAAGTCCAGCTTCATCCTAACTGGTCACGTTTAGTCTCAAGTAACTTTGAACTCCAGAACTTAATGTTTTACTAGACAATTTAAAAAGAACAGTTCACCCAAAAATCAGGGCTGTCAAGCTCTAAAAAAGACAAAAAGTCCATATACCTCATTCAACTTTAAGTTGTTACAGTATTACCTTCTTCTGTCACATTCTCATTTTGGCTGTTTAAATCTCAAATTCACTTTTGCATATTCATTTTAATTCAGATTAACGCTACACATTTGTTGTGGTTATGAGAATTCACAATAACAATATTATTGCAATTCACTGTAAAAAAAAAATCCACCTACTAAAACTTCAGTTCAGTTGTTGCCTTGAGTATTATCAAATTGGCTGTGTAAGTCATTTCAGCGTAAATTATATTTTATAGACTTCAAAACAATTTCAGCTTAAATTATATTTTACTGACTTCACAAAATCAAGTTGAATCTTGTAAAACTTATAAAATAAAGTTGAAATTGGTTAAATTTTAATGAGTTAAAGTAATGCAACAGCATGTTGCTAGGACTTATTGATCATATCCTTTTTTACAGTGCATCAATATAAACGTTTGGGGGAAAAAAGTTATCAGTCAAATTCATCTTTGTTTATTTTTGTTTCCTTTTGTTTGGCCAATGAATCATACATTTGCCTTCACTTGTCATCTCCTCCAACATGATTTTGTGCGGCAGTAGTAGCTACACACTGCCTCTACTTCGTTTTTCGGTTTTATAATATGCTACTATGCTGGAGTGTCCAAATCTATGTTTGAAGTGAACCAAATCATTGCTGGTGCTGGATTATTTACAATATTACTGTAAGTGTAATAAAATGGGATATTAGTATTTCATTTTTAACTATCACAGTTATCGTCAGTATCGATATAATTGTAACACCCCTAATTCAAACTTGACTGTTATGATCCACAGACCTCATCAGTTATGCAAAACTAAAGAATCAAACCCATTTAATGTAATCAACATCAAAACTGTTGTGACATATTTTCACACACCACATTTGAATAAGTGCCAGATTTGAGAATGTATTTCCGATGTATTCCAAATAAGGGTAATTCACACTGAGACATGGGCAGTAGAATAGGGGGGGGGGGGTCTCAAAAGTCTCAAAACGCAGTTTTTAAATCATAAGCACCACATTTTTAGAATGCAATGTCATGCACAAGATGCTGCAAAAGACACAAGCGCAGTGGCAAAATGTCTGTCTAGCATGTGTACAAGAAAAACAATAGAAAAGTAGCACAGTGGAATGGAAAAACGTGTTCTGCGTGAACGAGTTACTTTCTTAGCTTGACAGTTCTAGTCACTATATGCCTTTAAAATAGATGAGGATGAATAAATAATGACCTGTTTTCTTTTCAGTTTTTACAGTATGTTTAATAGTTAGGAGCTCTGTGTGGAAGCCATGTGAGTATCTGCTGGTTGCTTTTGCAGGCTGTAACACAGAACGCTGAGCTGCGAGAGCGTCTGTGCAAGATTCACGCTGAGTCGCACATCCCTGAGCCCTCTGTCCATATAAACCTCAGCCCTGGCCCCCTGCAGGTGGGTCTGGGAAATGTGCTATCATTAGTACCATTATCAAGACCAGACCATTTCTACAGCTGCCACCAACCATACTTTTCATTAGACATTGCTCATTATTCACTAGTGGAGATTTCATTATTGTAGAAAGAATTAGCGTAAGATTTGTCAACCGAATAGTTTTTGTTACCTCGGGATAAAACCCAAGGCTTAAGTTGATTTATGCTAATTGAATACACACATACTCTATAGAGAGGCTGAGTCAGACAAACTAGTGCCAGTTAATCATGTCTCTGGATAGTTTACCCCCAAACCCACTTGCACGCACACTAACAACCATATACAGCACCCACGCTTCACATGCTATCATTGATGTGTTCCTGTGGAATTGCTTCATCAATAGCCAACTTCCCTTATTGACATTCTAGTCAACATAATGCTTTTACGCTAATTAGCTTGCAAAGCTCTGCCAACTGTCTTTCCTTTTTGTCAAACTGCTTCATAACTAGTCATAATTAAAAAGAAACTGTTTGCTGATTGTTGTTTTTTTTACTTAGTCTTGGGCTGATAAGAAATATTCTCCCTCATTCTGCTTTTTTTTTCATCTTCTG
This sequence comes from Sinocyclocheilus anophthalmus, assembly GCA_018155175.1. Classification (NCBI taxonomy): domain Eukaryota; kingdom Metazoa; phylum Chordata; class Actinopteri; order Cypriniformes; family Cyprinidae; genus Sinocyclocheilus; species Sinocyclocheilus anophthalmus. The sequence continues at coordinate 673,569 of JADLZN010011417.1, forward strand.
TTGGGACCTTGTATCCTTTTTGCTTCGTACGTGAGCTAATGAGGTGAATCTTATGAAAGTTGCCAAGAAATATTTGGGACATATTTAATCTCAAATTGAAAATAAAATAAAAATGTATGTACTGTATAATGAAAATGAAGCATATTTTAAGACCAGTGATATTTTTCTATTAGGATTTTCATGACAATTTGGCACATATAACATATCTCCATAGCCCACTGTGATGTATAAAAATCATAACTCTCATAGCTGTGTTTAAAATCTCATTCTCTAACTCTAAAAAATAATGGTGGTATTTAATAATTCCCTCACAATTTATTCAAAACCAACTCACACATTTCACAGGTCAGTTTTAACCCAGTGGAATGTGAGCTTATAAAACAGTCATAACTTTTTTTTCAGACTAAAAACATATTTAAAAGCATATCTAATCAATACCTTCTCATTAATTAGTGACTGTGCAAACATTTCTATGCATTGATTATTACTGTGTTATTACCATTTTATTCCTACATTCACTTTGGACTGTAGTTCAAGTTTATTTGTTATAGCTTTTGTCTATCCATAGTTTATTTATGCATGCATATTCATGTTTACCATGTTAAAAGTGTGTGATATGGAAAAAAGGCTAAATATATATACAAAATAATTTCTGAGACAAGCCTAAGTCATAGATGAAAAAAAGTCTACCATAATATCATGTGTAAAGCCGTGTATATATAATATAAATCCGTGTATAATGTTGATACCCGGGTCAAACTTGTCCTAGAACAAATTAAGTATTGCAATGTACATGTAAAAAAAATAGTTCTTACAAAAAAAAAGATTTTTTATTATATATACTATATATATATATAATAATATAAGATATATAATAATAATATATATTATTACTACATGATTACAACTTTATTTCAAAATTTATAAATTTTTATCATGTTACTTTGATATTCTTTCAACACCATTTGGCAAGGTTCTTTTGGGTTAAAGCTGAATTGAATGCAGTAGGAGGGGTTCATTATGCTTAAAAAAACAATGTGAACCTGACTATTAATTTTCTTGTTTACTGCGATTTTTTGTAATGTAACAGGAAGGAGAAGTGTTTAGGATAGTGTGCTTAATTGTTATGAAAATATAGAAAAAAATGGAATGGTTCAAAAAATAGGCATTATATATCATTATAGAATTAATTATGTTAGTAATGTAATATAATATAATTTTCTTTTTTTATTTTGGGTTTTTCAAGTATGATCCACATTTTTTTCTTTTGTGATGTTCACCCATTTGGCACTATGTGACTTGAAACCATGACTTTTCTTCATATAGAAGCAAGACTCCAGTGATGGTTCCCGTCCTCTTGTTCACCAGGCATCTAATGAGAGCAGAGCTTCCATTACAGAGTCTCTATCGGAGTTCTTTGATGCGCAGGAAGTGCTGCTGTCAGCTAGCTCTTCAGAAAATGAGGTGAGAATGAAATCCCCTCTTTTTTTCAGTTCCATAAATGTACTGCTCAAAGTGTCATCGCATTCGCTGGGCACCAAAATTGACCAAAATGAGTCGTACACTGGCCAGAGTTTGGCTAGTAGGCTATAGTATAGTGTCAGGGTTTTTAAACTGCTTCACGGACTGACACATTTCACCTAGCTCTGCCAAATCATCCAATAGATTTACTGCCTCTGCTCTCTCCTTCACCTCAGGCAGACACTGAACCGAACACCCTATTAGGAGACAGAAGAAGGGACTAATTATATTAAGCATGTAATAAGTGCTACGGATGACATTCCACAGCTAGAGGAACCAGCCTGCCTGCCATCCCTGCTTTCTCACTCTAACTTCATTTCTGCCTTTCTGCCTTTCTGCCTCACATTGAGGCCGACCTGCTTAAGCGTCTCCTGTAGCAGAAGTAATATGAAAATTGAGATAATTGCTTCTCTCTAAAAATACCTCATGCAGAATTAGGCTTCTGTGTTGTTTTTTTTTTGTACCCCCGAAATACCCCGAAAAACGTTCTTCATCTTCTCCATTTGAGTGATGGACAATGAAATCTGCTTTATCTTTACGGTTTTGATAATGTGGTTTATTAGAGGGTGCAGAGAGATCCACATGGAGATGATTTCCAGTTGTTAGATGGTCAGTAGACTAGCTATGATATATTTATATTGTCAGAGAGCCAAACACCTGTAATGATGATGTGTGGTTTCCTGCTAGCCTTCGGAAGATGACTCATATATCAGTGACATCAGTGACAACGTGTCTATGGATAACTTCAGAAACGAGGTAGAGAATGAGAGACTCAATACAGGTGGGTATGCCACATTTTTCCTCAAGTCATTGATATTTTGCTGTCATTCCATTATTTCAAAGATCCAGTGAGAATCTCTTACGGTCTACATTTGACAGCTGTTTTATAGCTGGATGAGGGATTAGGTGTGTTCGGAAAAAGCACTGTCAAGCAATTTTAACAAGTCTGAACTGAAACTTCCAGAGACATTGCTGGAATTGATCCGCAAGCATTTTTCCTTTTTAGGCTGTGTAGAGAACGATGGTTCTCAAGAACAGCGGCGGTCTTGTCTTCCCTCCCCCAGTCCCAATACCAGCAACATCAGCCTGTGGAACATCCTGAAGAACAATATTGGGAAGGACTTGTCTAAAGTAGCCATGCCTGTTCAACTCAACGAGCCACTCAACACTCTGCAGAAACTGTGTGAGGAACTGGAGTACAGCGAACTGCTGGACAAGGCTGCACACACACAGGACCCGTTTGAGCGCATGGTAGGGAGAGGTCACAAAATTGCACAAACCTATTTGCATATGTACAGTATTTAGATTCAAACATGCATAAACTTGCAGTATTATTTTAGCTAATCACAGTCATTGTGCACATTCAAATAAAGAGAAATGCGAATAGTCAATGCTAGAAATGCCAAGAAATGTGTTTTTGCACATTTTTGGTGCAAATATGAATTCTCAAGAGGCATTCTGACTGCCATTTGTGAATGCAAAGCATTCTGATTTCGCTTTATGTTCACATTTGCGTGTCCATACAAAGCTAATGTAATGAAACATCACTGAGGAAGAGATGAGAGCTCAAGATCTGCATAAAAAGCATTATGCAAGCATAAAAACTACTGTCTAATAGGGCCAAAACAGAAATTCATAACTATTTCTTTATGTGAAATAAATGGTCTCAGGTTAAATGCTCTTCCTTAGAATATCACATGAAAGTGAAGAAATTAGAGAAATATATCCTTATTGCTATATTATCTAATATATTGTCATGTTCAATTTAAATCCCTATTATGTTACACTAATATTGTATGTTACAAACACATATGATGCGATTTCAATTTTTCCTTTCTCTTTGGAGTGTTACAAGCTCTTGGTGCATAAAGAAGATCTGTAAAGTTGCAAAGACTAAAGTCTCAAATCCAAAGATATTCTTTATAAAAGTTAAGAGTCAGCCAAACCTACATAAAACGGCTCGTTCTAACACGCCCCCACATATCTACCTCACTATGTGGGAAGATTTGCATAACGCCACCCAAAAGTTCACGCAAAGAAAGAAGGCTTAACTTTTATTCTCACTGTAGTATTGTTGACGCTGCATCCATGTCCTGAAGACGCTGTGTGCTTAGTTGTGAAAGCGAAACTACGTGTCCTTTGGTCTTCCAAAAGAGGACGATATCTTCTTCGTCATGCCTAGAGCTGATCTGTGCTGGTCGCTGAGGGAATACATCAACTTTCACCGTGGACGAAGCGGAGTCCAGCCCGGGGTCCGTCACATGTGGTTGCCGCTCATTCGTCGGATCCGCCGGATGCGCCGTTCTCTCTCGACCCCGCCACGCTTCGGCTCAGCTAGCCCGGCCTCAGCTCACTCTACTCCCAGCCTTACGCAGCTCACTCTTGGCTTTCGCTCACGCTAGGCCGCTGTGTTTTTTCGTTGTGAAAGCGAAACTACTTTGTTTGGTCTTCCAAAAGAGGACACGACATAATCAGTGGTTAATGTTGTATTTACAACACTGTTCCAGAAGAGTTCAACCCAAATATCCAGATGTGTGCAGCGCATTTTATGGAGGACTGTTTACTGATCCTGGGAGAGTAACGTTAGACTAAAATGCCGGCAGTTCTGACTCACGTAAGTACGTTTTCATTTAAATGATTTGCCACTGATGATTCAAACGTGAGTTTTGGGCAGTGTAGAGTAGCACTTGTTGTTTGTAATTTCTCTGATTACAAATGCAGACATTGTTTTATGTTTATGTGGCGCGATGCAACGCAACGCTTAAAACGACAGTATAAGTCATTATAATCATAATTAGGTCCCCACTGGATGCAACAAATGCCTGGTTTGTAATGGGTTTTTATTGTTTTTGTCTCGTCGCTCCGGCTGGACAAGGCATCACAGTATGGTAAGGGGCGTAACATTTCCGTCTCACGCTTGAGGTATTCGGCCAATCACAACGCATTGGATAGCTGGCCAATCACAGCACACCTCACTTTTTCAGACCGATGAGCTTTGTAAAAATCGACGTGTTTCAAAAAGGTGGGGCATAGAGGAGAAACAATAATGTACAGTATGTGGAAAATAATGTTTTTTTTTACTTTAAACCGCATAAACACATTTCATTACACCAAATACACAAAATAATGTTCTTTTTAGCAGCATCATATGACCCCAGAAATACCAAATTATGTATAATAAGATATTTTAATACTATATTTAGCAAAACTATTTATTTTTATATGATTATATATAATTTGAGTATTGCATATTGTTTACTGTTAATATTGTGATATTCACACTTTCATATTCTGACTTCAAGTTGCCATTTTATAACAGTTATTGTGTTACAATAATATGCCTTATTACAGTATTATTATATTAATGGTATATTTAGCTGACCATTGTATATTATATTTTTTGCTATTTATATTGTAAAATTCACAGACACACACACACACATCCATAGTCTGACTTATGATGTCTAGGAGTAGAGTGATTCTTTTGAAAGCCTGTCTGATCCAGGCTGATCATCATGGGATCCACTGTTACTCATGAGTGCATGATTAATGTTCAGAAATCATTCTCCCTGCTTGGAAATGTGCTTTAGTCAGCTGCACTCTACTGTATCCGGTGACACTCTGAGTACCCATCATTGTTACTCTCTTATTAGTCTCTGGAGGGAAAAAAAGCAATCCTCTCTCTAAGTTTAAATAATAGCTTCGGCTTTTGAATTTATATTGCACTAGTGTCTAGGTCAGTAGCTTCGTGGCTTTTCAGTATGCTACCTGATGAAGTTTAATCACAAGAGACAAAGACAGCTGGAATTTAAAGTCAACCTATCAAAATTGATCTGTTCACTTAATGCACATTCTTGGTCTTGTTGGGTACCATTCATCACTGCTTGTTATTTCATAGAAGGAATTGTATTCAGTCAAATAAAATAAATTTCTCCACCTCTGAAATTATTTTCAATTTAAGCTGATGTCACGTAGGCCACATTTTCCCTCAGTTGATTGACTAAAGAAAATTTTTCTGGTACTGAATGGAAATTAAGGTGAACTAGAGCTCCTTGGTCATCACAGTAATTTATTGCCAGGTAAGATGAATATAAGAAAGGTTACAGCAATAATAGCAAATAATGACAGGTTTGAAAAAGTAACGTAACCATTGGGAAATTTTGAGATGCTCTCGTGGGTGAACTTGACTTTCAGCTTTCATATGCCTGTCAAAAAGCCTCACGGGTGCTGGGGGCGTTTCAGAAGAGGACTCGTCCTCCACAATCAAATGCAAAGTTATATTAAGGTCTAAAACACTTTTCATAATCCAATCAATTCCCTATAGATAAATACAAGTCCAGACTATATGTTTTGCTGAATATTTTGTTTCATGCCAGATTATGTAAATAAAATGGGTTGTGAATTCAGCATCACATGCCAGGCAGATCAGTAAAAAATTCATTTCAACAAAGCCTTAAAGTAACAGTTCACGTAAAAATTAAAATGTATTCACCCTCAGGCAGTTTCAAAAATGTAATAGCGGTTTCTTCATCAGAACAAATTTAGAGAAATTTAGCATTAAATCACTTGCTCACCAGTGGATCCTCTGCAGTGAATGGGTGCCGTTAGAATGAGAGTCCAAACAGCTGATAAAAACAGCACAAGTAATATCCTCTTATTAAAGCAATTGTCTTAAGTACGTTTTTTAAATTCAAAATGTTTCTTCCGGCTAAAATACAAGTCCTCTATCCATAATAATGCTTTCTCCAGTGAAAGTCATCTCATCTGAATCAGGAGAAAAACTTGCACAGATAAAGCACTGTTTACAAGCAAAACCAGTCTAAAACAGTCCTAAACAAATATGTTTGTGGATTCTAATGTGAGAGAACAACAGGGGATGGACATTTTTCACTGAAGCGCTATTATGGAATATGGACTTGTATTTTGGCCAGAAGCAACGTTTTAAAGTTAAAATGCCTTAAGGGGTCATATTAGGTTGCTAAAAAGACTATTGGTGTATTTGGTGTATTGACATGTGTTTATGCATTTAAAAGGTTAAAAAAAACATTATTTCCACATACTGTACATTATGTTTCTCCTCTATGCCCTGCCTTTCTAAATGCGTCGATTTTTACAAAGCTCATCAGGCTGAAAAGCGAGGTGTGCTCTGATTGGCCCGTTCTATTCCAGTGCTGTGATTGGCCAATACCTCAAGCGTGTGACGGAAATGTTACGTCCCTTACATATGGTTATGCCCTGTCCGGCCAGAGCGACGAGACAAAACATTAAAACCCATTAAACGAGGCATTTGTTGCATCCAGTGGGCAGTCCAGGGGGCTTGCGGCAACCACATGTGACGACCCCGGGCGGGACTCAGCTTCGCCCACGGTGAAAGCCGATCCGGCGATCCACATCGTGAAGTTGATGTATTTCCTCAGCGACCAGCACAGAATCAGCTCCAGGCATGACGAAGTGATATCGGCCTCTTTTGGAAGACCAAACAGTAGTTTCGCTTTCACAACGAAACACAGCGTCTTCACGACATGGCAGCAGCAACAATACTAGAACGCAAATAAAAGTTATGCCTTCTTTCTTTTGCGTGAACCTTGGTCTGCGTTATGCTATCTTCCCATAAAAAAAAAAAAAAAAAGAAAAAAAAAAAAAAAAAAAAAAACATCATTGTGACGTAGACCATGTGAGGGCGTGTTAGAACGAGCCGTTTTAGTAGGTGTGGATGAGTCTTAACTTTTATAAAGAATATATTTTTGGGTTTGAGACTTTAGTCTTTGCAACACTTCAAAGAGAAAGGAAAAATTAAAAATCGCACCATATGACCCCTTTAAATGATGGAATTGTTTCTTACAAACATGCAGTTTTTCACTTCACAAGATGTTAGTCGATGGACTGGAGACGTGTGGATTACTTGTGGATTATTGTTATGTTTTTATCAGTTGTTTGGACACTCATTCTGACGGCACCCATTCACTGCAGAGTTTCCATTGGTGAGCAAGTGATGTAATGCTAAATTTCACCAAATCTGTTCCGATGTGGAAACAAATTAATTTACTGTACATCTTGGATGGCCTGATACTGAGTACATTTTCAGCAGATTTTCATTTTTGGGTGAACTCACTATCCCTTTAATAAGGAGTTTCATGAAATGGGTAACATACAAAACTAACTAAATGTGCTGTGTTCTGTTCGTAGGTGTACATCGCTACATTTGCTGTGTCCGGCTATGCTTCCAGTTACTACAGAGCAGGAGGAAAACCCTTTAATCCAGTGTTGGGTGAGACCTACGAGTGTGATCGTCCAGACAAAGGCCTTTGTTTTGTGGCGGAGCAGGTAGGACGCTCTCTGTAAGCTTTAATGTGAGCAGATATGTGAATGTGTGTGTACAGCTCTCACAGCTGCTCTGCTTTCATCCTCCAGGTCAGCCATCACCCCCCCATATCTGCATGTCATGCCGAATCTAAAAACTTCATCTTTTGGCAAGGTAACGTCACACTAGTAATACCAGACTTACTGTGTCAGTACAAATCAGCTAATGTCTGCAGATATGAAGCTGAGTGTGTTATATGTGGCTGATTTTAGAAGTGAGGTGGAGGAATAAGTTTTGGGGAAAGTCCATGGAGATTGTGCCTGTTGGAACTACACACGTGGTTCTCCCTGGGTAAGATTTAGTCTGTTTATTAAATTCACACACAGGCCAGTCTGCAGTTTTTGGCTCCAGCCGTGTCTCAGATGTTATCCATCGCAAGCACTAAGGCTCATTGTTTTTACTGCAAAATATAACTACTGCAGTGGAATTTATGAACCAGAAGGCAAATTAATTTAAATATATTTAATTATACAACTCTAATGATAACTTATTAATTAATTAATAAGCCCTTAAGGGGGGATGACTTAAAATTATTTATAATAAGACAAAACAAATATTAATATTAATCTCACTTTCATTTCCTTTTATATTTAATTTTTAAACCGTTATTTAACCAGAATAATCTCTTTTGAGATTAAAAATCTCTTTCACAGGAGAGTCCTGGCATATTAATTCACCCCCTCAGTAACTGTGTTGAAAAATCTGGATATATGAGGAAGCTTAATTTTAAAAGTGTGATTTCTAGACCTGGGAAAGTCATGTAAATCGAAAAACTTTACAATTTAAAACTTAAGTGTGAATTAATATACTGAATGAAAATCAATATAAATATTTCTAGTTATGTCAAACTCTATAATATTTTATTTGTTAGAAAATGAGTACAAATATTTTTAAATATCCATATCCTTATCCAGTAAATCACAAACAACTGGAAAGATCATGGGGCCTTGAATATTGTTGTGGACAATGGGGGTCCTTGGAGTCAAAATGGTTGAGCCACTGGTCTGTTGCACATTTGTGACAAGTAGTATGTAGGATTAAAATATTAAAAAGTATGTTTACATACATTAAGGGTGCAGTGAGTGTTGTATTTAGTAAAATATGCATTTTAAATGTTACATTTTGAAATGTTTTTGATTTAATAAGTAATTGATTGTTCTAAATACATGTTACGTGTCAGAAACAGTAACCTGATGTATTGATGGTGCTTTGGAGTCTTTGGCTAGACCTTAGAGGTGAGAACAGATAGTAGTCTGGGTAAATGGTATCTTGAATGATGGCACCATCCAAATTATAGCAGCAGCTGTGGTTGATCTTGTCAGTGTCCTTGTTCACCCTAAGCAGTGGAGCTGTTATCTTTCCTGGAAACAGCAGACTGGGTCAGCGAGGTGTTGAAGTTGTCAGTGACTCAGCAGCACACATTGAAATTACATATGATGACAGACTGTCTGTGCCGAGTGGTTTTACATATCCTGTGATTCTTTGAATGGAGCTCAGTGTCCTCCACCAAACTCAGCTTATAATTTAAAGTTATAAAACATTATAGTTTTGGTGATTTACTATCGTTTTGTTTTGGAAATTTGTCTGCAACAAGTATTTGGGGTCCGAACAGTAAATACCATAAAATGAATATTAGTGGAGACTAAATGGATTTTTCAGTAAATGGTGCCATTATCTAGAGTAGGGCAGCTGATGATGTGCACGATAAAGCTGAAATATTTCAACACGCACTCCCCTTTGGGGTAAAAAAAAAAAAAAAAAAAAACCACTTCATTCTGATTGGTTAATTATGACATTCTGAGTTCTAATAACCTTTGCATAATGACTTCTGAACTGTATAATTGATATTTGTTGTCCCATGGATTTGATTTCTTAAATAGATGTGCCAGTTTCACATCTCTCATATCATTCCAAGGTCTCTTCTTTCTCATATAATAAAATAAGTTAACTCAAATCAATATTTCATTCCCAATTATTTATTTACAAATAGCCATATAAGAGGAAAATGTACAGTCAGCTGGTCATTAATTTAAATATTCTGGGTTATCTTAGACTCCGCCAGTTCTGCTGGGGGTCCTGATCACCCTTTCAGAGTTAGGCCAGAAACATACTTAAAGCAAGTCACCAAAGCTGGAATTTGATCAAAAATATGTAGTAAATACAGTAATTTTTAAAAATTTTGTGGAATATTACTATTTAAATACTTTTTCTATTTTTATATATTTTAAAATGTAATTTATTTCTGAATTTTCAGCATCATTACTCCAGTCTTCAGTGTCACATGATCCTTCAGAAATCATTGTAATATGCTGATTTGCTGCTCAAGAAACATTTCTGATTATTATCAATGTTTTAAACATTTGTGCTGCTTAATATTTTTATGAAACTCGTTTTTTAGTTTTTTTTTTTTTTTTGATAGAAAGTTAACTTTTTGGTGTAACATGTAAACACCTTGATTTTAATTTGATGCATCTTTGCTGAATAAAAGTTTATTTTAAAAACAATTTTACTGACCCAAAACTTTTGAACAGTAGCGTAAATACCTTAAATATAAATACAATATATTTTGGCCAATGATACATAAAAAATTGCTGCTATTGTTTACTTAAAATCCACTATTTAAAAAAAAAATTGCTTAATTTATAGACGTACAGAAGTTAACTAACACTAATAACTAAGCCTTCTGTTCTGCTAATCAGATAACCTAGCATGGTTATCATCCAGTAATCTCAGAATGACAAAATATCGGCCTGGGCTGTGTTTTCCAAAAGAAAATATGGTCGCAAGTTTCGTCGTTACCAATAGATTTCAATGGAACTAACTACCATAGTTAGCTAACGATGCTTTTGGAAAACGCACCCCTGACTGGTACTAGTGAATGTGCATTTACAGTAGGCCTAGACACACACTCACACTTTCCTCTCACCTTCAGCTTTGGAGATCACTATGAATGGAATAAAGTAACATCATGTATTCACAACATTCTGAGTGGGCAGCGCTGGATCGAGCACTACGGCGAAATCTCCATCAAAAACTCCAACAGTGAAAAATGCCAGTGTAAAGTCACCTTCATCAAGGTCAGCTCCCTGTGCTTTTTGTCCATTTTGAGAAAAAACTTTCTGAAATGTTTTATTTTCTGCTATACTTAAAGCAGCACTATGTAACTTTTTCTGTGTTCAAAATTTGCAAAATGTATATAATGAGCGAGTACATCATGAATTCATCTTCCAAACCGCGTTTTTGTCTTATTCCGAATCATAAGTACTTATATTTGGACTATTGTAGCCTGGTCTGATCTTAGTTTAAAAGGAGTCAGTCCACGTCCCCACCCGGCTGTGGAAGTAAAACATACCTACGTGAATCGCCATAGACATAAACTTAGAGAAGTAGCTCCGTTTGGAATGTTCTTCCGCAGGATGTGTGCAGTTCTGTTTATTAACCGCTAGAGCGCGAAAAGTTACATAGTGCTGCTTTAAAGGGGTCATATGATGCTTTTTTAAAGATCATTATTCTGTGTATTTGGTGTAACAGAATATGTTGACATGCTTTAATGTTCAAAAAACACATTATTTTTCAAATACTGCACTGCCCTTTAGCTTCCCCCATTCCTTGTCCCGCTATCGCCCCCGTGTAGGAGTTCCTCTATGCCCCTCCTCCTTCATAAAGAGCCCAATCGACTCTTCGTTCTGTGGTCTACAATCCCTCTTGTCAACAAGCGCAGTCTGCTCTTATTGGCCAACTGACCCAGTGCATTGTGATTGGCCAACACCGCAAGCACTCGTTGGAAATGTAAAGCCCCTTACCATAATCGCGAGCTTCAACTTTCAAAATAAATGTAAAGACAGAGCCTGAAAGGGGACCAGAGTCGCGGACCGACCAGTGATGAAGCTGGTATGTGTTTGCATTACACAAGCCACAGTTAAGACAGCTGAATCCACTGTGAGGTGTCTTGTCTCGTCTCTTCTCCCTCTCAACCGCTATCTCTCCTCCCCCTCTCGCCTCGCAAGTTATCTCAGCGGCAGGCACACACACCACACTACACCATTCCGTCATAACACGCCAGCATTTTAACAGGTCAATTAGCATCTTGTAACCTCAACACAACCTGTAGCTGATTCAGATGCGGCAGATTTTCATAGCAAAGTCAGAATTACCTCCTTTCCTAGGTTCATGAAATGGTCGTCCATAAAATACATTGCTGTTTTTGTAAGTAATCTTAAAGATTCCTAATGCATCTACGTTCCGGAGGCCAAATAAAGTGCTTTTGCTTTCGCATTGAAACACATAGCGTCTCCCTGACATGGCTGCTTCATTACTAACTGCGGTTACTGAAACCACGCTTCTTTATTTGCTTGCACATTTGGGCGCATTATGCAAAGAGTTCCACATAGTGATGTAGATATGTGGGGGTGTGTTAAAACGAGCCATTTTAGGGGGGCGTGGACCAGTCTTAACTTCTATAAAGAATATATCTTTGGGTTTGAAACTTAAGTCTTTGCAACTTCAGGGATCCTATCTACTCACGAACAGCTTGTAACACTCCAAAGAGAAAGGAAAACTTGAAATCGCATCATATGACCCCTTTAGGTTCTTTAAAACTAGATGTATTTGGCCCCTTTGTTTCTCTGCCAATTTTTCACATCACCATCTAACACCTTCACACGTTTTTTTTTTTTTGTGTTTGTTTGTTTTTTTTTTTTTTTTTTTTTTTTTTTTTTTGTGTCAACCTAAACTGTCCGTAACGCTCCTGCCTTTTCATAAGCACCACATTCTTTAGCATCTAATGAGGGATCTGTGTAGCACAGTTGAGATAATTGACAGCAGACTTCAAGAACAATGGGTCAGGCTTTTCTAAGGGGTGAAGAAAAGACAGAAAGAGATCAGACAGAGGAGATCAATTAGGGCAAAGGAGAGCAAGAATAAAACAAGAAATGGGACAGAATGAGATTCTACAAAAGTCAGATACTTATTCATGGTTCTTCACCACTGAGATTCATTAAGCTTACTGACTGACTCAAGTATGACATCTGCTGGAGATCTCCATCTGACCTTGCTGTTAAATAGCAAAGTTCATTATAAAGCCACATTAGTGATACCTTGATAGTGAATTAATTCTGTGTATTTTCACTCGTTTGTTCAGTATCTCTGTAATTAACCCAGGTGGTCTCCTTTAAATACTGTATGTACACACTTTGTTCAGGAGTGCTCAGATCAAACATGTCTGTGTCCTTCATAGGCGAAGTACTGGAACTCCAGCATGAACGAGGTGGAGGGAGCTGTCACAGATCACAAAGGGAAAGTCGTGCACAAGCTGTTTGGGAAATGGCACGAGGGGATGTACTGCGGCAGCCCACCCTCTGCTACCTGCATCTGGAGGATGAGTAGGAATCAACACACACACACATAGTCTGCCCTCTTTTTTACATGTGCCACATTTGTCTGGTGCCCTCTGGCTGATGTATTTCCCAGACGATACAGTTGCTAGTGTTTAGTATTCCTTTATTTATTTGGCTAATATTTCAGAATGTATTTAAATGAAAACAGTTTATCATCAACTTTTATTTGTGTATGTTTATGTGTACAGATCCCATGCCTCCTGACTATGAGCAGTACTATGGTTTCACTAAGTTTGCTATGGAGCTCAATGAGCTCGACCCTCTTACCAAACCACTTCTTCCACCCACAGACACCAGACTACGGCTCGACCAGAGGTAAAAACTTACATGTGTATTGTTTGAATTTAATATATATATATATAAGTTTGCAATAATCCTAATTAATTTAACTTTTTGCTTTTTATGCTAATATATTACAAAAGTTGAAAATGAAAATGCTGCTAATAGCAATTTTTAAATGATACCAGGCAACTTTGGCCTTAATAAATTTCAAATAAACTAAAATGAACAATGATAGAATAAATGCTTTATTAAATAAAAATATATATAGAAATATCCAATGGGCAGTAGATCAAGGTTTTTTAATATTATTTATATACTATTATAATATTCATTATATACATTTTAAATTAGTTTTTATTTTTATATTTTAATTTTATATCTTTTTTTTTTTTTTTTTTTTAAAGGGGTCATATGATGTGATTTAAATTTTTCCTTTCTCTTTGAAGTGTTACAAGCTCTTGGTGCATAAAGAAGATCTGTAAGTTGCAAAGACTAAAGTCTTAAATCCAAAGAGATATTCTTTATAAAATTTAAGAGTCAACCATGCCTACCTAAAGCGGCTCGTTCTAACACGCCCCCACATATCTACCTCACTATGTGGAAATATTAGCATAATGCCGTCCAAATGTTCACGCAAAGAAAAGGCGTGGTTTCAGTAACCACAGTTAAATGTTGAAGCAGCCATGTCAGGGAGAAGCTGTGTGATTCAGTGCAAAAGCAAAAGCACTTTATTTACAATATCGTAAATAAACTCATTTGGTCACCCATTTTGAATTATTCTTGTGAATTTTCACTGGAAAATGACATACGGCATCATAAGGTAATTGCTTATTCGCTATTTACTGTTAGTTCAAGTATACTTAATACAGTGTAAGTTTTACTGTGTCCTGTCAATGTATTTATTTATTTCTTTAATCTTTTTTGTTGTCTTCTATTTTTCTTTTATCAACATTTCCTTTAATGTTTGTTGTTTCACTGTAAATTCAGTCAGTGAAGATGGCAGAGGTGATAACGCTCTTTGAACCAGAGTTGGACATTAGACATGCATCCGTAATTTAGTTATAACAAATAAGGTGTCAGATATATGGACTGTCTGTGTTGTGTTTTTCTCCCCATGTGCCTTCCATGACCTAGTTTTCCCTCATTTGTGACCCATATTTGGTTTCCTTCCTGTTCCTGTTCCTGGTCCTATTGTGTTTCATTGAGTCCAGGTGTCTCATCATCCCCTCGGTTTAGATGAAGTAGATGCAATTAGGAATCATTGGTTAAGATTTATTTACAACAGAACAGCACAACCCAGATGTTCGAATTTTTGCAACGCATAAAATTTTGGGGGGGGGGGGGGTATAGGGACGACAGTTTTTTGAACCTAGAAGAGTACAAGGCTGGCTGTGCACAAATGCTATTTCAAAAAAAAAAAAAAAGGTAAATTCCGACTTCGCTATGACAATCTTGCGCTTCTGAATCAGCGACTGTAAATATGTTTTGTTATTAGTTTAAGTATTTGCTATTTACTCTTCAAATGCGGAGTTTTGCGCAGCGCAGAGTAACGCGTCGTGTTGTTTGTGTGTGTGTGGTGTGGAGGACAGGAATCACATCACAGGAGAGTGAACTGCCTGTCAGAAATCATACATAGCACGTCAGCTGTCTTAACCGCAACTTGTGTACTGCATCATCACTGTGTCTGTCACGCGACTCTGTTCCCCTTTCGGGCTTGAACTGATGGTAAAACTAACGACATTATCAACTGTCTTGATATTTACATTGAAAGTGACGGCTCTGCAGATTACGGTAATGTACATTTATCCGACGCGTTGCTTTGGTGTTCACAATGCCTGGGTCAGCTGGCCAATCAGAGCAGACTGCGCTTGTCAAAGGAGGGGGCTTTGTTGAAAACGGCGTTTGAGAGAGGCGGGGCATAGAGAACCTACAATAATGTACAGTATTTGAAAAATAATGTGTTTTTTGAACATTAAAGCATGTCAACATATTCTGTTACACCAAATACACAAAATAATGATCTTTAAAATAGCATCATATGACCCCTTTAAGGTTTGGTAATTTGCTATGTGCTTATGTCATTTTATTAGTTTTTGTTTTTGAAAATATTTCTATTTAGCTTTAATTTTATTATCAGTTTTTAGTTTTAGTAATTTTAGTACTTACATTTTTAAAACATTTCTAAATTTCATGAAATGTTTGTTAATTTCATCATCTGATATTTATATTTCATTCTATTTCTTTCTTTTTTCAATTAATAAAAATAATTGCAATAGTTTTAATATTAGTTTTAATTAACAATATTGCAGCAGATAATATCAATGCCAAAGAAACAATTATCAATACTTTGAAGTTTCAGTATCTTAGAAGAAACTGAAATGGGATTATTAAGCATCAATGTTTAAAAACATTAAAATAAAGTCATGTTATGCAAGGACAAAATGAATTTCATTTGAGACTGTTTGTGTGTGCAGGTTATTGGAGGAAGGGAACATTGAATCTGCGGAGGTGCAGAAGCAGAGGATCGAACAGCTGCAGCGAGAGAGACGCAGAGTCCTGGAGGACAACCACATGTTACATCAACCTCGATTCTTCCAGTATGAACGAACTACCCTACTTCTTGTCTTTTTAAGAAAAATACATTGCATGACCAAATCCAGTTAGTTGTTAAAACGATTTTCTGCTTAATCACCAACAGAAAGTCCAGAGATGACACCTGGGTGAGCAACAACACTTACTGGGAGTTAAGGAAAGATCCTGGATTCAGTAACTTTGACTGTCCGGTCCTCTGGTAACCCAGAGGCAGCCAATATACAGCTGTGCTCACTGTTGCCTGCTCTTAACTGTTCCACCTTCCAGAGACAATACACACCTTGTGAGGTAGAGACTGATAAAGCTGTGAGAGACCGGTGGCTGCAGAATTACAATCTGATCGTTTCAAATCATTCCTTAATATTTATTATTTAATGTCCCAGCAGTTCATTGCCTTAATATGCTTACATTATGTTGTAGTGTCATTTATGCAAATGGATCCATTGGAAGTATGAGAAATATGCAATCCTGCCCAGTAATTATTTTTTTTGGCTGATGTGCATAGTAAGTAGCACAAGAAACCAAGAGAAAAACTGTTGGATTGTGGCTAAACTGTTGGCTAAACGTAGTACTGCAGGTGATCGCACCTTTAAAAAGATGGACAGTATGTTGTCAGAACAAAACTGCGTTGTCTACCTCTTAAAATCAAAATGTCGAGGAATTTATGATGTATATTAGACTATGAATATAATCCATATAATGCCTTATATAAAATTATATACATAAACTTTGCTAGAACTTTTAATCAAGTCCAATGTATCGTCACAAAGTATTGTAATTTTATGACCGCCTTTTACTCTGAGACACTTGAATGAACAAAATGTTTGAGGCTCTCAGAAATATTTATATATACATCTTAACTTATTCACAAGACTGACAGATGGCTCAACAATACTGAACATGACCATCACACACGTGAGCCTGCCAGTGTTTGAAAGCTTCTTCCTCACAGTTTGACCTGTAACCTGTGCTCAGTTCACTACGCACTACGACGAATGATGTTGGGGGACTGGGGGACTTGGCGTGTTATCGCTGTAAAAAAAAAAGAAAAAAAAAAAAAAGAAAAAAAAAAAACCGCGTTTCCTCTGTCCTTCAATAAAGTCTCATTTTAAAGATGGTTCTTTGATTGTTTTTATTTCAGATCTACACTCTTAAAATTGAAGGTTCTTTATTGGCGTCTGTGGTTCCGTGAAGAACCTTTTACGTACATGGTTCTTAAAATGTCGACTAAAAGATTGGGGAACCAAAAATGGTTCTTCTAAGGCATCGCTTGAAGAACCTTTTTAATAGGGTATATCTGTGAAGTTTGGTAGTGCAAGCATTCACGTCTAGTTTTGAGCAGTGTAGAGTAGCACTTGTTTTTTTGTTGTTTCTCCGATCACAAATGCAGACTTGGGTTTTATGTTTACGCGGCGCGATGCAACGCAACACGTAAAAAGACAGTATAGGTCATTATAGTCAGTAATTATGTCCCCACTGGATGCAACAAAATGCCTCGTTTATAATGGGTTTTAATGTTTTTGTCTCGTGGCTCCGGCCGAGACATGGCATCACAGTATGGTAGGAGCGTAACATTTCCGTCACACGCTTAAGGTATTCGGCAAATCACAACGCACTGGATAGCTCGCCAATCAGAGCACACCTCGCTTTTCAGACCGATGAGCTTTCTGAAAAGCATCGATTTTTTTCAAAGGCGGGGCATAGAGGAGAAACAAGTACATTATGTGGAAAATAATGTTTTTTAAACCTTAAACTGCATAAACACATTTCATTACACCAAATAGACAAAATAATGTTTTTTTTAGCAACAGCATATGACCCCTTTAAATATGAAGGTGTGTGTATATATAAGATATATATATGCATTTACGCTGATGCTTTAAGTGGTCTTTTATGACCCTCTTAAGTAGGACTTAAGTACATCTTTATTTGTGATTTCATAATTCTGTTGTCTTCGAAATAGATTACCAGTAAACTAAAATATATTTTAATGTAATTTCTGTTGAAACTTGTGTGTCATGTATTTTAATATATTTGTAATTACACATTTGTAATTGCAGGAAGTTGCAGTTATTACAAATGTGCAATGAAAATGATCTTAACTTTAAATGAAATATTGAAATAAACACTACATCTGATATATAAAGTACATTCGATTAATGTTGTCCACACATAAACGTCCAACAAAAGATTTAAATGAGTGATTTCAAATCTACTTTAAAAGAACAAACATTATATAATTACAAGTTGTGCTATTACAAAGAGTACTTAAGCTGTGTTTAAAGTCCCCCTGTAGTCAAAAATTGTATCCCTTAAAACTCGTCTGTGATCATCAAAACTACGTATTTAAATGTTTTTTTCTTGTGAAAAGTTTCTCATGCCTTAAAATAGCTTGAATGTAACTATACACCCTTGCCTCATTTACTATACGCTGATCTATGAATATGCAAATTAGTCCCTCCTCCACTCAGTCACACCAGCCAGTGCCTCCTGATTCACTGAACTGTAGTAAATGCAAAACAATGGCTTACACGGATAATGACTGATAAAACTATCTTTTTACTAGTGGACAACTACAGTGAATACTGTAACATTCTTTAAAGTTACTTACTTGACGATGTTGAGTCCTAAAATGCCTTGAAGACTCGAATACAGCCATTTGTGATTCTTAATTTGCGCCCGCGAGCATACGCGTGTGAAGTGCAGACGCTGCTGCGGGAGAGGTGGGTCTGACTCTGGGCTACTTTTACACTGTTGCCAGGGGTTATAATCTAAATTCACATTAAACCACAGCTTAATGTTTTTTTTGCTTTAATTTATTTTTGGTTTTCTGCTGGTATTGTTATATTTTGCATGCTAGTGATAGGAATCAATCCCTTGACATGATTGGTTATTTGAATTGTGCGTCATATCCCCTCTCCACATAAAATTTCTCTCGTAGGCCTAATTGTTTCTGTTTTAACGAAATTCTTGGATTATTGTCTTCAAATTAAGCATGCTGTTAATAGCAATCATGTTTCAGAGCGAAATTCTTACATTTTTCTTAATTTTATTAATTGTAATGTATTAATTAAAATTTATTAAAATATATGAATCTAACCTTAGCAAACCTATCTAAAATGCAAAAACTGAAAAAGTGTTTTTGATTTTCGTTAACTTTATTTCCGTGAAAATTGCTGCAGTTGTTGTGCAATAGAACATTTAAAACAGGCTCATTAAAACACAAACGCACACACACACACACACGAGATGAAATGTGCGTAGATCTTTACAAAATACACCTGGATTATAAAGCCTGTGAAAAGCACACGCAAGATAAAATGCACTTAAAGAACGCTTGGTTTATGAACTGACGTCAATGAAAGTAACACACTTTCTAGTGTCAAGTTAAAGTAAACCATAACTGCGGGGAACTGTGGTATATTAAAACGTCTCTTGATGTTTACTATATTTTAGAATTTACTTTAAGAAACATCAGCTTGGACAAAGTGTCAGGCTTCAGCATTCACTGTGCCCGAAAACACTCGCTCAGCACAGGAAGAACCACTGGGGATGCTGAAGATTTTGCGGGAGGGATCCAGCACTGGTTTTCCAAAATCCAAGTGGTGTAGGCTAATATCTTCTGTACTCTGTAGTTCTGTATTTAGGCCTATATACAGCTGTGTGTTAGCTTAGGTCTACAGTTTAACTGAGATTATTTCTCTGTACTAAGGCGCCCGTCCGAAGATAATTCGAATGAACAATTCGTTTCTGTTCTACGACGGGTCCACCAGTTTTTATTCCTTTTTTCAAATTTTACTTGATTATTATTTATTTAATTTTAAGTATAAGGTTTGAATAAGTTATAACGCAATATAATAAGTCGTTCCACGATTTAGGCCTACTAAAACTAGGGAACGAATGAATTAACGAATGAATGAATTCGTGGCAGCTAAGCCTAAACAAGAGAACAAATACTTAATTCGTGGCCAAAATGTAGTCCTAGCATAAAAGAGAACAAGCCTATTCTAAATTCGTGGCTGTGATTCTGTCTGCATGTCATGATCGGGGCTCCGTACAAAAACCGAATATACCTTAGAGTACGGCTACCTGTTTATTCATTTATTATGGTATGTAATTAGCTCACCTTTTGCGGCACCATGTTTGCGTAACACATCCTCGTGCTTTCTGGCAATGTGCCGCTTCAGATTTCAATATGAATCTTTACTAACTCTCCCTGCAATCTAACTCTCCTCTCAGTTTTTTCTCTCTGCTCATTCTTAACTTAGATTTTTTTAATTTACATTTATGTATAAGGTTTGCAACTTCGTTGAAACAATATCTGATCTCCATAACTGCTCTGCTATTCTCGATCTCTACAGATTCTCGGTCTCGAACAAGCAAATCACCAAACGGCATGCTGGGTTGAGCGAGCGGCACTGAGCGAGCGGAGCAGAATCTTCAGAAAGACGCTCTGCGCTCTTAAGGAAATATTACCACCCCGCTCCGCTCCCACTCCGCTCCGCTCACATGCTCTGGTTTCAAACCACATTTCTCAGAATCAGAATCAGAATGAACTTTATTGCCAGGTATGTTTACACATATGAGGAATTTGTTTTCGTGACAGAAGCTTCCACAGTGCAACAGAATGGCAGTGACAGAACAAAAAAATCACAGATAATAAAAAATAGAACAAGTAAATAAGGAATAAAAATATACAAATCAACAATTGTATGTACAGGTATATTATATGCAAATTCGAAATGTAAACCAAGTATGTGTGTTAGATAAATAAGTGCATGAGTGAATAAATAGTGTGAGTTCCACAGTTATTGTCAAGTGTTCATGAGATGGATTGCCTGAGGGAAGAAACTGTTCCTGTGTCTGGCCGTTCTGGTGCTCTGTAGCGTCGACCAGATGGCAACAGTTCAAAGAGGGAGTGTGCTGGATGTGAGGGGTCCAGAGTGATTCTGCCAGCCCTTTTGCTCACTCTGGATGAGTACAGTTCTTGGAGAGAAGGCAGGTTGTACCAATGATTCGCTCAGCAGTACGGACTACCCTCTGTAGTCTTCTGAGGTCAGATTTGGTAGCTGAGCTGAACCAGACAGTTATAGAAGTGCAGAGGACGGATTCAATGATGGCGGAGTAGAACTGTTTCAGCAGCTCCTGTGGCAGGTTGAACTTCCTTAGTTGGCAAAGGAATTACAGCCTCTGCTGGGCCTTTTAACAATGGAGTCTATGTGAGTGTCCCACTTCAGGTCCTGAGAGATTGTGGTGCCCAGAAACTTGAATGACTCCACTGCTGCCACAGTGTTGTTCATGATGGTGAGTGGGGGGAGTGCAGTGGGGTTTCTCCTGAAGTCCACTATCATTTCCACTGTTTTGAGCGTGTTGAGCTCCAGTTTTTTAACTGCACCAGACAGCCAGCTCTTTAACCTCCCGTCTGTAAGCAGACTCGTCACCGTCCTGGATGAGGCCGATGACTGTAGTGTCGTCTGCAAACTTCAGGAGCTTGACAGAGGGGTCTTTAGAGGTGCAGTCATTGGTGTAGAGCAGGGGTAGGCAGAGTTCAGCTCCAACCCTGAAAACAAAACTCACCTGCCTATAGCCTTAGTAATCCTGAAGACATTTATTAGCTTGTTCAGGTGTGTTTGATTAAAGTTGGAGCTAAACTCTGCGGACTGCGGCTCTATAGGACCGAACCCGCCTACCCCTGGTGTAGAGGGAGAAGAGCAGTGGGGAGATGACGCAACCCTGAGGGGCACCAGTGCTAATTGTGAGGGTCCTGGATGTGAGTTTCCCCAGTCTCAGTAGTTGCTGCCTGTCTGTCAGGAAGCTGTTGATCCACTGACAGACGGAGGTGGGCACGGAGAGCTGAGTTAGTTTGGGCAGGAGGAGGTTTTGTTTTTTCAAACCTGCAGTAGAACTCATTCAGATCGTCTGCCAGTTGTTGATTCTCCACGGTGCTGGGGGATGGTGTCTTGTAGTTGGTGATTTCTTTCATACTTTTCCACACTGACTTTGTATCACTGGAAGATAATTTAATCCTATTTTTTCAGAATAATTCCTCTTTGCCACTCTGATCTCCTTTTCCATTGTGTATTTAGCCTGTTTATACAAGATGTTGTCCCCTTCCTGTAAGCATCTTTTTTGGCCTGACAGGGGTGTCTGAGTTTTGCAGTGAACTATGGTTTGTCATTTTTGTAGGTTAAATGAGTCCTGGTAGGAATGCACATATCTTCACAGAAACTGATATAAGATGTTACAGTCTCTGTGAGCTCGTCCAGATCGGTGGCAGCAGCTTCAAAAACACTCCAATCAGAGTGAGGTCAAAACAAGCTTTTAAATCCTGCTCTGCTTCATTAGTCCATCTTTTTACAGTCCTTAATACAGGTTTAGCTGATTTCAGTTTCTGCCTGTAGGTCGGTATAAGATGAACCAAACAGTGATCAGAGAGCCCCAAAGCTGCCCGTGGAACAGAGTGATATGCATTCTTTATTGTGGTGTAACAGTGATCCAATATATTACTGTCTCTGGTCGGACATGTGAAGTGATGTCTGTATTTTGGCAGTTCACGGGAGAGATTGGCTTTATTAAAGTCCCCGAGAATGATTAAAACAGAGTCCGGGTGTTGTTGTTCTGTATATCTAAAACTCCTTCAGTGAAATTAGTGTTCCTGCACTTTAAATGTTTTGTCATGTGACCGAAAAACTATATTAATTGGCTTGTTTTTTTTAGGTCAAAATGTCTAAATCACCCTGACGACACCAACAGGAGAAAATTGTAGATAAATCTCTTCAACCGTTTCTTTTTTTAAATTGGTCCAGGTGTACTGATGTAGGTGAAAAGTTATAGACAATAAAGCCATGTGACACACTAGTCACACTTGAATCTCTGCTGTGGTTGCAGAGTTCTGGACCTGAAGCTCTCTGATCCAGCAGACACGGGAGACACAAAGGAACGAATCGTCACCACTCAGCCCTGCGCCGTCACTGAGGATGTTCAGGAAGGTGGTGCCTGGATTGGAATGTGTGGGTTCAATAAAACACTAAAGGTGGGGTTTTTGTGATCACACATTCTTCTTTTCCAATGACACAGTCTTGGGCGTATCATCATCCAGTAACCACATTCCAGAGGGACGTGTCCGGTCCTGCCTCCTGTCTCCTCTTAATACAAACTGTCCTGTCCGTCTCGTTTCTCTGCAGGTGTCAGTCAATGATAAAACGAAGCCGTTTGCCGAGTATGACACTACTGTGTCTATCAACATCCCCCCAAAACCACCATTGCTTACAGCGTGATTGAACTAGAAGTTGCTCACACTGGACACTACGGTAAATCATTTTTGCTAAATCTTTCATTGGAAGTTTTGTACCAATTACATTCCAGATCAGAGGTTCTCAACAGTTTTTGCTTGAGGAACCAGATTTACATTGAACAGCAAAAACCAAAAAACAAAAACACAACACACCAACAAAACAAGTAGAAAACCAATACAACCACACCTAACCCAAAACCTACTGTTATCATACAGATGAAATTACTTTTGAAAACTGTGATCCTGCAAAACACACTTATAGAATGTATTTCTGGAGGTATTTCAAACAGCCCATAATTATATGCGTAACTGCTCAATTTCCACTTGCCCGAAAACTTCTTTACTTACGCCCTGGTACTAGGGTTTGCCTAATAAATTTGTCACGAAAGCGGGCAGTTTATGAAGTTGAAGGCCGGGCCAGATGGACGGTGAATTAGCCAACAGATTATGCTTAGAGCACCAGGGGCAAAACCGAACCAACTAAACGTGTCAGAAGATGGATAGTAAACATACACAGCAGCTGACATCCCATCAAACGCCAACGCAGGGTCGCTCTTTAAATTGAAACAGCAGTAAACATTACTTTTTTTTTTTGTCTGTGACACATCGCAGCTAGCCCAACTTATACTTTACAACCTTGGCTCAACCATTGGTGTGGACATTGGCTGCATCAGAAATTGCACACTTCCCGATTATATAATAGGTGAAAAATGTGATGTGAAAGCATGGTATGTCTGATACTTTACTAGTTGTGAATGGCAGTAAAGTGACGCTGGTGGGTGAAATACATGGTGAATGCAGAACGTCTGGATTACATTCATAAAACACACATTCATATTGCATAGAACATACATTTTCACGGCTGAGCATTAATTAATTATTCAAAAGTAGTACCTACTCAGAGTATGCGATTTTGGTTGCAGCTAGTGACTGATGGGGGGAGTGTTGGAGATTAGTTGTATATTGACCTAATGGAGTTTGAGTAAGGACAGTTGGTTAATACTAGGGATGCACCCATGTATCGGCCGCCGATATTTATCGGCCAATTTTTCCTCAATTTACAACCATCGGCATATCGGCTAAATAAGGAAAAAGGCCGATATAACAAACCGATGGTTTATTAATGAACTGCGTGAAGGCACTGAGATGTAGAATGACCGTAGCATAACCCTAGCGCTACTGTCTGCACTTTAATGCTAATCAAATAACAAAAGATTGCACACTATTCTTAACTAAATAACTTTTGTAACTTTCGTTTCGCTAGTGTAGCGAACCTCATCTGAATGATGACCAAAATTTTACTGATGTTTTATTAAGTTTATTGCGGTAAAAAATCACCATAAGAGCTAAACACAACACAGCACGAGAAGTGCACATTGCACGCTCTCTCAGTTGCATTATCATCAACATACAGCGAATTACACAAAACACTTATTACAACTAATGGTAAACAAATATATACAGATCTCATGCCTTTTCGGGGGGTACTGACAAACTTTAAATCCGAAGAACTGTGTGCATTCATTACCCATATAGCTGCTCCGTAGACTAGAAAACCCATCAAAATAAGAGTACCGCCTTAGTAAAGAAGATCTCATACATATTTAAACTTAAAAAAATATTACAATGTATACAAAAACTAATTAGAAGATTAATCATAATAAAGTCTGTTACAATAAAGAAGGATTAATATGTATTTAGTTTATACAGTGAAGTGTTATTTTACATTTGTTAACTTTATTTTTGTTCCTGAAAACTGTTAAACCTACCTAAAAGCACTGTTTATTTAATATGCATCTTTGTTCTGTTGTATTTGTGTAGGCCTGCTGACTGTTAAATGGATCCAATCCATGTTCATTAGAAATTATTTAATGATGCAGCAATAAAACTGCTAGTATAATTTAATGCAGGTGTTTTTGAACTTTGCTGATTTAAAACATGATCAAAATACTATCTATTTTGATGCCAGAATTTCAAATAAGAGAGGAAGTGACAATAAATGTTTGTTAAAATCGGCATCGTTATCGGCCCCAAAAAATCCTATCGGTGCACCCCTAGTTAATACTATAGAGTTTATTTTATTTCCATAAAAAATGCTTTCTTTAGATCTGGAAGGACTCCAGGGGCAGTTTACAGTTCTCTCTAAACTCCCATCCAGCACACGCTCCTCATTATTCCAGCAGATCTCTCTGCTCCTGCAGGACAGTGCAGCCATCAGCAAGCTGGAGGACGGACGCAGTGAGTGAGCCGGGGGAATCTTACTTTTTTGTTTGTTTGAAAAAGTAGGAATTATTCTACAATAAATGCCTAAATATCTTTAATATACAGTGGGTACGGAAAGTATTCAGACCCCCTTATATTTTTCACTTTTTGTTATATTGCAGCCTTTTGCTAAAATCATTTGTTAATTTTTTTCCTCAATGTACACACAACACACCATATTGACAGAAAAACACAGAAATTGTTGACATTTTTGCAGATTTACTAAAAAAAGAAAAACTGAAATATCACATAGTCCTCATATATTTCAGACCTTTTGCTGTGCACCTCATATTTAACTCAGGTTTTGTCCATGTGCTCTGATCATCCCTTGAAATGGTTCTCACCCTTCCATTTGAGTCTAAGCTGTGTTTTTCATTATACTGATTGGACTTGATTAGGAAAGCCACACACACCTGTCTATATAAGACCTTAAAGCTCACAGTGCATGTCAGAGCAAATGAGAATCATGAGGTCAAAAGGAACTGCCTGAAGAGCTCAGAGACAGAATTGTGGCAAGGCACAGATCTGGCCAAGGTTACAAAAAAAATTTCTGCTGCACTTAAGGTTACCAAGAGCACAGTGGCCTTCATTTCTTAAATGGAAGACGTTTGGGACGATCAGAACCCTTTCTAGAGCTGGCCGTCTGGCCAAACTGAGCTATCGGGGGAGAAGAGTTTTGGTGAGAGAGGTAAAGAAGAACCCACAGATCACTGTGGCTGAGCTCCAGAGATGCAGTCGGGAGATGGAGAAAGTTGTAGAAAGTCAACCATCACTGCAGCCCTTCACCAGTCGGGGTTTTATGGCAGAGTGGCCCGATGGAAGCTTCTCCTTAGTGCAAGACACATGAAAGCCAGCATTGAGTTTGCTAAAAAAACACCTGAAGGACTCTAAGATGGTGAGAAATAAGATTCTCTGTTCTGATGAGACCAAGATATAACTTTTTTGCCTTAATTCTAAGCGGTATGTGTTGAGAAAATCAGGCACTGCTCATCACCTGTCCAATCCAGTCCCAACAGTGAAGCATGGTGGTGCAGCATCATGCTGTGGGGGTGTTTTCAGCTGCAGCAGGGACATGACGACTGGTTGCAATCGAGGGAAAGATGAATGCGGCCAAGTACAGGGATATCCTGGACGAAAACCTTCTGCAGAGTGCTCAGGACCTCAGACTGGGCCGAAGGTTTACCTTCCAACAAGACAATGACCATAAGCACACAGCTAAAATAACGAAGGAGTGGCTTCACAACAACGCTGTGACTGTTCTTGAATGGCCCAGCCAGAGCCCTGACTTAAACCCAATTGAGCATCTCTGGAGAGACCTAAAAATGACTGTCCACCAACGTTTACCAACCTGACAGAACTGGAGAGGATCTGCAAGGAGGAATGGCAGAGGATCCCCAAATCAAGGTGTGAAAACTTGTTGCATCTTTCCCAAAAAGACTCATGGCTGTATTAGATCAAAAGGGTGCTTCTACTAAATACTGAGCAAAGGGTCTGAATACTTAGGACCATGTGATATTTCAGTTTTTCTTTTTTTATAAATCTGCAAAAATGTCAACAATTCTGTTTTTTTCTGTCAATATGGGGTGCTGTTTGTACATTAATGAGAAAAAAAATTAACTTAAATGATTTAAAGCAAATGGCTGCAATAACAAGAGGGAAAAATTTAGGGGGGGTCTGAATCTTTCCGTCCCCACTGTATGCTATGTCAAAAAAAACCTCGAAATTGAGGGTAATAAATGTACACAAATAACCATTGACAAGTTTGGGAGGTTGGTAATACTTTTGTTTCGTTTTTAAAAGAAGTCTCTTAAGCTCATCAAGGCTGCATTTATTTGATCAAAAATGCAATAAATAGTAATGTGTTCAAATTTTACCATTTAAAATAACTGTTTTCTATATATTTTAAAATTGTTTTCTATTCTGTAATGAAAAGCTCGCATGTTTAAACATTACTACAGTTTACTACCGTCAGTCTTCTTTCCAACTTGTCCTTAAGAAATCATTATTACTTTAAAATGTAGCATTTAGCAGACCTTATCCAAAGCGACTTGCAGTGCATTCAGGCTATACATTTTTTATCAGTATGTGTGTTCCCTGGGAATTGAACCCACAACCTTTGTACTGCTAACCCAAGCCCTACCACTGAGCCACAGGAACGTTATAACATGTTAATTTGTGCTAAAGGAATATTTCTTCTTATTATCAATGTTAAAGTCGGTTAGTGCTGCTCAACTAATTTTTCCAGAATTCTATGATGAATGTAAAGTTCAAAAAAATTATTTGAACTAGAAATCTTTTGTAATGTTCTAAAAGTACAGTGTCACTGTTGATCGTTTCAAGCTCTCGTTGTGGATTGATTTTTGTTTTCATTGATTGAACGATAGAGTACAGTAATAATAGACATGTTGGATGTCTTTGGACTTGTTTGTCCCTCTCTCAGCTAGAGGACCTGTGTGGTGGGACGCAGCCTGATCCCAGTACATTAGATAAGGTGCCTGCTCTGAAGGCCACGCTGGAGCTTGTACAGAAGACTACTGATACAAAGCCCTCTGGAAAGCAGTTCAGTTCAAGTGAAAGCATTTTGATGAATAAAGGTCATAGATGGAGTTGTATAGTATTATCTGGTTATAAAAGCAATCAGTAATTTTACTTTCTATGCATTATTGTCAGCCACAAGGCCAGAGTCATTGTCATACACCTGCAGTCAAATTGACCCTTGTTCTCATAAACAATCATGTGTTCATGTAGAGATGAAAGTCTCTGCCCTGTTTGAGCTCCTGCTACAGTTGCGCAACCCTGCAAGCTCTGCTTCATCTTGTAAGTATCTTCATATTAAGTAACAGTACTTAGTATTAATAACGTTTTTTCCATCAAAAATGGAAACATTAATACCATATGTAATAAATTTGGCCTGTTTATAGAAGTATTCAGTCATGATGCCATTTTATAGACTTTCTTGCAGGGCTACTTAGCTATGGGGTCCATCTGTAATTTCCGGGTTGGATTTAGGAGTAAAAATGTGACCGGTGCTGGCAAAATGAGTCGGAATGTGCATGGTCTAATATTGAGCTACAACCAAAAGTACTAAAAAAAAAAAAAAAAAAAAAATTTTTTTTTTAAAAAAGTCAGTTTTGGTTGAATTTGAGGTTTTCGCAAAAAATGAGTTCGTTAAGCCCTCTTCTAGTGATCCCAATGCTTCAAATAGTAATTAAACATCTAAAATGATCTTTATTTGTACGTTTTCTGAGAGGAGTACCTTTTTCTCTTCTCACTTCTGGACGACTGCTGCTGCTTCTCACCACAAGTTGTATGTCGTTGCAAAACACAGCATTCCAGCTTTATGAATATTCATAGCGAATTCTGTATGACATGAGTCTGAAGTAGTAAAATATGATTTTCAAACCCATGCCGATGAAAACAAAACAATCGCGCTGACTGACATTTGTAAAGCCACGCGCCTCTCCCATAGCGATCTCCCTATAAAGTACATTATTGCGAAATATGTCTTGGCCAGATTCACACAAACATAATCCTTTGTGTTTACATGAACGTTTAGTTAATGGTTGGGGAAAAATCTGATGTGTAACATATTAGATCCATGCATTACAGTAGGTCAAAATATTGATCGGTCTTGATATTAATCAAACATACGGAATCGTTCGCTGCTCTTGATTAAACGACTGTTTGCATCTTTGTTCTTATTTTTAATAACAAAGATAAAATTTAAAAAACAGCTATATTGTGATTAATAATATAGTAATTATTCCCAAGAAAAGAATTATGCAATGTTGCTTGGTGATTTTGCTTTGGAATCTTCAGACAACTTTAAAGGGGTCATATGATGCTTTTTAAAAGATCATTATTTTGTGTATTTGGTGTAACAATAGGTTTCATGCCTTTATTGTAAAAAAAAAAAAACATTTTTCAATACTGTACATTATTGTAGGGCCTCTATGCCCCCCTCTCTCAACGCTTTTCGTTTTCTACAGCTCAACACGTCCTGTGATTGGCCAGCTGACCCTGTGCATTGTGATTGGCCGAACACCGCAAGCACTCGTCAGAAATGTAACCCCTTACCATAATCGCCAGCTTCATCTTTCAAAATAAATGTAAAGACAGTAAATAATGTCATTAGTTTTACCATCAGTTCAAGCCCGAAAGGGGAACAGAGTCGCGCGACAGACACAGTGATGAAGCTGGTGTATGTTTGCGGTGTGTGTTTGCGGTACACAAGCCACGGTTAAGACAGCTGCCTCCACTGTGATGTTACCCTCTCTCTCTCTCACTCACTCACACACAAACACACGATGCACAAAACCTCAGCATTTGAACAGTCAATAGCAATACTTAAACTAATAACAAAACATACTTACAGTAGCTGATTCAGAAGCGCCAGATTGTCATAGCAAAGTCAGAATTACCTCCTCTCCTAGGTTCACGAAACGGTCGTCCATAAAATGCATTGCTGTTCTGTTGTAAGTAATCTTAAAGAGGCCAAATAAAGTGCTTTTGCTTTCGCCTAGAACAGCGGTGGCGAACTCCGGTCCCTGAGAGCCGCAGCCGTGCAGAGTTCAGCTCTAACCCTATTAAACTCACCTGCCTGTAGCTTCCTATCCCGTCAACTTGCTTAGCCTTGTTCAGGTGTTGTTTGATTAGGTTTGAAATCAAAACTCTGCAGGGCGCGGCTCGCCAGTACCGACGTTCGCCACCGACCTGGCCTTGAAACACACAGTGTCTCCCTGACATGGGTGCTTCAACACTAACTGCGGTTACTGAAACCAAGCCTTCTTTCTTTTGCGTGAACATTTGGGCGCATTATACAAATATTCCCACATAGTGACCTAGATATGTGGAGCGTGTTAGAACGGCTCGTTTTAGGTAGGCGTGGTTGACTCTTATTTTTTATAAAGAATATCTCTTTGGTTTTGAACTTTAGTCTTTGCAACTTCAGGGATCTTATCTATGCACAATCAGCTTGAAATCGCATCATATGACCCCTTTAACTCGATTTTCTCAATTTACTTTGCCGACTCTATCGCCTTCAAACGCATAGCTCAGTCATTTTCATCTGATTCCAACAAATCATACATCATTCTGAAGGTATTTTAATGTAGAATGTGAAAATGGAGAACTCATTTTTGAAAATGTGCTCATTCCGACTCATTTTGCCAGCACAGGTCACAAATGCTTGTGGGGAACATTATTTGAAGAGACTTTCACATGTTGTTTTGCGACATAAATTACAGTGCCATACCTCAGATGTGACATTTGATGGATCTAAGTGGCTAACCAATTGCTGAAATTTGGATGCGAGTTCACACGAGTCATACAATCAATTGTAATGCTTATTTAGCAACTTATACAACGGTTTAAAAGTTTGGGTAAGATTTTTAAATAAATTAATATTTTTATTTAGCAAGGGTGCATTAAATAGATCAAAAGTAACAGTAAAAGACATTTATAATGTTACAATAGATTTCTATTTCAAGTAAATGTTTTCTGGGCACCAAATCAGCATATTACAATAATTTATGAAGGATCATGTGAATGTAATGGCTGGAGTGAACAGGAATAAATTATTGATCAAATAAATGCTGCCTTAGTGAGTATAAAAGACTTTTCAAAAACAGTCCAACAAAAATCTTACAGACCCCAAACATTTGAATGGTAGCATATGGTTTGAAAGCACAAAACGGGTTGAATTCCTGAGGATGTGTGTAAATTACACAATGACTTTAAAGGGTGTCAACAAAAAAAGGTTAAATGGGTATAATATTTGGTGGTTCTAGCACAGTTCGTTAGTTAATCTTCAAGGACATTTCAACAAGACACACACAAGTTGTGTAGTGATAATGACAGAATTTGTTTTGTTGGCAAGCTTCGTAAAAGTTAAGTGGTGTGAACTACAGGCCTTAATTTACTCATAAATCCAGAGCCATCATTATAAAACTCAGAAAATTCCTAAGGGAAATCATTAACTTGAGCATGCTAATTATCTTCTGGCTTGTAGGACAACAAACGGAGCAGCTCTGTACATGTAAGCAACAGAGCTTCATTTCTCTGCCTATATGACGTGCCCATTGTCCTGCA
Organism: Sinocyclocheilus anophthalmus; assembly: GCA_018155175.1. Classification (NCBI taxonomy): domain Eukaryota; kingdom Metazoa; phylum Chordata; class Actinopteri; order Cypriniformes; family Cyprinidae; genus Sinocyclocheilus; species Sinocyclocheilus anophthalmus. The sequence continues at coordinate 705,367 of JADLZN010011417.1, forward strand.
GGTGCAAAATATGACTTTAAATAAGAAGTCCTCTCTGAAAGATGCTGCTCTGACTGCGTTAACGGATGAGAAGGTTTTCAAGAAGATTACATCACTCTTTGCTTCCTGTAACGTGACACTGCTTAAGGAGAAGGATTCACTTGTTACAAAAATCAGCAACCCACAGGATCGCCATCCCCTCATGCTGTGCATTGCAGTTCAAGGCTTGGCATCTCTAGCGCCCCCTGTCTGAATGGAGTACAACAGCAAAGCCAAAATACCTGCTGTAAGCTGAGGACCAAAGGGCACTAAAGCCTGTGAGTGGACAATCTACAAACTGGGACTAGAAGGAAAAAAAAAACAAAATGGATCCTTAAGTGGCCTTTCAGCTACTTTATGCATGACATCAGTGAAAACAGTAATAATTTAGAAAGTGTTTTTAAATATTTGTAATAAATATTTTTTTTAAATGCACTTCACTATCAAACCTTTTAAAGTGGACATACACTCTTGTGAAAATGCACAATAAATTGTTTACATCATATTTTATCCAGTTTTGTAATTTCCTGAACCCACTTTCCTGCCATCTAAACTAAAGGAGAACAATCATATGCACACCAGAAAATAAAAAGAATCTCAAATAAAGTGATCCAAAATTAAGATTAATTTATTAGACAGCCGTTTAATTTCAGAAAATACAACTCTCTGTATCACAAAATATAGAATTTTCAAGTGAATAAGTAAGCTGGATAAAAATCTGAGTTACAAAGCCTTGAAAAAGACACTGGAGCAAGTCACCAGGGACAGAGGTACATCACAATACAGCTAGATGACAGGTTATGAATCTGTGAGGCCAGGTAGCTTGTGATCAAGACACTTGGTCTATATTCCATGTGTGAATGTGATTTTGTGCCTGTGTAAAAGGCATTTAGCTGATTCTGTATACTAGCACATTACAAGCAACACAATGACTTAAGCTCATAATTCTGCAACGATAAAATTGAAACAATGATATTGGATCCACTTTATTTTATAGTACATTCACTTACTTGCATAAAGTACTAAGTAATATAAGGTAAATTGGACTTGAGTTAAGATTAGGTTTAGGGGCTGTTCACACAGAACAGGCTTTTGCTTTTAAAAAAAAAAAAAACTACAGGTGCCGCGCAAATACATCCAAATGCAGAGGTGCAGTGCTGATGAACGGAATAATCAGCCAAGGTTGAGCATCTTCAACTTGACCAAAACAAGACACTGAAAAGTAGTGGGAAGCATTAATATAACGATTAAAAAGCAGCGCAGTGGAACACAAAAACTTAATTCTGCGTGAACCAACCCTTAAGCTCAAAGCATACTTCATTATACTGCTGAGTATAGTATGTTTGCAGTACTTTACACAGCTCCCGCATGGGCCTTGAATTTTTTTTGCACTAATTACTTTGTCCACAAGGTGGCAACACTGGCCTGGGACGTTGTTTCACAGTCCAAAAAGAAACGAATGACAACAAACAACAAATTACTCGAGAACAATAACCACCGGTGTTGACAAGCACTTGTGTGAGGCAGTTAAGAGACAGATGCAACTAATTTAAAGTGCCCCTATTATGCCATTTTTAAGGTTGCTAACATTGCTTTATGAGCCTCCTAAAACATGTTTACATACATGTTTACAACAAAACCTCTATTTAAAAAAAATCTATTTAATTTTACCTCATTTCTAAAGATCGTAATGAGCTCGTTCGAAGCATTTCTAAGATTCAGTCTCTCTAAACCCATCCTTTCCGTGAGCCCTCACTGCTGTGATTGGTCAGATGGCGCAGTCCTTTGTGATTGGTCCAGAGCCGATCTGGATTGGTCTACCACGTACAGCGCGTGTCGGAAACTAAACGCCCATTGCCATGATGGAATGACAACCCTGGAGACTTGTCAATACATAGAAAAGATGGTATCGATTGTACCTTACCAATTTGAGCCGGAGTCTGATGATGAAACGGTTGAACTACAACCGTTTCATCATCAGTCTCGATTCGCAAGCACGATGTTTCTTAGTGGTAAGTGCCAAGTGTTAACAAGTTTGTGGTAATAAAGATGTTGATGAAACCCAATTTATAACCTCACCGTAGATCCTCGTCTTCCCGACTATGTTAACCACACGGGAATTTGTTGTTTGGGGCGACAAGTTGGCGACGTAGAACGTGGGCAGAAATTATGCAAATCTGAAATTTGAACTGGAATTTACTTTGCAACCATTCAAAAATTTGGACGTAATACTATTGTTTGCAGACTGTTTTTTGCATACTATGTAATAGGGGGCACAGCATCTGTCAGAAACTTTTTCACACTAATTAGTTTATCCACAAGGTGCACATTTGTTCTGCACATAGTCTCAGTAGGGAAGAAAAATAAAAAGCAAATGGGATGAAGCAGTAGTTCACATCTGATAAAGGGATAGTTTACCCAAAAGTGACAATTCTGTCATCATTTACTCACACTCAAGTTGTTCCAAACCGGAATGAATTTCTTATTCTTCTGCTGAACTCAAAAGATAATATTTTGAAGAATGTGGGTAACCAAATGGTTTCTGGTCCCCTCTGACTTTCATAGTATTTTTCCATACTATGGAAGTCAATGGGGACCAACAAAAGTTTGGTTACCCACATTCTTTAAAATATCTTATGTTTAACAAAAGAAAGAAATTCATACAGGTTTGGAACAACGTAAGGGTGAGTAAGTGACCATTTTTTTAGTGAACTACCCCTTTAAGCATTTGCATCGAAACTGAAGTATACTCTGGGCTTTAAGGTTAGGTTCAGGAATTAGTACCTAGTTATTACAGTACGTACAAAACAGGACTGTAAAATAAAGTGCTATTGTGATACTTATAAAAGTCAAATTTGGCTTACTCCTAGCGTTCCTTGAATTTAACTCAAATGAAATCAAAGAGGAAAACAGGATGACACTCTTAGATTATCCAGTCAGAAGCTGGATAATCTAAAGCTGTTTAAATAATTTGGCATACTGTAGTGACTGAACTGTATGATAGCACGTTTCAGAAAGATGGAGATGTGAGATGAATCCTGCACTGTAAACCAACATTTGTCACACTCAAATTACAGTAAGAAAACAGTCCCCTGCTTTAAATACTATAATGCAGCTTATACTTATTTGGAAAATTATTTTTTTTAATGACAAGCCATTCAAAAAAAAACAAATCCTATTTGTTTTTTTCCCTCCAACTATTTAAGTTTAGTCAGTGGAAAATAAAAAAATGTAAATAAATAAGTACACTTCCCTTATGTCTGTCGTGACCGGATGGCTAGTGTACATTTGCATAGTGACTGGTGGGTCCGTTGAATGTGAACTTGTGTTCTGTGCCGCTGACCTATCATTGTGCCACCAATGATGATGATGATGGGGTGTCTGGACCGCTGTACGTCTCAGTAAACCCAGTTCACAGGGACCCACTGTGGTTGTGTGGCCAGCTGCTCCACAGCTGCCTGCAGCTTCTCAAAGGCCTTGTCCAGATTGTCATTAACTATAGTCAGATCAAAGTAGTGATTGTATGCCCGCTTGATCCTGGCACTTTCGTCCACGGTTTTCTTTAGGTCCGTTTCCTAAAAAGACAAAAAGAAAAGTCATTACACTTAATCTCAGAGCCTATGGTAACTCTCTAATGTTTCTACATTATTGGGAAAAAAATTTGAGAAAGTGAATTTGTTAAACCGAAATGAGGCTGACCGTCAGTAGCTTGGTTGTGATCCCAGCATCCACCACAGCTTTGTGCATGGCCCGTAGTGTCTCGAGCTCTGGGGCGGCAATGAAAACCACGAATGGCATGAACTCTGATGTCTTCAGTACTTTTAGTGCCTGCAGAGCACATTTATCAAATAAAGTCTTTTTGTTAGTGATGGGAGAAACTAAAGCTTTTTGAAGCTCCGAATCAACTAAACCAAACGATTCACTGTTCCGAAGCGCTCAATACATTATAACACTGATCCGAGACCATTTAAAAAACATTAGGCAATCATTCTTGAGTTCACCACCAGATCAACATCTAGTTGCGAACCCTCTGAATTTTGAAATGTTTCACTGTAAAGTCATGTCTGGACTGCATTGATGACTACAGCATACAATCTATTCATCTTCACCCATACTTTCACATTTATAACATTGTAATTACCTAATTACAACTTCGATTATCAGGTAAATCAGTGATTTTTTTTTTAGTGTTGGTGCTTAAATGGATAAATTAAGACAGGCACCTTCTCTGAGAAAAAGCTGACACTGTGCTGTGCTATTAGACCATGCATTTCTAAAGTAATCAACTTTTAGGGTGTAGCTCGGTTTGCTTGATCCGGACAAAAAATAAACAAAAAAACATTTAGTCCTGGTCCGCTTAGCATTCACATTGGCATTTTAATACTGAACCTAAAGGCATAGGGATATGTTCACAACCTGATTGGTCGGCTTTTATGACAGATTTCGCAACATACCGAACATCCAAAACAATGCTTTGTTTTGGGCTAAATGCATTCGTTGTATGTTCGTAGCCTCCATATGATGGTATTTTGACCAGCTGAGAACTCGTGAAGAGCTTATAAAATGTGTAAAGGAGTCAGAACAGTGGCAGGAATCCCTCCGTCACACACACAGGTGAAGCTGCGAGGAGACGTGGCTCTGATGCCTGTCCCGAGCTTTGATGGGCAACGTCGCGACTATATGAAAAACAGGTCTGCTTGAGCATTCTATCCTTGTTAGGGTCACATCTTGTGACATGTCCTGTTTTTGGTTTGTTTACATCTCTTTGGTCTGGGTTACGTTCATATTTCATTCAAACTGCACCAGAGTTCAGATGGCAGTGTTCAGAGACAGATCTTTTCCCATTTTCTTGCACAATAAGCATTGCATTTTTAAGATGCTGTATCATTTTTTTTATATAAATCTAAAAATGTGCAGTGTCAGGGGTCCTCAAGAACCAGAACTTTAGGGTTTCCCAAACTGAGAAAACTGCAGGGGGTTCGTGAGGTTATAAAAAGCTCAATAAATAATGTTTTGGGGAAAAAAATACTTTGTATACTTAATTAACTTATTTACTATTAAGTCACTACAAAAGGAAAGTGTACCATTTTGCAAATGCATGTTACTGATCATACTGTGAATGATTCATCCATGTATGTTTTTTTTCCAACCACTTCTCCATTCATTTAGCCTACTTAAAGCATCAATATGTAACTTTTCTGTGTTCAAAATTTGCAAAATGTATATAAATGAGCGAGTACATCATGAATTCATCTTCCAAACCGCATTTTTGTCTTATTCCAAATCACTACGTTACACTTATAATAAGTACTTATATTTGGACTATTGTAGCCTGGTCGGGTCGTCACCGCTGCAGAGTAACACATACCTGCATGAATCACCATAGACAAACTTAGAGAAGTAGCTCCGGTTGGAATGTTCTTCCTCGGGATATGTGCAGTTCTGTTTATTACCCGCTAGAGCGCCAAAAGTTACATAGTGCTGCTTTCAACCCCGCCCCTTTCTTAAAATCAACTGCAAACTCACATTCAGCTCTTATTTCATCCAATCAACAAACAATGGATAGAACCAAGTGCCTGCCTGTCCTAAATTTTTTCCTTTTCCAGTAATAGGTTTCAGTTGGATGTACATCACAATATGGAAGAAAAGATCTGTCGCTACTTCAATTTCATTACGGCTTTATAATCTCAGGGATTCTTTAAGTAAATATTTTATCAGAGGTTTCACTGACAAGTTTAGGAATCCCTGGACATGATTATGAAAACGGGTAGTTTAGCACATTCTCAACAACTATTAATATGTAAAGACTATGTTCTATTACAGATTTCAATATACAGTACAATACCAAAACCTAACTTGCTTAAACTTCTTGTTTTTGTCTGTCATTCACAAAACCACGCACCTGTGGGTTGATGTCCAGTATGCAAGTACGTCCTGTGTGAACCACTTCATGGATGGAGTCGATTTTGGTTCCGTACAGATTGCCGTCATATTCTCCATGCTCAAGGTAGCGACTTGCCTTGATGTCGGTCTCCATCTCCTCCCGGGACGCAAAGCAGTACGACTGGCCGTCCTTTTCCTCATCACGTGGATGCCGAGAAGTGACTGAGAAACAGATGAAATTCTGATGAGTGAGACTTTTTATTGGTAAAATGACAAATGTATTAATTATTAACGTAATAATTAACAATACCAATGTTGATTATACTCACAAGGTACAGTAGTTCCATATCGCAGTGGGTTCAACACAATCAGGCGGTTCTTGAGGCTTCGGCGGCCCACTCCTTGTGCACCAATCAGCACAAGAGTTTTTCTCTGGAATGGAGGCATCTTTGCCACTTCCTCATAGATCTGTAATTCATGGCGATCAAATTCTATTAGAAAGAGAGAAGTTTTGAAAGTTAATTTAAAAAAATAAAAATACTTGCACTACCATTCAAAAGGTTGGGGTCAATAAGATTTTTTTTTTAAATTATAGAATCAGTTTATGTTTTTGAAAGAAGTCTCTTATGTATGATGGCCGAGAGAGCTCAACACATGCAAATAGAAAAAACACCAATAAATTAAGAAAACATCTTCATCAGTTTGACAACACATGTGCTGCAAACACTCACAACACAACCAAACACGGAAACGCGCTGTAAATACACACAGACCACAATGGAATGTTTAACGGAACTGCAACAAGTGACGACCCTGTCTGAGACATGTTTATCAATGTCTGCCCTGAAAGGTGAGATTTTTGTTTATTTAACACCCTGATGATATGATTCCTTAGCATTTATGGATATGATTTGCCTAAATAAGCTGACGAAATACACAATTACTGTAACTGTGAAGTGTTATGTAATCTGGCTAGCTAAATTTCACAACTTCCCCTATGAAAATTAACCATGGTTTTCAACTTAAATTAAATAAAAACAACAACAACTACTATAGTTAAAACATGGTAAGCACAAATTAACCATGGTTTTGCTACACTAACTATATAGTTTAACCATGGTATTTGTACAACTGTGGTTATACAAATGTAATCAATAAGGCCAAAAAAAAAAAAAAGTCCACTACACTTTTACCTTAATAAACCATTGGTTCCATTTTGTACAGGGGGTTGGTTCCCCTTGAAACATTTCCATTTGGTCGTGCTCACTTGTCAATGCTTTTTCTGTATTTGCTCGTGTTGCGAATATTTGCAGAGTGTTTTTGTATTTGGTTGTGTTGCGAGTATTTACAGCGTGTTTCTGTATTTGGTCGCATTGCGAGTATTTACAGCGTGTTTCTGTATTTGGTTGTGTTGTGAGTATTTGCAGCACACGTGTTGTCAAACTGATGAAGATGTTCTCTTAATTTGCTGGTGCTTTTTCTATTTGCAAGTGTTTTCTTAAGTTGCAGCACGTTGAGCTCTCTCAGTCTCCGTACTTATGCTCACCAAGGCTGCATTTATTTGATCAAAAGTATTACTACAACTTTTAATATATTTAAAAATTGTATTAATTCCTGTAATGGCGAAGCTGAATGTTACTTGTTACATGACCCTTCAAAAACAATGTTGATTTGATGCTCAAGAAATATTTCTTATTAAGCAGCACAACTCTGAACATAATATTTCTGCGGAACCCTTTATGCATTATTTCCAGGATTGTTTGAAGAATAGAAAGTTCAAAAGAACAGTATTTATTTGAAATAGTAAATACATTTAGTGTTACAAAACATTTGTCACTTTTGATCAATTTAACCTAACCTTGCCAAAAAAAAAAAGTGACACCAAACTTTTGAAAGATTAAACCTTAATAACAAAGAACCCCTGCAAATCTAACCTGCATTTTTCGCTGTCAAGTACATCATTTTCTTTTTCTTCTTTTTTCCAGTTAATGTCCCGCAGAGGATTCCTAAAGCAAACCCACAGGTGGAACTTTGTTTACAGCATAAATGCAATAAGAAGGAACTTTGATATAACCTTAAAATAATTTAGTCCATAACTAGACTTAAAATGAAAAAAGAAACATTCCTTAAACCTCTGTACCTGATCCATCCAGGTCTCTCCTTACAAACGCCTTCCTCTTTTCCTCAAGAAACTGACTGGGGATCAAGCCAGTGCGGCCTCCGTTTATATTGCATGCCTACACAACAACAGAAACTACATAGCTTCAATATGTCAAATATTTCAGCAATTAAAGAAATCAGACCAAAACAAAGATCTGAAAAAAAACAACTCATATGCTTCTCACTTGCCACCAGTTGGGGTCCTCCTTGTTCACTATGTGCAGAATGTCTCCTTTAGAGAAAGCCAAACCCGCCTCTTTACAAGGGATCAGATTATCTGTGTCAGGGTTGTAGGTGAAATGTGGCTTCAGATACACCTAAAGTGCAAAGAAAGTGTTGTTACTCCTGTTTATTAACATCTGATTCATTTTAAGCTGCTAATTATAGCCTAAAAAAGCAATCATGTCACAGCTCACAGGCCAAAGAAATTCTCTGTTGACTTTGACATATTATGCAAATGATGATAAAGCTGGTAAGGTGTTTTACATAAACCATCTAACAAAAGACAAAAGAAAACCATTAGGACTAAAATGCTTACATGTTAGATTGATTAACATCTGCATTCAGTATTGCTAGGGGCTATTTCCTCTTTCACATTGTCAATGTCTGTCTATAGAACACTGCAGCTTGGGAAATAAATGAATAGTAACAGATAGCCTATGTTAGTGTGTGTTGTAAACGGGCTTCATAGAGAAGGACAACAGTATGTTTTCACATGAAATATTTATGGATCCTGGTGGATCTTTATCAGTGATGATTTCCCCAACAGTAAACACACAGCGGTCATTCACTGCACATAACCAAGTCACCGAGTAAAGTTCAGGTCTAAAAAAGACAGAAATTTAGGGTTGGCACAAGTAATGGATGCCTGTAAACCCTCGCCCCCAGTGTTTGCTCTAGTGCGAGGTTTTTAAACCGTATTTATTCAAGGAAAGTAGGTAAAGGACATACTTGCTTAGAAGTATGCTCTCAGAGAGTGGGAAAATGGTAACAGGGTTGATGTGCAGCAGCACTGTTTGAGGACCTAAACGTGTTTGGATCAGGATTTGAACCAGTTGTATTCATGTGGACCTGTGAAACCTGCTTAAAGGGTTAGTTCACCCAAAAATGAAAACTGTGTCATTAATTACTCACCCTCGTGTTGTTCGAAACCCGTAAGACCTTCGTTCATCTTCGGAACACAATTTAAGATATTTTTGATGAAATCTGAGGGCTCTCTGACCCTCCCATAGACAGCAAGGTAACTACCACATTCAAGGTCCAGAAAAGTACCAAGATGATCGACAAAGTAGTCCGTGTGACATCAGTGGTTCAACTGTAAAGTTACGAAGCTACGAGAATACTTTTTTGTGCAAAGAAAAGATGAACGAAGGTCTTTACAGGTTTGGAACAACACGAGGGTGAGTAATTAATGACAGAATTAACCCTTTAACTTGTGCAATTTCTTTGTACCATATATGTTGTACATTATAGTCCTATATGTCCCGATTATGACTCATTGTGGTACAAAACACTTTACTAACACTATAATTAGAAAAAAATGATTAGAGAGAAAAAAAAAAAAGCTAAAGTAATTTGAGGATCTATTTCTTTCCAGGCCCAGATCTCCTTAGAGTAGAAACTAAGGGAGTGCATGCATTCAACTCCTCCCATCTGCCCTACTTAGCACAGGTCGTGTTATTAATAGGGATAACCATGCTCTGTTTCAGCCCGATTGCATTCCGAGTCACCCAGAGGACAGGTCTCTCCTTTTTCCTCCTCAAGGACTGTATGAACCCATAAGCCATCAGGAGGTTATACAGCACTAATAACAGGACTATGGGACAAGATTGTTTTCTACTCTCAGCATCTGATTATTAGGAAAGATACTAGCAGTTCAGATGATTAGGATGATCTTCTTCATCAAATCCTTACCAATCCAATCTCAAAGAAAAATAGTACTTTTGAAAATATATTATATTAGTCATGTTCACTTATTTAGTGTCCAGTCATATCAGTAGCATTAAAGGGGAAATCAGATTCCCATTTTTCAAGTTGGTATGATTCTTTAGGGTCTTCATGAAATGTCTGCAACATACTTTGGTTAAAATTCCTCAATTGTCGTGTAAAACAAACAGCTCTGTTCACAGTGAGCCATTTTGGTGCATGTCTCTTTAAATGATAATGAGCTACTGCTCACCCCACCCCTCTCTTCACTTGTCTTGTCTTAAAGCCAGGGTAAGCGATTTCTGGTAGCCAATGTTGATATTTGAAATCACCAAAATAGGGCTGAACGATTAATTGCATTTGCGATAATATCACGTGACATGCAAGAGTAAAGAGGTGTGTTCGACTTGAAGATCAGATCGGTGTATGACATCAAAGTACGGCGAGAGAAAGCATAAGGAGACGTCCGTGCTCTCTTATAGCTCTCGCAGTACTTCGATGTCATACACCTATCAGTCTAAGCAGCGCTGCTTCAAGTCGAGCGCGGGCCATCAGCAGAAAAAGAAAAGAAATAAAACGGAAAACAGCCAAAGGCCGTAACTTAGAATGGGAGATGGATCGGTTTGTGAAAGGGAAGAGAAAAGCCATAGATGAAGTCGCACAGACCCAGGCAGGTGCTGGTCATTTAAAAGCTAAATGCAGAAAATATGGGACGGGGGGAGGCATTAATTAAGAATAATAATAATAATAATAACTTTGTGTCAGTACGACATAAGAAAAAACCCGACATTAAACTGATGCCTTGTTCTGTCGCGTCGTATCCAGTGAAGACAGCGTCACTGGTTATAATGGTTTCTACTGTATTTTGCCGCTCGCGTCCGGTGTAGACACGGTGTTTAATGTCGTTGGTGAGGAGGACAGACTGTGTGTCCTATGCCTTAGCGGACAGCATGAAACCCACAATAAATAAATAAATAAATAACAGCGAGAGAATAGTAATAAAGTTATTCTCTCTATGCTATTTTTCAATGTTTCAAGTGATGCAGGTGTTTTTTTCCCTGTAGGTTTTTTAAATTAAAAAAACATTAATTTTTCATAATGTTTAGTGAAATTATTTGGTAGTCTTGAGGTGGGATGGGGATTCCGGAAAGGGGGGCAGATTTTTTTTATAGATTTAAAGGGTGGCGCGACCAAACAAGTTTGAGAAGCACTGGTCTAAAGTTAACAGACAGTGTTTAAAAAGTGCAGTGCACATGTTTACATATGTTTATTACAGTGACTTTGAATTACAAAAAGTAGTGTGGTAAAGCAAAAGATTTTCTTTTTATATTTCAGCAATCTACTTCAGTTTGTGTGATTTGTTACTGAATTTCATATTAATGTTTACACCAGGCTTTTTTAAACAATTATTACATGCTTACAAGGTTGGAAGTTCAACAAATCAGTCAATATACTGTGATTGTAATTGTTAAATAAAAATGTCATTCATATAAAATCATGCATCACCTAATTTCATCGTAACAAATAGGCCTGTCCTACAGAAAATAACATTTATGTTTAATCTATCTAATAGTGTGTTGGTCATACTATACAATGATTTAGCTTGTCTTTGTTGAATAATACAGAACATAAAGAGCTTTAAAAAATAATTGCATATTAAATCGCAATCTCAATATTGGTAAAAAAAAAAAAATCCCAATTAGATTTTCCAAAATTGTTCAGCCCTACACCAAAACAAACACGCCCCTACCCCAAAAGGGTCTTGCCCCTATTTTGATAACTCCGCCCCACACATACATACGCAACCCACGTTTAGTTCTGTGAAACAAAGCAAAACCAATGTTACACCGTGTCTACATCAGACATGAGCGGCACGGCGCAACAAATCCCCGACAGAAAACTGCTGCCGGGTTCTATTTATGACGTGCTGAGACAAATTTAAAATGGTTTTCAAAGGTGGTTTGATCGCGTCCAGTGTAGGCAGACTTTAGCTCTTGTAGACACTGTGTTACACACCTATTGAGAAGAAACAAAGCAACCTCGGCGTCCGATCACAGGCCTCCGCTCCTTGAGTTCTCTCCAGCGCTGGAAAGCTGATCCAATATTTACACGGGTCCTACTTCTTGCCTTATCGTTCCGCAGATGTTTTCCTCTTTTGTTTTTTTATCCGCCATCTCTATCTTTTGCCCATGCACTGAAAGCTCTCTCCTCCACATCACGAGTAAACACGCCCCTTATTGCTAATTGGCTACAAGTTTGTTTTGCTATTCGGCCCGAATCAGTTTTCTAAAGTGTTTTTGAAAAATTACATACCCTACCTTTAATGAATATATCCGTATATGGCTCGGAGGTGGTCTTATTCAAATAGCTAGCTATCTATATAGAATTGCTATCAAACTGCAAATTGAAACCGCTCGCTAAACTGGCTGCATGTTTTCTTTTCAGCTTTTCTGAGCTGGCAGAAATGCCAGAAACCTAAATAAATGCAAAAAAGTTTACATTTCATCTGATGTCCCTTTTAAATGCTCACTTTTCTAAGTTTCCTCTCTTTTACTGGACACATTTGATTGTGGAATAAATTAATCATGTCTGACTAAATAGATGACACTAGAGCATTTCAGTTACTGAAACCCGGTACCATATATCAAAAAGGACTGCACAAAACCAGCCGTGTAACAAATAAAAAGTGATTGAGTACACAAAATCTGAATTTGAATGAAAAACTCCTGTTTGGAGGTTAGACTGATTAATTTAACTGTTCACATACAAAATAATTAATTTAGGTATATTCAATTTGTATTTATTACAATTAATCTAATAAAAATTAAACAAATTCTGTCATTAACTTGGTGTGAATATTTTTGGTCTGTAAAATGTTGATGAATATTTTAGATTTTGGTGTCATTTAATTTCACTGGGTTTGCTGTGAATCAGTGGTGTGCTGACCTGTGCGGGTGGAGGCGTGTCCCTGTAGCTGGGCAGGATTTTGAGTGTGATGCTTCCATTGCAGTCCCTTAGCATGTGCTGTAACGCCATGGGATCTTTGCCCACCTCTCGGCCGTTCACCTCTCGGATGACATCACCTGCGTGCAGCATCCCCTGTCTGTCAATCATGCTTCCGTGCATAACACGCGCGATGACAAGGTCGCCGTCCTCCACCCGGAATGTTACACCCTAAAAGAGACGACACCATGAATCTCAGAAATGCCAGCACAAATAGTCAGACATACTTTTATAAAGGGATGATATTTGAAAAACTTTTTTTTCTGTTTTTACTTTATAGGGCATAATAATATAATATACGCTACCCCCCAAAATGAATAAATGTATTGTCAGTGGCCTTTAATAAATATGATACAACTCTTTTCATTAAAAAAAAATATATATTAGGACTTTTAATATAACAAATAATAATAATACAAATACCATTTAATAATTAAAATAGCATTTAAATACAATTACAATTTTATCTAAAAATAATTTAATTAAATTAAATGTTATTAATGCTCATTTTAAAGTATTTACAGGGATACTGTATTATATTTTCTATTATATATTTTATATAAGGTAATATGTAAAATCCACTGAAAATTACATTATTTATTGGATTATATTATCTAATTAAAAGTCACTGAAAATAACATTATTCATTCATTTAATGTATATTGCATTATATTATCAATTATATTAAAAGCCAGTGAAAATAACATTTCTTTCTTTCAGTGACACTTTATATAAAATCATATATTAAAATATCTAAATATCCCTAAATGTTATTTTCAGTGGCTTTTAATATAATATAATGAAATATGCAATAAATGAATAAATAAAGGTGGTTTTCAGTGGCCTTTTTAACCAGCACCCTGGTGAATTTCTGACCTTGGCAGAGACAATGACATTTTATTTTACTAGGTGTTAAATCACTATAGATCTCCTCGAGACTGGTTGGCCTTAGATCTTCGTTGTATATGAAGGTCTAATTTAACAATTAAGCCTAGATCTTGTTAATGCAGACAAACTTTCCAACGCAGACGAACCGCATGGATTTGAAACACAAGCTGTGAGTAGAGGGACTCTACAGAGCTAAAGATCTGACCGACTGTGGGATCTAATCCTGTGAGACTGAGAACATCTGTCACTCACCAGAGGCTCTCCGGCCTTCTTCTGGATGCTGATCATGCGAACAGTGTCAGCCGACATGAGGGATGAGCTGGTCATGCTGGTGGAATTGGTGCTGGTGGGAGGAGCTTCATATGACTTAGAGGCCACCTTGTCGTGAGCTTCTAACAGGGACTGAAAATACCAAGAGGATTCAATTCATGTTTAGAGAATAAACAAATTACCAAATGAATTATCTTCCTTTAAAAAAAAACAACTCATTTGTCCAATTTCTCAAGTGTTTAGAGGTGATTTTGCTTCTTTACTACCAAGACAGCAACCGGATGAATAAATAGTTGTAAGTAAGCAGTCAACAATGTCATGTAAGAGGCAGTCAGACAGACACACACACACACAGAGTTTTGGTACCTGGAAGTGGGGTTCCTTCAGGATCTTACAGAGTTCTGTTGCACTTTCATCCTGAGTGATCAGACTGCTCATATCAGACAGGATCTCACTCACTAGCTCCACGTTATTACTTTGCACCGCCTCCAGCTTAACATCCTCCAATCGCTCATGAGCCTGAGTGAGAATGGGCGGAGACAAAATAACTTGAGTATCTTGCCAAGAAACCGATTAATGGATTACGTCTAGATTGATTACGTCTAGCATTAACAAATGCACTGCCAGGTACAGATGGAAGAGTGTTTTAACAAATGTTAAGAATAATAATTTAATCAAGTATCTCAGGGCTTGATATTTATTAAAACTAACAGATTTTAACACTTAAAAAAATGTTTTTTTTTAAATCATGCTTTCTTATATTTGTTATTTTTCTAAATATTCTATGAATACATTTGATTGTTTTACCCTTGTCCTAATCAGACATTCAATCTTTAATTATAAAAATACATAATAATAAACTATGATAAATCTTTGTGTGAAAAAATCTTTTTTTTAAGACCCAGTTTTCACTTCCAGTGTCATTTGCATTACACTGAAAAATTTTGCCTCAAATGTTTTTTTCCAATTTAGTGTTCTTGTTCAGCAATCAGTCAGTGAAGTGTATGTTTGAAATGTAAACATAAATAAAAAATGTGAGAAGACGACTTGTGTATGGTTTCCAATCAAACTGTAATGTTATGTAAAATGTGTACTCAATCGTGTATTAGCATACATAAAACTCTAGAAATTAGCCTTAGGGAAAAGTTTTATATATTTTTTTAATGTTTAAAATGTAAATTCTACCAAATTATAAAAAAAGGGAATATATAATTTGATATATGGTGGAAATTGCACTGTGGTGGGAATTTTTAAGACTCTTTTTTTTTTTTAGAGCGAGAGAGAGAGCGAGAGAGATCCACATGCAGAAAGCCACTGTTAGACAATGTTAGTGAACAAATAAGCTACAATCAATTTCTCTTTCTCTCTGTCAGCTTGCTCTCTATCAGGGGTCGTGACAGCGGAATAAGTCGCACAACTGATTTGGCACATTTTACGTCGGATGCCCTTCCTGAAGTTAAAATGAATCAAACATATATAAAAAAAAATCATTATGGACTGAAAACCGTGTCAGCACAGGATTATTCAGGGGAAATAGACCGTACAAACTGGACATTAATGCAGATCAAACCATGTTAGTCATGCGTACTGTAAACTAACTCTTACTATAAAATCAACAGACAGAACAGTAACACGGACTACATGTTTCTCACAACAGCGTGTTAGCTCCTAATCAAACCAAGTGAAACTCAACCGGTATATCTCACAATCTGAACAATTTCACACAGCTATATTAAGAATAAGAAGAGGCCCCCTGTACATCACATTCTTATGACCTGTGACAAGGCAAACAACCCTTGGACTCACAAATGTGCGCACATGTAAACAGGGTTTATACTGATATTAGGTGGCAAATATAAGCTCGCATAATAATTAATCATTTAAATGACTATTTAAAATCTAACAAATTTGAGTATTATGGCAATTGATTATTTGATGTCTCCTAATAGATATCAAACTAAGGAAGTTAAAAAAATGAAGTATTAGTTTATACCTTAGCGAGGGAACAAACTATGGGACTCTCCATAATGCCACGGAGGAAGATGAGGTCGATGTCTTTGGCTCCTGTTGAAAGCGGCAGCTCCTTGAGGTTATCCAGCACCTGCTGCATGGCTGAGGGTCACACACAATTCACACATATCATTAAAATAAATAAAATAACCAAGATTGTAATTAAGGTGATTAAGATAAGGAAATTATAGAATAAAGCATTCTGGTTAAACCAAAACACCAAACTGCAGATACTAACATTATATATTTAAATGTACATGAACTGCATATCATAGGTCAACAAGCCCATGAGCGCTTAGACCCCTGATAATAAATTTCAATCAAGTTGATTTTGGATCCTGTTTACAGTCAACACTACACTACCTACTGCTTTCCAGTAACAGAGAATGATAAAAACAAATCCATGTGTATATTACTGCGTCAGAAAGCACTCAGACAATTATAAACAACTTGAGAGCTTCGAAAAGGGCATATTCATCACAAAGTGGTGTAATTTGCATAGAGCAAACAGTAACCATTTCCATTCCATGAACAAACCCACACAGAGACCTCTCCCACAATAAGGCAACACAACACGGCCGAGAAAATGTTGTCAGCGGAAGCAGCTGAAAGAAAACACGGAGCTGAGGGTCATGCATGCAGGTCATTAAGCCTCAGAGACAAGCCATTTCATCCGTGCTTTTCTGTAACCTCTCCATCTCCACACTGAGCTGCATGGGTCCCTCTTTATAGAGGCAAAATTAGACAATGGTAAAGTTATGATGATATGTCTAGAAGGACTGAAGAGGTCTTAGCAGTTTCTGACCCATATTCAGAAGCAGCTGTTTGCATCTGCAGGCATGAAGTGAACTTGATCAAAATCGAATAAAAGTCCACTGCAGTTACTACTGTATGTAGCAATTGCTGCAACAACGGGTTTTGTTTTTTTAGCATTGCTATGCAGCTGCTAGGGTGTTCTGGGTGGTAACTTACTGACCTAAATCAAAATCCCAAATCTATAATTTTTTATTCCTTAGCTTTTGATAATGAGTCTGAGTGTATTTATTTATTTTTACTTTTGGCCTTTATTACACCGTATATGATGGAGGCAAAGAATAGTGGGAGATCCATTGTATTTTTCATTTCCATTAAAAGACAACCTCTGTTGATGTACTGTATAAATTAGGGGGGGGGGGGAAATCATAATCAAAAGTATTTAATTAATATTGAGACCATGATTGTTTAACATGATCACTTAATGACTTTGGAAACATTGTGCATTTACTAAAGTTAAAACAAAAACTTAAATAATAGATTTCCTTTAAATATAATACACTATTTCAATATAATATTTATTTCAATACAGAGATATAGTTCAATAAATAATAATAACAACATCAAAATAAATAAACATGGTCTTAATTTCACTCTGCTCAGTATGACTCTGGTTTCTCCTTCAATGCAATTTGACCTTTTATGATCTGCCAGGCAAAATCACAAGTCTGATTGATAGTATAACTACTAGCACAGCTTTCCTCAACAATTATCATTCACAGATGTCGAAAGAACATCGCAGGATAACTTACCAAAGCAATGCTGCCTTATAAAGCTCTGCTAAATATCATCACCTGGTCACTTGTCTAAAGAAATAATTGTGAAGCCATGCCACTGTCCCACCTCAGTGGATATCACAAATGTCATGCACACAAGTGATCTATAAAGCTTCTCATAAACCTGTAAGAGGCTCTAAGGCAGAGCCAAACTCTGCAGGACATCAGCCCTCCAGGACTGAGTTTGGAGACCCGTGCTCTAAGGTGCTTACCTGTGCCAGACTTGGCATTGGCAACAGTCATTATTCCTATATCGCAGAGCAAGCTCATAGCTAAGACTAAATTTGTCTTCAATAGCAATGAGAACCATGAACCTGGGGACAGGAAGAAGCAGGTCCACATCAGAATGTTTACTCACTCCATCACTCTGTGCTCGTTTTCCATTTTCATTGAAAACAGAATGAAAAAGTCAAACGGTTATGATAAAAACAGAGATACATTTTTAACCATGCAGTGTCAGCTAAGTGCATGAGATTCATCCATTTAAATCTTGTGTCACTGAAACCTTTTAGAAGGCCCTTGAACTATGAATGAGGTGATTTCAAGAGAAAAGGACTTTACCCACAAACAAACCATCTTTACACACAACAGTGTATCTACACGATCAGAGACACACGATCAAAGATATTCTACAAGCAAAACTGGGATCTGTTTCTATCGATTGCTGATTATAGCTTTAACAAACACCACAATCCTACGATGTGCGCGTTTATACAGAGAAGCACATACGATAGGTTTTGTGTAGAAACAAGCAAAACTCGGAAAAAAGTTGTACTTTAGCAATGGCAAAAACATTTAATTCACCATCTCTGGATATTATAATAGCACCCGTTATCATTTGAGGAAATGTGGCATGAGTATTTTATGTTGTTCATACACGTCAATCCAGCGCAGAAAGGATAATATTCTGACAACAGAATATAACACTACATGCTATATGTAATGACTCACCTGCAAAATGAATTTCAGTGCAGTTCACAGAACCTCTGCTCAGACAGAAAAACCTGGGAGAGGACAGATTCCCAACATTTTTAAAAACTGCCAGTGGGCTTACATAAAACAATGCACCAAGACTATATTAACTGAGACTGGCATCTGATTGAAAAACTAATACTTGCATTTAATTACCACTGCATTATTGTGGGGAAATGAGCAGACCGCTAAATGCAAGCAATAATAACAATCCCTATATTAAAAAAAAACAAAAGAGCAGCTCACTTACAAATGACTCTGCAAAGTTCCTCTGAAAGTAATAAAACACTTCCATGTGATCACAGAGAATGGTGTTTCCACTTCGCTTTCAACATGCGTTTAGGTGGAACATATCTTTTAGGGAAGTAAAATCAAACTGAGATACACTACCATTCAAAAGTTAGGGGTCAGTATCAACCCTCTACATTGCGAGTAAATCACTCGCATATGCGACTAAATCTTCACTCTGGGCGACTAAAAGATTGTCTAATATTAGCCAAGTCTGGCGAGTAAACAAAATTTACTAGCCAATGGCAATTCAATTGCCAAGGTGTTCGTAGAGCGCTGAGTATATTAATAGAGAAAATTCATATAATTCAGCAAGGATGCATTCAATTGACAGTAAAAGTGACTAAAGAATGTTACTGTTACAAAAGATTACCATTTCAAATAAATGCTGTAGGTTACTTCTGAACTTTCTATTCATCAAAGAATCCTGAAAAATAAATGCATCATGGTTTTTTCCACACAAAAATATTTAGCAGTAATTTTACTGTAATTTCAATCAAATAAAAGCAGTACAAAATGTACTAATTCATGTCTTTTCAAGTCCAATACAATGCATATCCATTTCAAGGCTTAAGGAAGTAGAAAAATACTATGACTGTGGCGTAGGGTTGCAAAAAGGTGGAAAATATCCAGTAAATTTTGGAAATATTCCAGGATTTTTTTTAGAATATTCCAGGTATTTTTGTAAAGTTTCCGGAAATTTACCAGAAATTTTCCCATTCCTTTGCAACCGTGAGACGGCAGGTGAATACAACAGATTAACAACAAGCGTGGAAGTTTAATCTGATTGGGAGTCATTACGAGATCAAGACAGCAGCCTTCCTGTCTCACTTCACAGGGGGTCATTTTGTATGAAGCCACAAGAATCCAAAAGAAACTACAAAGTCGCATATGTTTCAATCACTCCATCCAACACCGTTATTAATTGGAAAAAGGCTCAAGTTTTTAGGAGTCTAATGTTGAAGCCCATCACTGTTGCACAACTCACAGTACACTGGTAATTTAAAGCGAGCAGAGTAATCACATGCTGCTGACTCTGTCTTGTGTGATTTGCTATGAACCACTGTACATGATGTGGGTTGCACAGTATGCTGTAGAAGAGTATGTTCACACTAAAGCTTGTGGCCAAAAGGCTGGGGAAAACGTCACTAGGCCAAGGTGTTTAAAAGTGGAGGAGCATGTAAGAGAAGCTAACATTCACACAAAATAAATAAATTACATGAAATGTTTGTTCAAACTGTTACGTTTTAAACCAACTGCAACCCGCCATGCTTCACTCAGGAAGAGGTGGTGAAATGACAGGGGGCTCCTTCTGACAGCTCAATCACCTAAAACCAAAGCTACAGTTTTCAGTAAGGCAATGAAAAACTTTTGTTTCCTGTAATACAATAAAATTACTGTAATATTATTCATAAATATTACTGGGTGATTCACAACGATGAAGTTTCAAACACTGCATTACAGAGCTTATTTCCTTATCTTATTTTTGCTTAAAGGGTTCTTTCACCCAAAAATGAAAGTTAGGCTGTGTTTTACTCACCCCTGAGTCATCCTAGGTGTATATGACTTTCTTTCAGATGAATCCAGTCGGAGTTATATTAAATATTGTCCTGGTTATTCTAAGCTCTATCATTGCAGTCAGCTGGTGTTGCATTGCTTCAGTCCAAAAGTAGTGAAATAAAAAGTGCCCATCCATAAAAAAAAACAGTGTCTCACACGGCTCCGGGGGGTGAACAAAGGCCTCCTGTAGCGAATCGATGCGTTTTTGTAAGAAAAATATCCATATTCAAAACGTAATCACCACTTTAATCTAGCTTGCGATCACTGTTGTAAACGGATGCAGTTCCGGAGGAATGACGTATGGAGGTCAGCTTTGCGCACGCGATGCTCAGAAGTGACGAACGCGGTAGGCAGCGGAGAGATCCCAACAAGGGTCACTTATTAGAAGGACAAACTCGGCTTTGTAAAGACATCTCGGAGATTTTCGTATAAACAGAGGGACTGTTTTGCTTGCTAAAAGTAAGAAATCTTTGCTTCCTTGTTTCTCCCATTAACAAACTTTGGTTTTCACGACTCACGCTGTACCTGCGCATCGCGCAGCGCATCAACTCATACGTCTCAGCCCGAAACTGCTCCCGTTTACAACAGTGAACACAACCTACATTAAAGTGATTACGTTTTCAAGGAATATTTTTCTTACAAAAACGCTCGCTTTACGTACAGGAGGCCTTTGTTCACCCCCCGTAGCCGTGTGAGACACTTTTTTTATGGAAAAGTGCTTTTTATTTCACGTCTTTTGGACAGAAGAAATGCAACACCCGCTGACCTGCAAGAACAGCTTAAGATCAAATACAATTTAATATATCGCCGACTGGATTCGTCTGAAAGAAGACAGTCACATACAGGTGCCCCAATAAATTAGAATGTCGTGAAAAGTTCATTTATTTCAGTAATTCCACTCAAATTGTGAAACTCGTGTATTAAATAATTCAATGCACACAGACTGAAGTAGTTTAAAGTCTTTGGTTCTTTTAATTGTGATGATGTTGGCTCACATTTAACAAAAACCCACCATTCACTATCTCAACAAATTAGAATATGGTGACGTTCCAATCAGCTAATCAACTCAAAACACATGGAAAGGTTTCCTGAGCCTTCAAAATTGTTTCTCAGTTTGGTTCACTAGGCTACACCATCATGGGGAACCTGTCTGATCTGCCAGTTGTCCAGAAGACAATTATTGACACCCTTTACAAAAAGGGTAAGCCACAAACATTCATTGCCAAAGAAGCTGCCTGTTCACAGAGTGCTGTATCCAAGCATGTTTACAGAAAGTTGAGTGGAAGGAAAAAGTTTGGAAGAAAAAGATGCACAACCAACCTAGAGAACCGCAGCCTTATGAGGATTGTCCAAGCAATCGATTCAAGAATTTGAGTGAACTTCACAAGGAATGGACTGAGGCTGGGGTTAAGGCATCAATAGCCACCACACACAGATGTGTCAAGGGATTTGGCTACAGTTGTCGTATTCCTCTTTTAAGCCACTCCTGAACCACAGACAAACGTCAGAGGCGTCTTACCTGGGCTAAATAGAAGAACTGGACTGTTGCCCAGTGGGGTCCCAGTCTCTTCAGATGAGAGCAAGTTTTGTATTTAATTTGGAGACCAAGGTCCGAGAGTCTGGAGGAAGGGTGGAGAAGCGCATAGCCCAAGTTGCTTGAAGTCCAGTGTTAAGTTTTCACAGTCTGTGATGATTTGGGGTGCATTTGCTGGTGTTTTTTGACAACCAATGTCACTGCACCCGTTTACCAAGAAATTGGAAATTTGGAGCACTTCATGCTTCCTTCTGCTCACAAGCTTTATGGAGATGCTGATTTCACTTTCCAGCAGGATTTGGCACCTGCCCACACACTGCCAAAAGCACCAAAAGTTGGTTCAATGACCATGGTGTTACTGTGTTTGATTGGCCTGCAAACTCGCCTGACCTGACCCCCATAGAGAATCTATGGGGTATTGTCAAGAGAAGATGAGAAACAAGAGACCAAAAATGCAGATGAGCTGAAGGCCACTGTCAAAGTAACCTGGGCTTCCATACCACCTCAGCATTGCCACAAACTGATCACCTCCATGCCAAATTGAGGCAGTAATTAAAGCAAAAGGACCCCTACCAAGTATGTTACAGTAATGAACATACTTTCCAGAAGAAAAATTGGTGGGTTTTTGTTAATGTGAGCCAAAATCATCACAATAAAAGAACCAAAGACTTAAACTACTTCAGTCTGTGTGAATTGAATTTATTTAATACACTAGTTTTACAATTTGAGTTGAATTACTGAAATATATTAACTTTTCCATGACATTCTAATTTAGAGATGCACCTGTATACCTAGGATGCCTCGGGGGTGAGTAAAACGCAGCCTAATTTCTTTATTTTGGGTGAACTAACTAACCCTTTAATAATAAGATAGCCGGAATTAGAACCGTCACTAAATATTACATATCCATATAAGTGTATTTTTTCGAGCACTGTGTCTTTTAAAAATGTTCAATTTGTATTATTCAACACAAAGGTTTCTGAAAGTAGTATCTCTGATACCAAAGCTGCTTGATAAAATACAGTAAAAAACAGTAATATTGTAAATATTTCACAATTTAAAACAAATCTTCTGTATTTTAATATATTTTAAATTGTAATTGATTTGTTTGATGCTACATTTTCAGCAGCCGTTACTCCAGTCTTCATGTCACATGATCCTTCAGAAATCATTCTGGTGCCAAGAAACCTTTCTTCTTATCACATCTTACTTTACAGCTTGTGTGATTAAAATTGAGTGTAAACCATGAGACTTTTTTTTGTTTAATCTTTCAACCCCTGCCACTTGTGAATGTGATTCAAACTTAAGCATCTTGTTGAATACATGTTAATCATTAATAAAATTATAACTTACTTAAAGAAAAAAAAAACTGCAGCACCCAAACTTAATATATATTATTTAAAAAAGCAAAAAAATATAAAATAATAAAAAAAAATTATCAATGGTCCCTAAAATAAAATAGCAACTAATGTCTCAGACCTCACCATTTATTAATATTAACATCAATATTGCTTTTTGTTTTCTGCTCTCCCGTGAATGTGTTTGAACTACATGGTTTCCTTGAAGGCAGAAAATAGATGTAATCATCATGAGTCAGACAACGAACAAATTTTCCCTTTTGAGTTGCTACTAAACTACAGTAACTCAATAGGTTGAGAAACAGTTAAAGGGCTAAATATGCTTGGCTGCTTGTGCCTGTTTGAGATTTAGATGTATACGTAAATGGCCCCACTAAAGTAGTCTGACGCAAATGCAGATGAAATTCAGATATGGACTTGTACTGTGTGTTGTAAATGAGTTATAACGCCACAAAGGCCAGTGACCGTCTTGAATCGAGCTGCTCTCGTTGTTACAGGCAAGTTAACTCGCTCGCGCATTCTAGCCACAGATGTCTGTCCTGGCAGTGGCACATCTTATTCAGATACTGTTCCAGTTCATATAACACCAGCAATCTTCCAGTCACGCTGGACCGCGCGTAACATTACGCAGTAGATTTTCATGCTGGCGACACAAGCGCACGTGCGGCCCATTCAACTTCAGGGAAACGCGCGGTGCGCATGACAATAGCTCGCGCTGTGCTAATTCAGCTTTTACAAACCTGCCTAGTTTTCTCCTACGTTGTAAAGTTAACATTACGCGTTCGTTTTCGCAGTTCTTTCATTCACAGCTTGAACTGGCTGCAACAGTTAGCTTTAACAGTGTAGCCGCGGAGTGCTAGCAGCAAACCTGCAAATCAGCTGTTTATTATTAGACGGCTAACTGGATTTAGCTGGTTAGCGCTCCAATCAAAAGTGTCCCCAGTGTGAGACAGCTGTATAGACAGCCACGTGTAGAGCCCTGCTCACACAAACACCCGCATCTACAAGCCCAAAACATTCACAGACCTCGAGACTTACCTCACTGAACCCCCTGGGTGGACCTGTGTCCCGGTGAGAAATTTAAAGCCCCATGAATTTCCCACGCAGACAGAACAAGACACTTATCCTCTCTACTGCTCTGTGCCAGTCAAAACGTTCGGACCTGCCCCTTTGGTTGACGCCCGTGAGGAATAACCAATCAGATACACGGGATGCGAAAGGACACGCCCACTGACCGTAGGCGGTTCCGCATGAGCGACTCATTTGTGAAAAATATGAGACGATTATTTTCTCCTCCACATTACTTCCTCAGGGTGTGTATGACCGCGCAACAGTGTTTAATATGAATGTTATGACATTAAATAATTTTTTATTTAGACTTCCCTTTAGGAAGGATCTATTAGGGAGCTAGGAGTTTGGACAATAACCTTTTAACAAAAATAAAAACGTAGCCATCATGGTCATGAAATATTCCGTTTGCAATAACAGGATCACACTTTAAGCTATGGTATTATCATTATCAGCTTGGACACCGTAATAAAACAAGATATAGGATTTTCAGGTACATCTTCAGTCCAGGTGGTGACCTCTATTTTAATCATATTGTCCAGAAGAGGGCATCATCAACACATTTAAAGCATTTATTTATAATTATATATTAGTGTTGGGGAGTAACATGTAACGGAATTACGTCATTTCATTACAAGATAAATGTAACTGTAATCTGTTACAGTAACAGATAAATGTGTAATTAATTATAGTTACTTATGAAAATGTTAACGATTACAAAGGGGGTTACATCTATCTTTTTTACACATACAGATATGATTGATTTCTTCCCCAAATTGCATTTACTGTTTTAAAATACGAGTCACCAATGTTTCAGGAGTTTAGAACACATGCTCATTCGGTAACTGTTTTATTTCCTTTTTGGTTTATGCATATGCTTTTTTTTTTTAAGATTAACTGTTTTTTTTCCAAAGCATTGTTAGATGCCTTTGTTTCCTGTCATAGCTATGCAAAGAATTTATTTCAAAAACAGTATCATAACTATTAAACTACATCTTATGATTGTAAAGGGGTCATATGATGCGATTTAAATTGTTCCTTTCTCTTTGGAGTGTTACAAGCTCTTGGTGCATAAAGAAGGTCTGTAAAGTTGCAAAGACTAAGTCTCAAATCCAAAGAGATATTCTTTTTTAAAAGTTAAGAGTCAACCACGCCTAACTAAAACGGCTCGCTCTAACACACCCCCATATGTTTACGTCACGATGTGGGAAGATTTGCAAAGCGCTGCACAAATGTTTTTGCAAAGAAAGAAGGCGTAACTTTTATTTTCGCTGTAGTATTGTTGTTGCCGCCACAGCCATGTCGTTAAGGCGCTGTGTGTTTCATTGTGAAAAGCGAAACTACTTTGTTCTTCCAAAAGAGGACACGACTACAATCAGTGGTTAAGTTTGTTTTTACAACACTGTTCCAGAACACTTCAAACCCAAATATTCAGATGTGTGCAGCACATTTTTATGGAGGACTGTTTCCTGGTAGAGTAGACTACAATGCCGGCTGTTCTGTCTCACAGACTGTAAGTACGTTTTTTTAATTTAAAGAATTTGCCACTGACGATTAAAACGTGAGTTTTTTGGGCAGTGTAGATTAGCACTTGTTGTTTGTAATTTCTCACAAATGCAGACATGGTTTTATGTATACGCGGCGCGATGCAATGCACCGTAAAAAGACAGTATAATTCATTAT
Source organism: Sinocyclocheilus anophthalmus (assembly GCA_018155175.1). Classification (NCBI taxonomy): domain Eukaryota; kingdom Metazoa; phylum Chordata; class Actinopteri; order Cypriniformes; family Cyprinidae; genus Sinocyclocheilus; species Sinocyclocheilus anophthalmus. The sequence continues at coordinate 731,577 of JADLZN010011417.1, forward strand.
AATTAGTAATTATGTCCCCACTGGATGCATCGAATGCCTTGTTTATAATGGATTTTCATGTTTTTGTCTCGTCGCTCCGGGAGACGGCATCACAATATGATAAGGGGCATACCAGTTCTGTCACACGCTTGAGGTATTCGGCCAATCACAATGCACTGGATAGCTGGCCATTCACAGCACACCTCGCTTTTCAGACCGGGGGGGGGGGGGGGGGGGTACTTGTAAAAATGGACCGTTTCAGAAAGCGGCATAGAGGAGAAACATAATGTATAGTATATGTAAAAAATTTTCTTTTAACCTTAAACCGCATAAACACATGTAAGGTTAAACCTGCCTGCTTTAAAAATGTTTGAAAATGATTAACAGTTAAAAACATGTTAGAAATTTGGAAAAGTAATCAAAAAGCAATCAAACGTAGTCAGTTACATTACTTTAATAAAGTAATTGAAATAGTTACACTACTTATTACATTTTAAATAGGGTAACTTGTAATCTGTTACATATTACATTTCCAAAGTAACCTTCACAACACTGTATATATATATTTTTTTTTTCATTGAGGGACTACAAGTTGATGTCCCAAAAACCTCACTATATATTTACAAATATAAATATGAGAGATGTCATTTGATATCAGGTATTTTAAATAAGTGTTTTGTTCCCTGTTGATATTAAAATGTATTTTAGAAAATTTAATTTCTTTTAAGGTCTGAAAAGTAGCCAAAACCTAAGAATATATTCACAAATTATAAATGTTTTCAGTCTACTATGAGGATAAAAATGTGTCTGTGGTTTAATTAATGTACAACCACTAATATTCATTTCTTCAATGCATTTAATTCACAAACACTGTATAATTATTAATACAGAATATAATGACCAAAGTGTATGAAAACCGTATCAGAGCAAAGGTTTAAAGCTGCACACTGCCACTCTCTGGTCACCGCTTCCATTACCAATGGGATATTACCTTTAATCTGTGAAGACACAATTATATAACATGAAAAAGTGAGAGAGGCAATTATATATATTTTATAATTATATATATTTTAATGTAAAGCAATGAAGGCTTAGATCACACAAAAAGATAATATCCAGTCCCCAGCTAAATAAAATGTTGTAGTTTTAATCTGATCTTGTCATGTTCAGTGCCTGCTTCATCATATGTTGACTCAGGAATGCTTTCTTGTGTCTCTCTCAACAGCCGACTCAAGAACATGGGCTCAGGACTGCTTCTTTTCCCATACCTGAGAGAGGTTAGGACAATCAGAGCAACAAAAGCATCAGAGGAAATAAAAAGGCTGCACAAAATTTACTTAATCCCAACATATTCCCTAAAATAAGAGAAAGTATTATTTAAATAATGAACATATGATTAGTGTAAAAAACAAACAAAAAATGAAGACCTATTTCTTTGTAAACTTAATTTCAAATGGTTTGCTAAATACTTTGGGACTAGCTATTGTCCTGCTTGCTGTATTTTATTAATTAATTTACACTTTTTTTTTAATCTTACCTTTGTCGTGTGATGAGCTTGATATAGTGTCGTAGCGCAGTATAGTATTTGGCCATGTCCTCTGCAGGGATGGCTGTGTCTGGCGTGTATGGATATGCATCTGTGATTGTCACAATCCACATCACAGCAATGACCATGAACACCAGCTGATGAGAGTGCATCTAGAAAATAAATGAATGAATGAATGAATGAATAAATAAATGCTGCCAAAAATGTAAAAGCAGCCTAGTTTTGAACAATTACTTAATTTGAATTCAAGACAAGACCAGAGCTTGTTGTTGTTTTTATAAAATAGATTTAGATTATTTGTATACTAAAATATTGGACAAAAATTGTAATTAAATATTTTCATTATTAATTACATTTGTATTACTTTTTTCTATTTTTGCTCCTTCATAAATGTGTATACTATCTGTCTATATCCCAGCATGTGTTTGTTCACTTATTTACCTACTGCAAAATATGGTATTGAAATGTTTAATAGTGTAGAATAACATTTGACCTTAGATAATATAAAGAATTACTTAAGGGTTTTGAACTAGGTGTTTAAAACCAATATAGCCTACAAAATCACTGCCACCTAGACTTGGTTGAAACCTTACAGCTAGCCCTTGCTCACAACTGTGTATCTTACTTCGTTTTGAGCGGTTTAACTTGCATATTAAAACTGACGACCAACATAACAAAACGGTTGTTTTACTTACTTTCCTCCGATGACAGACTCTTGTCTTCTTGTGAGGGTTGACTGACAGCACAGTTCTCTGGGATCTCAGATGTTCTGCCGGACTGAAGGAGATTGCTCGTAATTTATAGCAGATGTGGAGCACGTCTCTTTAAAGTGCAGCGCTTAACACGACAAGAAGGCGTGTCATCATTGTTATACAAGGTCTAAGAGATGTATACTCTATGCAAACTTTACAAGGAAAAAAATAATAATTCTCAAACGTCCTGAATGCAGCAAATAAGTAGGCTATAGTCAGACTCACCTGATGCTGTAATCGCTGCCGAAGGTGCTAAATTAAATTAGTCACTCAAACATTTTTTTTTATTTATTCCTTTAAAGGGATAGTTCACCCAAAAATGAAAATTCTGTCATCATTTATTCACCCTCATGTAGTTCCAAACCTGTATGAGTTGCTTTCTTATGTTGAACATAAAATAAGATATTTTGAAGATTGCTGGTAATCAAAGTTTGTGGTTGCCATCGACTTACATAGTAGGGGGTAAAAATACTACGGAAGTCAATGGCAACCACCAACTGTTTGATTACCAGCAATCTTCAAAATATCTTTAGTGTTCAACATAAGAAAGCAACTCATACAGGTTTGGAACGACATGAGGGTGAATAAATGATGACAGAATTTTCATTTTTGGGTGAACTATCCCTTTAAGGGTCTGAATAATTTTAAGCATTTTGGCATAACTTGGCACAATGTGAAAAAATGCAGGGGTCTGACTCTTGAACACTTGCTGAATGCACGGTGTCATAATTGTATTTTAGGAAGAAACTGTAAAAGCCTTATATTATATAGTGCTATATTCTAGTAAATGACCTTGGGTCGTCCAGTCAAATAACAGCAATGCGGAATGACTCTGTGGTCTGATTTCCAATAAGTGAAAACCACCGTTACATAACTTTGAACATCTCAGCCTGATTAGCTTCTTCCTAAGTGGCATAAATTGTACCGTTCATCGATGCTGGGACTGCTGTGTTCAAAAAAAAAAAGTGGCTAGTGGAGTACCACAACACTGGAAAAACCAGGCGACCTTTACAAGGTCAATAATCACAGAGATTGCATGTGAATGGTAAGTGTGCCCAAAATACTAATGAAAATGTGTTATTTTCTCACTAATTTGTTGATGATACCGGAAATTATTATACACTCGTATGATTTCTGTGAATATTCACTAGCATGCCAAACTGTTCGCCCTTTCAGCATTTTTGAGTCACGTTTTGATGAAGAAGAAAAAAAGAACAAAGACAGAAGATAACATGGAGACAATTTTCGAATGGGGCAATTTCAAAGTAAGGTCTTGTCAGTGACTGAGATTACAGCTGACAGCCTTTCACATTACGTGGATCTGGGCTGGAACAGGATAAATTACAAAAGGGTAAAACCAAGCATCTTCCAAACAGAAAATGCTCATCTTTTCTGATGCATACTGTATTGACCAAGATTTCCACTTAATTCTGCCTTTATAAACTTATTTTTATTTATTCCAGGAACATGAAACAAGGTTTGAGGAATGAACAAACAAACACCTCTGTGGTTTTTTTTTTCTTAGAAGAAAATAATAAATAAAAAGTGCAAAGAACGCAAACATGAACATAATTCACTTTTACACATCAACTGAGATGAAGTAGTCTTCCTTTAGGGCCTCAGAAGCAGACAGTCTTGTAGATGAAATCAGCAGCTTTGAGAGGAGCTTGTGCAATCTGGCATCCTGTCAGCGAGAAATGTTTGAATCATTTTGGAGTAATAATTTTAAAATACTATTTATCAGCTCTTATATTCTACCTACCAGACCCAAACCAGAGAACTCTACATTTTGACGCTCACTCTCTAGAGTTCCGCTGAAGTCTGGAACATGCAGCTGTGAACAAACAAGACTCCTTTACTGGCAGAAAAAATGTATGTTGTTTTTAAAGTTTGTCTTTTTTTTCTTTTTTTTAGAATCACACATTTATATACAACGTATACTTCTACTATATTTTACACACTAGAAATTTGTATTCATTTTTGTTTTCATAAATTATAATTTTATAAAAATATAAAAAGGACAATAAATAAGAACATAACAGCTCAAAAGTTTGAATAATAAGATTTTTTAATGTTTCCGAACGTCTCTAATGTTCAATAAGGCTGCATTTATTTGATCCAAAATGATTAAAATAATTGTGAAATATTATTACAATTTAAAAGAAATGCTTCTTATTTGAATATTCACGTTTATTTGTATAGCGCTTTTCTGATCCAATACTATTTAAAATGTAATTTATCCTGCCTGGAAAAGCTGGATTTTTATTACTCCAGTCTTAATCAAAAGTGACAGTAAAGAAGACATTTAGAATGTTTCAAAAGATTTCTATTTCAAATATAGGCTGTTCTTTTGACCTTTCTATTCATCCGTCTGTCTATTCAAGAATCCTGAAATAAATGTTTCACGGTATCCACACAAATATTAAATAGCAGTAACAGCAAATCAAAATATGTGACCCTGGAGCACAAAACCAGTCTTAAGTCGCTGGGGTATATTTGTAGCAATAGTCAAAAATACATTGTATGGGTCAACATTATTGATTTTTCTTTTATGCCACAAATCATTAGTATATTAAGTACAGATCATGTTCCTGGAAGATATTTTGTAAATTTCCTACTGTAAATATATATTAAAACTTAATTTTTGATTACCAATATGCATTGCTAAGAACTTCATTTGGACAACTTTAAAGGTGATTTTCTCAATATTTAGATTTTTTTGCACCCTCAGATTCCAGATTTTCAAATAGTTGTATCTCAGCCAAATGTTATCCTATCCTAACAAACCATACATCAATGGAAAGCTTATTTATTCAACTTTGGTGTATAAATCAACAGATGGTGTATAAATCTCAATTTTGAAAAACTGACCCTTATGACTGGTTTTGTGGTCCAGGGCACATATTAGAAACGATTCTGAAGAATAGTGTGACACTGAAGACTGTAGTAATGGCTGATGAAAATTCAGCTTTGTCATCACCTGAATACATTTCATTTTAAAATATATTCGAATAGAAAAACAGTTTGTTAAACTGCAATAAGATTCACAGGTTACTTTTTCTTATTTGTGATAAAAAAAAAAAAAAAAAAAAAAAAGAGTTCTTTAGAAATTAGTATTCCGACTTTTAAATGATAGTGTAAGCAAGCAAGCAAATAAGTAAGTAACAGTTCTACCCAGAGCAGGATGCCTCCAAAGGCACACATATCACTGGCTGGGGAAGGTGGCTGACCCTGCTTCAACTCTGGAGCAACCAGACTGATGGAACCGCCACTATCCCGCTGTCAGACACCCTCTGCTCCTATAAAAACAAATAATCATATAAACAATCATTTCTAAGATTTAATAATCAAGATCAGGTCTGCTTCCATTTAGTTACTTTTCCCCAAAAAGTACATGAATCCATAACGTTACTGAATTTGCTGGTGGGGTGGGTTCACTTACAGGTGTCTTTGAGAAATCATAATCTCCAACAATGCCTTTCTCTCGGCCGATGGCAAACACATTGTTGGGATGCAGAGATGCATGAGTAAGAGATGCTGCATGAAGACCCTGCAGTCCCAAAGCTACGCCCTTCATCACCTTCCTAATCTCCTACATTGCAATAGCAAAAAAGGACAAAAAAATACCTTTAAAAAAAAGTTTGCAAATTGTATGAGTAAGCACCAAAATTCTGGCTGTTATGGCCATTAATGCTTGATTTTAAAATAGTAAATAAAATAAAAAAAGTTTTGTAAGAACTTTATATTAATCTGACAAACTTTACCACTTGTCTACAGTGTCGACAAATACATTTGGAATTGATGCACTTACAGAAGAGGACAGTGGAGAGGATTTCTGAATGGCCCTGAGACTTCCATTCGAGTAGTGTGGTACCATGATGTATGCCAGTGGATCAGACTGGACAAAACAGAAGACATTTTACACATGCGCTGATACAGAGCTGTAACATCACTGAAATTTGTAGGTCCACTCTGCTTTATGAAGTCAGAAACTAGTATAGTAAAAGACGACAGAGAACTTTGCCACAAAACAGCGCCAGGAGAGGAACAGTTGTGGCGGGATTCTGCTGCTGAGCTCTGTGATACTGGGCGGCTTGTTCAAGCATCTTCGCCTCTGACTCTTCATCCACAGCATAGCACTGCAAACAACCCTCAACTCTTTTACAAACATTCAGCAATGGTCAGCAACAATATCTATAGATATTCCATGTATGTTTCCAAATGTATCACGGTTTCCACACAATATTAAGCAGTAGTTTTCAACATTAACAATACTACCAATAAAAAAAAAAATAATAATAATAAAGCACCCAACAACAAAAAAAAGATAGTTGAGTACTAAATTAGCCTATGCAATGCTTTCTGAAGGATCATGTGACACTGAAGCCTGGAGTAATGGCTGCTGAAAATTCAGCCTTGCCATCAAAGGAATAAAGAACATTTTAAAATACATTAAGATGCAGTTACATACACTAAGAATACAGTTATTTTAAACTGCAATAAAAATGTAACAATATTAGTGTATTTTTGTCAAGTAAATGCAGCCTTTGTAAGCTTAAGAAACATCTTACAAAAAAACATTTAAAGGGGTCCTATTATGCTCTTTTACAACGTCTTGTAAAAACTTAATATTGTTTTAAAATTTGGAATATAAAAATAAATAATGAGTATATGTGTTTCGCACTTGGCTTGTAGTGTACATATATTCTCACTGTACTTTTGACCAAAGCAAAGCAAATTAACATTCTGGGCTATAACCAACCTTCAGGACTATTTTCTGTCCCTGGAAATCTGTGCTTAGAAGAGGTCTCCTCCCACTTAGCTCTCTCATCGGGTCTGCATCAAACATGTCTCTGTCCAAGCTCTTCATTAACAGTCCTGCAGAGCTCTGAAAGCACACATTTGCAGAAAAAGAATAACTATCGGCTCAGGTTACTTATGTAACCATGGTTCCCTGAGTAGGGAACGAGACACTGTGTCCTCTAGGGGTCGCTATGGGGAAACGCCTCGTCGTGACCCGTGTCTGAAGCATACATTGAAAAAACACCAACTTGTTTGGCCGGCGACAGTCATGACGTCACTACTGGTGCGACTATTAGTATAAATAGGCGCCTGGAGAACATTTCATTCACTTCTTTGTCTGAAGCTTGTGTCCACAGCATGGCAAGAAACCTAGAGGACGCAGGGTCTCGTTCTACTCAGGGAACCATGGTGACATAAGTAACCTGAGACGTTCCCTTTTATGGGAACTTCGAACTGCATCCTCTAGGGGTCGCTATGGGGAACGGTATACACACGCCACCATGCTGAGGGGAGTGCAAGCCAGAACCATGGCGAGCACCTAGTACCAACTCTACCATATTGCTATGAGAGTCGCCCCTGGGACGTTAGACGGCCGTCAGTGACGTTATTCGACCAAGCATAGGCTACATACCCAAACTTACTTGTTAGGGCCAGACTCCTGGGCCCGGGGTAGAGATCAAAGCTTTGAATCAGAAATAGATTCCTTTAAGGGAATACGACCAAGAGCCTAGAACCATACTAGTCTTGGCCTGTCACACAGGGGCTACCGCACATTCTCTTTGTTTGTGCTGAAGGAACTGTCTCAACAGACCCCTTGTAGCAACACCCTGTTAAGTAGGTATCCAGAGGATACATAGGAGAAGTGGTGCCCAAGGCAGAACCGGGGTATTAAACCACTCAAAAAGAGCACGAAGACTTGCGCGTAGCTCTTACCATACAGGAATTTAGAAAAGTGGGCAAAGCATAACAAGCACACTTACCACTTATGTGGATATTAGAAAGTGGGCAAAGCATAACGTGCACACACTTGAATACCGTTCTAGGGGTTCCCGTGGCACCCTGAAAGAGCAGAAAAGAAATAGTGTATCCCCAAATGCTATGTCTAAGGCTATAATGCTGGCGTGGCTAGCAGTAAATCTGTAGCCGAGGGAGCAACATCCAGCTCTCAACGAGAGGGAGCTCAACCTACAGCATGTTCCAATGGTGGAACAGCTAGCAGTTATTTAGCTGTGGGAACAACACACCTAGTTCTCCCGAGAGGGGGCTCGACCTGCAGAATGTTCCAAAGCTGGAACAGCTAGCACTAATTTACTTAGCTGTGGGAGCAACACACCTAATTCTCAGTCGAGAAGGGGGCTCGACCTACAGCATGTTCCAATGCTGGAACGGCTAGCAGTAGTTTACCTTGGCTGAGGGAGCACAAACCCAGCTCTGAACGAGAGGGGGCTCGACCTGCAGCATGATTATAAAATCAGAGGGGTAAGCATACTGCAAGCTAGCCAAACGCTCAGCGCATCAGGGAAGCAGAGGAAGGGCCTAATCCACCTGATGCTGCTGGTTCCAGGTGCTCTGGAAAAACAGAGAACTCAACTCTCAAGTGAGAGGAGAACTCCGAATTCAGAGGAATAACGTTGCTCATTCCAGGTAACCCTTTGATAAAAGGGGAGCATTGCTCAATACTACCACAAGGACAGCCCATGGAGCGAGGAATCCAACTCCTCAGAGAGGATTAACGCTCGAAAGAAACATCATACTCACGATAACCCTCAATGGTGAGGGGGGCAATGCTTCAAGAGGATATCCAGGTGATCGGGAAACCCTTCAGGGCGACCCAGATACGGTAGACCAGTCAGGGTAGCATGAAAGCATAATCCCAGCCCGGACGTCCAGGAAATTTTTGCAGTGAAGCGCCGGGTGCCTGATAATCACAAAGGCTCCCGCAGAAGCATGTGTTATGGCCACATGATCCAGGAAAGTATGAAGCCGAAACCCGGCTTTACTTACCTTCTGGACATATATCGACGAGTGAAATAAGCACTGCAAGTCGAGCACCCGGTTTCTGAACCCAGCAGCGGGGGTGCCCACCGAGGACCTACCCTAGAAAGGGACAGAAGCACACAGGTCCCGGGAAACACTGCAAAGAAACTAGCATAAGGGTTATACACACAACCACCAGTTCATTATTTATATATACATATATTTAGACATGGATCGTACTCACCTACCATGGCTCCCGCGTCGGAGCTCTGTCCGGAGAAGCCTATAGACCGGACCATCAGTAAGGTGGTTACTATACCATAGAACCAACCAAAAAACATCATAGTAGATCCAGAAGGAGACTGTTATGCAGGAAGCTTCCACCTAACCTCGGTCAGGTGGAGAGATGGTGGTTACAGGGGAATTAGGAAGGGGAAGAAAAGGGTAGATGATACACCCCCTGAGGGAAAGAGTGGATACCTAAGTATTACTCTGATCCGGACGAAAGCGCTGACGCCTTGTCTGGATCACATCCCTCAGGTCTTGCCTACCTCCCTTTGACCCACGATACTTCCTACCCCTACCCGCAAGCGGAGGAGGAGCGCGAGCCACGACACTAGCCATCTGAGCCAGTCTCTGATCCTCAAACAGGGACGGGCTAGGACCCCTGGGTTGTTCAGGCTCAGACCTGGACATTTGTGGAATGAAGGATTTGAAGGCCACTGAGCGCGCCTTCGCCTCCCTGAACTTTTCGACGACAGTCTCAACGGATGTACCAAAAAGTTCAGAGGGCGAAACCGGGGCATCAAGAAGAAAGCCCCTTTCTTTCCTCCCGATGTCTGCCAGATTTACCCACAGATGCCTCTCTGTCACTACCATCGCCGCCATAGATCTGCCCATGGCAGAGGCAGCCTGCTTAGTAGCACGGAGAGCAAGATCCGTGGTGCGGCACAACTCATCAGAAGAAAGGCCCTCGCCTTAATCCAGGTCTTTCAGCAGGTCAGCCTAATATGCCTGGAGCACCGCCATCGTGTGCAGCGAAGCAACAGCATTGGACATGCGCTGCGTATGCCCTGCCATTAATTGTTAGATGTTAGCTGAAGGGGCCCGGTGGCCAGGACGGGAGTGTTGAGAGATGATGACCCTCACCTATAGAGAGATAGCTGGCCAGCGTCTCCATATAGGGGCATCTTCTCATAACAGTTTTCGCGCATCGCCTCGATGTTCGCATAACTGGTATGCTGAAACCGATGGATGCGTGAGGAAAACGGCCTCTTCCATTCTCTTGATCTCAGTATGGAGATCAGGAAGGAAGGGAAGGCTCACCTGAGCTGGAGGGCTACGGCCAGAAAGATAACGTGCCTGCCACCGATGAGCGCGAGAAGGAAAGCCCCTCTCTAAACTCATCGGCCAGGTCCACCTGAGATCCCCACGAGCTCATTCTCCTCCGTGCCTCAGCAGCAGCGAGTCCTGAACCGTGTGGAGCAGATGGCTGCCCCTCTTTACTTGAAAAGAGAGACAAACGAGAACAGAACTTTTTCATTGGAAAAAAAAAAAAAATCGCAATGAACGCAGATGCCCTCGAGGAATGCGTGCATGCTCTTCGACCACAAACAAACAAAACACGACGTGTGTGTCATCTGGTGTCAAATAGCGATGACACAGATGCACACACCTTCTAAATGCTCTGCTAGTTCTTACTTTTTCCTTGGAAATGCATGCTTCAAACAGAACAGTCAATGAAGACGAAGAAAGAGAATGATGTGTAGTTCCCGGCGCCTATTTATACTATAGTCACACCAATAGTGACGTCATGGCTGTCGCAGACCAACGAGTTGGTGTTTTTTCAATTTATGCTTCAGACACAGGTCACGACGAAGCGTTCCCCATAGCAACCCCTAGAGGAAGCAGTTTGAAGTTCCCATGAAAGGGAACATCTGTTCCAATGCTCACCAGACCTTAAAGTACATCGTCATCCTCTGTAAGTAGCTTGAATATTCCCAAAAAGAAAAGTTTACCAATACACGCTAGCTCATACTGTTTTGAAACCAATCCCAGTCATTGTTATAGATTCTTTTACATAAAAATATGACTAAATAATAACTACATTCATTTAAAGGGGTCCTATATGCTCTTTTACAAAGTCTTGATTGTGTTTTGGGGGGTACTAGCACATGCTCTCATGCTTGGTGGTTCGAAAAAACACATTATTTTTCACATAATTTACATTATTAAAATACCTTTCTCCCCAGGCTGGCACAAACGGCTCGATTAGTTCCGGCTTTGATGAAGGTCCGCCTTCCGAAAAACAAAATGTGTTGTAATTGGTTAGCTGTCCAAGTGCGTTGTGACTGGCGAACAGCTTACACGGTGTTTCAGTACTGCAACGCCCCCTTGCTCCGTCTTTCAACAAAAAATTTTGTGCGAATCCGGCACTGTACTCCCTCGTATTGTGGAAGCTGTCCTCGGTAAAATGTGCAGCACACAATAGCAAATTGGGGTTATAATGATCAGGAACAGAGTTAAAAAATAAATTTCAACCACTGTTTCCTGACATCATCCGCTTTCGGAAGCCCAAACAAAGACGTTTGGGCACGGAGGTGAAAAAAAACAGCGTTTCAGGCGGTCGCACACCGGACGAGAAGCGCAGCGTCGCGCCATGTCTTTAAAATTCAAATAAATTATTTTATATGAGTGTAGGCACACCGGCTGCGCCGTTCGGCGTCTGTTCGCGGTGCCCAGCTACGTCGTGTTGTATTTGTAAGAATTGTTCTAGACCAGCGGTTCTCAATCCCAGTCCTCGCGTACCCCCGCTCTGCAAGTTTTGCACGTCTCTCTTTGTTAACAAACCTGATTCAGATCATCATCTCGTTAGAAGTGCATGAACTGTGTTTGATTGACATGGTCCCTACATAGTGTCCATTGCTCCCTACTCCCTGAGCATGGGAAATCCGTTGTAGTTTACTTCACTTCGTAACATTCATTCATGGATTTGCGCTGCGCCGCTGCCTGCAGCATCTTCACACAAAAAACGAAAATTACTAGAGAAGCGTGAAGTAAGACATAATATACCTCTGTAAATAAATACAATTTAATTCACGTCTCGCGCACTTTAATGCCCTTTGAATGTAACGTGTACAGTGGGGCAAAAAAGTATTTAGTCAGCCACAAATTGTGCAAGTTCTCCCACTTAAAAAGATGAGAGAGGACTGTAATTTTCATCATAGGTATACCTAAACTATGAGAGACAAAATTAGAAAAAAAAAAATCAGAAAATCACATTGTAGGATTTTTAAAGAATTTATTGCAAATTATGGTGGAAAATAAGTAATTTGGTCAATAACAAAATTTCATCTAAATACTTTGATATATACCCTTTGATGGCAATGACAGAGGTCAAACATTTTCTATAAGTCTTCACAAGGTTTTCACACACGGTTGCTGGTATTTTGGCCCATTCCTCCATGCAGATCTCCTCTAGAGCAGTAATGTGTTGGGGCTGTCGCTGGGCAAACACGGATTTTCAACTCCCTCCAAAGATTTTCTATGGGGTGGAGATCTGGAGACTGGCTATTTTTTTTTTAATAGGCCACTCCAGGACCTTGAAATCTTCTTACGAAGCCACTCCTTCGTTGTCCGGGTGGTGTGTTTGGGATCATTGTAATGCTGAAAGACCCAGCCACGTTTCATCTTCAATGCCCTTGCTGATGGAAGGAGGTTTTCAATCAAAATCTCACGATACATGACCCCATTCATTCTCTCGTTTACACGGATCAGTCGTCCTGGACCCTTTGCAGAAAAACAGCCCCAAAGCATGATGTTTCCACCCCCATGCTTCACAGTAGGTATGGTGTTCTTTGGATGCAATTCAGCATTCTTTCTCCTCCAAAAACGACAAGTTGAGTTTTTACCAAAAGTTATATTTTGGTTTCATCTGACCATATGGCATTCTCCCAATCCTCTTCTGGATCAACCAAATGCTCTCTAGCAAACTTCAGACGGGACTGGACATGTACTGGCTTAAGCAGGGGACACGTCTGGCACTGCAGGATTTGAGTCCCTGGCGGCGCAGTGTGTTACTGATGGTAGCCTTTGTTACTTTGGTCCCAGCTCTCTGCAGGTCATTCACTAGGTCCCCCCGTGTGGTTCTGGGATTTTTGCTCACAGTTCTTGTGATCATTTTGACCCCACGGTGAGATCTTGCGTGGAGCCCCAGATCAAGGGAGATTATCAGTGGTCTTGTATATCTTCCATTTTCTAATAATTGAAAAGGGATTTTAAAAAAAACACGAAATATCTCCCTTTGGAGTGGACTCTTGAGATTTGTAACTTTCTAGACTGGGACTCTTGAATGTCATTCTGCTTTTGAAGCTCTGAAAACTCTGCTCAGTAGTTCCCCCGTACTGGTTTCACCTCAGTTTGGAAAACAGTTTCTGTTAGAAGTTGATGCCAGTGGTACAGGCGTCGGTGCCGTTTTATTGCAGACCGGAGAAGATGGTTTGAATCATCCAATCAGTTTCTTTTCTAAAAAGTTCCTCAAACATCAACTGAACTACAGTACTATAGAAAAAGAAGCCCTTGCATTAATCCTCGCCTTGCAACACTTTGAAGTGTATATTGGTTCAAGTGTACAGCCTATTACTGTTTTCACTGATCATAACCCTCTTACCTTTCTTCAACAAATGTCTAATGCCAATCATCATTTAATGCGATGGTCTCTGATCTGTCAAGGTTACAACTTGAAAATATTTCACAAAAAAGGTATTGAAAATGTTATTGCTGACTCACTGTCCCGTGTCAACCAGTAAAACATTGTATGTTTTATTTTATGGGTGGGGGTGTTATGACCTTTAAGATAGTCTATGCATCTGTGCACTGTTTTTGTATGTATTCGATCTCTCTGCTCGTGTGTCGACATGTTTGTGTTCTAGATGGGTGTGGCCTCTGTTAACCAGCTGGAGATGGTGATTGGTGATGGTGACACCCTACCCTGATATAAGGACCGCCCCAAACACTCATCTGGTACCTTTTGAGCCTCGTTGACTTCATACTGTTGTGTTGCGCTAACGTTCTGATTAACTGTTTCTTGCTATTGTATGTATCGCCGTCGTTGGTTGTAGGGTTGTGAAAAGGTGTCGTACCGGAGAGAGAGAGAGAGAGAGATATTCTGAGTGTATTGAATCAGTTTAGTGTTTATTATTGTAAGATCAAATTCTGAAACCCTGGTTTATCTGAACATTGCTTGTCTTGACTATGATTTGGATTCTGATTCTGCTGTGTGTACGCCCGCAAACTTTGTAAATAACTTTGTAAATATTCTTGTAAATACTAGTTTGCCAAAGTAAGGGACGTAGGGGGTTAGACGCCATTTTATTTAGGTATCTTTTTTTCACTTTGTTTTTGGTTGAGGGAAATCCTTTTTCTGTTACGGCTTACCCCTAGAGGTCGTAACAATATTTTTAATGCCCAAACATACACACTACACACTGACTAAAATTTAAAAAGTGAAAAAGCATAATAGGACCCCTTTAAAACATTGCACAAGGCTTTGGTATTGGTATTGACAAAACAAGTACTCACCATATAGCCATTAATATCTGCATCAGGATAGATAATTGGCAACTCAGGAAAGCCTCTTTTCATGAGGTCACACAGCATTATCTGTATATCAACACATAATGGAGATTTCAGGTATTAACTGCTGAAAAGTTAAGTAATTTAACTAATGCACCATCATTTTTTAATTATACATTTTTATTTAACATAATTCAGCACTGACATTTCTATCCCATAGCAAACCACTGTTCTAAGGTATAAACACAATATTATAGTTCTTTGGGTGCGAACAAATCTAATACAACAACGAAGTATGACATCCTGCATACATAAATAATGTATTGTATTGCCATTCTTAACTGTGTCTGTGCTAGAATCTAAGCCCAGTATCTAAGAATATGAAAGATCTTTAAACACATACATATTGCTTCTTTTCATGGCTGATTTCTTGAAAGAGAGCATTTCTCGTCTCAGCGATCTCCTCCTTCTTCTTAAGAATCTCTGGCAGGTCCAGATCTTCTGCCTTCAGGAAACTCAAACTGATAAACTGACCATTTCCAGTGAACGCAACCAGCTCTCCCAGTTACTTAACAGGCGAAGTTAATCAATGAACAGATATGCATAAATAGTGCTGTATACGATAAAAAAATAAAAAAATAAATCAAACCAATAAATCAATATTGAGACCCCAGCCATCTGAGCTCCCAGCACTGTGGACATTTTGTGAACTGTGGCCCCATCGTGTGGATTTTCAGAGCACATTAGGTAGGGCTGTTCTCACCTCCTCCAGACAGCTGACTTCCACCAGTTTCCAGCGCAGCTGAGATCTCAAGCTCCTGATGCGCTTCTTCACCACAAACAGATCTTCTGCTTTAGGAGGGCCGCTCTGCCACTGCTGTATTTCCTGCTTAAACTGCAGTTAAACATCATGCACTGTATACACTACAGTTGAAAAGCTTGGGGTAAGACTTTTTTTTCAGTATGTATGCATAAATTGGTCAAAAGTGACAGTACACCTATTTATAATGTTGCAAAAGATTTCAAATAAATGCTGTTCTTTTGAACTTTCTAAAGATCAAAATATAAAGAGAAAAAAACATTACACTGTCCACAAAAAAAATATTAAGCAGCATAACTGTTTTCAGCATTAATAATAATAGAAAATGTTACTCGAGTACCAAAATCAACATATGTGACCCTGGACCACATAACCAGTCTTAAGTGTCAATTTTTCAAAATGAGATGTATACATCATCTGAAAGCTGAATAAATGAGCTTTCCATTGATGCATGGTTTGTTGGGCAATATTTGTCCGAGATACAACTATTTGAAAATCTGGAATCTGAGGGTGCAAAAAAATCTAAATATTGAGAAAATCGCCTTTAAAGTTGTCCAAATTAAGTTCTTAACAATGCATATTACTAATCAAAAATGAAGTTTTGATATATTTACGGTAGGAAATTTACAAAAATATCTTCATGGAACATGATCTTTACTTAATATCCTAATGATTTTTGGCATAAAAGAAAAATCTATAATTTTGACCCATACAATGTATTTTGGCTATTGCTACAAATATACCCGTGCTACTTATGACTGCTTTTGTGGTCCAGGGTCACATATTAGAATAATTTCTGAAGGATCATGTGACAAGAATAAGTTACATTTTTAAATATATTACAATAGTAAAGTTATTTTAAATCATAGTAATATTTACAATGTTACTGACTTACTGTACTTTTCATCAAATAAATGTAGCCTGAGCATGAGACTTCTCAAAAACATAAGCTCTAAAAAAATAACTCTTACTGGCCCGACCGAAACATTTGAATGGTAGTATATATATATATAAATATATTTTTATGAATCTCCATAGAATCAGCATTTTTTAAATGAATTCAAAGAGAGAATCTCTTTTACCTTTGTGTTGAGTTCGTACTTTTGCCTGATCGCTTTTAACAAACATTGTTCTCTCTGGATGCCCTGCATGGCTTTATTAAAGGCATTAAACACCATTTTCCTCTCTTGATCATCTTGTTCCTATAACAACAGTGAGAAACAAATTTCCCATTCAGTAATTGTGAGCTTTGTTTTTCTGAACATCTGAAATTGTAAAGAATAAAGTCTCTCTGGAGAAGACCTGGGGGTTTGTGCCCTTGCTTAAAAGAGAGGGAATGCACACTGAAATGCAGACATAGTGTAGAAAAATGTGTAGATCAGGACAGAAACTCTTACAGAGGATTTAGTACGGAGTTCTTCACACAAGGCATTGTCAGCATTCATCAGGATCTCATCCACACCTTCAGCAACATCTTCTTCGGTCAATGACGTTTTCTCCATCAAACACGAAAACTGAAACAAAGGCTTCATCTTACAGAGCAGTAAATAAAGTACCTTGATACTATAAACCATGTCGGTTCATTTAACTTAAAAGATATCGGTAAAAGGAGACATGAATTTGATGGTTTACATTAGCAAACGTACCTTGCTAAGCCTGGTTGCCCAGCTGCTAAGAGCAAGGAGAGCATCATCTGTAGCTTTTCGCACATTTTTGATCTTCTGTTGTTTGTGCCCCTTCCACTCACAGAACTTCTCAAAAGAGCACTCTTCGGTCTGCTCCACCAGCATAACAGAGCTAAACATTGCCGTCAATGAGGATGCAACTTCCTATATATGCAGACGACACAGTTCAAAATGCAGTAATGAAAAGCTGGCAGGGGAATCTTCACATTCTATGTATTTGTTGTTTCAATTTATGGGCTTTTCACACATTTATTAGGTAGAAAACAAGAAACCGAGCACGGTTTTTAAGAAATATTTCTGATACTTTACAGAGGCCTAATCTGACTAAAGGCAATAAAAAAATCATCTCTGTGAGAAATTTGGAAAGTGATGTATTTGTTCTTGTTAACCAGTCTTTAAACTGAAATAAAATATAAACATATTAGAAAAAGTAAACTTCTCTTAAACTGAAATAAAATAGGTAAAAAAATATTATAAATGTCAAAATAACAAAGTACTAAAACTCAAATTAAAACAAGGCTGAAAATATAAAATCAAACACTATAACAGAAAACTAAAATAATACTCGTTTGTATATACTCATACCTTCAGCCTGTCCAAGCGTTCATTAATTGGCAGCTTGTCCACCTCCTGCAGGAAGTCATCTACAGCAGCTAAGAGAGCACCTCGAGCCTCATTCCTAATGTTCACCAGTGACTCTACTTCCGCCATCTGACAGAACACACACAAGCAATCTTAGAAGCAATGCCACAGTCAACAGAAGACAACAGGGAATGTAAAACTGTAATACAGTTGAGAGGCTTCTAACAAGAACAGTTCTTTCATACACTGGTTATTACCACAGTCTTTTTAAAGAAAAAGTTTTTTTTTTGAGCCACAGAGATGACATTCATCTATATGCAAACTCGTTTCATTCATTCATTGATCAGAAGACTGTATATTTTACTCACAGTTTGACAGCCTCTTAGATTCTCCAAGGTTTGATCATAAGCTTTCCCCGCAAGGTCCAGCCTCTCTGAGCTCAACGGCATTGGGATCCTGTAGTTCATGATGATGGTGATGGACTCTAATAGGTGATCTTCATCAGTGGAGCATGGATTACTCTCCCTGAGGTTCAAATCAATAATTTTAAGTCAGAAACATTGTCTAAATCAAGTCAGAAGTAGAAGCAAGTATACATTAAACCACTGAAACTGGAAAAAAAGAGAAGAGTTTGGGAAGAAGAAAAATTTTTTTGCCTTAGTTTCCTCAAAGAAACCACTTTCTTAGCCAGCTGGGATATTCTGTTTGCAACTGTTGTAGGATGATTATGTTCAGTCTCCTTTGTCTTATCATAACTCTCCTTCAGTATCTGCAAAGAACAACTCTTTATACACATTGCATTGTGGAACAAAGCTACAATCTGTCAATGTGTGAGACTTCTGATGCGTTATGCTCTATAGGTAAAGTAAAAGTAAACCTATTTGCACTACAAACCAGTGTGTTTATGGTTACGATAATACAATAATACGATAAGAAATACCAGTTTGCAATATCAAGCAGCATTAACAAGCCGTTTTGTACAGCAGAAAGAAAAAAAAGGAAACGGATGACACTGGAAGTCAGGCACATTCTCGTAAGTTCATAAAATGAGGTGGATGTAATTAATCTGCGTCATGGCCTAAAACACACTGAACAATCAACACGTGTGTGAAACAGCTCACGGGCACCTGCAGCTCTAATTTGGCCTCTTCTAGCTGCTGCCCCAGGAGAGATGCATGCTGCTGGATGGCACTTCCTTCCTCTTTTAGCTTCTTGATCTCCATGTCCTTATCATTTATCACCTCTCTCATCCTCTGGGTACACAAAACAGCACAGTGGTCACAGACTATCTCAGGCATGTTCTCACATGTTACGGAGGGTTTTCACTTGTAGGAGGTACATGATACAATCAAGTGTGATTTCTTACATGCGGCATCATGAGACTTAAAGGGGACATATGATGCTGCTAAAAAAGAACATTATTTTGTGTATTTGGTGTAATGAAATGTGTTTATGCATTTTAAGGTAAAAAAAACACACATTATTGTCCACATACTGTACATTATTGTTTCTCCTCTATGCCCCGCCTTTCTGAAACACGTAGATTTTTACAAAGCTCATCGGTCTGAAAAGCAAGGAATGCTGTGATTGGCCAGCTATCCAGTCCATCATGACTGACCGAATACCTCAAGCTTGTGACGGAAATGTTACGCCCTACCATACTGTGATGCCCTGTCCCGGCAGGAGTGTAACATAAAACCATGTCTGCATTTGTGATCGGAGAAATGACAAAACAAGTACTACTCTACACTGCTCAAAAAACTCACTTTAAATATAAAAACTCTTTAAATATAAAAACGTACTTACAGTCTGTGAATCAGAACAGCCGGCTGTAGTTACTCTACCAGGATCAGGAAACAGCCCTCCATAAAATGTGCTGCACACATCTGAATATTTGGGTTTAAACTGTTCTGGAACAGTGTTGTAAAATACAACTTAACCACTGATTTTCTAGTCGTGTCCTCTTTTGGAAGGCCAAAAAAGTAGTTTCGCTTTCACAACAAAAAAGCGTCACACACCGCGGCCTTGAGTGAGTGGAGGCCAGAGGCCTAGAGTGAGCCGCGGCTAGATATGGTGAGCCGGCTTGGTGAGCAGAGGCGGGCGGGATTGAGAACGGTGCGGCCGGCGGATTCAACGAAGTAGCTGACGGCGGGCTTGCGGCAACCACATGACGACCCCAGGCTGGACTCCTCTTCATCAACGGTGAAAGCCGATCCGGCGATACACAGCACTAAGTTGATGTATTTCCTCAGCGACAGCACGGATCAGCTCCAGGCATGACAAAACAGATATCATTCTCTTTTGGAAGACCAAAAAAAGTAGTTTAGCTTTCACAACGAAAAACACAGCGCGTTCACGGACATGTCAGCGGCGGGGGCGGCAACAACAAATACTCACAGTGAGAACTAATAAAACTTATTTCTTTGCGTGAACGTTTGGGCGGTGTTATGCAAATCTTACCACATTTTGACGTAGACATGTGGGGGCGTGTTTATATGAGGCGTTTTAGGAGGGCGTGGACAATTCTTAACTTTTATAAAGATTATCTCTTTGAATTTGAGACTTTAGTATTTGCAACTTACAGACTTCTTTATGCACCAAGAGCTTGTAACACTGCAAAGAAAAATTGAAATGATAATGACCCCTTTAAGCATTAGTGTGGGCCGTGAACAATACCAGTTCAAACGTGGAGAGTGGTGTTATGTTTTTAGAGAAGGTAAAAACATTAAAAATAATTCATATTAACATATTACCTCCCCTGAAAAAATAGTAATCTTGTGAATTTTCAGAATCCATTACTCCAGACTTCAGTTTCACATGATCCTTCACAAATCATTCTAAAATGCTGTGTGGGTGCACAGAAAATAAACATTTCTTATTTTTTACCAATGCTGAAAACATTTCTTCAGGATTTTCTGATGAATGAAAAGTTCAAAAGAACGCCATTTATTTGAAATAGAAATCATTTGTAGTGAAATTGCTTTAGTGCCAAATTTGATCAATATTGTTCTTGTTGAGTAGTTTAATTCCTTATTAAGTTCTAAAAAAAAAAAAAAAAAAAAAAAAACTTACTGACCCCCACCCACCCGCCCCCCCCCCCCCCCCCCCCCCCCCCCACCCCTTCAAACTTTTGAACACTATGTCTATTTGTAAGTGTTCTGATTCACTTAGGACATCTATCTACTTGTCTAACTTGGTTACCTCTTGAAGTATCGTAACGCTTCCTGGCAATGTTTTACAACAGTGGGTTGCTTCAGGAGAGTCACAGACTTTGACATTATCATCAATAGGCAACAATAATATAAAATTAAAAGCAATATATGTGAGCCTGGAGCACTAAAGCAGTGTTAAGTCGCTGGGGTATTTTTGTAGCAATAGCGAAAAATACATTGTATGGTTCAAAATTATTGTTTTTTCTTTTATGCTAAAAGTCATTAGGATATTAAGTAAAAGTCATGTTCCATGAAGATATTTTGTAAACGTACTACTGTAATTATATCTAAACTTATTTTTTGATTAGATAATAGGCATTGCCTAAGCAATTCATTGGAAAACTTTAAAGGGATTTCCATATTTGATTTTTTTCGCCAAACTATTGTCCTAACTAACAAAGGTTTTGTGGTTCCAGGGTCACATTACTAATTGAAAGAATATTTTAATAATATAAAAGATTTGATAAATGTTAAAATGTATTGAAATGTGTTTATTTGTTCAATTTGTTGACTTGTCTATCTACATGTTTGTTTGTTTTTCAACTGTATGCACACCCTTTGACATTTATAACAAAAGATAAGGTATATTCTTGTACCTTCTGAAAGCTGACAGGATCTTAAAACCCTCTGAAAATTAGATGGGAACTGTGTCAATTAGGTGTTAACGTTTTTTTTCACAGGTCTAATTTCCACAGCCCTATCAGAAGCAAACTGCCAGTTGAGAAGCACTGATTTATAATGCACATATATGGTGAGAAATTAAATTCAATGGTAAAACATTTGAGACAATGGGAAAGAGCCACCTGTAGTTCAGACTCGGTTTCATTCGGCACCTGCTCAATATCCTGAGAGCACACCTGCTGTCCATTTACATCAGTTTTTGAGG
Organism: Sinocyclocheilus anophthalmus; assembly: GCA_018155175.1. NCBI lineage: Eukaryota > Metazoa > Chordata > Actinopteri > Cypriniformes > Cyprinidae > Sinocyclocheilus > Sinocyclocheilus anophthalmus. Next base: position 753,393 of record JADLZN010011417.1, read on the forward strand.
ACTGGATCTCAGTAAGAGGTTCCTGACCAGCATTCAGTTTCTCCACAGGCTGGAGAGCAACGCTGGGTTTCTGCTCCCTAAAGCATGTAGAAAAACACATATTCAAAACTCAGAACGTTTATCGAGAGATGTTCAGAATGATAACGTGGATGCTATACCCAACTGCTATGATTAAAGTGAATAGCAATGTTATCCTTAAAAGGACAGCCCACTCAAAAATTAAAAGGATAGTTCACCCAAAAATGGAAATTCTGGGTTTATGGGTTTGGAACGACATGAGGGTGAGTAATTAATGACAGAGTTTTCATTTTTGCGCGAACTATCCCTTTAAAAAAAAAATGTATTTGGGGGGGGGGTTTTTTTTTTTCATCATTTACTCATCCTCATGTTGTTCCAAACCTGTGTGACTTCCTTTCTTCTGTGGAACACAAAAAAAAGATATTCTGAAGAATGTTGGTAACCAAATGGTTTCAGGTCCTAATGACTTCCATTGAATGTAAAAAAAAATCCAACGTTTTCAACATTCTTCAAAATATCTTCTATTATCTTCCATAGAAGAAAGAAATGCAAACAGGCTAGGAACAACAACAGGGTGAGTAAATGATGATAGAATTTTCATAATTGGGTCGACTATCCCTTTAAGCACTTGCACAATGAGAGGTTAATGCTTCTAATATTGTCTCAAAACGTACTTAATAATTTGAGGCTTCTGGTCTGAGAATATTGGTCGCAATTTGGGCATGCATCCCAATGAAGAGCCAAGTGCGTCCAACTCCCCCGGGGCGTTTCTGCTGGGCCACAGTCCTGTGCACTCCTGCAGGCTTACTGTGGGAAAGGAGTTCTCCCTGTTGCCTGGGAGACTGACTTTGGCAAACTTAAATTTCAATAGCTCCTCACCAATGTCAAGATTGCCCTGGAAGGCTTCAACCAGGATGGTTCCATCAAAGCAAACTGACTTTTTATGGACACGCAACTTTTTTCCATTAATCATATTCTGAAGGAAGGACTTCCCCTAGTGACAACACAGTTGTATAAGAGTCAAAGCAAAAGTAAAAACAAAAATCAGATGCATTTATAATCACCTTCATAGGTGAACAGTCCATTCTTCAAAAACAGTTTTGTCAAATACCTGTGAAAAAAGTGGGGAATCCTGCTCGCTTGACACATGAAAGCCCCAGAACTTGTACTTTTTTGCAAGTCCTGTTGTCTGCAGTTCTTCTGGGAGTTCGACTAAATCAGACCGACTGACAATCTCTTTATTTCCATAGTCAATGTACAAAATAGAGAACTGAGGAAAAAAAGAACAAATCAAAATCTGATATTCGTGAGAACCACATCAGTGTTAAAACAATAAAAAAACGGCCTCAAAGTAACTTTGTCCACTATAATTAAAAAAATGACACATCAAGAAATGAAAACCACAGTCATGCATCATTCTATATATACGGTTTAATTCTTCTTTGGGCGGGCTGCTATACTAAAATTACTCAATCAGCAAATAGTCCTATTCACTATTTTGAAAACCACCTGTTATCAGATGCTTTTGGTCTCCAAATAAATTGACATGGGTGACAGCCACTCAACAGGGTTTTTTGTTTTTTCTGATGCTGCAGTTACATCTATTTCTGAATAAAGTCCAGGGCCACTGTCAGATCCAATAAAACAAATCATTTTGACCCACTTCTGATTATAAAGTGCAACAGTGGCACCCACCTTTTTAGCAGCCTTGGTTCTGGAAGTATTTTTCCCATTCACTTTTTCCAATAGGAATTTTAAAAAGCCAAACCATCTAGCTACGAGGTGAATCCCAACATTACAAACTTTTATTTGAATCAAACCAATAGACAGCGGTACAAGACTGCGAATGAAATAACTGAATTAAAGGGGTCATATGATGCGATTTCAAGTTTTCCTTTCTCTTTGGAGTGTAACAAGCTCATGGTGCATAGAGAAGATCCCTGAAGTTGCAAAGACTAAAGTCTCAAATCCAAAGAGATATTCTTTATCAAAGTTAAGACTCTGCCACGCACCCCTAAAATGGCTCGTTCTAACACGCCCCCACATATCTACCTCACTATGTGGAAATATTTGCGTAATGCCGCCCAAATGTGCACACAAAGAAATAAGGCGTGGTTTCAGTAACCGCAGTTAGTGTTGAAGCAGCTATGTCAGGGAGATGCTGTGTGTTTCTGTGTGAAAGCAAAAGCACTTATTTGGCCTTCCGAAAGTAGATGCATTTAGGAATCTTTAAGTTAACTTACAACAGAACAGCAATGCATTTTATGGACGACCGTTTCGTGAACCTATGAGAGGAGGTCATTCTGACTTTGCTATGACAATCTGGCGCTTGTAAGTATGTTTTGTTATTAGTTTAAGTGTTTGTTATTGACTGTTCAAATGCGGAGTTTTGCGCATCGTGTGTGTGTGTGTGTGAGAGCGAGAGAGAGAGAGCGAGACAGACAGCGTCACCGTCACATCACAGTGGAGTCAGCTGTCTTAACCGTGGCTTGTGTACTGCAAACACCTACCAGCTTCATCATGTGTCTGTCACGCAACTCTGTTCCCCTTTCGGGCTCTGTCTTTACATTTATTTTGAAAGATGAAGCTCGCGATTATGGTAAGGGTCGTTACATTACCGACGAGTGCTTGCGGTGTTCGGCCAATCACAATGCACTGGGTCAGCTGGCCAATCAGAGCAGACTGCGCTTTTGTCGGAAGGCGGGAACTTTGAAGAAAATGAAGCGTTTGAGAGAGGCGGGCATAGAGGACCTACAATAATGTACAATATTTGAAAAAAATAATGTGTTTTTTTGAAAATGAAAGCATGTCAACATATTCCGTTACACCAAATACACAGAATAATGATCTTTAAAAAAAAGCATTATATGACCCCTTTAAAAAATGATGGAGAAAGTTGAGGCTGAGGCTCCCTTGTTGAGGCTGCTATCGGATTAGTCCCTATTTCTTAATTCCCACCCACACCTAACCATACTGGGGCCTGAGGGAGGTAATAAACAATAAAAGTGAGGTTCGGAATTTGGCACAATGGCGGATCCTTCTTGATTTTCTCAGCTTTTTACACACCTTGTCTTCTGATTGCTGTTGCAAAGTACACCTGTACCAGCACTTGTCCTCTGAATATCGTGCACCATAGACCTACATAGAAAATGGAAAAGAGTCAGATCTATTCTTTTTGACCTTTCCTATTTGACCACATATTACTTGCCTTGTGTGAACTCGGTCTTCCCATCAGTATAGGGGCGCTGGGGCATTTTTCTATCAGCATAACATTTATCTTCTCATTTATTTTGTCTGTCACATTCTGGTGAAACAAAAACAAACCAATTGAAAAACACACTACATTTTAAATAACTACTATTAAAACAAAAAACAGCAACTCTAAAATAAATGTTGAAGTAATTTAGACTCGATAAACTAACGATAGCAGGCAGCTAAATCAATGTAATCAGACATCAAAGAGATGGCATTGTCATGTCAAATTGACTTGGTAAACGTTAGCCTAAATATTTAGCTTACCTGAGCCCAAAACGTGATGGCATCAACAACATGAGTGACAACCACCAGCTCCACTGCATTAATAAAAACAATAAGCAAAGTTCATTGATCAAACATTAGCTCGTAGGTAACGTACGACTTGGAAAACCACGAAAAAAGCGGCAACTTACTTTTTTCAGGCTGAATCACGGACTGATCCATGAGGTTTGCCTAAAGTCAACAACATGGAAGCCGGTCGTTTTAGCTTTCCGCGGGGCTCTGTTGTTAGTTTTATTTTGAATATGGTGTCGTCTTACCAATATTTAGCAACCTGCTATTGAAAATTCCCTTGCTAGTCCACAGACCGTTCAAAATCGCAGCCGGTGTGTTCTTTAAATGGCTTGCGTATAGCGAGAAATACAGTGCAAACGGTTCAGTTTTAAGAATGAGGAAAGCCAAGTTTATTCAGTTGCCTATCTCGGTTAATGTTGTCGTAGCTTCAGTGTTTTGTCTCTCTAAGTAAATGGTACACAGGCTATTTTAATGCTGATATTGCCACTGGGTGATATTTTAATTTGAACTACAACTGAACAGCATTTTAGCTAAATGTAAGCCAATAATTCAGACCCTTGATAAAAATGAAATAAAATAAAATCTCATCTTTGTATTAGTGACGTCCGATAGCCAACCGTTGCCGACTCGATTTTATAACTGGGATCTTTTCAACGAATCACTTGAATCGATCTGAACGAATCATTTCCGAGCAAGTTCACAAATCAACAACTGAGAGCTAGGGGTGTAACGATTCACTCGTTTTCTCGATGCATCGTTTACAAACCCTGACGATGCATATACAGGTGCATCTCAATAAATTAGAATGTCGTGGAAAAGTTCATTTATTTCAGTAATTCAACTCAAATTGTGAAACTCGTGTATTAAATAAATTCAATGCACACAGACTGAAGTAGTTTAAGTCTTTGGTTCTTTTAATTGTGATGATTTTGGCTCACATTTCACAAAAACCCACCAATTCACTATCTCAACAAATTAGAATACGTCATAAGACCAATAAAAAAAAACATTTTTATTGAATTGTTGGCCTTCTGGAAAGTATGTTCATTTACTGTACATGTACTCAATACTTGGTAGGGGCTCCTTTTGCATGAATTACTGCATCAGTGCTGCGTGGCATGGAGACAATCAGCCTGTGGCACTGCTCGGGTGGTATGGAAGCCCAGGTTGCTTTGATAGCGGCCTTCAGGTCATCTGCATTGTTGGGTTCTGGTGTCTCTCATCTTCCTCTTGAGATTCTCTATGGGGTTCAGGTCAGGCGAGTTTGCAGGCCAATCAAGCACAGTAACACTATGGTTATTGAACCAGCTTTTGGTGCTTTTGGCAGTGTGGGCAGGTGCCTAATCCTGCTGGAAAATGAAATCAGCATCTCCATAAAGCTTGTCAGCAGAAGGAAGCATGAAGTGCTCTAAAATGTCCTGGTAGATGGCTGCGTTGACTGTGGACTTCAGAAAACACAGTGGACCAAAGTCCTCTTTTCAGATGAAAGTAAATTTTGCATTTCATTTGGAAATCAAGGTCTCAGAGTCTGGAGGAAGAGTGGAGAGGCACAGAATCCATGTTGCTTGAAGTCCAGTGTGAATTTTCCACAGTCAGTGATGATTTGGGCAGCCATGTCATCTGCTGGTGTTGGTCCACTGTGTTTTCTAAAGTCCACAGTCAACGCAGCCTCTACCAAGAAATTTTGCACTTCATGCTTCCTTCTGCTGACACGCTTTATGGAGATGCTGATTTCATTTACCAGCAGGACTTGGCACCTGCCCACAATGCCAAAAGCACCAAAAATTGGTTAAACGACCATGGTGTTACTGTCGATGCCGCGCGTGGTATCCTTTACGACCCTCAGTCTTCAATGCAATTATCGGGGTACAGGTGTCAGTCTCTCATGGAAGATGAAGAGAACCAGACACAACTCAGTGCAGATGACCGTGAGGGGAAGTCAATTCATGCAAAATGGTTTCCTCACGTTCGTGGGGCTGTCGACCGGCCAACGTATTGCGGTCTGTACAGTAATGAACATACTTGCCAGAGTGTGGCGCGCGCGGTGCCTAAAAAGTTTTTCTTTTTGCGTCTTATGAAGACTTCTAATTGATTGGGTTTTTGTTAAATGTGAGCCATAATTATCACAATTAAAAGAACCAAAGACTTAAACTACTTCAGTCTGTGTGCATAACATTTATTTAATACACAAGTTTCACAATTTGAGTTGAATTACTGAAATAAATGAACTTTTCCATGACATTCTAATTTATTGAGATGCACCTGTATGCATCGATCTTGAAACATGGATTTTTGAATCGTGAATCGTCGATTTCGGACAGTAATCGATTTAAAAACGCTAAGAATCGAATGAATCGCGATTTCTATAGCGATTCAATACTTTCAAAATATATACACATTAAATTACTACAAGCACAAATTATTAATGGAGACCTTGAACAGTGTTCGTGCCCGGTAGAGGCAGGTGAAATGCCTTTGAGCCTATAATAAAGACGAAAGCAGCTGCTTGTAAATTACTGGATTAGTTTGAAGGGACAGATAGATAGTCACCCAACCAAAAGAGTGTTACAAGACAATTAGGGAAAGGGGAAAATATTCAGTTTTGCTTGGACAGGAGATGATGCTGCACGTGACCTGGGAGTATATGGAAAGGAGTTTTGTAAAACTGTGGTATGGCCCAGTATCCCTGTGAGGAAGTCTGACACTCCAATAGTGGATTTGGAGGTATTACAGACCAAAATAGCAAACAATCAAGTTGATTTGGTGAGTGGATTTTATAGACATGTGAACCAGAAATACATTAATTTTAAGCAAATTTTTACAGATGAATCAAAAGACCCAATAACAGGAGTTACAGGTCCTGCAACTGTAGTTCCCAGCCAGAAGAGTGAAATGAGCAGGAGAACTTCAGATCACTTAAGTGTATATGCTGTTGAGCTGTTTGCCATTTTGATGGCATTAGAATGGATTGATTATTCTAAGTTAAACAGAACTTTAATTTGCAGCGACTCTGTCTCTGTACTGCAGAGTCTCAAGACCGGCATAGTTAAGAATCATCAGGAGCTTTTTTATGATGTTATGTCTATCTATTCAAGAATAAAGGTGATGAGGTTATATTTATGTGGGTCCCAGCACATATGGGCATTATAGGAAACGAAAAGGTAGACAAAATAGCTAAGAAAGCACTGCAAAAAGAGAGCATAGAAGCAGTCATCAGCCTTTCAAGATCAGAAGGAAAGAGTGTGGGGAAAAATTATTAAAGGATGGCAACAAAGGTGGGATCAAGAACTAAAAGGAAGACATTTATACTTGATTAAAAAAAAGAGTTGGCACTGTGGAAAATAAGGGAGGAAACAGGAGAGAAGAGACTATTATGACCGGAGTAAGAATAGGGCATAATAAATTAAATAGCACTCTTCATATTATGGGAAAACATCCAACTGGGTTTTGTGACCAGTGCCAAATACCTGAGACTGTAAAACATGCGTTTATTAATTGTTCAAAATATGAATTACAGAGGATGGATATGATAAATGACATGGAGAAAAATAGGACTAACAGGACATGGAGTAAAGAATATAATGGACTGCAGTAGGAGCGAACAAGGAATTAAATATTTGATTTGCTTTCTTACTAAAACGGGACTCATGACAAGAATATGATGACTAAAGTATATGGGAATAACTAGAACCAGAAGACGGCAACGTTAAGGATGCAAGCTGCCGTTAAAACCCAAAGAAGAAGAAGAAGTGTTCGTGCTCCAACAGTAGTTGTGCCAACTATACCTCCTTGGTTTTTACCACAGCCAGAGATAGATTTTAGCCTCCTTGAACTGATGAGAGATGAATATGGGGGAAATTATAAGATCTTTAATTCATACATCAGAGGATGTAGGTGTACAGTACAGCTCAGTACCCTAGGTGGCGCCAGTGTTCCTAAAAAGTTGGTCACCATTGAAGAAGAAGAAGAACATTCTTCGCGCCAATGTTGTTTTGCGTCTCGTTATGGCTGAATCCAGTACTTTGATATGCGAAGAAAATCAACATGAGAACGTGCCTGTTTATGAGTTTATGGATGTAAACTCTAAGGAGTTTCATATTGGCGCATTTAGAGATTTGTGGCTGGATGTGTTGAATCCGGAGGTGTATTCATACAGTGACACAGCTCCAGAGATAGAGGACGCGGAGTTCATTGAAGAGATGGGCATTGAGTCAAAGACACTGGAGGAACTCAAAAGCATCTGCAGGTATAACAGAGAGAATCGTTTTTTATTTCTGTATTACTTATTTTATGACATACTGTCTTTTCAGTGTTGATTCTCTGAGAAGTGGACATGAAGGCACAGACAATGTACCATCAGATCTTCATTTATCCACTCTAAAGTAGGTTAAAGCCTCTCCTCCCAGCACTGAATCCGATTTTATTTGATTCAACTTGTTGGAAATTTGTGATGTAGAAATATCTAATGGCATATGTACAAATATGCTGCTTTTTCAGATTACGCAAGAGAAGACAAGATTATAAAGAAACTCTCACCAGATACGCTGTTGACAGACATGAAGTCTATGCCAATGAAATGGTATGTTCATTGAGAGTAATCCACACACATAATCTAAATATGAAATGTACACTCACAATCCCTTTTTATGCAGGAGATGACATCTGTGGGTAAGAAGCCTGATGACCTCAGAGACCTGATTCCTGAGGGAGAAATCATACTGACCTTTAATATTATGTATCCCATTCTGTTTCGGCGGGTATGTCCTGCACTTAATTTCATATAGCAGTAGTCTCTGTAAGTTTCTCCATTGACTGAATGTTTATTTTAATTGTGCCAGTTTAAGTTTGTGAGGGCATATCAGACTCTGCATGTGCTGGGCTCTCAAAAGCTGAGTGATCTTAGAGATGCCATCTGCTGCGTCAGTGACCTGCAGGTGTTTGGAGAGTTCAGCAACACTCCGGATATGGTACCACAGTTCATCAGCAAGGTTAGAAACAAACACACACACACACACACAGGATGGCATAAAAACACTCCATATAAATTGCATTGGAGCAGGGCTAAACTGACATTGGCAAAGATATCAAACACACAGCTGAAAAGTGAATGTTTATTTTTCTTAGGATCATTACAAGTCTGCTTTCTTTTTCTTCAATGGAACGTTCTTCAATGACACGCGGTTCCCGGAATGTCAAGACATCAGCATGTAAGACCTTATATGTAGTTTAATACTAAATTAATACTAATGTTTAAAGGGGACATCGGATGCCTATTTTCCACAAGTTGGAATGATTCTTTAGGGTCTTCATGAAATGTCTGCAACATACTTCGGTTAAAATTCCTCAGTGGTCGTGTAAAACAACACCCTTTTTACCTTGTCAAAAACAGCTCTGTTCACAGCGACCCGTTTCGGTGCATGTCTCTTTAAATGCTTAATGAGCTCTGCTCACCCCACCCCTCTGTTCTGTGGAAGAGGCGATTTTCAAGTAATCATAAGAAATCTAAAGTGTGGGATTAACTTCTTCTGGAGGTGCAGCTGGATCATGTACAATGGGTACTGATCCATCCTTGAGTTTTAACTTTTTAACAAAACCTGCTTGAATTGTCCCTTGTTCAGAAAGCAGTCTGGAGTAAAATGATTCGCGCAGACATAAATGTATTTAGGTAGATCGAGGGGGGGGCGCATTCCCTTCAAAAACCTTCAAGTAATCCACTGCGTGCGTCTTCAGTGGCTCAGATGTCGGGAGTAAATGACGACTGCTATGTTCATTATTACATCCAGCAACAAAACACCTCAATCGCTTAGGACCATTCTTGTGTACATCGCTGCGGCGTCGAAACAATGGCGAACTGTTTACAGCTCACTCAGGGTGGGTCTATGCTAAAACACCAGTGTCCATCAACAGCCGTGGGAGGGGCCTGTGCAAAGTGACGTCACTTTGCCAAGATTCTGTGAATGGCTTGTTCTGAGAAAAGTGCTTATGATTTGTGGGCATTTAAAAACAAGTACTGGCTGGTTTTTAATCATTATAGGGTGTGTGTACACACTGCCAACACGCATTTAAGTTCAAACACTGTAAAAGTGAATTTTGCATCCGATGTCCCCTTTAAGGCTGATTTATACTTCTGTGTCGGACCTACGCCGTAGGCTATGCGTCAGTTTTCATTTATACTTCTACGTCGTTGTCCGCGTCAACATGCAGTACACATGCAAACCGCTAGTCAGCGGTGTCCACTGTCCGACGCAGAAGTATAAATCAGCCTTTAGTTCTGTACCATGTTGATACCAAAAATATAATGCAATATGGCACCTTTCAGAAATGTTTATGTTATTGCAAGGCTTGCAAACCAAGTTACAAAAGATGGCAGATGAAAACTGCAGATATGAAAGACAAATCTTGCTCAATACAGAAACTCATTTGAAAGCTGATTTGAACATGACTTATTCTGAATCTGTCACATTGTACTCCAAACCAAATATCACAGGACTTGTCCTTTTTCATAGCATCACATTTGTACACTCACTACAATCAAAACAATTACATTACAATTATCACTTGAATACAGTCAATAACTCACCCAAATATTTGATTTGATTTTGTCATTATTATTCACTTTTATGTTCTTAAAAACCCTTATGGGATTTTACAAGGAGAAATGTTGAAAAATGTACAGGACACTTTTCGAAAGTCTAAAAGTATCAGACTCTTTTTCCTTCCACTTTTTGTTTTGTTGGAGCCTTATGCTTTATTTTTTCCACATTAATCTACACTCCATCACTTCCATCAGTACAGTGATAAAAACAAAAACAGATTTGTTAAAACGAAAAAAAACTAAAATATCGCATGATGTGCATATCCAGAACCTTTGCTATGACACTTAACTTGGTTGCATCCCATTACTCTGGATCACCTTTGAAAATGTTTTTACACTTTGAAGTCCACCTGTGATAAATGAAATCGTCTTGACATGTCTATATATGGTCTAACAGCTAAAGATGCATATCAAAGTGAAAACCAAGCCACAAGGTCAGAGGAACTGCCTGCAGATTTCAGAGACAGAATTGTGTTAAGGCACAGATTTGAGGAAGTTTTCAAAAAAACTGATGCATTCAGGGATTCCAAGTCAGATTGCTTGTCACATCATACCCAAAAATACTTTTAAGGCAATATAAACTGCCATAGATTTTAGGTTCTTCAACTATGTACTGAATTAAATGTCTAAATACTTATGCCAATGCAATGTTTCAGCTTTCTGTTTTTAATGTTATTAATCAAATATATATATATTTTTTTTGCTTTGTCATTATAAGGTTTGAAGTTTAGATTGATTTGAAAAAGATCCACCACAAAGGTTCAAAGCTAAAAAAAAGGAAAAAAAAAAAAAGTTTTAAATTTGGTCTATCCTCATAAAGCGGATGTATGGCTTTTAGAATACTTGGGGGTGTTAGTGACCCCTAGATAAACACAGTTGTTTTCGCTATATCTGTGACAAAATGCAAATGGGCAGAAAAAAAAACAGTTAGATGTGGAGTTTGACAGACTTTGTAGTATTTGCCCTAATTTTTATTAATTTTTGTATTTGCTGAAGAGAACAACCGGGATCAGTGCAGACCCGACCCAGAGACTTCTCAGATATTCAATGAGATAAGATGGAGGACAAGTCTTTCTAGGACATGCAAGATGAAGTCGGGAGTTTAGCGGTATTCCATAATCTATACATCACCAGGGCGTTGATTGCTGAGCAGGTTGTCTACCTCACCTGAGGCAGCGTCAGCCCTTCTCATCTTCCTCGCCATTTTCCAGGACTTCATACACATCTCTTTTAAGCTTACTAAAAACCTCGTCTTCTACGAATCTGATTCCTACTACAAAAAATTAGAGGTGGATGGACACAGTAAACATTGATAAAGTGGGCCCCCCCCCCCAAAAAGTATTTAGTAGCACACCAATTGTTTAATGCAAGTTCTCCCACTTAAAGATGAGAGAGGCCTGTAATTTTCTTCATATGTATACCTCAACTATGAGAGATAAAATGAGGAAAAAAAAATCCAGAAAATCACATTGCAGGATTTTTAAAGAATTAATTGGTAAATTCCTCGGTAAAATAAGTATTTGGTCACATACAAACAAGCAAGATTTCTGGCTCTCACAGACCTATAACAACTTCTTTAAGAGGCTCCTCTATCCTCCACTCGTTACCTGTATTAATTAATCTGTTTGAACTTGTTATCAGTATAAAAAACACCTGTCCACAACCTCAAACAGTCAAACTCCAAACTCCACCATGGCCAAGACAAAAGAGCTGTAAAAGGACACCAGAAACAAAATTGTAGACCTGCACCAGGCTGGGAAGACTGAATCTGCAATAGGTTAGCGGCTTGGTGTGAAGAAATCAACTGTGGGATCATTTATTAGAAAATGGAAGACATACAAGATCATTGATAATCTACCTCGATCTGGGGCTCCACGCAAGGTCTCACCCCGTTGGGTCAAAATGATCACAAGAACTGTGTGCAAAAATCCCAGAACCACACGGGGGCACCTAGTGAATGACCTGCAGAGAGCTGGGACCAAAGTAACAAAGGCTACATCAGTAACACACTGCGCCGCCAGGAACTCAAATCCTGCAGTGCCAGAAGTGTCCCCCTGCTTAAGCCAGTACATATCCAGGCCCGTCTGAAGTTTGCTAGAGAGCATTGGATGATCCAGAAGAGGATTGGGAAAATGTCATATGGTCAGATTTTTGGTAAAAACTCAACTTGTCGCTTTTGGAGGAGAAAGAATGCTGAGTTGAATCCAAACAACACCATACCTACTGTGAAGCATGGGGGTGGAAACATCATGCTTTGGGGCTGTTTTTCAGCATAGGGACCAGGACGACTGATCCGTGTAAACGTAAGAATGAATGGGGCCATGTATCGTGTGATTTTGAGTGAAAACCTCCTTCCATTAGCAAGGGCATTGAAGATGAAACGTGTTTGGGTCTTTCAGCATGACAATGATCCAAACACACCGCCTGAAATCCGCTGGCACAACGAAGGAGTGGCTTCGTAAGAGGCATTTCAAGGTCCTGGAGTGGCCTAGCCAGTCTCCCGATCTCAACCCCATAGAAAATCTTTGGAGGGAGTGAAAATCCGTGTTGCCCAGCGACAGCCCCAAAACATTACTGCTCTAGAGGAGCTCTGCCATGGAGGAATTGGCCAAAATACCAGCAACAGTGTGTGGAAAACCTTGTGAAGACTTACAGAAAAACGTTTGACCTCTGTCATTGCCAACAAATGGTATATAACAAAGTATTGAGATGAAATTTGTTATTGACCAAATACTTATTTTACAACATAATTTGCAAATAAATTCTTTAAAAAAATCCTACAATGTGATTTTCTGAAAATTTTTTTCTCATTTTGTCTCTCATAGTTGAGGTATCACTATGATGAAAATACCAGGCCTACTCTCATCTTTTTAAGTGGGCAGAACTTGCACAATTGGTGGTCTGCACTAAATACTTTTTTTCCCACTGTTATATATATTTACAGTGGGGTACGGAAAGTATTCAGACCCCCTTAAATTGTTCACTCTTGGTATATTGCTTTTTTTTTTTTTTCTTTTTTTTTTACAGCCATTTGCTTAAAATCATTTAATAAATCCATAAATTTTTCTCATTAATGTACACACAGCACCCCATATTGACAGGAAAACACAGAATTGTTGACTTTTTGCAGATTTATTAAAAAAGAAAAATTTGAAATATCACATGGTCCTAAGTATTGAGACCCTTTTCTCAGTATTTAGTAGAAGCACACTTTTGATATAATACAGCCATGAGTCTTTTTGGGAAAGATACAACAAGTTTTTCACACCTGGATTATGGCGGAGGATGGATCTCTGCCATTCCTCCTTGCAGATCCTCTCCAGTTATGTCAGGTTAGATGGTAAACGTTGGTTGACAGCCATTTTTAAGTCTCTCCAGAAATGCACAATTGATTTTAAGTCAGGGCTCTGGCTGGGCCATTCAAGAACAGACACAGAGATGTTGTGAAGCCACTCCTTCGTTATTTTAGCTGTGTACCTTAGGGTCATTGTTGGAAGGTAAACCTTCGGCCCAGTCTTAGGTCCTGAGCACTCTGGAGAAGGTTCTCGTCCAGGATATCCCTGTACTTGGCCGCATTCATCTTCCCTCGATTGCAACCAGCTGTACATCTTATACTGTCCCTGCAGCTGAAAAACACCCCCACAGCATGATCTGCCACCACCATGCTTCACTGTTGAAACTGTATTGGACAGGTGATGAGCAGTGCCCGGTTTTCTCCACACATACTGCTTAGAATTAAGGCAAAAAAGTTCTATCTTGGCCTCATCAGACCAGAGAATCTTATTTCTCACCATCTTGGAGTCTCTATGCGGGCTTTCATGTGTCTTGCACTGAGCAGAGGCTTCCATCGGGCCACTCTGCCATAAAACCCCGACTGGTGGAGGGCTGCAGTGATGATTAACTTTCTACAACTTTCTCCCATCTCCCGACTGGATCTCTGGAGCTCACCCACAGTGATCTTTGGGTTCTTCTTTAAATCTCTCACCAAGGCTCTTCTCCCCCAAATAGCTCAGTTTGGCCGGACGGCCAACACTAGGAAGGGTTCTAGTCGTCCCAAAAGTCTTCCATTTAAGGAATGGAGGCCACTGAGCTCTTAGGAACCTTAAGTGACCCAGCCAGAATGTTTTTGTAACCTTGTCCAGATCTGTGCCTTGCCACAATTCTTTTTCTGAGCTCTTCAGGCAGTTCCTTTTTCCTCATGATTCTCATTTGCTCTGACAGCACTGTGAGCTGTAAGGTCTTATATAGACAGGTGTGTGACAGGTGACTTTCCTAATCAAGTCCAATCAGTATAATCAACCACAGCCGGACTCAAATGAAGGTGTAGAACCATATCAAGGATGATCAGAAGAAACGGACAACACCTGAGTTAAATATATGAGTGTCACAAGCAAAGGGTCTGAATACTTAGGACCCATGTGATATTTCAGTTTTCTTTTTAATAAATCTGCCAAAAATCGTCAACAATTCTGTGTTTTTTTTCTGTCAATATGGGGTGCTTGTGTGTACATTAATGAGGAAAAAATTTTTAACTTAAATGATTTTAGCAAATGTTTGCAATATAACAAAGAGTGAAAAATTCAAGGGGGTCTGAATACTTTCCGTACCCACTGGCTATAATATATGATATATATCTATATATATATTATATATATATATATATATATATATAAAAAGCTCATAGTCATTGATGTTTGATTTGTTTATGTCTTATATGGTGTTAGATTTGTCCATCAGGATGACTGTTTGGACATAAAGCTCTACCCACTCATCACTCATAAGCATAGAGTCGTGACTCGGAAGTGTTCTGTGTGTCATCTCTATATCAGCAGGTAAACAGTAAGCTTATAGAGCTGTTCAGCAGTAATGTCGATTTATAGGTTATCAAAAATGCTAAATTACTGTTTACTTTTGAAATATCTCTTTGGGTTTTTACAACAGCAGTTTTCAATTTATTACTAATATTCTGTGGTTAACATTGTTTGAAGAGACTTTCATGTTCAAATGTCTGTTATTTTAACAACACACAGTTGTACCTCAAATGGGAATTTCTGAACTTTTTTTTGTGCTTTTAAATAGTTTCTAGAAACAAGATGGTCCTCACTGCAGAACACAAGATCCAGGGGGCGTGGTTGGATCCAGATCCAACCCCTCCCACCTTACATATTCTTAACCTACCCGTCTCCACCCCCTGCTACCTAAACCCACTCATCTCCACCCCTAAACCTACCAATCTCCACCCCCTAAATATGGATCCAACCACGCCCCCTGGATCTTTTGTTCTGCAGTGAGGGGCTACTGGGAAATTGAACAACTACCAAAAGGATGTGCGTTTGTGTGCTTGACAAATCTGTTGTTTTTTTAAAGTGCCCAAGTGTTTCAGAATTGACATTTTGACAAGTCTCATCAAGATTCGTTATCAATATCAGACCTTATTTTACTCTCTAACATCAAAAACTGCTATTATAAAAACCCATTAGAAAGTTAGGAATTATTTTTTGGGTTTAAATTTATAAAAAACTAAACAGTTCAATAATTTAGTACTATTAAAGTAATATTTTGTATATTGAAAATAAGTTTTGTCTTTGCATGGCAGATGGATAACAACCAGTGATGCTCTTGCCCCTACGGACCCCTGCCTGTTTTGTGACCAGTGCTTTCGAATGTTTCATTATGATGATAAAGGAAACAAACTAGGAGATTTCCTGGCCTATGCCTATGTTGATCCAGGCACATTTAATTGATCTTAAGCTTAAAGTATACTACTATTATTTTGTTTCTAAATGTATATATATAAAGAAAATGTTTGTTCATGCTTAAGATTTGAGTGTCAACAATTATGATATTAAAAGCTATGTACTCAGGAATTAAATTATGAATTGGATGCTTAACTAAATTCTCATCACTAAAGTAAGATGTGTTCAGTTTAATTTCGCAGTAGCTACGTTATTACTTAAGGGTCAATGAATGTACTTTATTAGGGCACAGGGCTCTATTGTTTTTCTAAGGATTATTGGGGTCCAAGCCACTAGGCTTTTTTTCAAGGTTTGGGGGGCTTTCGGGGCCCTTAACATGCTCAAAAGCTCTTGAAACTGCACACAGGTTGGAATCTGCTGCCATCAGGGCTGGGTAGGGATTCACATGGGGGGGCCAAGGGGGTCTGTTCGTGGCACAGTTTTATAGAGCCATTTTTAAAGGGCTCTGTAGCACACAGTCACCAAGATCACCTACAGTCACCAAGATTCATACACATATAGATCTCCACCGTGAACAACTTTCGTGTTGACAGTCAGTGCTTCGTCCCAACAGGAAGTTGGCTATTCAGGGTTTAGTGAAAAGTGCATGCTGTGGAATTTAAGATACTCCTCCTAGGGTTTTCATCTGATCACCACTGTAACAAATGTTCAAGAGGGTAGAAGGAAGAAGACAGGGTTGGCTTGCTGGGACGCGAGCTTTATTTAAATTTCTTTGGGCACTGCACACAATATGGCGCTCACTCAGCGCTGTCAGATTCACAGTCAATAACTCATAAAAAACAGAATGCAAATAGGCCTTCCGTTTCGTGGGTAGTCTCCCACTCTGTATTCCCCCCCGGGTCGCTCGCGTACCCAGTCCGTCTCTCCCCTATCATGTTCCAGGTGGCCCCTTTTATCTGGTCTCTCCACACCAATTACTGAAACAAGACACAGGTGTTTATCATTTGTACTTGACCCACTTACGCACCACTCGTCTCCTGCCTCTCTCTCCCGATGCAGGCCTCGCTGAACCCCGCCCCTCCTGCCACAACCACAAACTTGGTCAACATAATCTCAAGACATTGGGGTTGCAAAATTGTGAAGGGATTTTTGATGTCTCAATAGGTTTGGCTGTGGTGAGGTGATAAATGAAGAACAGGATGAGAAACGGGAAGTGTCTAATAACTTTTACATACATTTTCTGTTTTTGATCAAACGTCAGCAGTTTGTTCGTTGTACGAGGCCAATCACAGATTTGACTATTTGGAGTAGGACACAAGGAAAGGACACATCTTCACATGCGTTCACACAAAAGGGACACAAAATGTATTAAAGGGGTCATATGATGCTGCTAAAAAGAACATTATTTGAGGTGTCAGTCGCTGTCTAGTAACAGCAATGTGTTTATGTTGTTTAAAGTAAAAAAAAAACATTGTTTTCCACATACTGTACATTATTGTTTCTCCTCTATGCCCCGCCTTTCTGAAATACGTCGATTTTTACAAAGCTCATCGGTCTGAAAAGCGAGGTGTGCTGTGATTGGCCAGCTATCCAGTGTGTTGTGATTGGCCGAATCACAGTGTGTGACAGAAATGTTACGCCCCAAAGATGAGTAGTGTTGATATTTATTTTGTACAACATTTGCGACTGCTTTTTATCACTTAATTAGAAAGCACCACAAATTAAAATTGTCATGCTATAGGGACTACTGAACAGACATTTAAAAGTTTATTTTAAAATGCAAAGTATTTAAAATAAAAATAAAGCTATGTAAACACTTGAATTTTTACAACACTACAAGTGTGTCCCATCAGGTAATGAAAAGTTCGACACACACTTGTGGTCTTCATCTTCTTTATGCACCAAGAGCTTGTGACACTCCAAAGAGAAAGGACAAATTTAAATCGCATCATATGACCCCTTTAAACCTTCTTCAAATCCATTTATAGAACTGTATATACTTAAATAGTGCTGTTTGTGATACAACAATGTATGCAACCTTACCTATTAAAGGGGTCATATGATGCTATTAAAAATTTCCTTTCTCTTTGGAGTGTTACAAAATCTTGGTGCATAAAGAAGATCTGTAAAAAAGTTGCAAAGACTAAAGTCTCAAAAAAGAGATATTCTTTATAAAAGTTAAGAGTCAACCAAGCCCTCCCCTCCCCTTAAAAACGGTCGATTCTAAGCCCACATGTCTACGTCACGATGTGGAAGATTTGCATAACACCGCCCAGATGTATTCGCAAAGAAAGAAGGCGTAACTTTTAATCTCACTGTAGTATTGCTGCCGCCGCCATGTCATGAAGGCGCTGTGTGTTTCGTTGCGAAACTACTTTGTTTGGCCTTCCAAAAGAGGACGCATCTGCTTCGTCATGCCTAGAGCTGATCGTGCTGGTCGCTGAGGAAATACATAAAATTCACGCTGTGGATCGCCGGATCGGCTTTCAACCGTGGACGAGCGGAAGAGTCCAGCCCGGGGTCGTCAAATGTGGTTGCCGCAGGTAATAATGGTTATTAGGTTATTTTTTGCAACCATAAAATAACATTCCCAGAACGTTGCAGGGTGGTTATTTTTATAATAACTTATAGAGAACGTTCCCTAATGGTTATTTTTAGGTTATTTTTGCAGCCATAAAATAACGTTCCCAGAACGTTGCAGGGAGGTTCTTTTTAAAATAACTTCTACAGAATGTTCCCTTATGGTTATTCTCAGGTCATTTTTATAACCCTGTAAAACTATCTTTCCAATGAAAACGTTACAGATGTTTTGTGTGTGTGTGTAATGACCTGCAGAGCCCTGAAATTCATTTAATGCAGCATTTATTAAAATACAGAAATTAGAACAATCAAACGCGATTTAAATGACATATTAAGCCAGGCGTAGCGTCAGAGGTGAAAGCAGAAATCAGAATTTACGGAGACGACGACTCTGCTCGCACAAGATCTCCAGCAGCCACGAGACCTTCACTGTGTTCCCAGAGAGCGCGCGCTCGCAGCAATTTAAAAAGAACGAGTCCTTTTTCGTGTTCACTGGCTGACTGACTCGCCCTCGTTAATTACTGAATGATACTTAAAATGATATGTTATGCGGAGTAACATATGAGTTCGGAGGCAGTTAAAATGCTCACTGAAGAGAACATGGATGTTAAGCGACGAGGCTTTTTGTTTACGGATCAATAAGAAGGTCCCGCCTGCAGAAACGGGCTAACGTTAACTTCAGTGGTAAGAAATGGAAAGTACTGATATTCTACTTGAAGTCAAGGTCATTTTTTATTCTTATAACATATGTATATGGTGTTATGTGGGTGTTGAATAAATGTCATATTTTATGAACATACATTGTGTGAAGTCATTTTTGCGTGCTTGATAGAAATGTAAAAGACTGGCCGTACTCCGTATCGGTAAATTAGGAGACGATTTAATCTTGCATATGATGGTTGATATGTATGGAGGACCACGAGTGTCACGGAAATAGTAATAAAGAATTTCATTAATTATTAACTAATTGTACAATACAAATAGACATTAATAAATGAGTTAACAAATTAATTAACTTAAAAACTAATAAATGGTTCGAATTGAAAAGGGATTTACAAAAAAATAACATAAAACACTCAATAAACACAGCATTTAAAAATGCATTCATGAATTCATAAATAAAATGTGGAATTTCAAATTGTATTTTGAAAATGCAATTTAAAAGGGGAAATAAGTAATTGGATTCACAAACTGAATTACAAATACAGGTTTTGTCAGGCAATTAAAAGGGCAATTCCTTTACCTATTTGCATTTCCATTTCCCCGCTGTCTTTCCTTTTTAAATTAGCTATTTCATCTGCTTAATCATTTAGCTTCTCCTTTTAGCCTCTCCATTTAGCATTTCTGTGACACTTTGGGCCTTGCGCGCTGGTGAAAATGCAAATTAGCCGATTGGTGGGATGGATGTAACAAGCTCTCTGATTGGCTAAAGAGGGGAGAGCCGTTAAATACTGGCGCTAAAAGCGTGTGTTGCCTCAGGAAATCTTTCTCGTCATTTGCTTTACTCTTTTAAATTAAAATGTCGAATACAGACATATCAAAAATTTTAAGGGACATAGCCAGTGAAATGGAACGCCGATTTCACCCAGAGAGTATTGCTCCGGTGGATGGACCATCAACTTCGGCACCCACCTTGGCAAGACACCCTGTTGACGGTAAAAAAAATTTTTTACGGCTAATATTAGTGTCACTCTATGTAACCTTAGTTCATATTAATAAGCCACGTTCACACAGCAACAGAATACGGCTGTATTTTAGCATTCCCGTATTCACGGGAGTAACAACCGCATTCTATAACCGACCTAACACCTGTAAATTTGCCATTTTAAGGCTTCCCAACCACATTCTCGGTCACTGTTTTAAACCGGAGCTAACGTTACTCTCGTCAGTGTTTTGTTCTACGCTTGACTCTAATGCTCTACTCTATACCGGACGCGGTGTAGACACTGTGTTAGGTATAACAACTGCTGTAGTTTAATAAATATTTGACAGATAAACTCGTGTGCTCTGGACTTTTGTCTTGTCAAAAGATAAGACTTTTCAGTTTTATACACGTCGTCATCTCTGATATTACTTTGATCAGTGTCACTATGGTTACTGGTAAGAGAATGGGCTTGACGGGCTCCCATTGTACGTTCATACAGACAGTATTGAAGACTCTACTGTAAGATGCTGTGTGAACGGAACATCTAAAAACTCACCTGTAGGTAAATAAGGTTGTCAATCCCAAAAACTGACCTTGAATGTAGCATACAGACACAGATACAAATACAGTAAGTTGTATAAGTAACGTTACACAACAACCCCCCGCCCCCCCCCCCTGTTTTCATGAAGATTTCCTCAGTAAGAATCATTTGTTAAATCAATTAGAAACATTTAAATTTAATAAAAAATCATTGTTTGCTTTAAGTGTTCAGCCCACCAAGTACTATTCAGTAGAGACAATTAATAATATTGTTTTCCAGTGAAGCTGTGCAGAATAGATTGCCACCATATTCCTAATGCGTAACCGCTGTGCCCCAGCTAGACGTCGGTCAAGCTGTACAAGATCATACATCTGCTTGGACAATAGTGATCAAATGGTTGTACCATCAAGAGAAGAGAAGGATATGCTCAGTGCGGCTGGCCTTGCGAGGAAAATAAATTACTGTTTTTGTGGTAAGTTGTTTTAAGCGCGAATAATTATGATCAAATTGTTGATGGTCCAAACATATACTGTACTATTTTGAATAGATAGAATGCCTTTGGGACAGTTTGTAGAGAAACATACACAACTGTTTAAAAAAGTTTGGGATCAGTAAGATTTTGTCATATTTTGGGCAGAAGCTCTCTGGATCCTCATCATGGCTATCTAACAGTGCTA
Organism: Sinocyclocheilus anophthalmus; assembly: GCA_018155175.1. Taxonomy (NCBI): domain Eukaryota; kingdom Metazoa; phylum Chordata; class Actinopteri; order Cypriniformes; family Cyprinidae; genus Sinocyclocheilus; species Sinocyclocheilus anophthalmus. The sequence goes on from JADLZN010011417.1 coordinate 774,694, forward strand.
TTGCAAAAATTATTATTATTCTAAATTCAAAAGAATGGTTTCTTATTTAAATATTATAACTAATTTAATTTTGGCTCAAAAGCTGAATTTTCAGTTATCATTCACTCCCGTACTTCAGTTCACATGCATCCTTTTAAAATATTCTAATATGCTGATTTGCAGTTCATGAAACATTTCTGATTATTATCAATGTTTGAATGGTACCATTGTTTTCACAAAGACTAAGACAGCAGAACGCACATCCTGTTTGTTTTCTTTTTTTTTACCAAAGCACAATGTTTAGTTGTTATTGTGTGTGTGCACACAAATAAAATTTGTTTTAAATGATGTATTAGGCTACTCTTAAGGCATGTTCACACCAAGGACAATAATTATATATACACTCTAAAATATGCTGGGTTGTTTCAATCCAACTTTTGGTCAAATATGGACTAACACAACTGTTGGGTTAAAAAGTTAATTTAAAAATGTAACCAAAATTTAACCCAACAGTTGGGTTAGTCCATATTGACCCAACATTGGGTTGAAACAACACAGCATTTTTTAGAGTGTACTGATAAAGATATGTTCTAAAATCATTCTCACATAGTCCACACCACAACTATAATGGTAAAGGCACAGAGAAACTATATCGTTGGAATCACTTTCAGAACGATTTTTTCCAGCTTATGAATGATACAAACACTCGAGATTTTAAAGCGGCAGATGCACATGCGCTTAGAATAAACAGACAATATCGTTCACTGATGTGGACACTAATATAGTTATCTTTATATTTATCATTCTTGGTGTACTGCAGGCCTTTAATGGAAGACAAAAGGAGCTTTATAGTTAAATGCAATGATTGCCACCCGTGTCTCCATGTTGCAGTAAGCCGCACATAGACTTCCGCTTCCACACTCTGCCACAAAGCACTTATGAGTATGCCTATTTGTCCGCCCCTAATAATTAGCACACATTTATCCTTGGGCTTATCTTGGTTAACATTAGAGCGAGCAGCCATGTAAAGTTGCTACTGAATACATGTGTAATGTGCTTTTTTTAACCATATTTGATGTCGATGGATATAGGCAAGCGTTTGTGAATAATACTGACCGGACATCAATGTTTTTACACAAGGAACCGCCGCTTAAGATTTTTCTACGCACGGGAACTGAGTCGCCACTATCCTGAGGATATTTTTTTTTTCACAACTAACTAACTCAATAAATTTGAAGTCAACTAAGCCCTTCTTTAAGTCAACTAATGGTTAGTCGAGCTATTAGAGGGCAACCCATACGTATTTTACTGTTTTATTCAAATAAATGATGCCTTGGTGAGCATGAGACTTATTTAAAAAATATTACAAAATCTTACTGATCCCAAACCTTGCAACAGTAGTGTATATATTCTCTTCATTTGTAACCATCACTTGGTAACTACGCTTCAGGTAAGGTTAAAGATATATTTTGAGTAGAAATAATTTTAAGTGATTTTAACAAAATAATGTTGGAATTGCTCTAATGTCATTGTACAGGAGATGAAAACAGTGCAGAGGAGCTCAAAACTCACATTCTAGGAGCCTATCCAAAACTAAATGAGTGTGGGGGGTTTGAGCTTTTAAAACTGTCGGGGATGACCAGAAGCAAAAATCTTTCTCTGATACCTTGCCCAAGCATCGGGTATACAATAAAATTAATCAAGAACCAGACGAAGAGTGCCCTGATCTACATACGCCCAATGCAAAAAAATATTGCTACAACTCCTGTAAGTTTTAATGAGTGCACTGATATTTTGTACACAGGAAACAGACTGTTCTAAAATACTAGTATTGTTCTTTGTATTTTGTCTGAAGATAAATCATAACTTTAAATTCTCACAATAGGTGGAACCTGAGTCAGTTTTATCTGGACCCAAAGAAAAATGCCTGATTTGTGCTGAAGAATTTTTTTTTAAGGACCTTAAGGATCATGCCAAACGCTGCAGGTATGCACAGGCCCTTAACTGTTTTCCCCCTACATAAGCAGTTTAAAAACTTGTACTATTAGTCAGTAAATGTTAGTTAATGATCTCTGATGCATGAGCCAAGCCTGTCTGAAAAATTCTGTTCTATTCTTAACTTACTGTAACATCTCTCTGTTTTATTCATATTACACAGTATAGTGTGCCTATTAACCTTGAAATTATCTAATGTCAATGTGATGTTCATATGTACTGTGGCAGCAGCATGTTAAATATACTCTAAAAATCTGAATTATTTTAGCCAGTTGATTTATACACACGTGGATAGAATCATAACATTTTCTTACTAAATCTTCTTACCAAATCATAACATTTGGGATGCACCTAAATGAAAATTCTGGGCCGAAACTGAAAATTCTGGATGCACTTGGCTGAAACTCAAAACAGAACATGCTTTTTAAAAATTATTTATTTCTTATTTTAAATTAGTTTAAGCTCAAATACACTAATTACAAGCATAGATAAATACAGCATAAAGTTACAAATAAAGTAAGGTCTAACTGTAGTGTATTCAGGTACAGACATGTAATAATTAGGCCTAAATGTAAAATAACACTTAAGTGTTCACTCACTGTATAAATTAAATATATTAGTCTTTGTTAAAGCTATGTTTTGTTGTTTCATTAACATTAATGACTTAGCAGCAGGTATTTATAGGTTGCTGTCACTTTAAAACTGAATGCACTGATCCAATATAATGACTACATTTACATGGACATCAGTAATCTACTTATGTACCAAATTCTAAATTTAAACCATACATGTGTGCCTTTTTAGAATATTCCTTTTATGTTCCCGTTTTACATGTTATACAGTTTCGGGTGTTTCATTTTTAATTTACTGAAAGCTTCAAGTGCAGTTGACCACTACCGTGTCACTACTTCGACCAGAGTTTCTCTGCCATTTTTCTTTTTCTTAGGCAAAAAATTGATTTTCGCCAGCCGCGAATTTCGGTGCATCCCATGCTACCTACGTATCATGATTATCCATATTTATTATGTATCAGTTGTAGCTTTTGGTTTTATTTTGGAGTATTTGGGATTCTGAATATTCTTTACTATTGTTGTAAAGGTCTGCAAGATGAGATCAGAGAGCATCAACTAGAAATCTTGTCCTTCAAACAGCACATCCTAATCTCAGCTGAAGGTCAATTATCCGCAGATGCACTGAAACTTAAAACGTTGACTTACTAGAAGAAGATTCTAATACTACGGTTAACGTGCGTGCGAGAGCCCTTTATAGATTGGAATTTGCTCCTTTTCATTATCTGTCACAATAAACAATTGTATCATCAATCAAATAAATCATTTATATCCCCCAAAATTGCGACCACGTCTTGAACTGCATCCCACTCACACAACAGTCAAGCACTCCCCCAATGAGTTTTTTTCTTGAGGTGTTTTTTTTTTTGGCAAACTGATTCAAATTCTGTTTAATAAGATAGCTCTTATATATTTATTACTTTACTAGAGTCCTTGGATGAATCCATCTGTTGTCAGACGGACTCTCGCAGTTCGTCAGGAGTCTTTGCTCGAAGACCAGCAAAAGGCTATGTCATTCCAAAGTTCAAAAACAGTTAAAGCGAGGTCAGCGGATGTCCATTTTCCACAGTTTGGTATGATTCTTTAGGGTCTTACTGAAAAGTCTATAACATACTTTGGTTAAAATTCTCAAGGCTCGTGCCCAAAACAACACCTTTTTAGAATGTAACCACACTCAGAACCATTTGTTTTTGTTTTTTTTTTGTTTTTTTTTTTTTTTGGTTTTTGACCCTCGTGTTGTGCTTTGACGAGGTTGCAGGGGGGACATCACGTCACAGGGTCTCTCTCGCTCTCTCTCTCTCTCTCATATACACATACACACCCGATGCATTCTCACGGGTTACCGAAATTTGGCGCAGATGCATTTTAATTTATGAACGTGTACTCGGTCAGTACCGACGCCCAATTTGGTCGGTAACCTTAAAAGCACAGAGTTTGGTACCCAACCCTTGGAAGGACCCCCCTACAGGGGCCGAGGTCCACCCACCACAGTCCCAGGAAATAATGTGTGAAACAGTGCTGTTATGCTTTTGTAGATTGGAATCAGAGTCTGTTTAATAAATAGTCTACCTGTTTATTACTTGCCAGGAGTCCTTGGATGAATGGAGATGCATACGTTTTCAGCAGGATCTAGAGTTTCAGGATTCTTTGCGTGCAGACCAAGAAAAGGTATGTCTTACAGTTTATGTGGGTTTAGCTACAAGAACTTTTTGCAGTAATGTTTTTTTTTTTCTTTTTTTTTTTTTTTTTTTTTTTTTTTCTGCATCCACAATAAGAACAAACACTCGGTTCTTCACCAAACTTAGGACCGTTTAAAAGAAAATTTTGCAACGACTAGTCTAACCCCGTCCCCCGGAGTAGGGTTGGGTACCAAAACTTATATGGCACTAGGGCTGCACGATATATATCGTTTCAGCATCGATATCGCAATGTGCACATCCACAATAGTCACATCGCAGGATGTGCGATGTTTAGTATACTGATTGGTATATTTATACTGATCGTTTTCTTTGCTCAAACACAGACAACGTGTCTACACGAACGTGCCAAAGCGACCGCGTTCAAAGCACTTTGTATATGTAGTTCGTATAACTAGAGTGAGGCAGCCTGTACTGTCGGCTGAGATTGGTAGCCTTGTGCGGCCGCATCTGTAGACAGCATCACTGATTATAATGGGTTCAGTATTTTGTTGCGTCGCATCGCGCCACGCCGCTCGCGTCCGGTGTAGACACGGTGAGAGCCACGCAGATGCACATCTGAATTCTGTTCACTTCCGCGTTATTTGCATTTTTTTTTTTTTTTTTTTTTTTTTTTTTTTTCTCTCGCAAATATGTCTTTTTGATTTACTCACCTACAAAATCACCCCAGTCATTGATAATTTTTTTCCAAATAGAGCTATTCAAGCCTTTTTTTTCATATCGCAATATATTTCGCAGAAAAACAAAATATTGCAATGTGAGTTTTTTTCAATATCGTGCAACCCTATATGGCACCTATCTGACTGGTATGGACCGAATCAGAATGCAGATTTAACTTCAGCAACATTACCCATTATAGACATATTCAAATTAAATGAATCAATAGGCAGCGCAAGACCAATAAGTTCAAACACAATAGCCTATTATAAACAGATTTCCTCAAATAAAATTTAGTCCACATAAGTCAGCATGTTAAGATATTGTTGTTCGTTACAATGACAACCACTTGCGTGTCTGGGTTTGAACACACTTCTCGTGTATACAAAAGTATGTACAAATCTCAAGAAAAATTTGCCGTGTACTAACAACATTATTTAAGCGCATTCTCTTTGGGATGTTAACATAGAAACCATTAAGTGTGCAAAGAAAATGTAAACTAGTATTTCCAAGTCGACAAGCAACAGCGGTCGTTATTGTTTAATAACTAATCTGGCTAATTTCGCACACATCCCTACTTAGGACAATACATGTCAAGCATGTTTTGACGTGACGTGGCCAAGTATGGTTTCCCATACTAGGAATTAGTGCTCTGCATTTAACCCATCCTTAGTGCACACACAGTGCACACGCCATCCGGGCTGATGGGCAGCATTTATGTGGCAGAAAACCCGGGAGAGCAGTGGCTTGAGTTCGGTGCCTTGCTCAATGGGCACATCAGTCTGGTTATTGAAGGTGGAAGAGAGCGCTGTACATCCACTCCCCCCACCTACAATCCCTGCCGGTATGAGACTCGAACCCGCAACCTTTGAGTTACGAGTCCAACTCTCTAACCATTAGGCCACGACTTCCCCCAGTCAGATCAGATCAGATCAGATCAGCACCTCAAGAGATTGGCTTACTGTCATTGCATAATTTATGGTAAATGGAATTAACTGCTTTGTTTTTCATATTGATCAAAGCATGACCTGGAGAAGAAATCCTTGGAAAGAGAGGAAAGACGCAGAAAGGTATTATTATCTGTATAAGTACGATGATCTGTTTAGGGTTGGGAATTGAAGTGAAGTGGAGCGCGCGTCTAAAACGTCTTACCCATAATAGGGGCACTTTAATTAATTTTACAATCTTTCTAATCTTTGATTTAGACTAAAAACATTTTCATTTGAGTGAGAAAGCTGGCGTTTTGCCACTGCAATAGATGCATCTTACAGCATTAAGGTTAACAAATAGTAGATTAATTAATCGTTAAATTAAATGAAATTTGATCATAGAAAACAAGACATTTGAAAATTTCACCTTGGGCTTTTAACTGTCCTTTCCCCCCTCTGGCAAACATGTTTCACTTTCTTTTGACATGCACCAAACTATTCATTGATTTATCAAGAACAAGGTAGGTAGGTCAACTTAAAATGACAGTAATTGTTGCAGCCCTAATTTATTATTATTTACAGTTATCCCCCCCCCAAAATCAAATTTTTTTTATTTTATTATATATTATATATAATATATAGCTAGGCCATATATGAGAGGCAGCTGAGAATGGCTGGTATTCCTGAGCCACCTCATGGAGTTCCCCTCAGATTTAAATACCCCAGTGGCAATACCAGAACAAGAGATTCTTTGTTTTTTATCTGAATCAATTCAGGTTGGTAATTTGTACGCAATTTATCATTGTGATAATCATAGGCCTGGCAATACTAGATGCAAGTTCCACCTTTTTTTTTTTTTTTTTGAAAATGAGGACCTAAATTCAAATCTTCCTTCATGTATAATTATGTAGATCTTATTGACTTTGATGCCCGCCCCCGGAGAACAAGAAGATGCTACTGAATATTTCCACATTCAAGATGCCCTTTCAGTGACAACTTTGAAAAGCAACATGTCTGGGACACTTTTAGAAAACAACGTCAGTGGGTCAAAAACACTTTACGTCCATTGGATTCAAGCCGATGATCCAGAGGTGAGAGCCATGATTTTTAGCAGTTTAACCTTTGTTACACACACAAAACATAACAAAGAAACAAAAACAGCTAATAACAGTTACAATGGTAAGTAGCTGTGTTACTTATTTTGATATACATGAAGCTTATACAGTGTTCACATTCTCAGAAATATGCTTTGTGTTAACACTAGACTGTTTTCATGGACACTTTTTGCTTCCATCGGACTGAATTCATTCCCTTTATTAATAAAATTAATGTCTTTATATTACTATCTATATGCCATTTCCATGTTTTTGGAGAGCAGTCTAGCTGTATTCATTTGAGCTTCTGCCTGAGTACAGATAATTTTTTTTTTTTTTTTTTTTTTTCAGGTGGTGTAAATGGATCTGCCGTAGGTTAAATGGATGGACTTAATACCAACACGTTTACTTAATGCATGTTAACTCATTGCAGTTTGTCCCAGTTCTTGATTCCAACAATCACTTGATTCAACTTGATTCCTACAATCAGGCTGAACCTCCCTGTGTCAACAACCAGTTAACTTTCTCATCTTTACCATCACCCATGTGTTCAACTGGGAATGATAGTTCTTTCTCTCCTGAAGGGTATGTACTTCTTAGAAATATACTTAAAGTTACACTTAAAGTCCCCATGAAATCAAAATTAAAGTTTTTCAACTTCTAGTATAAATATGTTAGCCTTAAGGATATATAGAAATATTCGCATTAGGACGATATAGACGCATTCAAAATACCAGCTCTTTACTTCCAATATGGATAAATGATTTTGATGATATCAAGCTGCACTTCAGCTTCTCATCACAGGGCTCGAAATTACCTTTTTTACTTGATAGTAGGGTTGCATGATAAATTGCATGCGATATTTAATGCGCATGTTGTCAATAAAGCCGGCTCTGTAATCAGCGGTAAATCTCCCATCACGTGCATGCTTTCACATTGAGCAGCATTTACTACACAGAGCCGTTGTTCATTGACAAGCTGCGCAAAACCACAAATCAAGCATAAAGCTTGAGATACTATTATAACATGGTGAAATGTAAATGTCACAGGGCACAAAACTATATTAATTTATTTTCTTTTTTTTAATCCATCTGGACCATAAAATGGGACTCTCAAAGCCTTGACATCCGGGTATCCGGTAGATAAGTCGGTAAATTCGAGTAAAATCACAGGCTTCGCTTATCCCGTGCGAATGGACCACACGAAATTCAGATGTGGGGGGTTAATTTCAAAATCACACAAGGTCCCCAGATAACACTAATCCCGTCCGAATAGCGGCCCTCGGCTTTAGACTATCAGAAATGTCTTGAGTATATTTAGCCTATACTTGTACTCAGTCCTTTGATCAAGATATACATAAAAGTATAATTAATTTTTCTGTGCTTGACTTGTAGTTGTCTACTCTTTTGATTGTGTAGCCTATCAAAGATTTTTTTATAAAAGACTATTTTAATAAACATTACATAGGTAAAACTTATAAAGAGAAAACGCAATAAAAAAATGGAATATGTCCTATTCAGTTTTTTACTTTTTTTTTTTTTTTTTATTCCTGTACAGGACTGACCTTAGAACCATTTTGAACCAACTTGGGGAGAAGATTGATCACAGTTCATGTCCAACTAGCAATCACATCAACATATGCAGAGACTACACTGGAAATGTCCACAACATATTGAGGAGTACACTTCAGGCCTTCAGAAGGCGACGTTTCAATCCTGAGGCCAGATTGGATGTAGTTTTTGTTGACGGTGAACAAACACCTGAAGGTGCAGTAGATGGTGGTGGGCCCACTCGCGAGTATTTAAGGTTGCTGATGAAGGCTATTCAGCAGTCCAGCATATTTGAAGGAACAGAGACGGATAAGAGACTGACCCTCGACACTCATGGTTATTTCTAAATACTGTATATTCACTGTTACCAGAACTATCTGTTTTATAATAAGAGTGGCATATCTACAGAGATAATTACTGGGATTTCTCAAGAGATTTAGCATTGGAAGTTCTATAATAGTAATTCAATATATTCTGTTTACAGCCCTGGAAGGAAAATTCTACATGCAGATAGCACGGATGATATCTGTGTGTGTAATTCATGGAGGTGTGGCACCGAATTTCTTCTCAGAGAGGTTGTTCAATCAGGTTTGTGGTAAACCTACTCACCCTGCAACATTAGAGGAAGTGAGTGATGTCACATTCAAGGATAAGCTCTTGAAGGTGAGTCTTACTTTGTAAGTGGACACTAATATCAGCAAATAAACCTGCCTTTCACTACGTTGCTACCATTATAATTCACACAACATTTAAAGCAGTGATTACTCCACTTTTTTAGATTAAAGAAGCAACAACTGTTGAAGATGCAAAAGATGCAACAGAGGAGGCAGAGGACAGTCTTGCCATTGTTGGGGCTTGGAGAAGCATTACAACACTGAAGCAGAGGGATGCCCTGGTGCAGTCTGCTCTTGACTTTTTTGTTGAGGGCAGATTAAATGTCGCACTACAACAGTGAGTATTCATTTACACACACATTAATGAACGAAGCACAATAATGTCTGCTATTTGCAAGCACTGAAATATCAGTCAATAACACTTCGGGTTGTGATTTTCTCCAACCTCATTTAGACACACCTGAACCAGCTAATTAAGCTCTTACTAAGCATACTAGAAACTTCCCCGCAGGTCTGTTGAGGCAAGTTGGAACTATGCAGGACACCGGCACTCCAGGACCGATTTTGGGCACCCCTCTATTAGGGCAATAATGAGTTCTACCCATATTCACTCAGCCCTACAGATGTATACAGTGAATGCAATGGAAATATTTTTTTTTATAAATTAGAGGCCATATAGTGGCATACCTATTGATTGATTGCTGATATTTTTACATTTTGTGCAGGTTTATGGAGGGCTTCAACACCCTTGGACTCCTCGAGGAAATGAGGGCGCACCCGGAACTGTTCCATAGCATGTTTGTGGAGAATGTGAGGCCTTTGGAAGTTGATGACCTCTCGGCACTTTTTCAAGTCAGCTTTTCAGAACCAGGGACCCACAAAAGAGAGCTAGAAACCCGGACTATCTGCTTCTGGAGAGACTGGCTGATTGATGTTGAAGGTACTAAACTCATGTATAAATGAATACTCTGAACGTTTTTTTTATTGTAGGGCTGTAACCAATCTATAAAATTGGTTATTATTGTAACCAATCTATAAAATGGATTATTATCGATAATGAAAATATTCAACAACAAATTTGATTATCGATTAGTTGCGTCTGTGTGCTGTTCTCGGAAACCAGCCAGTCACATCGCTTTACAGTAGTAAATGACCCATTTCTATGGACAAAACATGGACACAGAACGAGCTGCTGCAGGAAAGGTATATGATTCAAGCTGTCCGAAACAAGATAATTTATATTTAGGCAAGGCAAGTTTATTCATATAGCACATTTCATACACGATGGTAATTCAAAGTGCTGTACATAAAGGAAATAATAATAATAATTAAAATAATAATAATAATGATCACAACAATAAGAACAAGGAATTTAAAAACCTACTGTTAGTGATGTGCTCTTAACACAAAAGCGAACATTCTCAAGCCTTCTTCAACTCTTCCCCACTAAGTGAAAAATCTAATAACTATCTATTCCACTACTTCACCACTTACTTACTTTGACCATTATAAACCACTTAGAGGTTCTACTTCAACTAATAAACCAACAAACTGTATTTCGTGCCCCATTCTCTAACTTCCACAGCACTTACTTTAGCCTTCGGTTTAAACTTGAAAAGGATTTCAAAAAAATTGACTTTTAAAATGTTAAAAAAGTTAAGAATAGAAAATGATTATACAAAAAAAGCAGTGCAATGTAATAAGCGCTTTTAAACGACGAGATGAGACAACATGCATCATGCTTTGCACAGAGGCACATGCTGTTAATGCTTGATTGGTTCCTCCGCACAAAATTAATTTTTATGAGTATAGTTCTGTAAATGTTAGAAAGTTACGTGAGCCTTTTGCATACGTATGGACAAAAAGCTATTGTTAAACTTCACAAACTACATGAACTTTCTAATCCCATGCATTTATTAAGAGCAATAGAATGCGGGAATCAACCAGCATGAATCCTTGTTGGACACCATGAATCCCAATAGTATTTTCCCTTATATGGAAGTCAGTGGTGGACAACAACTGTTTGATCCCCCCCAGCATTCTTCAAATATAATATTTTGAGTTCAGCATAAGAAACAAACTCATACAGGTTTGGAACGACATGAGGGTGAGTGAATGATGACAGATTTAGCAGTTACTCTGGATTTATTTATGTATCTGTTGCAGAAAATTACAACTGATTAAAATAAGACAAAATATGCTGTGTTTTCAGACCTCAAATAATGCAAAGAAAACTAGTTTATATTCATTTTTAAACAATACAATACTAATGTTTTAACTTAGGAAGAGTTCGGAAGTCGATATTTGATGGAATAACCCTGATTTTCAATCACCGCTTTCATGTATGTGTCTTGGTATGCTCTCCACCAGTCTTTCACTTTGCTGTTGGATGATTATATGCCACTCCTAATGGAAAAAAAAAATTAAGCAGCTTGACCTTTATATAATGGCTGGTGACCCTCTTGCTTACATTCCAGAGGTGTTCAGTGGGGTTCAAGTCTGGAGTTTGGCTCATCACCCATCCTTCACAAAGACAAGTCTGCCTGATTCTGATCTTCTCTGATGAGTCCAGTTTTCAGCTTTGCCCATCACCTGTTCTCCAACTCGACGATTTGTTTCCCCAGAAAGAGGGTCATGAGCCATTAAATAAAACCAAGCCGCTTCAATTGTTTTTGCCTGGACTGGCATAAAGTCGCCCAACAGCAATGTGACCAACTTATAAGGAGCTAAGACGCATTAAAGCAGTGATTGTGTTCAAATGAACAAACTTGTTTTCTTTGCATTATTTGTGGCCTGAAAACATTGACAACTGGTCAAAATAATTTAAAAAGATAAATTTTTCCAACAACTGATTGATATTACATGGAATGCGCAATAAACTGATTGAGTTATAGTTTTTGCAAATGAATGTTCTAAATATTATATCTATAATGTGTCAAACTAATAATTTTTCAGACCACCCAACATTTCTCACATTATCTATCGCGGTTCTTAGCTATAGTTTAGAAAATGGTAACTAAAATGCAAGAACTCCGCGGTGTTATAACTGCCTACTTACCGAAAAAATTCAGCTTGATGAATGGTAGATAACTTTGATATGAAAGGTAGGTAATAAATTTAGTTGAATAGCTGTCAGCTGTTAAATTCGAGTACACAATTAGATAATACCAATTTAAGTCAACCAATTACCAACAATGCCTAATTTAGTTCAGTCTGTGAATCCTCACTTACATAAATGAATTATAGTGTCCTGCACCCACTAGTAAATAAATATCAAAAATTATATCTGGTGTCAGAATTTTTGGTTTGACTATGTATGTATGTGTGTGCCTGTATATACTTTTAAATTCAAATTTATGTATATCTAAGATGATATATAGAAGTGCCCAACTTTCAACTAAATTTTCATTCTAGAAGGAGAATGTGCCCCCTTAACCTTGGAGAATGTGCTGGAGTTTGCATCTGTGTCCTCTACTATACCTCCCAATGGCTTTCTTCTTCAGCCCACAATTGAAATCCTTCCAGAAGAGTCTGGCAACATATTTCCGGAGGCAAACACATGTAACTGTGTTTTAAAATTGCCGGTCCACAAAGACTACGACTCGTTCAAAACACAACTGTGCAATGCTCTTCTTTGGACGCCAACATTTGGTGTAGCCTAGACATCCACTAGTTTTATTGTGCGCTATTATTGTTTTCTGGAAATGTTTTTTTTGTTTTGTTTTGTTTTTTCAACCAGGTGTATAGTGCACAGCTTAAAATGTGATGAATTTTACCGTTTAAGTAGTAGTGTAGTAATGAGTTGACAGATGCGAGTAATGAATGTTGACAGATGTTTCAGTAATTTTATTGGTTTGTAATGTGTAATATGAATAGGATTTTGTTTGAAATTCTCACTACCAGTGACCACTTTCACAAATAGTAGTTTGTAATTTTTATTTACAAGTTACAAATGTTCATTACTAGTTCTCTTATCTGTATAAATCAAACCTGATCCAGCATTTCTCGAAGAATGCGTACCGTCTCAATGTAAACTGGTATTGTCTCAGGCAATGGTGCAGTTGGATTTGGCAGTGTGGCCAGTTCTGCCGCAGACAGGGCACGGGGTAGCTCCAGCTCAGGAATGTAAACTCTGTCTGTCACAGGTCTCTGAGAGGCTATCAACCCTCTGCATTCATGATCTTCCTGTAATTTAAGTGTTTATTAGGTGCAAAAAAGTGATCTATTTATATTCCAGACTGGTATTTATTATTTATGTTTTGAAAGTAAAAGTTTTTAAAAAGCTTTGAAAACAAGTAACGGTTCATATTTATTAAAAAATTACCTGGCAAAAGTTGGCCCCGTTTACATCTCTTGTTTTGCTCAACCACAGCTGCAGAGGGGACTGATTTCTGGCTGACCTTAAGGAGTGGTGGTTCCATGCGCTCTGGAATTGTTGCAGATGTGATTGGATATGTGGCATGTAACATCTATGTAAAGCATAGAGGTCTGTCTCCTTGTCTGGATTAAGCCATCCCTCAGCTTCCAGGCGAAAGAAAGTGGTGTAGAAGAGATCAAGGACATTTTCAAATACATCCCTCCATAGCCGCTCAATCCTAAAATAATAAAACAGCTAGGAGTCATTCCACGAAATCGGTGCCTTTTCCACTTGGAAAAATCAAAAAATAAAATAAGTTTAATCAACATTTAAAAAAAATATCCATGAAATGAAAACACCTTCACATGACAAGAAATTGTAATGTGCCATCTCAGACTATGTAATTTACTATTTTATGACTATTTTTCTACCTCATGTTTTGGTATTTTTGTCAACCCTGTTACTGACACAAGCATTACTAGATACTATATTTTAATTAGAACTCATGCCACTGAATGATATAGGCATTAGCTCAATAATATATCGAGAGTGACCTTTAAAATGTTTGAAATTTTACACAGACAATCTTTAAAAACGGTGAAACCTAATCTATGTCATCCCTTCGCTTTGGGATAGGGCTGTAATACAATTAAATGTTGATATTTCATTTAATTGTTCCAGGGCTGACAACTATTTACTCCAAGTATCAGAAAGTAATGTGGTAACATCTGGGGCCTCATTTATAACCGTTGCGTACGCACAAAACCTGCCCTGAAAGAGGTGTATGCCACTTCCTACGCAAAAGGTGGGATTTATAAAAAAAGAGGCGTTGTAAGCTCCATATATGGTGATTTCGGGGAGGAGCCCAAGGGGTGGGCCAGGAGGCCACTCTGCCACAATCTTCCCCACTGGGATTTATAAAAGGATTTTTGCGCAGGTTCTGGCGTACGCATGGTTTTATAAATCTGAAAACCTTTGTGCGTACACATTTAGGATGAAATCTTTTTTATACAAGTTTTATACATGAGGCCCCTGGACTCATAATTATGTGTTTACAGACAAGTAAACATTTTATTCATAATAATAATGGTAATTCCAAATGTCATTTTTCAAAACATACTTTTAATTGTATTGATTTATAACTAATAAGAAAATAAATGGAAAAGAAAAGATGTTAATGTAATACAAATATTTGGAAACTTAACTTAGCCAATTACTTTACTGAAGTAGAGTGTCAAGTACCTTTGATTGTGAACGCTCCTTCCAGCAATGTGACTGTTCCTATTGACTCCATGACTGGTCACCATGAAGCGTGCCACCAGAATGTTTTCCCCTCCCTTATCTGAGCGGACTCTAGAGGGGATACCATACTGCTCCACTGCAGACAGAAAACTCTCCAGGACAGTTTGAGCTTTGTTGTTTGTTGCAGCAGTCAGGTAAAGGATGAGCCGTGAAAACCCATCAATACCACCATGGACAACCACTCTCCATCTACAAATATGAAAAAAAAAAGTACTTTTTAACCACTTTTTGGAAATAGTACAGAAGCACTGGCACACGTAAGATGAAAATAAGGTCTCATAAAACTCACTGAATAAATTCTGTGAAAAAAACATGCCAAGTCTTATTGCTGATTATGGGGACCAATGTTTTCTGATCGTACACACACATCGTGTTTGAAACAATGTGGATTACACACAATACACAGGTAATCAAAAAGGGAACCTAAATGGTAAACTTGTTGCTTTTCAGTTAAAAAGAAGTGAGATTCCTGGGTTGTTAGTGTTCACATGAACACATGCACTCACACCCTCCGAACCAAAAGACAGTGTTTTCACAAACAAATTACTAAAAGTTTCATACTAAAATGTATTCTAAATTATGGGGAAAAAATAAAGCAAAAGCTGATAAGCACAAAGGAAACAAAAATAACAATAAATCAATAATAGGCTCATATATATATATATAATATATGTATGTTTATCTTAGGATAATAGGAGAAAATATAATTCTAGATGATAATTACGATAAAGTATATTCATCTTAAAATATTTCATAATTACAGTGAAAGAGTGAGAAAAGCGGTAAGGTTTCTCTGAATACCAGCGCATGTACAGCGCTAATGAAAAGCTCTGTAAACCGTGTGATTTTGAGGACTTGCACACTTACACTTGCCTCAAAGATCCAGCAAAAGTGGTCTGTAAATAGGGCGGGTAATTATGACAGCAGGTGAGATCTTTTTTGACGGATGAGTGACAAAAGGCTTTAAAGCCAGGGGTGCCCAACAACCGTCCTGGCGATAGACTTGTCCTGCACAAAGTTAGCGCCAACTCCTACTCAAACACACATGAAGCAGCAATAATTAGGCGTCTTTCCGGATCACTTAAAAATAATAAGGCAGGTGTTTTTGATTTTGAGAGTTGGGAGCTTCAAACTTTGCAGGATACCAAGATACAGGGCAGAGGGAAGTTAGGGGAGGAGTTATATGAAACCTAGTTTGCGGAACAGTGTTGCCAAATCCTAACCAAGTGCTGGCGGTAATGAACCTAAAAGTTTAGCATTAAACACGAAGAAGAACGCATTTTCCCACCGTTTCTTCAAACGATCTCAAGGAGAGGACTTGAGGAGGGTGCTTTGTTTTATCGCGAAAGTCGACAAAGTATTAAAAATCTACTGTTGGGTAAGTACATTTTGTATTATTTTATTAATGTGGTCGAGTTTTACTTGTTTGACACGAAGGAACCGAAAGAAATGCGCACATTGTCAACTGAAATGTAGTTTGAGTTTGACTAAAATTAGCTAACGCTAGTAGGCTAAAAGTAGGGCTAGTGTGAATAAAATATTTAAATTAAAAGAGAAAAGATAGTCTATGCATGACCTGACATTTTATTCTTATCCAAAACGAGGCAGATGTGTAACATACCGAATACAAGTTATTGGTCACCCTTGTCAGCAGTTTATTTGATTTTCTAGCCATTACAAGTAAGAAGAAAAAATGAATGAAACCTGTTAGAAAAAAAAAGTATTACAATTTTACATATTGTCCCTTCACTTGCTGAAAGATGGCAACCATAATAAAATAATTTCAGTGTAGCGTATGAGTGGAAAGTCAATTACTGGTCAACAAAAAACGTGGATATGGATAAAGCACTTCAGTTCATGCACTGTTACAGGGATAGAGAGTGGTTGGAAAGTGTATGTTTTAACAGGGCATACAATCGCCACGTGCACATCTGTAATGTATATTGACCTTGCGTGAAATTTTTCTGAGGTGCAAGCCACAATACTCGAGTCATGTCTTCACAGAAATCAGTGTCCCAGGCGGCGGAGATCTGATCTGATCCTCATCAGTCTGTCTGGCGTGACGTGAAGAAACAGAACAAACTGAGAAAGACAACGTCTCCAAGATGTTTCAAGAAACCTACCTGCAAAGCTACAGTACTGTTAAAAGTATTAGGCACTTGTGTAAAAATGCTGTAAAAAACAGATTCTCTTGATCAATTAACTTCTATGAACTAAATGAAATCAACATTTGGTGTGAGCATCCTTTGCATTTAAAGCAGAGTTTCTTAAAAAAGCAAAGTTTTTAAAAACTTGTCCCTTTTAGACTTGCACTCTATTTGTTTACTGCTTGTTTTCTTTAAAAGAAAAAAAGTAACACGAGTTTTTCTAATCTTTTTATATTCTTTTTGTTTTCTTTTTATTTATTATACAATTAACAAGCAAAAAAGGCATCTAACACTAGCTTGCTCTATTATTTTACAATTCTATCTGTTTTCTTTTTATTTATTATATAATTAGAAAAAATAACTACGTGTACTGCATTGAGCTAACTGAGACTTGTTATAGCACTTGCATATCATTCTCTTTGTTTATTTGATGCTTCGTTCCCCTTGTTTGTATTATCATCTTTTGTAAGTCGCTTTGGACAAAAGCATCTGCTAAATGATTAGGGTAAAGGTCAAATGCCTTTGAGGGGGAAATTCAATCACCGACGAGGTTTCCCCCTTTTCCCCCCCCGCGGTGGTGGCAAACTCGAAAACGAAGCCAATCCAAAGCTACCCTTTATACTATGATTCAAGGTAATTTTGGCCTTCAAAAACATGACATTCAAAAGATCTCTTGTTCCTTGTCTATTATTTATATCATTTTTATTGTTACCCTTTATCTATTCAGGGGAAGTTCTCTAAAAGACTACCTGTCTTTATCAGAAGTGTCCTGTTAACTTTCACAGAGTTGCACCTAGTTAAGGGTCTTTCTCAAGGACACCACAGTGGTATTGATGAGGGAGGGGACGAATTGCTGTTTTTTCACTAATCTAACACGCATTTAATGCAAAACATGTTTTACTTAAGATTATTCTAGAGTAAAATAACATGTAATAAATGTTGATTACCTTTTTATAATGCATTTATGAAACGGACGCAAAATCTTGTTCCATTGTATTTTAAATTTATTTGTAGAACCTTAAAGACGTTTTCAAAATAAGTAGGTGCATGTTATTGTTGATTTTATTGTTATTATAATTTCATATTCTCTTTCCTCAGATGCTGTGAAGAGGTGAAGCCCAAATGATACAGACTCAGACATGGATGCAGCAGTGCCAGAACACCTGAAGCACACTCCAGGACGTGCTGGGGCTTGTGGATATAAAACATTGGCCATAAACAACTTTCACAAACTCTAAAAACATTTACACCTGTGTTAACCATTATCCAGTATTTTTGTTGTTTACTTGTTTGATTTATGGCTGTTTAACAATAATGCAAGACTGTTACGGGGAAAAAAATAGTACTGCCACAGCTCTGACTTCCATGCATCAGTGGTGGAGCACATGACCCTCACTCCTGGAAGAGCTGATGTTTGTGGACCAAGAAAATGAGTAAACATGGTGATTTTTTTTGTTTCGTTGAAAGACTCTAAAAATAGTTATATATGTATTCACTGTGCTCTTGTACTTTTGTTATTTTCTTGTTTGATTAATGGCTGCTTAGCATTAATGTAAAAATGTTAGAGAAAATGCCATTGCCATAGACTCAGACTTAACCACATTATACTATTTTTATTTTCTTGTTTGAATAGTAGCTGTTTAACAAATGGAATACATTTTTTTTTTTTTTATGTAGTATTCACAATAAAATACGTGCTAAATTAGAACACTCTTCTTTTTACTTTAGTCCACAAATGTGTTATTGTTGTGATACACGTGATTAAAAGGTTTTATAGACGTTCAGGTCTGACTGGACCGATTTTGGACCTTTTTAGAACATTGGTCAAATTCAGATGTGCCTTTCACGATGTTGCACAATGGGTGTGTGATTATTTTATATGCAGGCTTATACTTAAATTATGCAGCAACACATCTTATAAACATCCAGAAGATGACACATTTAGACGTCCAGGGACGTGCAGAAAAAGCGTGTAATTCACGGACAAACAATTCAGAGTTGACATTAATGAATAACAACTTTGCATACATTACACATACTGTATCAACACTACATCCAGTGTCATCTGAACATATGAAAGAGAAGAGAAGAAAAAAGAATTGATAATGACTGTTCGGTTGAAAAAATAAAAGAAAGATTCGCATTTAATACATCCTTTTTATGAACATAATAAAAATCTGGCAGGAACGAAACAAATTTAAAGAAAAGATGGATTTAAAAAAAAACAAAAAAAAAACATCAAAACAAGTATTAATCACGGTACATGAAAAATCTCCTCATATCTCTTCAAAAAAGAAATACAATTTTTGTTATTAATTACTCTTAGTGAATTAATAAATGTTCTACATCACATAAGACATCTATAAAAGTAGGTATTTTCTTAAGAAACCTTTGTTTGTAAAAATAGAATTTTGCCACAAGGATAAGAAAGTTAACAGCAGATTCTAAAGATTTGTTTTGGTTTTCAAAATAACAAACAACATCCTTAATGTGTAAATTACATTTCATATTAACTTTAGAAAAACAATAGGAACTCAAATCTATCCAGAAAAGTGATGAAACATTACAAAAGAAAAATAAATGACAAATATCTTCACTTTCTTTTTTACAAAAGGTGCATATATCAGCTACATCACAAAATTTCGACACAACAGCGTTACAAGGGTATATATTATGCAAAATTTTTAAATGCACTTCTTTCACTTTATTGGGTATACAGTATTTATATGGTAATAACCATGTTTTCCTCCATTGAATGTTATCTATTTTAGAACCCCCCCAAAAATTTCCTTTTTGGAGAAATTGAGTTTCGAGATTGAGAAAGTTGACGAATAAATGAATTATTACATTCCTTACTTAAAAGCGAAACACCTCCCAAACATAACTGTGAAAGTTGTTTTGAGCATGACTCATGGGTGAGGGAAGCTTTCATCAGACATATTAATCCATCAGGAATCACCTTTATAACAGAGTTCAATTCTTTAACCGGAACGGGACATTGATGGATATTCATAAAACATTCATAAGATAACAAATCGCCATTAGAATTGAATAGATCAGCAACAAAGATTATGTTTTTATTAAACCATTTATCAAAAAAGACTGATCTATTTCTAATTTTAATATCCAAATTATTCCATAAGATGGTTTTGTGGGGGGAAAAGTTGTGGTTGTAAACCAGTTTCCAGGCTAACAAAGCTTGTTGATCTAGCCAGTTTAACAGGTAATTTACCAGAGGAGTAATTGCATTTAATCAAAAAAGAAAGGCCACCTACCCTATTAAATATATTATTAGGAATAAAATACCACATAGAATCTGACCCAAGACCCCCCCAAAGCAAACAGTTCCTTTTAACAATTAATTTAAATGTATTGTTAGTATCATCAAAATTCAGGACTTCAAGACCCCCATCACTCCTTTTATTTGCTAAAACATATTTCTTCAATTTGTGAGATTTATTACTCCAAATAAAATCAAGAAAAATCTTATCTATATTTTTGGAAGTGTGATTATCTACAGCTAAAGACAGGGAAGGGTACACAAATCTGGATAATTCTTCTGTTTTGGATAAGAAAACTCTGCCTAAAATTGATAAATCTCTTTGGAGCCAATTATTAAAAATATATTTTGTTTTCAATAACCGTTGAGAAAAATTCAGAAACTGTCTACTAATTAAATTTTTTGTTATATGAATCCCCAAATATTTCACTTCATTTTTAATTGGAATATTTTCAATTTCAGTTTCTACAGTGTCAAATAAGCAAATCATTTCACACTTAGATAAATTAAGTTTGAGCCCAGAAGCGTTAGAGAAGGCATTAATTGTAGTTAAGACTGGAGAAACTTGCTCTTTATCCTTCAAGAATAAAGTAGTATCATCTGCTAATTGTGAGATTCGAATCTCTCTGCCAAAGATATCAAGGCCAGCAAAGTTATTATTGTGCAAAATATCTATGGATAATGTTTCTACAACAAATAAAAATAAAAAGGGACTCAAAGGGCAACCTTGACGTATTCCGCGAAGAACAGGAAATCTGGGTGATGTACGGGAATTTAAAATTATACAGCTATCTATTTCTTTGTACAACATTTGAACCATATTTATGAATTTCGAGGGAAATCCAAAAGCCTCTAAAGAGTTTATAAGGAACTGGTGCTTTACAGTGTCGAAGGCCTTATAAAAATCGAGGAATAAGATAATTGCATCAGACTTGATTTCATCTCTATAATCAATAAGATCCAGAACAAGTCGAGTATTACAACTAATATGACGACCTTTCATAAATCCAGTCTGTGTTTCATTAATGATATGATGTAAATGTTGTTTTAATCTCTTGGCAAATATGGAAGCAATTAATTTATAATCAAAATTAAGAAGAGTGATAGGGCGCCAATTATCAATTATAGTTACATCTTTGTCTGGTTTGGGAATGAGAGATATCACCCCTTGTTTCATAGTAGGAGTCATTGTTCCATTTTGTATACATTCTTGAAGCATTAAAAAAAAAGGTTGTTCTAAAAACTCCCAAAACTGTATGAAGAATTCTAAAGTAAGGCCATCGGAGCCAGGTGACTTGCCCTTTTTCATTGAATTCATTGCATCTCTAATTTCATTTAAGGAAACAGGTGACAGCAACTCAAAACACTATTGACAGTACTGTAGAGAAATAAAAAAAAAGTCTATTCTAGATTTAGAGGACAACAAATTATTACTCCAAGTATATTCCTTTACATCAGGGTGATAAAAGCGCCATGCATCCGCAATATGAAAATAATCACACAAAGTACAAATAATATTATTTGTGAGGCCCATCTTAGGAGGAAATCTGTCAGCTGAATTATCTAATACATCATTAAAATCTCCAGCAATAATAATAAAGGCTTGTTGATATTTGTTTTTCAAAGCTTCAATATTCCTCTGTAATAAAAAAATAAGAGATTTGTTGGCAGATCTTAAGTTGTGGCCATATATATTACATATTATAAAAGTAGCATTATCAAGTTTAGTGACAAGAATAACCCATCTTCCTTCCGTAGAAATCAACGATTCAACAATATCTCCTTTAAATTTGTTAACCAAAGTGAGAACCCCAGCGGAGTGGAACGCATCCGTGGACTAAGTAGGCCTTGTCAAATCCATGTGGAGCAAACTATTGAAATTTCGAAACGTTTCGAAACAGTTATGACGTAATGAAGCCTCGTTTACTGAAATCACGTGGACTTTGGCATTTTGATACGCGCTCCAAACCACTGTTTAGAAACAAATGGTTCACAAAGGAACGAAAGCTCAGTGTTCGAAACAAATGATCAGAAAAGATACGAAGCTTCAGTTTGATAGGGATAAGCGCGTTCACTCTGCTGCGCATGCGCGCTTTTCACTCTAGGGCTGCTGTCGTCCTATGCTTTGTGTCCAAAACGAAAGTAAACTCAGCAAAGAGACGCGCATTTAAAGATCGCCATTAAAACTCTAAATAATAAGACGAATATCGAATACAGTAAGTGGTGTATCGGCTCCTGATATGATGTTGTGTTATTGTTGGGAGCTGAGCGTTTTCGCTGGTAATCCATCTTTAAGCGTCACCCCGCATTTTAAGAGCTGGTGACGCATGTACAAATGAAAACAAGTTATCTTCAGGATTATAAAGATATCCAGCTATGTGCATTCGGCTTTTAGCTCCAGATAATTTAGGATCATTTACGTCCTAAAACACAGAAGGAAGATGTACGACATTGAAAATATGAAGCAGGCAGATCAAAGATGTTCAGGTTTAGTGAGAGTTTGATTGACAGGGAACAGATGTGGACCCGTGCTCCCGGACAATGAACAGTGAGATGACTGTGTTGTTGAAATCAACAAACATGTCTGTGATTGGTTACAGGGCCACCTGGGAGTGGGGGTTCAATTTCAAACTGGCTGGCAGGAGAGGGCCGCACGGGACAGGTCACGTGCCTGCAAGTGGCTTCCCTGGTGGCAGTGCCAGTGGCAAGTCCACGGACACCCTGTAACGGCTGGTGGCTGGCTGGCCAGTATGCCTTAAACAAGATACCACTGCGGAATCAGTAGACAGACGCACGAGCGCAGAGGTTTCAACGCGTTCTCTAACACCTCTATAAAGGAACATATATGAGGTTTATGATATTCTTAATCTTATGGGTCTAGTTCTTTTAATTTGTTTTGGTCCTTTCGAGAAATTTCCTATGAAGGCTTTAACGAGAGATAAAACGTCCACAAATGCCGTGATCCTCAAATGTCAGCTGACTGTCGCTTCCACCGCGGCATCAATCCAGACAGCCATCGGGTTAAACTGGCGTATAAAGCCAGTCCTACACATCTAGCTGTATGAAAAATAATTAATTACGGAAATTAGTAAGAATATCTTATTATGACTCTATTTTTGTAAATGATTGACGTTTTAGCGTGGTTTATCCCAATTAAAGCAGTAAATGAACATGATCCGGACTGAGGTGCTTCACTGACGCTTCTATGAACGCTCAAACAGACAGCCGCTTGCTGAGCGCGAGTATAACGGTACACTTATCACTCTCACTGACCAAGGACACGACATTTTCATTACTATGATAATGTCTTATGACTCTAATTTTATATGATTGAAGTTTGCTCGTTTTTTCCCCCCACAATAAAAGCAGTCAAATGAACGTGATCACGGCTGTTTGCTTACTGACGCTTTGTTGGACGCTCAACCAGCCAGCCGCTGCTGCCTCTTATTCCAAGGAAATCATTCTAATTTGTATGGATACTGCCACTAGTTGTGACGATTTTACGATTTATGTTATGTAATAACATTTATGCAATAATGTACAGTATAAAAATGCCTATTAAAACGTGAATTATCCCAATAACAAGAATATTTCTCATAAAGTAATTTCAGCGACAACATGACAAACTGCAATGCTTTTTAATAATTATATAAAAGAAAGCCAACTTAAACTCCATTAGGGTTCAATCCCTAACTGATTGGCAGCACCAATGACCCATTGGCAGCTGGCAGTCTGATTCTGGCACGTCACGTGACCTGCCAGTGGTTGGCTGCCTGGCGGCTTGAAGTCCACTGTCAGGAACCATTGATTAATGGCAGATTCATGTTGTTCTCCTTCCACTCTATACGGGAAGACATAAGATAAATTTCTGTCACATCTCAGGTAATATGAATTTTATTCTTTGTTACCTATTCGAGGTTTTATGGCCATGATAGGGAACCCGTTCACTTCGGAGCTCGAAAGGAACTGGCTGCCCACGATGAGGCCAGTAAAAACACAACTTTGTCCGGCATCAACGGCTCATTTGAACAATGTTAGTTGTGATAACCTTACCTAAAATCGTCACAGTTTAAAAGATTGTAATGCTATAATATTAGTAATAAGAATAAAATAAGATAGTTATTGAGAGACAGTGGTAGGGAACGCCTGTTAACTCGGAGCGCTAGTGCGGTCTGCGGCGATTGAGCAGCAGTGAAGCGGCAATAACCGGACAGTATGGATCACGGCACATTTGAACACTTTTTGTGAATAAACCTCCCTAAACAGTCGATATGGTAACAAGCACAGACCATAGATGAATTCATATATCATAAAATAATATTCCTTGCAGAGAGAGTGGCCTTAGAGACGTGGTTATACTGGATCAGATTCATAGAGGTTGGATGGAATAAAGCGTCGTACAACCACCAGTCGGGATACAGGTTATTTGACCCAATTTCTATGGGATAAAAACCTCCCTATAAATACGGGATTAGACCTATAAAATCGATAGATTCATATGATATGGCCTATACATAATAATAAATAATTATTTTCTGGCCCAACGGGGTGGTAGAACGCGCTAATCTGTAAGTGTAACAGTGATGGCTGGATGAGCGCCAGCGAAGCCGGCAGTAACACAGTCAGGATCACGGCAATTTCCGCCGGCCTTTAAGAGGGGGATGAATATTACCTTAAACACATATATAAAAATTAGAATTCACACGGAATGCGTTAATATAATAATTACAAAAAATAATACAATTGTAGTGAGAGTCCTATGGAACGAGTGTTAAATCGCAGCTCAATAGCAGCGGCTAGACTGAAGGTCGGCCACCCACAGTGGGAATCCCGGATCATTTGACCACTTAAATCAGGATTAAACCCCCCTAAACATAGATGGACTATGTAAGAATAGATAAGAGAAGATATTTATAAGAATAATAACTAGTTAAGCATTTCCTTGGGCAGCTAGGAGTGGTACGGCGACGCTATCAAAATTCAGAGCTCACTTGCCACTGCCCTGGACTAGCGGCAAGCCCAGCAGCAGCGTCGACCCACCAGTCCGTGTCCGGGCCATTTGTCTCCTTTTCTTGCAGGAATAAACATCCCTTTACGGCTATGATATTAAGAGTCCTTCAAAGAATACATTAATAATAATAAACTCTTAATTTTCATTGCAGTAAGCAGTATTAAACTGGCAGCAGGCTGGCGGCGGCAGAGGCGTACAAACCCCCCCCCACCACCCACCCCCCCCCCCACCCNAAGGGTTGCAGTACAAGGGAGTGTGAAAAAATATGGAGAACAGTTCTGTTTGGCTGTATTGTGTTATGCCAAGCCCCATTGCGTTTATTGAGTACATACAAATTGCTTGTCACTGGTCATTTCAGCCACATCGTGCAGGAATATTAGAAATTTTTAATTAACACCTCACAAACGTTTCTGTGAAATATCTTACTAGAAAAATGCTTGTGCTTTTTTGAAGTCTGGATTTGATTCAAACCAGTTGCTTCTCAAAATGATTCTCTGTTGCGAAGCTTTCAAAATTCCCCACTCTAGGGAACATCTTAAAGCCTTGTAAATGCAACAAGTAATAACTTGTGTGTTTAATAACATGTTCTACAACTTTTATCAACTTTAATTATAAAAGTGACTCAGGATCAGGTACAAACATACATTTTATACAGGTTCATTCATGGGTTCACTGATCTCAGCTGAAGGAAGCCTTGTTTGCTGAAATCACATGACTTGGTCAGCTCAAACCCCTATTTTGAAACATTCATAAAGTTTAGGAGCTTCTTAACTACTGTTTTGAGCTAGTTCATATCACTATTTGAGCTTATTTTCTCAACAATTGGTTTGATAATTTGTTTGCAATGACAAGTATATATTTCGGGGTAATTGCATATTATTTGACTGCTCATAAAGAGGTAAAAAGGGGTAAGAAAGGGTGATGAAGAAAGAAAGAG
This sequence comes from Sinocyclocheilus anophthalmus, assembly GCA_018155175.1. Taxonomy (NCBI): domain Eukaryota; kingdom Metazoa; phylum Chordata; class Actinopteri; order Cypriniformes; family Cyprinidae; genus Sinocyclocheilus; species Sinocyclocheilus anophthalmus. The sequence continues at coordinate 800,812 of JADLZN010011417.1, forward strand.
AGAAAAAAACAGATGGGAATTTTGAATTTGGGTCTGTGTAAGTGTGTCTTAGAGAAAGGGAGTCTCTTATTCTCTCTCAGCTGGAGCTTGGCCTAAACTTCTGCCTAGTCTCGTCTGCACAGCAGGAGACTTTCCTTAGCTGACTGCCCAAGGGAGGGGCACCTGCCCCTGCCACAAACACTGCAGCACAGGCAGGGGAAGAGGAGGGGAGTGTGAGGATGGAAAGACACTCAGGATTCCAGGAACATGTGTTGGATTTATGAAGCACACAGGTAACACAAAACGATGCAGTGAAAAAAAGAAAACTATTTCCCCCCATACGTACCTCTGAAGTCTGAAGTCTTCAACAGCTTTCTGCTGTCTCCTTCAAAATGAAAGGTTTCTCTCCGACACAGTCGCAGTCGTTATTGTTGGAAACCTCAACTACCAGCTCTTGGTGACTACCGGACAGCTTATGGATTTGCTTCCCTCCCTCATGGCAATATTTTCCACTGTTTGGGTTTGCTGGATACTAGCATATGTTTGAAGTTTATCACATGCTCAGTCATTCAGACCCTCTTGAGAGAACAACGGAGAGAGGGTCTGAGTTCAGGACCCCAGACTGACTCTCCCAGCTGAACTTGAAAATTGTCATTAAACTATGAGGCTTAGAATATTCCCCAAAAGACTTCTTCATGTTAAATACTATTCAATGAATCTGTCAGCAGTGCTTCCTATATTATAGAACAGACTAATTCTTCTTGTGACTTAACATTTTTGATCATTTACCCACCTTTACTTGAGTCATTCTGACCCTATATTATTTCCTTTCTTTTGTGAAACGCAAAATGTTATGTTTGGCAAAATGTTCAAGTTGCAGGATGAGTGGGACAAACTGAAGCTTTTGTGGCAACCATATTGCCACGCAAGAGGACATAAATTATGACTTTCAATGGTCACACTGTGAGGTATGCACATATTACTCCTTCAACATGCTCTGATGTTCCTCAGGTAAATGGAAACACATGCCCAGGGAAAATGAAAAGAGTAGGGAGGTGCACACATCAGGTCCTCATGGAGTCCCATGTTAGATGGCGTTCTTCCAAACTATATTATACATACTGGGTGGATGTATTAGACTCAATGAGGAGAGCATCAGTGTTGTATGATACAGTGCAGTGATCATGAGCCCAAACATAAAAATTCAAAAAGTTAAAAGGCAGATTAGGTGTTTGATTATTAATAGTTTATGTATCCAGATGATCTAACTCAAGGTGTATCACATACAGTATTTATTTGTGCATTATTGATTTTATATTCTTTATCATGTCTCATCTAAAAAAAAAACATTTTCCATAAATGGCCCCCTCCCGTTAAGAAAGTAGGGCCCCAAAATAGACCCCAAGGAGATACGGACACCCCCATGACACACACACACACACACACACACACACACACAACACACACAGAGAGAGAGAGGTTTACAGTCTTTTCTGCTCTCTGTCAAACAATATTTGTTCATGTGCGTCACAGAGCAGCAGGCAGCCACAAACCAATACAGTGCTGCCATTCAACAATACACATGAATTGTACATGCTGCAAGTGCAAATACAAGGTTCCTTCTGGGTAGTCTGTACTTGTCCATGATGATGTCAATAAGTCACAAACAGCAATACAAAAATACTAACCTATGAAGGTCAAAGCACACACATTTTGTGGGTCAGTTTCAGAAAGTGCAAAAAGCTGATACAGACTCAATGAGGCTCATATTAACCAATGAAAGCACAGTCACATCCAAGCACTGCAGTGCAATACAAACGCACCCCATGCAAAACCCACAAAAAACTGAAAGCTAGCAAAAGCATAGTTTGAGCCAATGCAGACACATAAATAAATGCTTCTTGAATGAAAACCATTTTTCATTTTAATTCATTTGCAGTCTCAATCTCCCCCTCTCTCTTGTTCTTTTCTGTGTTTTTCTCTTCATTTCTTATTAATTTCTCTCACATTCTCTAACTCTGTGCCCTTTCATTCCCTCTTTCTTCACTGAAAAACTCACTCATCTGCTATTGTAATAAGGACAGTACTGCTTTACAGTGTTACATTTCTGCAGTATCATTTAGGCAGTGCTCGTCAGGTCAGGAAGTCTTCTAAAGCTTCCCAGAGGACTCACTTAGATCATAAACCATTCTGCTGGTGTTCTTACATAGAACATTTCTTTATTGTATGTTATGATAAGCACCAGATTTCATATATAGATTCTTTCAGGCAAGCTTTCTTGTGCAAAGCAATGCATTATTTAACAGTAAAACATAAATATAATACAGATAGGCTGAAAAAAAACTTTAAAATATATATATATTTTAAAGGGTCCATGTAAGGAAAGGAAGTAGTTTTAAAAATGGAACAAATTTGTGTAGATGTGCTAAATAGTACAAAATTGTTCAAAATCTCATACAGTAATAAAATAATTTATAACAAAAAAAAATCAGGTAGAATTAAAAAAAGACAAATTATTCATATAAGGTGCCAATAAATGCACAAAGTCAGGACATTAACAGACCTGTTGGCTAAACATTTTTTTAGTTGAGTATAATGAAGTACCTCATGGTCATGGAGAACAATGTCCTATTGGAGAATGAGAGATTGTGTGTCTTGGCTTCATGACAGAAGTGATGTATCCTCCTCAAATGTGCAAACTCTTGATACGTCCTTTAGCTTTGAGCCAAATCTGTACTATGTAATTTCTCCTTTGCACTTAGACTAATAAACCAATTTGGTAGTTAAATGCTTCACACCTGTTGTTAGACTTTCCTGGGGTGATTCATCCTGACAAAGCTTGTTTGTCCCTTTCAAGTTGCCCCATAAAACAGATGTTTCACACATTTTAGTCTACTAATATTCAGCAGCAGTTTGACCAACATTTTTTTGGTTTCCATTTCAAAGGTGATGAACCCTAAATATTACAGAAGCACTTTCATAAGTATTCATCACTTAGTATTGCATTTTGGATTGCAGGGACCTTAATACACAATGCTGGTCAGATAATCTAGAATTATATATGTAGTCCATGGAGCAGAGAACACACACCATCATTGCCTTGGATTACAGAGTATTACTATTTGCACAGCACATGTATAAATCTATAATTAAGCCCTTTAGCACCAAATTACTAATCTGTTTAATAAAGATAACTATGCACAGTTTTATTGGTCATAGGCTGTACTAACTGGTGGGCAGCTGTTATTGTTGTTCAGAGCTGCCCTTGTGGCAAAGCGGTGCAGCTGCACTTATCGTCTTCCTGCTGGTCCGCCTGCGCCTTCCTGTCAGCAGTGTGTAGAAGAACGGATTCACACATGAGTTTCCATAAGTCAACCCTGTGAGGATGCGATTAATGGTCACCTGCGTGCCTACCGGCACCACGCACAGAACCTCAGGTCGGTACAGTGGTAGAAGCTGCCAGATCCAGAATGGAAGGAAACAAGCCCAGAATGTTAGCACAATCCCCAGGATGAGGAGCAGGACTTTGGGGCGAGGTGCACGGGGTGGATAGGTGTTGCCCCCTCCGGCCCAAGCAGGTTGCGTCTGAGATACCCAGTAGAGTCTCCCTAAAGCTGCATACAAAGCTCCGATGGCCAGTCCTGGGCCTAGGATGCTGGTGCAGAAGAGCACACTGAGGTAAGCTTTTGAACTCTGTTCATCCCAGGCGGGAACGCACAACTTGCCTTCCTGGTTCTCTCCATTTTCTAGGTGCAAAGTGATCATCATGGGCAAACTGAGAGCCACGGCAAAACCCCAGGCCAAAGCGACTCTCAGGAGTCCAGAGGAAGGTGTGGACGAGGCTGCCAATGGATCAGCCACAGCTCGATACCGATCCAGACTCATCGCAGTGAGGGTGAAGATGCTTGCGTGCATGGTGAGCAAGTCCAGACTGAGTAGGAGCCGACAGCCTAGTTCACCGAAGGCCCAGTCAGATGCCAAGCTGTCGTACACAATGAAGGGGGCAGTGGAGAGGTATACCAGGTCTGCCAAAGCCAGACTCAGAACCTGCAGGTGAAGGGAGGAAGAGGAGGAGGACAAGGTGGGAGAGGAGGAGGGAGAGAAAGAAGGGGAAGAGGTGCCGAGGCAGGAGTAGCAACAGGTAGGAACGGTACGCCGCCTTCTTGACATCCTACGGCGGCGAATGAGAAGCCCTAGAGTGTACAGGTTGCCCAGAATGCCCAACAGAGAAAGGAGGGATAGGAAAAAGCAGAAGAGAGCTGTGGAGGCTACACTTGGGGATGGGGAGAGAGATGGAGAGGACGAGGGAAGGGAGAGGTTAGTGAGAAAGGGAAAGGTGTACGAAGGTGAAGGGGAAGAGGAAAGGGAAGTAGAGCCAGAGACGTCCATTTGTAGTGGATAGCAAGAGTCCCAAGATGCGTTCCCGTCCGTTGAGAGGAGGAGGTCAATGGTAACTTCAGAGTGTTTTAGAGTAACTAGTACTGAGCCAGGTTATCAGGAAATCCAAGGGGAGAGCTGTGAGTGGACCGCTTTAATGGGTGAGGTAAGAGAGAGAAACAAAAAAGAGAAAAAGAAATGGTGATTTTATAAACTTTTATTAACATCTTTGTATTTATTTATTTATGTATTTATTTTTAAATTAAAAAATGGTTTTTCCGTCTCTTTACCTAAACTATGTATTCATTTGCTGGGGGGCCATAGCGGGCCAATGAAAAATTAGGATTATTGGCAAGTTACCTTAGCTGGGGAATATTTTCAGGCGCTGAGTAATATCATTGAGCCTGCTGCACCCATGGTATGGCAGCAAAGTTCCTTGATTATTATGCCGGAATGAGAGTTTAGTTCCTAACTATATCGGTCTAGAAAATCACAACTTTTCATTTTCCGTCGGTCTTAGTACACGATGTAACTACAGAAGAGTCAAGTTTTAATAGGAAAAATATCGAAACTCTTTGGTCATTTTTTGAGCGAGATGCTAACGGTCTAATAAGATTCAATGATCTATGCTAATACAGCTAAAAAAAAAAAAGTGCTACCGCCAGACCGGAGATCGGCTGAATAGATTCGAAAACTGTAAAACTCAACGGTTTTAACTCTAGGGGAGTTGGAAAATGAACCTATTTTCAAAAATAGTGGAGTGTTCCTTTAAGATATCAGCAATATAATTACATTTAGTTTAAAATGTATAATTTGCAGGTAATTCGTCTAGCTATACAGCGGCAGAGCTGAAACAGTAAAAGGCGACTTAGAATAATATGCATATTGCTCCAGGTACGTACATATATTTATTTATAAAAAAAAAAAAAACATGCAAAATATCAACGCAGCAAACTTGGAAGGGTTAATTCAACTAGGCTATTAGGCTATCAGGACCTATTAGCTTACAACTATAATAATAGTCATACTTTATTATTATGACTAATTATACAAATATTGGAATATTATTATTAAAGTTATTGTTATTGTCAAAATTATTGGTGCGGCACGAGCTGGATCAATGACAGCAGCAGCGCGATGTAACCTGCGCTAACATTTTCCTTATGAACCCATACAATTCCTTCCTAAGTAACCTACTGAAAAAAATAAAACAATGAGAAACCAATGACTGTACTTTGCCTATAGGCTACCCGATCTATAGCTATATGCTCTTCAATTAATTGTCATGCAGTCTACGTCATAAAGCGGTCTTCTCTCTGAACTCTGTTCTTCATCATATGACGGGTGTGAAGATCAAAGCCCTGCCGGGGGGCGCACGGACACTTGCGGGAAAGAATGTAGCTGGCACATGGTGACCCTGAGAGAGACGGGTTACAGAGCTGCTGTTGAAGTGACTCACTGGCACAGCAGGCTACCCCGCCGCGTCCAGCAGCACCCCTGTACTTTAAATAACACCTTTCTTAGGCTAATACTGACACAGCGACTGACAGATTAGCTAGAGTTAGCCTAATTTATTAATTAATTCAATACAAATAAGTTTTAGATCTTTAATCATGAGATAAGGCAATTAATAAACAAAACAATTAACTATGAATTGTTAATAAAACTCTTTTTGGCTAATTTTAGGAACTGAGAGTTAACAGTGCCAAACGAGTCCCAGCATAGTCATTTTAGTTTAAGTAATTTATTGTTTTCATAATATAAAAATGTCAAACACGGCATGTCTGCACCGAATTATGCAGTCTATAGGCGAGATCGGGGAATGTTGCGGCACGTATGTGTTGTAACACCATCAGTTAGTAAAAATGAGCTGCAGGGGTGAAAACACTATCATTCATGAGGTGACAGCAAGGGTGCATTTAAACGATTCACAGAGGGGGAAACTATTTTGAGATAAGAAAGTGTAATTTCATGTTAATAAATATTAAATGACAAAACAGAGACGCATATAGCATAATCTCTATCATTAAGTGATCTTGTTTAATTTTATATACCCCATCCACACAAACTCTTCACATGTAAAAAAAAAATAATAATAGAAATATCACGACTGACCAGATAGGGGGGATTGCAACACTTTCCATACTGTACAAAATAGGACAGATATAGGCCACTTGACACAAACGCACACAGTTTCCATGTTTTATGTACGCACAGTTCTTTATTTAATTGGTTTATTTGCTGTTTTGAATTAAGTGAAAGCAGAGTGGGGGTGCGATGATAAGTATTTTGAACAAGTAAATTGATAAGCACAATAAATTCAAGAGCTACAGCATGTAAAACGGCAGTGTTTTCTATTACAACCCAGTTGGAAAGATTAAGAATAGCACTCTTTGTAACCTACGTGACATTATTTGATATGGATTCGTTGTAGATTTCTAAATTAATATGTAGCAGACAAATATGGTGATGTCAGTGTTATTTTATTATGTAAATGTATATAAATTCGCATCACCAGATGTTAAAGCAAAATGGGTCACAACACTTCCCGGTCTTCCTTTGTATTGATTAATTTACGCATATTTAATAGAAAGCTTGATGGTTGTCGCATATTGAGAACGACATAGACAAGACAGCTGAGGTTGTAATGGTTATTCTGAAACAACTTTAATACAACAGTATACGATTAAACACATTATCTGTTTCTTTTTTTTTATTATTATTATTTTACGAAATGTATTTGACTAATATGCTAATACAGTACATTAAATGTTATTTTTTATAATGCGAAAACCGTCTTACCCTTAACCGAGTATTCAGAGATGGCATGTTCCATATGTCGACCTATATCCACACTTAGAACCGCGAGACAGTGACAAAATCCCACTCTAGCATATTCTAATTAAATTGTGTATTTACAAGGAATAAATCAAGAAGCCCAGCCAGATGTTAGTGTTCATCTGAGGACAGACTTAAAGAAACTTTAGGATGGTGTAGAATATCTCTCAGTCACAGCCAGCCCACTCCTCTGTCCTCTCACTTTTATGTTGTCTGAAGCAAATGAAGGGAGGGATGAGGAGAAGCTGTGCTGAAAAACTGGAGAAAGAAGGGTGTCTTTAATAAAGACCCACACTATTATGAATGGCCTTGGCTGGAGACAATTGATCTTCATTGGCAGAGGACTGAATGTGATTTGATGTTTAGTCTCTAACCCTGACTGTTATTTGTGGTGTTATCATTAACTTCTCTCTTGTGATTAGATACATTCAGTCCATTTTTAACTAACACATTTATGAGCGAAAAGTCGGTGCTTTGGGGCAGTATTTACAAGTGCCAAAAGCAATACAGTGCAGTATACCATAGGAAAAACACTTGTAAAAGTCAGAGAACAATATTTATGTCCACCATCCATCAAAGTTATTTGGGTTTGGGAGCATGCAGGGAACATTTCAGGTAATATATTTATTAGAGAACTGTAAGAATTACAACAAAAAACATGAAAAGGTACATAAAATGATTTCAGTTATACAGATACTTAGAGGACAAAAGAACATATCATTAAACCCGTTATTTGAGGCTGAACTGAATCATGCGTGAAAAATGTTGGACGAAATTTTGTTACGTGCCACAATCCAAACCACAGCTGAGGCAGTGAAAACCATTTAATCATTTGAAATATGGTATCGCTCCCTAACGACCATACAGGAATACCTAACCATTAATGGACAGAAAACTTTTCAGTGGAAAGACATTTTCACCTCCTTAGTCATGCAAAAGTTAAAATGATGCATGGTGTGGACATCCTGCCTGTATTTCTGATCAGACTAAAGTATGCTGTCATTCAGAATCACATGAATGGATACTTAAAGGGATAGTCCACCAAAAATGATCACACCATCATGTCATTCCAAACCTGTGTGACTTGCTTTCTTCAATGGAACACAGAAAGAGATGTTTTGAAAAATGTTTGTTTTTTGTCCATACAATGAAAGTCAATGGGCTCCAATGTTTTTTTGGACCCCACTGACTTTCACTACACTGTCAGTAAAAAAACAAATCTGTCACTGGGGTGGTACCTTTTCAAAAGGTACACTTTTGTACCTTTTATGTAATATGTATATTTTGGTACTACAGTTTTTTTACAGTACTACAGAACGATTTTTCTCTCTCTCAAAACATTACGTTCAGATGTCTGGACAATTTGTTTCTTCTTCACATCAGATTTGAATTTCTTCTTGAATTGAACATCTGTGCAAAATAGTAAGTACAATTAAGTCTACAATTTGCACAATAACTAAATGCACTTGGCTTGTTATTCAAAACTGATGAGTTGATTCTCAGTGAAACTGTTAAACTCTTCACAACTTCGAAACATTCTTTCATCTTGTGAGCCATCACATGCAAAATGATCCATTCGATTATCAAAATCTGTCAGACATGAGTGAATATTCCATAAATATCATTGACATGGAATGTTTGTAATGTCTGCTAAGTTGGCAAATGGCTTGTCATTAGGGTTGCCGGAAACATTCCAGAATTTTTACAAACGTTCAGAAAATGTTTGTACATTTTCAGAAATTTTCTGGGGATTTACTGGAAATGTTCCGCCCCTTGCCGTTGTAATGAAATAGGAATCACAATCTTGCAATCAAGTTTGGAAGCATATAGAGTTTGCCCAGCACAAACACTACCATTTTTGAACAAGGAGGAACATCACAAACAGCACGTTTATACGTTTATACTTGTACAGTACATTTATCTGTAGAAATGTCTTACATGTAAACTGAAACTTCACAGTTGCTTGTCATGAAAGAGCAATAGGAAGAGCAATTGTAAGAATGTGTGGTGGTGGTGTTAGCGGAAGACAATAGAGTGTGTAAAAAAGTAATGGTGAATTTTCAGTTGGCATGTAACACATTTATACAAAAATAAATGTACTGTATATATAAAAATTTTCATTGTCTTTATGTGTACTACAGTATTGACTTTTCCCAATACATTTTTACCTACTGTTGAAATATGTATCTGAAATGCTCAGTGTGATACACAGACAAACCTGACATTCTTCAATAGTATAGAAAACAGTCTGTTTTTTGTATATAATTGTAACAGATCGGCCAGGCTCCACCACCACCCAGTCACAACGATCCCTCCACCTGAATTCTGAGCACCTACACCTGCATTATAATCAAGCCCACGTTCATGAGCCAACCACCTGCATAAAGCCACACCTCAGACACCCTCATTGTCCAGTCTCGTATACACGTAGAGGACTCAATGACTTTGCTACTACTGCCATTTGAATACAGCCTGCATTACTTACCTCCTGTGTTCCTCCTAGTGTCTCCTGTTCCTCCTAGTTCCCAGATCGCTGAGGTGTGTGCTCCTCCTGCCTGCATTCCAGCTCCTGTAAAGCCAAAGACTCAGATTACTCCACTCATTATATCCTTTGAACTGGTCTACGAACTATTCACTCACCATCACATCATCTGGACCCTACACCCGTACTCTCTGTGACCAAATAAAACGGTTTATAAATACTAACCTGTTGCGTCAGACCTCCTCCGTTACAATAATATGAAATGAAATTGCACATAACTAAATTAAATTAGACAAACAACAGAGTTCTGATGCTCCAGCAAGCAGTTGTGACAACTGACCCTTCGCAAAGACCCGACACCCTTAGTTACTGTTGCTACATCCATGGTGCTCTCAAGCCACACATCATGTTCTATTAATTTTGTTATTTAAATTTGTTACTTTTAATTTTTGTTTTGTAAGAAATTAAAACAATAAATACCGTTTTGCAGCTCTTTAATGTGTCATGACAGATCACCGTAGCGCCTCAGTTCAAGCATCACGTGAACCAATCATCTCATCCTCTTTACTAGTTAAAGCACAAAATAAACATGAATGAACATCAGAAGGTATCTTGTTTCAACTGTGGAAAGACGTCAACACACACCATTTTTCAAAAGTTCACGAAGTTAATCTATGCTCCTGTTCGGTTTGTTTGTCGAACAAAATGGCAGATTCTGCGTCATGATTGGTCAGATTGCCTGTCCCGTCAGATTGCCTGTCAGTCAAACTCCCGCCAAAGGGTCAATCGCGCTTACTGTTTAGAGAATGATTGAGGAAAACTGTAATCTGAACCTTGGAGGTACCAATATGGACCCTTTAGGTACAAAGGTGTACCTTTTGAAAAGGTACCGTATTCCAGTGACAGCTTTTGTACCTTTTTTCTGAGAATCTTTAGAATATCTTCATTTGTATTCCACAGTAGACTGAAAATAATGCGGGTTCAGAATGACATGAGGGTGAATAAATGATGACAGAATATTAATTTTTGGGTAAACTTTGGATAAACTTTTGTTAAACCAAGAAGGGAAATAACAAATTGAGAAAGTGATACTTGAGCACCATATAGTTTTGATTATGGTGACTGGTTTTCCTTTGTTTTTATATAATTTTGGTGTAAACCACAAAAAAATAAGAGATTTTAACCATTAAGGTCAGAATGTGTAATCCATACAAACACCAAAATCGAATTAGATTCTAACTGGGAACAGCAAACAAAAGTTAAAAATTTACAAAAAATTTAATAAATAAATACATAAAATAAATAATAAACAGCTCAGTCTTTTACATGACTGAGATTTGTTATCATACAGAATATCTATTAATATTTAACCTAAAACCGTTATTTCAGTTATTTATAAAGTGATCCTGAACTTGAGGAGCTCTAATGGTTTCTAGATCTTTTAAGCACATGAGCGGGTCAGCGGACACATGCTCTTTCCTGTAAAATGAAGATGACTCATAAGATGAAGGCGGTTCAGCGTAAAGGAACAACCAAAGGCGTAAATAACCGTCCAGTGAGAAAGATAGAGTAATAGAGTGAGAGAAAGAGACAGACAGAGAGCAAAAGTTATAACCCCGTCTTTTCATGAGCTACTGACACCAAATTCAGCATCGCACCACGTGCCAACACACATCTGCACGAGGCCAACACACACATATCTGCACATCTACCGCACTGCGGCCAACACACACACACTGCAGACTCACTTCAACTTAACACCATCTCTGAACACCCGATATGGTCAATGCAAACACATCTAATCAATGAAGTAAGGAGAGTATGTGTGAAGTTGACCGCAAGAGACCAGCAGCCAACTGGATCATCGCAGCAGTTTATAGAGCATGCTTAATGAATCAGTCTCCTGGTTCAACTGTTCAGTATTTTTCAATGCACTTATTCTGTGACCGCAGAAAAATCAGTCAAACTGAAGGCATTTGAGTCACTGAAATATTCACAAAGACTCTGAATTACTGTCAGACTGCTAGAGTTTCCGTGATTTTTTAAATAAAATTATTAATGTGTCAGATCACTTTTCTTTACAGAAAAGTTCAGTGCAAAATGGATATCGTGACATTAATATTCATTGGGTACTTCTAATGTCAAGTTGTATGAAATGTATGCGACCACATTTTAGTTGTTAAGTGGTATGAAAATATGGTGGGAATTATTAAGAACTTAACTTAACTTTAAATTAAATGAAGTTGCTTGTGATGTTGAGTTGAGTATTTCAAGTTGCTATGGATTTTATTTTAATTAATATGTTTCACTTTTATGACAAACTACTTGTGACCATTTTAAGTCATTTTTTATTCATTAATTCATTTAATTATTTTTTAAATTAAATTAATTTTTTTCCATGAATTGATTGATTGATGTATGTATGTATGTATTTTTTTATTTTTAAAATCGTTTACACAGATATTTTACATACAATGTGTATGACAGACCATGTCTGGAAAAAAAACTCCATATAACCCCCATAAAAGTAGTCAATATGGCTTGTGTGCTATATTCCAGTTCAAAAATCAGTTTTTAACATTTGAAAACTGCAGTGGAAGTTAAGATAACCATTTAATTATGATTTTCATTTCAGTCTGTTACTCTCACAAGATATTGTATGGCTTCAGAAAATCTTGAATATGAACCGTTTATGGCATTTTCAAGATTTCTTTGTTTAGTTTAAAGGGGTAGTATATTCAACAAAATTAATTTCCTGTCATCATTTTAGTCACTCCTATGCTTTTCCAAACCCGTATTACTTTTGGAACAGAAAAGATGACATTTTGAAAAAATGTTGTTGTTTTTTTCATCCAAACAATGAGTCATTGAGGTCCAGTGTTGTTTTGGACCCCACTGACTTTCATTTTGTGAAAAACACAGAAATATTTTTCTAAATATATTTTGTAGCAGCCAAGGTCACTATAAACTTTTTCTGGAAAAGAACTTTATGTTGCTTTAAATTGTTCTAAATTACAGCATACCGGTTTGGAACAACATGAGGGGGAGTAATGACAGGATTTTCATTTCATGTTCATATTATTCCTGTTGAGGCATTGGACTGAGAATGCTTTCTCAGGCCACTGCTGTGTCGGTCTAAAATGGGTTATGACTCTTGTGTGAAGTCTGCAGGGTTTAGAGAGGTGATCTGGGCTTAGCGTGTCCCAGGCATGTGCTGTATATTTGAGAACACAAGATGGACAGAGACAGGCACCAGAGCCAACACGAGAAGAAGGGCAACATACCTCTCCCTGCGGGGAGTGTGGAATTTCAACAAATACCTGGCACAGGCCTGCAAAAATAGGCAAAGAAGAGAGAGATTAATAGAAAGAGAGACAGGCGGTACAGAGACAAAAAGCAAGTGAGAGACAAAACGTTTGTCTGATGTCTCAGTAAAGGATGGAGAATAAACGGACCTGATGTGACAAAGATGAGAATACAACAAAGGCATAATCCTTACCTTGGAAATATGAAAAAAGATAGCATTTGATAGCATTTTTTACACTGCAGTTTAATACAACATAAACGAATACATTTTGCTACAAATTTTAATTGCAACATATAATCATTGCTGTTAATAGTGTTAATCGTCTGTTTGATTACGTCATTAACTGAATTTTTACTGTACATTTCTGCCATATGTACATCAATTTGACAGTCACCACTGACAAGCTACTACTAAATATATTGTAGAAACTTAGACACAATATGCAATTTTCGCTGCTAGAGGGTGTGTATTCAAAATAAACAAATAGACAAAGGCGTAGTTTGATGACGCCGTGACTGAGTGTGGAATCATGGATTCCCCCCCCCCTCCTGTTGTAGTCCTCATCCCCACAGCCGACGCAATCCAACGGGACTCGGGCAAAAATCATGTTCATGGATGAGCTAATGATTTATTAATGTCGTAGTATGAAGCAGGGTGAGGCTGAAAGCCGTCGAAGCGAAACAAGGCTGCTGAACGAGCGTGACACACGACTCGAAAGCAGCGGAGCTTTTATTATGCCACAGTCGACCTCTTCCGCTCCTTCCGGTCGTGCGTATGTGGGGGAAAAAAGCAGTGCTGTTTTATCACACTAGATACATTTGAAAGTTCTGTTATAATGCGACTCTGTGCGGTCGTCACCGGTCTATTAAAACACATAACATGTTAAAGCATCTTTGGTGTTTCCATGTTTTCTACAAAACAAAACCGGAAATCGAGGGGTTATGACGTCATTGGCAGGCGACACGATGACACTATAGACACAGTCCGTGTCACTAGTTAAAATAGCTTATTTCTCAGTGCCATTAAACATGTAAAACTTTCTTCGAAACATTTGGGATAATGTACACAAGTCAGCAAAATATATAAAAATGTTCTAGTGGTTTTTGGATATTTTAAAAAATCTTGCTCTACTTTATCTTTATTATCTACCCAATACTTGTGTTTCTTAGCTTTCACTGTGTAAAGCATGTCTCTTGGAACGAGTTGTCATTGTGAATGCGCTCTATACAACACATATACAACTTGATAAAGCTGAAGTGAAACAGTACTTCGTATTATAGAAAAATTTTAGTGCTTGAAATTGATCACTTATGTTTTCAGTAAAGTATTGTATACGACATTATTAAAATAGCTAAGCTTCAGCAGTGACTCATTAACTCAAACATAACTCCCTAAAGGTGAATGGGGACGTCGTTGCCTAAATGGGTTAGAAGTAGGATAGTAACCCAACGGTTGACCCCCCCCCCCCTGAACCTAAAGTCCGGGCCGGATTGTGGTGGGGGGATGTGAAGATCCTAGCACTCTCTCCACCTTCAATCACCCAACCCGGTCCCCAGGCCAGCATAAAAAATGGCTGCCCACCTGCCCGGCGTGTTCGTGTTCCACGGTTGTGGTGTGTGCACTTAGGATGGAAGCTTAAATGCAGAGCACAAATTCCTAGTATGGGTAACCATACTTGGCAACATGTCACGTCACTTTATTACAGGGCAGATAAAAAAAAAAAAAAAAAAAGCATCTTAGACAGAAAGACAGAATAGATGCAGTTATTACACTATTATAAATGACATATATCTATCTAATGTGTATAGTAATCTTATATATACTGGGTAAGCTAGGGACGGACAGCCAGACAGAGAACAGATAGATAGATAGACCGGACGGGACATATTTCAGGTACATTGCCCCTTTCAACCACGCAATACATTTTGAATAGGCACACGACAGACATATGGTTATGTCTCTGAGTACTCTGGCATCGAGGGGCTTCTGAGAATTCTGGGTAGATTAATGGGCCATCAGATTTTCGCACATGGTGCCTTGTGGTGGTCTTGATGCCCAAGCGTAAGGGTAAGTGGTCTGCCCCTTTCCCAGGGGGTCTCCCTTCACTCAAAAGAGGTCATAATTATTTACCAAGACACACTTGTCCAGCCTCACGGACCCTCCGGTTTGCAACCAATGTGTGTGTGTGTGTGTCAACGCTGGGCAACTGCCATAGGGGGGTATCTAACAAAAAAACACATCTGATTATGCGGTACCTTGCCTCTATAAATAATCAAGAAGTCAATTTTAAATGGCTGTTCTAAACCACCCTTGTGCTTTGCTACATATAAGGCTTAATTAATTCTCCAAAGTCTTCGCCAGCCTCCCTTTCTATTGACAGATATGCCCAACTTGTTGCTGGAATGCTCCTTACAGCAGATTTAATTAATAGGGTAGCGGACATTTTTGCGGTCGGTTCCGTAAACCACTGTCCGACTAACAAATTGGTTTCGCTTTCCCTGTAGACTGATGTTCAAGATGAAATACTGATTCTCCATCTCTGGTGTTGATGTTTATATTCATGTCACTTTCAGTAGTCCTCTGTAATAAAGACAAAGTACTGACATTCCTCCCCAAAACAAAAACAGTAACCGTGAACCATTTCGGTTTTTTTTATTTTATGTAAAATTCATAAAAGAAGTACGGCAAAAAGTACCCGCGGATGACCTCTACTTTTGGGTGAAACTTTGGACACACACATGGACACTTCACTATCCCATGACCTGGCCGAGGACGGCCAGTTGGTGATATGGACCAGTGACAAGCAATGCAACTGATGCTGGTAGGTCACATGACAATGACAACATGCCAAATGCATGTCCAGAATAGATTCCTACTATGCACAATCATACGTTACACAACAGTATTTAACAGTTTCAAAGTAATGACTTAAAAAGTAGGCTACCTACTCAGAGTATGTGATTTTGAACACAGCCAATGACTCACGCAACTTGTTTTGTTCCTGAAATTAATTATTATTTTAAACAAATTGGTTTGAATGATTCAGTGTCTCACTCAAAACGTTTAGTGTAGTTTACTTCTTATATAGCACATTTCTACTGCCACAAGAGCAGCCCAAAGTGCTGTACAGTACAATCAAGAAAACCAAACAAGACAATAACAAACAACATCATAAAAAGAAACTGATATTTAGGACTCTACTACATCCGACTCAAAAGCCAGTATATAAAGGTGCTTCTTCAAAGACGTTTTAAAAGTGATCAGAGAGGGGGCAGAATGGATAGCTAAAGCCAAGTTATTCCATAACAGAGGTCTGGCTATCGAAAAGGGCCCATCACCTTTCTGCTTAAGTCGGGACCGCACTGAAGGAGTCGACGTGGTCTTGCTCCGTACTGCTGGTCTGAGTACCGTTGCGACTCCAGCACCAGTTATACAGACACATCGCCCTCAGATTTTTTACTGGCATAATAGGACCTTAAAATCGATCCGATATCTAACCAGTGCAGGGATGTTAAAATCGGAGTGATTCTGTCCCTCTTTCTATAGACGCAGTCCAAGTAATCTATGAGACCAGCATTTTGAAAAAGCACCTGCCATGCAACCTGATTTACCCAGATGACTGAGACGGACGAGGCGTACATAGTTCGCCTGCTCTACTAGTATATGATGCATGTTAGTATCGTACACTGCTAGTAGGGGCACAGAGGTCTCAGTTCTGGCCCTTTCCTGCAGGTCCAGTCATCTGAATTAACCCTTGAGGTTAACTTTCCAGCAGAGTTTAGCTCCAACCCTAATCAAACACACCTGAACAAGCTAATCAGCATTATTAGGAAGTTACAAGCAGGTGAGTTTGATCAAGGTTGTATCTAAACTCTGCTGGAAAGTCAACCTCGAGTTGATTAGAGTTGATAACCCCTGATGTAAGGTTAATTCAGGATAACCGGACCATTTTTTTCCAGTCATCTCAATGGCAATTGGCAAAACATGTCCCAGTTTACTTGAATTCACCCTACTCAACCATCGGAGTGTTATACCCCCTCCAGTATTTAAGGAAAGCTGTGACAGTTGAGTGCATAAAGTGTCCAATTTTCTGTGTGAGCACGCTCATTATTTTTATCCTAAAATGGCATAAAATTGTGCAAAGTGGGACACACCTCTTGTTTCATTACTAAAGAATCAGTGCATTTAAACGAATCATTTGACTGAATGAATCTCTGTCTCACCAAACTTGTTTAGTTACTGAAAGAATAGCGTTTTGAATGAATCATTTGACTGAATGATTCAATGACTCACTCATAAAGTCACTTGTCACCATCTACTGACATTTCAATGTTACCTGCAGAAAGGCCTCACTCATTAAACTCCTCAAATAGCATAAAAGGATTTGGCAATATGAGGCAGTTGGTGGGCATGTCAGGGGTTTTTTGTGCGGTTTCCATGCCGATCCAACTCACAGCGGGCTCTAATCCTGGGTTTAATCTTTAATTTAATTTAAACTAAGAGGTGTGCATTTGTTTTATGAGACTGCCCTGAATTTGACCTGTACAAGTATAAACAACGAAGTATAAGCAACGTAGTCCATCCTTGACCTTGGCCATACAGTAACATCGTCTTCAGAGAAATGGCCTTCACACATTTCCTAAATATGTTCACTGGCAGAATTTCAGTATTAGTTAGCTCTTATTCTATTACTCAAAACAGAGCATGCTAAAAGTAATAGCCTACTACTACTACTTTTGATGGTGATATGAAGAAATTGGTTAAAGGCTATTGTAAGCATCCAGTTAGCCTCAGTTTTCCCCAAAATTGTGTTGTTTTGGGTCATCTTCAACTGTAAGAACAAAAAGCAAACTCTGACTTTCAGTTCAGCATTTTATAGATCTGGCAACCCAAGGTACAGCGAGGGGATAAGATGGTGGATAAGGACTTCCCTCTTAATACGTGGCTTCTCTTCTTCCCTTTCCCTTTTTTCCCCCGCATACAGCGAGGGATAATTATTAACGACTTTTCTTTTCTTTCCTCTTTTTTGTCCTAAGACCTTCCAGTCGAGCATTGCTTCTGTTCAGCCTAAGGATGTTTATATGTTATCCCCCTATTTACCACCGAGACTATCACACCGAACATGTGACTGAACGGTTTACATCTAGAAAACAGGTTTAATCTGCATCATGAAAGCCGAGATTATTAATCCCAGTTTCCATGAAAATGAACCAATCATGTTTTTTTTTCTGAGAGCAACTGTGCTGGTGGCCCACAGTCGATACGGTACAGTACATACTCGGTGAGTATGCATTACTCAATTGCGGCTTTTGAATTTCTTTTTTTTTTTTTTTTACTGAAAACTTAATATCAATTTTATTAACTGGGTAATTTTCCAATCGTATAATGAATCTGACAGCTATGACATAATAGACCAAACAGCGATTGTGTGCCCCTTGTCTTGCACGTTGTACTTCGAGCACAGACAGAAAAGCACAGGAGTGTCAAAATTATGAGAGAAAACAGGACACTTACCACTGCTTCATTCAGAGAAGTGAAACGATGACATATGACGTTTATTGTTAATAGCCTTATCTTATATCACTTTATAGTATACAAATAATTATATTGATTTAATCGGACTGGTAATAATGTTTTCACAATGAACAGCCCATAAGAAAGGCATCAATCAGAAGAACAAATTATAGATGACAAAGTGTGGAATATTAAAACAGAGAGTGGTACCAGACTGCGGAACCTGCATTCTCTCAAAAACTAAGTCAAAATGTCATAAGTTTATTAGGCGTCCCCCACCCAATAAAACTAATAGTCACATGCGATATATTGCTCATATGGGAAGTAGTAAGAACAACAAATGAACGTGGCTGTTAAAGCCACTTTCATCCTTTTTTTTTTTTTTTTTTAGTAAACCTTAAATAACAGATACGAGTATTGTAAAACCACACATACTTTTACATTTAGAGGCACATTAATTCCTCCCTAGTTTAAGCCAGTCACGGTATAACCATGTCCAGGTGAGTTTCTTTTTACTTTTGTTTTACACTTCTATAACAAGCAACTTTTTTCACAGTGAACAGTTTTAGCTGTCAAAATTGACATTGGTTCAGCAAGTGGCCAACCTCGCAGAAAGAAAACAGTATTCTCACTCTCAATAGAAAAACTGATCAAATAGAAACATTCTGTCCTCTAGTGGTTCATATGCGCAACCTCATCGAACATGAAAATATATGAGGTTGACTTTTGGCGTTATTTCAATTATCAATTTAATTCTGTAAATGTATTTGATGCATGTATGTGTATCAACTAATCCAAAACCTCCACATATTTGGTCATTTGTGGCTGTAAAATATAATCCAATTATTCCATATTTATGACCAACACATGTTGGCTATAACATAACCAAATATATTTAATTAGTCATAAATAAAATATTACTGAACAATGGATGGCCAATCTCTTCTCTTCAGTCAAGTCATCCTATCTGTCTCTATCAGCCTCGCTTTGCTTGCTGTGTCCGTGCCTGGAGAGCATTTTCCATATGTCAATCTATCCTCATTGACAATTTATTTTCCATGCATCAATCTTATTTATTTATTTATTTAATTTTAGGCCTCGTGCGAGAAAAGCGGATAATTTTTCTCTACTATATATATTATATAAAAAAATGGCATACACTTTTTATACTCGGTTGCTGTATGTTTGCATGTGTCTGTCATAAGAGAGAACCTTGCCAGTTTATAAGCATATTGTACTTGCTCTGAAATTGCGATATGCAAACATATGCTGATGATAATATGATATGTTACTGTTAGTTTGAGGGGCAATTGCATGAAACAAGGACTACGTAGAGAGTTAGACTGAAAAGATGCAGAGAGGGAGAGGATGCAGCTCCCACTGAAGTTTTTCGTGCTTGCTGGTGAGCTCGCGTGTAGCAGAGCGCACGGAGAGCGCCCACGCAACACTTCCACGCGCCGCAAAGCTTTGTAAATGAACGCATCCTCAGGCAGGAGCCGCTTTATCTTTAATAGCAACTGAAATGAAAACAGTTCTATATAAAATAAAATAGAAACTGAAAAGACGTCACGCTCATATGGACTATAATTTGATGACATTTGTGCACGAGCCGGTGAGTGTCGTTTTTGTTTTTCAAACTTCAGATTTGACTTCCAGCGGTGTCAGTGCTTTTCATGTATTATTTAAGAAAACAATTTTCCGTGTGGGCATGCACTTGTGAGTGATGTTCATTACGATGCCCAATTAAACCCTATATTTGTCTGGTAATGGGTAGGCTAAATAAAACACGACACAATAAAACATCTCGCATTGGATTTGCTCAAAATTGAGGTTAATTGTTTTTTTTTCATATGCTTTCGTGGTCTTTGTTAGAACATAAAATATGTGTAAAAATGGTCTGTAGCTAGGTTGACCTGTGACCAGGTCAAGGTGAAGGCCATTTCCATCAGGCCTCATTCCTAGCACCCGATATCGGCAAAACATTGACAACTTTCAATGATTTTTAAGTCATTCAAAATATATTGTAGAAAATATCTGTGATATTTATCTCCAGGTGTTTTTGTGAATACGCAATTATGAATGATCAGAATGTATTCAAATATAAATATGAAAATCTGTGAAGCAAACTTTCATGACATTTCTTACTATTCTTAATAATCTATTAAGCATTAGTTCTATATTATAATGTTTCTATATTTTAATGTATTAAATGGTTCCTCGACGCTTATAGATTTAATAGTACCTCATTTTCATTCTTTACATTCCAAAGCCATAGCCTTCATACTTATATATTCTATAATTCTGTATAAAACTACTTGAAGAATGTCTAGATTTGTTGGTGATCCACAAGAATCTTTGTTAGCTATCAAAATCTAATTTGATAGTTTTGCATAACAGGACATTTCCATGCATTTCAGTGGTACATTTATAAACTGCTGCCTTTAAACTTTAGTAAACCACACCGAGAAACATTTGCACACTAAATTTGGCTTTTTTTGTTTTAAGATCAATATAACTGTTCTCCTTTAGTGCTACTGCAAAGAGGGTTTTCGTTTAAGTTCTCTCTCCTTCATCTGGCGCTGTTTACAGTATTAATAGTTTGTAGCTGAGTGAGATTAACCTCAAGGTCAATAGTCCTAAGAATCAATGCTTTCTTTATTTGACTCAGCAGGAGAGTGAAAAGGTTGGTTTCTGTAGAAATTATTTTATAGCACTTTTATTAGGAGAATTTGTGCTTGAGCTTATGTAGTGATGTGAAAATGAACACTTGAAACTAAAGTGTTAAAGACTAAAGGATTAGCTCTTTATCTCCCATCCTCCTCCTCCACGTGATAGAGAGATTCTGAAAGCGATAGCGTGAGAGAGTGTTTTGCTTTCTCCCATTTAATCTATCCATTATTATTGTGCAGTTATGTATTAATTTGAATTTTGATATGATGTGTCTGACAAACATTTTTTTTATTTCTTTTTGTGTGTGCAGTGGATGAGCAGGAGAAACGCTGCAAAGGAGAAATAACAATGAGATGAACATTTATTTCAGTCCAACAATTAATCTTCAAGAATGCGAGAGGCAGAGCTGTAGGAGGTAAAGAGAAAATTGAGTCAGAGATGGTTGAGATGAGGAACATTGGATGAGAGATATTTCTATTAAAATGTGCTCACATGTAAGATATGTGGACAGTGCATGTTATTCATGTAAAATAATCAGCATTAATGAGAAATAAGCTATAGGCTATAAAAGTCCTGGAATTTTACTCTGTCTAGACTGTCTAGTCCGTCAGTCTTTAGTGGGGATTTTTCAGTGAAACATTTGTCAAATGACCTTTTTCAGTAGGTGGCGACAATTGATTGTCTTAATGATCACTGACCATGAGTCATTGAATCATTCATTCAACCAATTTGTTCAATAACGCTGATTAATTTAGGAATAGAGCACCAGTTCTTGGAGATGTGAACTGTATTGGAACTATTTTCGTAAATAGACAAAGTAACTCGCTTGTTTATTGAACTATAGTGCAATTGTACTGTTGGTTTGAATATCAATAACTGGACTCTTTCCTAGGACTAAATTTTGTATGCTCATTCTGTACATATTGAGATTTTAAGGAGGTAGAGCCGGTTCACACCAAGAATGAAAACTATAAAAATAACTATCGATAACTTGAATAATAACTATATTAACGTCTGCACCAACAGATGATTACGTTCTGTTTATTGTAAGTGGGCACTGTAATTACATCACGTGCCAGTTTTAGATGTTAAAATTAGTTAATTTCTGATTTGACCTGATTTCTGATTTTTTCACTCATTAGTTGGAAATTATTGTTTTGAAAGTGATTCCAACAGTTTTTTCCCCTGTTGTTATTATTATCATACAATAAAGCTTTAATAATCGTTCTAATTCAATGAGAATAGGGAGGTCCAAACAACAGCTATAATGATAACGACACAGAGGATTGCTGGAATCACTTTGAGCAGATGAATGATAAAAACAGCAACAGCCAATCAGAATTTTGTTTTAGCAATCTTTATAGTTATCTTTCTTGGTTTGAACGGGACTTTAGCCAAGATAGTTCATTTTAAGTACTCCCAAATATCTGTTTTACTGCAGGATGGGATTTAAATATTGTTGGCAACCTGTCCTAAATGATATGGATCTTCTCGGACATGCGCAGCAAATGTCCACAAGGTGTCCCATGTGTCATTGAATGATTCAGAGCAATGCACATGAGTGCTATTTGGGCCACAGGGCCTTGGTCAACCTGTGTTCATGATCTGTTGTTCCAAGTACAATGTAATTCCCTCACCAACTAAACATGCGCAAGCTTGCTCTTATCAAAATGAGTGTGTGATAAACATACTTATACACACTATTAGTTCTATGATAAAGACTGTTGTTATGAGTTACAAGTAGCTGTGACACCATGCCAGTAGTTCAGAGGCGGTTCCTCACGGAATTCAGAACCCATAGTGACCCATAGAAATAGGGTTGCAAATGCCAACTACTGTAAGTTCTGTCAGCACTGGGTCATCAATGCTGCTGCAGCAACAGGCAGTCTCAAGCAAATACCCCAAATATCCCACATATATATATCTAAGGTAACACAACACTTTATAAGCTTCCGGGGTTGAAGTGGTGCTGTCTCAGCAGCAACAGACCACAGTGTGGAAACCAGGGAGACAGAGAAGTGAATAAGGAGTGCAGTATCTGCAGGAGAGAGTTTGGCAGGATAAGGCATGTCACCATCTGAAGAAAGGCAGTCATAAAAAAAATGTTTGAAAAATTGTTCTTAAAAGGAATTTTCTGGGTTCAATACAAGTTCATTCACGAGAATTTTTGACTTGATGTTGATTTCCACAAAAAATAATTTATTTAAAGAAAAAAAAAAAAGAAGAGATATTTGGAGATTTTAAAAACAGAAATGTAGAGCTTATCATTTTATAAAAGCACTAACAATATTCTGTTAAAACTTGTGCATTATTTGAGCTGTAAAGCAGTTTAAATTACAGTTCCCCTTCTAGGGCACTCGCACTGCATCTCGCGGTTTAGGTCCCACTGCTGTTGAGACACGTTGTAGACTCCGATCGTGGGGTTTGCAGGTCGAGCTTGCAGAAAAGTTTAAGAAGGGTATGGCCCTTTTGAAAGCTTCTGCTGCAAGCTATAGTGCTCAGCGGGATCCAGCCACTCTTTCTATTGGGTCATCTAATTCTGCGGATAGCGCTACATTGAGCTCATCTAGTGAGAGTAATGACGTGGATGTGGTTGGCGATGAAAGTGTGAGCACTGAATCTTTCCAACCTAACTCCAGCCCCGCATACCGGAAAATGCTGGCGGTAATGGCGCGCGCTACTAAGAGGCTCGATTTAGTCTGGTCACGTGAAAGGCAGAAGCCCACCCGTGGCAGATTGGGCGAGCGCTTTCTGGCTGGTCATGTCCTCCCCTAGTCTCCCCTTTCTTCCCGACCTCCACACGGAGTTAGTGAGATTGTGGGACAGACCATATTTGGCTTGGCTGCATCTTTTTCAGCAAGCAGATTATGCTCATGTTTAGGGTGTGGCTGAGCGTGGATATGCGAAGATGCCCCCTGTAGTTTTGCCAGGAGATGCGCCAAGCTTTTTCGAGGGTGGCTAATAGTCTTATTTAAAGACTCCTGCTCTGTTATCCAGACCGCCTTCAGACCTCCTCGCTGTGATGGCAGGGCGTGATGTGGCAGCAGGTCAGTGGGGCAAGACCGTGCACACAATGTTTGTTACAAGCTTGCTTAGAGATCTAGATGAGGGCAAGTGTTTGTCCCCTGAGGCAGTTGAGGAACTGTGCCACAAACAGCTTGGCTGCTGCTGCCATTGGGTGTGCGATAGCAGCAATGGTGGCTATGGAGAGGCATTTGTGGTTAAATCTTGCGGACATCAGGAGGAAGGATAAAGCTTTTTATTTGATGCTCCCTTATGCCTTCCGTGGAGTTTCTGCACTGTTCATGGAGGCGGTGGTCGAGAAGTTTAGGGAGGCAAAGGTGCAGTCCACTGCCTTCAGGAAGATCCTTCCCTGCAGTCCCAAGCTCAATTGAGGGATTGTCAGCAGGATCAGAAAAGTTAATGGGATGTTACGCCTTATTGGTTGGGTTCCCCCAATTTTCCGAGTTTGTTTAGTGGCCCCAGGTGTAAGTGGCTTGCCCCTTTCCGAGGGAAGATTCGGTGTACTGTATAGGGCCTTTCGCACCGCAGGAACCTTTTCATAGTACCAGAACTAATTGTGGAACTACCAACTTTTCGGCATGTTCGCACCACCGGAACTGGGAGCGATTTCAGTACCGGACTGCCTTTTTCTAGAACCAAATTAGCTCCTACTCCAGAGCAGGGTCTAACCAGCACAACTGGTACTAATCGTGACGTAAGTAGACATTGATTGGCCAAACGCGTATGAAAACGCCCTCACCCGCCATTATTTAAAACGCCGTGTAAACATACTGTAAACATTGTGTCAACTTATTTCGCAAGTATGGAGAACAGCGATAGATGGACAGACGGACGCTGAAGTTACATGGCATGGTAGAAAGTAGCTCGCCAGTTGTCGTGAGATCTTAGTCCTTCTTCAAGCTTAGGATCACGTCAATTTCCATGTCCCTTACTTGGAAAACCGCGAGACCAAAACATAACACCACAGCTCTCGAAACAGGTCTCCTCCATCTCATGTTGGACTAGCAACGGAAGAAGCTTGTTGTTGAACGCCGCGCACAAATGACGTCGACCGGTGGAAAGGCTACATCACCTACCTAGTCACCACTGTCGGTGCGGAATGAACCCTCTTAAATGGTACGGGAAATAGTTCGCGCAAAATCGTAACAGTACTTAGTACCGCTACCTTAGTTGGAACCTAAAGCGGTGCGAAAGGGCCTAATGTCTGTTGATTCCCTTGGTGCTCTCTCACCAGATGAACAGGCATGCGCCGTGGCATGGCTTAGTGGGCATTCCGTTCCCCATAGTGTCCGCTAGAGGACACAGTGCGAGTTCCCTTGAAGGGGAATGTCTCGGGTTACGCGTGTAACCATGGTTCCCCTGCTCAGCACTGGCACGCATCCCATAGTGTCCGCTTGAGGTTGCAGTGTCTTGTTCCCTCTCGGGGAACCATGGTTACATGCGTAACCAGAGACATTTTTCTTGTTGTCATGGCGGCAAAGTTGTAAAATTGGATACAATTTACATAGAAAAGGTTTGTAAGTGTTTATTTTACAATAAAATTGTGTTAACATGGAAATAATTTACATTGTGTGGCTGTACTATTGAAACAGTCAGGTTTTAACACTTACAAATTAGCCCCATTCATGTCCATTGTAAGTGCCTCATTTTTAAATATACTGATGACTTGTAATTATTTTTGTGGTAATCAACATTGACACATATGTTGTAGACTGATTTTAGCCTGTACTGAACCCAGAATATTCCTTTAATATTTAAAAAAGTCATTACTTATGCATTTAAGAGAGAGTTAGTCATGCTCTTCTACGCATATATTAGGTTCTAATGATTAGGAGACTGTACTGAAGCCTATTGTGTAGAAATGCAGTGAGTGGTGATGTTATCTGTAGTTAATACTTTCTTATTACTCCACTCAAATTAACATGAGTTAGTTTCCAGACAGGCTTCTGCAGGCTCACTGGATCATATAATCTCAACGCATGCTTCCGGCATACCTAGACTGAGAGAGATTGAAGCAGACAGAAAATCAGAGAGTGAAAGTGAGTGAGAGAGCCACAAAGAGAAATCGAGATTGAGCCAGAGAGTGAAACAAAGACACACAGCCCGGCCATGTGAATGCATGGATATTTTGTGGCCTCATTTTGTGGCATAGAGGAATCGATGACACTATGGATTGGTTGTGCAGTATGTGGGCTGTTGTATTACTGCATGTGTTCTGCTGCAGGTGGCATAGTGTGCATTTCCACCTTGTACCAATCCTACTGAGGTTGTGTTAGGGCTGCTCAGAAGAATAAACATTACAGGTGTACTATAAAGGCAGCAATAAATGGTTAAATACATGTAAGGATGACCAGACCAGTCACAGTTCAGTTTGCAAATAGATGTAAGAAAGATAGCCAGTTGTGATTTAAACTGCAAATATTATGATGACGTTGCAGTTGGTTACATTTTGAATACTGAACATCATCAGTCAATGAGATTTTCAAACTTTGCTGCTAATTTTAATAGATAACCCACACAAGGCTGAAATTTTCTATAAAACCTTTAAAGTTTGAATGCAGTCAGTATAGTACATTACGTTGTTGAGGCAGAAGTTTAAAGTCCCCCTGTAGTCAAATATTTTATCCCTTAAAACTTATCTTTGATCATCAAAATTACATATTGAAATGTTTTTCTTGTGAAAATAATTTTCTCATTCCTTAAAATAGCTTGAATGCAACTCTACACCCTTGCCTCATTTACTATATGCTGATCTATGAATATGCAAATTAGTCCCGCCTCCACTCAGTCACACCAGCCAGCGCCTCCTGATCCACTGAACTGTAGTAAACGCAAAACACTGGCATACACGGATAATGACTGATAAAACTATCTTTTTACTAGCGGACAACTACAGTGAATACTGTAACATTCTTTAAAGTTACTTACTTGACGATGTTGTGTCCTAAAATGCCTTGAAGACTCAAATACAGCCATTTGTGATTGTTAATTTGCACCCGTGACCATACACGTGTGAAGTGCAGACGCTGCTGCGGGAGAGGTGGGTCTGACTCTGGGCTACTTTTGTCATACTGTGTGTTCCTTGTTTTGTGTGTCTTGCTCCCCATGTGCCTTCCTATGCCCTTATTTGGTTAGTTTCCTGTTCCTGTCCTGATTAATTAAGTTCATTTGTACCAGTTGTTTCCCATGATGTTTCATTGCTCCCAGGTATGTCTCGTCATCCCCTCCTCCTGTGTGTATAAATAGTGTTCCCTGTGTGTGCTCCAGCGTCTTGTATTGAATGTGACTGTCTATGTCTACCTGTATAGTGTGAGTGTTCCTTGTGTTAATTAAACCCCTTTGGATTAATGTACTCTTCGTTCCTTGCTCCTGACTCCGCTCAGCAGTGGCCCCGTGACAACTTTTACACTGTTGCCACGGATTATAATGCAAGTTAGCGGTTCTAAATTCACATTAAACCACAGCTTCATGGGTTTTGTGGGATGAAGATACAATTTTGACAGTATTTTTTGTTTTTTTCTCGACGATACGATACTTTTATTTTTTGGTGCTTGCCGATAACGAGTACCGATACCAATATTTTTATTGCATTTGTAAATTTTTTAAATATTGGGTACAGAAACCAAAAGAGTATGTATAATGTTAGTTGGTTAACTTCATTTATCAAATAGATAGTCAAACCAAAATGTATTCAGACACCTTCAACATTTCTCACATTATCCGTTTATTCGCTATAGTTTAGAAAATGTAATAAAATATGACAAGAACTCAGAGTTAAACTGTGTCAGAACAAATTCAGCTTGATAATGTTAGATAAACTTTGATAGAAAGGTATGTAATGGATTACAATCAACAAAAAATTAGACAGCTGTTAGTATGACAGTATTTACACAACATCAAACTTAGTCGGCAGACCTTGCCTTAATGAAAGCTGTAGTCTCCGGGGCATGCTGTCAATCCAGCTTCCTGAAAACCGGAACTTCAATGTTTTTTTCCAGGGACTCGGTCGGCATAATTTTGGTTCAAAATTGTATAAATTTTACTGTAGTCAAGGTATGAAGAATTTTTGGATATAATGTGTCACAGTTACTTATTTTGCTATCATCATTAAATAAATGAAACTTCTAGTGTCCTTACACCCACTAGTAAAAAAATTCAACCAAATTCTATCGGTCTCTGATACTTTTGGTTTTGACTGTATAGCTTCGGTTATTTCACACTTAATTAGCCCATTAAATGGTAACGTTTTAGTACTGTAATCATGCGTTTTGCTGTAATAATGCAGGGAATCACTCGTTATACATCTCCTAACTGTGGTATTTTCAGAACTAGAAGTCGCGTTTTTTTTCATTTGAATCGTGCTGCGATTTATATTCCAAAGCCCCTCATATAATGCAGAAACACTCAAGCAAGCAAAACATGCGCAACGCGTGCACGTATTTGTACTGATGCAGAATAGTACAGCCTATAGCGCATTTCACACAGGCTGCTAGATTCACTTTCGCCAGAAAGTCGTGTATGCTTAACGGTAAAAATAAATTGTTTACAGTGAATGCCCCTATGAATGGTTTTATTTTTATGATTTAGTTTTAATCCAAATGATGTGTGTGCTAAGTGAGTGAACATCAAAAATCACACAACAGAAGTGCGCTCTCTCTCTCTCTCTTTCTCTCTGTCTCTCTGTCTCTCTCTCCCTCTCTCTGTCTCTCCCTCTCCCTACCTAAGAACTTGTGCATTGTTTAACTTACTTGTTTTTGACATATCCGACCGAAATACAAACTTTCCAGTGATGTCAGTGAGAAAGGTATATTCACTCGACAAGCTCTTGCACCTGCGCCGCCGCGCGCTCAATCCACTCAGCGTGCTTTGTTTATCATCAGCTATACAGGCGTTAATACTGAATGTTTAATAATCATGGTTAAGTTATATTCATTGCATACATATACTTCGTAGTAGACATCCTTAACTTTATTCTGCTGTCTGTTGTTCTGTTGTCGGTGTTTCTTTGTTTGAATATGGCGCTTATCACATGCTGTGTGGTATTGGTGTTTGGTATCGGGGCATTTTAAGGAGTACAGGTACAGGAGCTCAGTATCGGACCCGATACCAGTATCGGTATCAGTGCATCCCTAGTTTTTTTGCTTTAATTTATTTTTGGTTTTGTGATGGTATTGGTATATTTTGATTTCAGAACAAGTGAGTCTTATGAATCAGTCCATCTTAGTGAATCAAAAATTCTGTGACAAGTGTTGTCTGACTCCAGAACAAATGACTCTTATGAGCTTGCTCAAAAACTTTGTGGTTATGCCAGTTACTTAAAGCTGCAGTCCGTAAATTTTTGGGGTTAAAAATTATCCGAAATCAATATTTGAGCAAGTACATAACCAGCCAGTGTTCAAAACTATCGCCTTACTTTAGCCCGATTCACAACGGTTAGCTTATAATAATGTTTTCTAATTTGAGTGGTACGGGTAGTTTTTCGCGGGAAATTCGAGCATGGCACTGCGTCATTACGTCTTGTCTGTAAACAGAAAAAAGTTGTCCCGGCTACTAGGCTATCTATCACATGTGAGGATCCTGCAGGTAGCAGGTCATTAGTGGCCTTTTCTCACAGCATCTGGAATAATTAAATGTATCATTTTGATGGCAGATTGTAATCCATAAAGGATTATGTGTTTATGAAACAAATGTGAATGAAATTAAATTATATTCCAGTTATAAATGTGCTTCTGATTACAGATAGCCTGGGATTACAAAGATTTGTATTTTAAAGAAAGCCAGTTTGAAGGGAGCATAATTGGCTTTTTAGTTTAAAAGAATTTCTTAATATAAAATCCGAAGAATATGACAATTAGATTAGACTGTGCAGAAATTTAAATCTACACGCTAATACACACTATACTCATAGTCACCAATGCTGATGTTGTTAACATTAACAAATTTGAGAATAAAGTATAACAATAAAAATAATTTGAACGGTTTGATGTGATATGAGCTAACCGATCTTTAGATTTAATCACCATTGGTAGCGAGATTTATGGTAATGCTTTTTTCCTCAGTTGGTCAGAACAAACATGGCAGACTTGTTACTTACTTGTTCAGATGGCAATATATGGTGAAAATTCTTATTTGGGTCATATTCCAAGATGTAGGCTAGAATCTGTGATATGTGAAGTACAGTAAATATCCACACCGGTGCGGTGACTGACTGCCACACATACTCTTCAGAACATTAGATTCATCCGCGCTGGAGCCGTGCCGACTCACGCAAGCTAGATAATTCCACACACAGCTGCAATTCCAGGTTTTCAAACAGAGATGGCGACAAAGAGGCAAAACTTACGGACTGCAGCTTTAAAGTTCTTTCTAGTGAATCAAAAACATTAACCAAGAACTGTTACTGTCATGTTATGCTTTGAAAAGTAATTGAAAAATAAACACTTTATTAAAATCAAGAATTGTGTTACATTTTATTTCTTATTTTGTTGAAATTATCTAATTTGGCAAAAGACTGCTTAGGGCAGTAAATGCAATAAGAATTGAATTCCTATTTTCCAAATATTTCTCAAAAGAATCACTAATGTAACCACTCAGGAACCGGAATTGTTAAAAACAATCAAAATCAAAACTTGAAACATAAAATTCCTAAGCATTCCCATTCCTAGAGTTGGTGGTTTAGAATAAAACCCTTACCAGAATGTTTGTGGATAGTAATACAGTGCTGCCATCTACTTCTTGATCACACAAAGTGGTCAATACTAGCAATAAAAGACAACCATAATGCTTGTCACTTTACAAACAAATGTTTCTCATCTGTAAAGTGCCTGTAGCAGCATACAATATAAAGAATATGAGTCTGTGTTGTTGTCAGCTGTGTGTTGTCAGTCCTTGCTAAAGTAAAATTATTTTCACATACAGTACCATAGAAATCTGCATGACATCAGCCATGTGATGTAATAATAGCATACAGAGATTCTCGATAAGATTATTCTCATCAGATTTGTGAAAAGGTGAAACAGGGAGTATGTGAGAGAGAAGAGATCAAAAGGTTATTCACTGTACCGAATGTTATTGAAATGATTTTCCCAGGGACTTAATCTCCCTTCATAACACTTGAACATGGACATGTAATCTGGGAGAGGGATAGAAAAAGACAAAGAGAGAGAGTCAGAGAGATAAGAGAGAATAAACTTGTGCTGTTTAAAATAATGATATTTATAGAGTACTGGGACATTTTTTATGTTTAAGAACAATGGTGAATTGTTTATCCTTTAAAAATTGTTCATTGTGTTCTTTCTCACATCCAGCTTCTTTCATTAAAATATTCCTGGGTCAGATGGGTCATATAGGTTAAGCTATTAACCTTGTTGTTACGTAGTCAAAAGTTGAATGTTGTGTAACCTTTGAGCTGATTTGCATAGATTTCGATAGTTTCCTGTTAACTGCACCCTAACATAAGCCAGGCACTGGCGCTCTGGCTCTCTGCCAGCAATTATTCTAGAATGTCCCGTATCACATTGACCCTTGGCCCCGTATCTCACACCTCTGAATGATGCACATGCTGGAGAGGATCAAGGGTGTTTGAGTAGCTCTCAGCTCTCATAAGCAGCATGGGAGATTTCACCAGACATGTCCAACATGAGGAACAGAAAGACAAGGAAAGAGAAAGTGAGAGAGAGTCTGTTATTATACATGAAGTTCACTGAAATTGTTGATAATGCTTAAAAAACCTTTTTCCCCCAACATCAAGGTTCTAAGTCTACATTTAAATTCAATTTAGTCCAAAAATCTGAGACCACTTTTGAAAATTTAGTAGACTTTTTTCATTAAAAATTATATTATTAGCATAACAGTTTGAAAAAAAAAAAAAGTTCAGTTGAAAAATTTAATTTGTTGTATCTTCACATGATTTATTTCAAAATGTGCTTATTGTTTGGTATAAGTAGTGCAAATCCCAAAATGTGACATACATTTTTTGACATGTTTTAAATGCTTTTTTGTTATAATTACACTATTAGGTTTACATTTTAATTTTAAATCAATTTAGTATTTTTATTTGCAGTTCATTTAAACTAATATGAGGTCAAAAAAGACCTCCACACAGTGGTCAAAGTGTAAAAAAAAAAATTCAGGGGGGATGTAGTAGTCAATTTCTTTGGTGGTAACTAATTTTACACAATGATTACAAAATTTGTCTCATTTTTAAACAGATTTTTATTTAATGAAAAATTAGCTTTATTAAATGAACTATTATTTATAAGCTGTTTTCCTTCTGGGGCCTGAAAGGGAGGAATTTTGGTCAGTATTGATAATTAAACGACATTTTGCTAAATGTGATTTTGTGCTGGCACCTTGGCTGGTTTAGGCTTGGCATAGAGAAATAAATTTGACAACAAAACCACCAGTAGGTAGCAGAAAGTCTGTTTTGATAAATGATTTAGTGAATCATTCAAATAAAATGATTCGTCCAAAACTTCTGATTCAATCAGAAACTAAACAAGAAGGGAGTCCAACTAATAACCGCTGAATCACTGGCTCACTCTGTTCGTTCAAAAACAGATTCATTCAAGGAACGAAACACCGTGTTGCTCTGCACTGTTGTATAAAATGAATAGCGTGCTAATATTCAGGAAAGTACATTGCTTGTGCGATGAATATAAAAACTCATAGGTATTTTTTCTTTCATTGCTTGAATTATAAGGGCTTTCTAACTGCCTTCTAGATTCATAGCGCAGTCGGTGACACTCGATAATGTCAGCTCTCCTATCGTCTCTCAGTCCCTCACAGTCACACACAATAACGTTATGTCAGGAGAATGTCTTTCAATTCTAATCAAGGAAAAATCATACCTTCTGTTGTCTTCTTTTTAAAGAACTTCAAAAGTTGCTGCTTGAACCATTTTGTGCGAAAAATTACGAAAACTTGCTTCCGCTTGTGCACAGCTCTGATTGGCCAATCACTGTTATTTAGTTCGTAAATGGTCATACATAGAGAATTTGAGAATTGTAACATTTAATTTGCATGATAAGTTTTACATAATACACAACATTAATAATCTAAAGGGGATGGTAAGGGGGGATGGTGGTTTTACAGAGGGAATACTTTTTGTCTTTTTTTTTTCAACTAGGGAGATTCCATCCCCCGCGTCCTCCTCAATTGGAGTCCTGCCTCCACACAGAAAATTAAAGAGTTTTAAAGAGTATTATTGTGCTAAGGTTACTTTAGAAACTAATTTTTGGTGGTTGCACATCATTGTCACTCCATTAATTGAGAACAATACAAATTTATGTGCAATTAAAAAAATAATATCTGTTCCAAGTGAACTTTTTCTAAGAGGAGCACCCTTTCATTATTCATATTAGTCTTTATTTAGTGAGATAACTTTAACAAGAAGCATAAAATGGTGGTAAGTAATGTCAAAGTAAAATCATAATAGTGGCATGCTAAAAAGAAAACCTGAGGAATTAAAGCCAAAACCATGAGAGTGTAGCTTGCTGATGCAGATGATTTTATTAGAGAACATGAATGGCTCTCCGTCAGTGGTGTATTTTCAGCAGCATTGATTTAATCAATAGGTTTAGTGCTCTAATGAGATCTATCATCTTAAACAGAACATTCACACACACACACACACACACAGCCCTAGGTTATAGTATAGTGTGTAGAGGTTAGAGTCAGAGGTCAAAGGCTAGTGGTGAAATAAATAAGATGTGACTCGCACAAACACTCTCCAAATAGTGAACTACACACGGCACGGAAAAATATTTTTTTGCTTAAAAATAAATTGTGAGACATGTATTTAACTTGCAGTGTTATATTCAAAGCCAAAGCCAAGGTGGCTTTTCAAATATATATGTCACGAATCCTGTGCCTGCCCTTCTGTTCACTCACCACCAGAGATCACCGGCTCATAATGATGGACTCTTGCACCACACTACTATTGCACTTCACACCGGACTGCATTTCCCATCATCCATTGCACTGATTACACACACAGCTGCAACCAATCAAACACCCTACATAAGCCATGAACTTCCTCTTTCTCAATGCCGAGTATTGTTTGCGATTATCGCCACGTCAGTGATAGCAACGTTTCCGAGTCATTTGTCTAGTTCCTAGCTCTAGTCTAGTCACGTCTAGTTTTGTGCCTGATTGCCTGTTTCCTGATCTCCTGCCTGTCTTGGATTCTTCTTTTGCCTAGCTCTCTGGACATTGTTTGCTGATCTCAGACCCACACTAGCCT
Organism: Sinocyclocheilus anophthalmus; assembly: GCA_018155175.1. NCBI lineage: Eukaryota > Metazoa > Chordata > Actinopteri > Cypriniformes > Cyprinidae > Sinocyclocheilus > Sinocyclocheilus anophthalmus. The sequence continues at coordinate 835,246 of JADLZN010011417.1, forward strand.
TTGGATTACTCTTCGTCTTGTCTCTTCTATTATTGTTTGCTGTGTATCGACCCATGCCTGTTTCATGACCATGCATTTTAAATAAAAGCATGCAGATGGATCTGCACGTCTCATGTCTCTGTCGCCTCGTAACAGAATACTCGGCCTGACAAGGATCCAGCGGCTTCACCAAGGAACATTGGCCAGGTATGATTGCAGCGATTTTGCAACTAGCGCTCAAGCAGGGCACACGATCACTCGAGGGTTACATTGTGGAATATTTGGCTTTGGCAAATGGCTCAGAATTACCGGACTGTATGTTAATAGACTTTTTCTGTGATGGTCTTAACCAGCCTTTAAAGTCAAGAGTGATTCAGGAGAGTCCTCATTCATCACTGAGTAGTTTTTTGGATTATGTTTTGTGGACTGTTGGTTCAGCGTTCACTGTGGGTTTCGCGGAGGAACGTGACACCACTCACTCGTGTAAAGGCGGCCACACTAGAGCACGCTCACAAAATGGCGGCGTCAGCGGAGCCCGTTCGCAAAAAGGCAGCCACAACAACATCCCATCATGTCACCTGTGTCAAGTCAGGCCACCGCTGATCTTCATGAGTCAAGTCAAGTCACAGCTGATCTTCATGAGTCAAGTCAAGTCACAGCTGATCTTCATGAGTCAAGTCAAGTCACAGCTGATCTTCATAAACCAAGTCAAATCACAGCTGATCTTCATTAGTCAACTCAAGTCACAGCTTCCATTGCTGAGTCAAATCAAGTCTCAGCTGATCTGCCAGAGCCTCGTCACATCTCAGCCATTCATCCAAGAAGTCTCGTCACGTCTCAGCTGATCTTCCAGAGTCTAGTCACGTCTCAGCTGATCTTCCAGAGTCTAGTCACGTCTCAGCTGATCTTCCAGAGTCTCGTCACGTCTCAGCTGATCGTCCAGAGTCTCGTCACGTCTCAGCTGATCTTCTAGAGTCTCGTCACGTCTCAGCTGATCTTCTAGTCTCGTCACGTCTCAGCTGATCTTCTAGAGTCTCGTCACGTCTCAGCTGATCGTCTAGAGTCTCGTCACATCACAGCTGATCACCCAGAGTCACGTCACATAACAGCTGATCACCCAGAGTCACATCACGTCCTGTCTGTTGCACCCAGATAGTCAGGGTCAGCCCTTCGGTATCCCAGTCTGGTATCAAGTGTGAGGGATGCACCACTGGTGTCTGCATGCGCAGCTGGTATCCCCAAACCCACTCACTCTAGCCCTCCTGTTCCTGAACTGATTTCTCTGTCTGAAGCGCTTCCCTTGATGGGGATCGCTTTTTGGTGTGTTTGGGCTGCATACACCAACACAGAACCTCCCAAGGTGGCGACGTCCATTATGGTGTCTCCAGAGGTGGCAGCTGATGCTGCAGAACCTCCTGAGGTAGTGGTGCCCGCTGCTGTGCTCCGAAGTGATGGTGCCCGCTGCAGCTTCTCCAGAGGTGGCGGTGTGTGCTGCAGAACCTCCCGAGGCGGCGGTGCTCGCTTCAGCTCCTTGCATGGTGGTGGCACCCAGCAATGCACTCTCAGCCTGTCGTGTCACAGTCAAGGAGACCATTACTGAACTTCTTGTTTTCTGATGTTACTGCTGTAGAACCTCCAGAGGTGGCGGCAATCGCTGCAGAACCTCCAGAGGTGTCAGTGGTTTTCACTTATCGGCTCTCGTCCTGTCCTGTTCCGGCCAAGGAGGCCATCTATGAACTCTCTGCCAGTCCTGTCACGGCTATGGAGGCCATCTGTGATCTCTCTGCCTGTTCTGTCATGGCTGTGGAAGTCGTTTACGAGCTATTGTCTCGTCCTGAACTGGCCAAGGAGGCCATCTGTGAACTATTGCCCAGTCTCAACCCAGCCGAAAAAGCTGTTTCTGAACTCTCAGCCTTGTCTGTCACACCTGAGGATGCTGCCTGTGAACGTCCTGACTGTTCTGCTGCGGCTATAAGGGCCGTTCAGGAACTCTCATTCCTGTCTGTCACTGCCATGGAAACCTTAAATGAACTTTCTGTATGCCCTGTTAACTCTGTCATTTCCAAAGAGACCACTAGTGAACAGTCTGTCTGTCCAGTTTCATTCAATGAGTTTAATTTTGAACTATCTGTCTGTCCTGTTTCAACGAATGAGTCTGACAGTATATTGTCTGGCAGTTTGGTTTCACTCATTGAAATGTCTACCAGTCCAGTTTCTGTCGATGCACCTGGTCTTGAACGGTCTGTCTGTACGAATGTAGCTGCTAAATCTGACTTTGAACTGTCTGCCTATTTGGTTTCTGTTAGCGTTAAGTCTAATTTCAAACCATCTATCTGCCCAGTTCCAATCAAGGAACCTGTTATCTGCCTCATTGGTCCAGTTATGAGCCCAGAAGATGTAAATGCACTCCCTGTCTGTCCCGTTAACCCTGTCACTACTACGACCATTCATGAACTGTCTGCCTGTTTCATTTCCCCAAACGTGTCTGCTGAACTGTCTGCCTTGCCAATCCTAATCAGTAAGCCGGTTTATGAACTGTCTGCCCATGCAGTGGTCACCAGGGAGACTATTGATGAACTTCTTGTGTTCCCTGCCTCGGTCTCCGAGACCGTGAATGCACTGTCTGTGTTGTCTGTCTCTGCTCTCCCTAGGTTTCAGTCTCTGCCATGGTCTCCTGATCAGTCTGGCCCTCCGTGGTGGTCTTCTGCTCCGTCTGGCCCTCTGTGGTGGTCTTCTGCTCCGTCTGCCCCTCCGTGGTGGTCTTAAGCTCCGTCTGCCCCTCTGTGGTGGTCTTTTGCTCCGTCTGCCCCTCTGTGGTGGTCTTCTGCTCTGTCTGCTCCTCCGTGGTGGTCTTCTGTCCTGCTCTGGTGGTCTTCTGCTCCGCCGTGGTGGTCTTCTGCTCCGCCCCGGCTTCCTGCTTCGCCGGCTCCATCCTGGTTCCCTGCTCTGCTGGCTCTGTCTCAGTCCTCGGTCTCTCCTATCCTTGGACCTGGCCGTCCGTCCCTCCCCCTGTTTCACCTCCGCTCCGCTCCACAATCTTGTGCCTGCCCTTCCGTTCACTCACCACCAGAGATCACCGACTCATTATGATGGGCTCTTGCACCACACTACTATTGCACTTCACACCGGACTACATTTCCCATCACCCATTGCACTAATGACACACACAGCTGTAACCAATCTAAGACACTTTATAAGCCATGGACTTCCTCTTTCTCACTGCCGAGTATTGTTTGCACTTATCGCCACGTCAGTGATAGCAACGTTACGGAGCAATTTCCGAGTTTTGTCTAGTTCCTAGCTCTAGTCTAGTCACGTCTAGTTTTGTGCCTGATTGCCTGTTTCATGATCTCCTGCCTGTCTTGGATTCTTCTATTGCCTAGCTCTCTGGACATTGTTCGCCGATCTCAGACCCACGCTAGCCTTTGGATTACTCTTTATCTTGCCTCTTCTATTACTGTTTGCTGTGTATCGACCCATGCCTGTTTCATGACCACGCCTTTAAATAAAAGCATGCAGATGGATCCGCACGTCACACATCTCTGTCGTCCCGTAACAGTATGTATATAAGGTGTATATATATATATGACTTTTTTTTTTAGGAAGACTATATGTCCATAATATTTTATCTTTTGCATCCGATTGCTGCTACTGGCAAGGGCAAATAAAGAAGACCAGATGATCTCATGCACTTCATTAACTGTCAGCATAGGTAATTATAAATTTTTTATTTATGAATCTATAAAATAAAAAAGCTTGTTTGAATTTTGAAATGGAATTATTTTTTATTATAATCAGACATAATCAGCATGTTTGCAATGCAGATTTCATGTCACAAAGATTCACAAAGTTTTATCTTGTCTTTAAATTTCATATTAACTTTCATAACATGTTTTCTCTCTAGGAGTTAACAGAGACTGTGATGTCCTCAACGCAAAAACCGCAGATTCAAATAATAAGGAATGTGACAGGGGCCTGACAAACTATTCTTGAGTTGTATTTGCCATGGAAATATTCTACCACAAATTTCAAGGCCAGCAGATATTTAAAGATGAAACCTTGTGCACCTCTCACAATTTTCTTTTTCCATGCTCACATTTCTTGATTCTCTTTTGAGTGTTATATTTTCCCATTTCATCCTTGGATATGTTCCTGTGCAAGTGGTCTTTTCATGACTAGACAGCTTTTTTTAAAGATTCTCTTTTCTATCACGTTTATTAAGCCTCAAACTACAGGTTTCTCAAAGGAGGTATATAAAAAGGTAACACCACTTATCAGGTCTGAACGTTTGGTTCCCCAATCATTAAATTTTTTTAATCTGTGATGTTAAAGATCTGTGCTTCAGCTTACACTTGTCTGACCTAATGTTCATTTTTAGGCGACATTTCACCAATTGCATGTGTTTTGTTGATGACCAAACTGCACTTGGACTCTGAGGAAGATCTCAAAGCATCGCCAAGCTTTTTAAAGCTTTTGGAGAGATCAAAGTGAATCAACAGGTCATAATTTATCTCACTCTGAACCTCTTACTATTGTAATGTGTGCACTTTCCTTGTCAAATTTTGAATAATAATTCAGTTATAGAACTTCAATTAAAATGTCCCTTTCTTTTGGAGAAATGAGCTCTTGCTGTGAGGCTGGAAAATATGTTGAACGCAGACTGGAGATGGAAACATGACTGTGGCAGAATGTCGCTTTTGACTGTTTGAATTGTTTTGATGTCTAATATGAAATGGACTTGATCTGTGTTCCAGAGTTATATTTGCTCAATATTGAAGACAAAGAGGTCATATTTGTTAGGAAATGTTGACCAGTTTTCTTATTAATTGCATGTCTCTCTTGTGTCTTTAAACATCTCACAATTTAAATAGGGAAATGTGAAGAGGTCCTAAAGGGAAAGCTTGGTCTGTATATGCATGCTGTTATTTTCATTCATTTCATAATTTATTACACAAATATGTTTTAGATAATTTAATGCATGTCAAACTGTTCTTTTCCGTTTCCCTCTATATGTTCTAAAGCTTAAGACTGAGGCTTGTTTATGTTTTTCCTTCACGTTCTATAAGTTCATCCTTCTGCTCTGCCTGAGCTTTTGCCTTGTTTGTTTGTGCCTTTTAGTTGCTCACTTTCTTATGAATTTGCTATACGTTAAGCATAGACCTAAAGCAGCACCGTTTTCCTCTGTCTGGTCACTGCCCACCACCTAACCTAAGCAAAACTATTGCTAAAACTGAAAAACTGCATTGAAACTGGATTCTTTATTCACTGCATGCATCTAACAACTTTGAAACTTTGCGTTCAGTAAAATCATCCAGACAGTTACCTATAGTGGACATACCACTCAAGTAGTGACTCTTTGATGATGTCAGAGATGATTTCAAATGCGATTGTGTTCCGTCTCTGGGCAATGATTGGCTGCCGGGATCTGAATGACAATAAGGACTCTTTCAGGCCATAAGCCTCACTGTGGAATACAATTTACAACTCATATTTTGGATATATATTGCTGCATCCTTATTTTTAATCCACTTTGACCCTGGATTTATCTGGCAAACTACTGAACGCTTCATTTCTCCCAGACTTTTTGTAGTCGGTCTGTGGTTGCCAATAATGGGAGCTGCTCGGGTGAAGCGGCGTTTCAGTGCAGTTGTGGACACCCCTCCGGACAAGGAGGAAATCATGAAGCTGGCGCAGAGTGATGATGCCACTTCCTCCCAGTCAGGCACACTTCCTTCACCCAACTGCAATGGCAAAGGGCTCAACCTTCACGATAGCAATGGAGGAAGGAGCGGAGAGAGGGATGAGGATGATGATGATGCGGAGGATGACGATGATGAAGAAGGGGGAGGGAGGAGGGGAGGAGGAGGAGGGTGTGGCTCGGCGCTCAGGGGGGAGTCTGGGGCAGAAGTGAGGTGGGAGAGGAGCAAGAGAAAGTCCTCGTCTTCCCTCTCGCCTTCATTGCCCCACGAACGCCGCGGCCAGTCCCGCCGGCCCCGAAGGCGCTTTGTAGGCAAGGACGGGCGCTGCAACGTCACCTTCGTCAACATGAGCGAAAGGGGCCAGCGCTACCTCACCGACCTCTTCACCACCTGCGTGGACATCCGCTGGCGCTGGATGCTCGTGGTGTTCACCCTCTCCTTCTTGCTCTCCTGGCTTCTCTTTGGTTTCATGTTCTGGCTCATCGCCGCTGCTCACGGGGATCTGGCACCCCCGGCATCATCTTCCTCTTCTCCTTCATCTGTTTCCTCCTCTCTGGCTCCTCTGGAACCAGTAGAGGATTCCAGCCGGGTGGAGACGGTGGCAGAGACGGAGGAACGCTGCTTTCAGCAGGTGAACAGTTTCATGGCGGCGTTCCTCTTTTCTCTGGAGACGCAGACGTCTATAGGATATGGCTTCCGGAGCGTTACCGAGGCCTGCCCCCTGGCGGTGCTGGCTGTCGTGTTGCAGTGCATTGTGGGCTGCATCATCGACGCTTTCATCATCGGGGCGGTAATGGCTAAGATCGCCAAGCCCAAGAAGCGCAATGAGACACTGGTGTTCTCGGATGTGGCCGTGGTGGCCATGAGGGACGGGAAACTCTGCATGATGTGGCGAGTGGGAAACTTGCGAAAGAGCCACCTGGTGGAGGCCCATGTGCGAGCACAGCTACTGAAGGTCAGTGAGATGGTGTGTTTGTCTAGTTTTGTTTTTTTTGACCTGTCAATCAATTTATTCAAAAATAGAATAAACATGCAGTTCACAGTTTACATACAGTGACTTGTGTAAACTTTACCTTTTACATAGTCAAATACCTATTCTACGATGAGCATGTAATGAAGAAAAAAACATTTAAAAGTGTCAAATTCATGAAAAGACAATCTCATTAAGTAGTTTGTCATAATCTTTTATTATTATTTATTAGAAAAGAAACCAAATTGGTTATCTGGAAATGTATAAGTCATGTAGTCCAACCAGCATGTAGAAAAAAAACTATATTTATATGTCAAAGAGACCCCAATAGACCCTCATAACTGTGTGTTAAAGTCACTACGTTTCTAAAAAAATATGAGATAAGTTGATGTTTTATTGATAAGGCTATAGGTTATTTTAGGTTGGACACTGTCCCCTCCATATAGGACAAGAACTAATTCCAACCACAATTTTAAAGTCAATTTTACAGTGGATGTTGATTTTACTTTGAGATAAGAATGATTGGAAAGAATGAATGAGAGAGAATGAGCAGGGGTGAAGCCAGCAAATATAACTGTACCTTGGTGGTACAGTGATTGTAATACAATAGTATTTTAATATAAATGACCACTATACTCATTCACTATGCTATTTACTTTACAATCCAAGGTATTTCAAAGAATATCATTACATTGCCATAGTAGACTACCATGTGCAAAAACCATGGCATTAACATGGTACTTTTTTGTTTGTGAAAGTACATTTGGGGTTTATTTATTTATTTACTGAAAAGAATGAATGCTTTTATTCAGCAAGGATGCATTAAATTTAACAAAATAGTCAGTAAATACATTTATAATGTAATTTCAAAATACTAATATCTTTATTTCAAATAAATGCTGTGTTTTGAACTTTTTATTCATCAAAAAATCCTGAAAACGGATCAGTTTTCACAAAAATAATAAGTAGCACAACTGTTTTCAACATTGACAATAATAAGAAATTATTGTTATTAATTATTATTTATTAAGCAACAAATCAGTATACTAGAATGATTTCTGAAGGATCATGTGACACTGAAGACTGGAGTAATGATGCTGAAAATTCAGCTTTGATGACAGAAACAAATTACATTTCAAAATATATTAAAATAGAAAACATTTTAAATTGCAATAATATTTCACAATATTACTGTTTTTACTGTATCACATGCAGTCTGAGTGAACATAAGAGACATCTTTCAATACTTTATAAAATCTTACCGACCCCAAACTTTTGAAGGGTGGTGTAAAAAGAAAATACCGTGCATAAAGGCAGAATACATGGCAAGATGAGAGAGAGAGCGAATGAAAGAGAAAAGGAACGAGAGAGATTGACATCTGGACAGTTGGTGTGGTTAATGAGGGCTTGTGTTGTTCACAATAAATCCCGGAGGTTTATAAGATTTGCAGAGGGGATTAATTTTACCAGAGCAAACCATTGTCTCACTTATCTGCCCTGTATATGTGTGTGTGTGCGCATGCGTGTGCGTGTGCGTATGGACTTAATTAAAAGTGAAGTGAAGTGACGTGTGGCCAAGTATGGTGTCCCATACTCGGAATTTGTGCTCTGCATTTAACCCATCCAAGTGCACACACACAGCAGTGAACACACACACCGTGAACACACACTCGGAACAGTGGGCAGTCAATGCCGCGGCACCCGGGGAGCAGTTGGAGGTTCAGTGCCTTGCTCAAGGGTCTCACCTCAGTCGTGTTATTGAAGGTGGAGAGAGTGCTGGATATTCACTCCCCCCCCACCTACAATTCATCACCATACTTGGCCACATGTCACTTCACTTAAAAGCTTACCTGGCTTACAGCTGCACAGTGCGACATAGACGAAAAAAATCGGTCTGTGCGATGAATAAATGTACATTTACATATAAAAAATATATATATATTTAGTAGTGCACATGTGATTCAGTTTTGCAATGTGTGTGAGCCTTTTTACAAATAAGTTGTCAAACAAAGAGAACATTTAATTACATGTTTTTAGTCCAAATTCCGTTAATAACATCAGTCGAATTTTTTAAATAACTTAATGCTATTATAGTATTCTATACAGTGATAGATGCGGGAATGTACACTGTTTTTTTTTTTTTTATTTTTTAGATATCGACCCAACTTTATAAAATAAATTGGATATAAAAAATTTTTAAAAGGGAATTCTGTTTGGTTCTGAATTCCCTAACTTTATTTTAAGAGAGGCCGATTTTCAGATTTCTTAAAATCATTAATTTAACATTTTATAATAAACCTTAAACATTTCTAATGATTTATAGCTATAGGCTCCCTGCATGTTAAAAGGTCACCCTGCAGTTTTCTGTAAAATACAATGATTATCATATTTATTCTTAAATACTCTGTTTTGTACATTATAGTGAAACTGTTATTACAATATTATTACAATATTTCTTACTTTGTTTAATGTTTTTATATAGTAAATATAAGAACATAAATGTCCTGTTTAAGTGATGAACTGCAATACTTGTGATTGTTTTCAGGGATGATAACATGTTTTTGAGCTACAATTGTGTGGCCTGTGCTACAAATCTTTCACCCACTGTAGCACCAGTGCTATATGCAAAAAAAAAGTTAACGTACAGCCCTGACTGTAATGCTCATTCCACAAATGCCGCTTTGAAGCCGGGGATACAGTTGTGGTCAAAATTTTACATACACTTTGCAGTAGCAAAATGTTAGTTATTTGACCAAACTAAGAGGGATCATACAAAATGCATGTTATTTTTTATTTAGTACTGACCTGAATTTCACATAAAAGACGTTTACATGTAGTCCCCCAGAGAAAATAATTGTTGAATTTATAAAAATGACCCTGTTCAGAAGTTTACATACGCTTGATTCGTAATACTGTGTGTCGTTTCCTGGATGATCACAGCTGTTATTGTTTATATATTATTATTATATGACTGTTTTTATATTTTGTGATAGTTTTTCATGAGTCCCTTGTTGGTCCTGAAGAGTTAAACTGCCTGCTGTTCTTCAGAAAAATCCCGCAGGTCCCACAAATGCTTTGTTTTGTTTTTTTCAGCATCTTTTGTGTATTTGAACCCTTTCCAACAATGACTGTATGATTTTGAGATCCATCTTTTCACACTGAGTACAACTGAGGGACTCATACACAACTATTACAAAAGTTTCAAACGCTCACTGATGCTCCAGAAGGAAAAGCGATGCATTATGAAGCTGGAGGTGAAAACATTTTGAATTTGAAGATCAGGGATCAATTTAACTTATTTTGTCTTCTGGGAAACATGTAAGTATCTTCTGTAGCTTTTGAAAGGCAGAACTAAATGAAAAATGTTCACTTCTTCATTCTGTTCAAAAGTTTACACCCCTGGCTCTTAATGCATCATTTTTTCTTCTGGAGCATCAGTGTATGTAAACACTGATTTAATCGGAAGTGATCAAAATAGAGCAAATTATATTATTTAGTTTAGTTGTCTATTCCCTATTATTTGTCTATTAATGGGGTGACAGGGGCGGGGGTCTTTTTCTTAGGGGCTAAGCCCCTTATCTCTTCTGACCCTAGCAACACCCCTGTCATATCCACATGCAATAATGTGCTGTTTCTAACACGTCCTGATGATTTGAGGTCAGATGGTCAGTTGTTTGAACATAATAAATTCTTATATTTCATAGAGTATGTTATTGACTAAGTTGACTGGAATAATATAGATGACTGTAAACAGTATTCACACACATACAATCATAAAAACATTGTTCTTTTCTGTGAATTTACAGATATGGAAAACAATAGAATGTAATTACATTGCGTATCTTCTTTAATAATACTGTCCTCACCAGGTGCTATATATGCACAAAGTTTTTAGCAATTTATAAACAATGAAAGTGAAAATCTTGTGTGATGCATCACAATTATAGTCAGTCAGAAAAATGATTTAACAATGTTTTAGAAGAGGAAAAAAGAGTTTATGCAAATGCAAATGTACGCTAAAGAGTTTTTTGAGAACTGTGAATTAAATATTTTTTTGTGTGCAAATTTTCATATTTTATGTCTTTGATATATTTAAATACATATTTATAACTTTTTAAAGTTTATTATGTTACAGTTTGACACATTTTTTGTCAGCTAAAACATTTTCATTGACAAAAATTGTGCTATTTCAGTTCAAATAAAATGGACTACAGTTAATAAATATTAAATGACAGTTCATAAAAATGACTGATCTGTGAATGCTTTTGACCTTTCCTGCAGCCACGCGTGACCCCTGAAGGTGAGTTCCTGTCATTGGACAATGCAGACCTAAACGTCGGCTTTGACACAGGAACAGATCGCATCTTTTTGGTGTCACCTGTGACAATTGTGCACGAAATTAATGAGGAGAGCCCCTTCTTTGAAGCGGACAAACGTACACTAGAGGGAGACAAAGAGATGGAGGTGGTGGTGATTCTGGAGGGCATGGTGGAGGCCACTGCCATGACAACCCAACGCCGGTCTTCATACCTGGCCTCTGAGATCCTCTGGGGTCACCGCTTTGAACCTGTGCTCGTTGAAAGGAAGAACTGCTACCAGGTCAGACACCGAGAATAAAGAAATGGAGGGTGGAGAGTGATGGAGTTGAAAGGAGTAAAGGGATTATTGAATGAAAATGCAGTGCTTGTAAATGTAGAAGTACCAGATGGGACTCAATACTGTGTTTGTAAAGCAGCATTGTATTGATATTCCTAAAATATTCTGGTTAGCGTTCGTTCTAAACCCCCAACACTAAATATTTGACTTATACAAATAATTCAGCCCCATTTTACTTAACAGAATCCTGTCCAATTTTTTTTGTAAATTATTTTGTTTAAGTTTTATTTAAAAAAAAAAATTATTTCATAAAAAAATATTCAAAATCTTCTATTGTCTTGCACTAATAGAATGATCGCCTAAACCAACAGCAAATATGTTTGCATATTCAGTTGTGACTGTGTTTTTCTTACAGTGTTGCCAGATTTATATTAAAATTACCAGAAAGAAGCAACACAATTAAATTGGCCACGCTTAATTTATATAACAGGAACATGAATTTGCTGTTTTTAAAGAATTTATGAAGAGCAGTGTTCGACCTCCTTGGTCCATAAATGAAGGATTTATTTGATGAAAGGTATTAAATATGATAAAATCAACCCAATCTATCTAATGGTTTATCTGTAAGGCCTGTAAAACCTTTAACCTTTTTTTTAATCAGGGCATTGTCATGTTAACATTTAAAGACAGTTTTGACACATTTTCCTTTTCTAGTTAAACATGACATCTTTTGGGGCTATGGATTTCTTTGGATTTCAACTCATTTGAATTCTACTTTAATTTAAATTGCAATTCTGTTTTTACCTCAATTTAAATTCATTGGAACTGATTTGGAATTTAAACTGAATTGGAATTTAAAAGGCATTCTTAATTCTGAATCTTGATCATTTCTGAATAAATATGAGCTATCGATACCAAAAAGATGGTGTTGTGAATGTGTTGATTCTCAAAATTCACAAAAAGCAGCACTCATGCTTCATTTCGTTTGTGTAGAACCAAAACCCGAAAACTACTCTACTATTAATGAACAATGTTCTTTTCCTGACTTGCAAGGTTTTTCCTCTAGAAATGTAAATCTAGTTATACTCTGTACTTGTCATGTGTCCTCCCCACCTCTAGGTGGATTACTCGTACTTCAACAGGACTTATGAGGTCTCGGACACGCCCACCTGCAGTGCCAAAGAGTTAGACGAGAAAAAGTACATCCTGGGCTCCCGTTCCTCCTTCTGTTACGAGAACGAGGTGGCTCTGCAGCTCTCCTCTGTCCCTCCCTGCCCTGACCAGTTCTCTCCATCCCCCTGTTCTTCCCCCTCTCCCTCAGCCTCTTTTGTTCGGCCCACACCACCATCTCGACAAGACTCCTGCAGTGAGCACCCACACCCACACATACACTGAGCCATGCGGCTGAGATGAAAGGGCACGGGGGAAAGCAGCGGTCAAAGAAAGAAAGGGAGATAGATAGAGAAAGAAAGGGAAAGGGTCAGGATGGAGGGAGGAGTTGGAACCGGGGGTAGGGAGAGAGAGAGAGAACCAGCAAATGGACAAAGGCTGGAAAGACAGACTTGGACAGGGGACCAAGGCAAAGAGGACCATAAAGGCACAGTTTAGGACTGATTAATGACAATAGGTCATGCTTAAGATGGGCTGAGAAAAGACAGAATGCACAAAAGATGGAGAATAGAGAAGGGAAAGGGGCCTCTCACCGCCTGGGAGAAAAGAACGAAAGGGCAATATAGTGGGGTGAATTCACTAAACGGTTGCACCAGTGCAGTATTTCTGCACACATCTTATTTGCTAACCCATTTGCTAATTCCCTTGATCTTTTGACATAATATGAGAGGTCATTGTACTATAAAAACATCCTGTACGTTTCAGAACTCAAAACTTTCTCATTAGTCTAAAAACAGCTTACTAAAGCCAAAATTAAAGCCAAACTGCCAAAAATGACAGGTTGTGGAATGTGCCACTTTATGACGTAATAGTGTGGCTAAACCCCGCCTCCGCAGAAGAGCAACGCCTGCTTCTACATCACTGCCTGTTTAGCCCCGCCCACCAATTCGCATCTGTAGTGTAAATAATGCGAGAGGCAAACGCAGGTCTACGCAGAAACCAAGCGATAAAGATGCTCCAAAGACAGCAAGACGCTGTGCAGATCAGGAAGAACTTGATCCTTTGTTCACAGATTCATAGCACAATTCGACGCAGGATTTTTAGAAAGATAGAAACTAAAAGACGATGCTGTGCGACTATATTGAATCCGACAGTAATGTCGCACCACACAAGTGTGAGTAACTGTTTTAATTACATGGTCACTATTGCTTTGTTATTACAGATCGTTTGATATGTACTTTTAACCTAAAACACACCATCTATGAAGGATGTAGGCTGTCAAACATACACAACTGTTGGCCAATCTAGCAGTGGGCGTTTACTTCCAAGTCTACAATCCGCCACACCTATTCAAACAGAGGGTCAAAACAGGACAGAAAATAGCCTATTACTTCTACATTATGATGTTTTTTGATGTACAAATCATTGATAACGTTATATGTGGACCTCAGAGAACAATATACATGATAAAAAAAGGCAGTTTATGACCCCTTTAAAGGTATTAGGGATGTATTTTACGGTATGTTGTAGAATAGTGTGAAAATATCTCAAGCTTGTGTTATTACAGATATTTATTCAAAAACCCATTCGAAAAACTCACTGACTTGAGGACAACGGAACCAGAAGTTCAAAAATGCTAACTAGTTTTGGGGGTTTTAGGACTCATTCTGCTGGCACTCCATACACTTATCGTATAGAGCAAAGTTTCACAAGACCAACCACTTCACGGCTGCTATCGAACACCAAGAATTTTTGTAAAGGCCAAACCATGACTTTGCTGATTATCTTGGACGTTTCAACATTCTCCTATTCACTGTAATACAAGTGGCCATCTCTGATCCAATCTTAACTGGTCTAGCAGTGTACCGTATTGAAGTGTACTCACTGATGCTTCATTCATTTTTAGTGAATATCCCCCCAAAAGTCGGAGCTTTGTAGAGAAAGAGCTTTCAGATAGGGTCAGAAAGGAGGAAGGTAAAGTTTGAGTCAGAGTGCAGGAGAATGTAGTAACACGGCAGATTCAGATCAGTCACACTGAAATGAGGTCAAAGACTCAATGACCAAAAACAGATCGAACTGCGGCGGAAAATAAAGAGTGAGGGGGAATATAGAGGGATTGATAGAGAAGGTCATTGTGACTTGAGGAGAGCTGCAACACCGACCCAGTGGGCTGATTGAACCTGGCGATCTTTTAGAATCAACACAAGCTGCAGTGGCTCCAGCATGTGCATCTGATAAAGACACAACAGTGGCCCCATGGGGCCGCAACCAGTATGAGCGATTTTACAATTTAGAAATTGGAAGGAAATACCTATTACACATAACCTCTTATGACAATATAATACACATGTAAAAAATAGAAAAAGGTCCTCTCAAAAGTTGCGAGAACTCTTGTGTCTTGTATTGAATGTCGGAATGCCTGCTAGAGTCACTGCAAAATAGGAAACTACTGAAAATCTGCAGAATTTTCAAGTTGTTTCTCTTTATGCACTGTATTTTTTATTTTCTATTTATTCAAGTTAGTGCATTTTTGTATCATGATACGCATAGACAATTATGTGAAGCACTTTCAGAGTAATTTGTAATAATGTAACATACCATATTTGTCACAATTGCACAGACCAAAAATGAATTAGCTAATTGTATGTATGGATATGTGTGTGTGTGTGTGTATATATATATATACATGAAGAGTTCAGATGCAAAAGCCTGTTAGTGCCATCTGAAATTTTCATCTAAAATTAGCATTTTTAACAGGCTTCCGATGTTTAGGTTCAGTAATTTTACTCTAATGGCAATGTATAGGTAATTTTCTATGCAATTAAAGTGAAATAACTGAACATAAATATAGGAGAGTGATTAAAAAATTCTCATTTTAGAAGAAAATTTCAGACGGCACTTAAAGGCTTTTGCATCTGAACTCTTCATATATATATATTGGACAGCACATCTGTCATCAGCTACTGTTTGGATTGTTGACTGTCATGTTTTCATGTGTTTTATAACTGTGTAGTAACTATGGTAAATTTAGTAACTATGGAAAATGACTTATTACACTCGGTAGTATTGTTATGTCATGACTGGGGCATCTGTCGTTTTTCTGTCTCTTTCATTCTTAAACAACCACACAAACATTCTAACCTAAAGCATGTTGCTGGACAGGTTTTATTCTTGTGTGTTTTTTTTAATTAGTTTGCCGGCGGTGTGCCTTTGAAGGTGAGCCTGCTTGTTTTGAGGTTTTAGGGAGTAATGGAGAAATTCAGGATTTATTATGCTCATGCTACAGTCAGGCACAGACGGAACAGACATTTTCCACACGTTCTGTGTGCCTTTTTTTTAGAAGAATCTGTTTAATTCTATATTTGAATGTGGTAAAATGTGTTAAATGGAGCTGAAACACTTGTCAAGTTTTCATCCAAGGATTTTTTTGCTAAGATGTATTAGCGCATTAAAATGTTTAACAGTAATTCAAAATAGAAAAAACAGACATTGAAACAATGTCTCTTTGCTTAAGTGACATTTTATTATTATTTAATTTATTTTTTTAACTTTTGCAACAGTTAATTTTTTTAAAGGGATGATGCTATTATGCGTACTGTTTTATCTGTAAAGGGCCAATTGGATGGAAACAGGCTGGAGACAGCATTTTTCACAAACCTTTTAAATGCATTTTAATAATAAACCGCAAAAAGTGGAAGAAAACTTGGCTACTGTTCTTGTAGCTGCATGCATAATCATATTATACAAAATGTGTAATAAACTAACATGCAAAGGGTAGGAGTTGTGAACAAGTCTCTTACACTCAGCAAGGCTGCATTTATTTGATTAAAAATACAGTATAAACAGTAATATTGTGAAATATTACAATTGAAGATAACTGTTTTCTATTTGAATATATTTAAAAATGCTATTTATTGCTCTGATATGCAAAGCCAGATTTTTTTCAGAAATCATTCTAATATGCTAAATTTGTAACATCTCTTATTATTATCAGTTGTGCTGCTCAATATTTTTGTGGAAACTGTGATATGTTCTTTCTCAGGATTCTTTGATGAATAATAGATTTCAAAAGAACAGCATTTATTTGAAATGTATTTATGTATTTTGCAACACTGTAAATGTCTTTACTGTTACTTTTTGTCAATTTAATGCATCCTTGCTGAATAAATTATTAATTACTGGCCCCAAACTTTTAAACAGTAATATACATTACACCTGTAATGTAGTTATGCTTAAATATATGATTGCATAACATTAGTATCACAGACAGTGATTTTTTTTAGAAGTTGATACATGGCCAAATAAAGCCAGACAAATGCATATTCATGGTAGGCAGAAGATACAATTGTCTCTCCAGTTCTGCAGATGGCACTAAAATATACACACAACTGACTGAACCCTATCGCAGGTTAAACTTAGGGCTCTGTAGTTGTTATATTAGGAGAATCTTAGACATGTTGCCCTCTATTTGAAGACAATTGTTGCTTTAATTTATCCACTTATTTACTATTGTCACCTATTTTTAATTTTCCTGTTTCTCTGCATGTAAGCTTGCTTGTTTATCATTAGTCTTCTTGACCACAAAATTATATTAATAGGCCTGTGTGCATACTGTTGTTAGAGAGAGAGAGAGTGTGTGTGTGTGTGTGTGTGTGTGTGTGTGTGTATCTGTGTACATGTTTTTCAATACTGGTGGGGACTTCAATCTGAATACAAACCAACTCATGGGGAATTGACTAAACTGAGGTCCCCATGGGTACAGAAGCTTATAAATCATACAGAAAGATTGTAAAAATGCACAAAGTTTTCTGTGAGGGGTAGGTTTAGGTGTAGGGTAATAGAAAATACAGTTTGTACAGTATAAAAACCATTACGCCTATGGGAGGTCCCCACAAGGATTGTGTGTGTGTGTGTGTGTGTGTGTGTGTGTGTGTGTGTGTGTGTGTATAAGTAAGTGCTTGTCTGTCAGTTTGGATACCCCAGTTTGACATCTCTGCCATAACTGGACCTATCACTTGCACTTGGACCTCATCTTTGTTTAATAAATTTCTAAACACTAAAGAAAATCCATTATACCCTAATTGTATGCTTTTATCACTCCATAATTCATCCAGTGGCTCATGAATTCACCATGGCATCCAGTGGCTCATGTTCTATTTTTATTTATTTTCTAAATGCGGTAAAGTTATTGGTCGATCAGTGTCAAGGCCTCTGTGCTGTTCCTTTGATACCATTCACACTACTTTGTACAGACAGAATGTGCTTCATGGACAAGTGTAGAATAATAAAAAAAATGCTTTCTTGACTTGTCTCCCACATTTCTATTCAAATTTTTCTCCTAATGTGCTTAAAAAAAGTAAGAATTTTTATAAGGAAAAACTTCTGAATAGTAATAATTGTTGGGTAATGTCAGTAGGCCTACCTACTAATAATAACAATACCAACATGTTAATTATTGAATTAAATGAAAATAAGCATATTATTGTTATGAGTAATAATGATAAAATCGCATTTGTCAGTTGTACAAATGGTGCTTTTTTGCTCAATTTAAACAGCTGTAATCTGGAATTTTTCTGATTTGTGTAATAATTTTATTATTTTTAATAATAATAGGCTAATAATAATCATCATGCTTGATGGTCAAATTTGTCACACACGTGTGTATGTATAACTATTATGTATTAAATAATAATAATATGCTAAATGTTTAATTTTTTTAATTGTTTATTTTATTTTATTTGTTTACTTATGCATTTATTTTTTGGGACATTGTACAAATGGTGTATTTGCTCTCAATTTAAACATCTGTAGTCACCTCAAATTTTGTTCCATTTCTGACTTCTGACTGTAATTGTTAGGCGTGGCCATCCAGACCTCGATCTTCAGATGCCTCGGCATTAAAGGGGTCATATGATGTTGCTAAAAAGAACATTATTTTGTGTATTTGGTGTAATGAAATGTGTTTATGCGGTTCAAGGTAAAAAAAAAAAAACATTATTTTCCACTACTGTACACTTGTTTCTACTCTATGCCCCGCCTTTCTGAAACGGGTTGATTTTTTACAAAGCTCATCGGTCTGAAAAGCGAGGTGTGTTCTGATTGGCCAGCCATCCAATGCATTGTGATTGGCCGAATACCTCAAGCGTGTGACGGAAATGTTACGACCCCTTACCATACTGTGATGCCGTGTCAGGCTGGAGCGACGAGACAAAAACATTAAAACCCATTACGATTGAGGCATTTGTTGCATCCAGTGGGGACATAATTACTGATTATAATGACTTATACTGTCTTTTTACGCGTTGCGTTGCATCGCGCAGAGTAAACATAAAACTCTGTCTGCATTTGTGATCGGAGAAATGACAAACAACAAGTGCTACTCTACTGCCCAAAACTCACGTTTGAATCATCAGTGGCAACGAAAAACACAGCGGCCTAGCGTGAGGGGAAACCCCGGATAGAGTGAGCTGAGGCGGGCTGGACTCCGCTTCGTCCACGGTGAAAGTTGATGTATTCCCTCAGCGACCAGCACAGATCAGCTCCAGGCATGACGAAGCGGATATCGTCCTCTTTTGGAAGACCAAACAAAGTAGTTTCGCTTTCACACAGCGTCTTCACGACATGGCTGCAGCGTCAATAATACTACAGTGAGACTAAAAGTTACGGCTTCTTTCTTTGCGTGAACATTTGGGAGGCGTTATGCAAATCTTCCCACATAGTGAGGTAGATATGTGGGGGCGTGTTAGAACGAGCCGTTTTAGGTAGGCGTGGTGACTCTTAACTTTTATAAAGAATAAAAACTTTAGTCTTTGCAACTTTACAGAACATCCTTATGCACCAAGAGCTTGTAACACTCCAAAGAGAAAGGAAAAATTGAAATCGCATCATATGACCCCTTTAATGCAGAATCTGGGGCGTCCAGCTTCAGGGATCTTTCTCGCGTCAGACACACTGCTCTGCTGTCAACTAAAGAGCGCACAAAATCTCTAGCCCACGGCGCGACAGTCCTGCAGCGGCACCTGAGGCTTTTCTGCCATTGGCCTCCAGCCGCGTCAATCTAGACAAGACTCACCCATTCAACTCCATTCAATGGTCGTTCAGTGCTGTCGATGTTTTGGTCGCGCGTCTAATTGGCTGTCGAGCGAGAAGCTGCCAGTGCAAAGGCGTGGCCGTTCCGTCCTATTCTCAAGGCGGGTTTAAAGGGATAGTAAGGGCTTTAATTAGCTTCTACTTTCTGGAAGGTGGGATTAAGTTTGTAAATCCTGAACGCTATTGGTCAGTAGTGAGGAATAGTCGGGGGTTTGGTGAAGTCCTCCGTGTGCCATCACTTCGCTTTGCTGTCTGTTTTATTCTCAGTGTGAATGAGTTTGCGGCTTCACGGGAGCGCTGTAATGTGAAAAGCCGCAGTTGCGCTATTAGTACTCTCACACTAGAAAGAAAAGCGCGAGAGCACGTTTCTTTTCTCTTCTCATCTCTAGTCATATCCTGAGAGTGGATTAACACATTCAAGGTAAGACACGCGTTGATTGTGTTGTGTCCGTATCTCCTTATTCTGTGCCGTGCGCGTGATCAGGTTTCAGTGGGTTGTAGGGCCTCGAAATAAAGCCGAAAATGACACCGGAGAGGGACGACCCCCAAGAGATCTGGAAAGACCCCGGCATTAAAATGCATTATAAAAAAAAACAGTCACATCGCGGGCACATTAACACGCATTTGCTGTATCAAAACGTTTTATAAATGATGTAATAAGTTCTTTCAAATAACACAATCGTTGAGCATCCAGTAATAGATATGTAGTAAATAATTCAAACACATACAGAGACAATAATGTTTCATCTTCACATGCAGATACAGTAATCACCGTTAAAGGGTGTTTCCCTGAGCCATCTTCCATGCTGCATTAACCCAGGTGCTCTGTTTATTTGTCACATACAGCCTAATGCCCGAGGTGTGCTTTCTCCTCTTTGTGGGCTATTGTAGGTCTTCTATAATGGGAATAGATCAGCTTTGCTAGACATACACAGAGCAGACAACGAAGCCAGCCAGCGATGTCTCAAAACCTAGTGCACTGACTACCTAGACAGCATTTTAAGGCAGCTAGGCGCGTTCTGGCTGACTCAGACTGGCCAAAAATGCCGTAATGTAATTATGTTACCATGGGAACGTTACTAGTGGTGTTGTATTATAATAAAGAAGAGAGTGTTTTTTGTGTGTGTTTTTTTGCCGCATCAGGTGCAGATGAACCGTCAGGGAGAATTAGACACCCATGTTGATTCTTTAATCTGCTCTCATCTGTTTATATATTCTTATATCACTAGTTAGAAATGAAAGATCAGCATTAAACCCTAATGTGTGCATGATTGAGAGAGAGAGAGGACAGTCATGCTTCTGTCACAGCCAAATGTATACATGAACTGATACCAGTCACTGCTCTAAAATTCATACTGACTTCATTGTCTGTTCAACAGAGAAGTCTTGATTTAATTATTTTTGAATTGAGTTTATCTTATATTTTGCAATTATTTTGTTAAAATTACTGTCACGCTATTCTTATTTATTTTTATTTTACATATATTTATGGATTCTTTCATAATATTTCATGCCAAGCAAACAATCATTCCAATAAAGTGCACTTAACGTTCAAAATGATGAGAGAAAGAGAATAAAACAGACAGAACGAAAGAGATACACTCTCATTCCTCTCATATTTGTCATGCACAAGCGCACACACACACTTGACAGGTTCACCTCTTGTGAGTAAGACATTTAAGTGATCTCATCGTCTCTGTGAGAGGGATGGTGTTGATGAATAATGTGTGTAACCTAGGTCCAGTGTAGTGAACACATGCTTCACACAGATATTTATGGGCAAATGTAATTATTTGCTAGTCAAACATTGAAAAATCCATAGGCCTATACAGTAGATCAAACACCAGTCTGAATATTGAAGAGCATGTGTCCGTTATGGCACTGCATCTTACATTATGCAGTGTGATTTATTAGAGGTAATTTGGAAGTGTCATCAAAGTGGCCGAATTGTCAGATTGGTTCAACTGTCATGTGGCGGCTGCTGCCAAAACACTTATAGGAAAACACACCCAAGTGATTGACATGCATAGACTAAACTAGCCATTGCTTACGATCACTTTGTGTTCTGTGGAAAAGAGCTCTGAAGCCCTCTGGGGAATTTTGAGGACTGGGATAAGGAGCAGATGACAAAAAAATTAAAATAACACAACAAGAATTGAGCTAGTACATACACATTCCCTTTGTGTTGCACGATCTTAGTCAGAAAACTTGGATGACTTTAATTGGTGAAGTTCCTGCTTTCGTAATTTCGGTCTTGAAACAGGGTGAGGTCACTACCACGTCCAGTCAAGCAGGCTGTATCGCCCACAGCCTTCTTCAGTGCCTGGATGTCACAACAGAGTGCTTTATTATGTAGGCTAATTGATTTGAATATGGGTTTGTATAACAATACTCTTTTAATCAGGGATTCTGAGCGATACTGGAGATCAGAATGGTTTATGAGGATCTTTTCTTCTCTTGTGCACTCTAACAAAGTGGAAAGGTGGAAGAGGTGTCTTGCCCCAATAGACCTTAGTCAGAGTAGGACTATATTTAATTTTTGACAGGATAGAAGGACAGTGTGATCATTGGATTTAACAACATAATGCTTGTTCAGCTGACGAAACAACTTTCGAAAGAAAAAAAAATTCAGTGGACAAAAACTTGTGAGCTGTGAAAATTGCATGATCTAGTACCTTTATGTGCCGTTGTAACACAGCCTCGTTTTCATCCGCATTAAATTCAGTATCATCTAGCCTGTCTAAGGTCTATTGCTGGAGAACCCATGAGGATGGGCCTTTCTTGGCTTGACTGGCATATGGGACTAGCTCACTCAAAGATTACAATTCTGTTATTCTCTCGCCCTCATGTTTTTCCAAAACCATATGACTTTTTTTCTTCTGTGTGAACACAAAAGGACATGTTTTGCAGAATGTCCTTGCTGCTCTGTTCCATATAGTAAAAGTGAATGGGGATGTGTAAATGTATGTATTAAGACTAAGAGTGTCATAAAAATTAGTAATTATGACTTTTGTGCTGTACTGCAAACTGTACATTACTTAAAGTACATTATTCTAATTATTAAATAAATATTTTTAATATCATGACTAATTTTCATCATGTTTATGCATATTCTAATTCATATCTGTCTCTCCTTTGGTACAAAGCAGTCTGATTTACTATCACACAGATATATGGAATATACTATGTGATCGTAAGTGACTTTGATGCTTTATTGAGCTAATTATTATTGCTCCATTGTTGTTATATATGTATTTAAAGTAATTTTAAAGGCTATTGGGTAACACTTTATTGTACAGTGTCCTTGTCACCCATGTTACATGTATTTACTATATAGTAATAACAGCAAATTATATATAAATACATGTTAATTACTGTTACTCAGTACTTAATTGTATAATTACATGGTAACAAGGACACCTTAAATGAAGTGTAACTAGTTATTACTTTCTAACAATACTTGATTAAATGTCAAAATAATCTGCAGGTTACTCGATTACCAAAATAAACAATAGTGAGTAGGCTTTGCATGCCATATTTTAATGTTAGCAAAGATGGATGACATTTGAGAGCTAGATTAAAGTTTGGTCTGTTTTTTCACACAAAAGTATGGTATGGATTCAGACTTGGAATATAGTGCACAAATCATAAAGACCATTTAATAGTGTTTTTTTTTCTTGACATTTTTGGAGCTCGACATCCACCGTCCCCATTCACTTTTAATAAAGAGCAGCAAGGAAATTCTGTGTAACATCTGCTTTTGTGTTTAGAAACATGAGTCTGAGCAAATGGGTGAACTATATCTTTTATATTTTTAGTGTTCAGCTAGCTTTAATATACAGACACCCACCATAATGCACTATAAAATGGTTTAAAATGCAATGATGTAGAATGGACTGTTTGATAGTCTGTATCATGGATTGGAATACATGTTATGAATGGCCTGTTTTTTCCTGTAAGGTTATACTGTATAGACCTCATTTCCACTCTTTGCTTGCTGGCCTGGTTGTCACTTCACCAATCCATCAAATTCAGAATGTGCACATTGTCCCTCTATCCACACACACACACACACACACACACACACACACACACACACACACACACAACCACACATCACCACAAACACACACACACAGACAGAGGAGCAACCCTGCATCAAATACATAGATAGGAAGAAAAAACTTAGAAGAATACTTTTTCCTATCCCAGTTTAACATGCAAAGATAATTATAAGTAAACCACTTATAGATTGAGTTCCACCATAAGTCTAAATACTGTGATGGTATAAAACATTGCTCTGATTTAACCAAAAAGTCTAGGTTTAGCTGGTTAGCATGTTTCTGTTAGCCAATACTGGTAGATGTTGTAACTAGAACTGCAAAAAGCATATTTTTCCATAAACAGCTATTCAAAAGGCATAGTGTATTATGTTGGTATTTTTGCAAATATCATATAAATGGAAAAACTTGTTATTGAAGTCTCAACAGTGCCCATATCTTTCTGGAGAGCTCTAAAAAACCATGAAATGAACTAAATTTGGGTTTAGTAAGATTAAAAAAAAAAAAAAGAAAATAGCAATTTTTTTTACTTAGCAAGGACGATTAAATTGATCAAAAGTGTCATCACAGGAATAAAGTAAATTTAAAAAAATGTTATCTTAAGTTAAGTGAGCATAAGAGACTTCTTACAGCTCATGTGATTGGCTCAAAAAAAAAATCTGACTGAATTTAGAACATGAGCAAAGATGGCAGATATTAAATCACATGTATTTGCATGGGTCAGCCGAACAACTGCCATTCAAATGAAGAGAAATACTAACGGATAGCTCACTTCAGGAGCATTTGGCGCATTCCTAAACAGCCTGACAAAATGTTCTTTGGTAATGCTGTATAGTGCAGAATTCTAATCTAGTTGTCTAATAAATCTAATAAACCTGGCATTTTATATTATGCATATTGTTGGCTCTTTTTGCTTTTGTTCATGTTTTGCAAGTCACTTTATATAAAAAGTGTATGCTAAGTGCATAAATGTCAATGTAAATGCAGATATTCAGCAAGAAGATCCAAAATACACAAATCTATATGTGGGTGTGTATTTTCGCAGTCAGATATGTACATCCTTTGCATAGTCACACGCATATTTTCTCATCTGCATTCTGTTACTGGCACTCTCTATCAGGCCATCCTTTAGTATAACTGCAATATTAAATGTCACAATACTGTAATCCTCTTTCTATTTCTCTTGTTTGTTGGTTTGTCTCTCACCGCCTTTCTCTGTTGCCCTATCTGTCCTTTGTGACTGATGGACTTGCTGATTGCCTCAGTGGCATCATAGTGATGATGGTTATAATTCTATTAAGGGTAATGATTGGTCTCTCTGCTGTGCTGTGCTTCCTCCATAAACAGTTACAACTCTCTCTCTTTCTTTCTCCTACACAGTGCTTCAACCATGTCCAGGCCAGCGGGGGGCAATGTTAATGATGTCACCCGCTTCCTGTCCACAGGGGCGGGGCCTGGGTCACCAACCCCAGTGTTCTCCGCCTCCAGCCAAGCTGACTGGGCGGCTAAGAGACTTATATGGGTGCCTTCAGAGAAACATGGATTTGAGGTAAGACTGATATACCGTATTATGGTCACACAAATCACACACACACATATGATATCGCACTATTTAATTTAAAGGTAGTAAATAGAATGTATAGTTATTTGACATAATATTTTCAAAATTAGAAATAAACAATTGGAAAATGATTCAGTGTGAAAAAAAATGTAAATAATTTGAATCTGATGCAGAAAAAACATGTAAAATATAGATTTATACTTTAGATAGAAACTTCTTGATTCTGTAATCCTATTATAATCCTATTATATAAAAATTGTTACTAAAAAGGAAGTAGACTCTGTAACCAACAGTGCACTCAGTAATGTGATTAAGTAAGTCTGTGTGCACTGGGAATCATATTTTGTCAAATAAAGACCAGGTAACACATACATGGATAATAATCAGGAATAATAATAAATTATTAGGCAGAAATGTTAGAAAAAGAAAGTAAACACAACAAATGTTTCCACTATAATGCTTAAAGTTATATCCAACATTTTTATCCAAAATTATAAAATTTTTGTCATCATCCATGAAAACAAAGGAAATTAGAATTATTTTCCAAATACAGTGACAGCATACAGTGAAGCGAATTCAAAGAAGATAAAAAAAAATCACTATAAAAGTGGTCCATATGACTCATAAGCTACATTCCATAGACTTTGTAAGTCATATGATTGATTTTTGTGTGAAACAAACTCAAATTTAGATTGTTAATGACTGAACATCTTCCTCTCCTTCACTTTCAAATCTCATTTGCTCTTCTGGATATTTAAACTTGCCACCTGAAGATTCGCTGTGCTAGTTTTGGGTTTTGTGTGTTTTGTGACCACAGATTGAGTTTGAATATTCTTCAAAATTTCAGTTCTACTAAATAAATAAAGGCATATCATTAGGATTTGAAACATAGTAATGGTGAGTAAATTATCACAAAATGAACCAGATCTATATGTTGGTCAGGTTCTTGAGGAGCAGATTACAGCCCATGACAGGAAGCTCTAATCTGCTGCTCCCCTTTTGACCTTGTTTATGTTGTTCTCCATCTAGTTAAAGTTTCTGATCTGAAAAGCTACTTCAGTGCAGCCCACCCACCAAACACGTGTTTGAGTAAGGGCTTTAGTGTTTTGATATGACACTATGAATAGCGCAATACACTTGTTGAGTCAGTGGTTGCTAAACATCACCGCAATACAAAATGAGGCCTCATCATGAAGTGTCCCATGTTGAGAATGTGACTGACTGCCAGAGAGAACCGAGAGGGAGATCTCAGCACTTCCTGTTGGAGGTCATGAAGGCTCTATACGCTCTTTCTCTATCTCTTAGTATATCTATTTCTGTTTCTCAACCCCTGACACACTCCCCCTCAGACTGTCTGTCTCCATCAAACATGAATGCATTCTCTGTTTCTTACAAAGCCACTATGCCTGTGTGAGAAAGTCAGTGGTCTGTAGAAGAATAATATGCATCATTATCAGTCTCTGAAACACAGAAACTGTGTGTTTAACTCACAATGTTGTTTGAATAAACCAACTAATGTCCCACTGTGCTTTGGTAACATTTCGGGCAGGGTACAATAATATCATATCATATATCATATCTCATATCTCATATCATATATCATATCATATATCATATATCATATATCACATATCATATCATATCATATCTTATCATATCATATCATATATCATATCATCATAATTGTATCTAAAATATATAAAATAAAACTTAATATAAAACCAATTAAAACCCAAAATATAAAAAAGATTGTGTGTGGTATATTTTATGTTGTGTGTTGTGTGTGTTAGAACATATATGTAAATTTCTAACATCTATGTTTATATGTACTGTATATATGTAATTATGTATATTTATATACAGTATGTATTGACACACACACAGCACACACACACACACGTAAATAAAAAAATATAAGCATAGATTTATATTAAATAAAACAAAAATAAAATACTATATGTGAAACATATATGTTTGTTTTGCATCCATGTAAACATTAAAAAAAAAAAATAATAAATATATATATATATATATATATATATATATATATCTATTATATTATATATATATTATATATTATAGCTTATTTACATTTAAATAATATGTAAGTAAACATTTATAGTTGGGATTATTTGTGTACTTTTAAGAAATGTATTTTATTTATTAATTTTTTTCATAAATGTGCTTACTTGTCATGAAAATAATGTAATTTGTTATTTATTTAGAGTAAAAATATGATGTAGACATTTTTTGTAAGTCAACATCGGACATTTGACAGTGATCATGACTTTAATAAAGGACAGTGACACATCAGCTGCAAATGTGGAGTTGCTACCACATGTTCCATGAAAGACATTTTACAAAGAGCACATTCTTATCATCCTTTATTTTGCTGCCTGTGTTTCCTTTGGTCAGTCTGCCAGTGTGCGCGAGGAGCGGGGCGACGAGGTGGAGGTGGAGCTTACAGACAGTGGGAGGAAGCTGACGCTCTCGAGGGAGGAGCTCCAGCGGATGAACCCGCCCCGATTCAGTAAAGTTGAAGACATGGCTGATCTCACGTGCCTCAATGAGGCCTCTGTCTTACACAACCTACGAGATAGATACTTTTCAGGACTCATATATGTGAGTGTTTCCCTTTAGTCAGAATGGTTCCCCACTTGTTTTTAGCAATCATTCAGTCTTGACACATGCCTGCCACTGTGCCCTGCCATCACATGAGTGTGTGGGGGCATGTGTGCAGTGCATGGGTTTTCTCTGAGTAAGCGAGAAGGATAGTGTTACACACACAGATACACACGCATGTGTTTGTTCATCACAGACTCGCAGTTCAAATTTCCGCTCAGGTTTCATGCTGAACGCAGCCAAGAAAGTACAAACACGCATGCACAGATGCCTTCATACACACACAAGATCAAGGGCCCTTATTCATAACGCATCTGTCAAACGAGTCACTTGAGCCCAGTGTTTACACGACTTGGTTCAGTAATCAAATTTGAATGAGTGCATAAGATCATATTGATGTGAATATTTCACATTTCAGTGTTTGGGGAGGTATGTAAAATATTAAGAACAGGCATCATATTTCTGATCATCGTGTACAGTGGCAAACATGCCTCTTTTGACTATTGGCATAAAGTCTGGTCCACTTCACAGCTTATTCTGATCAAACAACAACCAATCTATATGAGACTGTCTGACCCACATTTATAGTGACTGACCAGTTTGCTTTGTTTTTATGCGCCATTTATGAGTGATTGAATCTGACATGGGTTGCTAGATTTAAATCCATCTATTTTTATACGATTTTGAAATTTGTGCTTAAAAAAACTGGAATGGAAATGCTTAATATGTGTATAAAGTAAAAAATTCCATTGAAGTTTATGTGCTAGGATGAGTAAGGACAGTTTGACATTCAGATTTTGTTAAATGTTAATACATGATTAAATTATTAAATAAAATGTTAAATATTTTCTTTAATGACAAAGATGTTATAGACTAAAATTAGATGATATTTTTATCATCTAAATTGACTAAAATTAAAGGGGTCATATGAAGCTGTTTTAAAGAACATTATTTTGTGTATTTGGTGTAACAGAATATGTTGACATGCTTTAATGTTAAAAAACATTATTTTTTAAAATACTGTACATTATTGTAGTTCCTCTATGCCCTGCCTCTCAAATGCGTCGTTTTCTACAAAGCCCCTCCTTCCGACAAGCGCAGTCTGCTTGACTCGCCAGCGGGACCCAATGAATTGTGGTTTGGCTCGACCACCAACATAGCACGCATCGTAAATGTAACGCCCCTTACCATAATCGCGAGCTTCATCTTTCAATATAAATGTAAAGACAGAGCCTGAAAGGGGATAGAGTCGCGTGACAGACACAGTGATGCAGCTGGTATGTGTTTGCAGTACACAAGTCATGGTTAAGACAGCTGACTCCACTGTGATGTGTCTTTCTCTCTCTCTCTCTCTCTCACACACGATGCGCAAAACTACGCATTTGAACAGTCAATAGCAAATACTTTAAACTAATAACAAAACAGTAGCTGATTCAGAAGCGCCAGATTGTCATAGCAAAGTCAGAATTACCTCCTCTCCAAGGTTCACGAAACGGTCGTCCATAAAATGCATTGCTGTTCTGTTGTAAGTAATCTTAAAGATTCCTAAATGCATCTACTTTCAAAAGGCCAAATAAAGTGCTTTTGCTTTCGACTAGAAACACACAGCGTCTCTCTGACATGGCTGCTTCAACACTAACTGCGGTTACTGAAACCAAACCTTCTTTCTTTGCGTCCACATTTGGGCACATTATGCTAATATTCCCACATAGTGAAGTAGATATGTGTGGGGGGAGGTTGGAACGAGCGTTTAGGGGGCGTCCGGCCAGAGTTCTTATTGATAAAGATATCTCTGGTGGTTTGATGGACTTTAGTCTTTCATTATTCTCACCGGGATTCTACTCATATGCAAACAATCAGCTTGTAACACTCCAAAGAGAAAGGAAAACTTGAAATCGCATCTAACCCCTTTAAGGAATCTGGGTAAAGGCAGCCAATCAGATCTGAGCTTCTGATTTTTGCAAGTAACTGCTAGTTTTGTGTGCAGTATCCATCAGGCAGTCAGTGAACAGACTGTGGGCAGTCTGTGGGTGGTCTGTCTGTGCAGCTCTGCCAAGAATAGTTTCTACATATACAAGATCATTATTTCAATCTGTCTGAATTCTGGTGTTTGTGTGTGATGTCTGACAGACATACTCCGGCCTGTTTTGTGTGGTGATCAACCCCTATAAGAACCTGCCCATCTATACGGAATCCATCATAGAGATGTATCGTGGGAAGAAACGGCATGAGATGCCTCCACATATCTACGCCATATCAGAGGCGGCCTACAGGAGCATGCTGCAAGGTACCATGGCAACCAACTAACCTGCTTTAGGCTGCTTCAGTTTTTGTGAATTTATTCATACACCTCTGCATCAAAATATTTAGAACGAAGGAGCCAGTTTCACGTTGTTTCAAGTTTTTTCACATACTTGGTAACAGCGTGAAACCCCAAGCATGACTGAGACACTAAGATTAGGCATTTTCACTCCGTATCCTGCTCTTCAGGGTGTGTCTGTGGTTAATAAACTGGCCAGACCGGTGTGTGTGTGTGTGTTTTCAGGGAAAAAGAGCCATGCCGATTATGTCATAAGTCTTAACTCATTTCTAATAAATGACATAATGTTAATTTTGTTTTTTAACTGTGTCAGAAAGTTTTACTGTTCTAATTGTTTTAGTCTAATTTAAAGGCTTTGAGATAGAAAATACAACTGGAAGTCCAATTTATAAACATTATTTATTAATTTAATTTATTAATTAATGGATTAACTAGATACAGTTTGATGATTTCTGTTGAGCTGGTGCGCTGCAGATCTGGTCTGATTGCGTTGCGAACAGCAGAGAAAAATGCTAAATGCAAATAGTTGCAAACCATATAATCATGCATATAGGTAAAATAGCAAAATAAATAGGCTTAGCAACTTCTAAAAGGGAGGAGAAAACACTGACATCTTTTGTTGTTGATGCCTGAAGCGTGATGTTTTGCTGCAGATTCATCTGTCACTTGGGACTAATGCTAATACAATTTAGCAACTTTTATTTGAGCATTATTTATATACTATACATGCTATTTACTATTTATTAATATTTTTGGATTAGCCTTTAATTTAATATTTAAAATGTTAATTTTACGTTTTAGTAATTTTGTTATGTGCTTTTGTCATTAGTTTTTTATATTTCTGTTTTGCTTTATTTTTCAATTTTAGCCATTTTAATACTTTCGATTAAACTTATTTATTTCAGTTAGTTTTTGCTAGAAATGGAAATATTATTTTTTAATAAGTATTTTTAATCATTATTTTATTTCAGCTTGATTTCCATTGTCCAATGTAAAATCTGGGTCCTGAATCAAAACCTGGTTCAGAATCTCCAGTGTAGATGCTCTCAATATGAATATGTTTGTGTAACTGTGTTATACGGGCAGTGTCTTTGGGTGTCTCCTCTACCTTTGAATCCTTGTACATAAGTTATTATTCTCTAAGCATGGTTATTACATTACTTTATATGTTTTCTCTTAAATAGCAAACGTTTCATACTCACAGTCACATAATTCAGAGTCGTATTCAAATCGGTGAGAGCAATCACTTTAATTGTTCATTGGTCATGCTAATGTCCCTCTTCATGTGTATTGTTTCCTTCATACAGACAGAGAAGATCAGTCCATCCTGTGCACGTGAGTTATATTTGAGTTTGACTACATATTTGTGGAATTACAGCAGAAAGTTCAGAATAATATTCTTCAGCTCTTTCAGGCCATCAAAACTCATGATTTCTTATGACTGGAAAACAATGAACATTTAAGTTGGAGAGATGTAAGTTTGAGCTGTAGCTATTTGACTTGTTTCTCTTAGTAGACCCAGCAGAAGCCTAAAGGCCACAAAAAGTCAAAGTTACCAGAAAGTCTTGCCCTGTTTATTCCCTCAGTCCTGGTATAATGTAAATGAACTACCTTCATTCAGACAGACGATCTGTTTTTCCACAGATCATTATTTTATTTCCCTTTACATGTGTTGCTAATTTTGTTCCAGCATATGTTTAGTATCTTCCAGCTAAGTCATCTGCTCGTATTTGTTTGAATAACTATGAAAATAGTCTAAACTTATTTTACAGCAGAAGGTGGTTTATTTGTTCTGTTTGTGTGTGTGTGTGTGTGTGTGTGTGTGTGTTCAGAGGGGAATCCGGTGCAGGAAAGACAGAGAACACAAAAAAAGTGATTCAGTATCTGGCACATGTGGCATCCTCACACAAGTCTGGCACTCTGGGTTGTCCCAAAGACAGCGCCCTTCAGGTGAGGACTGGGGATTGCCATACGTTTCTTTTTCTGCTTTTCTAACAAGTCAGCACATGCTTACCTTTTGATTTTGTTGTTTTATGTATTTATTTATTGCTGCTGCCTAGTTGTCCAATAACTCACTTCTGTTACAGAAGTTCTGTTCATCAATAAGGATAAATAATACATAATGCAACAATACAATATTAATGTTCTGCAGATCCAGTGTCGGTTTGTTTATACTTGCCTTGCCAATATGTTCACCATTAAAATTATATTGGTTATATATGGTTATATTTTTAGCAACATTTTTTTATTAAATCTGCCAAAATATTTTTCATTAAATGCTAAGTTTTATACATTATTAAAATTATGTCCGATAACGAATGCGGATGATAATTTGTTATGCTGTTGCTGATAGCCAATAAATGGCAAATAATACAATTAAAATTATACTATTTTGTGGAAATCAAAATTTATTTAGAAAAAAAAGTAAATAAAAAATAGCGTCAATTGTTTTAAATATTGTTTATAATGTCAGCTGGAACTTTCACACTTGCCACAGCTTATCCTTATTGTTAACTCTTGAATTATAATGCGGTATGCTGGCTATATGCATCTTTTTTTCTAATATTTCTATTTTCGCTGTTCTTGGTTGCTCTTCTCTCCCTGTCTCCTCTCTTTCCTGGGTCCTGCTGTTTCTCTTCTTCTTTTCTCTTTCTCTTTGTCCTCTGCTCTGCGCTGAAGATGGATGGTACGCGCTCTCTGGGTCGTGGCAGTAGCGCTGTGAACAGGGTGAGTGGGGGGTTTTCTCTTCATGACTGACAAATCCAGCTGATAGGAAGAAAGTCAGACTACAGCGGTTCTAATTCATGTCCTGCCACTTTAACCTCATAATGTGTGATATCATATGTTCAATTAATCTGTGTGGATTTATTTGTTTTGCTTTGTTTTTTTAACCATTTTATGTTTTTGCTCATCAATATGTTATATTTTTTGTCCCCTGTTTGTCCTGTTCACTTGTTCAACCACCCCATCTGTCTCTTTTTTGTGGACTCTAACAGACTGTGCAGTATGTGAGTATGGTTGTGCTCTAATGCTTCCACTATGGGCCTGTAGGGAGCGCTGTATGCATATTAAAGCTTTGCTATTGTATTTTTTTGACCTATATAGACCAAACTGGTCTACATGGGTAAGAGCGAAACCAAACAGAGCTTATCTGCACTGTACATGGATTTTTTTTTTTCGTCTAAAGGCTTTTGCTGAGCTGCAATTTTATGAGTTTGCACTCATAAACACTGTGTGTGTGGTTCTGACCTTTAATTTAGGACAAATTTAACTATTTCTAATTTTTATTTATTTCCTTTTTTATTGTACACAATTTTCTTGGTTTGCTTTAGGGCAGTGTTTTTTATTTTATTTAGTTTGACCTAATTTACATAGTTTATATTTATTAAACTATAAAGTACATTTATTTATTTGATTTTATTAAAAAATGTTTTATGATAATTTTTCTTCTGTACTTATATCACTTTTCTGTAAAACCCCCCCCCCACCCCCCCCCCCCCCCCCCCCCCCAAAAAAAAACGAAAAAAAAAAAACAATTGTTTTCAAAAAAAACCAAGCATGTTTTTCAATTAATAACAGAATTAAGTTAAGGCCTGATTGTCTTTATTTTCTGTATACCTATAATATAAATAAACATTTACTTATTTTTAAAATATTTAATTTTTATATAAATATATATATATATTGATTTTTTTCCTAATTATCTTTTTTGTGTATTATCAACACCCCACACCTTGATAATCACCAAGTTAATCTTTGGATTCTGTAGTAATTATAATTTGCTTTATTTAAAATTAATAGACGTCTGTGGTAAGTCTCCATTTAGTGAAGTAAACATGTATGTGTGTTTGTGCAAGAGAGTGTGAGAGTTGTTTGGCTGCAGTCATATGCTGCTGGTGCTGGTGCTGCGGGGTCTCTGAATGCATGATATTTGCTGGAATGTGGGTAATATTCCTGCTCTAACATGCTGTTCTTCCTGTCCTGTGTCTAGGGGGAACTGGAGAGACAGTTACTGCAGGCAAACCCCATTCTTGAAGCCTTTGGCAATGCCAAAACTGTCAAAAATGACAACTCTTCTAGATTTGTAAGCTCTGCAACAGTACACCTAACCATCATCACTTGAACCTAGATATAAATCTTGATGTTTTGATCTGGTCTGACATGCTTTTCAATTTGTTTTAGGGCAAGTTCATCAGGATCAATTTTGATGTTGCTGGATATATTGTTGGTGCTAATATTGAGACCTGTATCCTTCATACACTCACTAAAATCACCTTTACACCAGTTTGATAATTGAAAAAAAAAATGCTCAGAAAAGTAACGTTAGTTGTGAGAAAAGTTAAAGCATCTTTGTTTGCAGATACTACTTTGTATTTTGTTATCCAATGCCATTCATAAATTTGGGCTACTTTACTCAATAAATGAGTAAAGCCTATAATGTACAGCATACAAACAAGGTGTATATTGGTGCATTTTTCTTTAACCCACACGTGTATCAGATCTGCTGGAGAAGTCTCGAGCCATTCGTCAGGCTAAAGACGAGCGAACCTTCCATATCTTCTACCAGCTCCTCTCAGGAGCTTCTGAGGCCATGAGAAGTCAGTAGTCCACACACAACACAGCGTCAAAAATATAAAGGTTTCTGTTGTCTTCTATGCAAACATTATTATTGTAATTATTTATCCATTGTCTCTCTGTAGAGGAACTTCTGCTGGGCAGTGCGGATCAGTATCGCTTCCTCTGCGGGGGGTCACTTCCTGTTCCGGGTCAGAGTGATTCAGAAAACTTCACTCAGACAATGGACTCAGTGACTATCATGGGCTTCACACAGGAAGAATCCACATGTAAGAGAGGAGGGTCTCAAATAGATCTTGAAGATTTTATAAAATATGTACATGAAATCTGAAAAATAAAATTGATTTTCCATCCTTCTGTCCATCTTGCTATTTCTCTTTCTCTCTCTCTCTCTCTCTCTCTCTCTCTTCAGCTATGTTAAAGGTGATCTCTGCAGTGCCAGTTTGGGAACATCACGTTTCACAAAGAGAAGAACACAGATCAGGCCTCAATGCCGGATGACACAGCAGCGCAGAAACTCAGCCACCTGCTGGGCATCAGTGTACTGGAGTTTAGCCGAGCCATTCTCACTCCCCGCATCAAAGTGGGCCGCGAGTACGTCCAGAAGGCTCAGACCAAGCAGCAGGTGTGTGTTTTTGTGGCTTCATGTAGTGCTTTGAAATACTACAGATGTACATTGCAACTACAAATAGCCTCGTTGACACAGAAAGAGACCATTTTTTACACTAAAACGATTGACTTAATTTAAATATTCATTCTTAAGTTAAATCAAATTAAATATTCATATTTCAGAATTTTAATATATGGCTAATTTTTAGTAGGTGTCAAAGCATCAAGCAATATATCACAGCTTTTGTCTGAACCAGCTGTGAACATCGTCGCACATTAAGACCACCTACAGTAATATACTTTTACTTCAACAATGCTGTACTATAGAAACATTCTCTTTTTTTCCCATTTCTGTGGGTGTGTTCAGGCTGATTTCGCAGTGGAGGCTTTGGCGAAGGCCACATATGAGCGTCTGTTCCGCTGGCTGGTGCACCGGATCAACAGAGCCCTGGACCGCAGACAGCGTCAGGGAGCCTCATTCATCGGGATCCTGGACATCGCTGGATTTGAGATCTTCCAGGTGGGCGATATGCGAGGGTCTTAGTGATTGTTTATTATTCTGCTGATAAATATTAATCTCTCCCTTTGTCTCTCTCACAACAGCTGAACTCATTCGAGCAGTTATGTATCAACTACACTAATGAGAAACTACAGCAGCTTTTCACTCTCTCCCATGTTTGTACTGACAGAGGAGTACCAGCGAGAGGGCATGAGTGGAACTTCATCGACTTCGTTCTGATCTCACCCTGTATCAGACCTCATTGAGATACCGGTCCTTGTTTGTGTGTGTGTGTGTGTGTAGATCTTAATTCACATCATAGAGAACCACCTGATTTGACATGCTGTGTCTTTATAGTGTTTCTGACTGGTTTGCTCCACAGGTTCATCCTCCTGGCGTCCTGGCATTGTTGGATGAGGAGTGTTGGTTTCCAAGGGCAACTGATCGCTCATTTGTGGACAAGCTGTCAGCTGAGCAGGGTTCACACTCGAAGTTCATGCGGCCGCGGCAGCTTAAAGAAGAGGCCGACTTCTCCATTATACACTATGCTGGCAAGGTCAGATTTATATTTTTGCCACGGTGTATCCTCCATTTCTCTGTTTTCTAGTCAACATGAAGTCATAATGGAGTTTCTTACTCTAGGTGGACTATAAGGCAGATGAGTGGCTGATAAAGAACATGGATCCGTTGAATGATAATATTGCGTCTCTCCTGCACCAGTCATCTGACCCCTTCATCTCTGAGCTCTGGAGGGAGGGTGAGTTGAGTAAAGTAAAGTAAAGTAATAAAGTCAAGTCGTCAAATAAAATACAGGTATTATTATTACTATTATTATTATTATTATAGGTAATTAAATTAATAACAAATATATATATTATTAACATCAACAACATCACCCACCACCCACTAAAGCATTACTTTCTTCATAACAGATTACAAACTGGTAAAACCATACAACCTTTAAAGGGCTTCAAGTTACAGTCCTTAAAGATAATAATATATTGTTATTATTAATAAGTGGTTATAATGCAAGAATATTATTTTTATTCTATTACTAATATGTTAAGCAGAACAAGCAATAACACATACTAATCTTGTTGTGTTGTTGTTTGTATTTTCGTAGAAAATATTATTACCTATTAATTGCCACAAAATTTCCGAGCACATAACAAAGTAAATTGAATTCTTATTCTTATTATTATACTCTCCCAAATGCAAATTCAGAGCAAGACCCCCTACTACTTACTACCTACGAATCATTTGATTTCGTTTTGTTTAAATAAATAAATAAGTATCTATTTAATGTTTATTAGTTTTAACATCAACAACTAATAAACTCGATGAATTGTTTGGTACTCATTCAAACCTGGTACATTACTTTATTAATAAATGTTTGATATGCCGTATTATCTTCACTTTTTCATTTCACTTATCGATATTTTACGTAATGTATCTACTAATAGACTAACGCTTTGCTTTGTGAGGTCTTCTCTTCTAATCTCTGCTATTATCTTCTCTTCTCTTCTCTTCTCTTCACTGGCTTCTCAGATATTCAAACTCTTCCTCGCGTGTACTTTTTTGACTCTTATGCCACACTGCAAACCAATGGCACTGACAGCAGTAGGTTTTTCTGCTCTTCCTTTTTTAATCTCTCCATCAGTCCATCTAACTGTTGATTAACATTTCACTCTTTCTTTCATCTCTCTTTCATAGCATCAGATTGTGATGTGATGTGTGGGTTGCTGTTTTGCACTGTAGTTTAGCAGAATGTGTAGTTTTTCTATTCATGAGTTGCTATAGAGCTCATTCGAATTAGTTCAGTTTGGTTTAACATTAGATAGTTGTGATCCACTTGTCTCTAGTTTATTCGTCGTGAAGCATCTTTCTTAATGTGCTTTAAACGTAGATTTTTTTTCTGTTTGGTAAATGTTAAAGGTCTCAGTACAATACATTCATACTAAGACTTCTACCTGAACAGAAAAAAAAATCTTTCTGGTTCTTGTAAAGTATGTATGTTTTAATAGCACTAATGTAAAGTCATAGTGCTCAATGCACATGTTCATTTTATACAATAACATCCCTGTTTTGTGCTTGTCAGTCGAGAGGATTGTGGGTCTGGATCAGGTGTCATCTGGTGAGAGCAGTGGACCGGTGAGTTTTGGGGCTGCCGGGCTCAAGACGAAGAAGGGCATGTTCCGCACGGTGGGACAACTCTACAAAGAGTCCCTGACTAAACTGATGGCCACCCTCCGTAACACCAACCCCAACTTCCTGCGCTGCATCATCCCTAACCATGAGAAAAG
This sequence comes from Sinocyclocheilus anophthalmus, assembly GCA_018155175.1. NCBI lineage: Eukaryota > Metazoa > Chordata > Actinopteri > Cypriniformes > Cyprinidae > Sinocyclocheilus > Sinocyclocheilus anophthalmus. The sequence continues at coordinate 873,239 of JADLZN010011417.1, forward strand.
GGTAAGAAAGAATCTTACTAAAAATGGATAATTGCCATAGTATTTCTCCTTTCTTAATGAGAACTTATCATTTGACCTAAGTGCCTTTTTAAAAGTTTCATATAGTATATAACTGATAGTAAAATGTTTATTGTAGGGTTGCACAAAATGTTAATTAAAATGTATTGTTATCGGTGAATATTGTCTATTTAAGTATGCATGCTCATTTAGGCTAAATCCGAAATCAACCCCCTATACCCTCATTCACTACATTAGGTCACTAATTCAGTTCACTAAAAGGAGTGAGTGAATTTGGTCACTGTGTCCCGGAGTCTGCCTCGTTATGCATAGCCTTTGTGCTCTGTCCTGTTAATTGTTCAAATAACATGTGAACTGCGGCACTAGCAGCTCCAGTAGTAACGAGTAAATGATTTTATCTTACCTCTGGTCAACGGATATTATTTAAAATATGGAGCCCCCACACATTGAACGCTAGGTAAAAGTGTAGACTAAGGCTCCGTCCACACGAAGATGTGTTTAGCTGTATATGCATACATTTTTTATCGTATAGGTGTTTCGTCCACACGCATCCGGTGTTTTGGGAGAGTGAAACCGATATTTTTTGGTTTCCACCCCAGAGTGGATAAATCTGAAAAATCCGCCCTTGCGTTTTCATGTGGACAGCGAATCCGTATATTTTCTGAAACAATGACATCATCAGCCCACGTCTCGCCCCTAGTCAGACACCGCTACGTCCCGTAACAGCAACAACTGAACAAAACGTGAAAGTCCTTTATTTAAAGGTGCAGTAGGAGATCTTGGAAAATGGTTACTTTAGCCTGATAGCACTGAAAGCGGATGTCCCACCCTCCCTGTAATCGCCGTCCAAAGCCACACCCCTGAACGCATATACGCTCACAGACCAGAATACCAGAAACAACATTACTACAATAGGCTACATCAGCGGTTCTCAATTCCAGCCCATATTCCGAAGTGAAGTAAACTTCAAATGATTTCCCCTGCTGCTCAAGGAGAATGCGGAAGAAACTGTGATTTATCATAATCGCTCGGAACAGCAGCTGGGTATCTGAATGCGAGGACTATAATTGGAACCGCTGGCTACATCAGGTCAGTCACCGTGAGAAAACTTATAGTACGTTCGTAAACTCCTACGTAACCAGGACGGAAAGCGGGTTGTGATGTGTTTGTCTGCCGTTCTCGCTCTGTCTGCACAGCGTGCGTGAACGCGTTGATGACGTATCCTGTCTGTGCGAACTGGGTGCGCAGAGGTATGCTAATGCATATTTGACAGGCAGGTAAGGAAAGCCAGTTAAAACACTTGGACCGAGCGTTTTGATTTGACGATCGTTTCTTGGTCCTACGCCTTCCACAAAATATTTAAATACAGATGAATACATTTAGACCTCTTAACTTAATGATTGCTATCGGAATGTGAAGGGACTTTCATCCAGCATAACAAAAATGTTTCTGAAGCCAATCACCTATTGCACCTTTACTAACATTAAAAACCAGATTTAATTTTATTTTCATGTACGTTTGTATACCACGCACAGGTTTATGCACTAGTCATCTTTCTCTGTTAATGTACTCTCCTGTGGCAGAATTAACGCCACATGGGAGGGTACTGGTCTGGCATGTATAGCTACCATGCGTTTTGTGTTGGTTTTTCGTTGCTGGACACAGATCTTTCCTTGAGACGAGGGAAAAACAGATCGATAGGAAGCTCTGGCTCTCAGTGGACGTAGCTAAATCGTGTTGCAACATTTACTATTTTGTGCCCATCAATTTATAATTGTGGCGCCACGATTTACTAATTCTTTCCCAATCGTTTTGCTAAATCGTTCACACGATTTAGAACTTGACGAACGAATTAGTAATTGTGGCACGATTTCGCAAAATTTGAGGGAACGAATTAGCATCAACGGACGAATAGTAATCGTGGCACGTTTTAGTACCTCGAGGGAACTAATTATAATCGTGCGCACAGTTTTTATTTATTTTTTCTTTGCATGTCATGTCGGGGCTCCGTATGTATAACCCCCTATTTACAATTTATACTCATTTACATTAATGTATACATGTGTTTATTATGCTGTACGCCATGCGGCGCTTTGTAAAATGAATGGATGGGAATGGTGTTCATAGCGGGCGCATCTCTGGCGAGATGCTCAATTGCATATCGGTGCACGCTCTCACAGTGCGTTATGGTATTCTCTAGCTTTGAGTTTTCCCGTTGTACACCTCATTTTTTGCGGTGCTTGTGGATTGATGGTGCAATGAGAACATCCAACTAGGTTTCGACACCCAAAAAATGGCGTCGCCCTCAAGAGTGCCCATTTAAGGGTATGTTGTGCGATGTTCGATACAGCCTTAAGATTAATTTCTGTCATTTTGCGGCATTCCTTAAATGTACTTTTTTAGCAATGAATGCTATTTTTCATATTGTACATTAATATCACATTAGCCGTTTCATAGTTGTTTTTAATTTATGTGTTTATATTTATTTAGAGTATAAAATAGTTTGCATGTACTTCAGTTGTGTTCATCGTTTTAATATTGTAGCATCCCTAATTTTTTGTTCTTTAAATTGTCACAGGCAGGGAAATTGAGTCCTCATTTGGTTCTGGATCAGCTAAGGTGTAATGGGGTGCTGGAGGGAATCAGAATCTGCAGACAGGGCTTCCCGAACCGCATCCCATTCCAGGAGTTCAGACAGAGGTGTGTGTGTATCCTGCTTAACCATATTTTGAGGAAAAGAAATTTACCCAGAAGTGAGCTAAATCAGGCAAAAGGTTAGGTTATTCATAACTAGCTGTACATAAAAACAATATAAGTCTATGGAATGTCCCCATTAACATAAGTAAAGTAAGTAAACGTTTATAGCTTACATAAATGAGAAATCTTATATTGTCTTATTTGTCTCAGGTATGAGATCTTGACTCCAAATGCTATTCCTCGAACCTTTATGGATGGCAAACAGGCGTGTGAGCTAATGGTAAGTGATGTCATTCAAACATAAACCTTTTTGGCTGAGTTCACAATATTGATTTGATAGAGGATATTATATTATATTAGTTTCTGATTAATAAATGTGAACAGCACAGATGCTTTAGGATCAGAGTAGGAAAGGTCAATGTGAGTTTAGTCAATACAGGTTGTTGATTATGTATCGTTCCTGTACTTATAGATCAGTGCTTTGGAGCTGGACAAGAATCTTTTCCGGGTGGGACAGAGTAAGGTGTTCTTCCGGGCTGGAGTTTTGGCTCACCTGGAGGAAGAACGAGACTTGAAGATCACTGACACCATCATCCGCTTCCAGAGCGTGGCCCGTGGATACCTTGCCAGGAGGTAAACGTCTGTGTGTGTATGTAGTAGGTTGGTGGGGTGTAATATGTGTATGTATGCGTATTAATTGACGTGTTCTTTCAGGGCGTTCCATAAGAAGCAGCAGCAGCTCAGTGCTCTGCGTGTGATGCAGAGGAACTGTGCAGCATACCTGAAGCTCAGAAACTGGCAGTGGTGGAGACTCTTCACCAAGGTAACACACAGCACTACACAACATGTCTATAACTTAAAAATTAAGTAGTCAACATATGATATTTAAGTTCCCGCATTTAGTTAGGAAGGCAACCTCAACACAAATACTATGGACTTTTTTATCATATATAATTGATCACGTGTAATGTGGACCCATACTCTCTTACTGGATTACTCATAATTACACCCATTTCAAAGGTTTAGGGGTCGATAAGGTTTTTTGAAGGAAGTCTCTTATGTTCTCCAAAGCTGCATATATTTGATCAACAGTAGTAAAAATGCTATAATTAGTGCAATAGTATAGTTTTATATTGTTAATAAATGTAAATGGAATTTTTCCCATATGACAAGTTGAATTTCAGCCAGCTGCCATTACTCAAGCTTTCAGTGTAATAAGAACCTTCAGAACGTTTGCTGTTAAAATATTAGTTTGCTTTTTGACCTTTGACCTCTCCTCCAGGTGAAGCCCTTGCTACAGGTGACCCGCCAGGATGAAGAGATTCAAGCTCGGGAAGCACAGCTTCAGAAAGCCAAAGACAATCTGAGTAAACTAGAGCATGACTTTTCTGAACTGGACAGAAAAAACCAACAGGTAACTTTATTTCCTCGGTTCACTCAATTTTGTTGAGCATGTTTGACCAAACAAGCATGTACACCAAAACAAGAAAGTGTTCATTTGTTTGATTTCCACATTCATTGTGGTTGTCCTCTATGAAAGCTGATGGAGGAGAAGTCGGTACTGACTGACCAGCTGCAGGCGGAGGCGGAGTTATTCGCAGAGGCAGAGGAAATGAGAGCACGGTTGGCCAGTCGTAAACAGGAACTTGAAGATGTGTTGGGAGAGCTTGAGAGCCGATTGGAGGAGGAAGAGGAGAGGACCCTTCAGCTGACCAATGAAAAGAAGCGAATACAGCAACATGTGCAGGTGAGGAGGATGGATGTTTCTGTCTGTGTCTGGTGCCCACTATTGAGGATCTTCTGTCAACATCACTGTTTCTTTCGCTCAGGATCTGGAGGAACAGCTAGAGGAGGAAGAGGGGACACGTCAGCGCCTCCAGCTGGAGAAAGTCACCCTGGAAAGCAAAGTGAAAAGTCTGGAGGCCGAGACCTTGACTTTGGGAGAGCAGAGAGACAGATTAAGCAAGGTAGTTAAAGAGAAGAGGATTGTTGTTTGAATGCAGCTCCAATGGTACAGTGGCTCATGAATTTTTCTCTCTTTCAGGAGAAAAAACAGCTGGAAGAGAGACTGAATGAAGTGACAGATCAACTCACAGAGGAAGAGGAGAAGGTGAAGAGTCTTAACAAGCTGAAAAACAAACAGGAAGCTGTCATCGCTGATTTAGAAGGTAACTGTCCTTGTGTTAATTATGCATTTAAAAAGTGTAGATGATTCATTGGATCTGTTGAATTTGGGCTTTGTTTCCAAGATTTCAAGACTGCATTTATTACATTTTGAGAACCATGATTATGGCAATCTTTACTTACAAACTGTTTGTGGTCAGTATGTCTGTTTGTGTTATTTATTTATGAGATTCTTTTACTTTTATTAGTAGCAAGTGACTTTTTGATGTTTTCAAAAAAATTTAATTTTAAAATGCAACTAAACCTTCATTACCAAAATCCTGACACAAATGTATTATGGTTTTCACAATATTTGATTTATCTCGTAATTTTTTCTTAAGTCCCTGTAAAGTCTATTAGTATGTTTCTGAGTTTGTCACACACCACGAAAAATTGTATTATTAACCACCTCTTATTAAAATCTGCTATAGGTACATAAAATAAGTTATCAACGTCTTGAAAAATCGGGACGTTATCCTCTGGCTCTTCAAATGCTTTTGGCCGTTGTCTGCATGTCTGCTCTGAAACACCCGACACATCCGGAAAGCTGCCGCCTCTTTACTGTGTCAAATCCGCTACAAGCGAAATGGATCTCCTACAGCTTAATTTGGATTTAGCAAGCCATACATATTTGCCTGCATACATTATTGCTCCAGTGCGTCACGGCAGTTAATTTATATTGTTAGGGAGGGCCATGATTCGGTGGCTCCAATGGCTTCATCGAGCCCCGCCCAAAAATCCTGCAACACAGAACGGTTACTTAACGATTAACTCCACGATTCAGTGCGTAGACGAATTCCAGTCTTTTGTAAGTGTTTCCCCGAGCAATACATTTGTAACATTATAATGGCGTTATAGAAACATCGTCCTCACCCATTGACTTTACAGGGACTTCAACAACTTTAATCAACTAGGAATGATACTGAATGGGTCCTGTGGAATGAAGACTGTCGTAATGAGCAGAAAATCAACTTTCCACACAGAAATAACTTAATTTGAATGTTTAAAACAAAAATGTATTTTTTAATTGTATTCATATTTAACAATATTGCTGTTTTAACTGCATTTTGGTTAAAACAAATGTCAGGCTTTGTGCGCATAAAGACTTCACTTACAAAATAAATAAATATGCAAATAAATAAATAAATAATGTATTTAATGTAAATAAATAATTATCAAACACAAGAAAATGACTATATATAACTATAAAAGCTCAAAGAGTAGCTTATGTGACTTCAGAAATAATATGAACAAATCATATGAACTATATGGCAAATTTATTGTGTTTTAATGGTGTTAATGGTGTTTTTTGTCCTTTTTGAAGCTTGAAAGACATTTTCTCTACAGTATGAGCCATATTGGTATGGAAAAGGACAGCATCAATTCTTAAAAAAAATCTCCTTTTGTCTTCCATGTAGAAATAACAGCTAATAGGTTGGGGTAGCATGAGGCTAATTCAGAATACAAATAAATAACAGAAATAACAAATAATTAACAATCTTATTTTTGGGGTGGACTATTCCTTTACAGGTACATAAACACAGCACAAACAGATATATAAATGTCTCTTCCGTTCCCTTAGAGCGTCTGAAGAGGGAAGAGCAGGGCCGTCTGGAACAGGAGAAGTGGAAGAGGCGGATGGAAGGAGAGGCGGTGGAGGCCCAAGAGCAGCTGTCTGACCTGAGCTTACTCGTCACTGAGCTGAGAGGCAGCGTGAGCCAAAGAGAGAAAGAGATCACCACACTACAGTCACGGTACATGCACAAACATAAGTCTACCTTATAGCGAATCCTCGTAGCACAGTCACTTTAAGAAGTAATAGTACTTAAGAATGACATCTCATCATTTTTTCTCTCTCAGGCTGGAAGAAGAGGGGGCACGTCGTGCAGAGGCTCAGAGAGCCCTGAGAGAGGCCATGTCTCAGGTCTCTGAGCTCAAAGAGGAGGTGGAGAATGAAAGAGGAATGAGGGAGAGAGCTGAGAAACAGAGGAGAGATCTGGGCGAGGAGTTAGAGGCTTTGAGGACTGAACTAGAAGATACATTGGACACTACAACTGCTCAGCAAGAGCTCAGGTGTGTGCGTACTGTTTTTAATCATATCTAGTGAAAATCTTTACATACAAAAAGGCATACATTTTAAAGACTGATTTCAATATTAAACAGTCACTAAACAGTCAACTAATGAGAAAATCACTATTCTACCCATGTGAAAAAGAAATACACTTTTGAAAAGAGTACTTACTACAGAAATAGTATACTTTGTATATATATACTTAAATATGTACTTAAGTAATGTTTTTGGACACTAATGCATGTTTAATGTAATTTCTATTGAAGTTTGTATTTAAATTATGTGTAATTACACATTTGTAATGATTAAGTTGCAATTTAGTGCATTTAAAATATAGTAACTTTAAATGTAATATTAAATAACACACTTCAGTTACTTTACACAATTTATTCATTTATTAAAAGTAATTTACATGTGCTTTTTTATGTTGGTCAACACATCAAAATAAGTGTACTTTAAAACACAACAAAAGATTAAAACATAATGATTTGTATTTTAAAACGTTTAATTGTGCACTTTTTAAATGTGTGCTTAAGTGTTCTTAAAGACGGAGAAAGTTTATTTAAGTCACTTAAGTGGCCTTTTATTTAATTCATATTATATTATCTACAAGTGCAGTTTAAAAAAAAAATAGTTACACTTCAAGTGCACGTTCATTACAATTAAGCGTACTTCTTTTTCAGAAGGGTAGACTGTAGTTAAGCACAGGCATTTTGGACAGCTTTATTTAACCAGATTAAGTGTGTGTGTTTGTTTAGGTCTCGTCGTGAGGCTGAATTAGGAGAGCTTCAGAGATGTTTAGAGGAGGAGACCCGTCGTCATGAAGCCCACCTGTCAGAGCTTCGCATCAAGCACACCGCTGCTATAGACTCCCTACAGGAGCAGCTGGACAATGCCAAGAGAGTGAGTCTTAGCGTTTACGTTGAATAAAACATGTTTACAAGCTGTTGTTACACTGGGAAGTCAGGTATGTTTTCGTAAGTTGCCAATCTTTGATGTGCGTGTATGTTCACAGTCTCGTCAGTCTCTGGAGAAGACAAAGGCCATTCTGGAGGAGGAGCGCATGAACCTGAGTGCTGAGCTGAAGACTTTACAGGGAGGGAAGATGGAGAGCGAGAGGGGTAGAAAGCGAGCAGAGGGACAGTTACAGGAACTCAACGCACGCCTTGCACAGGCTGAGAGAGAACGAGAGGAGCGAGAGGAACGACTCGGTAAACTCCAGGTAAAAATGGGGAAAAGAGAGGAAATGGGCTTAATTGGAAGCATTTTGCTTTTCGACTAAGGCCACTACTTTCACAGTGTGTACCCAAGCCTGTTTTGCATCAGAGTTCAATATCTTGGTTTATGGAGGGGGAAAAAACGGTTTTCCAAAATTTAGTGGGCACCAGGGAACAGCACCCAAGTCTACCTGATAAGATGTACAATTCATGTAAACTCAGGTTGTTTAGTTCAGTTCGGTTACAAATTTGTGTTTTTAGGCCAATTTTCATGTGTGAAATCCAGGTTCAATGAGATTCTATGTTTCAATAAGATTCTATTGGGAGTTTCCCATGAGGGCAAAAGATTTCCCCTTGCAGATTTTGCAGTGGGTTCAAGTTGGTTAAGTGAATTAGCTGCTGTAGGGTTTTTCAGCTCTAAAAAGGGAAATATTTATGACTAATTATAACTGGTTATGATTAATAATAAATATTTAGATTATATCTTCGAATTAACTGTAGCAGAATCAATATTACAATTATTTGATCTGTCTGTCCACCGAGCAGACAATATAATCATTTATCAATTCAAGGAACTATTATTTTCCTGGCCAAGGAAGAATAATCTTTTCTTATTTATGTAGTGCTAGCAGTAATTTAACATATGTATCAAGGGTTGGAACATTCATTGACTTGAATTGTGAGCAGCAAACAGAGACAATCCGTTGTGAATATAAGGGATTTAATAAGTGAAACTATATCTAACATATAACTAGCTAAAACATATATACACAGAATGAAAAGTAAGGAAAAGAGAGAGAATAGGTAAAGAATGGCAGTATTTCACATCACTTTTAACCACAACCTTTGAAAATCATCAAAGAATCCAAAAATCACCTTAAAAAGGGACTGAAACTTAAACACGCATCTAAATAATTTTAAGCGGTTACTTGCATTGGTTTTCGATTGCTGAAGAAAAATCCTGATGCTGTAGACACCGGAGGTCTTTTGATGAGTTTGTGAGCTGGAAGTTTTTACTTCTGTTTCTTCTGACGAAGGAAAAGTCCACAACGACTAAAGTTACTTGAAGATAAAAAACTGCCGGAAAATAAAAACTCAAAAGGAAGATCTTGAGAGTCTTCGAAAAATGTTGTCTCAAACGAAAAGGGGTTTCTGAGCAAAGATTATTTCGGGCTAATCACTTTTGAGGGTTCCTATGCACACCCCCCTTTTGGGTGGAATGGCCAATCAGAGGCATGAATTTTGAGCGGGAGAAGTTTCCTTTGTTTCCCTTCTATGGCACATATGCATGTTTTATGGCCGGTCTGGAATTTCTGTTGTTTTAACCCAAAATATAGTACAAATCGTATGGTGCGTTTCACAATCACATACTGTACCTCATTGTTTGAGGAATAAAGGACAGATAATATTGATACCAAGAAAGAAACATTTAGAATATATTGAACCAGAGATACATCCATACACCTGAATATCAGTGTTTAGGGCTTTAACTAATACAAATAATGAGTGGTAACTCAGCTAATCTAATAGGGACACGTACAAACAACATATGCAATATACCAGATATATTTGTAGAGTATAATAGAGTAACGGTCTTTATGTGTGTGTGTGTGTGTGTGTGTGTGTGTTAGTGTTTGCCTTGGTCGGCCAATGCCCCTCCGTTGCCCGGTCAATCCCGTCAGGGGGGGGTTCCCCCCCCCCCCCCCCCCCCCAAAATTTTACACTCTTTGGCATGTGTTTGAAACTCCAAATGAGACGAGGGTGGTGAAACTGGTTAGCATCTCCCTGATGAGGGGGGGGGGGGATTTGACATTTAGCACCCATATACAGTAAGTGTAACGTCTGTGACCAGGATTGTAATTTATATGCAAATGTCAAAAGCTGAAAGGGTCTCTTAAGCCATAAAACCCAAAGATCATGCATGATTCTACGCAGACGCTACACTGCACTGATCAAAAGAAAGCTGCTTGGTTTGAATGTGAGTTCTGTATAAGCTATGCTTCATACAGTACATTGCTACACTATTGAAAGTAGACAATGACAATACAGTAGAGCTTTTTTGCCCATGATATTTAACAGACACCCTTTCCTCTCTGGAAAATCTAGTTTAAGCTGGTAGCTGTTTTGGTACATGGTAGCTGGTTTCTAGTTGGTCCAAACTGGTCATTAGCTGATCCAAGCTGTTAATTGGCTGGTTGACCAACCATGATGTTACAAATGAACCAATGAATCAAACCAGTTTTAAAACATCCTAACTTTGAAATATTTCCCTCTCAGTCGGAGCTTGAGTCTCTCTCCAGTTCCCTATCCTCATCTGAGTCCAAATCTCACCGCCTGAGTAAGGACGTCAGCAGTCTGGAGAGCCAACTACACGATGTGCAGGTAACGAATGTGTTTGTTTGCCAGTGTGTGTGTGTTTTAATTTGCTCTTTTCCACTACATATTAATAGGCTCATGGGGCTTAACTGAACTGCTTTTGAAGAAACCCTTTTGAAATGGATGAATGGGAAATGAAATCTGCCAGAGTTTCTCTGCACAGTCTGATTGTTGTTCTATTTTAAAGCAGATCTTAGGAGAATGTGTTGTCTCTGAGACTGTGAATGTGATGGCCTCTTAAGCATGCTTTGTATGTGTGTGTGTGTGCTACGTTTTAGGAGCTACTGCAGGAAGAGACACGGCAGAAGTTGGCGCTGGGCTCACGTGTACGTGCTTTAGAGGAAGAAAAAGCTGGATTGATGGAGAGGCTAGAGGAGGAGGAGGAGAAGACCAGAGAACTTACACGCCAGATTCAGAACTATACACAACAGGTACACATCCATTTTTTCACCCAAGAAAAAACCTGTTGTTGTATCTTTACTCTGTTTTATGATATTATGTTTATGTGTCCATGCAGCTGTCTGATCTAAAAAGGCAGACAGAGGAAGTGAATTCAGCAGTGGAGGCCGGGGAGGAGGCCAGGAGGAAGATGCAGAGAGAGCTGGAGAACGCCATACAGAGAGAGAGAGCAAAAGAAGAAGAGAAAGAACGCATCGAGAGACAGAAAGAACGGCTGAGAGAAGAGATAGAGGACATGACCATTGCTTTACAGAGAGAAAGACAGAACTGCACTGCTCTGGAGAAGCGGCAGAAGAAATTTGATCAGGTACAATAGGAAACACAGAGAGGGAGGGCGGGATGGATGGAAGGGTGGATTGACCGGATTAATGAATCGACTGACTGGTGGATCGAAGGGATGTATGAATGGGTGGATGGTTTGACTGGTTGAATGGATGCATGAAGAGATGGATGGAATGATGAATGGATTGAGTGGTGGATGGATGGATGGATTAATTGATGGATTGACTAATGGATGGACGGAATGATGGAATGATTGGAGGATAGAAGGATGGATGGACAGACAGATAAATGGATAGATTGTGTGGTGGATGGATGGATCAACTGATGGGATGGTGGAGAGATGGATGGATGGATGGATCAACTGATGGGATGGTGGAGAGATGGATTGGATGGATTGATGAATGGATGATGGATTGATTGGATGGATGAATGTTGAATTGACTGGAAGAATGAATGTATTGACTGGTGGATGGGTGGGTGAATTGAATGAATGGATGGATGATTTGACTGGATGAATGGATGCATGAACGGATTGACTTGGAAGGCTGGAGAGATGGATGGATTGACTGGTGGATGGAATGACGAATAGATGTATGCATGGATGGAAAAATTGACTGGTTGATGATGGATAGATGGTTGGATTAATGGATGGATTGACTGTGGTAAAAAAAGTAAAAAACCTTGAAAGTGAGAAGTGCAGCTCTAGATATTCATCACTGTTTGATCTTTACCCTTCAGTGTTTGGCAGAGGAGAAAGCAGTTAGTGCCCGTCTACAGGAGGAACAGGACCGCGCAGAAGCAGAGAGTCGAGAGAAAGAGACGCGTTTCCTGTCTCTCTCTAGAGCCTTGCAGGAAGCAACAGAGCAGAGAGATGAGCTGGAGAGAACTAATAAGCAACTCCGCCTGGAGATGGAGCAGCTCGTCAATACCCAAGATGACGTGGGCAAAAATGTACAGCTTGCTTTTTACCAATGCACTTATATGATATTTATTAACATGTAATAACATAGTAATAACAAGAGCGTATCTTTATTTTTCTTTCTCTTTGTCACGCCTCCTCAGGTGCATGAGCTAGAACGTTCTCGACGGGCTTTAGAAACAGAAGCCCAGTCTATGAAAGAACAGACCCAGGAGCTGGAGGATGAGCTGGCAGAGGCGGAAAACGCTCGCCTCAGACTGGAAGTCACCCTTCAGGCTCTTAGAGCTCAGTTTGAGAGAGAGATCAGCACTAAGGAGGAGAAAGGGGAAGAAAAGAGGAGAGCACTCAACAAACAGGTAACTGCCTTCAGCAGAATGAAGAAGTGAAGATACAAGATAATATTTGAAGATGTCCAGGGCTAAAAAGAACTGATCTTGACCTCCTTTACTCTCTTGCTCTATATTTGTTTCTTCTATCACTTGTTCAGGTGCGAGAACTTGAAACAATGCTTGAGGAGGAGAAAACTCAGAGAGCTCAGGCTTTGACTATCAAGAAACAACTGGAAACAGAGCTGCAGGAGGCGGAGGCTCAGGTGGAAGCATCCAATCGAGGCAGAGAGGAAGCACTTAGACAGATGAAACGTCTCCAGGTCCGTCGATTCAATTAATCATTATATAAATCACAACACATTTATACCATTTTGTTGTTGAGAGTTGTGATTATAACTAGTTGCTTATCAGGAGTGACGTTTGGAATATTTATTGTAAACCAAAACTCAGTTATTTCAATACAAAGATCAGATTTCATTTAAATAAATTAAAGGAGCCGTATAAATTTGATAGATGAATCTGATTTGGCCTGCAGGCTGACAGCTGAAGAGCCCTTATGTGAATATTCATTGTGTTCCTGTGTGTTTTTCAGACTCAGATGAAGGAGCTTATTCGTGAGCTTGATGAGACCAAGTTAGCTCGAGACGAGATTGTCACCCAGTCAAAGGACAGCGAGAAACGGCTGCAGACGCTGGAAGCAGAACTATTACAGCTGACAGAGGTGTGTTACTCTGCCTGTGTAACCCAGAAGATATTTTAACTCTGTGCGTCTCTCTAATATTTTTTTTTTCTTATTTTGACATTTTCTCAGGAGCTGGCCGTTTCTGAGAGGCAGCGGAGACAGGCCCAACAGGAGAGAGATGAGCTTGCAGATGAAATCGTCAACAGTACAACTGGAAAGTCAGTAAATGTGCTTGTGTTGAGGTCCAGTGATTAAATTAAAATGACCCCTTTTTACTTTCTTAATACATGTTCCTTGTCTTATTGTGCACAATTCATAGGTCCACTTTACTGAACACCAGGCCTGTTTATTAAAAAAATAAATAGGACTCATGTTGTGAAACTTTGTTTCCCCTGCAGATCTGCACTGTTGGAAGAGAAACGGCGTCTTGAGGCCAGAATCACTCAGCTGGAGGAAGAGTTGGAGGAGGAACAATGTAACGCTGAACTACTAGCCGAGAGGCAGAGGAAGAGCATTTTACAGGTACACAAAGAAACACACAAACACGCACTATACTATCAGAAAAACAAACAGAGACAGAGCCCCTCTCTCCATCTGTTTCTGTTAGGTTGAGACACTTACAGTCCAGTTATCTGGAGAGAGGACGCTGGCGCAGAAGAGCGAGAGCGCACGGGAGACTCTGGAGAGGCAGAATAAAGAGCTGAAAACTCGTCTCAATGAGATGGAGGGGGCCGTGAAGGGGAAACATCGCCTCAGTGTCGCTGCCCTGGAGGCCAAGATCGAATCTGTGGAGGAACAACTGGAGCAGGAGAGACAGTAAGAAAACAGTTGGGGACAGATGTCTTTCCAAACCTGTTTGGTTTCTTATTCTAGCCAAGTCAAATGAAGTCACATTTATTATTATAGAATTTCATACAATGCAGATTGCTTCAAAGCAGCGTCACATTAATAAACAGGAAAATAAGTGTTAATGTTGTAAGATTTGTCAGTTGATCAATTTTAACTGTAAAGCAGCTCTACAGAAGATAATAGTGTCAGTATTCAGCTCAAGTAGGTTCAGTGTTGATTTAGTTCAGTTCAATAACAGTGATGATGTTGCAAAGTTAGTGTCATTATTCAGCTCAATTTAGTTCAAATGACGTTCTCATCCAATACTGTCAGTACAGTTAAATTAGTAATTTTATTGAATATGAATTGTCTTTTAAACCCCTTATTATTATATAAAAAAAGAGAGGAGTTTAGCAGAATGTCAGAACTGCTCTTTTACTTACAATTCAAGTGAATGGGGACCAGGCATTACCAAGACCTGCCAAGGACAAAAAGTATATCATTAAAAGTGGCCTATACGACTTACGTGTGATATTTCATGTGCTTGGAAGCCATTTGATAGATTTATGTGACAAACAAATGAAAATTATTCACTAAAAATCAAGCTTGTTAGCCGTGGTTACTATTAAATTTCATTGCATTTACAAGAGCATACCGTTTTTGAAAAAGCGAGAACATTTTAAGAAGAAATTGAAATTCTTCTTTTAAGGATCTAAATTTACTCTGAAGATCAAACCAGTAATGTGACTGTTTTTTGTGTCCTCTCTCCCTTTTCTCCCTTCCTAGGGAGCGAGCCATAGCCAGTAAGCTGATGAGGAAAACAGAGAAGAAACTCAAAGAAGTTCTGATACAGGTGGAAGATGAAAGGAGACATGCGGATCAGTATAGAGAACAGGTACTGCTCAAAAACCTCATCAGTGCCTCAGACTGGTGAACTGGGAAGGATTTCATGTGGTCTGCTTAACGGACTTAATAAAATCTATATCAATATATGTTTTATTTATTTGAAAGATTTATTTTTGGCATTTTATGCCTTTTATTTAGATAGGACAGTAGATCGACAGGAAGCGAAGTGGGTCAGAGAGAGAGGGGGGTGGGATCGGTAAAGGTCCACGAGCCGGGACTCGAACTCGGGACGCCCGAAGCACAAAGGCGCTACATGTCGGCACGCTGCCCACGAGGCCATTGGCACCGACATGTTTTATTAATTTAAACAAAATTGCATTGGTAAAGGACATAGGCTAAGCATCATTTTTACACTACTTGTTACATTAAACAGATTGTTTCTATTTTTCTGTAAATTTTCTTCTTAGACTTTCAATAAAACAATCTCCATAAAACATTTCAATAAAGAGTAAACTTTCAGCCGAATCAGTCAGCTTGAGATAAATCACATTAAAACAGTCAATTCAACAGTCCAGAATGATTAGGAAATTAACTGGCAATGTTAGGAAAAATAGTGTGTAGCTTGAGGGAATGAATGAACTCTTCCCACAAAGCATTGCTAATAATCAATTCAGTCTGTTTTTCTTATTTTTAATGCATTTTCTTATCATAAAACTTAATTTTTTTATGCAAAACAGCTTAGATTACATAACATAGGTAGCTAATGCTACCTTGCCAGCTTTCATTAACCTACGACAACTCATCACAAGATTTGCAGGATGCATAGGGTTATGGGTAGTGTAAAACACATGGAAATGAACGATTCTAAAATCTCTCTTTTTTTAGTTGGATAAGTCTATGGGGCGTCTCCGTCAGCTGAAGAGGCAGTTAGAGGAGGTGGAGGAAGAGAACTCTCGCTCCAACGCTCAGCGCAGGAAACTACAGCGAGAGCTGGAGGAAATGAGCGACAGCATGCAGAGCATGAACCGCGAGCTCAACACTCTCCGCTCCCAACTCAGGTAAAGATTAGGATGGTTATGAGGGTGCTAGTTTATGTGTAAAATTCAAAAAGAGCACCCCTGACCATGACAAGAGAGTCACTTGATTTTCTGATATGCTCAGTCCAAAATCCCGTTGCTGAATCTTGTATGGTATTCTAACAAATGTTCTGCATGCGGTAACATCTAAATAAATAGTTTTTATTGAAGTCAAAAGTATTATTTTAATATGACTGAATCAATCTGTACTGAATTAGGTTGTACCAATAATATTTTTTAACCAAGAAAAAAAAAACATTCATTTTTAAGGCTTAGATTGGGTAGAAATAACCCTTGAGGTAGCAATGTACATACATCCACTATTTAAAGTCAGTATCAAATGTCTCAGTTTGTAGCAGTTTGCATTCAGTGTGAACAGAAAAATTACTTGTCACTGGAAACTTGCCACATTTCATGGTTAGGAGAGTAAAAGATCCAGTCATTCTGTTATTCATACAAAAATATATTTGCATGTCATCAAAACATTTCTTCACTGTATGTGCATGTTTCATTCACTCATTGACTCATCTGATTGTGTGTCCATCCGTATTTGTGTGTCTGTCTCCTACGCCCACTCAGCGTCACAGAACGGCAGAAGTCAGAACAGTAGGTTTTCATGTGTGAACATTGTGTGCGTTATGTTCCTCTTTGAGAATGATCCTTTCTCCTCTTGTTTCTGGTGGTGTGTAGAGGCGCCCTGTTGAGATTGTAGAGGGGTGTAGAGGTGCCCTTTTTTAGTCCTAGATGTAGTTTACATTGAATTGTGGGTCGCTTCCTGTTTATAGATGGTGATGAATCACAGATTCTGTCTTACACCAATCATGGAGTTTTTTCCTCTTTCTTTCTTCCAGTTCATAAACAGTGACCCCAAAAATGATTTGGTCACAATTCAAAATGTTTGACTATCTTTGTACTAGGTAACAAAATATCAAAACAAGGTGTTTTGTTTTGTTTTGGTTTTTTGTTTTGTTTATATAGGACAAAACCTGTTAAATCAAAACACTTGACAAAAAGTTATTAAACTATTCTGGCTTATGTTTTGTTTTGTCTTGTTTATAGGACAACGTTTTAAAGCAAAACATGACAAAAAAGCACTGTATTTTGGCTTGTGCTTTGTTTACTGGACAAAACATTTTTAAAGCAAACCATTTGACCGAAAAGTTATTACACTGTACAAAATATATTGCCAAATAACTTCTGTTCTAAATTAACTGCTTTGTGCGAAAATATCTAGAAAAGCATGTCTCTTTTTTTTTTTTTGCAGATTGCTTTGATATTTTGTGTCTAATGTGTAAATAATGTTTTGGGGAGACTGTATATGTATATTATATTTTGTGCATGAATTGCAGTTTATTCTCTATGTCTGTGGCTCTGTCTCAGGAGAGCTCCGCTCCCTATCTCCATGCGTGCTGGCCGCAGGGCTCTGGTGGATGACCTTTCTCAGGAGAACTCTGATTCTGAGGATCCAGGTGCTTCTCCCACCCCGTCCAGCGGCCCGCCGGGTACCCCCACACCCTCAGACAACACCCTGGGGCCCCCTCCTCCCTACAGCCTTACAGAGGCTGAATAAGAAGGGGAGAGTGTGACAGATGGACAGTTTTACTGGTTTAACTCACATAGCTTTTGCAATCGTACACATAATAGAACATCTGTGCAGACACGCATAACTTGAACCTAGTTAATGTGATTTATTGATTTTTAAATGAACAGATGATTTAGCATGCAAGATGGAGAAAGTTTGATGCAGTACTCTTTTAGAACTATTTAAACCAAGCAAGCAGTTAGTAAAGACTGCAGTTTTTAAGTTAAAGGGGAGAAAAGAAAACTACATTTCTCAGCATTCCTCGGGAAATGTAAGTACTGTATATCGGTGCAGTATATCAGGCTTGTTGTGGCAAAATTATGATGGCCATCTCAAGCTCTCTCTCAATCATTCAAAAGCCATGTGTTTAGGAGAAATTTGCGTGTTGATGGCAATCAAAGGCCATCGGGTATTGCACAGATGATCGAAGATCAGGCAAAAATGCATCATCTGTGCTTGCACAAGCCATCAAACCCTCAAAGCACTGAGAAACTTTCTCTCTCTCACTCCTAAAATAATGTTATGTTTTAAGAAATTGAGAATTGAACAAGTACAAGGATGTATCTTTGGTATTTTAGAATATTTCTGTGTTTAAATTTTAAAAGTGATAGCTCTACTTCAGATACATAAATGACTATGCTTTTTGTTATACATAATTAGGCAGAGATGATGATTATGGAAGCCCATTTCCACCCCAGTAAAGAAAAAAAAGGTAATTGCAGCTTAATATGTCACTATTATAATTTTGATTCTCATAATTGTGACTTTACATCTCACAATTTGACTATATCTCACAATCTCACAACTGCAACTTTCGTTCTCAATATTGTGACTGTATATCTCGCAATTGCAAGTTTTTTTCTCTCAATCGCGACTTTATAACTCACAATGTGACCTTATATCTCAAAATGTGACTTCATATCTCACAGTGTGACTTTATATCTCGCAATTGCGAGTATGTTTCTGCTAATTGTGACTTTATACTGTATCTCTCAGTGTGACTTTATATCCTTCAATTTCAATTATCTTTTGAAATATTTTGACTTTACATATCGCGAACATGTTTGTTTTTCACAATTGCGGAATTATAACTCACATTGTGGTCTTATATCTCAAAATGTGTCTATATCTCACAGTGTGACTTTATATCTCGCAATTACGACCTTACGCCTCGCAGTTGCGAGTTTGTTTCCACTAATTTGACTTTGTAACTCACAGTTTGACGTTATGTCAATATGTGACTTTCTATCGTACATTATGACTTTATATCTCACAGTGTGATTTTAAACTTTATCTCACAGTTATCTTTTTTATTTTTTACTCTGAGGTAAAAAGAGGCTTCCATAGATGACAATTTACATGCACAAAGCTATGATTGTATAAAACAAAGACAGAAACGTGAGAAAGAGAAAAATGCTTTTCTATTAAATTAATATACTACAAATTTGAGCCGTCCACTATAGCTTTTACATCTTAGCCATAACCTGTCCATAAGAAAAAATGGCGATACAGGAAAAAAAAAAGCCTTAAAGGTCAAACAAATACTGGACTTACAGCAGAAAACAAAAGAAAAGCAGCCAAAGCGGACAGATTTCACCCCCATGTAGATTTAACAGTAACAGTTCTTAGATATTTGAAATAAACCGGCTGTGATCTCATTCAAACTTTTAACTCCCTATTAAGTTCAGGGTATCTGTGCTGCAGATCAGACCCTCTTAGATACTGTGCGTAAGTTGTTAGGTAGCTCTAAAGGGACGCTTTTGTTGGTAGTGATATAGATAGGTAGTTAGGATTTCTTAATTTATGTCTTAACACATCGGCTCCAGTTTCAGACTACTGACTTGTTGTAATTTTTATCAAGTAAGAGAATTCCAGTATGCAATCTATTTATTTTGTTTTGTATTGATTGTTTGTCTGCAGATAGACATGTCATGGTTGTTGTATAGTTTGCAATTTTAAGTGAAAACAAGGCGAAATGAAAGAGATTTGGAGGGTAAGGATGGGTTTACACTTAGCAGGGTATCAGTCAGTAACACTGGACAGAATAAAAAAAAACATTTTCATTAAATAAGCTGCAGTGGACCTCAAAGAATATAACACATCAAACACAAATAACACATCCGTGAATGCGTTTGAGACAGTTTTGTCTATGAGCAAGAGTGAGAAGTCTGTTATCAGGATTTCTGAGAGTTTCTATGACATGGTGTGAACTTGGAAGATATGAACATATAATATCTTGCCTGTTTATCCCAGGGGTTGAAGGCTGCTAGTTATTACTTATCTCATTATAGCATTGCAACTTTTTTTTTAATCAAAAGGACATATTGTATTTTTTGTTTGTTTGTTCATTTTTTAATATGGTAAATAATTATAGATCAAAGTGTTTGTTACACACAATCTGGGGCATATGGGTGACTAAAGGGACATTATTCCAGCTGTATGCATGTCAACAGTGCCTGTAGTATACAAAACTGATTGAAAATCAATGAACTAATAAGAACGAGGTCTGGAATTTGATAAGTAAATTGCAATATTAGGTCTCCCTGAACAGCAATCTGACTCACACATAATTCTCACAGATACTTTTTTTAGATTACAGTTGTTGATTGGTTCCGAGATGTTTATTTTAATTGATGAATCCATGACAAAATGAAAGTTTCCTTAGCCTTCGGTGTATGTATGTCTCTAATATTTTCATTCATAGATATTGTATGGTGATGAGCATTTTGATACGCTGCTCCTGGCTTACACACGCAAGTTTTTTAAGTGTTAAAACTGTGAATAATAATTGTTTGTCACCATGAAGTATTAGAATGTATTTAAGATCTGCTAAGCCTGTGAAATTACAAATTGATTCTCTGATGCACTGAAGGGTTTATTACACTGTTATTACCGCAGTAATTACCACCTGTGTGGTCAGTATCTGTCCTGTAACTCGGAAAGCAGGGTTTTCATATTAGGTCATCGCTGTATGTCAAATGTCTGTAATAGGTTATATTGATCAGATTTTGATACTTGTATTGTTTTATTTGCCCCAATAATGATTCATTTTAAAATGTAGTCTGTTTTTAAATTCTGGCCTCTAGAATCAAGATGGATTTGTATTCAGTTGTGAACTGTTGACTGAAAGGGAGGAAACCATGCTTGTTAAAAACAACAGGATGGAATCGCAAACACAAGCCAAAAGACTCAAGCCTTGTACAGATTGTTTTTATTCTGCTTATTTGTCCATTTTAGAACATGTTCCTAAATTGCATCTTCCTATAATGTGACTGTTTGCCTTTCAAGCAACTCAGTATTGCTGCTAAAAATGTGGTTTGTCACTGACAAATGTCATTTAAATTGATTTGTACATTTAGCAGACAGATTTGCAGAGCTGTTCAAACTCAATTAAATTAAATTCTAGTTCAAAAACCAGTATTTCTCTGAATCCTAACCTCTAGTTTAATAAATGAGCCTTGTTATACTGAACCTGCGCTTTATAATGCAGCTTTGAACTAGTGTGAGATGAGTGGACAATAGCAGAGAATATGTATGAAAAGGAATTAAAACTCCAGCGGAGATACATGTTTGTATCTGAAGTGTTTCTGAAGAGGACTGTGTGCTTTTTTTGCATCTGTGGAACTTGAATTTTTCACCATGTTGTTTCTTTGATCTTTTGCTTTATTTTGCTATAATGATAAAATGAGACTGGGGTGAATTTTAATATACCATTGGTTTTGAAAGCAGTGTGGTTTATTTTCACACTAACACACTATCAGCGATTCACCATCGGCATAGTAAATATGGAGTAAGTGCCAGTTAAAAATACAATGAAGGAATGACATACACTTAAAAATAGAATGAATTATCAATTTATTATCCAAAAATAGAAATCACAGTTGAATTTGACAAATTATTAGACATTTAAAATGGTTTTACAGTATGCTAAGTTTAAAAACGTTGTTATATTTAACAATAAACAAAATAATAAACTAATAGTAAATTAATAAATAAATGAATACGTTTTTTAAATTTACAAATAAATAGATATTTAAAACTTTATTTTACATTTAAAAGCATAATTAATTATAATAAAAAAATAAATCACTTTAAATTGATAAATAAATACACATTTCAAATGTAAAAGTTGAATTCATGTTCATAATGTAACTTAAATGCACACATACAATTTGCATGCATTAATAACTTTTAAAGCACTTGTTAAGCAAACTTTTTAGCCTGTCCAAAATGGCCAGTCCATCACAGGGCTCTATAAATACAATAAAAAAATTGTAAACATTTGAAAAGTAAATTGATCCCTTTATATAACGGATTTTTTTTTATATTATAATGTTACAATACTCATACAGTTTTGTTACAGAAAAGATTACATTTTTCACACTACAGATAAGAACATTTCACAGAAATGATCATGAAATCACAAAAGTGTAATAATCAGACAACCCCAAGTACAATCAAATGAATGAATACAGTTCATACCATTGCTGTCCAGTGACTGATCAATACTTTCCAAATGTATTATTCATGCTATTTACCTCTTCCTCTGCCACAATGTTACTGAACAACCAATCATCATCTAGAGGCGGAGTTGGAATTGGAGTGGGGTGGAGCTTACGTAATGTCGCAGGGAAAGATCTAGCCACGCCCTCAAAGTTGTAACTACTCTGATTGCCTCTGAATTGCGAGTAAAAACACGACTCTTCTTTATGATAACAAAAGCCTTCGAGGCAGCACATTATCGGGCATTGGGGGCCTGGTAAAGTCTGGCAGAGATTCTCAACCTGTACAATATTTCTTATATCAGTGTCTTGCATCATAATCTGATCGGTTACTGGACTTGTAAAGTTCTTGTATGAGCTTTTTAGAGGTTGTTGTTCCCAGTTGTCATAAAGAATCCTTTTGGATTGCTCCAACTGACTCTTAAATCCTGGGAAGATGTGGTGGCTTGAAATATTACCATCCATGACATAAAAATCTGTATCTGAGTAACCATCCTCTTTCCCATTCATCTTCATCCAAGGTTCAACCTGACCAAAACAGTCTTCTAGAAGGGTATTGTGGTTCATAGTAAAGTTTACTTGATCATGATGGAAACTACGTCTATGTGGCTCTTGACTGCAGAGAACATTAGCAAAAAATTCATGACCGGTTTGGTCCAAATTGGACATGGAGTTGCTGGTCCCACCATCAGAACCTGTTAGGTTCTCTAGGTCTGAATCCGTAGAGCTTGGAAACACACATGTTTCCTGTAAACATCGTCCATCCTCTTCACTGTGACCCATCCACTCATTACATTTAAGATCATCGTTATGGGTAAGTAGATCTCTATGATTACTAGAACAATCTAGAAAGTCAAGGTCATCCACCATATCCATCTGGAGACTCTCTACGATGTTGGCATCTTGCGTTTGGACACAGTGCTCGGCATCTATGAGCATCTGAACCTCCAAATCGCATGAATCCAAAGACAATAGTGAAATCACCGGAGAAGGGGGTGACAGGTCTGGAACATCAACCTCTGTGTGGAGCAACTTCATGTCAGAGCATTTGGTGAGACGTGGTTTCGAATATGTTCTTGTTCTTTCAATGGATCCAAACCAGGAGGACATGCTGTCCTCTAGAAGACTGCTGGTCATTTGTGTCAAGCTTTCTAAATCGGTAGATGCTGGTTGTCTTTCCAAGCTGAAGCTGGTGTCCTTCTCCATTGAGCTTCCAGGGTTGTTTTTCAAAGCTTTGCAGTCTTTCTCAGTTCTGGGATTTGCTCCTATACGATTGGAGAACTTGCACTGTGAGAAACTTTTATCAGCCACATGGGTCTCCAAAAGACTGTCCAATGTCCAGAGGTCACACACATCCTCTTGTTGTTCAGGAAGCGCTTCGGTTTTGTCAGCATTAGGAAGTTTTCTAACACTAGAAAACAGAACAAGGAGTCATCAAACTTGTACCAATTCAGAACAAACAGGTTTTGTAAAAAAAATAAGTAATGTCTTGTACCTTTTTTTGATAGTTTGGGTGACTGGTCTGTGACTTCTGCGGTACTACCATAGGTGATATTCTGGATTGTCAAGATCATTGAGTGTTTATTGATCCTTATGAAAATAAGCAAGCCAGCTGAGTGCTTTTTGTCGGCTTCTATTTTCAGCAAAATGTCCTGGCGGATAGGAGTCAGAGGGAATAGTAATTCTAAAATATTTTTTTTTATAATTGCACAATTATCAAAACTTATATATTTAAAAAATAACTTTAAAAAATACAGTATCGTCAAAAGTTTGGGGTCAGTTAGTTTTTTTTTTTTTAAGAAATTAATAGTGTTGTTCACGGCACCTCAATTGGTCAAAATGACAGGTGAAGACATTTTTAAATAGTGCTGGTTCTTTTTAGGCCTTCTTTTTAATCAGAAATACTGAAAAAACTTCAATATTAAATACTGATTCAAACATGATAATAATAGAAACATTTCTTGAGCGCCTATAATCCAATATTTAGAATGATATTTCTGGGGAAGCATATGTGCCCGGAAACTGATTAATGGCTGTGCTTAAATGTCAACTTTGCTTTTTTTTGCATCACAGGGATAAATTAAATTCTACAATACATTAGCAATAGAAGACACATTATTTATAAATTTTAAACAGTATTTCCACAATATTACTGTTTTAACTGGGTCATTATTTTTGATCAAATTACAACCATCCTCACTTCAGTGAGGCCATAAGCTTAAACATAATCCCCATACTGTTTTCCCCAACTTTGGAACGGTATATCTGAATTATGACATTATTAACCTACTGTAAAGATCATGTTATGCTAGAAACCTTGCGAGTTATTGTACTTGTCGTTTATGATCGGCTTCTAGGGTTTTTACTTGGGGTCTTGCACGGCGACTCGAGCTAGCATTGGTGACAAGCTGAGAGTCCAAAGGTAACAAGATCGTTCAAACCACGGTGTCAAATCGTGTACTGGATGAGACTCATAGTCTTTGGAAATTATCAAATGATGATAAAATATGAGCCTATTAGAGAGGAGCGAAAGAGGGAGCACGACAGATGATGAAAGTGAGAGTCATTTCAACCATTCTCAATCCATGCCGAAAATCTAAAAGATGCGAGCTACTTTCAAACCCTGCATTACCAATATAAGATTTAGAATCGTCGATCAAACCCTGCCTGGGGTAACCGAAATCGAAATCTTAGGTAGGCTTATGGTTAACGCACCAGCTTACCTGTCGTGTTTACTCAGGAACGAAGTCCACAAGATTAAGAACGCCCACAACGGAATGCCGCCGAGAAGCAAAAGGCTAAGTTGCAACAGGTCGAAGTTCACCCTGTACAGTACAGAGATAAGGAATGAACATGACCGACGCGGGGGGGCTATCCTTTGGTTCATTGGTGATACGCACGAATGTACGATTCTGAGTTGTCTGCAATTGAGTTAAAGGTGCACAGACCTGCACCATTAAAGAGGACCGTAAGAAGTGACACCGAGTATGAAAAATCTAAGCATTACCTTAGGTCAACTGTTCGGAGAGGCGGCCGTGTGCTCTCTTTAAGCATTGTCAAAAACAGTGCTTGTTATGTGTTAGCAAACACAGCGCACCAGTTAAGCGCTTAACGGCCCTTTAATTGATCTGTTTAATCTCTGATCCTCATTAACACATTCTCCTGTCTGAGAGCTCTACTGGTTGCCACAGACAAATTGCCTTCACATTTCAGACAAAATGTTGTTTTTACATATCTATGGGGGCGTTCAACATAATTGAACGAGGTCCAGAGGACAGGCAATATGACATGATTCAAAGGCCGGGAACCAAGTCTTCGATTTGTAAGAGCTGGAGTGCATGCGTAAAATTTATGACGCATCCAAGAAATGGAAATAAAATCAAAAACCCCCCATAGGCGCTATATTGAAAGAACATTAGATTAAGGTTCCTTGTTCTAAAGGGATAGTTCACTCAAAAATTAAAGATTTGATGCATGTCCACTGTTGGACAATTGTTAATAGACAATTAAACTAGTGTCAAATAACATTTCAAGTCCATGAAACATTTCTAAAATGGGACAGTTCAGCCCCAAAATGAAAATTTTGTCATCATTTAGTCACCATCATGCTATTTTAAACCTGTTTAAGAGTCTTTATTTCACCTGTGGAACATATCTTTTTTTTTTTCATGAGAATGAAAACACAGTGTGTTTTTAACCACATCTGAAATGATGTATCATGTAGCATTCATTTATACACACAATT
Organism: Sinocyclocheilus anophthalmus; assembly: GCA_018155175.1. Classification (NCBI taxonomy): domain Eukaryota; kingdom Metazoa; phylum Chordata; class Actinopteri; order Cypriniformes; family Cyprinidae; genus Sinocyclocheilus; species Sinocyclocheilus anophthalmus. The sequence continues at coordinate 899,031 of JADLZN010011417.1, forward strand.
AAACAATGTTTTCACATCTGCATAATTTGACAAAATTACAGCTTTATTAATAATAGCATATATTACTATTATATTCATTACCTTGATTTTCCTGTTTCCTTCACACAAAATACCTTCATAATGAAAAAAAAGAAGAAAAAAGGTCACAAAGGTAATTCTGTGAATTTTAATAAAGACCTAGAACGCAATAAACGTTATGAAGAAATAGCCAAGATCAGTGTTATTTTAGTATAATTTTATATACTACTCAATATTTATCCCTGTTTAATGGTGTTGATTTTTGTATTTTAAGTTTTCATTTAATGTACCTTCATTGTTAGTTTTTTTTTGTCCATTTTTATTCTCAGTATTTCTATTTATCTTTAAGTTAATTTGTAGGTTAGTTATTTTAGATACTTAGCTTAAACCTAACGTTTTTACTTGCGTATAGTTTTGAACAATGGCAGGCATTTCTAATGTTTCATGTACCTTTTTCATTTTCTAATTATTAATTTTTTTCCCTTCTAGATGCATTATAGTATTGCCACTATCAATTCTTTTCTGGAGATGCTAACAGGTTTTAGGCAATAATAAACAATTTTCAGTAGTTTTAGTTTACAATACCCAGATGTTAAATTGGTAATAGCATCTTGTTTAAATTTATTGTAGTTATATTAATCATTCAGCCCTATGGTAACATTTGCAGTGGGCTGTGGAGATTCTTCACTATATACAGTACAACTACACACACGTGCCTACTGTCACTATAAGACGTTGGGTTAGCAGCTCACGGTTCTCGGTTCATCATTGCGTGAAGGACCCTCCGCACCAGCCTGGTGTTAAAAATGTTCTTCTCATCCAGTTCTAACATCGTTTGAGCTTACAATAGCTCCCTATTGTGCATCTGATGCGGCTATTGTCATTTTTGTGGATATTACAGTCATGGCCATTTTCCCATTAGCAATAATTGTAGCACCCCAACATGCAGCTAAATGACTTATCCGGCTTATTTGTAACATCTCCACTCAATAAACTTGTGTTTCATTTTCTCACATTCTTGTCTATCTATCTACCTATCTATCTATCTATCTATCTATACTACTCTATCTATACCCTAGATCTATCTAGTCTAATTCGCATTGTACAACAACACACAACAATTAAACAATACAGCCATTTTCTGGAATGAAATTACATTTATTGTAGATCAGGCCAAAACAATGTGCATACTTCAGTTTATTAAAATAATGATAGTCTCCCCTGTCTTTGTGGTCTCGATGACCAAGTAGCACGTGCTTCTGATTCAATCCATCACATGAATGCTCCAATGTGTGGTGTACACACGCAGTTTTTTGCCACAGCAGACCTCATTCAGCAAAGCATGATGGGAAAAGCTCAGGACAAAGGGACAGTACTGGATCGAGTGGGACAAGATACCTCCAACACATCAGCTGAGGGATTTACTGTGGCTGGAGAAGCAGAGACAGATGATGATAGCAAAATAAGTGTATCAGAGGGAAATAAAAAAGCTTGGGAAGAAATTAAACCGTCAGATCCAATGCAACATGCTCCACAGCTTGACAGCATCGACTGGGCCCAGACTGCTCAGGTGGCGCTGGTTTGGTCCTGTTTCCATGCCAACTTCAATTACCATTGGCTACAGGGACTGGAGAAGATGTTTCCAAGAGGAGGGATCAGAAGAGTGTCACTTAAAGTGTTTCTGGACCAGCTGTTTGCAGCCCCTATGGCAATAAGTGCTTTCTACATTGGTGAGAACCAGAGGTTTTTCATCATACTTCCACTTATATAATTGAAGGAAATCAATGCATAAACATAAATCTGTGCATATGAATGAATTCATAGTCGGAAAGGTTTTACAGCATTTATTACACTTCTAAAGGGCTGAGCACTTTGGAAGGTGCAGAGGATCCCCTTGAAGACTGGAGAAATAAATTCTGGACCTTGTATAAGGTAAACACAAGCAACACAGGAACTATTCTACATAAATGTAAATATTAAAGGTTCAGGATCAATTCTGACACATTGATTAACTATTTTTTTCTCTCTCTCTCTCTGGTTGACTGGAGTAGTGTAGGCTATTGGTCAACAATGCAGGTACTATAGTAGTCCATCCATTCGTTAATATATTCTGTTTGTAAGAGGTTTCCTCATTTTCTCATGTCTCAGGCTGTGAACTTCTCGCTGATCCCGCCGGTGGCTCGCACTGTTTTTGTTGGAGTTGCTCTTGGCTGGACTGTCTTCTTGTGTCATTTCAAGCAACAGAAGAGTGACTTCCTGACTAGACTTTATTCTGCAGCTGCTTGGCTTTTGAATTTAACTAAAACATGCACTTTCTTAAATCAACATATGCAACTATGTACATATTAAACATAATGGATGCATTAAAGCTGGCTGAAGTTTAATTTTAATGCGATTTAAACAAATAATTTAGCTTGACTCCATTCTATTGGAGTGGGTAAACCACAAATTAATTAATCATTTAAATTACTACAATTACTACATAATAAACATACATTATTTCTTACCCCATTCACACGTATTCTTTTAGAAACATTAAACTTGGGATGAAATGGTGGTAGCGAAAGATATTTACTTCAACATTGTGACAAAAATTGGAGTAAAACTGCTTATCAAAAAAGAAAAAGGGTGTGGACTTGGTTCCTATGCATCGGTTGTTGATTGGATTTTGATATGTGGGCAGTACACAGATGAATCGTTCACAAAAAGATCTAAAAGCAGAGTTCAGAAAATGAATTTTCATTTCATTCTCAATCTTAGAGAGAGAGTTTATAGATTTCTTCAAATAATACAATAGGAATTTGGTTACTATATGATGGGGGAACTACAATGATATTATTATTATTGCATGTATTGAATGTATTTATTTATCAGGGACATACATTATAATTTTTTTTTTAAGAAAACACTGTGGCTTATCTTTCAAAAGTCAATTGTAAGTTTTTTCAGCTGCTTAAAAGTAAAAACATTTGTTTCTGTCTTAGCGGTAATTTTACTTAGCCTACCAGTCATTCAAATTTGCTGAGAAAAAAATAAAATAATAAAAAAACTTTAGCAAATGTAACTTCCCTACAAAACATTAAAGATTACATTAAAGACATGTATTCATGTACCTTGCAATCACCCTCTTTTAAACTTTATGTAGCTACGAGAGACCGCGCAGCTGAGTATACGCCCTACATGTTTATTTATTTGTTTAGTTAAACGCGTTTTAGAATGACTTTCAACAAAAAGTGCACTGAAAATACAGGTGCATCTCAATAAATTAGAATGTCGTGGAAAAGTTCATTTATTTCAGTATTTCAACTCAAATTGTGAAACTTGTGTATAAATTCAATGCACACAGACTGAAGGAGTTTACGTCTTTGGTTCTTTTAATTGTGATATTTAGGCTCACTTTAACAACAACCCACCAATTCACTATCTCAACAATTTAGAATATGGTGACATGCCAATCAGCTGATCAACTCAAAACACCTGAAAAGGTTTCCTGAGTCTTCAAAATGGTTTCTCAGTTTGGTTCACTGGGCTACAAAATTATGGGGAAGACTGCTGATCTGACAGTTGTCCAGAAGACAATCATTGACACCCTTCACAAGGAGGGTAAGCCACAAACATTCATTGCCAAAGAAGCTGGCTGTTCATAGAGTGCTTTATCCAAGCATGTTAACAAAGTTGTGTGGAAAGAAAAAGTGTGGAAGAAAAAGATGCAATCAACCGAGAGAACCGCAGCCTTATGAGGGTTGTCAAGCGAAATCGATTCAAGAATTTGATTGAACTTCACAAGGAATGGATTGAGGCTGGTGTCAAGGCATCAAGAGCCACTACACACAGTTGTGTCAAGGAATTTGGCTACAGTTGTCGTATTCCTCTTGTTAAGCCACTCCTTGAACCACAGACAACGTCAGAGGCGTCTTAACTGGGCTAAGGAGAAGAAGAACTGGACTTTTTGCCCAGTGGTCCAAAGTCCTCTTTTTTTTAGATGAGATTAAGTTTTGTATTTCATTTGGAAACCAGGGTCCTAGATTTTGGAGGAAGGGTGGAGAAGCTCATAGTTCAAGTTGCTTGAAGTCAGGTGTTAAGTTTCCACAGTCTGTGATGATTTTGGAGCACTTCATGCTTTCCTTCTGCTGACCAGCTTTGAAGATGCTGATTTCATTTTCCAGCAGGATTTGGCACCTGCCCACACTGCCAAAAGCACCAAAAGTTGGTTAAATGACCATGGTGTTGGTGTGCTTTACTGGCCAGCAATCTCACCAGACCTGAACCCTATAGAGAATATATGGGGTATTGTCAAGTGGAAAATGAGAAACAAGAGACCAAAATGCAGATGAGCTGAAGGCCACTGTCAAAGAAACCTGGGCTTCCATACCACCTCAGCAGTGCCACAAACTGATCACCTCCATGCCACGCCGAATTGAGGCACTAATTAAAGCAAAAGGAGCCCCTACCAAGTATTGAGTACATGTACAGTAAATGAACATACTTTCCAGAAGGCCAACAATTCACTAAAAATGTTTTTTTATTGGTCTTATGAAGTATTCTAATTTGTTGAGATAGTGAATTGGTGGGTTTTTGTGAAATGTGAGCCAAAATCATCACAATTAAAAGAACCAAAGACTTAAACTACTTCAGTCTGTGTGCATTGAATTTATTTTGAGTTTCACAATTTGAGTTGAATTAACTGAAATTAAATGAACTTTTCCACGACATTCTAATTCATTGAGATGCACCTGTATAGTTCCGGTGTGTTCCGCGAGCTTCTGCATGCGGTCACGGTGCATCAGGCCAGCGCACGATTGTTCATTGACAGGAAGCAGGACCATCGGACTCGCCTTTGCATTCACATAATCCTTCGCGTGCGTAATCTCGCTGTACGTCCTCTCGCGAGCTTTCATTTTCCCTTTTCACTCCGAGTCCAAGATGGTAGGTAGCTTGATTTCTCACGGAATGTACCGGTGTCCGAAATCTACCTCCATCCTCAGCTATAGTTCTTCTAAATCTGCCGCAGATGATGTTTATAAGCAGTACATAGCGATGCAAATGAAAAACATATGTGTATCGTCGTGAATTATGTGTAAAATGAATGAGTAAATGTCGGCTAACGCACATCGGGCCGCGGAGATGAGTTCGTGTTAATAGACTTACGGATGGCTGACGATCACGTGTCACTAAGATTTTGTATACCCAGATATTCATAAAACATTTGCTGGCATTTCAATGAATTGCTTAGACGGAAGGAAGAGTACTTGAGTAAACTCGTGCTGGCTAAGCTAACTGCGCTTCTCCGAGCCAGGCTAGGTGCTGCATATCTGAGACATGTATTAATGTGAGTGCTGTGAAGGTGTTTTCATTGCACGGTGGGTTTTGTAGTTCTAGCCATCATTGCTCAAATATGGCAGTAGAAAACAAAAATGAAACGTAACGCTAGTTAAGTTCTTTGCTATAGAGATGTATTGAGAACGTGCTACATCTGACACCTAGCTCCACTGTTGTTTACTGATTGTCTCTCTGTGTGTGTGTGTGTGTATGTGTGTGTGGTGTGTGAGTGTTTGACTGATTTTGTTTGATTGACTAGGGAGTTGACATCAGACACAACAAGGACCGTAATGGTCCTAGGCCAGGAGCCCAAAATCAGGATTATACCCTGTCTTCCATATGGTGGGTACAAGTCAGACATACAAGAACACTATAACAAAATTGAACCGTCACCAAACACTACTCAAACCTGGTGAACATTCGGTCTGAAAATGTGCATTTCTGTGGCTAATTGCATAAGTTGTCTGTTGCTTTACATTTTTTTTACCATGCATTTTTTTTTGTGGGTTTTGTAGTTTGTACAGATTCCTGTCAAAACCACCGTCGTGTCATGCGGTAGAAGCTTGGAGGCGCCGGGGGAGGGGGCTGAGTCTCTATCATAAGGGGAGGGAAAACACAAGCAGCATAGCCTTGCCAGTCCAGGTGTGCATTCTGAGGAGCTCTCAGGAGCTAAGTCCAACCGTGCCCCCTCGGCCCTTGTCCCGACTGGTGTGGGGTTGTATAGGGCTCCTGGATGGTATGGCAGATCTCATTGGATGTTGCCGTTTGGTGTGTTAAGCTTTGTCCTTTAGAGCGGTAAACGGCGTGAGGGAGTATTGTTTAAAGCGGTGAGTGAGCTCAGGGTTAGAAGGCTGTTTTCTTTTTTTTTGTCCGCCATTTATTTCTTCACAGCTTTTTTTTTTTTGGCCTCTAGATCCGTAAGATGAAGCTTCCAGGCCGTGAAAACCTGACTGCTGTTGTTGCGGGAACGATTACTGATGATGTTAGGATTCAGAAAATCCCTAAACAGTTAGGAGTGAGGGAGGAACCGGGTGACATGTGCAAGTGTATGAATGGGTGTCGGGACTCAAGCTTTAGTTCCGTCTGTCCGCACAAACCGTCAGTTGTTTTCTTGATCTCTGCCCATGTATTCTATGATGTGGTTTTTTCATGAGAGTCCTGACCTGTTTTTGATGAATCCCGGTGATTGCATACTTTTTTGTCCCAAAAAAACAAGTTAGATTGGTGGGGGTCGGGGCGCCGGTTGGCGGTTCCTATTTAAGGAATTTAGAATAATGTTTGTATTGTTGGTGGTTGGTATAGCAGAATCTTATAAGCCGGTGGCCCACCTCGTCCTCCTGTAGGGGTGGGCCAAATATTGTATTTGTTCTGGTGGATTTTTTTTGCTTTTTCTTTGGTTTAACAAATTGGGAAGTTGGCATATATACGTGAACCATAATATTTGGGGGGGGAGGTGTAAGAACTGTAAGGGAAAAGTACTTTAGTGTAGTGTTTGTGTATGTTGCGTATAATTGTGAGTTTTGATTATTTACTTTTATTGTAATGTCCCTATTTCAGATGGAAATTTTTTGCATAAGGAGTTAGTTGGTGTTTTGTCCGCATTTAGGTGGGGACATGGTCGGGGGATGATTAGTTTACTAAAGCCGGTCAATCCAGTATTTTCTCGTGTTTTTCTACAGCACTGAGTGGAGATTTCTGTCATATTCCTCCTGTTTTGTGGTGGGATTAAATTTCTGCTACAATTCTGCCGCGAAAGATCATCTTTTGAGTGCACAACAAGTGCATTTTGCACACCGCGCGAATCTGAGTTTTGGGTGGAGTAAATGTTCGTTTCGCAAAGAAAAAAATCTTTCGAGCGCACGGAAATCAATTTTGCATTTTAAATACGTTTTTGGATGTGTGCAAACGTTTGCGCGTGCAACGTTTCACTAGCTTGCTCTGTGAATTGAATTTCTTAGATGTCCAATATAAAAAAAAAAATATCTGCGGAAGACAGGGGTGGTACAAAGGAGACGTGGGTGCTGGTCCTCTCAAGAGTCACTCGTCAAGGGGCGTGGGGGTATTTAGTTATTATATATATTATATATATCATATATAATATTTATGATTATATTATATCTATAATATGTAACAGTTTCAAAGCCTGTTACTACACTTCAGTATGGGCATTTTTTTTAGGATCTATGCTTAACATCAGTCTCTGAGAACCTGACACCTTGTTACTTCTGGCGACTCCAGGTGGTTCAGCTCTGAAAATGGTGGCGCTGGAAACAAATGTTTTCCTGGTTGATTTCAAACCAATTCTTCACCTGAATTCCTAATTCTTTGCAGTTAACATGCTTCTTTTTCTCTCTCCCATGTTTTTGACTGACCTGCTGACCCCTGAACATTTTGCTGTCATTGGTTTGCATTAACTTTGCAATTTCTATATTGGTATTAGATTTTGAATATTTCCATGGGTCATGTAATAATTTTTACTTTTCAGTCTGAGGTTAATCTCTTTTTGGCTCATTTTATCTGTAAAAGAAAATCTGCTTAATAGTTATGCACACCTGAATATAAGGCATTTTTCACTTCCTGCCTTCATGAATAATTATATATCAGTTATAAATTATTAAGTACAAGTTTAATAGTAGTTATTAAGATTGATGTTGTTTTGAATTGGTAAAATGTGCTTGGAAAAAAATATCAGAATATCAACTTAAATATGCATGCACTGTATTTTTCCTCTTCTGCTGTCGAGGTAATGCAAGAAATGTTGTGATTGGTTGTCAAGGCAGCCAATCAGAATTTAGCAGCCTCGGTCTCTGATTGGCTGGAATTATGGCATATTTTAATGCTGTGTTGTGTTCAGCAAGCGAGCTGTTGGCATTTAGGGAGCACTATAAAGAGCAAGTTCTTACCAATCAAAACTTCTTTTCCTAAATGCAAAATATAATCTTTCGCGTGCAGAATTGTAATCCCATAGTTTTCTTGATAAACACCAAGGTCGTGTGGTAATTTAGTTGACCTCTGAATCCACATCTCTGAGATTGTAAGAGGGCATAAATCCAAAAGTAATTTGTTAAATGCATTTTAACCACTGCCAAGCACCGTGCCGTAACAGTTGTGCTTTGTGGTAATCTACATGCATTTTAAAGATGGACCCAAGAACAATGCTGCAATAACAATATTTCATCACCACTATACTACAGTGATTGGGAGCCGTTAAGAACAAAAAGAAGAGCATTTGAAATGGTCCGTTATTGCAACAGAAATGCAATATAATTTTAAAATATGTACGATATACATTAAAAAATGAAACCAGGTACCTAAGTCAAATTCTTACCTTATGTAAATGAGAGAATGCATTAACTTATTTCTAATTTAAATGACATCTATCGTTTTGACACAAAATGACGCACAGAAAAAAACATTTAAACCAATAGCGTGTCCATTTTCCTGTCATTTAAATAGGATATTTAAATGAATAATACATAAATATGAAATTTTCCTATTATAAAATTAAATAGTCATTTATGGCTTGTCTAAGGAATTTTTGACTAAGGAGCCATGCAGATTTATTTTTGCTGATGTTTCCATGAGAAACAACTATCATGCAAATAGGGCTCAAGTCATCCTGTGGCTCTCCTGGACGTTTGCTGAAGTGATCCAGCTTGCTGTTTGAGAAACAATGAGTTGATGGAACTCTGCAAAGTTTGTGGTCAATTGTTTCATAGTTCAGCTTGCCGTAGTTCATGCAAACATGACCCAGTGCACATTCAATCATGGTTTGTCCAATCTGATGCATTTATGCAGAAAAAAGATGGAAGTAGAAAGGCATTTGATACAGCAGTATCTCAGCATGTGTGCACGATGACATTGTTTTTGTTCCTTTTTTAAGTGTTTAACGTGCATTTGGGACCGCAGTATACACCACTCATCTTTCCATACTTGTGATGGGAAGCAGTTATCAACAAAACAGTTGAACGGTTGAAAATGTAGAATTTAAAATGATGATCATTTTTCTTTAAATCTTTGTTTAATGTATTTGAGTACTAGTTATAAGAACAACAATGTATTATATGTTTTTTTTTATAATTTAATAGGCGTGTTGTCAAAGTTTTGGCCAAATTGTGCAGCCCTACACACCGCAAACCTGTGTATATATATATATTTTTTTATTTTTTTATTATTATTTAATTGCATTTTCATTAATTTTTCTTAGAAAAGTAATAATTAGATTTTACCCTCATATTGTGTAGTCCTATTTTCAGTAAATGAAAAGGCTTTCTTTTTCACTAAATCACTTTTTTAGGGAATGAAGACACATTTTGCTTCAGTATAAAATAAAATGCATAAAATATAGTAATTGTATAATTATATTACTATATGATGTTGAAATGTTTCTTAGTTTTTCGTAACATTAGCTCTGAATGCTTAATAGTATTGACATGCATAGAAAGTATACAACTGCTGTATCATAGTATAAAATGAGCTGAGAATGCAACACAGAAAAAGTTAATGTGAATTATATATGCAATTTTTCTCTTTAAATGAATGTACACTGATTCTGAATTTCACAGTAAAGATTTGCCTTGGATTTCTAGGATAATGATGCTTTTAGTAATCAAATACAAACAGTGGGGCTGTGTTCACTGCTTTGTTTCTTCGTGACTGTAGTTGTTTTTGTGATACAAGCATTCCTGAAGTCTCTGGGTGCCTTGACGTTTTAACAACTGCAGAGTATTTTAGTTGTATTTCACCTGACGATGAGAGCACAGAGTGTGAGGTTGTCTGAACGTCTTAATGATCATTTCTCTTTCCTGTGTCTTCTCACAGGTGTGTGCCCTGAAGTTGACCGACCGTGCTCGCAGCAGGATCTTGAAGGCTGGTGGACAGATCATGACCTTTGACCAGCTGGCACTTACTTCACCTAGAGGACATGGCACCGTTCTGTTGTCCGGTACGTGAGCATAAAGCAAGGATACAACTTCAGTACAAATTCTGTTCAGTCAGTATGCTCGTAACATTCTCAGTTATTTTTTATAACTGCTTGTGTCCTGAATGAGTTGCTTAATTGTTTCTATTTAGATGTTTTGAGCTAAGCTCAGGGTTAATGCATTTGTCTGGTTTGTCCGCAGGACCCCGTAAGGCCAGAGAGGTGTACAGGCATTTTGGGAAAGCTACTGGAACCCCCCACAGCCATACCAAGTATGGAAACAAAATGCACTTTAATTTTAAGCCTTCATAAACTTGTTTGATGTAAGTTGATCATTTTGATGAACCCTTTTACTCACAGTATGTTTCTCTGTCTTCTAGGCCCTATGTGCGCTCCAAAGGCAGGAAGTTTGAGCGTGCCCGTGGTCGCAGAGCCAGCCGAGGATACAAAAATTAAAGATCTGTCTTTTTGTATTCGATATTACTTGCACTAAGTTGGGTAAGATCCAATACGTCTTTATGGAGTTTGCTTCATCTCATTTTATGCTCTGTTCAAAATGCTTCAAGTATTTTGCAGCTTCTGACTTTTTTTTTTTTTTTTTTTAAAACCTCTTAACTGAAATTGACACCCTACATGCACCGAAATGACTGTGACTTAACCACATCAGGTGGAAAAAGCAAACCTAATGATGAAATGTTTTGTTGACAACTGCCAGGTTACATGTGCGTATGCACATGGTTTCCAATACAGTTTCAGAATTAACTCGAAGATCACTAAGAATTATGATTGTCAAGTTAAAAGAAGTTAATGTCAGAGGAAATGCGCACAAACCTTGTCTGAACCTTGAATTTTCCATTTTAATTTGCACGTACATTTGCACAAAACAAGCTCCAAGCAGTTTGTGTTAAACATTTATGGGAAATTTTTGAGTGAGAGAAATTTGTACAAATATGTAATTTAGCTTGTTTTATAAAGTCATGAAGTATTTTAAATTTTAGATAAGTTCTGTGCTATTTTAATCACCTAATATTTTGCAGCATATTTCGGTAGTTTGTCTTTGGCAAAATTTATATTTAAAAGTAAAAATTTTACAGACTGTCTCTATGTAAGCCAATAAACTTCTTGTCCAGTTTTAAAGTTAGTCTGTCGCACTCTATGGCATGTCAGCTTGCCATCTAGAAAAGAAATGCATGTAATGAATTCAGGATTGGTAGTTTTTAAACCTCTAGTTTAAATGAATTACAGTTTTGAGTACAGAACTAATTCAATTAATGCAGATCACTCCACAGAGTTTTTTGAGAGGAAGCTGTAGGAAAAATAATGGCCTCAAGTAAAATGCAAAAATATCAAAAACATTTGTAGGATGACCGTGCAAATGTAGAAGAAAAACGGTGCAACTTAAATGAGATGACAGTATGAGGAAACAACAAATTGGGTGAAGTGCTTGGCGAGTATTCAAAGGAGTTTTGCTATTGGTGAGTAAACTTTTTTTTTTAGAAACAGACTGCCTTTGATCTGCAAATCTGTGGTTGCTACTTCCAGCACACAGAGGACAAATTAAACATTTCAATAGAAAGATCGGAGCAGTTTCAGCCACATGTGATGGTGCCATGATAACCAACAATGAATTATATCTGCTTTCCCCACCTTGATAATTTCCAAACTTTTATCCTTCGAAAATGTTTTAAATGAATGGTAACTAAAGTCCACTTTGTGATAGCTATTTTCTCATATGTAAAGTCCCTTTAGAAATCACTTGATAGTCCATCGATTTTTTACAGCACGTTTTGGGCTCTTCATATAGTACAAAACTTTTGTCATGAACGGATCTATGCCATGATGTAAGGGACGGTAGTGGCAGACAAATCTGCTGACAGACAGACTGGCCTTCAGAGACTCGTATGCTTTGCAATTATGGATATTCTATTCATCTATTCTATAAACTTCCGTTTTGACAGCTCTAAAAGAAATGCAATGTGTGATTCAAAGTGTTGAATGAAACTGTGATCTCATTTAATCCACTTGTTTGGCTTTTCATGGAACTTTGGCTTTAAAGGGGCTGTAATAGCACTAACATAACAATTCTTTTGAACACACTGCATGGCATTCTGAATAAAATATCGTGGGTTTTTTATGATATGTCAAATAGGCCTCGTTACAATCCTCCCATTTGATTCTGATGCCTCTGCTTAAAAATATTTATATAATTAAAAGCGAATGGATACATTTTTAATCATACATATAGTTACAAAGTGATCTCCCAAAAATAATGGACATCTTGTAATTTTATCACACGACCTACTTTTGTTTTTTTTATAATTAATAATTGCAACCTTTCTTTTTTTCTTCTAAAAAAAACACAAAATCTTCCCATTTCCCTGTATTTTGTTAATAATTGTATTTTGTCATATATTTGTTTAATAACCCGTTATGTTAATTTATTATTTTAATGACCGTTTGCATTGTGTTGTGTTTTAGGCTTGAAAGAAATGTGTTAACAGATAACGTCCTGACAGAAAATTGTATTTAAATGAATAAATAAATATTTCCATTTTTAGGCAAAGTAAAAATGATTTTATGGTTTTAAAATTAAAAACTACAATACTAAGAGACAACTTTAGTAAGAACTTTTGCTACTTGCCACTTACTGTCACTAAAATTGTTTTAAAAATATTTAATATCGCCGTGTGGAAAATGCATTTAATAATTGCTGAAGTATGTTTAACTTTAAATGAAATATGTATTCGAATAATTCTAAATAATAATTTCCTTTAGCATATCCATGTTCAAGAAAGCAAAGGCTTGAAAGTGAGACACCTGAATCTGGAGAATGTTGGTGTCTGTTCTTCTGAGAAAATGACTGATGGGGTCAGTGGGGAAGGAATATGTAATATCTCTGTCATAATCCCTCCATCAAGCATAATCAGTGTTAATATGTTCCATTCTCGCTGCTATCTGCATGCTAATATAACCCACTCGTGACAGTCTCTTTTTTCCACATCAGGGGCTCACATAGGTCTTCCCCAGCTCTCCTGTTATTCAAATCAGCTGTATCAGCCACATACAGTTAATAGGAAAGACCCCATCACACTCTCATTTCACCCCCTCTGATCTGAAGAGACGGAGAGCATGAAAGTGAACGCTGATATCTGTGTGCTGTAGGTAACCACAACATGTCCCAGATAGCAGTGGTTCACGTCGACCAAGGTTGATATTTGGATGTTTTTTGTGTGCAATGGGGGCCTAATGGGCATGAAAACTCACAAGATACACAAAGGAAGGAAACGATGAGAATCTCAGAATGAAAGAGTCTCAAGATCTGTGGTTATCCTCCCATACTTTACCTCATGAAGGCATACCTACCTGCTGCTTTTTCCATGGATTTACATATTTGCATATTCAACAGCCAGCTTACTGTTTCCACTTGGCTAAAAGTTTTAACGTCAACGAGCTGGTGTACAGCGCCCTCAGAAAAATCCAAATGTTAAAAATGATGCATTATATAGGTAGATATCAAGAAATTAATAATGTTTTAAAATTGTATTTGGACTCTTTATGGTCGCCAAATGTTAATATAACACCTGTAGTTAATTTGATGATTAACAACTGTTGTTACTCTACTAGAACACCAGTGAGAACTTCACAAATCTATTAGTAAACACATTTAGATCATTCACTTTACAAAAAGGAAGGAAATTTGATGTTTAAATGCTTCAGGTTATGAGAGTCGTACACTGCATACTAAAAACTACAAAACATACTATTTCTTGAACTGGCTTGTGACAGATAGGAGGAGTGAAAAAACAGAGCAAAAATGGGAGGGGAGCGATTGAGTCAGCCACAAGCTCTTTTCTTCATCAAAACAACTCCAACCCCCATATTCATGTCACTCGCACACAGGCTCTCTGCCTTTACTGGAAGTGGTGCTGTTTTAGAATATGCTGATCGCACATCCGCATATCAACGGCTGAATCAAATGCATTCCGAAGCTCAGGACTGATACTAGGCTGACAGAACAGAAAACAGCACTTACACAACCACATAAACAAACAATGATGCCATGGTGCAGGCTAAAATTACACACGCCATCTGTGTTTCTTACCCCTGGTTTAGGTGGGAAAAGGTTTCATTACTTGTTGTTTTAATAGTGTTAAAAAATAATATATGTTATATTATTTATATATATATATATATATACTCACACACACACACACACAATACACATTATCATGGGTTTTTGTTTTTTACTGTACAGACTGTTATATTATATTGCCCTACACCAAACCCTCCCCTAACCTACCCTGCACAGGAACTTTGTGCAATTTCAGAAAAAAAAAAAAAATAAATTTCAATACACTCCATTCTGTGTGATTTGTATGCGTTTTGAAAAGTGGGACATGGGGTAATGTCCTGAAAAGACACCTTCTCCTTGTAATACCTATGTCAAACCTTTGTCATTATACAAATTTATGTACTCATTCGTCTCAAAAACGCACGCACGCACACACACACACACATCTTTTTTTGTGGTTGTGCATACTTGTCATATCCACACATGGATGATTTTTACTGCAGGCTTAAAACAGATAAATGTTTGTGTAGTGCCTAAATTCTTTATGTTTGTTGTGTCTGCAGAAAAAACCATTGCAAGTATATATATCTATATATATATATTGATATATAATAGACAGTCATGGTCCAGAATTTTGTCCCCTTGTTAAACTGATCAAGAGGCTGTGAAAATAATCTGCTTGTAATTCATAGTTTGAATCTTTTATTTTAAAAACTAGCAGCAAATATAGGGCTCCCCAACATAAATCACAGTAGAGTTCATTGTAACCATGGGGTACTCTTTTATCCTGTGTGTACTAACCCATCTGATGTTTGTTGCTAAAAAGCTAATTTTTTTGAGTTACATCTGACCATAGAAGCCAGTCCGATTTGAAGTACAGTCGTGTCTGACAACAGATTATGCTGGAGTTTGTTTTTGGATGAGAGCATATTTCCTTTTTTTTTTTTTTTTTGAAACCCTCCCAAACAACATGTGGTTTAGGTGCTGTTTGATTTTTTTTTTTTTTTAAGGTTTTCTGACACTGAGACTAAACTATTTTCTGCAATTCTCCAGCTTTGGCCCTTGGAGAGTCTTTAGCCACTCAACTCGCCGCCTCACCTTGCATCGGACATATAGTCACCGTTCCGCATTTCCAGGCACGATTGGTATAACATTTCTGTTGATTGGTAATTTCTTAATTATTGCCTCGTGATTGGTGGAAATGTGAAATTCACTTTTCTTAATTTTTTGGTGCAGCTCTTATCTTTGGTGCGCCCATCAGAATTATATTCTTTTGGTTTTTCTCTATTGTGATGGATGATTAAGTGGATTGGCCTTTGTTTTCCCTCCTATTTTATATGCCTGGAAACATGGAAGCCATGGCTGGAATTAATTGCATGTTCATTAATCACCCTGGGTAGCTCAAATTGTTATATGAATGGGGATATACTTCACAGATATTTACTCATAAGCATTTTCTAGGGGTGCCAATAATTTTGTCCAACGTGTATTTGAGAAAAACATTTTTCATAATGATATTTCCCCCCATTTTCAATTGTTTTAATTCAATGAAAGGTTAGATATTTGTGATTTTTAAAATGACAAATATCCTTCTTTCATCATATTTACCAGTTTGCCAATAATCTGATCACGATTGTATCATATTATATATATTCTAATATCTATATATATATATATATTATATTATATATATCTTACTTGTATATATACTGTCTATATATATATGTATATAATATTTATACATGAAAACTATTGTCAATTGCGTTATTTGTATAGCGCTTTATACAATATGGTTGTGTCAAAGCAGCTTTACAGTGTTAAACAGGAAAATTGTATACGGACATGCAAAAAGTCTTTTATGTAAAGGTGTAAATGTGACGCAATAAAATACAATACTATTACTCATAATGATACATACATACTCTAAAAAAGTCTGTAAAAACTACTGCCTAATGTGTAAATGTGAAGGAATTTTGTGCCTTGATTTTTTAATTACATATTTTGAATGACAGTGCATTGTGTGGTATTTTAGGGTTGAAGGAAATGTCTGCAAATTTAACAAAATAATTTTCATCCAGGATATTATCGGTTTTCTATGCAATTTGTTTTTCTTACAGTGCATGCGTTTTCTGTTTTGAAACGATATGTATTGTGCAAAGCGCTATGCAGATAACTTCAATTACATAGGTGTAGTACCCTAATTATTTATAGAGACATTCTTGCCTGTGTAAATTTTCCATATTGCTTTTTTTTTGTTTTGTTTTATACCAACACATTTGTTTCCATTCTTTGAAGTTTGACATACTTTCAGCTAAAAGATTTTCACGTGGTGAGAGAAAATTCAAGATAGACCTGGTGAATCCGTGGGAGAATTAACCCTCAAAGTGTTGCCTCTCCCTCATTCTATTACTCTCTCAGTGTCTCTCTTTCTCTCGAACTTTTTCCAAAGTACGTCAGTCAGACCGCACATCAACAGTTTCACTACATGCATCTTCAGAAGTCATGTGATGTTGAGAAGCAGAGAAGAAGAGGAACTACCTACAGCGAGTAACTCCTACCAACCCACTCAACCACCCACAACACTATAAATTCAAGAACAAAGACCAGAGACGGCACACGTTTACTGATCTGCTTGGAAGAGCTAAACATGAATAAGACACATTTCCTGATGGTTCTGGGGCTAGCGCTGGTTTTTGAAGGTGAGCGTGTCATTTTAGAGTACCATGAATGAGTAAAATATAGTTTTATCTCTCTCACCTCATTTGAAATTCTATCTTCTTGTAGATTTAAATGTGCAATCTTTCTGTGTTCTGCAGGTAGTCAGTGCCAGGAACGTGAAGTGTTTGTAGCTCAGGGTTCTGTCGCAGTGCTGCCATGTGTAGACGAGACTTCTGCGATCTCACATCCTACTGCAGTCTACTGGAGCAGGATAGTTGGAAAGTAAGATCATTTCATCCATCCATCCATAAACACAATTATCCAAAACCTGACAATCTATTAGTCAAATATATCGGCACAAAAGCAACAGCATTTTAATGTCTTGCTCTCTTTCTCAATATCCTAGTGTGCTGAAGACGGTTTGGCGACGAGATAAGAACGGGTTAGAGTTTCGTCCGGTTAGAGACTCACCACGGGCTAACTGCCCCGTCTCGAACTTCGGAAAGTCTGATTACAGCCTTCACATCACTGAAACAACAATCGAAGATGGAGGAAAGTATGTCTGTGAAGTTGAAGGAAAGACTCAGATGGTGAAGGTCATCATTCTCAGAGTTGTAAGAGGTAATGACCAAGAATTTGTCACTTCTTCTTTCTTAAGCCATTGGCTGTCTTCCGGAAGCCTTATCGGTAATATTTTCTCTTTCTTCACAGCGTCATTTTCTCCTGCCATAGTGGTTGAAGGCTTAATAACGGAGGCAAAGTGCGATATCAGTCCTGGGACACATTTTGTAAGCATTAACTGGAAACAAAATGGCATATTCACAAGTAGAACCCGCCTCTCCGACGTGTCTCAAAGAGATGCGGGATACTGGACCTGTCGGGTTGCATACAACGGTGGGGTAGTAGAGGCAACCACATCCCTACAGGTCAAAGGTGAGTGTTGTTTTAAATACCAGCTTCTTTAAAATAACGTCTGCAACAATTACTCATCCACCTTATCCGTTGGTTTTCCAGGTATCGCTGCCCCTCAGGATGACTCTTCAGTGGTGTACGCTGCTGTGGGTTCTTCCGTCTCCTTGCCCTGTGTCTTTACTGATGGTCTGATCCCGTACACTGTGATGTGGAGGAGAACCTCCACAACATCATACTCTAGTCTTCCTCTCCCTGCATCTTTCAGCGAGTCTGCTGGGCCCTCAGCATCAGCTACTATACAGAGAGTGGAGGATGGAGATGAAGGAATGTATACATGCTCAGGAATGATGAAGGGATTGAATAGAGGGAGAATTAAAGTACAAAGAAGGATGGAGCTAGTTGTGACTCGAGGTGAGTGGAATAATATATCACGAGAAGACTCAGAATACTGTGCGAAGTGGGTGAAGTGGTTTATTTATTTATTTTTTCAGCTGAATTTCTATGAACGTGATTTTAAAAATAAGACAAAAGGCCTATTTTCGCATAAAGATAGATGCAACTAACCTACATAAAATTGCATGTAGTTTCAGTATAATAATATATAAAATCTTTTTAACAGCTGTTCATTTAAAAAAAAGTTTCTAAATCATAAATCAGTTATCAGCAATTAAATCATTTTAGAATCGGCCTTTAATCATCAAAATGGTGTTCATTTCTGTTTTGTGGGATTCTGAATTTGCTGAATGCTGAATTTCTCTCTGAATTCTAATGTTTAGTTTCGAGATCCTCGTCATCCAGCGGGAATGGACCCGTGACCCTGACCTGCCATCTCAGCAACTCCAGCCAGATCACTTCTTATGAATGGCTCCGTGTGACTTACGGACCAAACGACACTCAAACAGTGACCTCTGTGCAAAAGACAAAGAGCTACAGGATTCAAGAAGTGACTGAGAAAGATGCTGGTGAATGGGTGTGTCGCTTCTATGGGAAGCAAGGCGTTTTGGGGAACGTGACTTATCAAATTCATGTGATGGGTAGGTAGAGCAGTAATATTACAGTAAAGGAAATTATATTTGCATGAGCATTTACATGCCAATAAATAAAAGCAGCATGCTGTGAATCCAAAAATGATAAAATAGTACAAACCTACTTTTCAGAACATTTGTAGAATCAGGAGCTGAAATTAGAAGCACTGCATTTTCACTGATTCTCCGTTTTGTTCATTTCTACAGGTGCTGTAAAGAGTGGAAATTCGAGTTCTGGCAACAAAACTGCTATGGTGATGGGATTAGGGTTTTTGTTCTTGGTGATATTCCTGATTTTGTTCCAGATGTACAGAAACTATCGCCGGGTACATTTCAGTCTTTTTGTCTATTTAAGTCTATTTCAATGCTGCAGAAGACAGCTCTCTAAAATAGATTTAGTGTGAGTTATTTGTAGCTCATTTCTCATTTTCATCCCATTTATTCCTCCTTACAGAAGAAAACGATCCTTCTTTACCCTGCAATGGAAACCATCGTCCATCAGGCTGCCACTGAACGAGAGCAGAGAGGGAGGAGCGGGGCAAAAATGGCTGAAGCTTGTGTTGGTGATCCGAAGCCAGTGTGTGTGTAAATGTGTGTGTGTGTGTGTTTATGCCAGATGCCTATGTGGATGTGTGCTTTTAAATAATGCCAATATGTTAACTCCCATTTTTATGTAAATATATAAAGTATCTATATATAGATTATATATAAATGTATACATTTTGTAAAAACTAATTTTGGTGCAAATATATTTTCAAATATGAATGTAAAATCTATGTAAATAAAGCAATAAGGGGAAAACATATTTTAACAATTTCTCATGTTTTAATTTAATTTATTTTAGTTTCTTGTGCCCAGAAAATACAAGCTATAAACAGGTTTCTTAATATCGCTATACAGAGAAAACATTCTGTACACAAATACATTTAAGTAAATATAATAATAACAATAGACACAATGTTAATGAATCTTTCGCAAGCTGTATGTATCTCTCAAATACATTTGACTATACTAGTCATGTTACATAATAATTAAACAACGCCACAGAACTTTATATATTACATCTCTCCAAACACTTTTCACACAACTCTACATATTTAATAGACTACACCTCACTACATTCTATTTCATCTTGCCTCTCTGATGGTTTCGCCTCTGACCTCCGGGGCTCATTTGTGGTCAGCTTCTTGTCAAGCCAGTCTTCATCCTCAAAGTCCTCAAAGTCATAAACCTCCTCATCATCAAAACACCAGCCTGGCCAGTCCACACTGATGCCCTCTAGGACATGATTGCTTCAAAAAAGAGAACAGGGGTTTATGGGTAAATGTCTTCAAAAAAAAGTAAAGGTTATTGTCATTTCTTCCCTACACTGTAAAAAAAATATTTTTCAAAATTGTAAATAAAACGACTACAGTGCTTGCAAGAAAATACTATTTCAGTCTTTCTCCTTGGAAATGTCATGTTCAATTCTGTTACTTGATGTTTCTTTGTAATTATTTGTGAGTAAAAATGGTTTCAAAGTAAATCCTACTCTAATTCTTTCAGTGCAGTAAAGTGCAATTTTTAGCAAAAAAAAGAGAAGAAAAAAGTAATAGTTAATAAATGTATGTTTACAGGCCTTTTAATTAACACTTGATCATGAAGTAGTATTTGTTCAAAATGAGAAATATCAAGATTTTTTATTTTATACAACTTTTTAAAAGACCCTCAGGGGTCCACAGACCCCTAATTGAAAACCATGAATGTGAAGTTTAAGCTACATTCAAATAGTCAGAAATGTCATGAAACTTTAATTTATGTGTTTCTAAGAAGATTGAATGTACATTATCTTCTCATCTGTTCTGAGCACTACATAGCTTTAATGAGTTATTAAAGAAATTTATAATTACTTAATTAAGTAAAATATCATTGCATGTACTTATTTTCCAGAGGAAAGCCTAACTAACTTGTCTATAATGCAAAACCAGAGAAGTAACAAGTGCTTATATATAATTTTAGGACAATGATGTTGTAGAATCTTCTTACAATTTCCTGGGAAGGTTTGAATGTCATAATTTAGAGAGAATTTTATGTAACAGTACACAGATGAATTGTGCGTGTGGGCAGAAAGAAGAAATAACGCACATGAAACTGTCAAGTGAAGCCTCTCTACAGTCATATCTCACAAATGGAACAAATATACTTAAAATGAAAATGATTTTCCACTGGGCAGTTAAGGTTATTTAGTGGATTTAAATAATTATTTAAATTTTGAGTAAAAAAACATTACAGACACAAATACACATTCAAAGTGGTGTTTTAAAACTAAGATTTAATTGGAGGTTCCTGTAATTTTTATGCACATATTTATCATATATTTTGCGTAATTGAGATTCCTATTTAATGTTAATAACTTTTACCTCTAAAATCATATTTCCATCATGTTATTTTGATGCTGTGCTTCCTTTATATATAAATTCATTTAATATTTTATATTAGCCAATGTTATAATTACAAAAATTTGACTTATAATTTACAAATTAATTTAAAATTAACACATATTACCTACTTTTAACCTTTGTGAGCCATGTACCTGAACAATCTGTAGAACTGAAATTTCTGAGATCCTTTACCACCACTCCCATAACTTACATTACTCTTTTTCCATTTAACACAAAATTACTAACTATTAAAATTAAAAATCTATATCTATGCTATAAAAAATGCATGGTGATCACTGTTAGTCAAGTTAAAACAACAACAACATACAATATGTTAGGTTGGTATTTGAATGGAATTTGTTGCATTTTTAGAATAAGCAGCCAGAACAGAATCCGGTTGCCCAAATAAATGGTTGCATGACGCCATCTGATGTTTTCAAAGTACAACAAACTCTTTTATTTCAGAAGATCAAGAAAAATGTGATTCTTCATGACACAATCCTGCTAAAAACTGCTTTCAGATCACATTTAGCAATGACTCATTCAGCAATGGTGACAACATGTAGACTCACCTCTCTTTCATCTCATCCTCACTTCCATCCACATTCCCCTCTCTCCATCCATGAGCAGATATCATACTGGGTACTGCAGAATCCTCTCTTTCTGCCTCTCTCTCTTCTTCCCTGACCGATGGTGATGGAGAGGCGGAGATAGGAGAATCTTGGTGAGAAAAAGTCCTCTCTACGATCTTTCCCTCTCTTTTTCTCAGTCCGCGTTCTTTTTCCCGCTCCTTCACCCTCTGCAGCAGGCTCTGGAGCGGAGAAGGGTGAAGCTGGGGGTCCAGGCCTAGAGGGGGCGAGGGGCTGCATCTGTGAGAAGGCAGGAGGGGACTCTGAGAGGAGCTGATCTCCGGGATGGAGGCGCTCCTCTGTGTCTCTATTTTGAGTGGTGTCATCAGAACATTCCCATCACGTGTCTGCTCTGGCTCCATTTCAACATTCCATAACGTTCCATGGTTGTTTTTTAGAAATCCCAGCTTTAGCACTCGGTGGGAATCCTGGGGTTTAACGCAAGGGTTGGATGCTCTTCTCTGGTTTCCATTGGAGGGAAGTTCCAATCCGTTCACATCTGTCCTGGAACTATGAGAGGGAACAGATGGTTGCAAATTATTTGCACGTCTCCTCCGAATGAGAGGAGACTTCAGTTCCCTGGAGAACCTCTCTGATTCTATGAGGAACCCCTCGTCATCTCCTGACTGACTGTACAAAGAGTTCCTCCTGAATTCTTGAGAGTCATCATCTGAATCCTGATGCATTGGTTCCCCTGTTTCTGCAATTGCCCCACATGTTGATGCAGTTATTAGAGGCTTGTTTGATGCAGAAGTGCTTGGCAGGGATTGGCTAGAAGTGGCATTTTTCTCCACATCTCCACCAGGAAACAATGAGTATGATCCATTCGACTGGTTTCTTACAGGTAAGTCCTGTTGTGTAATGTCATTTGCAGATGATCGTCGTCCACGTTCCCATGTAACTCGCCTTTCTGATATTTCTTCCTCTGTCAACTGCTGACTATAATTCCTGTTTCTCCCTTCTTCGGTTTTTAATCCAGCTGAATCAGTCTTTGCCGCAACTTCTTCATGAGCTGATTGGCTCGGATCGTTCCGTTGACCAATCAGTGGAGAGTTCCTATCCTCTGCCAGCTGCGGAACTTTACTTTGCTCTACATCCATCATCAGTTCTGTCTCAGACTTGCACCTAGGGAAAGGAAATGGCCTCACCAACTCAGCTGCCTCAATATCACTATCAGATCTATCAGATACTGATTGGCCATCAGGATCCTCTGTGACTTTAACAGACAGTTCGTCCTGAATGGGAGGTCTGTCTGATTCACCAAACTCTGTCGCAATTGTTGTCTTCAGTGTTTTGTTTGTCTCATTTTTCCTCAAAGTCTCTAAGGCTGCCTGTGATCATCAATAAGAACCAGTTTATAGTTACAAACTATTCAACTATATTTGACT
The DNA here is from genome assembly GCA_018155175.1 of Sinocyclocheilus anophthalmus. NCBI lineage: Eukaryota > Metazoa > Chordata > Actinopteri > Cypriniformes > Cyprinidae > Sinocyclocheilus > Sinocyclocheilus anophthalmus. Next base: position 922,393 of record JADLZN010011417.1, read on the forward strand.
TTCTGATACAGTATTCTGCTCACAAACTTAAATACTGCACATAAAGTCTATTATGGTATATAAAAGTCACTTTCCATGATACAGTTAGTGTCCATTCCAATTACTTTTTAAGAAAGCATTAGATGCACCCACGTTTTTCTCCTCAGAGATTATCAACTAATTTTGATTACCAGAAACATAAATAAAATGTAAATACAGCGTAACATAGGCATTACCTGTTTCCCACATTATACATGCTCCTCTATTACTGCATGATTTTCCCCAAATACAAAACTATTTAACATCATTAGTTACTTTTTAAAACATGGAGTAAAAAAAGTAAATAATATCATTACATGTTCTCAAATTCAACAAATTGTAATGTTGACTGCATTTGTGAGGCTCAAACTTATAGGCCCCTACTGAGTGGAGGCTTAATTGTTGGGTAAATTTTCAACCCTGTTACTTTCAACTCTGTTACTTAATTAATAATAAACAATCAAACAAATATATTTACTTTAGTTTAGTAAATGTAAGTTTAACAATAACTGAGTGACAGTGTAATTTAGGCTAGATTTTCAACCCTGTTACCCATTCTGGTGTAGTTTATTATTACTATTATTTAATTTCATTAGTTTTGTCTATTTAATTTAGATTTTAATTCAATGATTATTAATAGAATTCATAGGATCTGTGGTAACAGGGTTGAAAAAAATGAGCAAAACCTCATTTAAAATAAATGGAAAATAAAACTCAAATAAATACATAAACTGGATATAGATTAGTTTGAGCAGATCCTAAGATCAACAGTCAACACTTTCCTAGTTAGGTCATAAGGAAAAAAATTACTTCATAACAGACCCTGTTTTGCACCAAAAGTGCCAAAGGTAGAAGAAGGTACAAAGTGCTCATTTTGGAAAAAACAAATTACATTTCTTCAGGGTTTGGTTTGTGCATCGTGTCGCACTGGTGTCGAGTGTGTTTGCTGCAAGAGGAATGCAAGTACCTGAGTCTCACGCAGAGCAGACACCCATGACGCGCAGCTGTCTGGACTGGGTGTGGACAGGAAGTTCACACTGACAGCACAACCTAGATCACCAACCTCCACCAGCACAAACGAATCTACCAGACAGAGCAAAGAGGGGAGAAATAGACACAGTATGAGAGTTAAACTAGTATCATAAAATAAATATTTATAGCAAAAAAAAAAACTTTTCTGTTCTACTTAAGTTCTCTTGAGGTTATAATGTGCACCAGAGTATACACAACTTCAGGCAATTTGCATGTTTGAATTCTCAATTGCATCTTTTGTGACAATGTACCAGGACTTGTATGAGCAGGTATTTGACACACCCAGGAGAAGCTATTCTCATAAAGCCCAATTAGAAACCAGCACATCAAGTAATATGCCATGCTGTGCAATGACATGCTAATTATAATATGCTAGATTGCATAAAACAGAACTATTTGAAAGCTTTTTCCATGTGGAAAATCAATATGCATTTTGAAACTGACTGGTTGAGTGTAATGCATTCTGTGTCTTCGTGATTTTGCTACAGTGTATTGCACTTTTAGGTTTCTGTCTTGTGGCATTGTTTTTTTGTACCTTCATCATTATGACTTTAATAAAAGCACTGCATTTAAAGTTCTCTGAGACTCTCTTTGTTACATTACAGTATACATAGATTAAAACAACCTGATTTACAAATTTCTACAAGCATTCAAACAACATACTAGCATATAAATACCATTGACTATACTAATATAACTAGTGCATCAATATATGATAACATACAGTATAAGGCATCAACCAATGCTATTTTTTTGTTAATTTTTTTTAAATTATTACACACTATTGTATTAGCACAACAATTTGAGTGAAAAGTTGCATTAAAATATTAATATGAAAGCAATACTTTCTTTCTTTTTTTTTGGTTAGTGACAGCAGCACTCGAGCTACATAAAGTTTAGGTAAAACCAGCATCATTTAACAATGTTCAAACATCTTGTTCTTCAATGAAATTAAAAACATGAGTTTTTGTAGGAGTTTGAATGATCAACGTCACAGATTTGCTTATTTGTTTAGTGACCTAAAAAGGGGGGAATTCCTAAACATTTAGTTTTTTTAAATATTTATAATCCTAAAACTTGTTTATGGTCAAATATGCTTATTTCCTGGCCTAAATAAAAATGTGAACCTAGATTTTCAGGTCTCAGACTTTTGGACCCCATTGCACATGGTAAGCACTCTAAGACAAGTCAGAAAAAAATGTGTTAATATAAAGCAATTGATTTTACTGATAGTATTTTAAATGACACATTGCATTGTGTTGTGTTTTAGGGTTGATACATGTTCTTAAACTTAACTGATAATGTCCTGGCAGAAAATTACCTGAATGTTCTCTGCAGATTTTTTTTTCTCACAGTGTGGTGCATATGATAATATGCATGTGATGTATGTATCAAATGTTTATCGTACAGTTTAAAGTATATAATATATAAATACAGATTTTAGAATGTGTTTAACGCTTTATTTTGGCATTTTAAAACAAAAATAGTATTACCAGGGCATGAAAATATGTCCCATATGCATTAAACATGCCCTAAGCTATAACTGCCCTATCATACTGATGTGAGCCCAGTTTAAAACATTCTGTTAGGCAGGTGAGATTGTTAAATGTTGGTGTTAGTGGTCACACTCACATCCATCTTTGAGCTCAATGCAGTATATTCTCTCCAGAGGCAGAGGGGGGCGCACTACCTTCAGCTTGTCTGATTTCTTCTGCATTTTGGTCATCAGCAACACATCAGTGAAGAGAAGGACCACAAGCTCCTAACATAACCAGAAATGAATGCTAAAATTCTGAGGTCAATACAAAAATCATTCGCCTTGTTTGACTTTTCACTTGCCTTGGTGTCCTTTCTTACTTTGACCTTCAAAGTTTCTTCCATTAGTTGCTTCCGTATGACGTTTGGTCCCACCCCCCTCACCGGGCTCATCAAATCAAAGCAGCAGAACTCACGAACGTGCTATTGTTGAAATCTTTTTGTCAGACTTTTTTTTTATAAGCAAAGCATGTTCAGTTTATGTGTATTCAAGATGATTTTTTTTGTTTACCTTGTCTATTTCTTCACTCAGACCTTCTATCTTGTATCCCTCTATCCTTTGAGCAGCGACAGAAAGGGCCAGAGTATCATCTCTCAGTTGCATATAGTTATTGATAGATTCCAGAAAATTATTGACACTGTTCAACTGCAGGAGAAAAACAGACCGTGAGTTAGAAGAGTGCAGATCTTTATCCTTAACTTCAATGATAGAATAAAGACTGAGCAAGCAGTTCATATTCGAGAGAGAGAGAGAGAGAGAAAGAGATTACAAAGACGATAACAAAGGCAATGCAGCTCAAGAGTTTGAAATATCACACCATGAAAGGATTGTGTCAAACTTAAAAAAAAGATTTATTTAATAACTAATGTTGTTTTCATAATGCACTTAGTATTTGTTTTACATAGTACAAATGAAATTTACAGTGTATGACGTGATTCATCACCATTGTGTCAGTCTCACCATTTTTTCAAGTGCGTTTTTGGTGGGGAGGTCTTCTGTGGTCTTCTGAACAGCTTTCAGCAAAAGTGGGTACTTGGTGATTCTCTGGTGTGGTTTGGCCTGCATATCGCCCAGTCTCATTCGCCCACACTGTGGATGATTCTCCACCCACTGCAGAACAACATCAAGACAATCAGGAAAATCATGCATGCACATATCTTCATGCAACACATTCGATCGTAATCTATAGCTCATCTGTTGTTTGAATTGTGCATTTTAACTCATTTATTGTTTAAACTTTTTTTTTTTTTGCTTAAATGATCACATTAAATGATTAAATGATTACACATTAGCACGGTGATTTCAAAACTGACATTCTATATGTTGATTTTCATTTTAGTCAATTAAATAGAAATTGAATTCAGCAATTTCGGGGCTTAATGTGCAGTTATTTCAACTATGTACCCTTCAGGAAACAGCTCACCCCCATAACCTACCACCATAGTCAAACCACCACAAAGGCAAGCAATCTCATAGTCATTTCTACCCTGCTGACTTTGCATACTGTCCATTGGTGCAAAAAACATTGACTGGGGAACTTGGTGTGGTAAACATTTCAACTGAAATGTGGAAAACAAATTCACACCTCGCTACCCATTTTTATGTCTATTTTTTACAATTTTTTCCAGCCTTAATTTAGCCTCAGGATTTTTTTTTCTTGCTGCATAAACTAACATTCTGTGTTTCCTTTTTAAGTTTAAAACATTTTCAAAACTTATCAAACATGTTCTGCACATTAAGATCTATTAACCTTCATGTTGTGTTTTGACCTGGAGAGGATTTCCCGAAATTCCCGAGAATTTTCCCCATTGATCAGAGCTCAGTTCTTGAGTGAACAATGCCAAAATATTCCACAAATATTCCTTTTTTCACTCAAAAACTGCATAAGCCCAGTCAATGAAGTCTACGACCAATCAGTTGCAAAAAGAAATTAAAAACCTGTGCTAAATGAAAGAAAACAAGTTTACAAAACAGTTGAGTCCAAGATTATTATTTTTTTATCACACTGACAATACTACTGAATAGACGTACAGTGTGCAAATATTAAACACAACTCAAATTTCACTGGTTTAGTGGTGTTCCACAAGTGTTGATTTTTGGACTTAAGCAGAGGTGGGATTTTTGAAAGGCATTTTTCTGTGACCCTATAGGTGGCAAGAAGCTGTAACATGCCATTAGTCTCTGAATCCCCATCACGCTATCTGTTTAAAAATGCTGACTTAGCGAATTGCACCCAGGACGTGGTAAGGCGGGGAGTCCGTGTCTTATTATGCTCTTCAATTTTTGTTTATAAAATGTGAATTAGTCAATATTCAATATGACCTGTGTTTACCTGCAGCCTCATGTCTACTGCCGAATCATGCTAATATTAGCACTCTTGCTCATTTGATACTATATATATACTGTATATATACAGTATACCCCAATAGAATAATTCCCTGCTTTCAACGTATAAATAGGATTTGCAGTACCATAAGATAAGTGTGAAATTGTGGGTTTGTGTTCAGCTGTCTCCGTGTAAACTCCACATTTCTCTCCTCTTTTCCAAACATTTCCAAAGTATGCTGCGAAAATGGTCACAGGAACTAGAACAGATGAAACATGAGGTAAAAAGTAGAGGGGGTCTTAGGCAATAACAAAGGTGGATCTATTTTTAGCTTTATTGCTTATAATTTAATATACAGTCGTTGTATCATACCTGCAAACATCCTGCCTCAAGTCTGAGAGGGTCAAAAGGGCTTCCAGTGAGACGGACCTCTTGTACACATTGTGGATATATCACTTCATGCCAAAAGAGTTGATGTGCATCAAGGATAGAAGGAAGATTGGAAAAGAGCATTGTGGGGCTGACCTGAAAAAGGAAGAAAGAAAGAAAAGAAGAAAAGAAAAGAAAAGAAAAGAAAAGAAAAAGAAAGAAAGAACAGACAGTAATGGAAAAAGATTAATTGATACAGGTTGTGTCGCCCACACGCTCTACACCAGAGCAAAATCATTTTCCATCTTTCAAGTACAAAATGTTTCCATTTGTGACGTCTCCAGTAATGCTCTAGATTATACAATGAACAGAACGAGTGATCTCAGACAGATGACAGTGAACGGCACATTATTTGACCGCACTTCTGCCGTCACATACAGCTGTGCAGTCCGTCTGCCTGCCATTTAGATATGCTGAGTATGTAACTCTAGAAGGTCAATTCAGAAGAAAAAGGTTCCACGTAAACATGTGAAAGACGAGACGAGATGCACATACTTCTTGAAGAAATCCATATCTGTGACAGTGTGACAGTGCTGCCATCACGAGCTGTGCAGAAATGAGAAAGTGCATTAGCCATAGCTTTAGCAACAGTGTTACATGCATCACTTATTAAATAATACATAAAAAATGCATGAATGAAAATACAAAGGACTAAGGAACGATGTGTTAAAGAATATCTGCACAGGCACAGCATGCACATATTATTATTCTAATTTTTGTTGTTATAGTGAATTGACTGTCTATAAATTATAATAAATCCATAATGTTAAAAAACTGTAACGTTATGACATACTTCTTTGGCAATAGTGAGTTTGTTGATGTAGGTAAGCTCAGTATTCAGAAGCTCCCACAGCGCCTCCTGCTGGTGTCGCTGGGTTTTTGACATAGACTACAAATAGAGACAGAAATAGAGAATGTCATAGAACATGCAACATGATTTCTGCTGTCTTCTCTGTTCTGACTGATTTTTATTTTTGATCTCTTATTGAGCATGATTCTGTGTTATGCTTTCTGCAGAAAGCATAACACACAACCTGTTTTGCAACCATTACGGAATGTAAAAAGTAACTATTTTTTGGTGACGATTTCATATGACTTCATGATGTTATTTATTTTGTATAAATGCTATAAAATGTTTTATAGATGTTACAAGTTTAAAACATAAGATATAAAACATAACAGTCAGTGGGGCATCAGCAGATCATATAAAAGTAGGCTATAAAAATGATCTTACGAATTCATACAAATTAGCCACTGAATTGGGCAAAACGTACACAAGTAGGCCCTAACAAACTGCCATGTGGAGGTATTAGAAAGAAATAGCCTATGTCGGATTTTGGAAGTTACGAAAGTATTTCCCCCCTCCTATTTCTCTCTGTTACCTCATGAGAGTGCACTATGTCTGTCCAGCTCTTTTCCAGTGTTCTTTCAGTACCTCCCTCACCCCATGTCCACCTCAGGTCCGCAGGTATGCTGAAAGATTCCAGAACCTGTTTCAGTGCGTCCACCTGCCCCTGTACAGCACCCGATCGAGACAGAGAATAAAAGAAATGTAATCAGTCAGTTGTCTATGTAACCTATGTACCTATGAACTATGTACTCGGTTCAGGCAAAAAATGAATTACCTCAAATGTGCCATTTTTGTCAGACACTCCCTGGCTAAAAAGTGCCTGCTTTAATGCAACTCTGCTTTTCACCCCGGCAGATGTTCCCTTGCTCACTGTAGAAAAGTCCACAGCTGTCCTCTGCTTCTTTTTCTGACAAAACAAAATTGTTAAATGTGACAAGCCGAATTGACAGAAATCCGCTAAAGCCTGATTAACCCACGTTTTTTGAAGTTTTGTAGTCAACATGACTGCACTGCATTTTTGTGCTTTTATTAACTATTTAACAATAATGTAATAAATAACTATAATCATTTATTTCAATATTTAATTTTTATTATTATTTAATTTTGAGCAAGTTGGAGCTCATATTGAAAGGTGGATCCATACAATATTTTACATAACTTAAACTAACCTTATCATGTCATAAATAGACTATTATTTTATGAGACTTATTGGCCACGACACGCATTGTTTTTAGGGGTCCTGATATCATTTCCTTTTTTGATTTTATCAGCACTTTTGTCGCACCACTTGACTTTGTTGTTTGCACCACATAACAAAAGATTTTTGCTAACATGCTTAACTACATAAGATTTTCCTTTCAAGAATTCATGATTTTAATGAGGCCTTTTTTCTTCATTATGATATCAGAACCGTAGTACCCCATGACATTTTTGACTATCTACAATGCATTAAAAGTCAGTTGAGATGAACGCACCTGATGCAAGCATGATCCAGTGCTAAATGATCATCTAGAATGAATTCGGTACCTGGTAGCCTACGGTGTTGTATCTGTGTTTCTCTCGTGCCCTCCGCTGACCGACTGATGGTACTGCAGCAAATCCATCAGGAGAGTCTGTGTCTGCCTCTTTCATTTCCTCCCGCTGTCTGTCACTCTTGTCACCGAGGGCAGTTTCCTCTGGGGCCATGATATTGCTCAGTTCCGGTCCTTTTGATGGATTACTGATAGACACATATAAGATTGCAGTATGAGGATTAATAGTCTAACACATGAATAAGATCAGAGATCAAAATGGGGAAAGTAGAAGAAAAAGTAGTAGCAGCATTGAGCAATTACAAAAAAAATTGTAAATACACAGTTGCATAACAATTTATAACCCACAAAAAACTGTAAACCACAACTGGAAGGAACTGATACCAGGCTTCTGAAGCCCACTGACATGACCTTTAAATCTCGAAACACATCGCATGACCTGACCCAGCATGCCACATACGCGCTTGTTTTTCTATCATGGTGGGTTTTCTATTATTTTCCATTGACATCTCTTGTTTTTATATTGAGCTAATGATGTCTTCTGTCCCCTCATGAACCCTCACTTACGTAGGATATTACTATTTGTGTGTATTGTATATATAATATATATAATATATATATATATTATATAATCTATATATATATATATATATTATATATATATATATGTATGCAGTTTTAAAACGGTGGAACTTACAAATACAAAAAAACAAAAAAACTTTAATTCCCAACAGCTCTTTTCTGCCGAATTAGCATAATCACTATACTTATTTTAATGAAAAACCATCAAATATGAAGCATCACACAGGGAATTCTGGGAATGATAAGTTTTTCATTGTAAATTATAAGATGACTGGTTTCTTTTTACTTCCAAAACCTGTACATTTAATAGTATTTTTTATCCCAAAGGAAGTTTTAGTTACTTCAGGGCAACAAATTGGTCCCCAAAATGTAAGTACATCGAGTGGTAAATACACTATATTTGAACACACACACTTTGTGAAAAGTCGGGACATCCCATAGGCGTAACGGTTTTTATACTGCTACAGACCGTATATTCTATGCCCTACACCAACCCTACCCCTAAACCTACCATAACTTTGTGCTATTCCAGATTTTCAATACACTCCATTCTGTATTTATAAGAATTTTGAAAAGTGGGGACATGGGGTAAAGTCCTGAAAAGTCACCTTCTCCTTGTAATACCCATGTCATACCCATGTCATTATACAAATTTATGTCCTCATTCTGTCACAAAAACAGCGCGCAACACACAACACACCACTCAAACACCACACACACACACACAAACACACACACACACACACCACACACACCCACAACACATACATGCCAGGATTACATATACAAGAGACATGCCCATGCACAGACAAGCTGAAGCTTATAAACACACATATCCTCACACTCTAACTCTGATTCATACAATTCACTGTAATTCAGGTGAGCCACATTTACCCAGTCATGTATGAATCTCACGGGTGTGTGATTCAGGAGACTCGCGCACACATGTTCTGGGAAAGATCTGAAAATCCACCCACGTTTGACATCACTTCTGGCAATACACCAATTCTGCTCAGACTCACCATGTCAACTTTATCATCAGTCATCAATTCAGGGTAAAATACCCTGAACGAACAAACACACACACGGCCACATACATACACATAAACTGTTTGCAAATGCACTTTTGTGCTTACACATACAGGCATAACATGGAACATACATAAACACATAAGTCGTAACACATAATTTCGAAAACAAATTCAGAATTGGTGAAATAAAAGTAGATTCAGATGCCATTTACATCAGTAAGTCACACAAAGTCTGAAGTGAAAGTAGATTTACAGTGCAGTCTCGGTTCTTTAATTATTTAGATGTGTTTTAGACAATCTCCTTTACCACACACACACACACACACAGTCACTCTCAGTTAAGTCTTCCCCAATAGATACCTGGATTTAACTGAGTCCATTTTCCTCAGTCAGACATCTTTAAGGTGTCTTTCTCTCCCTCTCGTCTTCCTGAATCTGTCTTTCAGAGTCCTCAGTCTCTTTCTATATCATTTGTCTTTAACCCGTCCTTCAGTAACAGGTTGAGCAAGCGAGACCAGATTCTTCAGACTTAGACCTCAGGTATGGCTGCACCCCGAGAAGATAAACCTGATTGGGCCATCAGTGCTTTCTGATGTGATTGACAACCAACCAGCTGTTGATCACAGGTACATAACAACATGTAAAGTTATAATTGTTTAGACAGGGATGATAGGTTTGTGGTTTAGTCCCACAAAGACAAGCTTGTACACAAACACACACACACACACACACACGCACACGCAAACATGCAAAATAAGGAAGAAAGAATGTTAATTGGTCTCCAATCAGGAAATTAAAATGCTGGGAGGTTTTGGGAGGTGCTTACCCAAGAAAAAAACATCAACACAATGCCATGGCAATATTTAGGTACCTAGATTTGGCTGTATATTTAAAGGTTCTCCTTAAACTCATTTGTTTTTTTTTTGAAATTTTGTTTGTTTTTTTAAATTTTTTTTATAAAGGAAAAAAATCGGAGTGAATCCGATTTTCTGAAAATTTTATCATCTGCCAAAATCAGTGATGACTATATTACAGGTTGTATGGTACCAGTCAATCTGTGAAAAAAGGAAGAGAGAGAGAGGGCCTGAGAAATATCAGACTGAAATAAATTCAGTGGGATATGAATGCAGAAAAGCAACATTGCGCAAGATCATAACCGACACGCATATAATTACACAAGCACCTTCATCAAAGGAAACACAGCTTGTCTAATGGTTAAGGGTCTGCTAACAAAACACTTGTAGATTTAGTGCATGCTGGTGAGGCCTTTCATCAAAGCATGTACTTCCAGGTTTCATCTAACATGGGAATGACTTCAAATGAAAAGCAAATTACACATTAATTAAAAAATTAAGCACTTTATTTGCGGAAGGGAAATATATTATATTTATTATATATATATATTATATCTATATATATTAGTATATATATATATATAATATTCACCACTGTCAAATAAAACTATTTTCCAAGTAGCACATAAAAATGATTGAAGTACATTTTATAATAAAATACCACTTCATTCCTTCTACTTATAAATGTTTCATTCAATGTGTTACTTGTTTGCAATTAATTTTCTGTTTCTACACTGTTTTGTCTGTGTTTATGGGTTATCCACACAGGCATTTTCCATTAACCCTTAAACAGGCAACGTGTACAACAGGATACATATTCTTTAGTCTCTTGTAGGAGGCACGAGGAAGATTTTTTTCATAATCATAATCATAGTTGAGGTTGTTTTGAGTATGGGGGTCACATGACTTGGTTCAAATTTTCTGTGCTTGTTTGGTCAGTTTGACCTAAAGCCAACATGTAGTACACCCATGGGGCTGGACATTCAGAAAATGTAGATGGTGTAGAAATCACAGAAAATACACAGTAATCACAGAAATCACACAAAATACAAGGGAGAGCCCCTAGATAAAAAATCTATGTGGATGACAAATCTAACAAAAGTCTTCAGGATTTCATAAAAATTATATGGTGTTACATAAATTACATTATATGATTGTTTAGGGATGGAGCTAAAGCGTGCAGGACAGTGGACCTTAAGGGGTGGAATTGCCTACCCCTGAGAATGAAGACGAGAAAGTTCAGAAATGTAAAAATACAAGAAATGTCCGAGCCTCAAATTTAGGACATGTCATACATGCAGCATATTTTGAATATTACATATTTGTTTGCATCAAACAAATCATAGAATTATTGATGACTTAGGCTGTTTTTATACCCTAAAAGGGCAACGTATTCTGGTAGATACAACTCATAAAATCCAAAATATATCAAATATTACAAAAATTCCTTTGAATATGTTTTACTTCAGTCCATAGGATATACAAAAGTGACATGAAATGATTTTTGCTGATCATTTTCCACTCTTGCCTGTTTTAAGGTTAAGGCAAAAAAGTAAAAAAATAAAATAATCTGTGGTCAAATCAACTTTATACTTTACATTTGCATTGCATTTTAATGCTAGTTTCCAGCTAAAGCACCATATTAGCCTGTGGAATAATGCACTTACACAAATCACCCCTCAAATTATATAAAAGACCCCTCAAGTAAAAACGCAACTATAGATTGTTTTTGTTTTGTACATGTAAATACCTCTGCTATCAGCATTAAATTCATCTATACAGTTGGAGGCATTATTGGGTAAATAAGGCCTCTCACAAAACCTATCAAGAACATGCCCAAAAAAGAAAAATAAAGAAATTTAAAATAAAGAATTAAGAATCTCCTGATTTAAAAAAAAAGTTTAATACTGAAGACTGGCGTAATGGGTGCTAAAAACTACAGGAACATAGTTTTGACTGTATTTTTTTATCAAATAAATGCTGTCTTGGTGAAAAACAAAAAAAACAAAACAAAACAAAAACAAAAACCTTACCCAAAATTTGGAACAAAAGTGTTTGTGTGTGTGTCACCTGGTATTACATTATAGGGACCAAATGTCCCCACAAGGATTGTAATACCAGTAAATTTGAGGAACATGAGGAATCAAACAAGCTTATAAATCATACAAGAATGAAGTTTTTTGAAAATCTAAAATAGCAGTAAGTTTTGAGTGAGGGGTAGGGTTAGGGTAAGGGGATAGAAAATACAGTTTGTACAGTATAAAACCATTACGCCTATGGAATGACCCCATTAAACAGAAACTAGTGTGTGTGTGTGTGTGTGTGTAATCTGGACATGTTATTAAGAGATGTGTGCTATAAGGAGAACTGAACTGGGAGAGAATATGCATGATTATGCTATATCCATTACATATATGAAAAATTACAACCCAAACCCCAACCACCCAATCACCCTCGTTCAGATACATTCACTAACAAAACTAACAAAAGCCTGGATAACATACAAACATATAACGCAGAACATATGCATGTTCATAAAAAATTTAGTGTGAAATCCTCAAACAACTGGAAATATGACATGGTCAAAAATTCAGCTGTAGACCCACTTCCACTCTTAAAGGAATCCAATGGAAATTGGTGAAAGGTTAAGATCTCTATTAATGCCCTGTTCTCCATTCTCTTTCAACAGCGTCAGTGTGAAGCACTTGTGTCCTGTGAAAGGAATCTGTTCTCGATGTTGTCTGCACAGTTAACCAAACACATGTCCTTCAGAGTGTCGACGAACATCTGGATGCGGTGACATGGCAAAACATTGCTCCCTCCTCCACTGCCACTGTCACTCCAAACCTTCAGCATCTGGTAGTGGGCATCTTTGCAGTTCCGGTGGTCTTGTTCCGCCCTCTCAATGTTCTGCTCAGAAACGCCAAGCCGACGTACAAGTTCTTTAAATCGTCCAATAGGCACCTCGTCCAGCACAAAATAGAAGAACTCGTGAACTACAAAAGCAAACGTCAGAGAAAGAAATGGTGAGAGACAGACAATAGACGTGAATCATCTTTGAGCATCATTACTTAAGCCTCCAGGGATTTATGTGTAGAAACAAATAAACACAGACATACTTTTGATCTCTCTTGGGACACAGTCTGGGAGTTTTCCATTTTGTTCTGTCTCGCACGGCTGGTTTGTGAAAGGTACACTCTCATGTATTGTGTCTGGTTGCACTGTAATAATCAGTGTCTGTGAAGAACATTAAAAATATATATTAATTACTTAATAACATGCAGAAAACAATACAATAATCAAAACAACACCAGTCAAATAGGATATAACACATCACATGATCTTGAAGAAACACATGGCTTCCATGAAGGTACTGCAGGTGTCTATGGACTAATAATTATTTAAAAAATTATTTTAAAATGATATATCAGGGGTCTTTAACCATCAAATAAATACCGTTTTTTTTACATTTCTATTCACAAAGGATACTAAAAAGTATCACGTTTTTTTTTCATAAACATATTAAGTGTTTTCAATAATCAGCATTTTACATCATTTCTGAAGGATCGTGTGACACTGAAGACTGGAGTTAACGGCTGCTGAAAATTCAGCTTTGCCATCACAGGAATGAATTACATTTAAAAATATATTCAAATAGAAAACAGTTAATACAGCACCAGTTTAGCATTTATTTATGAAAGACATTCCGTGCTATTATGGTATTTTTGACATTATTTTTTATTAGGGGGTCCTCAAGTTGGCCAAGAGTTCAGACAGAGAGTACATGTGATAGAAATATAAGTATTCGTATTTATCATCAAAGCTGAATCATCTTCTGTGAAAACAGAGCTACAGTAATTATGTGTTTAGCATCAAATATGAATCACTCGCATTGTGAAGAAGAATGGTTGTGGTGTCCTTGTCATTTGTTTGTCAAATGTCAATAAAGCATTTTACCTGATCTTCGGAAGCAGGTGATGATTCCTGCGATGACAAAGCTTGCCTCTTTTTCTTCCAAAGTCTGATGCCCTCGTATAACATGAACACTCCCAGTGCTATAACCGTGATAAATGCACAAACGGGGACCAGTATTTGTGGTAATGTTCCTGAAACATTAATGTGACGGGAAAAAAGTAATTAAAATCACCCCTCGGTATTATTATTTTTTGCTTGAAGACACATGTTGCTTTTGGACCGTACAGAGACATTTAGCTTAGTCATGGCAAGACAAATTCAAAAGAACTTGAGAGGGGACTTTCCAAGATTACTCATGCTTTCTAAAAAAATCTAATACTAGTTCTCTTCATCCAAACACTCTAAAGCTATAGTTTGCCAACAGTTGTCTGTCTGGCATCCACAATATTAGGAAAGCCAACAGACATGTCTCATATTTTCTCCGCCTCTGAAGGACACACATTTTTGGATGGATGTTGTACCAGTGGTGAGCAGTGTTTTTTTTTTTAAATAGATGTAAATTCTCGTCCCAGTTACACATTTTCCTGGTTAAATAAACAGAACTTACACTATCAAGAAGAAAGAATGAAAGAAACCAAATACAATTCTATTTTGTATTTTTACATTAACACTGTAAGTAATGTTCTGTTTATTAAAACCAAGTAGAAATCTCATCAAGCTAGTATTTTAAGCATTTTTTTTTACATTCATTCCAAAATAATAACTATTCAGCTGTTCTTATTAATGTCAACTTTTCGGATCATTAGTCATCAAAGCTCAGTAAATAAGTAATTTCACCAAGCTAATTGCTCACTAAAAAACCCCCACCGATCATGTTCTCAGGACATTTCAAGTTTTATTTTGACGTGACAAATTGGTGATATCTGGAGTGGGTGAGTTGTTTACTTACATTTTAATTAGGCTTCCCATTAATGACATCAGTTTGTTCATTCAGACTGATTAGCGAATGCGTAACACATATAAAACAGGATGCAGGATTTATTGCATGAACCAATCATAGCGAGATGGAGGCATAGCCTCTTCTCATGTGACTGTCCCCCATTCATTCTCAATTTATCCCTTACCAAACCCACCGCACGCTTTAAGGATATGTTAAAACTCAATAGGCTTAGGAGAGACAAGAGAGATGCAGCCTCCCACTGTAATTGATGTTGTAGTGTTACTTAAAAAAATAATAATAATGATTTTCTTTTTAATGTCATATTTTGTAATATTGCATAGTTTTCTCATCCAATTTTGTGAAGAGGCACTGCATCCCTTGCCTCCTCAGAGGAAATATCACTGACCAGTACTCACCTGGAGGACTAGTTGGGCTGGCGGACTTAACAGGGTTACGAGGTGTGCTGGATACGCACAAGTGTTGACACTCCTCCTGACATCTATAAGGCATAAAGAACACACATGTTGATTATTTTGTCTGCCATGTCTAAAGTTATACTAAAAAAAACAACAACCTAAAATTAAAAATATATATATATAAAATAAAAAATTGGATAAAAGCGTCTGCTAAATGACTAAAATAAAATGACTATAATATCCAAGATGTGTACTTGTATTGAGTTATTAATATTGGTTAAACGCATTTCAAACACAACAACACACAAAACTGAGCTTGTGTAGTTAAATGCATTTGCATTCATAAATGTACTTATGTACTGCGTTTGGCTCTGTACATTAAGCTGGGATGAAAGTATTGCAACACAGAAAATAACACACTTCCCCTTTAACATAAAATTTTCAGGAGAGCAGGCATAAATGCAAGGAAGGAAGTCTGTACTTGTGGACTTTTGAAATCAAAAGATGAATAAGTGCATTCATCATCTTAACCTCTGAACATGTGCCACACCATAATAAGTGCCAGCAGGGTATTGAAGAGTACTGAAGTGTGACTTACTTAACACACGGCTCACAGACGTTTTTGCCCTTGACAGGGTAATGGTTGTCTTTGCATCGACACTGTGTATTCTGTTCGCCAGTACCTGACAAAAGTGAAAACATTAACCAAGGGTACGCTATAATGTATGTACAAGATTTATATATAACTATAATTAATTATGAAGCTTTATTAAGCTTGAGGAACTTACATTCCACAGCTTTCTGCTGCCCAAGTCCACACTTCTTACACTCCTTACATTCCCATGTCAAGTCGCCTAATTTCTTATAGTAGTATCTAGGATCACACCCACACACCCGATTGCTTTTGAATGTACATGGTGATATCTCTTTGGAATGGGCTGTGATTAAAACATGAAAGACATATGAAACCTGGGCAAAGGTCAAATGAATTGACTTTGTGAGGTTTTTAATAGTCATTCACATATTAAAGGGATACTTTCATCTAAAAATGAAAATTGTCATCATTTACTCTCATGTTCTTCCAAACTTTTACAACTTTCTGTCTAATGTGGAACACAAAAGAAGGTATTTTAAAAAAATAGTGTTTAAAGTCACTGGAGTCCAGTGTTGTTTTTGACCCCACTGACTTTCATTGTTTGGACAAAAACTGTTTGAAGACATTCTTCAAAACTGTGTTCCGCAGAAGAAAGAAAGTCATACAGATTTGAAATGATGTAACAGTTACAAATCTTATAAATCAAAGTTATAAAATGGTGTTACGTTTGTTGCACTCCTTGCATCTGAAGCAGTTTTCATTATAGTTTGAGTTGTCAAGGTAGGTTCCGGCCTCACATATCTCACAATCAGACCTTGTGTTTGGTTCAGGGCATTTCTCTTTCAATTTAAACCCTAGAGTAGAAAACAGAAGGACAAAGGACAAGAAAGAATTATCCATAGGTAACTATTTTAAATGTTAACAGCTTTGCTCCATTATATGATAAATGTTCTTCTTCTAATGTTCTTATTGAAAGGACATACATTCTATTTACACAATATACATCTATAACCTAAAGCCTGTATTTAAATTTGCTTTACCTGGATGACATCTATCACAGCAGAATCCCTTCCCATTCCAGTATTCATTATCAGAACAACTTTTTTTCACAGTCTCACCTCCTCTATTTGCAAAATCTGATATTGTATATGACTGGCTGATTAGAACCTGTGGGGAACAAAGGATCATTTAGGTTAAAAAAGTCATGGGAAATGCTTGGAATAGCATGCCATTTGTGTTATGTGTGAGTGCACAGTACAATACTGTATTCCACAATGAAAAGTGCTTTATTTTAACTTTTTAATATCCAGTGTAGTGAATAAACCAGAAGTAATACCTCACAACATTTTTTTAAAAACTCATTATTCACTCATTATTTGGTCAGACTGTGTCAGACATTATAATGAAAATGAAAATTGGATGAATGAATGGCTACATTCAGATTGTCTACCACCTACAATTTTTATTACCAACAGCAAGCATTAATACATGATAAATTATTCAAATATTAATATGCTATATTGTTATCACATTATCTCATTACGTATGTTAGTCTCATCACATGTTTAATTTGTTTGGTGTTTAATTTGGTGAGTGTTCAATGAATAAAAAAGGAATACATTTTTTTTTTTAAATGTCTTAACATGTAGAAGTCCAATCAAATAATGAGTCATGAAAGAGAAGTGCCTCATAAATTCTTTGGAGGAATAAACTATAACAACATTTCTTAAGAATTATGGGTACGGTAGTCCTTCATTATTCAATGTTTTTTTTAATGAAATTACACTGACTCATGGCTTATGCTCATCATAACTTACAAAAGCTCAATTTAGGTCTGTCCTAAAAGGTTTATATGTTGTTGTTTAAGGGGTCATATGATGCGATTTCAAGTTTTCCTTTCTCTTTGGAGTGTTACAAGCTCTTGGCACATAAAGAAGATCTGTAAAGTTGCAAAAAGACTAAAGTCTCAAATCCAAAGAAAAATTCTTTATAAAAGTTAAGCGGCCCATGCCCCCCTTAAAACGGCTCGTTTCTTTTTTTTTTCCCTTCTCCCTAACACGCCCCCACATATCTACCTCACTATGTGGAAATATTAGCATAACTCCGTCCAAATGTTCTCGCAAAGAAAGAAGGTGTGGTTTCAGAAACCGCAGTATTGTTGATGCAGTCATGTCAGGGAGACGGTGTGTTTTTCTAGGCGAAAGCAAAAGCACTTTCTTTGGCCTTCCAGAAGTAGATGCAATTATTGGTTAAGATTTATTTACAACAGAACAGCACAGGATTTATGGACGACCGTTTCGTGAACCTAGGAGTGGAGGTAATTCTGACTTTGCTATGACCATCTGGCGCTTCTGAATCAGCTACTGTTTTGTTTTAGTTTAAGTATTTGCTACTGACTGTTCAAATGCGGGAGAGAGAGGAGAGAGAGAGAGAGAGAGAGAGAGGGGGGGTCACATCACAGTGGAGTCAGCTGTCTTAACCGTGGCTTGTGTACTGCAAACACATACCAGCTTCATCACTGTGTCTGTCACGCGACTCTGTTCCCCTTTCGGGCTTGAACTGATGGTAAAACTAATGACATTATTTACTGTCTTTACATTTATCTTGAAAGATGAAGCTCGTGATTATGGTAAAGGGCGTTACATTTCCGACGAGTGCTTGCGGTGTTCGGCCAATCACAATGCACTGGGTCAGCTGGCCAAAAAGAGCAGACGGCACTTGTCGGAAGGAGGGACTTTGTAGAAAACTAAGCGTTTGAGAGGCGGGGCATAGAGGACCTACAATAATGTACAGTATTTGAAAAATAATGTTTTTTGAACATTAAAGCATGTCAACATATTCTGTTACACCAAATAATGATCTATAAAAAAGCATCATATGACCCCTTTAAATTATGGAACCCAACTATCCATTCTATGTAAAGTCACTGAATAATTAACCAATTCAAACACCCATTTAATCATCAATCATGAAGCATACCAACACAACATTTTAAGGAAGTATTTTAGATGGGCAGCTGGGGCACTTTTTGAAAGTATTACTCATAGGTAAATGCTCTGAAAATACCATCTTACCAGCAAAACATAAGCGCACAGCTGACATTTCCTCATGGCCGCTGTAGGGGGCGCTAAAGCAGTACTTCTCAGTTCACTAAACACACTGACCGGACAGGGCGAAGGGGTCGGCGGATGACAGGAGGGGGGGGGGAATGGTAAGTAAGAGTTAATCATTTTCAAATTATTAATTTAGCAAGCATTATATAGTCAAGAAAAACCAACAGTTTTCATGAACTCTGATGTCCTTGTATATCAAGCTGATTATTCTTACAGTAACCTGTAGCGAAATAGTGCTTAAATGAGAAACTAACAATCAGACCAAAACCACACACAGTAACATCTAAAATACAGTTTTTATTTTCATGCCAGCTGAGACCCCCACAGATATTTACGCTAGGAAAGAAGGCAAATAGGATGACGCTTTAACATTTCCATCCGTTTCAAAGCTACGGCACAATCTAGACACCCACACTTAAAAGTGCCACATAGAGATAACAATCGAGTTCCGTATGGAGCATTCATAGCGCGCGACCTTACCTCTACTCATGGCGATCCAACATGGTCCTTTCTTACTCTCCTAGACTTTTCGTCATCCCCAATTGAGCTAAAAAATATATAAAAACGTTTTTAAAAAATGTGGAATTGGTGAAGTATCTCTACCGTGCATTTCCTCGGAGGAGAAGGGCAGTCTTTGACTGGAAATGTTATGCGTCACAACGCGTGCCAGTCCTCATGAAGGAATTCGAGAGGCTGGATGAAACCGAAAGTACTCTAAAGCTTCTGTTACAACATTTTGAAAGGCACAGTAACGTATTTACATAGTGATATCGCCACATTGAGGGATACAAAACGTCCTTGGACAATGCATTAAAGGTATCACTGTGCTGTTGAATGTCTTTTGTTGAACGTTGGAGAATTAGGCTTAGGCTTAATACACATAGCCTTTATATATCAGAATGCCAAACTAGAGTTAAAAAAACTAGCCATAATTCACCCCAAAATGAAAAAATGAAAACCATAATTTAGCCTAATCACCTTTATGTTATGACTTTCTTATTACGTAAAACAAAATCAAACATTTTGAAGAATATTCTGGTTAATGGTTGCAACTTGCAACTTGCAACTTGCAACTGCATCTCTGAGTGAATGATTTGAACTTAAAACAAGATCAGATTGAATCATTCAGAATGTTTTTTGTGAGTAGAATCAACAGATTCTTTGAAAAGATCTCAAATCGTTCTTCACAAATCAGACATCTCTACTTCGCCTACATGACTTTTGCCCCTGATTTGCAGCCAACCCCAGTTCCCCAAAGACAGAGCAAGACTGCAGATTCAAATTTCAGTCTGTTTGTCACACAAAGCAATCATATGACTTCAGAAAACTGGTCATATGGACCGCTTTTTATCATGTTTTATCCTCCTCGCTGTTACAATATCATGTTTGGTCTTCATTTTTCTTAAACTGTTCAGTGAGTTGAGGAAAAAGTTGGTTATCGCAGACAGAATGCACAGACTTAGCTACATACTGAGGCGAAGAAATAACTTCCTCACCTCTAAAGCCACATCCTGTCTCCATTTCCCCTGTGACCTGCAGTGTAACCATGGAGATTGTAAAAAATGCCCACGGATTGTTCTTTAGCATGGTGCCAAAACCAATTCAAAACAAAAACAAAAAACATATTTTGCAGTTAACTGGACATTAAATATCTTCTTAAAGGTCTGATATTTAATTCATATTGTATGCTAAGCACTTTGGTTTTTTTATTTAGCTATTTCTGTCTGATGGTAGTTGAAAAAACACTCACACAGAAAGCTAACAATGATCTCATTAATAATTATTTATGGGTAGCATGAAGATAGGTGTGGTTGCAAGAATGCCTTGTTGAAAGCTTGTGTGTTTAACAGAGAGGGAGGAAAAGAACAAATAGCAAATTAATTGTTAATTATTTGCTTTCCACCTATATACTGAATTGGAAATATATTTAATTGGCTAAACTAAACGTCTGGTGAATAGTGTGGATGTGAAAGGCGAGTTCACACCTCTGCCCATGACTGCATAAATAGCACAACTGATTCCAGACCTTACAAGGTTGATAAACCACAGACACTTTGCCTGCTCAACCAGCAAGATGCTGCTGTTTCATTAGCTTGACCTACAGGGCCAATATTGCACCAACATGGTTTGCTGCCAGATTACACAGCCAATCCGATCTAAATATAATGCTAAAGCAAGATATTTGTTCCAAATATCAGCAGGGCAGGATACTGAGGGTAATCACTTTGGCTGACACCATAGAGTTCAACAGTCAGGTTCCAGAAGAAAAATCCCATTAATTGTCTTTATTGGGGAATTGGTTTTAAATGATAACTTATCAACATTTAAAGACAGACCTATTGTGAGGTACAAGGTTTTTAATTGATGGTATATGCTTTTGTTGAAGCCATTTTTCACATAATAACGTTCAACTATGAAATTCCTTGTGATGAACTACTGATTCTGGAAAGTAATCTGGAAAAATTGTACCGTCTTCATCTATCCATCTTACCATACTAGTCCTTTTCTTATTGTTCCCCAGTCACGCATAAAGCAATTGTAAATTCACGACTGATTATTGGGTATTGAGGCAAGAACCACGGACATGGATTAGGCCATGGTTCTGGATTCTTGCTGAACCAAAATCAGAGCGTAACAATTGCTGCGTCTCGCTGTGTTCTGCTCACAGCGAAGGAGAAAATGTTCTATGGTGTGGCTAAATGGTGCTGAATATTGGGATCATAACACCTAGTCCTATCATGCAAACTAAACTACATGTGACTGTTGTGAAAGGGCAGCTGACAACCAGGGAAAGACCTAGTGACAGCTAGGAAAGACTGCTGATAGGAGGGAATAGACCCCATTGGGGCTGGGAGGGGTTAGCTACCCATGCCGGCAGGGTCCGTCACTACATAGTGCAGATGGTCTACCTATCTTTGGCTATGAAAACCACAAGAAGAATACCCCTGGAGTCTGCAAGAGCGGGGGCACAAGATGACTAATGGACAGATCACACGGTAACAGACTTAGGAACGGAACTGACAATGAGCCAGGAGAACAGCACAACAAAGGGTGGAACAATAGGACTGACAGGACAAAACTACAGAGATTCGTCTGTGGCTGGGCGAAGATAACATCAGAGAAGGGACTTAAAATCCATCAGGGCAGGAAGAAGTGCCTGAGAGAGCTTCCTCAGAGGTAGGGCAAACCAGTCGGGTGAAGCCCAGTGGCAGGACAAACACCACAGTTCACAGGGAATCAGAACCCCAGACAAAGCCCAGCCAGGCACAAACTTACCCCCACTAATTAACCCAGAAGCCCCCCTGCTACCGCCAGCAATAGAAAGGAAGATGGATGGAAGGAGACCACAGATACTTTTGTCAGGGGTGGTAAAGGAAGAGGAATCAGTTGCAGGGATAACAAGGATTTTATTGAGATTCAAAACAAACAGGAACGAAGCCACTGTCCGAGAGGGTAATCTGGAGAGATCCCAACCAGGTCCGGGGAAGAGAAAGTCAGCTCAACAGCAGGTATCCAGGAAAAGGGGGTTGCAAATGGCCGCAAGTAACAGTCCACGAGCAACGAGACAGTCCAGCCCTCCAAGTAATTCCAGGGGCCAGAGAATGGCGATGGTGGGAGGCAGAGGAACTCCAGGAGGGAGGGGAACGCTGGGCAGCGAGGGGAAGGACACAGGAGGCAGACAGAAGGGAGTCCAGCAGCCAGGGCAGATGGGGGGCTGGAGAGGGCAGAGGGAAAGGGAAAAAACGAACACAAAGCTAAATGGCTGGAGCTAAAACTAGGAACTAGAAAGAACTGGGCTGGATCAAAAAACCCTAATATCAAACGTAAAATAAAAGCTAAGGAAACTAGGCAAGACTAGGCTAGACAAAACAGGATAACAGTCAACAGCGAGAGCCAGGTTAACTCAGCAGAGCAGAGATTCAATCTGGCACACCACAGAAAACAAGAGGGGAATATAAAGGGTGACTAATGATCTAAAACAGGTGTTAACCCTAACAAGATAATAAGATAACGAGAGGGGCGGGGTAACAATAGACAATAGAGCACAATAGAGCCCCGCAAGGCCTCCCTGACCCACCTCTCAATACCCCAGGAAACAGCCGCCACCACGATACCCCGGGATGAAATGGTGTCAGGCGGCACCCTGCTCTCTGGACTG
The DNA here is from genome assembly GCA_018155175.1 of Sinocyclocheilus anophthalmus. NCBI lineage: Eukaryota > Metazoa > Chordata > Actinopteri > Cypriniformes > Cyprinidae > Sinocyclocheilus > Sinocyclocheilus anophthalmus. Next base: position 945,722 of record JADLZN010011417.1, read on the forward strand.
GCAAAGAGACGAGACAGGGCGTCCGGTTTGATATTCTTGGACCCAGGCCTGTACGAGAGTGTGAAACGGAACCGATCAAAGAAGAGGGCCCACCTAGCCTGCCGAGAGTTCAACCTCTTGGCTAAACGGACGTATTCAAGATTCTTATGATCCGTCTAGACCAAGAAAGGCTCCGCCACCCCCTCCAGCCAGTGTCGCCACTCACCCAGTGCCAGCCTAACCGCAAGCAGCTCACGATTCCCGACATCATAGTTCCGCTCTGCCAGGCTCAGGCGGTGTGAGAAGAATGCACATGGGTGCACCTTCCCATCAAGGGGGGATCGCTGAGAGAGGACCGCCCCAACCCCGACCTCAGAAGCGTCAACCTCCACAATAAACTGCAGATCAGGGTCTGGAACAGACAAGACAGGTGCAGACGTGAAACATGATTTAAGTCTCGTAAAAGCTCCCTGTGCCTGCTCCGTCCACCTGAAAGGAACACAAGTGGAGGTTAGAGCAGTTAAAGGAGCAGCAGTCTGACTGTAGTTCCGGATGAAACGCCTATAAAAATGAGCGAATCCCAGAAACCGCTGCAATGCTCTACGAGAGTCGGGGACTGGCCACTCTGAGACGGCCCTTACCTTGGCAGGATCTACCTTAACCCCCTCTGCCGAGATTATCTGTCCCAGGAACGGAACGGAGTCTGCATGGAATGTGCACTTCTCCGCCTTGACATACAGCTGGTTCTCAAATAACCTCTGCAGCACCTGACGGACATGCTGAGTGTGTACCTGCAATGATGAAGAAAAAATCAGAATGTCATCAAGGTACACGAAGACAAATCGATTGATCATGTCTCTAAGCACATCATTAATCAGGGCCTGGAAGACAGCTGGGGCATTAGTAAGCCCAAAGGGCATCACCCGATATTCAAAGTGCCCAGTAGGGGTGTTAAAAGCCATCCCCTTCCCTTATCTGAACCAAGTGGTAGGCATTGCAGAGGTCCAACTTTGTGAAGATTTGTGCTCCCTGCAGCAGCTCGGGGGCTGAGGACATCAATGGCAGGGGGTACTGATTCTTTACTGTGATGTCATTCAGCCCACGATAATCGATGCAGGGGCACAAGGAACCATCCTTCTTCCCCACAAAGAAGAACCCCGCAAATGCAGGAGAAGAGGAAGAACGGATGAGGCCAGCTGCCAATGACTCCTGGATATACTTATCCATGGCCTCCCTCTCCGGCGCTGAGAGAGAGTAAAGGCGACCACGAGGCGGAGAAGTGCCTGGGAGAAGTGCCTGGGAGAAGGTCGATGGCACAGTCATAGGGTCTGTGAGGGGGGAGAGATGCAGCCCGAGACTTGCTAAAGACCCTCCAAAGATCGAGGTACTCCGCAGGAACACCGGTCAGATCCACAGTCTGCTCCTCCTGAAACAAAGAACAAGAAACACCAGCAGACGAGGCAACACCCAGACAAAATTTGTGACAAAAAGCGTTCCATGCCAACACAGAGTTCTCAGCCCAACTAATGTGGGGGCTGTGTTTCACCAACCACGGGTTCTCCAGCACAATAGGTGTGTTGGGAGACTCGAGGAGGTAAAATGCTATCTCCTCACTATGGTTACCGGAAACAGTTAAACTTACAGGGGAAGTGACATGAGTAACTTGGGTTAGAATGGAGCCATTGAGGGCCCTGGCAGTGAGTCTCTCCTTGAGAGGGGTGGTAGGAATGCCCCAACGAGCCACCAGGGTAGCATCAATGAAATTACCCTCAGCCCCAGAATCCACCAGGGCTGAGCATGGCCTCGAAAAAGGTCCCCACTTGACAATGGCAGGCAGCTGAGTAAGGAATACAGGGGAATCTGATACGGGGGTGACGCTCACCAGTACTTCCCCATCTACTGGTGAGCTCTGGCTTTTAACGGACATGCTGCAGCAAAATGCCCAGATCTTCCACAGTAAAGACAAAGTCGTTGGTTGAGGCGTCGCTGCTTCTCCTCAGCTGCCAGCCGGGTACGCCCCACCTGCATGGGCTCTCCCTCAGGAAGTGGCTCAGGGCGAGCAATAGCGACTTCAGAGACAGAACGAGGAGGGATTTGCCCAGGAGAGTGAGCCATGACCCATTGACGGCGTAGATTGATTCGAGTCTCGACACGAAGAGCCAGATCCACCAGGTCATCAAATGAAGCCGGAAGGTCGTGGATAGCAATCTCATCCTGAATCTCTGGGTTGAGCCCCTCTCTAAAAACATCCCAAAAGGCTGCTTCATTCCAACCACAAAGCACAGCCAGTGTCCTGAACTAAATAGAAAAGTCAGTGACTGATGACTCGCCCTGCCTCAGTCTGACCAGCTGACTGGCTGCCTCCTTGCCAGCGACTGAGCGATCAAACACCTTGATCATCTCCCGACGAAATAACTCAAATGTGGCACAGTACGGCGCTTCTTTCTCCCAGACTGTAGTTCCCCACTCTCGGGGCTTCCCAGTGAGTAGGGTAATAACAAATGCGACCTTAGCTGCTTCGGTAGCAAAGGTGGTGGGCTGCAGGGTAAACGTGATAGCACACTGGGACAGGAATGGGTGACAAGCCCTAGGATCCCCATCATAAGGCGGCGGAGTAGAAGTAGTCATATAGGTTCTGAAGCTGTGCGGGCAAGAACAGGAGCTGAAGCAGCGGCAAAGGCTGCAGCCCGAAGGCTATCCTGGTCCCGCATCAACTCCCTGACTTGGTTAGTGAGTTCAGTAACTTGAGAGGACATGACATCTACCTCTCTAGTAGTCTCCGTGAGCCGTGTGGCATGTTGGCCAAGCAGCACCCCCTGCTGGACGACGGCTACCCGGATCTGGTGTGACCCCACTGATTCCATGCTGGCCAGATCGAACTGTCAGGGTGGTAAGGAAGAGGAATCAGTTGCAGGGATAACAAGGATTTTATTGAGATTCAAAACAAACAGGAACGAAGCCACTGTCCGAGAGGGTAATCTGGAGAGATCCCAACCAGGTCCGGGGAAGAGAAAGTCAGCTCAACAGCAGGTATCCAGGAAAAGGGGTTTGCCAGAGCAAATGGCCGCAAGTAACAGTCCACGAGCAACGAGACAGTCCAGCCCTCCAAGTAATTCCAGGGGCCAGAGAATGGCGATGGTGGGAGGGAGAGGGAAAGGAAATCCAGGAGGGTGCAGGGAACGCTGGGCAGCAAGGGGAAGGGGGCAGGAGGCAGACCGAAGGGAGTGCAGCAGCCAGGGCAGATGGGGGGCTGGAGAGGGCAGAGGGGAAGGGAAAAACGAACACAAAGCTAATTGGCTGGAGCTAAAACTAGGAACTAGAAAGAGCTGGGCTGGATCAAAAAACCCTAATATCAAACGTAAAATAAAAGCTAAGGAAACTAGGCAAGACTAGGCTAGACAAAACAGGATAACAGTCAAGAGCGACAAGACAAAGCAGAGCAGAGATTTCGATCTGGCACAAGACAGAACACAAGAGGGGAATATAAGGGTGACTACTGATTAGAAACAGGTGTACCCCTAACGAGATAAGATAACGAGAGGGGCAGGGTAACAATAGACAATAGAGCACATGGCAACATAATTACCAACTGACAGCCATGTGCTCCAGACAGACCAGGACACAACATAAACAAACACAGATCAGACCGGCGCCTTGACAACTTTGGCCTAAATCACAATGAGTGGGCAACCATTAACACAGATCTCGTTCAGCTGCTAGAAGGCCTGAAAGGAGATGAAGAAAGGAAACTGGAGAAGATGGGGGAGATTATCTACACCTATGGGGCACAAAGGTTTGGAGTGAAAAACAAGAATCCGAGGTCACAGAAGGAGCTGGGAGGCCAGCCGAAGTCCAGGAGACAATAAGGGATTGAGATCCAAACTTGTGAAAGAAAGGAGGAGCCTGAGAAAACAGTGGAAGAAGGCCACTGAAGCAGAAAGGAAAGGCTTAGAGGTGCTACAGGGCGATATCAAAGGCAGGGCGGTAAAGTGAGCTGAGAATAGCCGGTAAACAAGCTCTACAAGAATGAACCAGGAGTTTTGAGGTACCTTTGGAGATGAATGATAGTAGCATGGAAAAAGCAGGTGATACCAAAAGCCTGGAGAAGGGCTGGAGGGATTTTGATCCCCAAGAAAAAAAATGGTCAACTATTGACCAGTTTCATCAAATTAGCCTCCTGAATGTGGAAGGTAAGAATTTCTTCAGCGTTGTAGTGCAGAGACTGTCAGTGTTCCTGAAGATCAACAACTTTGTTGACACCTTAGTGCAAAGGTCAGGCATAGGGGGCTTCTCAAGATGTTTGGAACATGCTAACATGATTTGGCACCAGTTGCAAATGCCCAAAAAGGAGAAGAAAGACCTACATGTGGTGTTCTTAGATCTTGCCAGTGCCTTTGGGACAGTGCCACGTAAGCTGCTGTGGGCAGCATTCGATTTCTTCCATGTGCCAGAACAGATAACAAAGTTGTCAAAGCCTACTTTTGTGATCTTCAGGTCTGTATTACCATACAGGATAGTACCACCACCTGGCAGCAGCTGGAGGTTGGCATAATGGCAGGTTGTACCATCTCTCCACTGGCATTCACTATTACAATGGAGATCAAAATTCGGGCATCCCGTTGGGTCGTTGGAGGGGAACATTAAAAAAATGGGTTGCTCCCTCCAATCAGGGCATACATGGATGATATGACTACCATCACAATGACTAAAGCATGTACTAAGCGTCTCCAGGAAAACATCAGATGGGCACAAATGGAGATTAAACCCGGAAAATCTTGCAGCATCTCCATTGCCGACTTACAGGTTCCATTGCAGGTCCTGTATAACAGGAGAGCCCATACCAACGGCCATGGAAAAGCCCATCAAAAGCCTTGGACGTTGGTACTCCACAGACCTTAAAGACTCAAAACAGGTGGAACAACTCAGGCAAGAGACAGTCAGTGGACTCAAGAGAATCAATGGTACAGCTCTTCTGGGGAAGATGAAGCTGTGGTGCTTCCAATTTGGTTTGTTGCCACGGCATATGTGGCCAATTTCCATATACGAGCTCACTTTATCTCACGCCGAGCACCTGGAGAGACTGGTGAGTACACAACTGAGGAAATGGATTGGGCTACCAAGATGCTTTAGCAGCATAGGGCTGTACGCCAATGGAGCTCTCTCTCTCTTCCTATGTCAAGCCTTGTGGCGGAGTGCAAATGCACCACAACAAGGCTGGAGATGATGCTTAAAGAATCCCGCAATCCCTGCGTAAGAGATGCTGCTCCAAAATTGGGCTACCAAGATGCTTTAGCATCATAGGGATGTACGGCAATGGAGCTCTCTCTCTCTTCCTATGTCAAGCCTTGTGGTGGAGTGCAAAGGCACCACAACGAGGCTGGAGATGACGCTTAAAGAATCCCGCAATCCCTGCATAAGAGATGCTGCTCCAAAATTGGCGACAGGTAGGAAATGGAATCCAGTTACAGCAGTTGCTGATGCAAAGGCACCCCTCAGACTAGAGGTCTTCACGGGTCCACTTGGATCCAAAAACTCAAGATCCGACCCGAGACCCAAGCGGGTTCGGGTCCAAAACTTCGACGAGTACCTCGGACTCGGGTCGGGTTCGGTATTAGCGGCCTCTGATCTCGGGTAATTTCAAATAAACTTGCTTTTTCCAAATGGATCCTATTAGACCCAAATTGTTTTAAACTATCCCGAATGCGCAGGTTTCTTTCACTTTTGCGTTAAGTGAGGAACGCACATAGAAAAGGAGCATATGTTTGTAACCTTGCACACAGAAATCATCTTATGGATATGAGATCCATCAGGAAAATCCACTCGTTTCATTATGCTGCATGTTCATGCAGGGCTTTTCTTTTTTGTGTGCAGAAGCCTTTCGCCGGAGATCAGGTTGCAGACAACACTAGCGAATCCATGAATTATTGGGCTATCGACTAGCTATACTATTTTTTGTCAAACTTTCAAGTTTATTTTTCAAATCCACTGGTCACAATTGAAAGCCGAGCTCAGAAATAACTTATATCCATCAGGAAAGCTCAAATATAAAGTAGCCTAATAATTAATTTGTATAAATGTTAAATAAATCAAAGTAATGGAGAAGCGACCAAATCAGTCAGCAGGACACCGGGATTTTTCCTGACTGACTGCGGGGCTGCAGGCTGTACACACGTCAATGCCGTTTACGTTCGGGTCAGAAAATAAATGCCGTCGGGTCGAGTCTAATTTCATCGGGTCTGTCTCAGGTCGGGGTTTTTCTTTAAAAAAAAAATGTATTTATGTACGTCGGGTTCGGGTAAGAAGTGATTCGGGTCGGATACAGATTTTAGGACCCGAGAAGACCTCTCCTCTACCTCAGACACCAGGATATTGTGGGGAAAGTCCAATATGGTAGAGGGGGACTTGGGTTGGGAATAATAACACCTAAATTGCAAAAGGCAACAGCAAACGAACAGCGACACCTGGTGGTGGAGGAGGTACGCCGTCAGGAGGCAGCAACTAGATGCACTAGAGTAGTCCCAACAAGGCCGCTAGATGAGGTGGGAAGGTATAGAACGGCGGTAAACTTCACTTGAGTGAGCTGTGGAGAATGGAAACCAAATATGATGTAACTGACCCCTCTCCAGCAAACTTGCAGGTATGGTGTGAACAAGACCCAGCCTGCCACCTGTGTGCATACCTGGCAAACCTCAGACATATCCTGGTGGGTTGTAAGACCAGCCTGACACAGGGAAGGTACAAATGGCACGACAATCAATTACTGAAGTGCTTGGTGGCAGCAATAGAGACCAAGAGAGTGTCAACAAACGCCATCCCCCAAAATTCCAAGAATACCTTACCAAAAAGGCAGTCCTTTGTTAGGGAAGGGGAGAAAAAGCGGGCTAAGTGCCTGTCCCCTGACGCAGGCCAGCTGAATATAGCCAGGGACTGGGAAATGCGAGTCGACTTAATCCACAGACTCACCTTCCCATTTGAAATTGCAGTCACCAATCTGCACCCAGACCTGGTTCTCTAGTCCAACTCCAGTAGGATTGTCATAATAGTCGAACTGACAGTCCCTTGGGAAGAGGCCATTAACGAGGCCTTTGAAAGGAAGAAGCTGCGATATGCCAACTTGGCAGCTGAGGCAGATGAGCGGGGCTGGACAGTGAAAGTATACCCAGTGGAAGTGGGCTGCAGAGGCTTTGTGGCTAGTTCCACTGTAAGGCTAATGAAGTAGTTGGGCATCGGTGGACAGGTCCAGTGGAGGATAGTCAGGGAACTGGCCACTGTCGCTGAAAGAAGCAGCCACTGGCTGTGGCTGAAGCGGATGGACAGAGTTTGTGTTTCCAAATAACCATGTACCAAAGTGGCTCACACCCGGTTCTGATCAGCCTGTGGAGGGCCTGCCTTGGCTAAGGGTGTCTTGTGATTAAGGGCCAAAACACCCAATGAGGCTGGGGTACACAACTGATGATGTGCTGCATTGGTGGAAACACCATACAAAGGTCATTGGCAACATCACCTCAACAAAAGGCATCTTTCACCCAGGCTAAAGTTCGCACAGAAACTGGGATCTGATGGACATCGGATCAGGTGTCTCACTGGCAACATCCATGAAAGATAAGTACACATCATGTACAGCATAACATATCATCAAAACATCAAGGATCCCCACACAATGACTTCAGTGAAGAATTGTACCATCTTCATCTATCCATCTTACCATACTAGTCCTTTTCGTATTGTTCCCCAGTCACTCATAAAGCAATTGTAAATTCACGACTGATTATTGGGTATTGAGGCAAGAACCACGGACATGGATTAGGCCATTATCCTGGATTCTTGCTGAACCAAAATCAGAGTGTAATAATTGCTGCGTCTCGCTGTGTTCTGCTCACAGCGAAGGAGAGAAAATGTTATATGGTGCGGCTAAATGGTGCTGAATATTGGGATCATAACACCTAGTCCTATCATGCAAACTTACTGGTCAGAAAACTGCAACAAGCAAATTGCAGCAAAAGAAACTTAAGATCCTGCTGTAACACCCTAATTTCCTGCTTTAGCCAAACATGTCAAGCGATTATCCTCACAGGCCTTCAACATTGTAATCATCCGACTAATAGTTCAACACGTTACAGACTGTTTGTGTTGGAATTGAGTATATCTGCTTTTCTTTTTGTTTGTTCAATTTCTATCTCTGAGAATTCTGTCAGCAGCTGCATTCTTTTGACTATGGAAGCCATCTTACAGAATCGTACTTCAAGAATGCAGCAGAAGAAGTTGACAACATCTGATTGGAGACACCTTCTTGGAGGATTATAGTTAGTTGGCCCAGTAAGTAAGGCCATGGACGTGGCCCTGCAGATGCTACATCAACTTGGCAGAGATTCAGCCAAGAGTGAGCACCCCCTATCCCCCCCAACACCATGGCACCATCAGCAAATGTAGGATGTTAAATTAATCTATTGGCTTCAAATTAATTGTTGTAGCTAATTGAGAATTGCAACACTAGCTACATACAGTATATTACTACTAGGGATGTGCATTAATACTCAAATGATCAATAATGTAAACAATGTGTAAGAGAAACAGGTCAATTTAGCTCAAAGGGAATCATTTAAAATTTTAAAGGGAATTTGGACAGAATTACTGCTTTACGGCTGATCACTGAGACGGCCAACGATTCATTGAACGAGCCGCACAACATCAACTCTGCAATGGATATTTATATCCAAACTATAGTGAAAACATTATTAATTAGCACATGTAACAAGATCGTCAGTTTTAGACATTAACTTGTGAGCACAAAACATGAGATACTTCTCTTTTCAATATAAATAAGGCTTTATTGGATAAATCTAAGACATGTAAACTAATCTAACACATGAACACACGCATTTACACATTCACACAAGTTACAGAAAGCGAGAAAGTAAGGAAATAATGAGTTTAAGGAAATGAAAATGTGAAATCCCAAGTTTACAGCAATATGTGAAAATGCATAGACCTGAACAACCATCAATCACTTAATTAACCCCACATTTGAGTTCCTCATTGAGGTTAAAATTATATTAAGTGCACTAGTTCAGCTAGAATCTGGAGGTACTTGTGCCTGTGTAGGGGGGTTCCCTTCCTTGTCTGGTTGCCGAAAGGGGTTTCCCGAGGTTGCTGATTGGCTGGAAGTTCAGTCTTGGGAAGCCAGTGGTTGGGCGTTGGCTGACGACGTGGAGTTGTGGTCTGGTTGAAGTTTTAGACGGCACTCGAGGTCGGATTCGGAGATACGGCGTTAGGCAAAACTTAACTCGGAACACGAAACTCTCAACGGAAAAGAAACTAAAGTAAAGAAATAGAAGTAAAGTTTGACGAGACTAGGTGGCGTTTCTCCTCATGGTTTTGGAGGAGCTGGCGTGTAAGCCAGAGCACGCTCAAAACCTAAAGAAACATAACTAAAAAGAGAGTTGACCTGGACTAAAAAAAGTATGAAAGAGAAAAAAAGGCGATGATTAAAAAGCATAGCTCAAAGCTATGACTAAAAAGCCGCATGGCTAAAAGTGATGACTTGAAAGCACATAGGTCAAAGCTATGACTAAAAAGAGAGAAGGGGAAAAAGGGAAAAGGATTGATTTGATGGCGTCCTGAGTATTTAAACTGGGCTGTTGGACACATCCCAAATGGTGTTTTGACCAATTAGATATCGTCTTTGCTCGAGGTGTTGCAATGTTTTTCCTCCCAATTCATAAATCAAAATGTTCTCATCAGGCACATGGTCCGAGTTTTCCCGCTCTTGCAGAGTATAATTTTGGACATGATTTCTATAACAAGAATATGATACATTTGACAAAGATTGGATTGGAAGAAACGTTTCAAGCAAGAAGATTCAAACACACACATACTAAACATGAATATGAACCCTTAAGCTATTCAATAGTTATCAAAAAGACATACACAATACGTGATTAAAACATGATAGTCTAATGTGTGGGTTACAATACATGATATGGAGTTATGCATAGAAAGGATTAGTTGCTCACAAGTCCTTTTAGTGTCATTTAGGTGCATGGAAAGGCCGTTTCCGTGCCATTCTGTGGAGGGAAGATTATGTGAAGACTAGAGAGGTTAAAATGTCTGTAAGGAATCTCAGTCTGTTCTTTGTCGTCGAGGTGGGGGAAGTCAATCCAAAGAGCTCGTGATCGTCACTGGTTTACATGTGATGGTCATGCTGTGCATCTCTGACCATTTAATCTTGATTACTTGCCCCCAAAATTGACAATCTCCTTGGAATTGTCAATAAGTGTTCTTTTGTTTAAATGCTGTGAGCTACTCAAAGCTGCTAGTTCAGGCTTGTTGCGCCAGGATCTGATTTACGAACATCCTGTGTCTTGGGCCTCTGTGGAATTCGGCTCCTCGTGTTTCAACTATGTTCTATTTAAATCTTAAATTGTCTGATTCGGTCTGATACCCTACACATGACAAGTCATGATTATGCGTGACTTTTTGCTGAATTAAAAATTCAGGAACTGTTCAAAAATGAGCCAAAAAGAGACATTGCTTTTTAATTTTATAATTACAACATAATTTGTGCATTCTCCAGTTACATATAGCTGCAGACCAGAAATCTCCTTCTGGAGCACTCAGAGTGCAACTTGAACTCAAGCCGCCATTTTCTTCTGAAGAAAAAAAGATGTTTCTGTATAACATGTTGCTGTATAAAGAAGAACGTAGTTTATCTGCAAGAGATGACTAAAGTTTACTAAAATGTCAATATAAAAGAACATCAGTTCACAATTTCAGCTGTCAGTTATAAAGGAAAGTGTGAAAATATTTGGAGGAAACACATAAAGCACACCACACCTGTAACAGGTTTGTGACGGAATTGAAATTAAGACTGATCTAATAGGTTCTTTTTTGAAGAGGGGTCTCACTCATAAGGGGAAAACATTTTTACTTGAAGGTTAGAGTTCTGTAAAGCTGCATGTCTGTCAGCAGGTGATGTTATCTGCAGGAGCTGATGTCACATTTCTTATATCTTAGCAGTTGTAGCGATGTTGTGGTGAGCCCTCCTTTTACTGTAAACACTAATTGCTCTTGTGTGTGTGTGCACGTGCACTGCGGTGGCATAATCTACAAACTACAAGAAGGACATGACTTTTCTCTCATAGTGGTATCAGTTCCACTGAATAAAACCAATGAGTTGACAGCTCATAAGTGTGAGTAACAGTTAGGGAGACAGAGTTAGCAAATTAAGATTAGATGAAGGTAGATAAAGATGTTTTGGAAAATAAACCCAAAATAGAAACCGTTATGGCAGCTCTCAGACATAATGTACAAAGTTTTAATCTAAACTCAGGATGAAATGATGAGCTTCATGGATTCTGTGTGATTGGATGTTATTCAACCACTGGCCTCACTACTAATCTCATATCTCAGAATGAGTAGCTGTTGAAGAGCTAGTCTTTTTTTACTCATGCTTTTACTCAGAATGAGACACAAGACCCTTTTCATCTAGAGTGTTTGTGTGTACATGCATTCGTTTCAAAGGGAGATGGAGAGAAAGAGAGAGTTTGTTTTGGAACTAGTTAAAAGTTAAAACAAGAGAGAAAACCTTTAATGGAACGTTTGGGGTAGAGGAAAAAAGAGGCGCAGGAGAAATATCAACAGAAAGCACATGCTGCTGCTATTGGGGGTCCTAGGTAGAGTCATTTATAACGTTGGTTGAACGTTAGTTTAAATATGACTCATCTGACATTTATGATAAAGATTTAATGCTGAAGAGTTGTCCCCTCATCTTCAAAGTTTCAGAGGGGCCTGACTAGCTCACATCTCTCGTCTTTTTCTCATTGTCTCCTGTCTTGTACACACTTTCAAGGTAAGACTGCACTCACTGACTTCTACAGACTTTACGATCTTGGTGCGTATTTAAAGGATGTGTGATTTAACAGGGATGGTAAAAAATAGCAAACTGATGGAGATGTACCATGTGATGTTGCAGCAAAGCTATAATGATCTTATTGCAAGGATGTTTTTATCAATGTCAACTAAAAGGTAAAATGAAAAACAACTACAGACAACTACAAAAACGCACGTAACTAGGTCAAGCTGAATTTAGTAAGCGAGGGGCCGGATCTGTCTGTTGTTTGTTGTAACTATGCTCAAAAGATCATTGTATAATCGTTGACACAATGTCTTATTTCATTCACTTATTCGTACAGAGTATAGAGATGAGAAATGGCAAAATAAGGTTATTGACTTATTCTTTTTGTTTCAACAAAATTGTATTTGTTTTGGAATAAAAGTGATTTTAAATATACAACTTATCAAAAGTAATATATATGTGTGTGTGTGTGTGTTTGTGTGTGTATGTTTATTAAATATTGTTTATTGTTTATTAAATGTGTATGTGTATACTGTATATATATATGTGTGTTTGTGTGTGTATGTTTATTAAATATTGTTTATTAAATGTTTATTCTCACACACACACACATATATAATAATATGTGTGTGTGTGTGTGTGTGTGTGTGTGTAATTGATCATATTTGTGACAAAAGATCAATATAAAGGAAGTGAACCTAATATAAATGTAAAAAAACCCCTGTTATTTATCAGTAATTATTGCATTAAACATTTAACAGGAAGTAAGGCCAGTTACAGCCAAGTAATATATTCATGATTTTTATGACTCTTTACATTCTCTACTAACACATTTAAAGTCATTCCAGGTGTCATGTGTCATTCTGAACCTTCACGCGCCTTTTTTTTCTCTTCCAGTAAGATGCTTGGCTTGCTCAGTGTCCTCCTGCTCTCGTCACATGTCCTTCCTCTCGTCCAGTCACAGCAGTGCAATGAAAGAACAGAGTACTTGAAAGACAATCGGTGCTGCAAAAAATGTAAACCAGGTAAACGAAATCAGCTGCCTCATCACTGTGAGCAGAGTTGAGTCAGAGATGAACTCAAGATGAGTTAAAAGAACTAAGCTGTTCTTCAGTTAAGATTAGATAATTAACATAAAGTGCACTGAGGCAAAAAAAAGTTGAGTTTAGAGGTCTGTATTAGCTTGAGCCAATGTTCAAAAATCTAAATCATGGATTTTATAGTAGGAAGAATCTAGTTTTAGAGACAAATTATTATGGAATTGGTTTCAGACTATTTTGTGCAGTTTGAATCAAGACTGCTTAAACTTTGTTGGGCTTTTTGAGGCGTATTTCAATTGAAAAAGTCAGGATGTAATCTTTCGACATATCAAAACCGGTTGCATTATGTAAGAATATTTCAGGGTTCAGCTATAGTCTGGTTTGATGACATTTACTTAAGGTCTTAGAATGACACATCAAGTTTCTCGTATGAGGATGACTTGTTCCCTGAACTTAACCTGGTAGACTCTCAAACCAGTCAGCGTTGAATACCGTGTTCATGAATTGTCTGTACAGCCAGCATGATTCTGCCACACTAATGTCTCATTGCATGCATGTTTCCCTGTCTTTGTGTGTATTTATACAGGGCAGCTTATGACACAGAAATGCGGAGTAGGAATGACTGACACTCAGTGTTCCCCATGTGGAAATGGCTTCTTCATGGACGAATATAATGTCAATAACAACTGGTGCAAACATTGCACAACGTGCACCAAGGAACGTATGTCCACTCAATTTCTTTATGATCACAAAACAGCTTGTAGGTTCTTAGAATGATATGTTCGGCTATGTTCTGAATCTTTAGATGAATCAGAATGAAAAGTCATGAACTAGAAATACCAAACATGACAGTAAAACAAAGCAGGGGCTTCCCCTTCAACAGATCTTGGGTGGGTTTTTAGTATGGAGGTAGGTGGGGGTCTGAAAAACGTCTGAGTCTCTAGTAACAAACATGATATAGGACAGCAAGTCTTGAAAATACACGTGTAGCACTGGAAAAAAAAAGCACCTGAGTGGGGGAATTTATTCTTTGAAACGGAAATAACTGCCTACTTAGATGTCTTGAGATGTTTTGATATGCAGATGTCCTGCTAAAGACTGAATTAGACAACAAGTAGAAACAAAATACTTGTAAAATGGCCGTTTGGGAAGAAAAGGAGATACAGCAAGCAATATAAGAGAAACTAATATTTGAAGTAACTGAACAGGTTTGCTGGTTAAACTTGAAAAAAGAAGCCTTGTAAATTATGCAGAATGTTTGCAGATTGTCAGACATGTTTTCTGAAACTTGTGCCAAATGATACTTTAGTTCAGATTGTAGATGCCTATGGTCAAATAACCAGGCTAAGGAGTCTTGTGGTGAAAAGAGATGAGCAGAAATGAAAACTGAATATCCTCCTGAGGTGGCATGAGTTATTTGTGAGTCAGCAGAAAAGAAAAAAAAAACCTGTTTTTGAGCTTGCTGTTTTATTTTGACACTTGTGTCTTGTTGAAATGACTGTGTTCACATATGAGTGCAGGCACCTTTGTGTCCTAAAGGGTTTATTCATATACTCAAATGAGGAGATTTCAGGTTTTTCTTTTTGTTGTAAGATGGTCAGCATTTATTTGAAATTGAAGTCTTTTGTAGCATTATAAATGCCTCTGCAGTCTCTTTAAAAATTATATTTTTTAATGAACGTTCAGGGAAAAAATGAAATGAACTATTGAGTTTGATAAGTGTGAATTAAGGGAGTGTCACAGTTGAAGAAACACTGATATACATAACCCCTTTCACTCTTTTAATTGGGCAGATATGAAGAATATGAAGGACTGTACGGCGACAAGTGATGCAGTGTGTACATGTGAGGAGGGCTATAGATGCAGTGACAGCAAATGCCAGACGTGTGAGAAAATTCAGACAACTACTGTTACTACTTCTACTCCTTCTACTAAAACAATACCGCCCACCCATGGTGAGTGCCTGAACCCTGACCCGCTGTTGTCAGTCTGTTAAAATAGTCTCTGTTGAAGGCAAACAGACTATCACACACACAGAGTATATCAGGTGTATTCTCTATTGACCTGTTTACTCTTTCTCTCTCCTTTTCCCCATCCATTTGCTCCTTTTCTATCAACCTCTTCCAGATAATGTGTGGATCTCGGTGAGTCTGTGTTTTGCGTGTGTGTGTGTGTGCGCTCTGCTCACCTGTTTCCTTCTCATCAGCAGACATGCACGACCATGTGGATGGATCATGTCAACATCAATCGGTCAGTGCCACTGTAAACAACACATCGATGTTTTAATTCACAAAGAAAACCTTGGAACTGCTCTTTATACACCTGCATGAGTGCTTGATATACTGACACTCCATTGCATGAGTTTTAGTATATCTACAATCTAGTACGTTAGTTTAAGTTGTGTTTTGGTCATTCCTGTTTTGCAGTACTTTTTGAATGAATTAAACTGACACTGGTCAAGCTCAGACACTTTATAACTGAATTAAATTCAATGTAAACTTTAATATTAAAATCTGATTTAACCCCAATAATTTTCTTAATAATATAAAATATAATATAATAATTTCCCTGGCCTATAGCCTGTATCAGTAATCTAATATCTATATATATATAATATAATATAATGATAATATGAATATGATGGACGAACAAAAAAAATTGTTTTGAGTGTTTCTCTGACTATAGCCTGTATACTTTAATATAAGATAATATAATATTAATATAATTATATAATAATGATGGGACTGAACAATTGTTTTGAGTGTTTCTGCTATAGCCCTGATATATATAATATAATTAATATAAATATAATATAATATACTATATATATAAGAAATATAATAGAATATAATATATAATATAATATAATATAATATAATATAATTAATATAATATAATATAATAATTAAAAGGATTGGAAAGAAATAATGATAACAGGAGAAACCTATACATTTGTTATCAATTAGAACAATATTGTTTTAATTGATCAAAACAATATTAAAGCTAGACATGTTCGAAGTACAGAACACCCAGGGAGATAATAAAAAAATCCCTTAATCCACTTAAAATTTAGTGAAATTATTCATTTTAATGCACCTCTATAGTCACTTAATTATAATATTATGATAAGGAAACTAATTAATGTGATTTCCATATTTTAAAATTGTGAGTTTAATATTTCACCCACATGAAATTGTACTGCGTAACAGGAATAAGCTTTAATAATGTGTATTGTACTGGGTCATCAGGTCTCTGCCCCTCCAACAAGAGCATCTTTGGATCCAGTCAGTGCACAGAGGAAGAGGAGGTACCAATGCCAGTGCAGGAGGTGTGTGGAAAGACTGAAAAACTGGAGGATGTCTGAGAAAAGAGCAGGAAGAAGACCGCTGATGCGTCTATGGATTGAGTATTTACTCTAATACAAACCTGCTGCTGCCATTTACGCAAGAGAAAATCTGCACTCAGGTGGCCCATTTGAAGGATCTGTGAGAATGACTGTCCATCCTGAGAAATGCTGAGATAGAGAGAGGTTTGAGTTGCCACTGCACATAAGGAGACACTCAACATACAACATAAGAGCTAATCTTTTTCAACAAATGAAGGTTTTATTCTCTGCACGCTTGTTTGTATTTATAATCGAGTAGTTTTTGCACAACAAGCCCATGGACTTTTTAAAATCAAGATTTTATGTTCAAATGTATACGAATGTATAAGGTAAAGTTGAAGTTTTTCACTATTTTGTAATAACTGTAAAAATATGTCTCAAAACATTAGGAAGTTATAGAAGCTGTATGTATAAAATGATAACAGAATGAACAAAACATTTTAAATATGTTATGGGAATATAGCATGTCAGTTACAAGAAATATTTTGTGTCAGCTACCATAAAATAGAAAACAGAATTGTAGTTGTATTTGCATTTGCGATCTTGCAGTGAAATTAATTAGGTACTCAGGGAAACATACCAAAAAAATAAACCTTTATTGATTTTATTGCACTTTACAATTAATATCAAGCTTAAAAAATGTGTATTATAGTGAATATAAAACATAATATATGATGGATGAAGCCATTGCTTATTGACTTCTGAATGAAGAAACAACGTTGACATTTCCAGACCACCATCAAAATGTCAGGGCTTTTTGATGGCATAATTCATCATGTCTGTCGCATAAAAACCAAAGAAAAGAGGAAGAACACTGACAACATTAACCAGGGACTTAACGTGATCGAACACTGATAAACTGCATGAGAACAAAAAAACTGTTTTTGTTTTTAACAACTGTAATATAATTAATAAGAGTTACAAATAAATAAAAATGTTTTGTGACTTGAATAAACTTGACATAAAATAAATATCTCAACATATGTGAATCTTTGGTCTTCTGAGGGTTGTAGAGCTGCTCTTTGCTTTCAAACACTGTTCCTGAGGGTCAGTCAACCATCATGAGCCTTTGGTGTCGACTCCTCATGCAGTCAACATCAGCATCCCACTGCCGTTCTGATGGTTTAGAATCAGTGTTTCCGCGTAAACGTACATTATGGGTAATACTGCCAAGCTGGCATGAACTGTCAAGCTCATACGCAACACTTATGTCGTCCATACTGTTAGTCAAACACCCAGGTCTTCCCCTAACGCAGCCTGTTGCTCTCTAGATGAAATCCCCTGCCAGCGTTAGAGTTTTAATACTGGGTACTCACAAAGCATCAGTTAAAACAAACCATGCAGCAGCTGAACAGCACGGAAGAAGAACGGACACAAGTATTCCATCATCCCTCACAGCACCTCTTCTTTAGATATGTGGCACTCTTTCCCTTGCTCCTGAGATGGGAAGAAGATAAAATCGTTCTCTCTGCTCCTTTCCTCCTCAGACAGATGGACGGTGGGAGACTGAGGGTAGGACACGTTGGTGTTGTTTAGTGATTCTTCTTGCAGTTCTTGTGCTTTTTTCTCGCCACCATCCCATCCAAATTGATTGAGCAAACTAACAAAAACTGTCTGGGGACCGTAGATGTGAAGAGGGCCTACGAGAAAGTGAGAATGTTGAATTTTCATACTATTTGAACGTTTGCTTGGTTTTTTGTATTTTTTTTATGTGGGGGGTGTCATGTATGGAAGCCCGTTTTGGCACTGAATAAAAAATAAAACAATGTAATTGCGACTTTTTATCTCACAATTCCAATTTTTTTTTGTCACAATTGCGAGTTTACAACTCAAATTTCTGACTTTTTTCTCAGAATTGCATCATATAAACTCGCAATTCAGACTTTTTTCTCACAGCAAGTTTATATCACACAATTCTGAGATTTAAACTTAAAAGACTTATAAAGTCCAATTCTGAGCAAGAAAAAAAACTTTTTATTTAGTTAATTTTCTTACAATTGTGAATTTATATCTCACAATTATGACTTTTTTTCCTCAGAATTGTGTTTAAATCTCGCAATTCTGACTTTTTTCTTACAATTGCAAGTTTATAAGTCAATTCTGAGAAAAAAAGTCAGAACTTCGAGTTTATATCACGCAATTCTGAGAAAAAAAATTGTGAGATATAAACTTCACAATTGTGAGAAAAAACTCACACGTACCCTTTTTTAAATTCAGGTGTTGAAACAGGCTTCTATGGTGATATATATATATGTTATATATCTATATCTATATAGATATATATATATATATACTGTATTTTCTATAATGTTGTATGTACAGTAATACACACACACACCACATTATATAATTTTTTTATTATTATTCAAGATTATATTTTGGTCAGTTAATTTTCTATATACTCTTTCATTTTATTATTGTATTATTCATAATTCATACAAATGTCATCTGGTATAAATGTGTAACCATCAAGTCAAAAGTATGTTATACATTTAGTTTTATACATACATGAATATACATATGGTCAATTATATTTGGGTGTGTTCATGTTTTGTATGGTTGTTTTGTTTATGCTGTAATATTTAGTTTTTGTGTTTATAGGACCCCCTTGAAAATGAGATGTTACATCTCAAGGGGCTATCCTTTCAATAAATTCAAAATTAAATGTATGTGATATTTTTAAGCATTTAAAAAAAAAAAAGTGCATAAGGGTCTGCAGGGGAGTTCTCCCCTGCTATGAATCCTTGACTGTGTTTTGTTTTTTACTGCATGTTTGTGTATATTGGTTTGGCCACATGACATGATTTCACAGTCAAATCAAATATATAAAAAAACATTAATAAGCAGTGAAGCAGTTTTGTTAATAAATAATAATGAAAGATTACACCAAACTACTTGACAAAACTTTTGCTTTTCAAGAATTTCATTATTTTTATGTTTATTTATTTATTTATTTATTCATTTTTTAACAATGGTATCATTCACATTTTTTTTAGTTTATGCCCCTCACTTCATGCCATAAAGATGTATATTTAGGTCATATTTTTAAACAAATTAATAGATCTGGATAAACGAGCTTCATAATTCTTTTAATAAAAGAAGAAAATCACAAAAAGCAGCTCTTTATAGTACCTAAATTGCCAGCTGGAGGCACAGCCTGCTCTGAGCTGATTGGCTGATGAAACGAGCAGTCTGTGTTGTGATTGGTGGGTGTGCTGCCATGTGACAGCATCTCCTGGGCATGGGCCTGCTCATTTGGTTGGCTGGTAGGAGGTGTAGTCTCACTGTCCACCTGAAGAAAAGAAGGACTGTGAGTCAGATGATTCATGACATGTTCACATACTACAGAAATGTGCATTAACTCTTTACTTACCTCCATATCACCCAACGAGCACTGCCTGACAACTAATGAAGAGAAGAGACCGTGAGAGGTAAGATTAACCCACAAAACCTCTGAGAAAAAATGTGTTTGCGTTCATATGTGTGTGTATTGTGTTACTCACAATGCTTAAAACATTCCTTCTCTTTCTTCCTGCAGAGCCGGAGGAACAGCATGAGGATGATGACGGATAACATTACAGAAATGAACCCACATAAAACCAACACCACAACACTATTGTCACCTGTAAAATAAATACAAGGATGTAAGGTAGCATAACTATTCATGTTGAGATGAAGAGTTGAATAGGTGAGATGAATGTCCTATAGGAATTTGCTATATTGGAAAGCGCTCTTTAAGAAACGGTGCTCTAAAAAGGTTATATCTGGTAATAGCAAGAGTTATGTAGAAACAAAAAATGAATGTCCGCAATTAAATATCAAGACTGAAGTGCCTTTTTTGACTGATTTGTGCAGCACTCGAATGGGTTGTTGATTCCTGAAATAAGGTTTGTGGTTAACACGAGCTCAAAATACTTCTGTCAGGTTTTATTGTATGACATTTGTTGTAGTTCTTGAAAAGTGTTTTCTGTTAAAGGGGACATAACACACACAGTTTCTGCCAATCTCATGTTAATCTCGAGTACCTATAGAGTAGTATTGCATCCTTCGTTTCTCCGAAAAAGTATTTAGTCTGATCAGATTTATGAAATACAGATACAGCTTTACACTTCCCTCTGAAAACAGTCGAGCTCCTGGAGGCGTGCAGTGGGCGGAGCTAAAGAGCCACAAGCATGCAAAGCTTTTGTATAGTGATCATCTGCAAGCTGTGACATCGACATAAATAGTTTCCTTAAAGGGGTCATATGATGCTGCTAAAAAGAACATTATTTTGTGTATTTGGTGTAATGGGGGAAAAAAAAATGTGTTTATGTGGTTTAAGGTTCAAAAAACACATTCTTTTCCCACATACTGTCATTATTGTTTCTCCTCTATGCCTCCTTTCTGAAACGCGTGATTTTTACAAAGCTCTTGTCCTGAAAAAGCGAGGTGTGCTCTGATTGGCCAGCTATCCAATGCGTTGTGATTGGTCGAATTCCTCAAGCGTGTGACGGAAATGTTACGTCCCTTACCATATTGTGGTGCCTGCGGCAACCACATGTGACGACCCCGGGCTGGACTCTGCTTCGTCCACGGTGAAAGCCGATCCGGCGATCCACAGGAGCGCGAAGTTGAAGTATTTCCTCAGCGACCAGCACTGATCAGCTCCAGGCATTACGAAGCAGATATCGTCCTCTTTTGGAGGGCTAAACAAAGTAGTTTCGCTTTCACAGCGAATCACACAGCACCTTCACGACATCGCGGAAGCAACAATACTACAACGAGAATAAAAGTTACGCCTTCTTTCTTTGCGTGAACATTTGGGCGGCATTATGCAAATCTTCCCAAATAGTGATGTACTGTAGGTATGTGGGGGCGTGTTAGAATGAGCTGTTTTAGGTAGGTGTTGTTGACTCGTAACTTTTATAAAGAATATTTCTTTGGATTTGAGACTTTAGTCTTTGCAACTTCAGTGATATTATCTATGCACAATCAGCTTGTAACACCAAAGAGAAAGGAAATTTAAATCGCATCATATGCCCCCTTTAACATGGGTCTTTCTTTGGGAAGCTGAACAAGGTTATCTTTCCCTCACAACCAAAAAACACTTCTTTGGTGACAATGTTGATTTTCGCACTCTTCCGGGAGAAGCGCCCATACAAGGAAATCCACCCTATATGATGTCATGCAGAGCAATAATAAAAAAAAATAAAAAAACTTTGCAAATCTTTTTTTATTCTCAAACAGCAACATCACACACTAACTAAAGTTGAAAAAGTGAAAAAACATAATAGGACCCCTTTAAGCAACAAGGATGATTTGGTTAAAACAAAGATATACAAACATGTTTTGGTAATATTAGATAATATGTGTAAAAAATAATAGTCGAGGGCCGAGTCGAGATGACAGGCATGGGGGCCCTTGCAGTCAGGCTCTCATGTTTTTGGCCATGGGGACTGATACTTTGGAAGCCCCTGTCAATCTGAGGCTCTAGGAAACATTCCCATTGGCCCAGTCCATAATCCAACCTTGCTTCAAGCATAATACCCTTCCTTAGATGGTAGCAAATCCAAAATACTACTTAGAATACGAGTGCACACACATCATGTACATGAAAACAACAATGCTTACCCAGCCCGATCTTAGCTGTCTCTGTGGATGAAGTGGTGGGTGTAGTGGATGAAGGGACGTCAGCATAGGTGGAGGACGGGACTGGGGTGGAGACAGGAGCACAACTGTGACATTGGCCTGTGTATTGATCGATCGTGGTACAAGTGAAACCCTCCCGACAGCGACACTCCACATCTGATGTTATCGTGCACGCCACCACCACCGTCATGTTGAATTCTAACACACACATACACACACACATTTGTTTTCAAAACGTTTTGCCATACTTCCTGTTTCTATTCTCAATTCATCCTGTTTATACTGTTGTGGGTTAATTAGGTGTAACGAGCTTCATACCAGGTAAGCAGTTCTGGAAGCAGCGGTAGCATCTGTCTTCTCTGTTTTTCTGACTGGTGAAGAAACCGGGTTTGCACTGACCACACCCAGTGACAGACTTGTAATATCCTAAGAGATGATGAACAGTCAGGAAAAATAGGAAGTGGAAATGCAGAGGACAAAAAAAGGACAGTAAGGTCAAATTAACTCAAACTAACACGAAAGATGTTAGTGACTTTAAGCCTATCACTGGACTTCACACCACTTAGAGTCAGTCGACTTTGTCAGGTAGACAGAGTCCATTCACTTGTTGGTCTAAGGATGTCCTTAGCCATTACATCTCTAATTTGTGTGAGTGCCGTGAATTTATGACACTGTGGTCAATCGGATCGCTGTTTCTTTCATACTACATGACTGTTTTGGGTATCAAAGTTGCTGTGGTTTGCACAATGGATCAGCAACTGGGGGTCACATATTATACAATATTTAACTAGGAAGAGTCCCGACAACTCTGTCTTGTGTACAAAAAGTCATACAGGGAATGACGCAAGACTACGACTCCTCCCCCTGATTTCCCTTGCCCTGTATCTTGTTCTCTCATTGTCTGTAGGTGACCCGGAAACCGATTGAACTCAGCCATCTTGAAGGACATCCAGATTCACTAATTGCAACGCGAGGAACAAGGAGTGAGGAAGCTTCCCGAGGAGTTATGAGTGAGGATACACAGGTGTATCCTTCCCTCGCATCCTAAGGGAGTGGAGCTAAGATGCAAGGAAAGGAAATTATGAAAGTAAACGGGGATGAAGAAATAAGAAATGAGAAGCACCCTCTGAGTCCCAGACAGGTCCATATATTTGGCCTGCTAAATAGTTCTTAGGCATCGGCACTTATCTCAGATCGCGTTTTTGATAATTCACGCTATGAACAAGCACCGATTTGCCTCCGATTTTGGGCCAAAAATCATGCACTGTATACCTGGAATTTGAAAAACTTGAGACCATTTGTGTGAATTACTGCCACCTGTTAGTGTGGTTTGGTGAGATGTGCTTTTATTACATGTACACTTTATTTTTAACGTTAAAGTAGGTGCAGCCATTTTTAACATGCATGTACAAAGCTTTGGTTCCCTTTCATGGGAACTTCGAACTGCGTCCTCTAGGGGTCGCTATGGGGAACGCCTCGTCGTGACCCGTGTCTGAAGCATACATTGAAAAAACACCAACTCGTTGGCCGGCGACAGCCATGACGTCACTACCGGTGCGACTATAGTATAAATAGACGCCGGGAGCTACACATCATTATCTTCTTCGTCTTCATTGACTGTTTTGTTTGAAGCGTGCATTTCTGTGGTAAGAGCGATCTCTATTTATCTCATTATGGTGAGCACTAGCAAAACATTTAAGGATGTGTGCATCCGTGTTGACGTTGTTTAACATCTGATGACACACACGATCTATGCGTTGTTTGTTTGGGCAAAGAGTATGCACGCGATGTCTCCGAGGGGGCAATCCCAAGAAAAAGAAAAAAAAAAAAGCTCTGCTCTCGTTTGTCTCTCTTTTCGAGGAAAGAGGGGCAGCCATCTGCTTCCCGCGATTCAGGACCCGCCGCTGCTGAGGCACGGAAGGGAATGAGCTCGTGGGGATCGCAGGTGGATCTGGCTGATGAGTTTGAAGGGGGGTTTTCCCTTTTGCGATCGTCGGCTGTGCACGGGAGTGAGCCGCTGGAGAATGATGTTATTTCATTAACATCATCTGATCCAGGGACCAGTGCTCTGCTGGGTTCAGCCCAGCAAAAACAGGAAATGTCTGAGGAGGGCAAAGAAGCTGAGGCTGAGCTTTCCCAATCCTCCTGCCCAGCGTATGATGAGTTGCTTGAGGTTATGGATTGCACCACGGCGAGGCTTTACTTGCCTTGAAGAGGGTGAAGATAGTGACGTCGCGAAATATCTCGATGAACGTTATTTTTCTGGCCATAACCCTCCAGCTCAGGTGAGCCTTCCTTTCTTCCTGTTTTTTCATATAAAGATTGAGAAGGAATGGAAAGGCCGTTTTTTCCTCACGCATCCATCGATTCCAGCATACAATTTATGCCAACATCGATGCGATGCGCAAAAGTGGTTATGAGAAGATGCCTCTATAGAGAGACGCTGGCCAGTTATCTCTCTATGGGTTAGACGTCCTCTAAGACTCCCCTCCTTGACAACTCGCTCGGATGCCAGGGCATACATAGCAGCAGCTGGTCGGGCTGTCGCTTCATTGCACACCATGGTGTGCTCCAAGCATATCAGGCTGACCGGCTGAAAGACCGGGATAGAAGTCCAGGTCTGAGCCCGAACAAACCAGTGGTCCTAGCCCGTCTCAGTTTTGAGGATCAGAGTCTGGCTCAGAAGGCTAGTGTCAAGGCTCGCGCTCCTCCCCTGGGTAGGGGTAGGAAGTATCACGGGTCAAAGGAAGGTGAGTAAAAGAACTAAGGGATGTGATCCAGACAAGGCGTCAGTGCCTTTGTCCGGATCAGAGTGATACTTGAGTATCTACTCATTTCCTTCGGGTGTCTTACATCTGCCCTTATCTTCACCTTCCTAGTTCCCCTGTAACCACCATCTCTCCACCTGACCGAGGTTAGGTGGGAAATTTCCTGCATTATAGTCTCCTATACTGGACCTATTAGGTTTGGTTGGTTCTATGGCTTCATAGTGACCATCTTACTGATGGTCCGAGCTGGGGTTGTGCTCCCTCAGCCTAGGTAAACTACTGCTATAGCCGTTCCAGCATTGGAACATGCTGTATGTAGAGCTCCCTTCTCGACTGAGAACTGTGTGTGTTGCTCCCACAGCTAAGTAAACTATTGCGAGCTGTTCCAGCTTTGGAACATGCTGCATGTCGAGCCCCCTTCTCGGATTGAGAACTGGGTGTGTTGCTCCCTCAGCTGAATAACTGCTAGCTGTTCCACCATTGGAACATGCTGTAGGTTGAGCTCCCTCTTGTTTGAGAGCGGGATGTTTGCTCCCTCAGCTACAGATTTACTGCTAGCCACTCCAGCATTATAGCAGTAGATATAGCGTCTGGGGATACGCTATTTCTATTTATGGACTGCTCTTTCAGGGTGCCACGAGAACCCTAGAACGGTATTCAATTGTGTGCACGTTATGCTTTGCGCACTTTTTAAAATCCACATAGGTGGTAAGTGTGCACGTAATGCTTTGCCCACTTTTCTAAAATCCTGTATGGTAAGAGCTACGTGCAAAGACTTCGTGCTCTTTTTGAGTGGTTTAAAACCCCGGTTCCGCCTTGGGCACCACTCCTCCTATGTATCCTCTGGATACCTACGGGTGTTGCAACTAAGGGTCTGTTGAGACAGTTCCTTCAGCATATACAGAGCGTGCGGTAGCCCCTGTGTGGCAGGCCAAGATTAGTATGATTCTAGGCTCTTGGTTGTATTCCCTTAAATGAATCTATCCTGATTCCAAGCCTTGAGCTCTACCCCCGGCCCAGGAGTCTGGCCCTAACAGGTAATTATTTGGGGTATGTAGCCTAGGCCTTTGGCCATAGGGAATAACGTCACTGACAGCCGTCTAACGTCCCAGGGGCGACTCCCATAGCAATATGGTAGAGTTGGTACTTAGTGCTCGCCATGGTTCTGGCTTGCACTCCCCTCAGCATGGTGGCAT
This sequence comes from Sinocyclocheilus anophthalmus, assembly GCA_018155175.1. Taxonomy (NCBI): domain Eukaryota; kingdom Metazoa; phylum Chordata; class Actinopteri; order Cypriniformes; family Cyprinidae; genus Sinocyclocheilus; species Sinocyclocheilus anophthalmus. The sequence continues at coordinate 971,572 of JADLZN010011417.1, forward strand.
GGGTATACCGTTCCACATAGCGACCCCTAGAGGATGCAGTTTGAAGTTCTCTTGAAAGGGAATGTCTCAGGTTACGTATTTAACCATGGTTCGTTGAGTTGGGAACGAGACACTGCGTCCTCTAGGTGTCTTGCCATGCTGCGGACGCAAGCTTCAGACGAAGAAGTGATGATGGTAGCTCCCGGCGCCTATTTATACTATAGTTGCACCGGTAATGACGTCATGGCTGTCGCCGGCCAACAAGTTGGTGTTTTTTCAATGTATGCTTCAGACATGGGTCATGACGAGGCTTTCCCCATAGCGACCCCTAGAGGAAGCAGTGTCTCGTTCCCTACTCAGGGAACCATGGTTACATAAGTAACCTGAGACGGTCTCAGTTATGTTATGTTTGCTGTGTAAAAAAAGAAAAAAGAAAAAAAAAGCAGTCTGTTATGCTTAGCAGCCCATAGGGAAAGTTATTAAATTTGGCACACTGATAGAGAACAATCTGGATATTAATCACAGCAAATTTGGAGGCTTTAACTCAATGCTTCTAGTGCCACCAACTGTCCAAAGTTGCACACGTTTTTCCATCGTGAACATTTTTACGCCATTTTAAATTTTCCAAAAAACCAAATACTCCTAGGCTGTTGCTCAAATTTTCATGACAATTGAACCATTTTCAGACCATGCCAACAAAAGGTTATGCAAAGTTGATTAGTCAAACCGTTCTCGAATAACAAGAAAATGAATTTGACGAAAATGCTATATTTTACAAATGTTACAAACTTGGTAGAGGCAAAAGGCCTATATACCAGTTGTAACTTTCTGTCCGCCATTTTGATTTTATTTGAAAACCTACTTATCCTAGACCGTTCATCTTCAGACTATGCTGGCACAAAGTTATGGGTTTCGTGTTGATAGAACGGTTTTCATATACCACATCAAATGAATTTGATGGCATGCATCTGAGGCTGTATGTCTGCAGCTTTGACATATTGACACCAAACTTTGTGTCATTGTCACCTCATAGCTACACCACATCAATTTGGTGTCAACGCCACCTATTAATCAAACATAATAAGCAATTGTTACATTAGATAAGTGATTCTATTTATGAGTTTTCAACCATTTTGCTTAATATCATCTACAATGTCTTTATTTACTAATTACGGCAGTTGGTGTGATGCTTGCTGCCTTGATATTTAGCTTCTCATTCTACCTCTATTGTGCTTGGACCCTTATATATTTTATTATCATAATCATAAGCACACAAAGTTGTAATGCAAATAGTTTTACAGTTTACTGCACATCATTATTATTCTTCTAGTTATTTACCTAGAATAATTTAGTGTCTAATAAATCGGTCTTGCGCATTCACAGGAAATAGCTTACTTTTCCCTCCCACCTCAAATCATTTCCATAACAAAAGTTTTGCAAGTGAACGCAAAAGTTCCTCAGTGGAGTGCAAAAGTTTTGTGAGATAATCTTTTTTTTTTTTTACCTTCATCATGTCGCTTTAGTATCTTCGAAAAAATTTAATTAACCTATTGTACAGCATAGATACTAAAATGACTATCTAACATATTTAAAGGTGTAATAACTAAATTTGTATTTGACTGTGCAAAGACGTTCAGCTCAAAGGGCACAAACTGAATTTTTAAAGGCGGATGTGGGTGCTCGCACACAGACACACTCACGTACGTGCACACACACTTTTATGCACAGACTCAGACTTGCTGACTGAGGTCTCTTAAGGGGAGAGATGAGAAATAGCATCAAAAACAGGACGTTACAAAGTAGCTCAAACAGGCAGTGGCATTCTAATGAAGGAAGTGGTTTATGCTTCTGTGTCAGAACATACCATTTCCCATCACGAGAGAGAAAGAAAGAGAGGGAAAGGAAGAAGAAAGAACGATTAAGAAAAACCTAATAAACCATTGATGTCCCGGGCAATTTCTTGCTCAGACCACATATGTAATACTGGGAAGTGTTGTGACAGAAAGGTACGCTCACGCACTCCGCAAAAACAGGGAAAGAATTCAGAGAAAGTGATGCTAGATACAAGAGACTTTGAGAAACATCGCCCCGAAATGCTTTCTCACCTGCATCACACAGCTCTTCTGAAAGGGCTCTGGAATTTCTCATTTTTCCGTCCTGCTCAAAACAAACGACAACACACAAGATAATTTGTATTGGATGCATCCATTAGAGTGACACAGTGTCTTTTAAATGCACACTGAAGTACGGTTCTGTGCTAATTCGGTTCACAATTCAGATCAACTGATTAATGTGAACACAGAGCATGCAGCATACTACAAGTCTTCACATCAAAGCGTCTTGTTAACAATATATACCGTACATATTATAGCATAATTTACCATGGGGAGCCCATATATCAGGTGACCTGTCAGCATCACCATGGCTACAGATATCACTGTCACAAGCATCTGTAAACGATACAACTTTATCAGACACGAAGTGATCCACACAGACAACATATCACACACTCTCCATCAGTCACTGGAGAACATATGAACAAACAAACTTTCGAATAAAGAAGTGTGATTTAGCACAGATTAAAGTTTCACTTCGATGTTCACATGTTCATGACTATTAAAATAATATATTTCATTATTCAACAGCTGAGTTTGCAAAAAAATAAAAATAAAAATGGGGAAGTAGATTTCTGGATCTGATGAAATAGCAAATAAGCATGTGACTGACTCGTTTTGATTATTTTACTTTAAGTCATTTTAAAGTCTAGTCAAAATCTTAGAAGAAAGACCTACATTTTTGAAAAATTAAGCAAGTGAAAAAAAGAACCTAACAATAACTGCAATATAAGTGAAAATAGTCGGTACCTCACAATTAGTCGAAATCCAAATGTCATCAAATGCTTTCAAACTCTTTTTCTGTGTCTTCTGCCAGTCTGTTTTCTGTTCTGATCATTTCATCTCATTGTTTCCTCACCTGCTGTGTCTTCCTGTCATTCCCCTCCCTCTCTTTCTCACACTGCCCTTCACCTGCTTACAGTTGTGGAGAGAGCGAGCGAGAGAGAGAGAGAGAGAGAAGCAATAGCTTCACTGTGCTGTCACCGTTTCATTGGCGTTTCATTATTACTGGTTTGATTAAAGCAAGATACATTCAGAATGTGAGTGTATTTCTAAATGAAGTAGTTTTGGGATGCCTCATAAAAATATACACATATGAACACATTCATATGCTTGCAAACATGTCTGCATGGTGCTGCAGCAAACATGTATACATTAAAAAGGAGTTTGATGGACATAAAACTGAATGGAAATCAGTTAAATGAAGCAGATAAAGACAAAAGGTCAACTCACAAAAAATGGCTGTGGCTTTGATCTAAAATGTCTTTTCAATTTATGCCATTTCTTTGGCCCTTTTTTCCAGTGTTACCTTATTAAGCAAACGAGTGTGCAACAGTCTGACAGAACAACAGATACTTAGAGGAAAAAATGACCTATAGAATGAAAAAGAAAAAAACACATCATGACACAAAAACTCCACTCCTTGCAATGTGTGTGTTCAGCAGTAACCTTTATTCTGAAATCTTTTTAAAGCTCCAGTCTTTCTGTACACTTGCAGTGAAGCGAGCAATTCCTGTTCTGCTTTGGGTTACATACATACATATTTATATATACATATAGTCCTGTTACTCTTTAAATCAAAATACGCATGTGCCATTGCTGCAGTCGGGGGCCTTTTCCTCCCCTTAGACACTCGGGTGGGTCCTTGGAGCAAAACATTCACTGGACAGCATCTGATATCCACAACCAGTGGCACATGTGCAAATTTAAAGAGAACCCTTGGAGGTCCCTAAAACAGAAACATCCCTACAATTCCACAGTAGAAACAAGATTCATTCCTGTGAGATGTTACAGAATGACACGGAGATGCTATGAATGAAATCATTTCAAATGTTGTAATTCTCTTGTTAAGGTTCAGGACTTGCTTGCATAGCCAGCATTGGAGCGTACGCAACTCTCCCTCTGTCTCTTCTAGGTTACAGTATCGTTGCATTCATACAGTTATTGCCATTCTTTGTAAGCACTTTTGCTTTTTTTTTCAAATTCTGTTATTATTTTGGTGAAGATATTGCGTGGAATTTACACATTGTTTGTAGCCGCTGCAAATTTGAAATATCCAAAAGCCTTTTAAGGAAAATTCAGTCAGTTCCAATGAGTCATTTTCCTGACTGATCCTTTTCATACAAGACCAGATTTGTGGTTATTGAATTGTTAACAGAATTCTCATAAAAGACTTTTGTTTTAAGGTCTTATTGCAACAAACAATAAGTAACTTGCTGTAGAAAATAGCCAGTTACTCATTGCAGAAACCAGGAGTGCTCACTCCATACATATACACATGCATACATAGTCTTACACACATAGTTCAGCACAGTGCTGTGAAACAATATAAAAAAAATGAACTAAAATAAAAATAATAATAAAAAAATTCTGTGAATGAACAATGGCTCAGCTGTTTACAGTGCTTATTATTGGCAGCAGAAGTGCCACAAAAAATATAAGCAGCAATATTTAGTCCTCAAAATCAAATTGTAACATTTTAATTAATTGTCAAGCTCATCCTTTTATTTTTCTGGGCTGGCCTTTTTTTTAATCAAACAAAGATTTTTTTTTGTACATACTGTTTAATTGGTACCCATAGAACAAATGAAATAAACTTGTTGATAGAAATAAAATCACAAGAAACCTGCAAAACCCCGTCAGAACTTCACAGTGGTAAGAGGGAAAAACCTAAGGCAGACACACAGTGTTGTTCATCAGTCAGTATGCAAAAAATAGAACAAGATAAAAAGAAAAACAACCTGAGGATGGTACATAACATAGTTCAAATGATTAAATTCTGTTCTGGCTCAGCATAGAAAGTGATATGTACTGTAATATGTGTATTAAAGTCTTCACTCTTTGTTTTTCTACAGCAGAAATTTACATGCTGGACGTACAGCACCATGTTTTCAAAAGCACGAGGTTTTCATTTTCACTGTGTGAAATATCTTTCCTGAATGTTTTATTTCACATTTGGCACTCGAAATGTCTCTGTCAAAGAGTTTGAGTATCTATTCTTGAATTCAAGCTGTGGTTTACACGCAGACTACCTATTTGACGACAGATATGAATGACCAACAAAGCCTACAAGAAGTTGGTTTCTTCTGGAACTACTGTATTAGTAACTGTGGGCGTTTGATTAGAATTAGAGAGTGCTCTGCCAAAAGAAGAGCTGATTATTACAAATCATGTGAGGTTCTTGAGAACTTAAGCCTAGAATCAGATTACACATTAATTTGCATAATATATTGCTCAAGAAAATGAAAAATCCGGTGAATCTAACCCATTGGGATCTCACCCTTTTAGGTGGATAGAAAAGAAAATGTGTTCACTGAAAAATTTCATGGGGTTGTTAGATCTCCAGTGGGTTTAATCCAATAGATCAAACCCATCGAGATCTCACACTCAATATTAAGCAATAGTTCAACAAATCTTAATTTGCAGGATGCATACAAAAATCAATCTCCAAATATTCCCCATTTCCACCTCAGAGTAAAAAATAAAGAAATTCACAAATATGAAAAACAAAGTTGCAGTTGTAAGATTTAGTCACAATTCTGAGAAACAATGTATTTAAATATAAAGTTGCAATTACTTGAAATAAAGTCGCAATTGTCAGATATTAAGTCAAAATTACAAAAAACAACGCCAAAGAAATATCAAGTCGCAATTATGAGGAACAAAGTTGTAATTATGAGACATGAAATCACAATTATGAAAAACAAAGCCCCAATTGTGAGAGATAAAATCAAAATCATGAGAAACAATGCCAAATTATGATATGTCACTAGAAAATGACTAGAAATGAAGTCGTAATTGTGAGACAGAAAGTTGAAATGACATTAAAAAAAAGTCAAAAACTGTGAGATGTCAAAATCGAAAGAAAAATTTTTTCGTAATTGTGAGATATGAAGTCAAAATTCCAAGAAACAATGTCATTAAACATAAAGTCACAATTACAAGAAACAAAGTCCAAATTGTGAGATATTAAGTCACAATTCCAAAAAGTGGCAATTGTGAGAAACAAAGTCACAATTGTGAGATATAAATTCACAATTATGAAAAAAGAAAGTCGCAGTTGTGAGACATAAAGCTGCAAATGTAAGATATAGGGCTCCAATTATGTGAAATAAAGTCACAACTGTGAGACATCAAGTTGTAATTAAGAGAAACAAAGTCGCAGTTGTGAGATATAACCCTGCCATTATGTGAAATAAAGTTGCAACTTTGAGATATTAACTTGCGATTAACAATGATCACAATTATCTTTTTTTAAACTCTCAGGCAGAAAAGGATTTCCATAAGGTCCTGCTGTTAAAAGTGCATAGAAAGGAAAATTTAGTTTGTCAAACATTTCATGGGGTCTTTAGTAAGATCATTCATTAGTGAGTTATCAGGATCTCACTTTCTAAAGGACCTATCAACTGTAACAAGATAGGATGCTCTCAAAAACTCCCAAGGATCAAGGACACCACTATTATGAAAATTATTTGCTCTAAAGGACTTCACTCACATCACCTTATCAGCTTAGTCTGGACTACAAGACTGTTCCCAATTAAAACAACTGGTCAGACAAACAGACAGATCTTTGCATCAACCTCAGCCATCAGAGGCACCAGCAAGGTCTTAGCTAAGAGGATACGAAACGGAAAAATGCCAGAACTATACTGGAAGGATTTTACTATCCAAAATAGAAAGACCTTTGAAATACTAGATATTTTATGGACTGAAGCAGGTCTCACATCTACAGCAGCGTTACATATACAGCATTTTCATGAAATGTAATTTTCTGAAATGTATCTCCACCGGCACAGAAAAAGACTCAATATCACTGATTTCAAAGATGAAAAATTAGGGGAAAAGTAAAAAGGAAACAACTTAAAGTTTGACATTCGTAATGCTCTGATCTACTCTGAGCCATAACATCCTCAAATCTCACTCATCTGACCTCACCCATCACTCATGTTTTCCACCCGCAATAGAGGAAGTCAAAGAGTTCATTATTCTGAAGCAGCCTGGCATCAGCACAATACCAGTAGCATGAAATGTCATATATTCCGTGTGAATTTGAGCACAGAGGTGGGGGACGTGCAGGCTACAGTTACCTCCACCCTTCACTTGCATTAACAGCCGAGTATTTACAACAGCTCAGACAGGAAGCACAACACACCTACTGACCCACGGCTTACAGCGGCACGTAACGTTACATGCGACAACGAGAAGTGAGCAAATGTCCCCTCTAGGTCTCTAGGAAATGGAAACTTTGCAAAAACATTGTCAGTGATTCTCTGCAAGAAATACAAAAACAAAAGTGATTGTATTCAGTGCTGAAAATATGATGACTCAGACATTCGGGGATCAGATCGGAAAACATGATCGATACCAGCCGGTGGATGGGCTCGGTGAAATCAGATAAACGCAAACAACGTTATCAGGACTCTCATCTTTTTATGTAGGTGTGAAAACAGTCAAGCTGCTCTGCACAACCAACAGGGGGAAAATGTCGCAGTACATGTTCACTTTAGGGCATGGAGCACACACAATGTAATTCCATTTACCACCCCTAGAGGCAGTGACTGGACAGACTGCAAAAACATGAGAAGGGCTAATGATGGGTGCCATGAAGAGATGAGGGGCACTTTTTCTTCTTCTTGCAAACACCTCCTTTAGATCTGATGGCATCATTATCTTCCTCCTTCCTCGGTTTTATCTCTCTCTGTTTCTCCGTTTGCATCTGTACCACCTTCAGGTACAGGAGAAGTGGATTTACTGTATGGTGAGAAAAGAGTCAAGGAGAAGAAAAAAAAAATCTGTGGTTTATAAAGGTACAGTGTGAAATCTCAAAATCAGGATACGGTATGAACAGTGTGCAACCAGATAACGCAGGGTTAAGAATAACCAAGTTAAAGTGTCAAAAGCTCAGAAATCTTTGTGGATATCTGCATACTTGTTTCCAGTCTGAGTGATGAGTCTCCTGCAGGTTTCCATCTGCACATCCAGTCCTCTCTTCATACTGCACATTTCCATGTACTCATGAAGATGACGGTTCATGTCCGACTTTGCTGTGGCCAGTTCCAACTACAGAGGAACAGACTGCATAAGACTGGGCTTCTATATTTACATTTATGTGTACATTTATTCACTTAGCACTTAGCAGCCAGTTAGAATGAAAAGAAACGAGCAGTACAATAATATTTACTTGTAAAATATATGATTTACTACTGTAGCTGCGTCTTTAATTCTTTCAACGTTAATAAAATTTACTGTTATACTGAATGTTTTGTTATTTCTTTCTTACTTTGCAATATAATGGCTGCTTTTCTAAAACGAGACTGCCTCGATGTATGCGGCCGAATCCTGTCAGGGTGTATTTCCGAAACCTCAGAAGGGTTTATTTTGTGATAATGATCAGCTGACTGTAGATTATCTTGCTTAACATAATATTGCAATTCACCAATCAGAATCATCAGAATGAATAAGGCATGAATGTAAAGTAAAATGCTGGTTAATGTAAACTTCTCACCTCTATCTGGTCTATAGTCTCCTGATATTCCTTCTCCCTGTTCTTAAAAAGACATTCCGTGTCCTTAATCACCTTTTCCAAGCACTCCTCCTGCTCAGACAGACAGATAGAGAGAGAGAGAGAGAGAGAGAGACGAGAGAGAGAGGAGAGAGAGAGAGAGAGAGAGAAAGCCCACAAACACATTATCTCATGCTGAAGCATAAGCAATCACCAGCAGATGAGATTTTACCAGAGGGAAAATAAAATACTAGATTAATGACCCCGCTGATGGAAAACTCTAAACACTTTGAATCCTTTGAGCTTTCCATGAAATGCAACACACTTTCAGCCAACATCGCATTAACTAATGTCAGTAATGTTTAGTATCGAACTGCCCCCCCAGCAAACTGGACCGAGTACCTGACTAAAGATGAGCAGAGAGTGTGTGTGTGTGTGTGTGGTTGTGTGTGTGGGTGTGTGTGTGTGTGTGTGTGTGTGTGTGTGTGTGTGTGGGTGTGGTGTGGTGGTGTGTGTGTGTGTGTGTGTGTGTCTTGTGTGTTTGCATGCGTCCTGAGAGTGAAAGACCCCATGACTGGATGACCAGTAGAATCCTATTCTCCTTTGGACACTCTGAGCGAGCATGTGAATCTGAGTTTCATCCTGTGTTGAATTTTGTGAAGCTGCCACTGCCTGGCTTCTGTTAGAGCTGCCAAGCCTGAGAGATGAAGGAATACTCAGCAGTTCACCACATACATTAAGAAATTCATGAAAAACAAAGAGAGACAGACAGGAGGAGAGGGAGAGAGTGCCTGAGGAAAGAATGCAAGGGTATGGTGGAAATTACAATTCAAGTGTCAAGAGTTACAATAAGAGGAAAGAAATATGAGAATGATATGAATTATTATGATATAAAGCAGGGCATAATGCTGGGTGAGATGAAAGTTACTTTTAAAATAGAGAGAATCTACATACTACATAACTTGATTTTATACAAATACAACTTAATATCAGGTTTATGCTAAAAACAAGTATCATTGTATAAAAAAGCTATTAAGTTTTTTTTGTTATTAAATGTTTTAGAACCATAAACCTCGCAAAACTGGATTCGATTTCTGTCAAAAGGCTTATTTGATTTTGCTTCTCATGTAATCTTCTTGTTAAGATGTTTATGATATCCTTGCTGGAAAACAAGTTATGAATTAATTAATTTAGATGAATTAGGTAAATATTAAAAAGTAAACTGGTGCACCAATAACATTCTTGGATTCTAATCAAAAGTCTTGAAGTTCCTTACTATCAATTATTCCTCTTCCATGATTTTGACTGTCCATTTTTTTTAAATATTAAAGCTGCAGTCCGTAACTTTTTTTGATTAAAAATGATCCGAAATCAATATTTGAGCAAGTACATAACCAGCCAGTGTTCAAAACTATCGCCTTACTTTAGCTCGATTCACAACAGTTAGCTTATAATAATGTTTTCTAATTTGAGTGGTTCGGGTAGGTATTCGCGGGAAATTCGAGCATGGCACGGCGGCATTACGTCACGTCGTAAAAATAAAGAAGTTGTCCCGGCTATAGGCTATCGCATGTGAGGATCCTGCAGGTGGAGGATCGCTTATAGCCTTTTCTCACAGCAGCTAGAATAATTAAATGTATCATATTGATGGCGGATTGTAATCCAGAAAGGATTATGTTTATGGAACACATGTGAATGAAATGAAATTAAGTTATAAATGTGATTCTGATTACAGATAGCCTGGGATTACAAAGATTTGTATTTTAAAGAAAACCAGTTCGAAGGGAGCATAATTAGCTTTTTGGGTCAAAATAATTTCTTTAGTATGAAATTCGAAGAGTATGACAATTAGATTAGACTGTGCAGAAATTGAAATCTACACGCTAATACACACTATACTCATAGTCACCAATGCTGATGTTGTTAACATTAATCATTTGAGAATAAAGTATAACAATAATAATAATTTGAATGGTTTGATGTGATATGAGCTAAACGATTTTTAGATTTAATCACCATTGGTAGCGAGATTTATGGTAATGCTTTATTCCTCAGATGGTCAGAACAAACGTGGCAGACTTGATACTTACTTCTTCAGATGGCAATATACGGTGAAAATAAAATTCTTATTTGGGTCATATATTCAAAGACATAAGCTAGAATCTGTGATTCTGAAGTACAGTAAATATATCCACACCGGTGCGGTGAGTGACAGCCACACATACTCCTCAAAACACTGGATTCATCCGTGCTGGAGCCGTGCCGACTCACAACCCACGCAAGCTAGATAATTCCGCACACAGCTGCAATTCCAGGTTTTCAAACAGAGATGGCGACAAAGAGGCAAAACTTACGGACTGCAGCTTTAAATATATACTTATTTTATTGCGCCTACTGTCTTGTATGTACGTTTTATAACACTCCACTTACTATTTTGTCAGTTTTAATTTTTATGAAGGTAAAATAAAACCTTTTTTTTTAGCTATTTCGAAATACAAGAATTCAATTATATTTTTTTGTCATGAAGTCTTTGCACTGAAGGCTGTTATTGAAAAATGGGCCAGTGTCAATTATACTTGACCCGCTAGCATTTTTATTTCACATTCAAAGAGGTTCACCAATCATAACAGAGGTAATTTGCATAAAATTAAAGCGAAAACAGCCTGTTTAATTTTTAGTACTAGAAAATGTTATCACAATATCAATTATATTACATCAATTATATCACATTTTAGTGCCTAACATTATAAGTGGGACAAAAAGTTTGAAAAATAAATTCTATTGGACCCTTGAATATTTAAAGGGCTTTTAATCAATGGCAAAATTTCCATATGTACAAAAACATGTTTACTAAATGAGGAAGTAGTAAGAAATAACAAGAACTGTATTTCAACCACAAATATCAACCACATATAAACCAGACTGAATCCAGATTCTAGTACACTAACCTCCCCCTGACTGGTGTCTGTTGTTAAAGTGCATCCTGGGAAATCCTCCCACAGAAGGAGCGTTTCCTCGGTCTCTTCCCAAGCCAGAGAGTCACAGTCATCCTCAAACTCGCACTCACGCCTGGCAAAGACATGGTTAAGTTATTACAATAGTTATAAATAGACTGTAAAAAAAACAGTTAGGAACCACAGCTCTGACCAAACAGTGCAAAGCATTTTTAATGGCTCACAGTTGGATCAGCATTCTCTGCATCTCTTCATTGATCTGGAGGGTTGAAGGGGTGCACACTTCATCCTCTCGCACACCACCTCCATCACTGTCAGACGTGCTGACTGGCTCATCTGTCTCGCTGCCATTGGCAGGTTGTGCAGCTTGTTTGTGGGCACGAGAGGTGATGGCATTCTGAGGGCTGGAAACCTGAGATGGCAAGAGAAAGAGAGAGGGTTAGGCCATTTCACAGCCTTCACATTTTTGACCCACTGAAACAAACATGCAAAAAGATTTATAGATTGGACCGCTCCCCTCTTCTACCCATAATGCAATAGACATCAGTTCTCTGTGTCTCAGACACTACAGCAGGCGTCAGCAGAAACTCACAGCAGCTGAGTCAGTGACATAGAGGGGGGGCTGGGATGTCGTATGAATTACAAGGGTGCAAGATTACAAGATTATAGATTACATTCAGTGCAGAAAATCAATTTGGTTTGTTTTCCAGTAATAAGATTGAAACTGAAAACTACACATTTACTTGAGAATCATCAGGCATTAAAATGCTCTTGTATTAAGCACAAATTAGCTAGATTTGTGCTGAAAACAAGTCAAATTTAATTTTATTGCGCTTTTCACAGTATACATTGTTTCACAGCTTAATAGAACATCAAATTGTAAATGCTTATAATATCTGAATATTTTTATACCTTAGATATTTAGCAGATTAGAGCTAGGTGATAATATATTTACATATTGCACCGATATAAACAACCAAGCAGTTGAGATTTGCAATATAGTATGTATTGCTTTATGTGAGTATACTGTATGTATGCTGGTAAAGTTGGATATACTGTACTAATGCAAAAAAGAAAATAGGGTGAGAAAAATATACTTAATTCAGACATATTTTAAGAACAGTTCTTAAAAGCTTTAGAGTTTCTATTGTTTCTATATGTTTCTTGTTTTGTGTTCTCACGTTTGAAAGGGTTTCAAAGTATATTGTGAGATCAGTATTACAAAAAGTAATATACTGTATGAGGGTTTTTGATTTATTCTTGTCTTATTAATATATTAAACTGTGCCAAAATAATACAAGATTTATTGTTTTTATTAATACTGTTTTTAAATAAAAGAATAAAAAAAGATTTATAACGTGAAAATTAAGTAAAATGTCAAAGATTATACATTTTGAATTTTGTAAAAACAAACAAAAAAACAAAAAAACAATTCTCATGTCCATTTTAAAATCAGTCCACAATGAAACAGAAAGTGGGCAAAAAAAGTTCAATATTTTCATCTATACTTGCAAAATGTACATTTTTCACAAACAGTATATCTACTAATGGTTGCATTTACATGATAACATATATGAATAATTTTGTAAATTATTTCATTTTGTTAGAAACAACATATTTATAATATAATGTCCAGCCATGACATATAGTGAGCTTTAAGCCAATTTGATTTACACTGAGGATTGGATCTGACATTAAAGGAGTTTCTTATAAAATTGTTATTAAAACGTTTATCAAAAAAGGAAAGAGCATTTACAAAAAGCTGGGGACTTTGTAATGTTGCATCATTCACAGTGGTTTCTGAATTTAATAGTAATTTTGCATTCTCAAAGCCTCGCATAACCACATCTTTCATATATTATGAAATTTTGCTCCTTAAGTAGTTTCATCTTTTTATAAGTATTTTTAGATTAGAAAACACAATATGTCAGCGTTCAGACAAAGATCAGCAGTAGAGATAACAATAACGATCAAATAACATAGAAAACTGAGGAAGTGCAGATGTGCGAGTGTGTGAATACCTTAAAGATCTTGATTGGACCTTCACAGTTTCTTTGTTGGGCAACATCACACAGGCGAGCTGTGATGTCAATGCGTCTGCAGATGTCCATGTCCACTTTCATGGCCTTCTCCTGGATCTTACTGTCCAGCTCCGACAGGTTCTGTATTTGTGTGGGTATTTTGAAACAAGAGTGATTAGATAACTAATAACAACTATTTTCTTGGTATTCAATTTAATATTCAAGAAGCTGGAGTTTCAAACGATATGAAACTGAAACCACAGTGGCATGTCTATTGTGGCTCACAATGAGGCAAACTGTGATGTCTGTATCGTTCCTTGCATTTACGGCGAACAGCATGTATGTATTAAACTCATTCACAAAACAAGCTATTTTTAACTCTTCGAACTCTGATAAATCATTTCTGGGAAAAGTATTTGATACAAAGGATGGTAATGTTTCATTTTCAGATAATAAATTCCATGAAACACATTCAAAAGATTTAAATAAAGTGCTAATTGTGGAAAATATGGAGGTGGGAAATTATAAGTGTACTCGGTACATGTATTTGTGTGTGAGCATTTATGTGAACAAAGGCACAATGCTCATTCATTTCTTCAGAAAATGTGATGACTGTGTCTGCTCTCAGAAAACGTGAGTGCTATGAGTGTAGCTGCTATGAAAGCACCTATTGTTCATGAGCTCGCCGGAAACAAACCCCTGAGTGTGTGTGATTTTTTGATTTAAACTCTACATGAGCAATGCAATGAAATCAAATGGCTGCCATAAAAAGTTTAGACCATCATAAATTGAATGAATTCCTGTGCTACTTCATGCTGGTTTGTGCTGGTTAGAGCTGCTCTTAGTGCTGGTCAACCAATATGATCTTGACACCCAAGACCTTAGTGCAATTAAATGAAAATGTATCTAAATGAATGGAAAATGTATATTAAATGCAATTAGCTTTTAGCTACTTTAAGTAGGACTTAAGTACATCTTTATATGTAATTTTATAATTATTTATATTGTCTGGACTGAGAAGTATTTATGGTATATTAAAATATTTCAATGTAATTTCTTTAGAAACTTGTATGTCATGTATTTAAATATATTTGCAATTACACATTTGTGATGATGAAGTTGAAATTTAGTACATTTAAAATATATTAAAGAGATGGTTCACCCAAAAATGATGATGTTGGTAACCAAACATTTGGCGGTAGCCAATGACTCCCACAGAATGAAAAAAAAAATGCTATGGAAGTCAATGGCAACCACCAAATGTTTGATTACCAACAATCTTCAAAATATCTTCTTTTGTTTTCAACAGAAGGAGGAAACTCGTACACTTTTGGAACAACTGACAGAATTTTCATTTTGGGGTGAACTCTCCTATTTTAAATGTAATACTAAATAACACACTATAAGTAAAATTACAATCAAGTACTTTAAATGTGCTTTAGTATTTTAGTCAAGAAGTACACATCAGTATAAGTGTAGTTCTATATAGCATGATAAAAGTTTATTAAAATATAATAAATTCAAATGTACTTTAAAGAAATCATTTTGAATTTGATATTATTACAAAGAGCATTTTTCTAAAAGCGTAGTTAAGTCTGTTGAGAAACAAGAAAGTGTACTCCTAAGTACACTTAAGTAGCCTTTTATTTCATTAATATCATATTATCTGCAAGTACAGTTTATTTTTTACTCTACCTTAACGGTTTGAAGTAAGTGATGTTCAATAAATTAACCAAAAAAAATAAGACCTAAATAATATTATATTATTATTATAAAGGGAGTACGGTTTGGGGCGACATGAGGGGGAGTAAATTATATAATTTTAATTTAGTGACGTGACGTGGCCAAGTATGGTGACCCATACTCGGAATTCGTGCTCTGCATTTATCTTATCCAAAGTGCACACACACAGCGGTGAACACACACACCGTGAACACACACCCGGAGCAGTGGGCAGCCATATTTTTGCTGCGGCACCCGGGGAGCAGTTGAGGGTTCGGTGCCTTGCTCAAGGGCACCTCAGTCGTGGTATTGAAGGTGGGAGAGAGCGCTGTACATTCACTCCCCCCACCAACAATCCCTGCCGGTACGAGACTCAAACCCGCAACCTTTGGGTTACGAGTCCGACTCTCTGTCCTGTATATGTTGTAGCCCTGGCTGTGTTTGAGTGTACTGAGAGTGTGTTTTGCTGCTCTTACTCACATTGCTCATGAGTCCTTTAAAGAGCACGAGTTCAGCTTTCAGTTGTTGCACCTGGAGGGCCAACTCATCCTGACATTCCTCACTCTCCTGTAGGTCCTACACACATACACAAATGCATATCCATAATTATTATTCATAAACAATTATAGACATTTTCTGGGCTAACATCATCAAGATGTTACTCACATACTTCCAAAAACCCAACCTAACTCTTTACTTCATGTTAGTATAGCAAGAAGCCTACTGCACAGAGCAAAAGCGTACAGTACATAATTGCGTACTGAACAATTATTTAAAAAAATCTAACTTATAATTAAGTCATTTTGAACACAGAGGAAGTAACTGAATTAAGAATTATCAATACAGCTCTAATTTAGACCTAGACCAAGACTAAGATTAATCTTTGACTTAATTAATTGAAGCTAAGACTAAACACTACATTTTAGTTATTAAGGTCATTCTGAGATAAAGAATTTCTCAATTAAACAAAAATTGCCATCATTAGGCATTACACTGCATATAGCATTACTGCAGTTTTGCCTTTAAACGTCTATACACTGACAGTTTCAATCAATGTTGAAAACTGATTTGACCCCAAAAGTAAAACATTCCAAAAGTCTCAAGCTGAAATGAATCACCTGAGGGTCGAACAGGCAGGAGTTTCTTATGTGTGCCTTTATGAACTAAAGCTTCAGCCAAAACAGACGACATAATTTCCTTGATCAGTTTACACTACTGATTACAGTTTACACTACTGATTTAATAAGTTTTTATTAAAGAAATTAATACTTTTATCCAGCAAACATGAATTAAACTGATCAGAAGTGGAAAGTCAAAAGCTATAAATATTTTTTCGTACACCAATGATCAATTAAAACATTTCACCTGACTACTGAAATACTGCTGCGAAAAATTTCCGCTTTGCGCACAGGAATAAATACCTAGTTAAAATTCTATAAAATAGAAAACAGTTGTTTTAAACTTGTAAAATATTTGTCCAATGTTACTGTTTTAATGTATTTTGATTGAACAAATAAGTATAAAAAAAGAAAGAGATGTTTTGGCTTTAAAAGGTGTTCCTCACCTCATGTAGATCATTCATTCTCTGTTCCAGTCCCATTTCTCATTGGTGTATTCCTCGTCACCTCATCTGAATGCAGTAAAACCAGACACATCAAGAACCAACACATAAGTTTGTTCCCAGTTGGCCGGATTTACCTCTTATTGTGACATAGGCAAAATACATTTTTGGGCCCCTCTTCCCTATTACCACCCAAAAACAGCAAACAAAAATTATAATCCATGGAAATCATTACAGTGTTCTCTATGCCAGAATCCCGTTACTGATTACAAAACATAATTTAGATTTAGAGCTACTACTGGAGACTTGATACTTTAATATGCAAACTAGTTACTAGAGAGAAACTGTAAGCTGAACTGCTTCAAGAACAGTGCCATTTTTACATCCATGCTGAGAAATGCTTTTCAGTTGTAAATCTACTTTATTGATAAAGTCGCATGCCAGGTCAGCGCAGACAAGTTTCTGTACGTGTGTTTGATCCACGAGTGCACTGGACTGTGAGTCTGTACTGTATGTGTGTGCGTTTATATGAGAAAGAGCAGGAGAAAGAAAGTGTGCTGTTCGTAGATAATAAAACGTAATTTTGTGTGGAAAACATGGAAATAGTTTGTTGCTTTTGTCGTATTGTTTGTTATATGTATTTGCTTGGTTAATGCCTTATTGAGCTTTGGTTCTTTTGCTGTTATAGGCATCCTGTAGAATAAATAATAATTAATTTTTTTGTAATTGGGCCCCCCGGTACGTGTAAGCATAGCACGTGCCTAGAATGTCTATGCATAAATCTGGCCCTGTTTGTGTCCCAACAGCGTAGAACCTTTAATGTTCACGCGAAGAAAGAAGGTGTAACTTTTATTCTTGTTGTAGTATTGTTGTTGCCGCCACCTCCATGTCGTGAAGTCGCTGTGTGTTTCGTTGTGAAAGCGAAACTACTTTGTTTGGCCTTCCAAAAGAGGACGATATCCGCTTCCGTCATGCCTAGAGCTGATCCGTGCTGGTCGCTGAGGAAATACATCAACTTCGCGCTGTGGAACGAAGCGATCTTCCACCTCGGGGTCCGTCACATGTGGTCAACACAAGCCCGCCGGCCGCGTCCTTCCGTCGAATCTGTCGGCCCTCGCGGTTTCAAGGTCAACAAGCCCGTCGGCCGTCGGGGGTCCTCGGGCTCAAGCCCCGGGCCCGCCACCGCCACTGCAGCCCCGCCGTTGTGTGACGCTGTGGTTTTGTTGTGAAGCAAAACTTACTTTGTTTGGCCTTTCCAAAGGAGGACACACTAGAAAATCAGTGGGTATTAAAGTGTGTATATACAACACTGTTCCAGACAACTGTATCTAACCATATTCATATGTCTGTGCGGGACGAATTTTATGAGAGACTGTTTCCTGGTAGTCTCCTATGGCAGAGTAAAACAATGCGCTGTTTCCTGACTCACAGACTTTAAGTACGTTTGCATATTTAAAGATTTTGCCACGATGAGTCACAAGCGAGTTTGAGCATGTGTAGAGTAGTCTTTAGGCGCGGGATAATGAGGCTGTTTGTCATTTCCTTCCGAGATCACAAATGCCGAGCGGACATAAAAAAAAAAAAATTTTGATGTTTAGGCCGGGCGTCGGCGTGCACGCAACGCGTAAAAAGACAGTATAAGTCTTTATAATCCGTAATTATGTCCCCACTGGATGCAACAAATGCCTCGTTTATAATGTTTTTTAATGTTTTTGTCTCATCGCTCCGGCCGGGACACGGCATCAACATTATGTGAGGGGCGTAACATTTCCGTCACAAGCTTGAGGTATTCGGCCAGTCACAACACACTGAATAGCTGGCCAATCACAGCACACCTCCGCTTTTCGACCGATTAGCTTTGTAAAATCTGACGCGTTTCAGAAAGGCGGGGCATAGAGGAGAAACAATCATTTACATTATGCGGAAAATAATGTGTTTTTTTTTAACCTTAAACCCCATAAACACATTTCATTACACAAAATACACAAAATAATGTTCTTTTTAGCAGCATTATATGACCCCTTTAAATCTTTCAGTGAAATGGCTGGTCTGGTTCACAAAACCGGTCTGAAAGATTCATTTGCAATCTGACTGTCAATATGTTTCTCACATAAAACTATAGCATTACTTAACAAGACATTGAATATAGACAGGAATATAGATTTTACATCCTTTTTTTTAGCATAAAAGCTCCAACCTCCATTCACTGTAATTGTCTGGAAAAGTGCAACCTGTACATTCTTCAAAATTTCTCCTTTCATGTTCCACGTAAAAAAACTAAGTAATAAATTACATGAGAGTGAGTAAACAATGACAAACGTTTCTTGTTTGTGCAAACTAATCTTTTAAATGCTATATAAAATCCATATCAAATAAATACAATTTAATGCTGCTTGGAAGATCTTGTAAAGCAGGAAGAAACAAATGCAAAACATGTATTACTCTTGTTACAGGAAAAAAAATACTGATATTTAGTGTGTGTGTGTGTGTGTGTGATCTTCAAGTGTAAGTGTTTTGAGTATGCTAGCTCAACTTAAGTGCAATGATTGCATCCATTCAGTCCTTTTAAATGATCCATCAGCCCAGTCAGCCCTACAGTAATTTACTGTGTGGCTGTTCAACAGTAATATTGTCCAGTGCAGTAGTATAGTGCAATGACATGGAGCCAAACAAGCCCTGTTCTTATGTAAAGCTACTTAACATTCAGAGCATTGCAGCAGCCTCTACATTTATTAAACTTCCTCACTGGATTGCAAGGTTAGTTTGAGGCCATGCATTACTGCCAATTCAATGTGCAAACATGCAATTACAGAGGGAGCAACAGATAACAGGAGTGAGTAGAGAAGAGAGAGAGAGAGAGAGATAGATTGCTTCTCTGCAGCTTTTCTGAGTCCTTGTGTATGTACTGCAATGCAGATATAACATCCATCACTGCTGCTGGATGCCGTGGCTGTAATAGAGCAGCCTAGATGAGACAAATTATACAAATTGCAAGTGTGTCTATTAATGTGAATGACTATTAAGTTTCTGAAAGAGCACTTACATTTTTTTGTTGATCACTATCATTCCAAAGCTTAAGGTCAGTATGATTTTTAAAATATTTTTGAAAGAAATCTCTTATGCTCAACCAGGCTGCATAATATTGTGAAACATTATTCCAAATTAAAATTATTGTTTTATATTTTAACATATTTTATGCAATTTATTCCTGTGATTGCAAAGCTGAATTTTCAGCAGCCATTAATCCAGTTTTCAATACAACATGATCCTTCAGAAATCATTCTATTATACTGAAATGCTGGTTTGATGAAACATTTCTTCTTATTACTGCTGAAAACAGCTACTTATTTTGTGTGGACAACCTCGAGGTAACATTATTTTTTATTCATAGTTCTTGTGTTAACAATAGAAAGTTCCACAAAACGCATTTATTTGAAATAGAAATCATTTGTAAATTGATAAAAGGCCACTATCGCATTTGATCAATTAATGTGGGTGAATTAAGGATCATTTCTTTCTTTCTCAAAAATAAATCAATAAAAACATCTCAGTGACAGTGATTAATTGTAATAAACATTTATAAAGTCACAAAAGATTTCTGTTTCAAATAAATACCGTTCTTATGAAATTATTACTGTTTTTACTTTTCTATTTTCTATGGAATCCTGAAAAATGTATCACAGTTTTCACAAAAAAAATATTAAGCAGCACAAGGATCACGTAACACTAAAGACTGACGTATTGGCTGCTGAATATTCAGCTTTGCCATCACAGGAATAAATTACATTTTAAAATATATAAAAATAGACAGTTATTTAAAATTGTAATAATATTTCACAATGTTCCAATCAAATTATTTACTGTATTTTTAATCATAAAATCATTGGTGATCATAAGAAAAAAAAAACCTTGTGTGAAATAAACAGAAATTATTAAATATCATTCTTCATTGTGTTCACTTAGTGAAAAAGAGTCTGGAAAACATGCCTTGATTATTTTAAACAACATTTTTTTTAGCTATATCATAGATAGACAGAAAAACGCTTTCGAGGATGAGAGCCATAGACAACAAAAGATTGCTTACTAAATTAGAAAGCCAAAACAGAAAATAAATATAGAAAAGAAAGTCTGAGTAGAGCTGAAACCAGAGCAAATGGCGAAGCAGTCAGACGGCGAGACACTGAACACACGATAACATCTGTTATGAAGCAAAAGGGTTTAAGACAGAGAGCCAAAATGACTTTTCTGCTTTTCAACAGTGTTTTTTATCTGTCCTGATGAGTCAACAGACTGTAATGAGTTTGCAAATTGACGGTCCGTTCAGCCCTAAATTAAGCTGCAATACGTGACTGACAGCAGGTGGAATGTGGAGCTCTGGCTGCTGCAGGTCTGGACATAAAGAGCTGTGACACTGATCGAATACCACCATTTATGAGAAACACGGCCATTATTTCCCCTCCAGCTGATTCTTATCGACTATACACTGTACATATGATCTTCCTTGCTTTTGCTTCTCATGTTCAAAAGCCCTTGGTATATGTTACTGTACATGAGTCTGAAGTGCATCTGTCTCCACCCCATCCTAAACACCTAAACACGTATCACCTTCACATTTATCCCATAGATTTTGCAATACTCCATTCAAAGAACTTAAGCAGTCGTGAGAAATAAGGACCAAAATATATACTTCATGTCTCTGCACATGACTACTAGCAGATGAAGTAAATGATTTATGGGCTATTTTATCCCACAAAAGTTGCAAGTCACAACTCGTTCTCTTTCATGACCAATATTACTTTGTTGTTGTCTTGAACACCTGCAGGGTCGAGCCTTTTCAGGTTTGAAAAGTAACCACTTTGTGAGGTGGTGACTGCAGTCTGCTCTGCATTACAGCAGGGATGTTCGTGACTGATGCACAGGTTATCAGAGGTCAGTGCGAGTCAGCAGCAGAAGGACAGACTGCACATTGGAACTGAAATAACCCAGTGTGCAGGTGTCTTATCCTCCTGAGATCCAGAAATAAGGCTTTGCCTTTGAGATTTGACAATATATGCTGTCTGAGTCCTCTATAGTGAAAATGCTTTGAATGTTTCTAATGAATACATTTTGATTACAAATCAAGTTATCAAGCAAAGACAATTTTCATAATTTAGTGAATTTTAATAAAAAGAGTATTTGGTATCTATCTATCTATCTATCTATCTATCTATCTATCTATCTATCTATCTATCTACAATTCATTTCCATATTCTTTTCATTTCCAGGTTTGAATTAAAACCGAGTTTACATCTCAGATTTTAAATGTTTATTTGTTCAACTATTACTTATTAACTCTTTATTTTTGAATTTACAGTACTGGTCAAAAGTTTGGAATAATTAAGACTTTTCTTTATGTTTTTAAGTCTATTTAAGTCATTTATTTGATCAAAAATACAGTAAAAACATTAATGTTGTGAAAGGTTGTTACAATTTAGAATCACTGTTTATTATTTGAATATATATTTAAAATGTAATAGCAATTGAATTTTTAGCAGCAATTACTGCAGTTTTCAGTGTTTTCAGAAAATATTCGGATAACTTTTGACCGGTAGTGTACATTACCTTTGCCATCATCTAACACTCACTAAATGGTAATCTTCAAAAACACTATTACTGTAAATTATATCTTTCGCAAATCTTAAAATAATTATCCATTTTTCATTTTGTACTTGATAATGTTGTGACGCCTAAATTCACTTTTTTAGTTATTTATTTATTTTTAATGATCAGTTTTCAGCCATAACATCAATCAATTATCGGCTGATCAGTATCAGCTAGAATTTGAAAATCTCTAATTATATCATATATTAACCAAGAACATACAAAATAGTTTCTAGATTTCAGGAGTTAATTCAGACTGGCAGCAATCATGTCTCAAAGCCATCATGATTCTTTGAAGCAGAGGATGTCATATGGACCCAACACAGGAACGTCTTTCTCATTAACAAACAGTTTGTATCTATATTCTCCATATTCACCTTCGCTTGTACTCATCCCGCTCCCTTTTGATTTTGGCCAGGACGTTGTAAAGTGCTCTGATCTCTGGGGTGATGGTGTCTATCTGGACACCCACACCGTCCGGGTGGACCCACGACACTCCGGGACTGGTGACCCGAGACTCTGACCCGCTTCCCAGTTTGCGGGTGTGATTGTAGGACCAGATAGTGCCCGGGAGGAAGCGAGGGGGAGGGTTGGGAGATGTCCCGGTGCCAACGCTGCTCACATGCGGAGCATTGTTGGAGTTATTGGTGTTGGCCGAGGCGGGTTCGGTGGTGGGTGTTGAGAGACTAACCATAATGGTTGGGTTCCTATTGGTGTTTGGGTCAGTTGTGGTCTCATCATCAGCTTTATTGGGCTCAAGCTTGAGGACAGACGTAAGAGAAGGCATAAACAACGTAGTAGGTCGTTTAGCAGAGTTGTTGGAGTTTTGAAAGGACAAAGACCCAGGCTGGACAGCAATAGGCCCAATAAACCCAGTCTGCACACCAATTTCTTTGGTCTTTCCGTCCTCCACACCTCCACTTGTGTTATTGCAGTCTAAAGCCTGCTGTAGCTGTAACTCCAATATCTTATTGCGTCTCTCCAGTTCATGCACTTTAGCCAGAAAGCATCGGAACCGCAGATTGAGGGTCTTCAGGACGCTTATATTGGATCCCAGGTCGTTCCTCAATGCCATGGCTGTAGGTGGAGGAGGTTGGGACCAGTGGAAAGATGGACTGAAGTGCAGATAAGAGGATCCCGTGAGGCCGGGTTGTTCTCCGAGGAAAAACGAGGATGGGTCATGAGCTCCTAGGACAGCAGCCTCAGGGAGTAAACCGGAGGGAGAATCGGGATGACCGGGTCCTTCTGGATTCTGCTGCTGCTGATGAGGATGAGGATGGAGAGGAGAATGCATGCTACGGCACGGAAAACTGAAGCGCTGCAGATCGGGCATGAACCCAGCTGTGCCTGACTTTTAAAATAGTTAACGGCTTGATTTCAAATGTCAGTGGTGTTTAGCGACCCAGAGACACGGCGATGTCCACATTTAACTCGTTAAAGCCTTATGTAACGAGTTAAGAGTATTACAGCTTGCGTGCAAATGCTGAGTAAGGATGGGTAGACGCTGATGGAGATGAAGCGGCTCTCACTGCAGCAACCGATAAACGCGCAAAATATAGACTAATTATAAAAGCACGCGAAATTATTCAAACAAGCAAAGAATATTATAACAACTAACGCCAGCGAAATACGTTTAAAATAGGTCCAAACGAATATCTTGTGGCTTCCCCGCCTGGAAAGCTGAATACACTTGAGCGCTCGAGTCTCTCTGCGGCGCTTCAGTGCGGACACTACCGTAATATCAGCAACAGCTCTCGGCTTGAGTCTGTTTACTGGAATATTCCAGAGCCGCAAAAAAATATTTGGTAGTGGACTTTGCGCAGAATTATCTTTATATGTAATCAATCGCTGTTCGAAGGCGAATGGCAGCTCTCCGTGTGCTTTTCCCCTTGTGTGTTTGTCTAAGAGTGGTTAATACGGTAAAAATATATTACCTCATGGATCATGATAACAAAGCAACTCTGACGTCATAGATCTGCAACAAATAGCCTAGCCCTTGTATTTATTGGGTTTTATAGGGCTTCTGATTTTAATTTGTATCTACTTGGAAACTACTAAATAAACATCAAAGTCTTTTCGTCATTGTAAACTTTATTAACATTTCACATTCATTCAGAAATAGTTTAAAAATACTTTGGACTGGATATAGTGCACTCGGAAATACAATAAGTAGATCAATAAATTGTTTAGATGCACAAGAGATTAATAAATAAATAAATACACAGGATCAAGTCATAAACATACAAAGGACAAAATCAATATGAAAACAAAAGCCCCGTGTCAAAGTACCAGTGTGAGACTTGATAGGTGCAAAATAGTGTGTAAAATCACACACTGGATGACACTAATGGAAACAAAGAAACACTGCTTATTAACTAAAACAACTGATATTTTGAGCTAACTAACTGCATTATGAACTTTGCTGATGCTGTCACTCCTCACCTGTCAACAAGCTGTTAGAGGTGGGTTCTCTAGATTCTTTTTTCAGCTCTCTTTCCACCTCCTTCCCTCTCTCTCTTTCTAAGTTGCTCTGCGTATCTAAGGTTGTAGTATCCAAGGTTGCCCACCCGACTGCTGCACTGTCCTGACAGGACCCTCTCTGACCTCTACTCCCTCTACTCTTCCGTGAGGAATCTTTTTTCACACGGTCCCCAGACAACTGACTGGTAGGTGTGCTTCTTCTTCTCCAGCAGTGAATATAAGAGAGAGTGACGCTTCCACGATATCCTGGATGTGTGGAAAATAAAAAGACAGAAACAGAAATGTGAAGAAATGTAGACAGAGAAATAAAATTAACGAAAATAGATAAGTATAGACCAGGGGTCAACAAACTCGGTGCCCAGAAGTTTCTAGTATGCCTAATAAGACCAAGATTCTCTGGTTCAGGTGTGTTTAATTATGGTTGGAGCTAAACTCTGGGATAGATAGATAGATAGATAGATAGATCCTGACCATCAGAATCACTGCCGTCGGTGCTCCTTGTTCTCCTCCTCTCTCCATCTTTTCCTCTCAAGCACAGGAGATCATAGACGTCCTCCCTGAAGTCACGGTTCATGATCTGGTAGATAAAAGGGTTTATCATGCAGTGCGACTTGGCAAAAATAGCTGGGACGAGTGAGACCTCTGGCTTCAGGATGGACACAAGATGTGACTGATGTCCATTCATTCCTCCATGTGCAGAACCCACAGTTGAACTTGATCCATGATGCCCTACTGAATGATGGGAAGGATCTGACGTCATATTCCTCCAGGTGCCAAAAGCATCCCCGAAGTGTTCTGAAGAGGTCCAGTTAATGAGGAAGGGAAAACCAAAGACGTCAGACAGCCCTCCGCCATGGCCGACCCCTGTTGCTGACATTCCAGTCGTGAGAGCGGTTCCTCCGTCTTCTCCAGCGTGCTCCTCTCTGGCAGTCAAAGCGGAGTAGAGCGAAACAATCGCATAGGGAGTCCAGGCAATCAGAAATGAGGAACACACCACTGCTGCTATCTGCAATGAAACATTTTAGGAACTATGGGATACAAGAAGGAAATAAGAAATTGTATGTGAATCATGAAAAGGAGAAATTTGAATAGAAGTTTGGAGGTAACAGCAGAGCTATTTTTCGAACCGTTGCAACCGTTGTCCCACCACTGTGATAAATGGTGCCCATTAAGGTCTCCAGTAAAAGCACCACTTTTTGAATTCTTTTTTTTTAATTATTATTATTATTTATGTCAGCTTTTACTTAATCAATCTTTCAAATGTGGTGCTAACTGCCTGGTTCATTAAAAAAAATATTATTATTAATTATGTGCTCTTTGTGACTCTTAAATTCAAAATAACTTTCAGACGACATAATTCTTGCACCTGCACGAGATTAGGACAATAAACTCTCCCCTCCAGCAACCTGTTACTCACTTGAAATTGTAACAATAGCAAACAACAATGATCTAACCATCCAATCAATTCCCAGTGGACAAAATCAAGTCCCGCCCTACATTTTTTCTCATTTTATATACATCACAATAGGGAAGAAAACTACATGGAAGACAACTTCCATTTCATGGCAACTTTAAAGCAGGCAGGTTGTCAAGTTATACCATGTATCAAAAAAATAATATGTGTCCATTTTTAATTTGATTGTAATTAATTCTATATTATTTTAGTATTTATTTTTAGGAGTTCAATTTGTTTTAGTATAATTTATTTATGAATTTATTTATTTAAAATTTTGTGACCAGTAATAATCAATACACTCTCATAGCAATTTTACATTTTGTCGAATGGTGGCAAAATCATATGAATTTGTAGAATCTCAATGTAGAATGCCATTTTTGTACAATCCACATATATCGCATTGAGGGTTAGGTTTATAGGTGGATCTTCATACTTA
This sequence comes from Sinocyclocheilus anophthalmus, assembly GCA_018155175.1. Lineage (NCBI taxonomy): Eukaryota > Metazoa > Chordata > Actinopteri > Cypriniformes > Cyprinidae > Sinocyclocheilus > Sinocyclocheilus anophthalmus. Next base: position 998,438 of record JADLZN010011417.1, read on the forward strand.
CTTTTTTTCTACAAAATATATGCTTTCCTACTATTCAAATCATACAAATTCATACAAAATCACAAACTACTTACTAATTTCATTGTCCCATGACATCTGGTCTACATGGGCCCTGAGACTTTAAGATATCCCTGGTTAAAAGTGATTGCGAAGTGCGTCCTTTCCAAAGGTATGATGGGTGAACAATCAGAGCCGGTGCCTTTGTCAGCCGGAGATCTTTGCTGTTGTGAGTGACACTGGATAAAGGGATTGAAGCCAATATCCGCCCGGACCAATACACCTGAAATCACACAACAGTGTAGCAACACTTCAATTCACCTTAAATAGTTCTTCAGTCAACATTAGGATTAAACAATCAAATTACAAATGATCACTACCATCATCCTCAGAATAAATCAAAATGATGTCTTAGGTTCAAGAGTTTCAGAACCATTATTAATAGTGATAATCTCTCTGTTTCTCACCTTGATGAGGATAGCGAGGTATGAAGTGATGATAGTGAACGTGGGAAGTCCAAAGCAAAGTGACAGGATCAGGTAAATATAGACTCTATCATTAAGTGAAGACTTCATTCTCCACTTGTGGCCACAGGAAACAATGCATGAACACATCAACACATATTTTCTGTGATGGGTGGATGTTCCAGTGGTTTGTGGGTAAAGTAACACTCAGCTGCTTGAAAGTGAACGCTATATATGTGTCCCTTAAGAATGCACTCTGAAAACACCAACTAATCTTTGGGGAAAAGGATAGCGACTCATTTACAAGTGTTACTAATGGTTATGGTGCATTACCAGTTTATGGTGCAGCTGGTTCCAAATGGTTCCGGTCCGTAACTACCAAAGCCAAACACAGGAAGTGAGGCCCAGAATAATGTATAGCTCCACACCAGAGCCACAGACAGAGAGGCATGTTTTCTCTCAATCCACTGACCTGAGACAAAGGACCAAGTACATTTGTAAACATCTAAAACTACTTGATAGCTCCTGAAACGTACTAGCCTGGTATTATTATATTGATTGTCCCATTCTGTTAGCTGAGAGAAAGAATGCAGTCCATCAAAATTAGAAATCTATGTTGTGCACTGTAAATGACAACCATAATCTCTGATCTTGTGCATTGGCATACTATTCTTTTAAGAAGGGAGGCAAATTGTAATTATGGAAATAATGCAATGAATTTCTCCAATCATAAACCGGCTTGAGTGATCTCATTTTCTCAGCACATGCTTTGTTCTCTCTCTGCCTGTTAAATGATTTTGTGAGAAATTTTCAGCATGATATTATTCCTTTGAAATGTGCTCTTATTTGAGATACAGTGGTTAAAGTGTAAAATACTTCAGAAAGGGGGTTTCAGATTATGGGGAAAGTGATTTCCCTTGGTGATAGTGCTAATTATTTGTCCAACAAGAATAACCGAATTCAGTAGATAAAAATGGAAAATTACCATATCGGAAGCTACAGATCTTGAAGCAGCGATCAAAGGAGATAAGGCAGGTAGTGATGAGAGACCCAATGCCAAAAACGAAGCCCTGAAACCCGTACCACATACATCCTGTTTCCCCAAAAATCCATGCATGCGACAGACTAAAAGAGACAAACAGGGAGAAAAAGTTTAGAGCAGTAGCAAAATACTGAGCACAGCAAATCCAAAAATATCCAGAAGAACTCTACATATTTCATATTCTGAAATTCTGCAGATTTAAGGTTTTTCTGAGTTTAATTTCTATAAGACTGAACCAATTTCTTCTTGTGTATATACAAGTCCACAAACCAAAAGCATGATGGCATGATGATTTTTGATTCAGATAGCTTTCCATCTTCTGACCCAAGATGTTAGAGGCCCAAGCTTTTTATTTTCTTTTTCTTCACAAATCTTCCTCCACCTGAGGGCATTGGTGGGGTTTGGTGGTTTTTCGGGAAAAAATAATTATTTCAGCTACATAAAAGTGAAACCCTTTTGGCCCCTTGCGAATGCATTCCAAATACCATGAAAAGTATAGTGGCTCGAGACTTCAAAGGATTTTTGTTTTCATTTTCCACAAAAATATATTTTTAAGTAAACACATGCATTAAATAAAAAAATAAAGCAAAACTGATTCAAGAGCACATCTAAAGTATTTTCCCCTGACCAAATGCCTGTTAAATTTGAAATCCTCTCTAAAGTCAAATCCGATCAATAATATACCCAGCGTTTATGTTCTACATTATGTAATATCATTATCAATGGCTTATACTCGGACTGTCAATCACAATACTCAGATCTTGACAGACACTCACACACTCCAGAAGATATGGAGGGATAATCACAAGAGCGACTGATGCATGCCTTGCCATAGACTAATACAGGCTTTAAGAGAGCTTGTATAACTCGTAATGTACACTGGCATGCCAAGCAAACTTAGTATAACCCTTCAAAATACACGTTAGGAATCAGGCTATGTGAAAATGTACTATCTAAAGTAGCAGTCAGTGCAATGGTGGTACCTTGAGGTGATGATGCATGGCGCCCCCAGCAGACTGTAGCCAAAATCACAAACGGCCAGATTGATGGTCCGCTCTGAGCTTCTTTCTCCTCTGACCGTAAACCAACAAAACCAGCCCATTCCCGACCACCAACACCACACCTGCGACAGACAGAGAGAAATATAGATCATAGTACCAAGCGTCATCTTACACAACCAAAATGTTACATTAAATATTGTAATATATGTCTCACTATAAATTAAATTAAATGTAAAATTTTTATATAAAAAATTCAGGACAATGCATGTAATTTTTGCAGATTGTTTTTAAAAGTAAAACATATATTTTAAATAGTATGATAACTTTCTTTCCTAGCATTCTTTGCAGTGAGCTTAAAAATATTGTAAGTGAGCTAAAAAGTATTGACTGATTGTTTATAATTTTTTAGTAATATATATTTCACCATAAATTACACAGTATTTCTTTTTTAACTTTTAAAAACTTAGATGTGTTGTAATTTTTAATGGGACATTATGTGTACTTTTTTACAGAAAGAGTTTTAATATACAGTGGGTACGGAAAGTATTCAGACCCCCTTAAATTTTTCACTTTTTGTTATATTGCAGCCATTAGCTAAAATCATTTAAGTAAATTTTTTTTCCCTCATTAATGTGTACACAGCACCCCATATTGACAGAAAAAACCAGAATTGTTGACATTTTTGCAGATTTAATTAAAAAGAAAAACTGAAATATCACATCACACATGGTCCTAAGTATTCAGACCTTTGCTCAGTATTTAGTAGAAGCACCCTGTTGATCTAATACAGCCATGAGTCTTTTTGGGAAAGATGCAACAAGTTTTTCACACCTGGATTTGGGGATCCTCTGCCATTCCTCCTTGCAGATCCTCTCCAGTTCTGTCAGGTTGGATGGTAAACGTTGGTGGACAGCCATTTTTAGGTCTCTCCAGAGATGCTCAATTGGGTTCAGGGCTCTGGCTGGGCCATTCAAGACAGTCACAGAGTTGTTGTGAAGCCACTCCTTCGTTATTTTTTTGTGCTGTGTGCTTAGGTCTTGTCCTGTTGGAAGGTGAACCTCTGGGGCCATCTGAGGTCCTGAGCACTCTGGAGAAGGTTTTCGTCCAGGATATGTCTGTACTTGGCCGCATTCATCTTTCCTCGATTGCAACCAGTCGTCCTGTCCCTGCAGCTGAAAAACACCCCCACAGCATGATGCTGCCACCACCATCACTGTTGGGACTGTATTGGACAGGTGATGAGCAGTGCCTGGTTTTCTCCACACATACCGCTTAGAATTAAGGCCCAAAAGTTCTATCTTGGCCTCATCCGACCATAGAATCTTATTTCTCACCATCTTGGAGTCCTTCAGGTTTTTTTTCATGTGTCTTGCACTAAGGAGAGGCGTCCGTCGGGCCACTCTGCCATAAAGCCCCGCCTGGTGGGGGGCTGCAGTGATGGTTGACTTTCTATAAATTTCTCCCATCTCCTGACTGCATCTCTGGTGCTCAGCCACAGTGATCTTTGGGTTCTTCTTTACCTCTCTCACCAAGGCTCTTCTCCCCTGATAGCTCAGTTTGGCCGGACGGCCAGCTCTAGGAAGGGTTCTGGTCGTCCCAACGTCTTCCATTTAAGGATTATGAGGCCACTGTGCTCTTGGGGACCTTAAGTGCAGCAGAAATTTTTTTGTAACCTTGGCCAGATCTGTGCCTTGCCATAATTCTGTCTCTGAGTTCTTCAGGCAGTTCTTTTGACCTCATGATTCTCTTTGCTCTGACATGCACTGTGAGCTGTAAGTCTTATATAGACAGGTGTGTGGCTTTCCTAATCAAGTCCAATCAGTATAATCAAACACAGCTGGACTCAAATGAAGGTGTAGAACCATCTCAAGGATGATCAGAAGAAATGGACAGCACCTGAGTTAAATATATGAGTGTCACAGCAAAGGGTCTGAATACTTATGACCATGTGATATTTCATTTTTTCTTTTTTTAATAAATCTGCAAAATGTCAACAATTCTGTGTTTTTTTCTGTCAATATGGGGTGCTTGTGTGACATTAATGAGGACAAAAAATTAACTTAAATGATTCTAGCAAATGGCTGCAATATACAAAGAGTGAAAAATTTAAGGGGGTCTGAATACTTTCCGTACCCACTGTATTTATATATACATATCTATTATAACCCTTACTGTAAAATTACATGTATTGTTCCATTAAAAATGGCAATACAAGTAATTTAATAGTAAGGTCAGTCAACCAATGAACCGATGTTTTTTTAGCGGTGCAATTTATGCTCTATGTCCCGAAGTTATCTTTATTTTATTATTTATGTTTTCTGCTTATTTTTTTTTTTTTGGCAAGGAGCTAAAAACATCTTGAATTTAGTCAAACACCCCAACGCAACGACACCCTCTTTCTGCACTGCCATTTTTAAATGACTCTGTAATGGCAGTTGTATTTGTTGTGCAAACAAGTGTATTGATTGTAATGGACAAGTGTCTTTAGATTGCATAGGTTGTGGATAAGATGATATGTCGAGTTTTACCATTTTCTGAAGCATCTCTTAATTAGAAGCATTCTCAATAGTGGTCTTTTTAATTTTGGACCCCACTGAACTCCAATATATATTAAACAAAAATAATTTAATAAAGTAATAATAACTGACCTGTGATGATGAGTAAGATGGCTATGCTGAGGTCAGCAGACGAAGAGAGCTGTGAGTGGAAGGCATGAGGGATGGAGGACGAGACAGAGATAGACCCCATCCACGAGCCATTCACTCTCTTAGACATTAACTATAACAGAGAGACAGACAGAAAGTAAAAGAAAAAGACTAAGACATAATGATGCTGCTGTACCCAGAAAACCCAGCATATGTTAGAAAAACACAGCTGCATAAGTATTAAGTATTGTTTAATAAAAAAATATAACAAATTTGTTCAAGTGTGATGTGTCATTACTCATTTCACTTACCCACAATTCAGCTTTAAATCAGTGTCGAATGAAATGTTGCCACAAATAGAGGCACATCTGAGCAAAAAAACAAAAAGTTTTTTACTCCCCTTCCTCTGTCATGTTTATCTCTCTGTCTTTTTCAGTCTGCCACTGTCTTCTAATCTGAAAGTGAAATGCTTGCTTTTCAGACTTAAGCCTCTTTTGTTCCTGTTGCTCTCTGTTTATACGGGAGGAGCGAATCAATTCCACTGTGGTCAGTCTGCCAGAGGACCATCAGGATTCATGCGCACTAACCCTCCCATCCTTTTGAACACCCTCCTCCCTCTTTATGCGCACCTACCTTCCTCTCATCCCGTTTTTACACTCCTAACACTTCATCTCTGTGAATAGAAGACAGTCGGAAGTTGGTTTTTAGAACAGTGGCCATACATGATGTTTTAGTGAGATGAACAAAAGATTGATTGATAAAGCACAGTGACATAATCTGTGAATGTGGGTGAGAGAGAGGTGGGGGTCGGCGTTGCATACTGAAGAGTAAATGTACACGGATAACAGCCATCTGAACTAAACAATAAAGTCTCTTAATCCTCCGTCCTCATTCTTATCAACAGAATTGAACAGCAAGTGCATGCATAAATACACAAAGAGTAAATGCACAAGAACAAGCTTTGCCATAAATCCCACAGTCGGCAAACTAAAACTTTGCTTTGTTATAAGATGATAGTTTGGAGCCTAACATCATAAACAACATTTTAAGACCGCATTATTTTAGAAAATGTCAACTTTAATATGAAAGATGCATGGATAATAATGTTATGAACTTTAGAGCAATAAAGTCTCCATGCTCATCATTGGTAAATCTGCGCCTTGCTAATGCAGTGCATTAATGTTGAAATATATCCACTGGTCCTCTGACTCGCACATCAATAACATTGATAGACATATTTCATAAAGGCCCAAGGTGAAATAATGGCATGTCTATGTCAGGGTGCAACTTCCCCCGATCCACAAATGGACCGAGTATTGAACTAAAAGAGTGTGTCAAAGAGTTTTAAATGCATTTAATGCAAAATGCATTTAATTAAAAATTAAATGCAGTGTCTTCGAAATTTTTATAACCATTACCAGCAGACCAGGTCTAAGAGATTCTCTTTTGTCAGAATCAATCTTTGGCCTCAGATGACACACAAACCTGGCAAATACACAGACTACTTCACTGCCTAATGAACACTGCAGTGAGATCAATTCAAAACACTTTTACAGAAACCTCCTTTTGGGAATCAGGAATCATTTTGCAAGGCAGTGTCTAATTACAGAATAGAACATAAATAGACGGGTGCAGAAGCAATAAAACTAAAAGTTTGCTTTTATTACACCATTGCGAAGAGATTCTACATAAGATGAAAAGCACTAGAAAGGAAAAGTTCAGCTCAAAGAATTGAATATGAACACACAATACAGTATACTGTCAATCAATCAATCATCTTCTGCCAAATTGCATTATAGTATTGGTAATTATCTTATTTGCCATACTAGAGCAGTTTCTTAGTCTTCTGACAAGACTTTCTCTGCCTCCTCTAGACAGTCATCTCTGTAACTGTACCTGTAACTTCTGCAAAAATACAGTACATGTTAGAAGTACTTGGCTACAAATCAATTCAGCGGTTCAGTGTACAACATGCTACAGAATTTTCTGTAGATAGAATAGTGAAAGTTCTCATGTAAAGTGCTGCTAGAAGTACTGTAATTGTACTGAACAGTCAACTATAGTGCTTTGTATTTCATCAGGAACAAGTGTCATTTGACCCCATCCCTTCATTTTTCTTTTCCCCTGCTCTTAGTTCTCATCTTCCTCTTTGTCTCCCAGCACTAGGTTTAATTTTCGAAAGCACAATCACCTGTGCTCCTGTTATTATCCTGAGATTCTGACTGGTGTGTCATCAGTTTTGCTACTTAATGTTTACACATGGGAGAATGTGTGCTATTTGAGTTTGTGATGCTTGAGGAAATGATATGGTGCACTTGTCTTTCTGAATGAGAACATGGTTAAACCCATGCATTGGTGTACGGTTTTGCAAAAAATAAAAAAAATATTGAACAAATTGGTACATGTGTGAAAACCGGTGAAATGTGTTGGTTGAGAAGTGTCCATTTTAACAACTGAATGAATTGTTTGAAAAATTAGGTCAAATGAATCAATTGTGTTAGCAATTGAGAAAAACTGTAGATGACTCATTTAGGCTTTTCACACTTAAATATGGGTTAACGGAATCCAGTTTATTTTCATGTTTCACACTATGCATTCATAAATTTCTTTGAGTCAGGTGGATTCTGATTGGTGGTCATTTATCATTCATCAGCCGGAGAAAAAAAGAAAAAAGAAAAAAAACAATTCCGATGTTGTTCCTCAGTGCCATTATTACTACAGCTGTGGAGTAGACTTCCCCATTTCTGGTTTGAATTCCTCTAGGAGTAAACTATCAAATGATTTTCTCCTTAACACAGCAGCGACTGTAGAAACACATGAACATTTATTTAGGCAAGCTTACACCAAAAAACGCATGGTTTCACATGAAGTGCACTTGTTGAAATTCAGTGGGAGCCACTGATCTATATATATATATAGAAAATATGCACTTAAACCATGCATTACATACTTAAGTGTATACATTTTATATTTGTTTATAGTCAACCAACTATAACCCTACACTATAAATGTGACTTGACAAGCATGTTAATTGGGGCGCCTAGACAATTGGCCATAAGTTACCAAGGAAACCAATCAAAACACTGGTTTGCTTTAAAAGCTCATATTCCCAATTTTAGAAAGAGTGCCGACACAAATAGGTCACCAGATCTAGATGAAACAAAGACAACATACTTCCCATTTCTCACAAACAGAGGACTTTATTCTGTCACAGGTTGTTAACAGACAGAAAAGCTTTTGAAGTCAACATCCATTTTAAACCTCACAAAACAGAAGAGTATTTTCATATAAAAATAACATTGGTCTTCAAATCAAGCATGTAATTTCCTTCCAGGCAAGTGGTGCAAACATCCAACCAGATGGGAGAACGGTGGGTCATGCATCAAACCACAAAAAAAAGGGGGACACATTTACTCTTTGGAGGCCATGTGGGCCATCAGGTCACATACACGGTTGCTGTAACCAAACTCATTGTCATACCTATGGGAAGGAAGAGAATTAATTAGTGCTATTCAAAAACTACACAAGCAAAGAGTGTACAAAACCAGAGTTTGTGCCCTTCAGTGGGAAGCTCCAAAGTCTAGATGATACAGGAGTTGCGACATTGGAAAGAGCATGTTGATTTGCAAAAACACTGATCTGTAATAGATTTAACAGATATACATCTAGCTGGTTATTGCAAAAATAAACACGAAGTGCCTGCATTTGTATAAAAGGAGTCTGCAGTGTGATACAAGACGTGAGCGGTGGCTTACACTGCATTGCTACTGATGGTCATTATCAGGAAAGAACAGACCTTGGAATGTTGTGACTGAACTCTCAAATCAAGCATTTCAGAGAGTCATATAATATAGGCCTATAATCTATACAAACATTAGTGAGGGGAAAGTCTGCAGTGAACTAACGAATCATTTTGCGAATATTACACGCTGTATTTTTTTAATTCAGATGTAGATACTGGAGTAATACCAGACTCTGATGTACAATTTTAGGTAGCATCTTACCATGTGACCAGCTTGACAAAGTGATTGTTGAGGGCAATGCCAGCACCAGCATCAAAGATAGATGAACGCACATCCCCGTTAAAGTCAGTGGATACCACCTGCACACGGCAGAAAGTTATAAAACAATTTGCTGAAAAACACTGGTCACAACACTGACATAACTGAATGTGCATACCTGGTCCTCGGTGTACCCCAGAATGCCTTTCAGGGGTCCATCAGCTGCAGCCTTGACCACTTTCTTGATCTCATCATAACTGGCCTGCAGTTAACAGAATAGGGACATGAAAAGCCAAAAGGCAAGTCGAGTCATTTATATGGTGTTGCACCCAGAGGTAAACAGAATGAACCAATCCTGTCGTAAGAAAAATCAAAGCATTCATTCAACTGAAGCCACTTTAATTATGCAGGCCTGGAAATAAACTCACAGGTTTCTCAAGACGGACAGTCAGATCCACCACAGACACATTGGGGGTGGGGACACGGAAGGCCATACCAGTAAGCTTGCTGAAACGAGAACCAACAAGCATCAGTATGTTTAGATGGCAGAAAGGGGAAGCAAAAACGAAACAAATTCTTAAGTTCCCCCAAGCAGAACATTCCACTTTTGAGTAAATATCACCGTGCATCCTGAAAACACTTCTATAGGCTGCAGTTCAAATCAACTCTGACCTTTAAAATGGCATGCTGAGCACTTTCATGGAAGTGGAATTTAAAACAAGTTTGGGAAATGAATAAAACTGAGATGTTTAAAGAGCACACTTGTTGAATTGCAAAGCGTGTTACGGACCCATTGAGCTCAGGAATGACTTTGCCCACAGCCTTGGCAGCCCCAGTGGAGGCTGGGATAATATTCTGACTGGCACCGCGGCCATCCCTCCACAGTTTCCCTGAGGGCCCATCCACGGTCTTCTGTGTGGCTGTGATAGCATGAACAGTGCTCTGAAAGTGGGGAAGAGGGAGACAGTTAACGTTCGGAGAAAGATAATAAAAAAAGCAAAGCTTTACGTGCATCTCTATCGGTATCAACTGATGCATTTCAATAAGAATCAAGTGTAGAGCTTGACAAGGAGAAGTGGAACAATAAACTGACGCATCATGTCAGGTTTCAATCACTTTGGGTCAAAAGGCTTTTCCACTTACCATAAGACCTTCAATGATGACAAAGTTATCATTGATGACCTTGGCCAAGGGAGCCAAGCAGTTGGTGGTGCAGGAGGCATTGCTAGTAAACAGACAGGTGGAATCGGTCACAAAAAGGGAACCATCTTAATGAAATTATTTTATTGAAGAGAAGTGACAAATGTTAGGATTTAACATGCTGGAGTTCAAGTGTTTTCTTTAGTACACTCCCTACAGGATATCATCCATGATTGCATATCTCTGCTGCAGCAGCAGCACAAACGCACGCAACCCCCCCCAAAAAATAATAAATTTTAACATGTATATAGAGAGTCATTTACATGTAAAATGAAGTTGAATTTTAAATTGTATAAGTTGAAAGCATATGTACTGCAAATGTAATTTGTAGTGTTGTATATGCAAAATTAAAATAGTTGAAAACTGAACTTAAGATTTAAACTTAATCAAAATTCTGATTGGAATTAATAAAAAAAAATTAAAAAAATTAGCTTGGCTTTAAACCTAAAATTTAGAAATTTAATTTCACAAATTTTAAATAGCCGTTCCTTCTGGTCACACAAAAAAAAAAAAAAAAAAAGAAAAAAAAAATTCCCCCCCCCCCCCCCCCCCCCCCCTACAAATGTATATCCTACTGACAAACTTTAAGAGAATTATCATATTTCTCGTGGTTGACACCCATGACAAACATAGGGGCATCTGCACTGGGTGCAGAGATGATGACTCTCTTGGCACCACCCTTAAGGTGAGCCTAGTAGGAGAGAAAAGCAAAGGTTCAAACAAGAAATAAACAGTAGCGTTTATGTCTAAGGTAATGACTACGACTACATACAGAAGCCTTCTCAATGGTGGTGAAGACACCAGTAGACTCCACAACATAATCAGCACCTGTATCACCCCATTTAATATTGGCTGGATCCCTCCTGTGTGGATACAAATGGGGAGATCAGAGCACATTTCAATGCGCAGCACTGAATACAACACAATGTTTGTATGGAAAGCACTCACTCGCTGAAGACGGTGATAGCGTGACCATCAATGACCAACTTGCCGCCTTCAGCCTTAACCTCACCCTTGTATTTTCCATGGGTGGAGTCATACTTGAACATGTAAACCTGTGAAAAGACAACGGGAAAAATCTGATTTTGAATGAAAAAAAGTAGAGAAAAAGAAACTTCGTTGCATAAAAAGTTCAGGAAATTGAGCCTTCCATCACTCAAATGGAAACCAAAATTAGGAACTTGCCATGTAACTGAGGTCAATGAAGGGATCATTGATGGCCACAATCTCTACCTTCTTGGACTGGAAGGCAGCACGGGTCACCAGACGCCCAATGCGGCCAAATCTGTAAAAAAAAATAAAAAACATTAAAGGCCACAAATATTAAGCAGCACAATGGTGAAGCAGATTTCTGAAGGATCATGTGACATTGAAGGCTGGAGTAATGACTCAAAACACAGGAGTAAAAATTCACTTTGAAACCCATTAAGACAAGTTATGAAGAGTAATTTTACACTACAACTTTAAAACGCAACTTTGGTGGGCACAAATCATTAACATCCAAACTTGACTTTTAGTTAGAGTATTTGCATAACTCCATAATGAGCGAAGGGCTTTTAATAAAACCAGAATTAAGAAAAAAAAATCCATAATTTACATTAAGGCACAAAAGAGAGCAACCAACACCGCAAGTTCCAGCATCAAATCCACTAGATGGCGCACAAGCCCCATTTCTGAATAATCACAAAACAATTCTGTCCTCATGAGTCTTGTGATTGGGCCAACTTGTGACCTACGAGTCAAGATTTAAAAGCTTTACATCTTACCCAATACAGAAAAATGTCCTTTCTAACCCTTCAATATTTGCTACAGACAAAAGCTAAACCCTGGAGAACGGTTTAGGACAGTTCAGTGGTTCCCAAACCTCTCCATGAAGTACCCCCAGCACTGCACATTTTGTATGTCTCCCTATATCTGACACCCACTTCAGGTCTTGCAATCGCCACTAATGAGCGGATGAGTTAAATCAGGGGTGATCGATGAGGGGGACATACAAAATGTGCAGGGCTGGGGGTACTCCAGGACAGGTTTGAGAACCAGAGTTGGATGATACTAACAAAGCATCACGGACCATTTAACAGAACTTCATAAGGCCTGCCCTCCGCCATTCAGACTGTGATAAAGAACTTCTGTTGGCCTCCAGCTGTCAATGTGAGCTATTTTGGTGCCTATAACACCAATGCTGCTCACAAGAGAGATAAGAGGCAGGACTGACTTCATGAAAGAAGTCCTCCATTGCAACACTTTCAGCTACCTATTAAATCAATAGGCCAAAGGAAACGGGATCACAGTACATACTGCTTTGCGCTGATAAGACGTACGGATATGGTGAAGGTACAACAACTTCAAAACATTTGCATGAAGTCCGTTAAGATTGAGAAACAGGCCAAAGGTAAAAAGTCCTGTAGATATAATGCTCCTGGTAAAAAGGGATAGACAGTTTGACGAGTGGGGTTACCTTTTAAATCTTCACGATAATCAAAATGCAAGAGTCATGGCAAAATATCTGGAATTACTGAAATACACTTTAAAAGAACACTCATGTAATCTGAACGTTTTTGGACACTTGACCGCACATTAGAATTAAGTGTACTATTGCTTAAATTTGTTAAGATGCAATTAGTAGAACTGAAGTCACTTGACCCACTTACTCAAGTTCATTTTATGTTACTTCATAATTACTACCACGTTTGCAATATGGTTTAAGTGTTCCGTTGAATTGTACGGACAAATACTTAAGGTAAATTAAAACTTTAAATGACTACTAAAAATTGCATGCATTTAAATCGATTTAGTGAATTTGCAATCTAGTATATTCAAAATCATAATATTGATTAAAAAAAAATCCTTTAAAATGAGCTTTAGTATTTTTCAGTGTACTTGAAAGCCCAAAAGATAAAACTTGACTTAAAACACTTAAATTTACGGTTCAAAGTGCACTTTAAAAAATAAAAAAAACATCCCATATACTTAAGTGTTAAACTTATTAAAATGGACAGAGTACATAAGTGTCCTTTTATTTCATCACTTAATTTAATAAATTTTTAAATATACTTTTTGAATGTGCACTTGTTGGGTACTTCAAATCTTGAGACAATTTTCTGCAAGGAGCATGCAGCTGTGGAACACATAATAGCACACATCCATGACAAGTTCCATAGTCGGCCCAAGGCATAAGCAAACCAAGCGGCTGCTTAGGGCCACGGACCAGGGCCCCCCCCCCAAGAGTACATAAAATGACAGCTTCAAATGGAATGAACAATGGTAATTATACAAACACACAAATAATCTATACAGCATAATCTATGATCTAAAGTACTACTGCCGTTTTCCATAGAAATCAGTGTGTACTTAGACATTTCAATTAAGCACGAGAAAAAAATACATAAACAAACCACATTTATAGTATGTTTAAATGTCTGAAACCTAAAATAAACTTTGTGGTTGAAAACACTGAATCAGGGGCATTGCACCAAATATTGGGCCCCGGTCACACAATCAAGGGGTTGGGCCCCTCACAACACCCAAGACGGATTTTTTTTCACTATTATTTTTTTTATTTTGTCTAATTTCAGAGGGTCAAAAATAAACTAACATAGCAAGATGCTAAAAAGGCACAGTATGGAAGATTTTTTTTATTAAAATAGCCAAAAACCACTAGAACAGTGTTATATATATTTTGCTGACTTGTGTACTTGCATTCTCTCAACTGTTTTGAAGAATGTTTAAATCCAGAGAAATAAGCAATTTTAACTAGTGACACGGACCGTGTCCATAGTGTCCCCTCCAATGACGTCATAACCTAGATTTCCGGTTTTGTTTTGTAGAAAACACCAAAGATGCTTTAATGTTATGCGTTTTATTAGACCGGTGACGACCGCACAGAGTAGCATAATAACTAGGGATGCACCGAATGTTCAGCAACCGAAATTCGGCTGAAAATAGCAAAAACAATTAAATAAATTAATTGAAAAAAAAAAACAAAAAAAAAAGGAAACTTTTCGGTTTTCGGCCCGCATATGTACCGAACAATGACTGACTATCGCGATCAAATAGAGGCACGTACTAATGCAGCAAACATGTCAGCAGTGTGAAAGTATTTAAAACTATCAGAGAAAGACGCAGAAATCATTACAAGCACGAAGCATCGACAGCGAGAGACTGTTTAGTGCTGCATCACATGTCGCCGATGAGATGAAGAGGTGGCTGATGCTGGTGGTTAGGCTACTGTATTATGATTGAAATCGCAAAAAGGCCTCAAACGATTAGTAAATAAACTGCAGAATGTTGTATTTTCTAACGCACGCACTACATGTATTCTGACAGTGCTGCACGAGCACGCAGCGCCAGGGTTAAAAGTCCAAAGCGCGAGGAAAATCTGACCTGAACTCGTTATTGTCAAGCCTCAGTAACGTGTTTGTGAATTTTTTTTTTTAAAAAGGCATGTGACACTGTGATACGTGCGACAAACATAGGTGCAGGAAGTTTTTTTTTCTGTGGGCACAGTTTCAGGTGCGGGAAATTTTTTAATCAGCGGGGTCGATTAACTAAGTCAAAAAGAGCCCGCTTGTGGCAGAGGCATTTACAAAACTCACCATCAAACATTACAAAAGACAAGTAATTAAGCATCACATTCAGTGGCGTAGATGGTAAAGTGTGCCATTCTTCTTTTGACGTGATCGAACAAGGGTTCGAATCTGACTTTAGCGAAATTTATCCCTTCAAAATCACATCAGAAAGCTTTTTTTTTTTTTTTTTATAAAATGAATGAAATATCAAAGGTTGAAAAGAATCTAGGTAGGGGGTAGTGTAGGGGGGCTTTTTCCCCAATAAGGTGGCAATCATTTAATTTGAATTAATTTACAATTTATTGCACACAGTTTATACTGTGACATGCGGCGGGCAGATAAGTGACCACCATTTGGCAATAAGTAATTCTGCCAAGGGGGAATAATCTGCTACTCATTGCTATTTGCACTTAGTGTAAATGGCACATCACTTAAAAAAAATTTTTTTTAAATAAAGTAGAATAAAAATCTCAAGTAAAACTGGTACTGCAGAAAGATCGAGATGGCCCTCACTGCAAAACAAGTCCAGGGGGCGTACTCCCACCTGACATATACCTAACCTACTCTTCTCCACCCATAGATGTGGATCCAACCATGCCCCCTGGATCTTGTGTCCCGCAGTGAGTGGCTACTGGAAAGATAGTCACATTTTCAAAGTGTCATCTTACTTTGGCACCAATGTACCGTAGGTTATTTGACAACACTAAGGTACTGTAAATGGATAAGTTACTCAGTCAGGCTTTTGTCTCAAAGGCTCTCACCATCCTTCCAAGAAAAATTCTCAAAAGTTGTCTCCCTGTCTGCAGCTTTCTTTCCCTTTCTGTCTGCTCTTTTTGACAACCTGATTTAGGCTTCATGTTTTGCAATGCAAGACACTTACTTTTTTTATAAACCATTGCAAAATTGAGTCTTGCGAATATTATTCCTAGTAGCATAGTATATTACGAATAAATTAAAAAAAATACACACAAATAATTGTCATGTTATAGATTATCAGTATATCATTATGCCCCCCCTCACCAAGGGCCCCCGTTACTCAGTTCCACCATTAATTACCCCCTGTCCGACCCCTGGTTGTGATGTATGAAGAGCACCCATCACTGACTCGGTGCCAGCCCAAGCATACCAAGAGAAAAATATATATTTTTTAAAAACCCTTTCGGGGGTGGAGGGGGCACAAACTGAACCTGGGGAGAGGTGGCCTGTCTGACTAGTTAATTAGGGTTTCCTGTTTTAGGGAAGTTCATGTTTGTCTATACACCCGTAAGTAGCTTTGACATCTTTATAAATTACAATATTTCACTTCGTTTTTGATTCAAGTTTGTCGGTGTAAAAATAACATTCCTGGGTATATATTTTTGTAATAAATAAGTTAAAGCTTCGGTTTCTTGGTGCTGATAACAGCTAACATTTACCTTAGCCTACCTCTGGGGTCTTTGCTCGATTCCAATATTATGCCTCAATTAGCTAGTTATAGATTAAGAGTTGTTGTTTTAGATGCGGTGACGAGTCAGCTGCCCCCCCACAATTATCATCACCCTGTCCCATTATAGTCGCAGAATAATCCAGGTCTGGCGGCGTGTGATGAGGCACACCGGAAGTGAATGGAGCCTCAATTCAAAATGAACCAGAAGACCTTGCACAGCTGGCCCAAGCGGTTTTGCTGGACAGTAGATCAAGTCCTAGATAAGCACTAAATTAATTGTGAAGTATTCAGGTCTACGTGTGCACGCATGCATGATGTATGTGCCCTGTACATGTCGCTTAAGGATCACATTTCCAGTTGCATAACTCTATAAGCTCTGGAAAGGTCACAGTTGGTGCCGAGGATCTCCCATTGCAGAGACAGACCAGCCAGTGAGAGACTTCAACTGATTGTTGGGTACTGCATTGTGAACGCTGTATGAAATGGCCATGAAAGTCAGACTCCAAGCGAACACTGACCCCTCCAGCCAAGCCAGCGAAAAGGGTGGCAAAAAGGCCAAGTACACAGATTAAAGGTTAGTTCACCCAAAAATTTAAATTAGCCTGTGTTTTACTCACCCTCAAAGCATCCTATGACTGAGGCCCGACTTTCTTCTTTCAGCCACCACGAAACCATAAGAGTTATATTCACCCCCCCACACCGGCCCTCCGCGCCACTCTAGCATAGTTCACAATGGCCCCGGCACCCGAACGCCGGGGGTAAGCAGGTGTTCGGTTGGCAACGGTTCAGAAGACATGAAAGTGTACGCAACCATAATAAAACGTCCCTCACACGGCTACGGAGGGTAAATAAAGGCCTCCTGTAGCGAATCAATACGTTTTTGTAAGAAAAATATCCATATATCAAATGTAATAAACACTTTTCTCTCACTTACGGTATCTGTCATACGCGGAAGGCATTCCGGTGGAGGACGTAGGATGTCGGCGTTGCATGATTGGTGACGAGCGCAGAGAGAAAAAAAAACAAAACGCTGGTCACGAATTAGAAGCACAAAACGAGGGGGATTTTGTAAAAAAAAAAAAAAAAAAAGTCAGAGGATTTCGATATAAAGCAAGAGGCGGCTGGTTTTCCTTTGCTAAAGTAATGAAACACCCCACAAATTTCCGCCACCCACACACCTTCTCAGACGCGATTGTACAGCACGAACGCTACGTCATCCACCACGGCACACTGTCTTCCGTGTCTCAGCAGAAGCGTTGATTACGTTTGAAATGGATATTTAGCTTTACCCGTAGCCATGTGGGGGAAGTCATTATATGGTTGCAGGACTTTACGTTCAACTCTTAGAAACTGTGACAACGGAACACCGCTCCCCCCAGTGTAAGGTGGAGGGGCCAGGACATTTACTATACCTTGATTGGGTTGTCCTCTGAAAAGAGACGGCCCACCACCTAGGATGCTTGACGGAGGTGAGTAAAACAGGCTAATTTTCATTTTTGGGTGAACTAACCCTTTCTTTAAACGTGCACCACACCAGACGCGACAGAATCACTCAAATATCAATGCCATTCAGAAGCTCACACGCATCCAATTCATAAACGTTCAACCTTTTTAACTCTATTAAAAGTATATACACTGAGTGACCGATACCATCTTTGTCATGGAAAACACTTGTTGGTTCGCATGGAGTTCGCAGTTTTACCTGCATGGGCAGGTAAACAATATGTTGATGCTTTTATTAGGGCTATAAATATCACGTAATATGATATCCAAACACACAGACACTGAATAAAGCACATGATCTGAGGTTATCATGGTCATCGTTTATGTTGCAGAAATTATCATGGAAAAGTGAGGTCTTCGAATGCAAGTTGTATGCCAATTTGTTTTGTTAACTTGTAATTTGTTGTACTCACCCCCCCAAAAAAACACCTGAAGTCACCCCTCTAATCAGCAGCCTGCCTTATTTTTTTTCTTCAATTAGCATTTAGATGCTTAAACTACTCAACACCCAAAAAGATTGCTAAAAAAGCCTCTGCTATAAATACTCCAAAATAAACATTTTAAAATAAGGCTGATTTCTCGACATTAATTTTGTCGCACTTGTATGTGAGTGCCGCTTACCCGTTGATACCAACTTTTACCATGATGCCTGATTTGGTCTTGTCCTCTGGGGAAAAGAGAAAACATTCGATTAGCCCTATTTAACTACATTGCATCAGTCATTATTGGACGAAGAACAAAGTACAAGTTGTGAACGTGCAACGCTGTTACCTAGAGATGCAGAGTGAGTGTAATTTAAGCTCGAGTCCCTTTAAACTTAACTTTATAGGATTATAACACTTTATGATGAAGCACTTCCCTTTTATAGGGCTGAAACTTCATAAAGTCGTGATATAGACCTGAACACAGGACTTTCATGCAGCATTGACACAATTATCTCTCCCACACTTTACATTTTCCATGCAGGCCCATGTAGTTATAATAAGGACCTTTAAGTATATTATGAACTATGACTAGAAAATAACTCACAACAGGATATAAAGCATGTATATTATGAACTATGACTAGAAAATAACTCACAATAGGATATAAAGCATGTATGAATAGTAATTTACCGTTTGTGAGAAGTCTCTGTCTGTCCTGACCCTTGGTGTGAGTGGGCTGATTGCAAGCATGAGGTTAATTTATATCTGGTGCTGCGGTGGTAACCACGCCCCCCATGGACTTTAGGCTATAATTGCCACGCCCCCTTAGAATGTCAAGGTCGTATTGGGGGAAAGTTGGATAAAACAACTGCATCACTTAAATAATAACAAATGAAACCAAGCGAAAAGAAACGTTTTGCATGTTACATTAAACATATTATATAGCTACTGACATATTTAAAGTTTTCTATTGTTCCTTTTGGAAATCAGCAGTGTATACGATCAATGTTTTTATTAAAGGGCCAGGCATTTGTTCTGTAAGCTCTTTAGTAATAATTAGTGCATTTCAATAGGCTTTTAAAAATACATCTGTCAACATGGAGGAAATATTTCATATACAGTACACAATGTTAATGATCTTGGTCTCAACACAAAGTCTGCAGGTTCAGTCCTAAAAAATGGAAAACATACAGTCAGAGACTTACTGTGCTCACAACTCTTTGCAATTACTCCATGTTTTTTCAGGTGTACGTGCTCTGCAAAAGAAAAAAAAAAAGAAGATATTTCGGAAGAATGTGCTTGCTAATGGTGTTCTCTTAAAGGGGTCATATGATGCTTTTTTAAAGATCATTATTTTGTGTATTTGGTGTAACAGAATAGGTTGACATGCTTTAATGTTCAAAAAACACATTCTTTTTCAAATACTGTACATTATTGTAGGTCCTATATGCCCCGCCTCTCTCAAACGCTTCGTTTTCTACAAAGTCCCTCCTTCCGACAAGCGCAGTCTGCTCTGATTGGCCAGCTGACCCAGTGCATTGTGATTGGCCGAACATCGCAAGCACTCGTCGGAAATGTAACGCCCCTTACCATAATCGCAAGCTTCATCTTTCAAATTAAATGTAAAAACAGAGCCCGAAAGGGGAACAGAGTCACACATAACAAAAGAGACACAGTTATGAGCTGGTATGGGTTGCAGTAGCACCCAACCCACGTTTAAAACAGCTACTCCACTGTGATGTGGTGACCCTCTCTCTCTCTCTCTGCTCCTCTCTCTCCCACTCTCTCGTTCAATCTCTCTCTCTCTCTCCATCGCTCTCGTCACAACAACACCCACACGATGCAAAAACTTACCGCTTTTAAAGTAAAGCAACTACTTAAACTATACAAAAAGTACTGCTTCAGATGCGGATTGCATAGCAAAGTCAGAATTCCTTCCATCTCCTATGTCCCCCGAAACGGTCGTCCCTAAAATGCTTGCTGTTCTATTTTAAGTAATCGTAAAGATTCCTAAAGCATCTACTTCCGAAGTCCAAGAAGGTTCTATTATTGCCTCTAAAAAGCGCACTGAAACACAGTGCGTCTCCCTGACATGCTGCTTCAACCCTAACTGCGGTTACTGAAACCACACCACATTTCTTTGCGTGCACATTTGGGTGGCACTAATATTTCCACATAGTGAAGTAGATATGTGGGGGCGTGTTATAAACGAGCCGTTTAATGGGGCTTGACGCGGGCGCGGGTCAAGTGCCTACACTTCTGATAATAGAATATCTTTTTGGGTTTGAGACTTTAGTCTTTGAAACTTTACAGATCTTCTTTATGGACCAATAGCTTGTAACATTTCAAAGAGAAAGGAAAAATTAAAATCATCATATGACCCCTTTAAAAGAAAATTTGATTTGAACATGTCTGTCCACTCTGACCTTCTAACAGTAACTGGCCCAGACCGAGAGCGAGATGAAGCAGGGGATCAAATCGCCCTCATCGTGAATGTGTGACATTTGGATACCGAGAAGTACCCCGTCTGTGTGCGCGTAATCGATTTTGTGCTTGTTAACACTCATAAAACATCATTATATAGCTAGCCTGAAGTCGAAATATTGAAACTATGTCCAGTCGGCACCATCATTTCAGGAAACCAAACCATGACCCTCTCCTTTTCACCCTGCGCCATACGCTAAGCATCCCAGGAAGTGCCCTCCACATTGTTAGAAGGCGATGTTATCTTATTCTCGTCTACCTGCATAATCTCTAACTAGTGCAAACGTATTTGCATGTGCATCTGTATGCAAGTCAATGCATGATAAACTTTTGGGAAAAATGGTTGAAAAAACAAATCTGTTTTTTATTCAAAAGGGGATACAGATTCACTGATCGCGCAAAATGATGTTTCAAACCTGTATAACTGACTTTCTTTTGCTTAACATGAAGATATTTTGAAGAATGTGGGCAACAAAAACAGTTTCTGGCACTCATTGACTTGATAGTTACCCATGCTATGGAAGTCCCCCCCCAATGGGGACCAGAAACTGTTTGGTTATCAACATTCTTCTAAATATCTTCTTTTATGTTTAACAGAAGAAAGAAACAACCTGATGGTGAGTAAATGATGACAGAAATTTCATTTTTGGGTGAACTATGCCTTTAAAACAAACACAATCCTTCAGAGAGTGACAGGGTAGATTAATTGCTTGGTTTCTAAATTACTGTAGTGAATTTAATCACAAAGTACATTTGATTAATCACATTATAATCCTGTCCTGTATAGTCAACCTCAATCGTGTGAGTATACGGCGTTTGGTTGAGTTCTAGCTGAAGTTAAATGTCAGTCGTGGATCCTCTCCCCATCGTTCGTCGGATCCATCGCCACTGACAACTTAATCACACAGATCATATACGCGTTTGATAGCATTACCGGAAAGGGCTAAAACGCCGCACCTCTGTGCCTTGTGCGCGACGGCGAGGGAGATCTCCTCGGGTGCTTCCATCAATATGCACCCAGGTACAGTAATTGTCTCAAAAACAAATAAACTAAAAATAACTACAATTCAACGGTCATAGGCAACGGCTACTGTCCGAAGCGGGGCTGCAAAGACGTAGTGTCGCCACAATAGCTTCAGATCCTGCCCTACTTGTTGCAGACAACTTCAAATATTGTGATCAGGCGTAGTTGGCAAGTATACCCGAAATATGGTGGGTCCATGACTCAAGGTTACCGGTAGGGCCTATCCTAATATGGCACCAGCTTGCAGAAGGATTGGGTCTCGTGTCATCGGAGATAAGCTACTGGGATCGGGCGAGCGCTCAAGGTGTGGAGGTTGGAATCGTTGAAACGGCGTATCAAGTCGTGCACTGGAGTGGCATAGCGGCGTTGTCTGAGACAACGATTACCTAATACATTTGACTTTCGAGTCGAGTAAAGCCCGCTGCGGCTCCTGGCCCTTTTGCTTCTTTTGATCTTTTGATAGTTCCGAGGTCACAGAGATGAAGAGAAGGCCAAAGTAAGTTTGTCACAGGATATTGAAGTGGGGTGTGACAGTTTTAAAAATGCCATCTTACCCTTTAATCATCATAACATCCTTATTAAAAGCGGTAACTGTAATGTATGTCTATGTGCATGGTAATATTAACTACTAAATCATTCTTCTCATTGAAACAGGTTGAAAGCGCTCAGCAACTGCGCCTCAGAATAGTGTGTGTATATCCCTGCTATCTGCTCCCCAGCAGCTGAGAGAATGTGCTGGACTGTTAGGCTAAAAATACACAAACACTCGAAGGCTGACCCCACACCCTTTCCACTGCAGCTATCTTGCTCCTGTGGAGTGACCTGCTCAATTCACCCCGTTACGCCTGACTCACATGATTCAGACAGAATCAGACAAGCTGAACGTAACCCTGACAGACACAAACAGCACGTCTGTCACGTCCCGCTGCCAAGTTCACCCTAGATAGCTCAGATTCTTCAGACGGAATATTTGCAGACCAATTTTTTATATGTTAATCTCTGCTGACGAGTAATTGTTTGTTTAAACTCTGTTCTCCCGTGTGGATCATTCTTTACTAGCTCTGTTAGTTGGTATGTGAGGTTGTTATATATTAACTACTAACCATAAAGTGGCATAACTGTAGAGCTCAGAGTCCAGGATCCTATGTTGTCTGAAGTGTACACTGCCCAGACGAGTCTAGTGTCTCGAGTCTCAGAATATAGTGCTGTCTTGTGGTCAAAATAAAAAATGCATTTGAGGTGATTTTTTTTTAAGGTTTGCTTATATAAATGTGTTATTATGGGGAAATATATCGATGTAAATAATAGGAAACAGTGGCAGAAAATTAGGTGGTGACTCCAAGATAGGTTTGAAGTTGGACCAGGGGACTGGGACCAACTAGGAGGGCCACAGAATGACTTAAAGTGATTAAGATTAATTTATTTTGAAATAATCTGACTAAATTAAAATGCTAAAAACATGTTTAAAAAGGTGTAAACTGGGCATTTAACATGTAAAACTATTTCATTGTTAAATGTAATTATCAAGAATTATTGTTTTATTAAAGAATATACAGTTACTTATAACTCCTGGTATCATAAAAATATTTGTGGTTGATTTAATTAATTAAAACAAATAGAATAAATGTTAAATAACTGTTAAAATTTAATACATTGACACTTCTATAGTTTCTGTTAATAAAAAAAATTTTTTTTTGAAACAATCAGCTTTATTAGGAATATATAGCTTATATGAGGGGCCTTCAAATATTGTGCTATACAATGAAAGGCCTTCAAGTCAAAAAGGTTAAGAACCACTGCTTTAAAATGAAAGTGACCCAAAATGAGGGAAACAATCATTTATTCAACCCCATGCCATTTCTTCTGTTGAAAACATTTTTGAATTATTGTTTCTATTATTCACTTTTATATTAAATCATGCTGTAAAAATAAAAGACAGAACAGAGGACATACATCATCATAACAGACTAATTTACCAAATTTATTTTAAGATGAAACACTCATCAGTTCTTAGGGAGATTATCTATAAAACATGTAGTTCAAGTTAAGATTTTGTGCCTAAACATAGTATGGATTTTTCATATAAAAATATTAATATTTCATTTTTCAGCTATAATCCTAACGCCTACATAAACATTTCACAGGCTGATTGAGTGGTAAGAAATAAATGGATTGTTCATGCAGTTCCCAAATGAATCAGTGGTTGTGGATGTATGTAAGACTACCAGTTCCTTCTAAGCTTTAGAAGAGCAAAAGTTTCTGCAGAGTGATGCTGTTTAAATTCACGTACAATAACTCTTAATAGTACATCATATGTTGTTCAATAAATTCCTTAAAAAAATGTAATATCTTGCATGTACATCTCACTTATCCACCACTAGACTCCCCACTCCTCATCACAGAAAGATGTGGATGTGTGTCCTTGTTCAATAGCAGCTGATTAAGACTGTGAAAATCCTGTCACATTCTCCATTTGCATATTTGCAGCCCATGAACTCGTTGATTTGCAGTGTGTGGGAGAACACATGGAGGATAACCTGCGTTTAGAAAAGCGTAATAACAACACTTAATGGTGTCGGATCAGGAAACGCAATTAAGAGACATGCAGAAAGCACAAAGAAACTTGATGTGGAAGAAATTTTATTCATGCAAAAAGTACAGAAGGTGAGCTGTACATGTTTATGTTCTGAAAATCATGCATTAGAAGATCTTTACTTACTACTAGCAGATTATCAAAATGATTGTATCTCATCTACATCTCAAGGAACAAAGTAAACACTTAATTCTTGCTACCTTCATTAAGAAATAAATATACAAATACAGTTAAACAACATGTCACTTCAAATTCAATGTAAAAATAAGTATATTGAAATGCACAATATAATGAATTTGTCCACCTAACTTTTTTCACGGTGTCCAAAACCTGACCAGAATTTGGTAATGACCTCTACCTAAAGCTAAGCGGGACAACAGTCATCTCATCATCTCGGTCCGTCTCTCAGTTCATTATTAGCAGCCGAGGCCACTCATAGAGCCGATCCGATCCAGTTTCAGGCCAAAACAGCCTCGGTTCCAACCCCTCCGCAACCGGTTCGGTGGAGCTCGCTTCTGATTGGCCAAAGCCCCCTTCAAGAGGCGGAGCCAGGCATTCTCGCTCTGCACAGGTGTGTCAATCCACTTGGGGTATTCTGCCACCTTTAGTCCAGAGCTGAAGGTCTGCATGGGCTCTTCTGACTGGTCACTCGTGAGGTTGTCAAGATCATCATGGGTCAAAAGGTCATTGTAGCGCTCAAGGAACTGCTCGATGACCTGCATAGTGGAGACAGGAAATCTTTTTTAATGACAGCCTACATTCTATTTACTACTTAAAAATATATGTGTTTAGTCCTGTGAGGAAGCCCACCTGCATGGCTTTGTCAGGGGTGTGAAGGGTTCGGGTGTGGCCTGGCACCGGATTGGCTAGAAGGACTAGAAGCACCACAAATACACAGGAGCACAGCATGGTGCAATTGATAATGGCCCCAAATGCACCGCTAATGTGAGTCGGTATGGATAGATTCAGATGAACAAATTTAGATGAACACACTCAAACACAGATAAAGGAGAGAGAAGCATGGAAATAAAAACACACAAAACTAATTCTGCAGACAACAATACACAGTACATTAAAAAAAACATAAAACAGAAAGAGGTTAGGTTATGTTATGTTATGTTATGCATTAAACCATTTTGAATAAATGCAACTACATAGATACTTTTCATATTATAACAAAATAGCATCTTGGAGTACGCTATAACAGTATAACAGTAAATAGGTTAATCTCACAAAGAAATTAAATTAAATTAAATTCTGTCCAGAATTTTGACTTTTACTGTTTGTGTGTGTGTGTAATTCCTATGACAAAATGATTCACCTTAGATTAGTTATTAGTTTAATGCAGTATTTCTCTTTACTGTATTACTATTAAAAATGGCAATGATTTTCTGTTTAAATCAGCATAAAGACCGCACAACACATACTACTATGATGTATAAAAACCTCAACATGCAAAACATCAATACTTTTTTGAACATTACCGGGAAAAGGAATGATTTTTTACATTTTTTGTACATAATTTTTGCATTAAAGTAATTAGAATTTGACAGAATTCTTAATAGTCATGAAAATTGTCACAAAGGTGCAAAAAATGTTCCTTGATGGTATTCAAATATGACCCAGACATGTTGTTGTCATGTTTCATGGGATTCAGCCATATGCTGTGCATAAAAAACTTGACAAAAATGCCACAGGTATTTTATATTTATAAAATAATGCAGTCTTACTGATATAAATCTCAACAAATATAGTTGTTAAACTAAGTTTTCAAAGTAAAAAGCTTTACTGATTAACATGGTTTCATAATTTTCTCAAGAAAACAAGCAGATAAAGTTTTCAAATTGTTTTACTCACCAATAATAGTTTGAGGAGCTTTTAAAACCTGACTGAATGCTTTAGTCCTCCATGCCACTGTCTCGCTCTCTCTCTCTCAACTCAGTTTTTGGCACCTGCTAAGAGCATCCCCGTCTTTTCCTCTCCGCTCTCTTCCTTCCTCTGTGTGCAGGGATTTGATTTAATGCGAGTGGTGTTTGTATGTCAGTGTGTGTCTGTGTGAGCTAGATGAGTATGTTAATAGTATCTCATATGTAAGGATGAGGTGTCTATATATGCTTTACCCCCCCAACAACACACACCTCTTTTCCCTCCCTTTTCTCTCTCTCCTTCACACACACACATATACGCAAATGCACCTTATTATCTTGATGTCTCTGGGATGATGTCAGGTATGGAGGGGGTGTTTGATGTTGTCGAGGTGATCAGGCAGGGGATGCCACCTTCTGACTGGAATACGACATCATATGCACGCACACCGCAAAAGAAGTCGTGACACAAATGCAGGGCACCACAACCAGGTGTTGTCTCCCTCCGCCCTCTACTTTAAATGATCTCATCTTTCCTTTTTTCATTCCTCATCCATCCATCCATCCCTTGTCTCCTCACATCCTTCTGTTTGCAAGGTGCGACTTTGGCGGCCAAAAGCACCACCGGCTGGCAGAATATTGTGTCTATTGAGAGGAGGCCAACACTTTTTTAGTGGACTTAACTCAAGGAGATATATAGAGCTTTCAATGTCTGTTTGAATAGGAACGAGTCATTTCTAGCTGTTCCTGTGTCACACACACACGTAAAGCAAATGCTTGAGTCTTAAACTCATGGTCAATATCCATCATCCGAATAAAGCTAATTTTTAAAGTGCATTTGCACTAAAAGTCACTTATTGAATATGAAACCTTTAATTTTTTCCCCATCAGTAAACTTCTGTGGGTCACCGTGAGAAACGTCTTTGTGTCTTTTATTTTTTTCTCTCTCTCTCTCTGTGAGTGCCATCACAGACTGCCAGTGCCATCTGCTTACTGCTCCCCCTGGCCTCAAGAACACGATATGAGAGCCAGCACACACACACGTGCAATATGCAAGAATATCACTGAAAAGCATACAGTGATTGTCATAACATACACAACTGTATCAATAAATATATAGTGTACACAACAAATATACATCTCTCTCTCTCTCTCTCTCTCTCTCTCTCTCTCTCTATATATATATATATAGATATATATATATATATATAGATATATATAACATGGGGGTGATTTACGAAACTTGCAAGTCAATTTTAAAAAAACCCTCATTCATTATATAATATGACGGTCCTGGACTGGAAATAATTGCTGAATAAATGGTAGATTTTTTTTTGCAAGTTGAAAAGTGTGCGGAATTTCTTTTTTTCTTCTTCCAATTTTATTGGACTTAATTTTGTCCTTTGTTCTATGCACTAATCTAGGGCGTGCAGATGTGCTGGGTTAATTACTCACGGATTGAATTTTAATAAAAGAACAATTCTGGTAATTTTATATTAGGGATACTTTATATTACATATGTTACTAATTTAAAATAAAATAAATACAAAATTAAAACATTTTAACATTAAAAAAACAAACAAACAAACAAAAATTACACGACAGAGTATGGAGTGGTACTTTTAAAATGTATTTCCTACGATTACAACGTACATGCTTTAAAAAGTATTTGTATGTATGTTGTTAGATTAACCAAGTTTTGTAACTAATCTAAATACTTTAGAATACTTTTGGACTTACAAACAACTAGTGCAAAGCATGAAAACAGTCACGGATCATTCAGGTTACAACAGACAGTTAAGATTCAGGGATGTGACTTTTTAATGCGTGGCAATTTTCTTTTCAGGACACGTACAATAAAAATAACAGCAATTGATATGGTCCCTCATATTTTGGTTACAATTCTTACAATTTTGTATATGCTCATGGTTATGAAACATATCAGCAGAACTGTGCTTAAGATGCTTTTGCATGAGTGTCATAAAAGTCAGAATCACCTATTGCTGTTTACATAATTGCCTGTACAAGTTTCACAAATAATTTGTATAAATGAAATATGACATTAAACTTCTATTAGTCCTTAGTATCTATACTTTTTGGTGAACTATACTTTGATTACCCACCCTTTTAATTAACTGCAATAAATACAGTTACCCTTTTTGTTTTTTAAATACGTAATTGCCTGGTATTGTGTTATTCCCCACCCGCATATATCATCCAGTATTTGTGGTTAAGTTATTTTGCTTACTAACCACAAGTCATTCTTAACATACAAGACCATTATCCTAAACTTATATCAGTACATCATAGGGACCCATAAATGTATTAATTTCCAGTGTTTTGTGCAATACTTAATTTTATATTTTAATTAAATATCATTCTCACCTGCGGTGTCCGGGGCCCATCGAGCCTCTGCAAACAGCAAAAAGGGCTTTAAAGGTTTTAAGCTAAAATAGACAAAACAGCCTTAACATTTGCTAAACACTACAATCAAGATTTTTTCTTATTATTTAATTTGGCCCCTGTTTGTTCCTTTGCAGAAGCAGGTTCCTCTCGTCCCTGGAATCGTAATTAAAAATTGTCTAGACCTGGGGGAAATGTAAATTAACACATGTAAAATCAATAAATCTGAAAACGTATGGGGCAGTTTTATGAGGAATATAACTCTTTTTTCTAGTTATGCCAACTCTAAAATATTTTATTAATATTTTTTTAATCCGTATTCAAGTCATATACAATGATGGTACAATAATTACTTTAATTATACTTCAATTATTTTAGTTACACTTATTGTTTTCAGTAAGTTAAAATAAGTTCAGTCTAATTAAAAACTACAACTAGAAGGACTTTGAATATTGTTGTGGACAATGGGGGGCCTTGGAGTCACAAGAGTTGAGAACCACTGATTTAATTCATACACAAAGACAACCTTATATGTGTTGATATAGAGTGCAGTGTCACAACCCAACACAATATTATCACTTTACCACAGCACAAACACAATATATGATTAATTTATGATCTAACTCATAGCATACAAACACAAACAGACACAACACAGTGTAACAAAATAATAGTCTAAAAAGAACATTTCTAGAAAACCGCACACACAGCCCTGAGGTATCCCTGGCTTCCTAAAAGCATCAGCATCCAGAGAGGGGCTCTTGTGTTTGATCAGGTTGAAGCCAGTGTTTTTACGGTTGTGTACCCTGTCTGAGTTTCTCACACAGTGAAGGATCGCAGGTTAATCCAGCCAGCTGCTGCCACTAGAAACCAATCTAGCTGGAACCTAGCGACAGAGCCATTTATCTAATTTCTTTATTTACATTACAAAGCCTATTTACTCTAATTACAGATATCGGTCAAATTAGTTGTCAAAAAGTCAAGGTTTTTGAACCAAAAAAGTCATAAATTAGTTTTCAGTTATGTATTAACCCTCAAGCATCCTTCGGGACAAATGTTGGGCAAAATCTCATTTTTAATTTTTTTTTATTTAATATTATCCTGAGCTGTACAAGACTTGGCTACTTTTCCTAAGTTTGCCACCTGAACACACACACACACACAAAGGACTCGATTCAACAAAGTTAAGTAAGTGGTTGAAAAAAAAAAACTCAATTTGTCCCCTCGGAAAAAATGGGCACCCATCGTAATGAAATAGAATATTTAAGTCAGAATTTGTATCATTTGTCCAATAAAAATCAATGCAGATCATACATACACATAAACAAAGGGGTGAGCCTACAACATTTTCAATGTGGCAAAACATCACACAGACACACAACACCCCACCGACCACACACACACAAACACACAAAGCATTGGGTGAGCCTATAACAGAGAGGTTTTTTTTATTTGTTGAATAAAAACAGTCACTCTCACATACACAAACAAAGAATCGAATGAGCCAATGACTTAGCTTCTTCTTTTTTTTTTATGTGCCAATCAGCCACTGTGCGTGCACACACACACTGCTGCAGTCCTGCTGCAAGATTTGTTGATGATTTCAAACAAAACATGCCTGGAACATGCTACTTGCTAGGTTTGTTGTTTATTCTTACCTGTTTTTTGGTACCATTTGGTATCATTTTTTTTTTTTTTTTAATTATTATTATTTTTTTAGAAATAGATTTGTCTGTAAGCATATTTTGGCTTCTTTGTATAGTCTCACCCAACACAAATGTTTTTTTATAACTTTAAAAAAGAGGTTAAGTTCGTTACAACAATGGTTTATAGATTTCAATATGCAGCCATTACTACAGCTAGGCTATTGATATTTTTGATATTTTTATACCATCATATGTGACCAGATGTCACCAAAGACTCCAGATTTTTAGGTTTTGACTGTCTGAACTTATTGGAATGATTGTTTTTTTTGTTTTGTTTTTTACTGAAGTAAAATACAAACGCTTAAATACAACAAAAAAGCATATTTTACATAAAAATATTGTAGGCCAGGCCTACTTTTAGAGGTAAATAAGTAAAATAAAATTTTTATTTTATCGAAGATAATGATATGACATTTATTTAAAAAAAAATACAATTGGGATCACACCTGAGACATTTGTGCCCAAATTTGTCCACGAAGGACCAATTAAGGGCTGCTTAAGGGTTAAACCACATCTTCACTTTGATTATTCAAATGCTAAATGAGTTACAGTGCTTTTCAACACTTACTCACGTCAAGTTTTCTTTCCTACTTGATTTAGTTTGTGCTGTCCCATCCTTTTGTAACAGCCTCTGCAAAATCTTTCTTACACTGTGACAGATTAAAAAACAATCCACACACTGCAGTGTATAACAAAAATGTCAAATTTAGACTGAAGGTATCTTTAATTGCTCATTTCTTCAAACACTGGGATCCTTCAGAAAGATAAATGCAGAGTTGCAGGTGCTACACACAGCCAGAAACAGGCTTTGGTGTACCTTCACACATTGTACTTATTCATTGTTCTGGTGTTTAAGAATAACAATATCTGTCCTATTCTGAGGCGTCATGCCCATTCAAAAGGGGGCACGTACCCCTCAGATTTTTGAGCCAGGTGGATTTTGAATGCAGCTTCCAAAAGACAAAAAATAGCCAAATAATATTTTTTATATTTGATACGATCACACCGGTGTGATTAGAAAGTTCAGTGCGACATCATCCAGCTGCTAAATTCAAATCTGCGTTCACACTTTGGATGGAGCTGAGCCGGAGAGAGAGGTGTTTTTACAGCGCTGCGCATTATAACCAATCAAACACAATTCTGTTGAGCTTATGAATGCAATGGCCAATCAGATGTGTTCAGATGAGTCATCGCTGAAACGCCGGTGGTCGTTCAGTGTGCACGGTCGCTGACTGAATTCTGCTCTCTGGCGAATTCTCTCATCAGAAACAACAAAATGCACATATACATTACATGTATTTACATGTAAGTAAGATATTCATTTGATCATTTCACAGTGTAAACAGCTTCATTGATTATAATGGGAGTTTTGAGAGTGCTTGATTGCATCTACTTACACATATTTGAGAATCGAGATGTAGGCTAGGCCTGGTTAACACGTTTGGGGGGAAAAAAAGGAGAAATTAAATCAAACGTGGTTGCTGTGTGTCACATGACAAGCATGATGAGCCCCGGATCCTATTTCCTCCTTATCAGGTCCCCTTAACTAGGTGACCCAATTTCTGAACCCCAAATTGGAGTTGTTGTTTTGCATTGTCATGTTTTAATGGAGGCTGTTTTCAAAGCCAAGGACTACAAAATAAGCCCATCCTCTCAAAACGCATCAAAACAGATAGAAAATGCAAGAATGCAGTCATGAAATAGCCTAATACAAGACTTTCACCTAGACTTTATGGATTTAATGCTACATCTATAAAAAAGTTTTTTACTACAGCCTTGCATGAGTATGATTCCCTTCTCATGAATGTTCATACCCCTGACGTTGTGTTTTACTCAAAATATTTTCTTATATTTTCCACAGAAGAAAGAAAGTCATACAGGTTTGGAACGACATGAGTGAGAAACAATCGATCGCAGATTGTAAGCATATGCATATATAAAATTACGATATCATAAACAGCGTATAAATCAAAACTGCCTAATGTTACCGAAAGAAACATTGAGCCAGGAAGTGGCATAGGAATGTGCAAGCTTGGGGGGTGTTGATGGAAGCGATCTACTCCATCTATATTTTGATCATCATTCTGAATCTGATCCAGCTTTTTGTTGTAAATTATTAATGAAACTTACATGAAGCTAGGTTTTTTTTGTTTACAAGCAAAGGCCCTGTTCTTTCTTTTGACATATTGCATGTTCAGATATTCATACAACAAAATATTCTGGGGGCCATGAAAGTTTCGTGAAAAAGATGATGCTGGCAGTGACTGGCAACTTGTTTTAAAAAACACTGGTGGGGAAAGAGTTAACTAGAATTATTTTATCTCAAAACATCAGCTATTATATAACTCCTTTAAATTCTAAACTAATACACATCATTATTATACAGTAGCTATGCAGAATGATTTGAGAAGTTTATTCAAGTTGCAGGACATGATTGCAGACTCACACACAGAAGTAGAGATGTCTGCTTCTTGCAGACAGCAGGTGCTCTTATTTTATATAACACATTCACCAAAACAGCAGAAGAGTAATTGGCCCCTACAGTTCTTTCTGACTGTCACTCAAGAGACACAGAGAAAGAGCCAAAGCGCGACAGAGAGAGAATGCTAGAATGAGAGAGAAGGTGTGTGGGAGGACGGGTGGGCGAAAAGAGAGGGATGAGACAAGGATGAAAAACGAGGGTATGGTAGGATACGGCTAGAGCCCACCAGCGTGTCACCTCTGAGTGAGAGAGAGGCGAAGGTGGTATGTGTGCGAGTGTGTGTGTGTTTTCTGTAGTTCTGTAAACAGGGAATCTAGCAGTGTGTGTGTGTGAGTAAGTGAGTGTACACACATCTGTGGTGAGAAATAAGAGTGGGCAGATTTGTCTGTGTAGGCGTGTGGGTGGGTGAGAGGACAACCGACCCTGAGAAGAGCACTACATTTCAAAATAAAGGTTTTAGAGTTCAGAAAGTTTGTAGTGAGATTGAGAGAGAGAGAGAGAGAGACAAAAAAGAGGATGTAAAGGCCTGAGATGGGTAGTGGTTCTGTCAGACGCAGCTGTGACAGGCCTTCACTGTGCACAGGACAAAACTAAGCAAAAACAGATCAACAAGCTATGCTGTATATGTTAAGGGCTGCAGGAAGCAAACAAACATATTGTGAGAACATGGCATTTTGCATTAAATAAATGCCAAGATTAAAAGTTTGCCCTCATTTTGTATGGTTCTCTTTATTCATTTAGAGCACAAAAGGAGACGGTTTACAGAATGATGCTGCACAGTTCCATACAATGCAAAGTGAATGGGAACTGTCAAGCTCCAATAAAGATTAGCAGTTAACCTGTTGCTATCTGACCTGAACATATATGTTTGTCTCTGTGCCATTTGGTGAATCGAACTCATTTAAATTCAGAGTGAGTGAGTCATTTATGCCGGAGCCACTCTGTTCAATTCAAACTCAACTGATAACTTGACTTTGATCATTGAAAAAAAGAACTGATTCAAAAGAGTCATCCTTGTTGGGTTTCTAAACGGCTGACAGACTACTGAAATGTTGTCAAGAAAAGTGTTACAGGGCCATTCATGTTTTTGCATTTAAAAATTCAAGATGCAGGGATGTGGAACGAAAACTCAAGGTCTATAGATGTTTGTTTTTTTTAAATAAAAAGCAGTACAGTGTTTTTGGATTAAAAGATCCAGGTTAGTGCAATGCAGAAAAAACAAAAAAAACAAACAGGGTCTTTTTTTAGTAATATTGCATGTTTACATACAAAAATAGCAGACAATGCAAATGCACATTAAAGACCACCCTGAATATTCTGCCATAAATTATTAAATACAATTAAATAAAAGCTTTTGAAATGATACCGAGCAAAGAATGTTTGATTTTTGGTTGAACTACTCTTTGGCTGAAACTTGAGTGGTAAGATGTAGTTGGGTTTGACAGCTGCGTCTCCCAGGTACAGACTTCAGCGAAGGCCTACACGTTTCTGCAGTCATTCCTGATATAGGCAGCTGGAGGATATAATGAAGACTCTGGCGCATTTCCCAGCTGTGAGAGGATTAACTATACGGTCAAACTGTGCAGTCACGACAAGACACAAACATGCTCAGATGCACTACAGAGAGACTGAGGCAATGAACACATAGCAAACATAGTGGAACATAAATTAAAGGGGGGGTGGGAAGGCACATTTACATACAGGCAAGACCCCAGGCCAATGGAACTCATGTTATTTAAAGGGGTCATATGATGCAATTAAAAATTTTCCTTTCTCTTTGGAGTGTTAACTCTTGGTGCATAAACAAGATCTGTAAAGTTGCAAAGACTAAAGTCTCAAATCCAAAGATATTCTTTATAAAAGTTAAGACTCATCCACGCCCCCCTAAAACGACTCGTTCTAACACGCCCCCACATATCTACCTCACTATGAGGGAAGATTTGCATAACGCCGTCCAAATGTTCACGCAACGAAAGAAGGCGTAACTTATATTCTCGCTGTAGTACTGTTGTTGCCACCACCATGTCTTGAAGGCGCTGTGTGCTTCGTTGTGAAAGCAAAACTACTTTGTTTGGCCTTCCAAAAGAGGACGATATCACTCCGTCATGTCTAGAGCTGATCCGTGCTAGTCACTGAGGAAATACTTCAACTTCGCGCTGTCGATCGCCGAATCGGCTTTCACCGTGGACGAAGCGGAGTCCAGCCCGGGGTCGTCACATGTGGTTGCTGCAGGTATCGCAATATAGTAAGAGACATAACATTTCCGTCACATGCTTGAGGAATTCAGCCAATCACAATGCACTGGATAGCTGGCCAATCACAGCACACCTCGCTGTTTCAGACCGATGAGCTTTGTAAAAATGGACGCGTTTCAGAAAGGCGGGGCATAGAGGAGAAACAATAATGTACAGTATGTGGAAAATAACGTTTAAACCTTAAACCGCATAAACGCATTTCATTACACCAAATACACAAAATAATGTTCTTTTTAGCAGCATCATATGACCCCTTTTAAGTATCTGTTTCATGTGCTAAATTGTTTTTCTGCTGCTGTTTTTACTTCCACATCCACATGTTTGAGTTATGAGAATGTTGCTATGCTAGGGTGTTGATTGGTGGTTGCTTACTAGCCCGAGTCAAAAAAAGCCCCAGATTTCTATGCTGTGGGACCCTTTTCAAAAACAAAACAGGAAATATCAGAGAAGAGACCTATCATAGACCCTCATGAATATCGCTGCTTCTGAAATCGCATACCTAAGTGTAGATATTTCTTTTGAATAAGTACATACTTCACAACCATTGTTCCATATATTGTATGTAATGTATGTATTCTGGATGTACTACATTCGAAATGCATGTTGTCATTGCCAGTGTCCTACCAGCACCACATACTGTTTTTCTGTACAGTACAAAAGAAGGGAAGTAGTTTTTATTCAAAATAGACTGGACACTTCTACCCCTGCAATCATACGGGCAGGTGATCATTATAATTTCCCTTCTTCAATACCACTTAATCAGTGGGGTGTCAAACTAGTCTGATCTAAAGCGCTTTACCCACAGGCCTGGCTTCATTTATCCTTCAGGCACAACCTTAAATTATCTCCTAGCATTTAATGACTGCAATGTGATTAAAATAATCACTTTGCCTACACATGTGCTACATTTCAACAGAACCGCTTTGGGAGGAACAAGGGGCAATAATTATGGAGTTTTGGGCCATCTTATGTGGAGACAGAAGGATTTCATGCAAGCACAGAGAAAGCATCGCAGTTCAGAGGGTACTAGCTCAGGGCATCACGATTCACAATGCGATAAGTACGTTAGCATGGTTACACAGGCACCAGGCCAGAAGGGTGGGAAGAAAGATCGCACACAGCTGAAGTTCATCTGCTGAGCGTTTTAGCCATTTGAACCCGAAGAAAACTTTTTGCGCGCTGATAAATGTTCTATGGCGGGAGCTAAGCGATGTGAAAAGGGGAGTCAATAGGTGCTGTTGAATAGCAGTCGTGATGCACTCAGGCTCAAAGGAAGATTTCACTTCTACCTCAATAGTTTTTGATCGGATTTCAGAGGTGACTTCCTGAAAGGCTAAAAGGAAAATTCAGGTTAAGAGTCGAGACAAGCCTTGAAATATCATTTCAGGCACTCTCTTCCCAGGGAACGTCGATAACTAAAGTACTTTTAGTTATCGCCTCAGTACGTTTCAGACTTCACTTTTTCAGACCCCAAACCTCTTTTTTTAAATCTTTCTTTTTAATAGGTGTAAGAAATAAGCTCGATCTTACAGGAAAACAGACCACATGCTCACATCCCTTTGCAGTATTTCAGATAAATGTTTCTTTTTCAAAACAAAATCCATAAAAACGGACAATGAAATATACATTTATAACATTTTATAACAGAAGTCTTGAGAAGCAAGACAGATACACAAAATAATTGTGTACATTTCTAAAGGATGATCTTTAAGTCCCTAACAGCAGGCTGGGATTGGTTTAACTTCCTGTCTTGTGTCGAGCCAATCACAGATCCCAGTCCTGAGCATACAGGTCCATGTCAATGCACTGTGACACGAGACTGAATTTCACTGTCCACTTTTTTGTTGTCCAACCATATTTTTTAACTTCTTAAACCTGTTTTTCCCCATTCTGTTTTTATTCTTCTTCAACAAGTTCTTCCTTTTCATTTTGTTTTTCTTCTTCTCAAACGGGCTCCCCTCTTTCTTCACCATCACTACCTCTTTTGTTGAATCTCCATTCAGTTCCTTTACCTTCTGCTTTTTGTTAGGTTTCTCACTCTTTTTGGATGCTTCACCATCCAACTTAGCAATTTTGGCCTTTTTGGGACCATCGGATTTTTTTGATTTCTCAGATTTCACTCCAGCTTTCTTCGTGATGATGGGCATCTCAGATTTTTTCGGTTTTAATTTCTGCTTCTTGCCCATGTTGCTTTTCTCTGGAGTTGAAGCGGGCTTCTGTTGCTTAGATTCTAGTTTTTGGATCTGCTCCGATGAGGCTGCGATCTCCGTTTTAGTAGATTCTACTTCATCTTCTGAAGAATAAATTTGAAGGATTAAAATCAGATTAGAAAATAAAGACGACGTGGAAACAAATGGGAAATGATTACAGACCTGTTTCTCTTGGTGTGGTGGGGATGGCGTTAGACAGCTTCTTTAGCTTGGCCACAAAAAATCCATCCATGTTGTGGGAGTGAGGGTAGAATCGGCGAGACAGTTTGAGAGATGGATGGAAACGTCTTTCTTTGAATCTGTAGAGAGGAGATCATATTTTCTAATTGAACGTTATAGTTTCTTACGCTTTCTCTAGCAAACTCATTTTATTAACTCAATTTCTGGATCTCATGGATCTCAAATAAGGCCTCATTACCTGATGAATCCCTCCTTGCCAAAGTCTAGTCCAGTGGGGACCAGCTTTACATTTCTCTTCTTTAAAGCATAGTCCACCACCCACTCATTCTCCTCTACCTATGGAGAAGACCAATCAAATCTTCATAAGAAATTCATTTAAAAAATGAGCATGTTGTAGAGATATCAAATAGCAATCATCTAGACATTTCAGTGGGGTTTCAGATACCAATTCATAGTTATTCTCCATCCATGTCTTCCACTTTTCTTCTAAATGTTGCATTGCAGCACACTGGTTTAAAATGCAATATCTGCATCAGTCCATGTCAAATCAGACAGAAATAGAAAAGTTTTTGCTGAACCAACTCAGGTTTATTTCACAGGTTGCGTATTTGTTGTTGGTGACCTAAAACTAAGGTCTGTAGAATATTTTTAATACTTCCAACACTTTCCCCCTGAAGGATTCATTATTTCCAGGCCAAAAAATGTCTCATGTGAGAAGCCGTGTTCAGGGTATAATATCTCAAGTATTATGATCGCTGGCCTCCAAGGAATTGGTCATTTGTTCCCGTCAAGTCTAAATGGTTTCGAGTCTCCTCTGAGACACAAATATTTTCATAAAATGTAAGATATTAACATTTTGCGTCATTTGGAGAACCTTGAAAAGTAACACGGACATACACTACTGTTCAAATGTTTGAAGTCAGTCAGTATGATTTTTCTTTGAAAACACTTTTACAATACATACATTTATAATGTTACAAAAAATTTCGATTTCAAATCAACGCTGTTCTTTTGAACTTTCTATTCATCAAATAATCCTGAAAAATTGCTCATGTTTTCCACAAAAGCAGCACAGTTTTCAACATTGATAAGAAGAAATGTTTCTTGAGCACCAAATCAGCATATTAGAATGATTTCTGAAAGATCATGTGACACTAAAGACTGGAGTGATGCTGCTGAAAATTTAGCGTTGCCATCACAGGAATAAATTACATTTAAAATACATAAAACAACTATTAAATAGAAAATACGTATTTGAAATAGTAATAATTTCACAATTTACGTACTGTATTTTTACTTCAAATGTCTGTGTCTTGATTAGAATAAGTGACATTCTAAGTCATTTAAATCCTACCATCCTTTCGAACGGTAGTGTAAACCTAATCTTTATATATAAAATGTATATTTAATATATAAACCTACAGTTTAGCTTATACGGTTTACTGGAACAACAATTTGCAAAAAATAATTAATAAAATCATTATTAAATACCAGTTCTGCATACTGGGTATCAAACGAAAGCAAATTACATTTCAGCCGACCTATAATAGCAACAATGTGACTGACTATGTATTACTAACCATAATAGAGCATGTGCAGTAAACAAGGTATCCGCCAGTTGGAGAATCAGCATTGACCGAGTCAATAGCAGACAGGATGAGCTCTTTCTGCAGGTGAGCCGAGCGAAGAATATCAGCCTCGTCCTGAGAGACAGAGAGATATTTTAAGTTTCAATGGAGAATGTACATAAAAGAAACAAAAAGTCTTCAGAATAAAGGCTGGTCTTTAAAAGCTTCAATATCAAATGCCACAAATAGAAAATAATTTTACCTTGCCGGTTTTTACTCCTGGATCTTTGGAGATAACTCCTGTACCCGAGCAAGGAGCATCTAAAAGCACTCTATCGAAACCTCCCATCACCTACCATTCAAAATAAAACATCTGATTAGACACGCATAACTAACCATATTAAGGCTACGTCCACACGAAGCCAGAGCTTTCCCTATCTGATCTTTTTTCGCCCCTCGTCTCAAGAAATATCTGCGTCCACACGAAACCAACACAAAACGATGTAGTATACATGTCAGACCAGCATGTGGCGCTGTAATTCTGCCACAGAGATACACTAAAAACGGAGAAGACGACTTGGACTATGCGCATAAACCTTGCACGTGGTATACTAACGAACATGGAACAATACATTTATGAATCTGTGTTAATGTTAGTTAATAAAAAGATAATCATTCAGTGTTTGTTCATGTTTTTGTTGCTGTTACGTGACGTAGCGGTGTCTGACGAGGGGCCAGACGTGGGCTGATGACGTCATAGTTTCAGAAAATATATGATTGCGGCGGGGGGCCACTAAAACGCAAGGCGTGGTTTTCAGATTCATCTCGCTCTGGACCGGTTTCAAAAAATATCGGTTTCACTCTCCCAAAACGCCGGATCCGTCTGGACGAAGCGCCTATACGATACAAAATGTATGCGTATACAGCTAAACATGTATGGACGGGGCCTTATTGTACATGTATAAAAACAAATCCTGATAAGCACCAAAAACAAAATAGAAAAAAAACAATGTTAATGACACAACATGGTTAACTGAAAGCGAAACCCCCCCGCCCAAAAAAAAACAGGACAGAACAGCAAAAAGAGGATGGTGTGGACCTTGGGGAACTGTCTGCCGTCATAGTTGCAGATGACAGCGTTAGTGACACCGAGACGATGGATGTTTCCCACCACGCTCTTCAGCCTGTCTGCATTTGCGTCATTAGCCACAATCATGCCCGTGTTCCTCATTAGCTGAGCTGCATCACACAAATGATACACATTTTGTCTTTACACACTCTCAAAGCATTTTAATATAACATTGTAGAAATGTTTGACTTGAATTCTTTGGTGTCGACTGTGCCAATAAAAAATAAAAAGGCTCAAATAACACAGCAGTTGGTGTGACTGTCACAGAGAAGCATATGCTCACCCATATAAGTGGTCTTGCCTCCTGGAGCGGAGCTCATGTCTAGCACTGACTCCCCCTCCTGGGGCGAAAGCGCCATTACAGGCAGAAAAGATGATGCACCTTGCAACATGTACTGGCCTGACAAATATTCTGGAGTTGCTCCTATATAAAAGAGAGGATTACAACTAACATCAATGCTTTCAGTCATCAAGGATGGAGAATTAAAAAAAAATGTTATTCGGAAATGACAGTAGAACTAACCAACGGGAACAGAAGAGTCATAGATAACCAGCCCCACTTTGGACCATTTCCCCAATGGATCCAGGTTCACTCCTCTGTTAATCAGAGCCTGTGTTAAAGAACAAGCCATTAGATTACACGAGACATCGGTGTTAATGTGTGTTGTTTTGGGATGCTCCAATCACAAGCGGTCAGGTGAGACACCTAGTATTAAAGAAGGGTATCAAAATAGACGTCTCTTGTGACCACTTGTCTCAGAAATTGTGACAGTGTTTTGTACACAATATTCACAATGACTGTTAAAGTTGGCATAAAATGAAAATGTGCCCAAGCTATTTTGCAAATGCATGTTATAGACAATTATGAATTATGCATCTATGCTTTTTTTATTGACTTTGTAATCTTCAATCAAAACATTCTAATAACTCGATCTTCTGTTGAAAATGACTTCTCTAGTGACGTATGGCAGACTTCTTTAAAGAT
The DNA here is from genome assembly GCA_018155175.1 of Sinocyclocheilus anophthalmus. Taxonomy (NCBI): domain Eukaryota; kingdom Metazoa; phylum Chordata; class Actinopteri; order Cypriniformes; family Cyprinidae; genus Sinocyclocheilus; species Sinocyclocheilus anophthalmus. The sequence continues at coordinate 1,039,594 of JADLZN010011417.1, forward strand.
TTAGTCCACTTAAACCCCGCCCATCCACAATCGACTGCAAGCTTGCATTCACTCGCATACATCCATAATCCATTACACTCAGATCTATATCAAAATACAGAAAAAAAAACATCTGTCACTATTTCTGCTTCATTTCGACTTTGTGCAAAATTCTGCCCGTTTCCCTACACATAGGGTTTTACGAAAGTCACTTTAAAGACCAAGTAAAGAAAATTTAAGGACTAAATTAAAAATAACACAATATGTCAATATATTCTCTAAATGAAAATGTCCTTGGAGCAGAAATATTGTTGTATTAGCAACAGTTTAAAAACACAACTTCCAACAGATCTCCATTACATTTCAATTCATTTTCAATTCAATTTGTTCTGCAAAAAAACCTTATTTAGAATATGGAAATAACTTCTTACATTCTGATCACACTAAACAAAAAACAAAAACCACACTGTTCTACCTCAGTGTCTTGTTTCCAGTGCAAATGACTAAAGTTTCTCAATTCAAGAAACATTTACTTTTAGAAGCAAAGATGTCTTACTTTCAATTGATCAAAATAAAGTGAAATTATTATTTTAACAAAAATATCTGCCAACGGTCTCAAAACAAACGGTTTGTTTGTTTGTTTTTAAGCATAAACTCACTTAATTTTGCTCGATTTCTCAGAAAACAAGTCTTCAAATATCTTCCATATTTTTCTTCTCAGGTAAATGTATCTTGATTTAAAGGGTTAGTTCACCCAAAAATGAAAAATACCCTATGATTGACTTACCCTCAAGCCATCCTAGATGTATGAGACTTTCTTCTTTCAGAAGTATACAATCAGAGTTATATTTAAAAAAAAAAAACATCCTGGCTCTTCCAAGCTTTATAATGGGAGTGGATGGTAGCCCAAAATTTGAAGTCCAAAAAATTGAACCAATCGATTATAAAAGAAGTCCACACAGCTCCGGGGGGTTAATAAAGGCCTTCTGAAGTGAAGCGATGCGTTTGTGTAAGAAAAATATCCATATTTACAACTTTATTCCTATCTTTCCCCGCTAACTGTAGTATGCGCGTTCACGAGAGAGTGGCGTCCAGTGGAAGACGTAGCACGTAGGTGTAGCGTAAACTCCGGTGAGAATATGCTAATCTCGCAAGAAACAAGTTTTCAAGCCCTCCCCCTGGCGAGTAAATCCCGCCCAGCGACTAAACGTGCTACATGTAAACGATATTCTTTGTTTTATTTTCCTGTCAAAATAACAGTTCATTTAGAATTATTCAGTTTTTAAGAACAAGCAGAAGATATGCCGGTTTCTTGGCAGTGGGTGGAGCTAATGCGCGAACAGCTCTTGTTGGCTGGCGCTCATCTATTACCGTCCATGTTTTGATTTCAGCAAATCAGTTCGAACGAACGCACACAACCTGATTAATATTAATGAATCCAGCAGAGAATAGTAAGTTAGTAGTATATCATCTTTTACTAATAATACCATTACCTATTACCAACAATACTAAATAGCCACCACCAGTCCTAAGTTTCAGTCAAATGACAAATATGCATTCATTCAGGTTCCAGTTTTAGTTCTAATCACTAGTTCTATCATTAAATAGTGCTTAATTGCCATATCATAATATAATGCTTGATTGGCTGAAGTTAAGATTGCACATTCATTTATTTAAGAAGCTGTTCCATTGACAAAAATAACTATTGGTAATCATTGTGTGTGTGTGTGTGTGTGTGTGTGTGGTGTGTGTGTGTGTGTGTGTACCTACTTAACCATATTTTGGGGACAAATTTGTACCCAAAAGTGAGCAAACCTGACAAAATCTGCAAAAAACCTAAATTTGTGGATGTCCTCATTTGTAAATCTGTTATAAAAATAAAGTAAACAGTTTTTTTTTAAATTGTAAAAATGCTGAAAGTTTTCTGTGAGGGTTAGGGTTGGGTTTAGGTTAAAAAGTGTATAACTCTGTATATAAAAACAATCAAAGTCTATGTAATGTCCCCATTTAGATAGCTAAGTAAACGTGTGTGTGTGTGTGTGTAAAATAGTATATCAGTCTGGCGAGTAAACAAAAAAATGTACTAGCCAATGGCGATTATATTGCCAAGGTGTGCGTAGAGGGTTGTTTGGTTTACAGCAAAGGAAAACCATTTTCTTGGCTTATATTGAAATCCTCCGACATTTTTCTTTACAAATCCTCGTTTTGTACTACTAATTCGTGACCGGTGTTTCCCTCTCTCCTCTGCGCTTCCACGCTTGTTACTTCCGAGCTCGTCCCCGTGTTTGCCTACGTGCTACATCATCCGCTGGACGCCACTCTCTCGTGAATGCGTGTATGACAGTTAGCGGAAGCTAGAGATTAAGGTTTATGAAGTTGTAAATATGGATATTTTTCTTACACAAATGCATCGTGTCACTTCAGAAGGCCTTTATTAACCCCCCGGAGCCATGTGGACTTCTTTTATAACGGATGGGTGCAATATTTTGGACTTCAAATTTTCATTTTTGGGTGAACTATCCCTTTAAGGCTGTTTAGACATTTGTACTGGAAAACAAGACAAAAACACTGTGAAGGACTTTTTTTCTTTTGCAATGCATGCAGCAATTAATGCCATGATTTTATGAATTAAGATTTTGTGCTCTGATTTAAGACCTTTTTCAGATCTTAATATGTGGAAGGACAAGACCCACAGAAACCCTGACACAGATTTCACATTGGCTTCAGGTGTATTGAACTTTGACATGCAAGTTCTGCAAAATCGATTAACAGAAAACTTTTTGGCTTAGAAGTGACCTCTGTGTTAGCAGTGCTTTGCACATCGTTACACTATTGATAATGGCAAGTTGCAACCCATCTTTGTGGCTGTTTCTACTGCTGAAAAAGCAGTTAGTTCCAAATATATTTCCAAATTTAGTCTTACAGCAAACAAGAAATTGAGTGAGAGGCTGTTATTTTAATCAATGTTATTTGAACTTCGGATCTGCATGCCTCACACAAGAAGCCTTGAGCATGTACACAACTTAATTTTTTCAATCAGGTGATTATTTCTTTTAAAAGCCACACATCACCTACAATATTTTGCACAATGAATGATTGACAGACAGCCGACCTTTTGACATTGTTCGGATGTATCAGGATATGTTAGCATTTATTCTACAAAAACACTGTGGTCATATGCATTTTGCAACTAGCTCTGATGATGTGATAATTGATCATGTTTTGGAACCCATAATTAGCACCGTCCAATCATAGCAGATGGAAATGTGACTCTAATACAAAATATCACAACGTTTTGGTTAAAAGGAAAATAAATCTTTTCAGACCTGAGCCAAGTCTCTTCTTCTGGTTTTCAGGGTGTTGGTTCTGATGGTGACTGGCCTATGAATTTCATTGGCCTCAAGAAAATCAATCAGCTGAAATTGAAAATGATATCTGTACATCAATCAACAGATAAGAAAACAATTTCCAAAGTTTTACAAAGACAGTTATTTTCTGATATAGATGTACTGCCAATTCATATAGAGGTGGAGGGGGTGAGGCCATCCACCCCTTCAGATCTTGACAGACAGTTCCTCTATCCTGTTAGCATAGCCACACACCTTGTGAGGAAGCAGATGGGTGGTACTAAAACAGGAAGCATCTATACTTCAGCGATTTAAACTGTAATAAAACCTGCCATGCTAAGTTCCTCCTCATTAGTAGACACTAACACACACCTCAGAGACAGGGAAAAGGTCCATGAGTTTGCTGATGAGGAACTCGTTGTAGCTGTAGTAGGTGCAGAGGTCAGAGCGCAGCAGAGAGAGATACTCCGATCTCTCTTTACCCTCTTCTCTCTTCTCACTGAAGTGAGACAGCACATCCACATTATCTTTGATCCTCTGATGGATGGTCTGTAGGTCCATGGGTAAAAGACCTATATACACGAGAGATGGAGGGTTAAAATACACTTCTAGATCAAATACAACTTTAGAAGCTGTGAATTTCTGTAGTTTTCTGACATAATAAAGTTGGACTCACCCTCCTTCGCTCTATCCGCTGCAGCTGGGAGTATGAATTTTTCAGTTTCATCAATATTTGCCTGTACAGTATCCTCTTCCTCCTCCTCCTCATCTTCCTTTAAATCATCCTTTTCCTCTTCATCATCATCATCATCTTTCTCTTCTTCATCCTCATCGTCGTCGTCATCACTCTCTGGTTTCTTGCTTGGTTGTTTTTTCTGTTTTCTTGCAGCTCTCTCAATTGGCAGAAGCTGACAGGGCAAGTAATGATAAAATCACAATAAGGAAAGGGCTACGCTTAGAATACTACGCTGATTGTTTTTAATAGTGTTTATAGAGTATAACAGTATGTAATGACATATTTCAAATTGTAGTAGTATGCTACAATGTTGCCAGCTTCCCTTTGTTGCATGTTTATTTTGTGACGTGACTAAATGCATTTCCCATTTTAAATCCAATTGACCATTTGCACGGAGCGTTCTTTAGAACTTCCACATAAAGATAAGCCAAGCTTGTAAACTTCTGGTGAAGTGTCAGTTGATGTGTATATATAGGTAGAGACTCTTGAGACCCTCACAGAAATCTCTCCTGCCTCGTTCTTGTCAGAAACTGAGAAACTAAATAATTGCAACACCGCACAAAATATTCGCCTAACATTCGGTTTTATGTTATTTAACAACTAGGGCTGGACGATATGGCCAAAATTGATATCACAATATATTTCTTAATTTCGGTGATAACGCTATATTCCAATATCGATATGAACACTATTTATCCGAAATAGAAATATTTTGTAACATTATAAATGCCTTTATCATCACTTTTGATCACTTTTAAGCATCCTTGCTAAATAAAAGTATTAATTTCTATCATTTCTTTCCCCCAAAAATAATTTAAATTATACTGACTCCAAGCTTTTGAATGGAATAGTGTAATGTTACAAAAGCTTTTTATTTAACATAAATGCTGATCTTTGGATCCTTCAATTCATCAAAGAATCCAGAAAAAAAGTATCACAACTGTTTTAAATATTGATAATCAGCAAATCAGCATATTAGAATGATTTCTGAAGGATCATACACTCGAAGACTGAGTACTGAATGCTGAAATTCATCTATATCACCGATAAAATAAATTTTTTTGGTAAAATTTACAATCTATAGTTCAAAAAACTTTTGACTGTATTGTTACTGATTTATTCTTATAGATTGAAACAAATGTGTTTCAGCCAGAAAAAAGGGTATGAAAATTGCTCCGAGTCGCTGCAGAAAACAAAAAAAATTGAACAACAAAAACTGGAAATGTTGCTGGAGACGGGCTTATTGAAAATGCAAACTCTTTCTCTGCCAGCAGGAGGCGCTTTTAGAGTGATAAAACTAACGGTTTACCCAATAATGGCTGTAATCAAATCGGCAAAAAAAAAAAACTCTTCTTTATCAGATCAAATGAAAATGCAAAACTTTTCTGAAGAAACTCGGTTCCCTTCAGAGATTCATTCATATAAAAACAACCCGCGACATGTTTTGATTTTGAAACATGCATTGCTCATGTTTATTCAATGAAGTCAAGCGCCACAAATAAATCAATGTATGGGGAACACTGGTAATGTATATCGAAATATCGGAAATGTGTTTAAAAATCATATCACCGTTATTGAAAAAAATATATCGCGATACATATTGAATTATTGTCCAGCCCTATTAAAACATTAATAATGTAATATCCGAGCCAGGCGAGTAACCTAGACACTATTGTAAATTTAAATGTCCGATTAATCGAAATCGTCATAAAATCGCAATTTGTGTTTGCACGATTTCTAAATCGCTTTATAGCACGATTTTCTGCGCCCCCGACCTCCCGCAGTATGCTATCCTAACCAATCAGAATGCAGCGCGCCTAAACGGAGCACGAGAACTGAACAGACCGGGCAGGCATACAAACGTAACACCAGGTTCACACACTCAGTTTGTGGTGCGTATTTTGTCCGCGCCCATATTAACGGATCAGAGCGTTCACACTGCACGCGCTTTGTGGTCCGGCATCAGCTGCGCTCCAGGGCGGTGCGTCTGCAGCAGTCCATGCTGCGACGATCGGTTTTCCTTCTGCACGGAATCTATTTCTGCTGTCTGCATGCGCGGAAAGTGACAGCGCAGTTTTTGTGGTAAATATGAACATGGATTGACACGAAATTTTAGTAATTACACCATAAATGCATACAACTAAAGTCTACTATTTCACAGTCAACACATGGCTTTTTGGCTAGTTTTAAAACAAGGAAAAGTGCACTTTTAGATAAACAACCCAATAATAGATGGCACTCGTGGTGGTAGTAAACAAAGTTATATTTATTGAGTTTAAATGTGAATATGTCTATGAAAGATTGTATTACTGTACTGTGATAAAAGAGAATCACAATGCCGAAAAAGCATTTTCAGAAACAACGTTTAGATTTGAAATCAAAATAATGGATAAATGTTGTGTTTGTGGTAAACAGCCGCGGATCAGGAGCGGACTGCAAACGCCACAACATCTGAGGCAAAGCCACAAAGGGCTCTATGACCAATGCATGGCAAAAAAATTTTTTTTTAATTTTTTCCTGCCATATGTCTATTCTAGAGACATTTTGTTACACCTTTACTTAGTGATTATTTTGTCTTATGTCTGTTCTAGAGACATGTTACAGCTTCTTGATAAAGCTCTAATTGGTTTTCTTTTGGAAATATGTTTCAAATTCACACTGAATGCATTTATGCCTGTAAAGCATGTCTGCGTGTTTAATCGTGATTAAAATCGAAATCGCTAAATTGATCAAAGAAATCGCAATAGGTTTTTTATTTATTAATCTTTATTACTTCCCACCCTCTACCAGCTGTGCAGTAAAAAAACAAAATCACTTTAATGATTTTACTTTTCCATCATGCTGACATAAAAAAGCCCAAAATGGTCCTCCCTCCTGACGGTAACAAAAACTTTTAAGGATGAAATGACATTTAATTCCCCAGTAGAATGCACGCAAGAGAATCCACTCTTACTCGTTGCCATTTCAACTCCTAGTTTTTAGATCTTGCTTAGGATTTTTGTAAAATGACTTAAATTTTAGTAACCTTTACTGTACTGAGTAATAAATCACGAAATCTATGTCATTTAAAAAACTACTTAAGCCAGACAGCAACAAGCCATAAAAGGTATTATTAAATACTTAACTAGTTAAAGGGTTAGTTCACCCAAAAATGAAAATTCTGTCATTAATTACTCACCCTCATGTCTTTCCAAAAGAAAAAAAAAGTATTCTTGTAGCTTTGTAAAGTTATGGTTAAACCACTGATGTCACATGGCCTATTTTAATGATGCCCTTACTACCTTTCTGGGCCTTGAACGTTTCAGTTGCATTGCTGTCTATGAGGTCAGAAAGCTCTCAAATCTCATCAAAACTGAATGAAGGTCTTACAGGTTTGAAACGACATGAGTAATTAATGACAGAATTTTTATTTTTGGGTGAACAATCCCTTTAACTAAAAATTAAATGGGTTCATATGGTAAATAATAATGCATTCAATATTTTGAGATTTAACTTAAAAACTACATTTTTTAAGTTTTATCTTTAAAATTTGCTACAGAAAAAAAAAAAAAAAAAAAAAATATATCACCAACACAAACGTGTTACTGCTGTAGTTTTGTTACTCTGAATCTCTTAATGCACAGCTCTATTTTGACTTCTTGTCAGATAATCCGTCCATTGCTACAGTAATCACTGTCAATCAGAGCAATGACTCGTGTCGTTTTTTACACTCGCGTTTATCATGCCTGAAACAGTATACGTGGATGTTTGGTCCTCTTAGACAAACAAAACTTTTCTTCAAATTGTGAATGGATTATGTAGAGAAACCTAGCAAAGGGTGCTTCCCTGATAGCACAGCTGATTTTGACAGTTGACCAGAAATGACTGAGCTGGCTTATCTAAAACCAGGAAGTAACCGTGCATATAGTCCATTTTGTAACCAATAAACATCAAGCCAAGATAGAGATGCTAAAAATTGCTTTTGATATTATTTCCAGCTCATCTCACACAGAAATGGAAAGTCAAGCACACTGCATTGTGAAATGTAGTTTTTTGTGCCCCAAGCTTTAGTAGTATGACATCTGGGTATTTTAAGGAGAAAAAAAAATGCTTTTGACATTTGAGAAAGGTCAAGATTTCTTCTATACAAATGTTTTTCATTAGTTGAAATCATACCTCTTCTCCATCACTGTCTTGTTCATCCCCTTCATCAGCACCATAGTCATCAACCATATCTTCTTCATCATCCTCCCCCTTCTCCTCCATTCCCTTGTTATCAAAGCCCTCTTCGTCATCATCATCTTCTTCTTCTTCCCATTGGCTGTCACTGTCCTCATCTTCTTCAGATTGTTCAATCTTTCGCTTCCCCTGCGCCGGTTTTAGCCATTTACTATTCTCATCTGAGAATCCTGAAATAAAAAATAATTGATTTACTAATTCATGGGTGTAAAACATTGTAATTTCATTATAATTTCATTTTTAAATGTTGAAATACCTTTTTTTGGCTTTTCCTCTTGTTTGGGTTCTTCAGTCACTTGAGCTCTTTTTATAGCTCTGTTGAAATGTATTGGGAAAAAAGAAATCATATTCACAAGTAATTATCACAGAGATACCAAAATATGACAAAGGAATTAACTACATTATTCATATGTAATCGTTTCAAAGAAACGTACCGTTTCCTCGCTCTGCTTGTAAGTTTTTTTGGCCCGTCATCTGCGAATAAAAGATAACCATTGTTATGTCCATTGTATATATATTACAAAATAAACATAAATAATGAATAAGTGAAAAAAGAAAATATAGCCCAATAAACACATCGCTCGGAGAATGTGTGCTTTACCATCAACCAAAAACTTGGACAGCTCGGTTTCTGCTCCCTTCTGTTTTCTGGCCTTCCGTCCAGGTCCTCTTTTCACCTTAATGGTGGGATCCAACTTCCTACCCATGCTTGACACCTACAAAGTTGCTCTACGGTAACAACACAAGTGAACAATTAACAAGCTGGTATTTGCCCAGAATAGAAAACACCATAAATATAAGGTTAGAAAAACAGAAACCTAGACAGTGTGTGGATTGCCAGGGCATGTCCCATGTGGCTTTCATACTGTATGATAACACTCTCATGTAAGCATATTCATCTATACAATTTCAAAGCGTTGCTTCTATTAAAATAGATGTCTAGCTTGTAATCGTGACAAATACAACTTTTACTGAGTCGGCTGGTTGATTGTCAGAGAGTGAAGCAGCTTCCAGTGTTTTACATAGGTAATACTAATATAAGCGAAGCCATTATGTTTATATTATTACAGCAAATTCAAAATCACGTTTAGATAGAAAACATTAAGCTGTATTTGCACAGCGTTTACTAGCACGCTGCTGCAAACTACATGCTTAGCTTACTGTGAACCGATTAAGACACAAAAAAAATCTCTGCAGGTAAACCCATCAGATACTTACTGCTGAACAAAACCACGCTCTTGCGCTTATCCCGATCTTCTCTAAGACACACAGAGAAATTGTACCTTTAATTTACGAAAGTTGCCGGAGTACACGTGTCTCTCACGCTCTGCAGTGAGCTAGCGCACATGTGACTTCAGCACGCGTTGGATTTCCGGAAGTTGCTCGCGATGCCCGATTGGTGAACGATTCATTCTTTGGAGTCGGATCTTTTCCTGATCCGTTGATTTTTTCTCTCTCTCAGGTGAACCGAGGTTTAAATGGATATGCGAAAAGTTACTTTAATAACCGAGTAACACATTCGTATGGAACAAGACTGTTTGTTTATTTTTGAGAGTATTTATTCGTTTGAATGTTCAAAAAACTTTTTTGGCCAAAGTCCTAACTGATGTAAATGGAAAAGGCTAACATACTAATCAAGTAATAAAAAAGACTGATAGATAGATAGATAGATAGATAGATAGATAGATAGATAGATAGATAGATAGATAGATAGATAGACAGACAGATAGATAGACAGATAGATAGATAGACTGACAGATAGATAGATAGATAGACAGACAGAGAGACAGATAGACAGACAGACAGATAGATAGATAGATACATAGACAGACAGATAGATAGACAGACAGATAGATAGACAGATAGACATGCAGGCACACAGACAGACAGACAGACAGATAGATAGATAGACAGACATACAGACAGATAGATAGACAGCAGACAACAGACGACGATAGACAGACAGATATATGATAGACATACACCAGACAGATAGTATGACAGGCATACAACAGATGATAACAGACGATAGATAGACTATAGACATGCAGACAGCCCCGACAGACAGATAGATGATAGTACAGACATACAGACAGATAGATAGACATGCAGACAGACAGGCAGATAGACAGACAGACAGATAGATAGACAGACAGACAGACAGACAGACAGATAGATAGATAGACAGATAGACAGACAGATAGGATATACAGACGAGACGACATACTGCTGACCAGATAGACAGACGCCAGACAGACAGATCGATAGATGACAGATAGATTATACAGACAGACAGATAGATATATATTAGACAACAGACAGACAGACAGACTGACAGAGAGATGATAGACAGACAGTGAGACAACAGACAGACGACAGACAGACAATAGATAGATATATAGAACCAGACAGACAGACAACAGATATATAGAGCAGAAGACAGAACGACCGCCAGACAGTCAACAGACAGATAGATAGCCATAGATACAGACAGACAGACAGACAGAGATACAGTAGATGACAGACAGACAGACAGACAGTCAGACGACAGACAGACAGACAGACAGACAGACAGACAGACAGACCGACAGACCGACAGACAGAGAGAGAGACAGACCGACAGACCGACAGACAGACAGACAGACAGATAGATAGATAGAATGATAGATAGATAGAATGACAGACAGAACGACAGACAGATAGATAGACAGACAGAAATAGATAGACAGACAGACAGACATACATATAATTCAGACAACCGACAGAGAGATATACCGACAGACAGACAGACCGACGAACGACGACAGACATACAGAACACAGACAGACAGACAGCAATATAAACAGATAATCGACAGACGACAGACAGCAGACGATAGATAGAATAGATCTAGACACAGACAGAACATACAGACAGACAGACGAATAGCCATGATATATAGATAGATTAGATAGATAGATATATATATAGATATATATGATAGATAGTAAGTACTAATTATCGTGTTTTATAAAAGTTCTTTACACGAACTGTTTCAAAGAACCATCGGTGTAATGACCGGACTCTCGATCACTTCTTCCGTCGCGCACATCACGACAGCACCTAGCTATGTATTCAATCTGGGAAACATCTTTACTACAAGATATATATACCATATGCAACTGACTTTTACTACTGTATGCTAAAGTGCTGCTGTTTCCTTCCTTTGGGTTCCTGCCCATGTAGGGGAGGAAGGAAATGAAGTTGTGGATATATTTCTGGTAAGAGACAGAAGCCTGAAACATTGATATACAATAACAATTATCTAGAACAGAAAGCAACAACCATATATTAAGGACAGACAAGCAAAATTGGCAGATACTGGGAGAAAGAACAATAACTGATAACTGGAACGACATCGTAAACATACCAAAACAGTAGCTAAGAGATCACAGAGCAGGAATCCCAAGGAAGGAAAGATAATCACACGTCTTAGAATAGGTCATGCTGGTCTAAATGTTACATTACAGAGAATAGGAAAACACCCCACTGGTCTTTGCAACCACTGCAACACACAAGAGACAGTAACACATCTTTTATTAGATTGTAAAAGGTATGAAGAAGAAAGAAGGGAGTTAGAAACACAAGCTGGAAAACAAAAATGACAGTGGGAAATCTGCTAGGAAAAACAATGTCTAGGGAAATACATAGCCTCCTAATGAATTATTTGAAAAATACTGGAATAAATTGACCGAATTTGATGGAGAGATATAGGGCGAAGGAGAGGTATGTATATATTAATCTGTATAAATTATTATTTTTTTTCTCCTCTCCTTGTCCACTCCAGTCCAGTAGGCATAGTAAATGCACCTTTCAGTTGGTTTGCCAACCGCCAATAACATTAGAAGAAGAAGAAGAATCTATTACGACAGCAATTTGCTACGTGAAGTTGTCGGAGGGCTTCGGCTCATGAGTTGTACGACATTTCAAAGAGTTAAATGAGTGCAACTGCTTCCTCAGACATGGGTCTGAGCACTCAGCAGGGTAGCAATTTTGAAAAGTAGGTTTTCAGGAGATATTTTATATTCTGATGGGGACACTCTTGGTCATTACATTCTTTTAGTTGCAAAATTTGATCTTTTGACTATAATGCTAGTAAATATTTATGGGTACAACTCTAAAAGTGAAAATGATGACTTATTTGATACATTAGAAATTCGCTTAACTCATTGTTTATCTAAATTCCCAAATTCACTTATATTAATTGGCGGTGATTTTAATATTACTTTAGACAATTCCCTTGACAGATGGCCTCCTCGTGCTCCAACTTCTTCCAATATCAGAATGAAGTCCTTTATGCAGAAATTTGGTATAAAAGACATTTGGAGGGAGAAATTCCCTAATTTAAAATCCTTCACATGGAACAATAAGGCATGTACTGCCATGTCTCGTATTGATTATTAGCTAACTTCTTGTAGCTTACAGAAAGAAAACATTTTAATTAACATTCTTCCTATGCCACTGACAGACCATAAAGCAGTTTCTATTAATGTTGGCCTACAATCTTTTTCCAACAACCATTATAATTCGTATTGGAAACTTAATAATTCAATTCTGGACAACGAATCTGTTAAGGTGACCATTCGCAGATTGATTGCACATTATTGGAATTTAGCTCAACTGAGTAATGATTATTGTAATAGCTGGGAATTACTGAAGTTCGAAATTGGTAAATTTTTAAGAAATTATGGAAGTGTATTAGCCAAAGCCAGGAAACATGAAGAAGAAAATATAATTTCAAAGATTACAGCTTTCACTCAAATATCTCCCCCTATTTTCTCAGACAATGAAAAAATAGAACTGTTTACTCAAAACCATTTAGATGATACTTATAAAAGGAGAGCAGAGGGGGTCTTCATTAGATCCAGACAGAGATGGCTGGAGAAGGGTGAACAAAACTCAGCTTATTTTTTTCGATTAGAAAAAAGTCATTCAAAAAAATACAATTTTACATTTGAATATTAATGGTATATTAACACATGACCCAAGATCCATTGCTGGTTATTGTTCATCATTTTATAGCTCTCTTTATGAATCTAGATTTAATGAAAAGGATACCTCTGATTTCTTAGATAGCCTTATTAATACTAAATCTATAAGTGAAGACAAAAAAGAATTGTGTGATAATTCTATTTGTATAGAGGACGTTTTACATGCTATTAAGGAACTTAAGTTAAATAAATCCCCTGGTGTGGATGGATTAACTTCCGAATTCTATAAATCTTTTTCTGAAGAACTTGCTCCTTTTCTCTTAAAATTTTTTCTCAGAGTATAGACCTTGAAAAGCTTCCACCCACCCTCACACAAGGCTTAATTACCTTAATACCCAAGCCAAAAAAAGACACATTGTTTTTAGACAATTGGCGACCAATTTGCTTGCTTAATATTGATTATAAAATTTTTGCTTCTATATTTTCCGTTAGAATTAAAGAGACATTAGACTTAATTATTGATGATACCCAGTCTGGTTTCATGAGGAACAGACATATTTCAAATAATATTTGTTTAGTTTTAGACCTCACTGATTATCCTCACCTTTATTCAGATAAGAGCTTCATTCTTTTTTTAGACTTCCAAAAGGCATTTGATACTGTTGAACATCATTTTATTTTTTCAGCCCTTAAAAAATTTGGTTTCGGTAATTATTTCATTAAGACTATTAAAACTTTATACTTCAATGGTAACTGTTCAATCAAACTGCGTGCTGGCACCTCACCTAGATTTAATCTTAATCGTGGTATCAGACAGGGATGCCCTATTTCTCCCTACCTCATTTGAATATTAATAAATGTGAATTAATGTCCCTTAAGCAGTGCGATTTACCATCCATTTGCGGTATCCCTATAAAAAATGAAGTCACATATTTAGGTATAAAGATTGTAAAGGATGAAGAGAGAAGATGTGAGCTAAACTTCTCCCCTGTTATTGATAAGACGAAGAAAAAGTTTAATCAGTGGTTACTAAGAGACTTATCTTTGAGGGGGAGAGTATTGGTTACAAAAGCAGAGGGCATCTCAAGGCTCACATATACAGCTCTTTCTCTAGCAGTCAACAATAATATTTGCAAGACTGTTGATAATATGCTTTTCAATTTTTTATGGAAAAATAAAACCCATTATATTAAGAAATCTGTGGTTATGAACACAACTGAAAATGGAGGATTGAACTTCTTAGATTTTACCACTCTTAATTATACTTTTAAAATAAACTGGATCAAACAATTAAAAAAAAAAAAAACTAGTATATGGAACATTATTCCTCATTGTATTTTTTCACAGGTTGGAGGTCTTCATTTTCTTTTGCTTTGTAACTACAACATTTCTAAACTTCCGTTAAAGTTATCCAATTTTCACAAACAAATGCTTCTCTCCTGGAATTGAATTTATAAACATAATTTCTCACCTAATAGATGTTTTATATGGAATAATAAGCATATTTTATATAAATCTAAAACACTGTTTTTTGAAAATTGGTTTTCTAATGATATGGTTTTGGTGAGCCAACTCTTCAACCAAGAAGGACTTCTGTTAACTTATTCTGAATTCTTGTCTAAATTTAAAATCCCAATCATTCCTAAAGAATATGCTGTAGTTATGGATGCTGTCTCTGGTTTAAAAATGCTTTGTAAAAATACATGTCCCCAATCTTCTCTGCAGTCTTTTGATCCTGTTGACACTGCTGTTGGTTGAGTTTGTTTTTTCTTCTTCCTCTGTTAAACACAATAATCGACAGGTTCGGGCCCTTTTTCAAAGGGATGTTGTCTCTAGACCTCCTATTGTAACTTTCTGGAATAGCTGTGTTGATGGTTTGATATGGCATAAAATCTGGAAATTACCTCATAAATATTGAATCACAAATAAAGTAAAAGAAATTTCTTTCAAACTCATTTATAAATATTACCCCAGTAACTATTTCCTTGTAAACAAATTTAACTGTGATATTGACATGCTTTGTACATTTTGTGGTCTACATACAGAAACGTTTTTTTTCATTTATTTTGGAGTTGTCCTTACTCAGTCAATTTTTGGTCAAATTTCTGCTCATTTGTTAGAGATCATATCATGCCCAGCTTTCAACTTTGTTTTGAAAATGTTTTATTTGTTTTTTTCACTTACGACTTGTCATTCCATAAGGAATATTATTTGATTAATGTATTACTTTTGCTGGCAAAGTTTAGTATACATAAATGCAAGGACGGAAATTATAAACCATTGTTTCTCATTTTGAAATCAGAAGTTAAACAATACCTAAAATCAATTTACAATTTGATAAACAAGAAAGCTGTTAAGTGTATTAATGTATGTAAATATTGCCATGTTTTTATGTAATTTATTTTTTATTTTCTCTTTATTTCACTGTAATTTCTTATCTCTTTTTCTTTGTGTTCACCCCCTGGCTACTGTAAAGTGTTGAATTTGAGTGATTCAATTAAAAAAAAAAACCTGCTTCCTCAGACACAGCCATGGAGGACGAATGGGAAGAAGAGGAGCAGCTGGTTGTGGCGGAACTGTCTGGGATGATCAGCTCGGATTTAATCTCCAGTCGGCAGGGCGCATGTAAGATCGTGGACATTGACAGCGAGCAGCCCATGATGCAGGTGGGCCGCTATCTGTTCGAGGATGCCATGGGAACATGTGCGGTTTTTGAAGAGGACGGTGCAGGTTCTAATTCAGCTCTTAAATACAAATGTCACACAATGAAGAAACTAATGCTTCAGCGGACGTTCCTGTCGGAGAGGTAGGAGGATGAGCCCCTCTCTAGCAGAATAGAGGTGCTGGCTCTCCACGAGGAAGAGTCGTTCGGCATGAAGAGCGCAGTCTGTAACTACCTGGATCCCATCGACACAGAAATCTGTGCTAGACGAATCTAAAGATTGCGAGGACCTCTTGGGATCCAGAGATGAGCGACGAATCAGCGGACGACGGCTCATGAAAGACTGATTTCTGATCATGTACATACTGCATCGTCTAAATATACATTTTCTGCTTAGTAGAAGTGGTTTTGTATTTTATTTTCATAAATACATACAGTGTATGTGTCTGTCCCTTTTGCGTATTATTTTTATTAAATGCACATCTATCTGTTATTTAAGTTATGATAAAAGTCATTCAAATTCAGTGGTTCACTACTGAATCATTCAGGTTTAACTCAACTTTTGCACATCAGTATTGTACATTAACAGGATGCAATAGTGTAAATGAGTTTATTAAAATTATTGAACAGACGCTGCCTTATTGGGACAACAAAGCTCTCCCTATAGCCTACCTACCCAATTAATACATCATTATTAAACACTCGTTTATTATGGCTTGGCCCTAATCCTCTTCCGTACAATGGTGTAATTTTGTGTTGCATGTGGAAAAAAAATTAATAATTCTAAAAGTGACAAACGCATCCCAACTTGAGGGAGAATCAACAGCAAGCCTAGACAGAAAAAGAATCTTTACGTAACGACTAAAGCACATTTGATGGTAAAGGAAGCTCAAATGTCCAGAGAGCCTGAACACAGGAGGAGAGAGTGAGAATGGAGAATACAGGATTAAAGCTACAGTACAACTATAAGACGATTGTGATGAAGCAGAACAAGTGAGGAGAATTCTAAAAGAGAATTTGAAAAGAACATCTCAGAATAATGCTGAATAAAACCAGCAACAGTCAGGTCCCAGAAGTAAAAATTCATTTAATTTTCTCTATAGGGGAATCGAGTTTTAATGATAACTTGCAAACCTCCAAAGACAGACCTGCTGTGTGTGAACTCAAGGTTGTTAATCAATGGTACATGCTTTTGCAGAAGCCATCGGTTTACGTAATTTCAATTTATTTAAAAAAAAACAGTTTTAGCAGCAGAATTCCTGGTGAAGATTACACCGCCCATGATTCTGCACAAAAAAAAATCTCTATCAATCAGTCACAGCAAGCAAAATTGCACCAAAAATTGCAATTTTTCACTCCCATGAAGCACAGTGAATCACAATCAAATCAGTCTCGCTACACTCTCAAAATACTTCAAAGATTTATACTTTTGAATTTTATATAAATTATTTTGATTGTCATTCACAATGCTTCATGGTTTTTTTCTCCTCAAAGCCATTAAAGGGGTCACATGATGCTTTTTTAAAGATACTTATTTTGTGTATTTGGTGTAACAGAATATGCTTACATGCTTTAATGTTCAAAAAACACATTATTTTTCTAATACTATACGTTATTTTAGGTCCTCTATGCCCCGCCGCTCTCAAACGCTTCGTTTTCTACAAATCCCTCCTTCCGACAAGCGCAGTCTGATCTGATTGGCCAGCTGACACAGTGCATTGTGATTGGCCGAACAACGCAAGCACTCGTCGGAAATGTAACGCCCCTTACCATAATCGCAATCGCATTTGAACAGTCAATAGCAAATATTAAACTAATAACAAAACAGTAGCTGATTCAGAAGCGCCAGATTGTCATAGCAAAGTCAGAATTGCCTCCTCTCCTAGGCTCACAACGAAACGGTCGTCCATAAAATGCATTGCTGTTCTGTTGTAAGTAGTTTAAAGATTCCTAAATGCATCTACTTTCAGAAGGCCAAATAAAGTGCTTTGCTTTCGCCTTGAAACACACAGCGTCTCCCTGACATGGCTGCTTCAACACTACTGCTGTTCCTGAAACCACGCCTTCTTTCTTTGTGTGCACATTTGGGCAGCATTATGCAAATATTTGCACATAGTGAGGTAGATATGTGGGGGCCCGTTTGAACGAGGCGTGGCAGAGTCTTAACTTTGATAAAGAATATCTCTTTGGGTTTGAGACTTTAGTCTTTGCAACTTCTATCGTTCTATCACCATCAGCTTGTAACACTCCAAAGAGAAAGGAAAACTTGGAATCGCATCATATGACCCCTTTAAAGCGGCACTATGTAACTTTTGGCGCTCTAGCGGTTAATAAACAGAACTGCACACATCCCGCGGAAGAACATTCCAACCCGGAGCTACTTCTCTAAGTTTATGTCTATGGCGATTCACGCAGGTGTGTTCCTCCGCAGTGGTGACGACCCGACCAGGCTACAATAGTCCAAATATAAGTACTTATAAAAGTACCGTAGCGATTCGGAATAAGACAAAAACGAGGTTTGGAAGATGAATTCATGATGTACTCGCTAATTATATACATTCTGCAAATTTTGAACACAGAAAAAGTTAGTGCTGCGTTAAGTACAGTCCTGTACCTTTGTCTTTTTGTCTGATTTTCAAATATTTTTTTGCTTAATAGTAATGTAATGTTCTGATTCATCTTATAGCTGGTTGGCTTTGTTCATGGCTTATACTCCTTTAACATGGACGTTTTAAATGGAAAAATTGCTTCTGGAAACAAAGGCGGCTGAAAAAGTGGCACGCTGTTGCATGCTCTTGTTTATTGTAGGGAGAAAAAAAAGGGAAAAGTGTTACATGCATCAGAAATAGTTTTAAATGCAAATCTGGGTTTATTATTAAGCATATAAACCTATACAGAATGGAATTGAGGTTTAATACCCCACATTTTAAAGGGTATAACTGTTTGCTTCAGTGTGAGTTAAAATTGTGTCATAATACATTAAATATTCTCCTCTGTTCTGATGTCATATAACACAATTTTTGCTCAAAGGAATGGACCATACACACACAGAACGCAGTCCAAAGGTCTGTTCCTCAATCCGGCAGAAACATGAAAGTTCATAACAGTTTGGTTTTGTCATAGCACTCCCCAGACCTCCTCAAACGCTGAACACATCTTGGCACAGGTCAGAGCGGCAGACAGAGGATAGTTACTGATGGACACAGTCTTCTCTGTGTAGTCAGCGTTCACCTATGATAGGATGGAGAGACAGATCAGTGATTTATTTCAAAAGCGATGACACAATTCACATTTATGAAATTATTTTCTATGCATGGGGAACATATTTCATTTAGCTGTGAGGAGAAGCGGGAACAGACTCACTGTTCCATGTGCAAATGCACCAATGACAACAGCGGCAGGTCCATCTTTAGGGACAATTGTTCTGGGACACACAGCATCTCCTGCTTTGAACGATGTCGAATATCGGGGGCATCCAGGTGGCAGGTGGTCCGACACTGGATTTTTAATCAGCCTTAACAAACGCTGAGGACCATCAGCTGCTCTCACACTCAGCTTGTGCAGAAGCTGGACTATAGGAAAACACAGTAGTAAGATAAACTTACTCTGAATCTGAGATACTACAGCATTTTCTGTAATACAAAACTGACAAAATTGAATTGACTTGATTACAGTATATGAGCAAATGGAGTGAATTTACCCATTAGTCCACAAAATCGTGCAAAAGTGCGAGGAATTCTTGTCTGTGGGTTGATCTCGATCAAAGCATTCTTCTCTGTGTGAATGTACACTTGAAGCAGTCCAGCTCTGTTCAAAGGACTGTCCAGTAACATCAACAGGCACTGTGGGAAAGCAGACATGCAGAGGACAGATGTGGGACAAATAAAAATCTCTCCGTTTTAAACTACAAAAACCATATGGTTTTAGTTGTCAGAACATCTTTGCAAGATGGCCTGTTTTTCACATTTTATTCTCAGTGCATTCAAAACATATTTATAATAAGTTGTAACATTATTTTTCAACTAAAACCATAGTGCATCTGATCAATAATTTCTCATTAAAAAGTGAAAAAAACGTAAAACTTTTGTATTTGATCGTATTACTATATTTCAAATGTAACATGAACTACGTTTAGCTCGGATGCTTGGTAAGAGTTGAAGAGCTTTACCTGATGTGTGATATCAGGGCGAATCTTCCCAGGGTCTCTTCCACTTTTCATGATCATACTCTTATGTTGATCACAGTTCAGCAACTCGAATGTCTTTCCAACCTGTATAGAGATACGCTTACATTTAAATATACTGAGACCTACAGTTAGGAGAAGCATTATTGTTAAAGCTGTAGTGGCAATTCCAGTGAATAACACGCGATCCGGTGCTTAGCTGTCCTTTACCTTTACGGTTTCAAGCGTGGCTCCTTCTAAAACAACAACAAAACGCTTTTCCGCCATCTGATCGTGCAAACTTCTTTGCTGTTTTGCCGGTTTTGGATCATATTCATCTAAATGCTCCAGACCACGCTTGTCTCCAGCGTGTGCAGCCATGTTGACACAGAACTCCGACGCATCAAATGTGCGTCACAACAACACGTTTGTTCAGAATGGCGCTAGCTGATGACGGCAACACGGTCTTATCTAAAATACTTTATTCACGTTATATAATGAAATATGTGTTTTCTGGTGTAAATTGAGCCGTTATTGTTTCACGTAATTACAATGTAGAACTTAGTTCTGAAATACATGAAATGCTATGAAAAAATAATACAGAATTTATAAACTCTCTCTCTCGCTTCATCAACACACACACCACCACTCAGTTTTTTTATGTTTTATGTGGACATTCCATAGGTGTAATGGTTTTTTTACTGTACAAACCGTATTTTCTATTGCCCTACACCAACCCTACCCCTAAACCTACCCCTTACAGGAAACTTTCTGCATTTTTAGATTTTCAAAAAAACTCATTCTAAATTATTTATAAGCCTTTTGAATTACGGGGACACTGAAAATGTCCTCATAAATCACCTTCTCGTTGTAATACCTATGTCTTACCCATGTTATTATACAAATCTGTGTCCTCATCAGTGTTGGGGAAAGTTACTTTTAAAACTAATGCATTACAACATTGCATTACTCCATTAAAAAAAGTAACTAATTACGTTACTTAATTACTTTTTATGGAAAGTAATGCATCACGGTACTTTTGCGTTACTTTCGCGTTACTTTTTAAATATGAGCCGGGCTTTTAATATAAAATTTCTATTTTAGCAATGTAAAAGCCCTTCACAACAAAAGTGTATGCATAACTCAGGCTGAAGCTAAGCCAGAGGAGAAAGGAGAAGAAACCTCTTCAGCATAAAGAAAAAAAAGAAACACAAATGTGTTATGTTTATCTAAAGTCATTTTGCTTATTAGTATGGTTGAACTGGATCGTCAAAGGTCAGCAGCAAAGACATTAGTTAATAAATGGGATTAGATTCATTTGTGTTATTTAACATATTTAATTATTGCAGTTTTGCGTCATATTCTGAGTTTGCATTTCATTGTTTTAATTCATTTTGATGAATACTAAATTGTTTTTTTTTTGTGAGTGGGATGAATTAATGCACATTCACATTTAGTCTAGAACTACAGTAGCAGTATCATGTTCACACAACTCCTCTGTACTCCCGATTTCTCCCAACATGGGGACAGGAGAGCTGTCAGTCAATAAATGTGAAAACTAAGTAACTTGCTTTACTTTTTTGAAAAATAACTCAGTATTCTCTTGTAATTACAAAGTTAATGCCCGTTTATTTACGAGTGACTTGACAAAAGTACTCTGATTATAACTTCGATTCCTTGTAATAGCTTTACCCCAACACTGGTCCTCATAAACCCATAACATGCCACCACACACACTGGTTTGCTATCCTTGTGGGGACTCTCCATAGGCTTAATGGTTTTTATACTGTACAGACCGTATATTCTATTGCCCTACACCAACCCTACCCCTAAACCTACCCCTTACATGAAACTTTCTGCATTTTTAGATTTTCAAAAAACTTAATTCTGTGTGATTTATTAGCTTGTTTACCCGTGGGGACCTCAATTTAGGTCCCCACGTGACACGAGTCCCCATGAGTCTGTGTGTATTCAGGTTTAAGTCCCCACCAGAATAGAAAAACAGGTAAACACACACACGTTGTGTTTCCATGTTTTATGGGGACATTCCGTAGGTGTAACGGTTTTTATACTGTACAAACCGTATGTACTATTGCCCTGCACCAACCCTACCCCTAAACCTACCTCTTACAGGAAACTTTCTGCATTTTTACTTTCTCAAAAAAACTAATTCTGTATGATTTATAAGCTTGTTTCCTCATGGGGACCTCAAAAATGTCCCCACAAGGTCAAAATTTACTAGTATTGCTATCCTTGTGGGGACATTTGGTCCCCGTAATGTGATAAATACCAGGTACACACACACACACAAATAATGGATTTGACCATTTTCTCTTAGAAACTGAAATAATTCATAATCATGAGAAAGACATTTCCAAATTATTAGGACTTTCCTGAGTCAAAATGATTTATTCATTAAATCTATGTATTTTGCATTTTAATGTAATCTCTTTTTTGCTTTTGAGATTAAGATAATTATATATTGTTCAATTTCATGTACATAATCCTTTAATTTTTGGTAGTGATTAATGTTCTGCGCTAAAACGTTAAATAGTATGTAATATGTATGAAATTCCTTGACTACAGACCAAAAAGCACACATGCAAAAAATACTTTTTTTTATGTTTCATCCAAACATAATACATTTCAAAAATAAGAGTGGCATTCATGATACATTCAGACTTTAGACATCAAACTGTATTTACAATAGCGAGAATAAAGAGCACAATTATCCATCATTAATGAATTACAACTGGAATCACTTTTACTTGGTGAAATGCTCTCCTTCCTTGGTAAAAATGTACCATAAATCTTGTATAGTAACCAGTTTAACTGTGGTATTTACAGTAACCACATGTAAACCAGTGTAACTCTGTAAACAAACTATGCTAGTTGTAGTTAAAAAAAATGTATGAGATTCCCTCCCTTCCCAAAAATATTATTTTGTATGAATTAACATCTCCCCCAAAATTCAATACTATAGTAAAAGCATGGTCAATTTTCTAAGTGCTGTGAGAGAACACATCCACCAGGCTTTAACTGTTCATCATTCTGTACATGATTTATCAAATGTGATAATATTGCTTAAATGTATGTATCCGTGACTTTTCCAAAACCCATTACTTAACAAGTGAATATAAATAGCTTTATGATCTCTGGAATGACCTTCTTTTACTAAACAGTGAGCAGCTCCAATGGTTCAATAATCCCAAACAAGCTCCAAAAGGTCTCAGCAGACACGAGTTCCTCCCAGATTCAGTGCAGCGTTCGACTCTGACACATCTCACGAGGATAACTCTGAGATTTATTCACACAGGTCAGCGTTTTGGGGCAGAAGCCGGAGTTTGAACACAGGACTGTCACCAGGAAGGAAGGTTCAAAGGGCATGAACTCATGGTAGGAGTCAGCGTCACATGTTACCTATAACATATGATTTGAACTTTCTGATTAGCACACATCCTTGAGTGCTTATACATTTCTCATTGACATTCTCTGTACCTTTGTAAAGGAGGAGAGGAACAGGTGAAGGTAAGAGAGGCCTGATAGAGATGAGTCTGCTGGATGCCTTGTGAAACTCATCTTATAAGCCTGTTAAGAAACAAATATGGAACATAACACGTTGAGAAAGATAAAAGTTGGGTTCATCGTTAAATAGTAATGAAACGAGTGTTGTTGTAGATTAGAGCAGGGGTTTTCAAACTGAGGGCTGCAAGGGAGTGCATTTAAAAGCTTAGAGAACAACAGTGTAAATAATGTAAAACTAAATAATTAATAAAACATTTTCTTATACACTACAATAAAAAATAGGTTAAAATAAATAACTAAAAATGAGATTAAAATAAAATTGAAAATAAATAATAAATATAACAGTACAGTACTATGGTGAGTCAGAAAAACAATATTTTTACTGAATCGTTCACCCACAAATTTAAATTGCTGAAAATGCAAGATGTAGATTAGTTTGTTTCTTCATCAGAACAGATTTGGACAAATTTAGCATTCCATCGCTTGCTCACCAATGTGTCCTCTGCAGTGAATGGGTGCCGTCAGAATGAGAGTCCAAACAGCCTATACAAATAAAGGGAAGGCACATAACTTTAGTCCATCAGTTAACTTCTAAAGTAAAAGTTGTGAGCTTGTAAGAAAAATCCATCATTAAGGAATTTTAACTTTAAACTGTCACTTCTGACCAAAATATGAGTCCATAATACCATAATAACACTTCCACCAGTGAAAAAGTCCATCACATCAAAGTCCACCTACACATTTGTTTAGCACTATTTTGGATTGTTTTTGCTTGTAAATGGTGCTTGATCCGTTCATATTTCTCCCCCGATTCAGATGAGATGAGTTCTTCACTGGAGAAAGCAATATTATGGGGATAGAGGTTTCATATTTTAGCCAGAAGCAAAAGTTTTAAGGTTAAAAATGTCTTGATTGATGGAATTGGTTCTTACACACAGCAAACACGCAGCTTTTCACAACAAAAGACTTACTGGTGGCGGGGTTTGGTAGGGGTAGACATACTTATCAGCTGTTTGAACTCTCATTCTGACGGCACCCATTCACTGCACAGGAAAGTGAATGGGTGTCGTCCATTCCTCCCCCCCACCCCCCCACCCCACCCCCCCCACACACACACAAGGTAAGTCATATTTGTGGGTTTGTGGCATCTAAAAGATTGAAAACCCCTGGTCTAGAGTAAGTTAGCTTACATCCAGTGCCACTTGTAGAGCAGAGTACTGCACCCAAACCTCCTGCTGTTTAGAGGGGGAAAGAGAGAATGTGCCGACCCATCCTGGATCCCTGGTCACACTCAGATAATGGGACCATATGCACATGCTGTCTGACTCTGGATTGTTGGCCTGCATGTGGACTAGTGATGAGAAACAGAAGGCGTTTAAAAACACTCCCACACTCACACATGCACATTCACGTTGAGTGATTGAGGTCCATACTGACTTACTATCAGGGAACAGAAGGTGGAGAAGATCTTTAGCCATCAGAGATCCCAGTGTGCCATAATTCAAGGAGGCCAACGGGGCTGTGTAATGGATCAGAGTAAAGGTATGCGTCTTCCAGTAGTTGTAATATCTAGTCAAGGCCTGCTACCGTTTTACTAATTAACACTGTGGACAAGTAACGACATTAACAGAAGAAACCTGTAGAGAACCCATACTCGGGTAGAGTTTTGCTTTACGATGGAGGCCCTTGAACAACACATATGGGAAGTTTTCTAAATATACGAGAATGCCACCATCAGATGCATTCTACGGATGGGGCACAGGAAAAAATAACAGGTATGACCTACCGTCGTTGCCTTGAATGTAAGGTATTTCCATAATGCTAGCCCGAGTCGTTGTGTGAAGATCTGCTTCATGCTGGTGCTGTCCATAGATAACTGGGATAGAGGACATGGAGAAGGGGTGACCAGTCACCAAAGGGCAGACCAGCACACGCCTACGCGCAAGGTTTATATTCTGGTTGTGTTGTGACTGTGCATTTAGGAGCTGATCCCGATGAGATGGATGGAGTGATAGACAAACTAGAGGTGAGGGAAGACAGACATGCAAAATGGATGATGACTTAAAGTTGGCATCAGATGTTATAAATGCATATTATTGAACTAGTCATCCATGCATATGATCAACCTAAAGCTCGCATTCAGATCTTCCACCATCCAATCAACAACCCATGGATAGAATCAAGTCTCTGCCCTATACTTTTTCATTTTCTATATAATCCATTTCACTTGGATGTACATCACAATACGGAAGACAAGATCTGTCGCTACGCTCTACTCTCAGATAGTGACACCTCGAAGATGCAAACCCTTTCACACAATCTGAGCCTCCCCTTGCTGCGTTCCTCTGTCCCGTACTCTGTTACAGTTTTTCTGACATCAAAACTTTCTATCACTGCGTGCGCCTTTTGAAGTCCGCCCTCTTGCTAATCCGGCTCTACACTCCGTGCACTCCCTCGGTCACCTTGTCACCTGTATCGAACCATGAAATGAGTATAGTCGTGTTATGCAGCTTGTTATCCTGCACACAGAACTCCCGTTCTTTGATAGCGACATCCCTATGCACGGAAAAGGCTAACCTAATTGTATAATACATTCATGTCTAGAACTAACCCGCACAATAGGGAGTACTGATGTCTGTCCGTGTCAGATACAGGTTGCCCCTGGGATTGAAATGGCTGGTGAACGGTGAGTTCATTTTGCACGGCAGCGATTCATATTAAACAACCTAGGTTCGCACACAGATAAAAGATAACGTGAGTTAGCACGAGTTTTCTCTTATCCATGTGCTCGCGAGCACTTTCATCGATGTAAACTGTAGACGACAGGAACGACGTGTATTCGAGAGGCTGGCGGCAGTACATGACAAATATATAGAACAGATATTAAAATTGCTCTACACCCGGGTAGTGTGGACAATATGATACGCTTATGACGATCTTACAGTACCCAATAACTGGTTAATGCGCCGCTTTAATTGATGCACACTAACCAACATGCATCACTCTTTGCCTCCACGTTGGGCATTTAAAATCCTTTAACATATTTGACATTGACAAAACTTACCTAAATGTCATTGCAAATATGAGAGCACTAACCCTTCAGTCTGTGTGCCGTGTGAGAGCAGTCTGCTCCTGCTCTTCTGCTCCAGCACCAGCATCTGCAGGTAGTTGGAGAAAACATCCTCCTCGCTCAAAACCACCTAGTGCGCCGACCACAGAGAGAGAGGAGAGAAGAGATGAGGGGAGTGGAAGAGAGAGGACGAGAGGGGGGGGACTGAGAGAGAAAGCAGGCGAGACCCGGCACGGAGAGAGAGAGAGAGAGAGAGAAACAGCCAATGAAGCCCTCTCAATGTGAAAGAATCCATAAATGAAAATGTTTCATTCACTACACTGACTGTTAATTCACTCATCGAAATGAATTTCAATTCATTCATTTACCTCTGCATAGAGATGGTTGAGTTCTGCATGATTGAGGTTATTTGTTTTAGTGGAGAGTCTTGGATTGAGAGATTTCATCTGAAATATATACAAAATTATCTGAACAATAATCCATACACCGTTTCAGTAGGATATGGTTTTGTATATGATTCATAACATACCTTATTCAAAATAAAGGCTGATGATCTGTCGTCCCTCCAGCTCAAATCTGTTAGTTTCTTCTTGAGGGACAAATAAACATCATGAATCAACTCCTCAGCCTGGCAGAGACAGAAAAACACCCGTGATATTAAAATGTGACTTTGCTCTATTAAATTCATGTTCACGAGGTCCAACCAAAATGTACCTCTTTCTGTGCATGTCTTTCTCTAATTGCATGACTGAGTAGAGTGTCAAACCCTCGCTCCGTCTGCTGAACACATCGCAACCAGCGTGGGATCTCCTAGATCACACCTCCAATAGGATCACTGGGACGTAAGGTGAGAGAATATAATTCGCAGCTACTATCTGCGGTCTTTGACACTGGTTGAATCCTTTGTTTCACACAATAAAACTGGCATTGTGGGTAATTTATTCAATGCAGACCCACCTCCTGTGTGTCTCCAGTTGCAATGGGTATAGCGCTGTTTCTCATTAGGTTGGAACGAACCGGTGCGTACACTGCGACGCTGCCGAGCTTTCACTATTGTATGTGGTGTGCAAATTACAGACAGGAAAGCAAATTAGTAAGTTTATACGCGTAGATGGACCACGCGCGACACCCAGGTGTCAACTCTGATCATCGCCCACTCGACAACAGCAGGACATAGATCACAGAAGTGAACAATGACAATGTAGAGCTCATGATGTGTGAATGTGCAACTCAATATTACTGATACACGATTATGCAGTGTCACAGCTGAGACTAAACATGACTAGTATATCACGTCCATGATCCCTACGTGACGTCAAAACTGCTTGTGTAGGCTCAGAAGCTGCGAGACTTAGTATGCTCCGAGTCCACAGATCCGGCCTTTTGATAGTCTGAAGTGACGCACATGTGGCTTAAAGTGTATGATGGACAAAGTGAAAATTGTGTTCGATAACATTGAATATCTTACTTTAAATGATTTGATGTAGTGTGTTAGTAGTCTGGTGGATCAAGCAGTACGGCTGCACAAGGGGAGTGACACATGTAGAGACAAGCAGCAATACCAATGGCTGGAGCCCGCATGTCTGTATGGACTAGGGAATTAACCGAATGCGACACATTATACACAGAACAGGATCCTAGCTGTCAGGTACTGTATATTATTTGGGTTAATGATATGACACTCTTTTTTTATTTGTATTTTCTTGTCCAGATCTATCATTTTATTTTAAAAATATATTAAAAATGCAGTTCATTCCCTATAACTTGAATAGGCCTAGACATCTTCTATTGTCACGAATCCGGTCCATGAACTCCATCTGCTACAGGACATCAGGGTCCCCTCTCCAAGTCATGGACTCTCGCACTCCCAATGGTGCATCATCACCCCGTAGATCTTTGGATAAAGAGCTTGATAGCAATGTGACGTAAAATATACCCCATTCAATTGTGGCAGGAAAATTTGACTAAGATAATATTTTGACTATAGACTAGCAGGATTGCACACAGCTGTTACACTGATCACCCAGCTGTTTCATTTTAATACACACCACCACCCTCTCCACAACTTTACCACCACACACTCACAAATAGCTAGGATGTCCTTGGCACAGGGCGAGATGTACGATGATATAGTGCCTGCCACCGATACAGTGTACCGTGCTTATACGTACAGCTCATAACATAACACGATGAGAGCCCGGTTCAGTTCACCATCGCACAAGTAGCCTAGTGACACAGTAGCCTAGCCTAGTGCAATCACAGCTGGTATCCAGAGTCATGGCACGTCCTGTCTGTTGCATCCAGATTATCAAGGTCAGTCCTTCGGTATCCCAATCTGGTATCCAGTGTGAGGGATGCACCGCTGGTGTCTGCACGCGCAGTTGGTATCCCCAAACTCACTCACTTTAGCCCTCCTGTTCCTGAAATCATTCCCCTGTCTGCAGCACTTCCCAAATGGGGGGTTGCTTTATGGTGTATCTAGGCCGCGTACTCCACCGCCGATTTGCTAGAGCCAGCGGGGCGCACTGGGGCCGGCTACAATATCTCCAGAGGTGGCGGCTTACGCTGCAGAACTTTCCGAGGTAGCGGTGTCAACTGCCGTGGTCCCAGAGGCCACGGTGTCCACTGAAGTCTCTGCAGAGGTGGCGGCGCAGGCTGCAGAACCTGTATATGAATGTATAGGTTGTCTATGAACTCCTCTGCCGGTCTGTCCCGGCCAAGGAGGCCGTTCTATGAACTTCCTGACTGTCATGGTCCGGCCAAGGAGGCCGTCGATGAACTCTCTGCCTATCCTGTTCCAGCCAAGGAGGCCGCCTATAAACTCTCTGCCTGTTCTGTTCCGGCCAAGGAGGCCGCCTATGAACTCTCTGTCTATCCTGTCACAGCTATAGAGGCCGATTGCGAACTCCCTGCTCGTCCTGTCACCGTTATAGAGGCCGTTTGCAAACTCCCTGATCGTCCTGTCACAGCTATAGAGGCCGTTTGCAAACTCCCAGCTCGTCCTGTCACAGCTATAGAGGCAGTTTGCGAATTCTCTGTGTGCTTGTGTCTGCAAGGAGGTCAGTTGTGAACTTGTCCTTGTCCAGACCCAGCAAAGGAGGCTGCCTCTGAACACCCAGACTATCTCGTCAACCCACCATATGTCTGTCTGTGTTATCTGTCCTGCTCTCTCGTGAGTACAAGTCTCCGCCATGGTCTTCCTGATGGATGTGGTTCACAAGGGGCTCTCTGTTCCTTCGGCTCAGCCGTGGTGGTTCTGTCTGGGCCATGGTGGTCCTCTGCTTGCCATGGTGGCCCTCCGCCTCCGACGTGGGGGGTCGACTCTGCTACGCCGTGGTGGTCTACTGTCTGGCTCAGGTGGTCTTCTGCTCCACCGTGGTGGACTACTGTCTGGCTCTGGGGGTCTTCTACTCTGCCATGGTGGTCTGCTGTCTGGCTCTGGTGGTCCTCTTCTCTGACGGTGGTGGTCTTCAGTTCTGTTCTGGTGGTCTTCTGCTTCGCCAGGGGGATCTTCAGTCCCGTCTGTTCTGCTGTTGTGGTCTTCAGCTCCACCTGTGCTGCTGGCTCCGCCCTGGTTCTCTGCTCCGCTGGTCCTGCCTCAGTGCATGGTCTCTCCACTTCCAGGTGACCCTCCATCCATCCTCCTGTTCCGCCTCCACTCCACCACCCTCCGGAATCATAAAGGGTTTTGAGCGTCTGGAAGCCACTCCTTGGGGGGGGGGGCTCTGTCCCGAATCCGGTCCATGAACTTCCATCTGCTAGCCATCAGAGGTCACCTTTCCAATTTCATTGACTCTTGCACTACACACTGTTGCACATCACCCCGGACTACATATCCCATCATTCATTGCACTCAGCACGGATTGCACACAGCTGTACACTGATTGCACCCAGCTGTTTCATATCACTCCCTCACTATTTAACACTCACTCTGATCCCTTCCCTCTGCGAGTATTGTTTAGCACATATCTTTTGATAGCTACACTACAGAGACCTCGTTAGTTTACCCTGCCTTAGCCTAGCCTAGTCTTGCCTCGTCTGTTTTCTCGGTTTCTGATCCTTGCCTGGTTTCCTGGATTTATCCCTTTAGTTCGCCCTTTTGATTTTGTTCGCCGTTCGTTGACCTTCGCTAGCCCTAGGATTATTGTGTCTTGCCCGCCATATACCTGTTTGACCCTGCCTGTTTTATGACCACGTCTCTGTCTTCTCCTAATAAAAAGCTTTGCATATGGATCCGCACGTCTCGCGTCTCGTCAGCCCCGTAACATCTATGATACAAATGTTTTTAATTTCGGAATTAATTGTGAAATGGTTACATTACATTACATTACATTTAGTCATTTGCAGACACGCTTTATCCAAAGCGACGTACAAATGAGGACAATAAACGCAGTCAAAACTAACAACAGAGCAACAATATATAAGTGCAAATGTAAGCCTAACGCAGTACACGTAGCAAGGCTTTTTTTTATTATATCTTATCTATCCCTCTATATATATATATATATAAAAAATTACATGTATACCCATCCCAACGCACGAGCGACTACGGCGACCCCAGTAGATAGAATAGAAAAAATTGAAAGCTAGTGTTTGTTTTTTGTTGTTGTTTTTTTTAAAATAAAGAACAAAAAAATTAAAAAGATAAATATAGATAAAAGCACATATGCCCAACCCGTGCTATTAATGGAATAGAAAGTGTTAGTAATAAAAGCACCCGCGAGCTACCAACCCCCATGCTAGTGTATGGCTGTATATCACTGCCCTTACATACATACAACACAATAGAGCATTTTATAGCTGAACAATATTCACCACTACCCCTATCATACAACAAATTGTGACACAACATACCACCTTGCAAGAACGGGTTGCAATTTGCAATCACACGCAGATAGACCACACAAAATTCGCATCGTAAAAACACAAGTCATGAGGTGTCTCGCAACCCAAAACCATCTTTTCTGGTGTGGTTATTGTATCTAGCAAGATATTAAAGTGTAACACGCAAATTAGATAAAAAAGGCACGATGCAACATCAGCAATGATAAAATTGGTAATATTGTCAAGAATACCATTTCTATATAGTTATTTAGCAACATGCAAAAAGGATGCAGAAAAACATAAACAGGACAATAATATGAAGAGGCATTTCCAGTCCCTGAGATCAATATAAGTCCTTCCTAAAAATCACTAGTAAAAAAAAAAAAACTATGCCATAATTTATTTAAAATACATTTATTCATACTAAGTATACTTCAAACTCCTAATAGATTTATAGACTATCACTTAAGACTTAGCTGAATAAAATTATATGAATATGTGTGTGTTTGGAGTAGATTTCTTATTGTCAATGAACATTTTCATTCTATTCGGTCCTAAAATGGTTTTATAGCAACTTTAATAAGGACTTGTATAATCTCTGGTATACATATACAGTTTAAGTCCTCATGAAATAAAAATTGACTTTATTTCCTAGCACACATTGCTAGGCTTGAGTGAACAATTCGAGGGTTGAGATACCAGAGGGCATAACCGACATTTGGGTTAGGGGCATTTTGAGTCATTATAGAGTATATATATATATATTATATATCATAATGAAAGCTCTTAATGAGCTCTTTCTACTGCCAAAAGGACACAAGTGAATTCATAATAATTTTGGAGTTATTCATTAGAAACAAAAAGACTAAACACTGAAAATACTAAGCCAGTTGGTGCCAAAAGGGCGTAACTGCACTTGCGCCTCTCTGGCATTGAGAAATGTATTGAGGGTAAAGCCTGTGGATAGCACATGAGTCAAAATATCTGACACAACAAGTAAGCCTGGTAGGTCAACCATGAGAAGACAGCAGTTTTAACTACTGAAGATCAATGAGAACACTATTAAAGAACACTTAGTTGTTCTTGTGTTCTACAGAGTAGCCGCGTCAAGGTTGATGATGGAGAAAGTAAAGTATCCAGCATCAGTGTCAGTGAGGTGTAGATAGCAGCAGGTAGTAACCAATAAATTACATTCTAATGGTATATCATATAGGCACACTCAGTTACTGCTTAGCCACAAGAGAGAGAATGCAGAGAAGGGTTTATTATTACTATTGTTAATAATAATTAGTTATGCAATTCATAACTTCAGTATCATTCAGTTAAAGTGACTACTGAACAGACATTTAGAAGTGTATTTAAGTGTGTCCCATCAGGTAATAAAAAGTGTCGTCTTCATGTTCACTTGAACACTTGGGCCAAATACAGGGAATACATCATATAAGCAGTCAAGTGCAAAGACCACAAGTGTGGGTATTTGGACAGGGCAAAAGTGTACCTGAAGTATACTTGCAATAGTACAACTTCAGCACAATCAGATATGCTTAAGTATATCTTTAGTTGGACCTCAGCACTACTTCCGCACAATTAAAGTGCATTAAATTATTTTTTTCCAATTTAGCAGACTTTAAGTATACCAAAAGTACAACTGCAGGGTATTTTTAAAACACATAAATTTGTAAATGTATTTGTAGTATACTTACCACAAAATAAATGTATTTCAAATACATTTTAGTATATACTGTATATTTTTTCCACTAGAGATTTCACATGATTTGACCCTTTATGACAAATCAAGGCTTAATTGTACTGTCATATAATGCTACTGCAACAACAACAACTGTTAATTAATATATTTATAAGCAAACCATTAGTAATAGTAAAAATAGTCAAATGTATTGAAATGTACATGTATTCAAAGTGTAAGGAAAATACTTTTAATTTAATAGTTATGCCACATGACATCAAGAAATTTAAGCCGTTCTTGAAAAAGGATCAAAGTTTCTGTCAAAACCATATGAATTTCTAAGAATGTGGCACTTGTGTTTTAAACTAGATTTAAAAAAAAAGATTTTCCTTTTTTCTTATTTGTTACTGATCCATTTATATATGTCATAGAGGGAATCAGATGCACACACAGACCTTTAGCTCTTGGATGGTAATTCTGTGGTAGAGTAACTTCTGACTGAGGCGGTAGCGGAGCGGGGCCGGTTCCACGGCACAGCAGGCCCCCGCTCTTTGGGTGGGTGTGTATCTGTAATAAGCTTAAGCGACAGTGACTGACCGAAGAGCTCATCGCGTGCTGTCTGCGGGCGGACACCACCCGTCATCAGAGGTATGCCACACTATGTACAGCAACACCCCACTGATCCCTGTCTTGTAGGGGCGCCCCAGAACCCTCCGATAACCTGTGGTAGTGTCTCCTAAGTCACACGGCCCCACAGAGCTTGCATTTTTAATGATTGAATGCTGTCACCACCCATCCACAGAGTACAGCACTATGTGCGAGCCTACCCGTTATCTATGAATACTCTGTAATGAATGGTAGCCCTCGGGACGTCCCTTTTAGTGGTAGCACTAATACCAGTAGGTGATTACTGACACCTGGCGCCATGTAAGACATACATCCCAGAGTAACGAGCTCCCGCTGCGTAGGATCTTTGTCTCTTGCACAATATTCACACTAGTCATGAGATAGGAAACGATGAACTTTCCAACATGTTCGAGGAGCTCTTACTGACAAATGACATATGTTGGGTGAGACTGTACGTGCTGGACCAATTGTTAATAACATCATCTTAATCTAATCAATGTTAATGACGTTAAGTGTAAGTATAGTCTTAAACAAGTAGCGCCACACAAAAAAAACAACAAAATACCACAAAGTAAATCTGTGATAGCCGAGATATTCATCGCTAAAACACTAGGGTAGAGCTTGAAAGTAGCAATATCTCAGTAAATGTACTTACGGTTACTGTCCGATCACGTTTGAGACATATCGCAAACTACGACACAAGTGCAATGTTCAGGAATGAAAAGGTAATCAAAATGATTTTCTCCATGAGATAAAAAAGTAATTGCCAACTTTTTCTAACCATTTCAGACTTTTCATATCTCAACAATTCTGAGGGGGGAAGAAACTTCCGAATTGTGGATATTAATCAGAATAAATATTATGTGGATATTAACTTGCATTGCACAAACAAGACAAGATAGGGGAATTGTGACAAGCTTTTTCTTAGCTTTAATCTAAAAAAAGGTAACTGCGACTTTATCTCGCAATTCTGACTTTTATTCTCAGAATTCTGAGTTTACATCTCAATTCTGACTTTATAACTCGCAACTCTGCATTCCAAGAAACGTAAACTGTGAGATATAATTCAGAATAGTAAAGTGGGAAAAAGTCAGAATTGTGCCATAAAAAGTCACAGTTACCTTTTCTTTTCTTTTCTGTGGGGAAATAGTCTTCCATACAAAAATCCTGTAATCAAAATTATAATATCTCAATGATAGACATCAAAACAGAAAAGAAAAACTGTTTCCCCGGAACTATATCATGGGGTCTTTACAGCATTTTATAATTGCTAGGACCAATTTCTCAATACTTATAGGTCACTTCTTTCAACTCAGTTCTCAGTTTAACCTTTTTTTATTAAATCAATGAGTACGTTTACATGGACATCAGTAATCTAGTTATTTACCTTATTCTAAATAAGCCAAGATTATGATTATGGTGTTTACATGAGGTGCTTTTAGAATATTCCTTTCATGTTCCCGTTTTACATGTTATAGTACATAGTTTGATTAATGGCACACGTCATTACGCCCCCAGGCGACGACATCCGACGTCCCCTCCGGAATTTCACATATAAACATATAGTTTGCCTTCGTGATGATGCCATGTACAGTTTTGGGTGTTTCATTTTTAATTTTATGAAAGCTTCAAGTGCAGTTAATTATTTGTACGTGCATTCAGATGATGGAGGTGTTGAAGCTCTTTTATTTGCCGTCAAATGGTTGACCACTGCCGTGTGTGTATCCTGTCGCAAAATGCGGCGAAAAGTCCTACACGACAGTAATAATGTGATCAAGGTGTTTACATGTCTATACTGCACTTCAGTAATGCGACTAAAATAGGAATACTCCACATGTCTTAATTCGATTTCTGTTTACTTCGAATATGACTTTAGCCGGATTAAGGTAATCAAAAATCTCTGTTTACATGGTAGATTCTTAATCAGAGTATTGTCTTAAT
Source organism: Sinocyclocheilus anophthalmus (assembly GCA_018155175.1). Taxonomy (NCBI): domain Eukaryota; kingdom Metazoa; phylum Chordata; class Actinopteri; order Cypriniformes; family Cyprinidae; genus Sinocyclocheilus; species Sinocyclocheilus anophthalmus. The sequence goes on from JADLZN010011417.1 coordinate 1,075,342, forward strand.
CGTGTTAAAATTGGAGTATTGTTGTCCATGTAAACGTACTCAATGTTAACATGCAAATTGGCCTGTATTTACACAGAATGTCGGTAGTGGTTGTGTCTGAATGAGAAAAGAAATCATGTAATTTGAAAGAAGTAGTCATTGAATGCATTTGATCCATAGTTTAGCCCACATAGACTGCTGTTCACCTAAGTATTGAGAAAACTGTAAATCATGCTACTAATTGATTATATTCTAGCTTCATCGGTAATCACCTGTATGTAGTGTTGACTGGAAGCCGTTTGCTCTTCAAACTGGTCTGACCCTGCATACACACTGAAGAAAGGAAATGTGGAGTACTGGCCCATTAGCAGGGCGAGGGTGGTGTTAAAATCTGTCCGATTCCATCCATTTGATACTGCCCAGCCACCTAACTACACACACACACACAGAGAGAGGAGAGAGAGAGAGAGAGAGAGAGAGAGAGAGAGAGAGAGAGAGAGAGGGAGAGAATAAAAAGATAAAGAACATCGGAGCAAAATTCACAATGCAATGCAAGTGCTTTTACAGTTTCCTTCATCCTAAAAAGTGTGTGTACCTGCTGGATTAATGTGAGGAAGGGTTTTGAACCCACTTTCTCTGGGGATTCTGCGTCCATGCAGGTGTTGAAGTATTTCTTTGCTTTCTGTTCTGCTGCGCTCACAGAAACAGCCTCCTCAGGAGCCTCTGATCACACAGGGATCATACAGATTGAACGTCAAAGACGATTCTAGATTGTTTTATACAATACCATAAATGACTACTGAATAGTTTTGTGGTTCATCAGAGGCAAAACCAAGTATTACCTAGAAAAGAAAAGTTTGTTACGACAAATTTGTTGACAAAGTATCGCCTGATAATTTAAAAAAAGTCTAGCCTTAGACAGAGAGAAAGACCAGCAGAACAAACAACAGACAGAATGATAGACACATAGAGCAACATATACACTGTCTGAGCGATATATAGATCGCTAGAAAATAGATCAACCATTAGACTTAAACCAGCCAAAGATGGCTTGCTGGTTTTAGTTAAAGCTGGTGCTCCAGACATTCACCCTATTAATATTTTAAATGCATCTTATTGATCTTATTGTAAATGAGTCATCCATGCATGTTTCTTTTTTATTATCATTGTAATTTTTCTAATTATTGTATTCACATGATCAAAATGTCACCACTCAATCTTCCAGTGTAACACCAGACTTCTCTCTAGTGACTTATACCGGATTTCTCCAATCACTTAGTCCATTTAAACTCCGCCCCTTTCTTACAATCGACTTTCTCCATCCAATCAACACCTGCTGGATAAAACCAAGTCCCGTCCCTTTTTTCTTTTTCGATAATCCGTTTTAACTCAAATGGTTGTCACAATGCGGAAGATCTGTTGCTACTTACTTTACAATGCAACTTTTTGTGCCACAACCTCTTTTAAAACTAGCCAACAGAGCAGTATGACTGAATAGAAGACCAGAAGACCAGCTTAGGCTCAGGAAGATAGACAGATAGAAGCAGATATGGAAACTGAAGACACTAAGGAGTGGGGAAGTCGTGGCTTAATGGTTAGAGAGTCGGTAAGATTGTAGGTGGGGGGAGTGAATGTACAGCGCTCTCTCCCACCTTCAATACCACGACTGAGGTGCCCTTGAGCAAGGCACCGAACCCCCAACTGCTCCCCAGGCGCCGCAGCAAAAAAATGGCTGGCCACTGCTGTGTGTGTGCACTTTGGATGGGATAAATGTAGAGCACTAATTCCGAGTATGGGTCACCGTACTTGGCCACATGTCACGTCACTTTTTTTCACTAAGAAACTGTGTCATTGTTCTATTTCAGGTACAAAATATCCATAGTGGAATTTCACTAACCTAGTATTTCCTTGATAGTTTTCAGTAAAGCAGTCTTTCTGTCTGGAAATTTGACTAGCTGTCCATCACTTTTTCCTTGGAAATCTGTCTCTCTTCTCATCCTCACTATTCCTCCTGTCCTTGCTTCTCTTTTTTTGTCCAGTTCTCTGTTGCCTTCATTGGAGACCCCCTTGACACTGTGTCTCTCCTCGCTGGTGGAAGATCCACCTGTCCCACAGGCAAACAGGAAGTAGTCACAGGGGCGAGAAAAGGGATCCATGGCAACAGAAAAATGCTCTGATGCTCTTAGACAGGCGGGAGAAAGGCAAGGAGGAGCAGCTGAAACAAGAGAGAGAAATTACGACCACTGTTATTAAAACTATACCAGCAGTTCTACTGTAGTTCCTAGCTTTGTACCTGATTTCCATTGTGACGTCCAGGGGTCTGCAGTCTTTTGCAGGTGGGAATAGACCCCCAAACCTAACGCAGCTGCAAAGAGAGAGAAGGCAAAAACAACCAATAGGAGCCTGCGGTACTTGTTGCAGGCCACTGGATGTGGTTGAGGCTGTTCCTCTGGCGTTGTGACCATTTCCTGTGGGGATATAAGGTTAGCGAATGACTTAGTTTTATTGAGATGGACGTGTTGTACGGAAATGTCCATTTAAAAGCACAACTGGGAAAAGCAGGAATGCATAACTCATAGACTTTATGATGGATTGAAATTACACTGGCAGTCAAACATCCAACCACAATGAGAGCGAGTCCAAGGAACGTTCACTAAAGAACAATGAAAAACACACTTCTTTCCATAAACCTCACAGTAGTGAAATTTACTTTTATGTTTATGTTTAAAGGGAAAATGTAATTCCCTGCTTAACATACAGCTTCTCATCAAATTAATAAACACATGGATATGACATTTTGATTTGAAATAATCTTTTCTATATATAGTCTTTCTTACTTTTCTTTCTTTTTAAAATGTATTTATTTATATTTTATCGCTTACACGATATCGGAGAGCTGACAGGACGTTTAGTGCGAAAGGAAAGGACAACAAGCCGAGATTCGAACTCAAGTTGACCAAAGCACAATGCTGTTCACGAGGGTCTCTGCTATGGCCTTAAAGCTTTCTGAAGAAGAAACAAATACTCCTTTACAATGTACAAAACAATAGGGCAAGCAATAAGATGAGCTCGACAACAATATTACAGCAATATAAAAACGATTGTTCTCTCAGATTGTTTTGGCACTAATAAATCATGCTATTTGGGTTCAAAGAAGAGAGTCACATTATCAAAACAGTCATTCTTGAGAAGTGGGACAAAACGGTGCAAAATTGAAAAAATAAAACCTTGTACTATATATTTCTTATATGTACTAAGCTACTGAGCTATGCTTTGATACAACCTCCCAACTTTTCTCTTTTTCAACAAAATGTGCTTTTTTTACCTTGGACTGTAATATTATTTAAACTTTATCTTTAACAGCATTCAAGATGTTTTTAACATTTCAAAAAACACATTCTGGTGTTAGCAGACAGATTACACCTTCACATGTGACCATATTCCACAACAAATATAAAATATCATAATAAAATATTGTCAAAATATTCAACTGACGGAGGTGACATGTGACGGTGGTGATGAAAACCTGAATTTGTAGTAATTTTAACTATTAAATACATTGAATCAGTCAATTACTGTATTAAAACAAACAACAAACAGTGAGTATGTTATTGTTTATAAAGCTTTTATTCAAGAGTCACATTGAAGTATTTTGATATATCACTGGAACACAAATTCTTATGGTGGTGACATCTGACGGTGTTGACAAATTTGTCATTTCTTTCACAAAACCAATGGAGTAGCCATTTTCTTTTTTTTTTGTTGATGCTAGATGCTAATGGAACCTGCTTCAGGAGAATAAAATTATCTAAATATTTCAAATAATTTCCTCAGAAATTGGAAGACGGTGTTGACATATCATGGCTGTGACACAGGAAATATTAACATTAGGATTTTAAATATTCTAAAACTAAAACTTATCAGAGCCTGTCTGACACTGATGTACTGGTGAACTGTGGCAAGGGGGTCCGACTCTTTTAGAGTGACAGCTGCCCCTGATTTTCCCTGATTTTATTACATTTTATTGAATGTCTGACGGTGTTGACAAAAAGTGGGGACTTTAAAATCTTGTGAAACATGCATGTGTCATTAAAAAACAACCTTGATTTGATAGGATATATTATTAAGTGTTGCTTTTGATAAAACAAGCTCTTTTTCATCATAAAAAAAACATTTTTATCCATTTTATTGCATATGAATGCTTGAACCCTTCTCTGTGGACACACTGTTTTAGACGTAGTGAGAGGACATTAAGAAACACAGATTTGGTATAATAATGAGAAAATGAAATTGAAGGTGATAATTGTGGTAAATACATTCCATTATTAATCCCTCATGACATTTAAAATTGAAAATATTTAACATTTTTAAAGCTAATAGCAGTAGGACCTGTTTTGTCCCACGTCTCAAGAATGACTGAAAAGTGAAATATGCAGCACAGCTCACTCCTAAGTTTTTTTTGTATATATATATATAAAGAAAGTAGCGCCAATTTCAGTTACCTGGATGAGAGAAATGTGTTGCCAAGGACGACGGTTCGAAATATCTCTTACTGTCGAGACGGACCAATCAGAGTCAAGAATTCCATTGAGTTGTGTAAATGAACAGCATCTTGAACTTTCCTTTGCATTAACCTCAGGTTAGGTGCCTTGCATTAGGGCATATTGTTGATGACTAGAGGACATTGAACTGGGAATCTACACAACACTACGCCACCCATCTTTATGACATAAAGCAGAACTTTATAATTTAGGCAAAACCTCTACAGCACATTGCTAAAAGTGCTTGGTGGTGCTTATATGGGTAACCCGAGTTCAAATCTGGCTTGTGGTGTTTCCTGATCTCTTCCCACCACCCTCTGTCATTTCCTGTGACTACCACTGTCCTATTAATAAAACTGGCAAAAGACCAAAAATGGAAAACAGTGGGTATATCTTGAAAGCCTCACCTGATGAACAGCTGGGTTCTCGTCCATCCTGTTCTTCTTCTTACTTTTCGTTTTTGGTCAGGATTCTTCCTACATAATGTTCTTCCAGCGAAGCTTTCTGTTTCGTCACACTGTTCCTCTTTCTATCTCTCCTCCGTCAACCACAAGTCATCCAACTACTATCTTCCCTCATCACACTCTCTGTTCACCCTTTCACTGACTGATAAACATGTAATGACTTGGCTGCCCACAAGACCCCTCTCTTTAACACATACATAAGCGGGCTATTTCTGCATATATTTCCTGAATCTCACCATTTCTTAAATTTATGAGGGCCAGAAGATGATTTTGCTCCAAAATCCATCAACTGGATCAAGTCACCCAAGTTAAACTTGAGGAAACACAAACACTAAATGGAAAAAAAACCTGCAAGCACATTTTTAAAGCTCCTCGGTATAGGAAGTGGCATAGTTAATATTCATTTCTATATACCTTCGATGTGACATTTTTACATGCACAGACGTCGGCACTGACTATCAGTGATGTATGTGAGGCTGGTGCGGGCTGATAAGAACTGAGGGGGTGTGAGGGGAGCAAAACCACAAAAGAGCACGTCACACATTGCGTGGGAACGAACTAGTTTGGAAGCCGTCCCATGACAAAACCATAAACATACACGGAACTTCAAAAATACACATTACTTTAAGAAGAAAATTAAACTGACCAAGATGGGAAAAGACTGAGATATTCAAGAAACATCTTTTAGGTCCAGTGACAGCTCAAAAAAGTGCTCCGTTTATCAATTTCATACTTTTATTAGTTCAGAATACAGTAAAAATGTGGAAAAAAAAAAATTATAGCAAAATTAACACGTTGGCATACTTTCGACCGTAAACATGCACACATTCACATATTAAGAGAGGAATTTAGATGTTCAGTTTACAAAAAAAAAAAAGACAAAGTACTGGTGAATGGTAAATACAAGGAGGCTAAACCACAAGTGTTCAAATGGTCAATAACAGCATACTGAATTCAGCAGTGTTGTGATACCAGCATGAAAATGAGGCAACTGTGAAACATGATGTATAAAACACTAATAACAATAACAACAAATCATGCATAATGTGTTGGATTTGGTCATGTAAGATTTTTTATGATGGGAGCCATCGGTTTATTCGGTTACATCAAATATGAGAATTTCTTGGACAAGAGAGTCGAGGGAAACAGGTGCATAGAGAAATAAAACAAAACAAATGTTTCTGAGCCATGTAAAACAGATGTAATTCTCAAAGTAATATCAGCGCTACCTTAAAGCCAATATAACAACGGGCTCAGTGGCTGATGTGCTTTTCTTTGGAGATACTTTTTCATCAAACTGACCTACATTTGTGCAATTGCTAAACACCTCTGGCAATATATGAAATGAAAAACAACTGATACTGGCTATGATAATCAATGCAAACTTACTCAACTGTATCGTCACATATTTAGTTCGATATGTTTTAGGACAAAACGAATGTGCTTCTTAAAATATTTGTTCATTTACAGGTAAACTGTTCTATAAATGAAGCACGCATGACAAATCCACAAATCGCATTGTTCTTTCACCTTTCCCTGCCTTTGTTTTTGCTTATTTTACATTTGTCGCGACTACATTTCACACAGAGCCCTTCTCATCAACTACAAGGTATGTTTCGGAAAGCCTTATTGAAAGTGCATGGATGGCTGTGGATAAACAGACTTTACGTCTCACCTCAGTAGTCAGCTGTGGTACAATTAATGGATGTTCTGAGTTTTTTTTTTAAAGGCATGCTGGGAGTCGTACAGCTCGCTGAGCTGAGACGGCAGTGCAGTACATTACCTCTGCACCGAATCAGCCTCTACAGTAAAAATTCCAGCCAAAAATCACTTCGCTAACACTTTACATATTAATCTAGGGGTAAAAACTGCCGTATGTAACAGTCAACATGGAGGCACTAACACTGATCACACACATCAAGCCCTATCAGAAAGACACCTGGGCAAAGAGGGCAAGCTATTGGCTGAGCTCTGAATAAGGCCATTCAGAAAAAGCAGCAGAGCTTTGTCGAAAGAAGACGAAACTGTCATTGAGCAAACATGAGGAAAATGAGAAAATGACAATGTGAAATGGAAGAGAGAAGTACAACACTCACAAACACATTCGGCAAACGCATTTTCAAAGCTGAGCCAATTATGTGTCTTAAATTTGGTTTAGGTTTGTGGCAAGATCCACCAATCAATGTTTGGCCTGCTTGGCACGTTGGGTATGGCATTTCATGCACAGAATTCTGCCATCAAATGGATAGCAGCCATCAGCGTCTGCCTCTATGGAAAGGGGGCGAGCACAATCCTGCAATGAAAGAAAGTAAAAAAAATGTATTTGAAAGTTAAGAAGCATCATTTTTGTAATCTGTGGCTGGTACAAATAGGTAAAGGTCACAAATGGAAGTGTCCTCTCACCTCACAGCGGTAGCACTTCAGGTGAAAGTTCTTCTCTAAGGCAACAACCCTGACTGTCTCTTCACTTCCAGGGTCGGGAATAATCGGCTCATTGCAGCTTACGCAAAGAGGAGAGAACCGGCTGAGGGAGAGAACAAGACGGAGTGAGGTTATGATATACAAAAATATAACATTTTTTATGGGTGTTTATTCAACTTCAGGCACATTTATGACCCAAGAGTTGATTTTTATTTCTATTCTATTATAAATTCTATTAAAAACTTTTTTTTGTGTTATATTAAGTTCACATTAAAACAGATTTTTTTTTAACATTTACCTTTCTATTTGAAAATTACTTTTGTTCATAGATTTTATTGTATTACTCTTATCATAGTCAGACTTTCAATCTTAAAATATGAAAATCCATCATAAAAATGACATATAAAAAACATAATACAAAGGGAGAAAAAAAATCAAGTAATTTCTATACAGTCGTGGTCAGAATTATTGGCACCCTTGGTAAATATGATCAAAGGAGGCTGTGAAAATAAATCTGTATTGTTAATCATTTTGATCTTTTATTTTTAAAAATACACAAATATCTAACCTTTCATTGAACTAAAACAATTGAAAATGGGGGAAAATCTCATTATGAAATAAATGTTTTTTTCTCAAAAAAAAAATAACGTTGGACACTTATTTGCACCCCTAGAAATTCTTATGAGTAAAATATCTCTGAAATATAATCCCATTCATATTTACAATTTTTAGCACAACAGGGTGACTACGAACATGAAATTATCCAGCCGTGACTTCCTGTTTCACAGAAATATAAATAAGAGGGATAACAAAGGCCAAATTCCCTTAATCATCCATCACAATGAGAAAAACCAAAGAATATATTTCTGATGTGCAGCAAAAGATAATTGAGCTTCACAAGAAAGTGACTTTAAAAAAAGAGCTAGAGCAGTGAAAATCCCCATTTCCACCATCAGGGCAATAATTAAGAATTTCCAATCAACAGAAAATGTTCCAATCTGCCTGAAGACGTGTGTCTATATAGTCTGATGCACGTTAGGGAGGAGTTTGAGCTCTAAAGACTCTCCAAGGAACATAGCTGGAGAATTGCAGAAAATAGTTGTTTCAGGGTCAGAAAACCTTAAAAAAATATATATCAAACAGCACCTACACCACATGTTGTTTGGGAGGGTTTCAAGAAAAAAAAAATCAAGAAAAGAAAATGCTCTCATCCAAAAACAAACTCCAGCATATTCTGTTGTCAGACACGACTGGAACTTCAAATGGGACTGGCTTCTATGGTCAGATGTAACTAAAAATTAGCTTTTTAGCAGCAAACACTCAAGATGGGTTTGGTGAAAACAGGGATAAAAAGTACCCCATGTCCACATTTAAATAAAGTGCTGGATCTTTAATGTTGTGTTGGGCCTGTTTTTCTGCTGGAGGTCCTGGACATCTTATTTAGACACATGGCATCTTTGTTCTATCAAATACCAACAGATAAAAAATTAAAAAGTGACTGACTCTGTTAGAAATCTTATAATGGGCCATGTTTGGATCTTCCAACCGGACAATAATCCAAAAACAAACCTTAAAAACAACACAAAAATGGGTCACTGTGCACAAAACCAAGCTTCTGCTATGGCCATTCCAGTCCTCTGACCTGAACCCTATAGAAAATGAGTGGGGTAACTGAAGAGGAGAAGCACCAACATGGAATCTAAAGGGTCTGTAGTGATTCTGGATGAAGGAATTGTCTCTGTTCTCTTGTCAGGTGCTCTCTAACCTCAGCAGGCATTACAGGAGAAACTCAGAGCTGTTATTATGCCAAATGGAGGTTTCAAAAAGCATTGAATAAAAGGGTGCCGTTAATTGTGTCCAATGTGTATTAGAGAAAAACATTTATGTCATAATGATATTTCCCCCCATTTTAAATTCTTATTCTCCAATGAAAGGTTAGATTGATTGAATTTTTTAAATAAAAGATTCAAATGATTAACAATGCAGATTTATTTTCCCAGCCTTCTTTGATCATATTTACCAAGGGTGACAATAATTCTGACCACGACTGTATAAACAGTGTGAAAATTATTTGCATAAACTTTTTACAATTGCCCGAATTGGATACTTTCCATCAGACTAAACAACTTTGCTCCAATCAATGCAAAAAAAAAAAAAAACCTAATAAAATCCCTAAAAAACTGTGCAGTTGTCAGGATGTGCCAGAGCACATCTGATATCAATATGATACGTGATTTTATGAAGACAAATGTCAGATTACTTGTTGAACAAATTTTCAAGCTGGAGCTGTAATCCACGACACAAATTGTAGAACGACTACTTATTTTTTAATATATGATAAGTCATATAAAACTTTCCACCACAATAAAAAAATTGCTCTAATATTAATATTTGTTATATTCTAAATGCATTTTAATAACTGAATCATGGCATGAAAGACAACCCCACTAATCACACCACCACCTAGTCCTAACTTCACGGAATGTATGTGTGCGCTCTGTAGGGCGGTTTGAATTTTTTTTGCGATATACTCGATATGTCAAATCGCACATCGTTAAAACAAAAATTACAGTGTTTTGGCTTTAGTCATGTTAGAATCATTATTATACTCTTATACCTTTTGTTCTTTTAATATTTTTGAATTGTTTTTAGCTTTATTTTTTGTTTTTCATTTAAATGTTAAGTTTTGACATTTTGTTGTATGCATTTGTCATTTTTATTTAATTTCTTTATTTTTAAAATGTGTATAGGTAGTATTTATAAAGTTTTAGCTTTTAGTTTTGGATCTGTTTTTAGTTGTTTTAATACTACAATTGATTGCTTCTGTTGTCCTCATTTGTAAGTCGCTTTGCATAAAAGCGTCTAATAAATGACTAAATAAATAAATAAATAATAAAGTGCCCTCAAAGGTAGTGTACTTTTATCAAAGCATGTCTGAGGTAAAATATGAGACATGATGTATGAAGAAAAAAGGTAATATCAATTGAGTACAGAAAAATGTTGTGCATCACTTCCAATCATGCTGTAAGTCAGTTACACAAAAAGTATGAAAATACCATTTCATTGTGTTTAGAATACATAAGTAGATAACTAAGAAATGAACATTGCAAAAACATATAAAAATTAATTCCCACCTCAAAATTAAACCCAAATTAAATAAACTCATTTCGAAACTTGTGGTTTAAGGAAGTTTCATTTTATAGGTCCATAAATGTCCATAGCTAAAGAACAACCCATATTAAATCTCACCGATTTATTCATAACACTGATTACTGACTGAATGTGATAATTATTTCAAATGCTCTAGAGTATAACTGAGAGCTGTGACAGGTCTGGGATTTGGTGATAGCTCACCGATGGTAATCTTTGACACAGTAAGGGTTGTTTTTGTCATCGGTGATGAATGGAGCGCCCTCCAGGGTGCAGCCACAGGTAGAGCAGAGGAAACAGTGGGCATGGAAAGACTGGCCCACCGCCTTCAGGACACGATCTGTGATCCGCTCCCCACAGCGGGAACACACAGCCAGAGAACTCTGGAAACACACAAATCACACCCGAAGACAAACAGTAAGAAAAACATTGCTAAGCTTTAATGAACAAAATGGGTAACTGAATAAGTTCCCACATGTTAACATGTGCATATCTATAATGTTCTCCTGATTCCAAAAAATGTAAACCAAAAATATGTAATTTCACATGTCTACACAGGTTTGCCTCACCATGTAGCAGTCCTCACACTGAGGCGTTCTGTCACAGTCGTAGAACTGCATGCCCTGTAGAGGGCGCCGACAGGTCACGCAGCAGAAACAATGCGAGTGGTAGAGTTTATCCATCGCTCTTACTGCTGGCTGAGATCTAGACAGAGCCTCTCCACATTTACCACACACCTCTGAAAGGAAAAATATGTTCACATTAAGAATGGAAATTAGAGATTGTGGACAAGGAGTGATTTATGAGGTAAAGAAAGGTTAATTATGGAGCAGTACACACAGATTAGTCTCTAGGGTGATAACTGGGTGACTGGAGAGGTCCCTGTTGTGCTTTAAAAGGTCTCAGTTCAACAGCACAGCCTCACTAACTGACCCTAAGCCCCGCCTTAACAACATTTATGACCAATTCAACCTTCAGCAACTCTTGTCATTCACCATAGAGTACATCAGTCAGTTATAGAAGTAAAAATCCTATTAATTTTTTCCATAGAGGAACTGATTTTTAACGATAACTTGTAAGCCTCTGAAGACAGACCAACTGTGAGCTATGAGGCTGTTAATCGATGGTATTTGCTTTTGTCGAAGCCAGTCTGTAGTATTTCAACTTAGTTTTTAAACAGTCACGTTTAACAGCGGAATTCTTGGTGAAAAACTACATCACCAATGATTTTGCCAAAAAAATGGAGAAATCTCCACCAATCAGAGAATCGCGACAAGCAAATCCCACCAAAAGAACAACAGCTACTACCTTTTGTGTGCGCTACTGTCATCATTACGACAACAAAAATCTATTACTACTTAGATAGTACACTTTTCAATTAATTTGGGTATATTTAGGTTTATAACGGGTATGGTTCTCACCTTATTGATAAACAGAATCATAATAAGCTTTATTCGCCAAGTGTGTGCAAACACACAAGGAATTTGTTGTTTTTTTAGGAGCTCTTGGTACAAACATATATAACATGAGAACAGAAAGAACATTTTAAATAAGACTAAGGAACAAACTAAAAGTGCACAATAATATTAATAATGTGGTATACATCTGGAACAGAATTTTTTTTGATCACCTCATACTGCCTGTTTGTTCATGTGCTCTTACTTTAATTAATGAAGACTTTAAAATCCCTATGAGAAAAATACTTCTAGAACCAGTTCCGCTGAAAAAGTGGATGGGCTCTATTACACTCTATCATCAAGCATTTTCTCTCAAGCATCCCCCCCCCCGATCTTTTGTGTTTCACAGATAAAAGAAAAACATACAGGTTTGAAAAGGCACAAAGGTGAGTAAATGCTCTCTTGAATTTTAATTTTTGGGTGAAGTTGCTCTTTGACACAAATCTCCATTTCTAATTTCTACAGGGCATTTTGTGATGTTTGCCTGACTGAGCAACAGCAACAAGGAGGGGCAGAGCTCAGTGAAGGATCATAACAACAAACCGGGCAATAAAAGACTAAATCAATCTATGAACAACAATATATCAGTCTTAAAAATAAACCTACAAACACTGAACATAAAAACACCAATAAACATTTTATTTCAGTTGTATGTGAAAGTAGGCTGATCAAATCCAAAACTGATCAAAAAGTATTTTTAGCTTTCACCTGCTTACACATCTAAGCTACTAAGAAAAAACAACAACTCAATACTGACAAAGACAGAGTGAGATCATTACAACACTCATCCAGAGAGATCCAGACACGGGAGAGGTGAAGCGCTGTACTGTTTAGACACTGCTAATAGAGTAATAAACTGAGATAGAGAAGCTACAACAAGCTGAACACCTACACAGACAGATAAAGAGCGGGGGAGACGGAGAAAGAGCAAGAGAAGTCTGGCACCATCGCACAGTCAGTGTTTATCACAGCTTGTCTGCTGTGCGTTAAACAAGAGCCATATGGACGTCTATGACTGAGGCTTAAATTACCATCAAACCCAGGAAATCACTGAAATTAGAATAAATAAAAAAGATAAACCAAATCATAAGGGTGTGGGTGTGTACACAACGTGGAGGTGACTGTGTGTAGGAGGAGAGCTGATAGTGTTGGTGTACCTGTAGCTGGAGAGGTGATCACAGGAGGATGCTTGTCCATGTCTTTGATAAAGTCCTTAGTCATTTTCTCCAGCTCTTCTACTTCCCTCATAGTGAGAGGAGCTCCACCAGGACCTGAACCTGAACCAGACACCTGAAATACAACAGCATCACAAATGACTCCATTCATTTCCAACATCGTTTTTAAAGAGCATTTCAGTTTCACATCTGGAAACGGCATATATAAGTGCCAAACAGTAAAAGCAGTAATATTGTGAACTATTATTACAATTTAAAATATGTTTTTCTATTTGAATACAAATTTTAAAAAATATATAATTTATTCCTGTGATGGCAAAGCTGAATTCTTCAGTGTTGAAGTCTTCAGTGTCACATGATCTTTCAGAAATCATTCTAATATGCTGATTTGCTATGCTCAAGAAACATTTATTATTACTATCAATATGTTTTATGTGGAAACAGTGATTGATTTTCAGGATTCGTTGATGAACAGAAAGACTGAATGAACAAAAATGATTTGAAATAGAAATCTTTTGTAACGTAAATGTCTTTACTGTCAGTTTTGATCAATTTAATGCATCCTTGCTGAAACAACAGACACTTTCAACGTAAGTTTCAAACCTTCACATCTAACTATATCTTATTGCACATTCAAATTTGTATTGTCTTTATTTTCTGCTTTCTCTTATCCATTATTGCTTAGCCGTTACACTGCACAGTGTCATTTGATCACATCTTGTTCCTGACATAAAACATAATGTGCTTTGATTGACATGACACCAAAATTTAAGACAGCTCTAACCCAGCATTGCATTCCCTAAACTAAAGCCTAAAACTTAACCAAAACCGCAAAACTAGTCTTTTACCACCGAATACTGGTACTTTCTTCACGAAATATCTTTATTTTCCAGTTTATTGAATTCGTTTTGATTTTGTTACCTTACGTTATCTTTATTTATATAACTGCATCACATTACAATCTAAAGCAGACCCACCTTTGGTGGAACTGTGTTTCCTGCTGGTCTGTTGAATGACGAGACGGGTGATGTTTTAGGTGCAGCAGGAGAAGGCGGAGCAAAGCTTTGCTGACTGCCAGTGGGAGATTTTTTCGAGTGATTGAATGTAGGTGCAGGGGCAGGAATATTCGCTGGTGGAGGAACAGGGGCGGGAGGGGCGGCAGGTGGAGGTGGTGGGAAAGAGCTTTGGGCGGGGGTTTTAACGGCGTGGTTAAACCCTCTTGCGCCTCCAGAAGGTGCTGGACTAACTGTTTTGGAACCAAAATTTGAATTTAGCTGACTGGGAGGGAAGTTGGTCTTTGGAGCAACAGCTGGGCCTTTAGTAAATGACTGTACAGGTGTGGGGGCAGACGCTGTGTTCTGATTGGCCGGTCGTGTTCGGGCACGTAGCTCCTCAGCCCAAGGGGCAGGGGGAGGACGATCCTGCAGCTCAGGAGGGGGCAGAAAGGAAAGGGCAGGCTTAGGAGCTGTCGGTGGAGGTGGTGCTGGCTTTGGCGCTGGTGCTGATGAAAACTGGCTAGGCAACTGAGCAAACAAACACAAATAGAAATAAGTCACACATCTGATGTGGAAAAAACGAACTTAAAAGTCCCTAAATTGTGTCGCCAGAATGTTGCAAGATTAAGATTGTGAAAAAAAAAATGTCCTTCCTTATCCAGTTATGGTAATGGAACATTTAAACAAAATGCTTAGCTTACATTAGTTTAATTTATTTATTTGTGAAAATATTATAATGGGATTACAGAATCAAATTTTTACACATTGATTCATTTCAAATTTATATTTCATTTAGTAAATATTACGTAAAATAAATATATTTCGACAATACATTGGTCATCGGCCACTTTGCTCTCTAAAACTCACATCAGAGATCGAAAATTCAGTAGCTGTTGACCCCTACACAAAAAATTCATACTTAAGTTTTACTCATAATATTATTTACCCAGCCTCGCCCTCTGTTAGAGAGTCATTTGGACTACTTTTATTGTGGTTCTGAAATATTTCACCACTGTATGCTTTCATTGTATGTAAAAGAGCAGCATGAATATTCTGCAAAATATCTCCTGTTATGTTCTACTAAAGAAAGTAAGTCATAAAAGGTTTGAAATAACATGAGGGTAAGTCAATTATGACAGAATTGTCATTTTTAGGCAAACCATTCTATTAAGGTTTAAAAATTAATGAGAAATAGCTAAACCCTGAAAGTCAAGATAAGAGGTTAAAGGCTCTGCGTTCACCTTTGGATTGAAAGGTCCGCTAGTCTCCATCTCTGATAACATATTGGTCAAAGAGCCCAGCTGCCTGTCAAAACTGGTCTGTTTCTCAAACAGCTTCTATGGAGAACAAAACAAGCGACAAGAGAGAATATGGGAGAATAAAAAAAAAGACAAGATGAGTGTGGGGTGTAGAAGAGGTCAGAGAGGAGAACGACAAGAAAGGGTGAATCAACCATGAAACCAGACGTAGTCTTAAAAAGAGAACAAGAGTATATAAATGTGAGGCAATAAAAGGGTGGGACAGAGTACAAAGCAATAACAAAGGAATATGTGAAACAGAAAATGCCAGGGTCAGAGCTGAAAACAATCCAGAGAACATTAAAAGTGTGAAGAACAGATATAAATAAGGATGAAGGAAACTGTGCCTTTTGAGAAGTGTTCCTAGATTATAATTAATGCCTAGTTAGTCATTTGATCAAATTATATGTGAAAATAAAAGGGCAGAATAGGTGTGTGAATTCAAAATGAGAGGGATGACGCTCTTAGAAATCTGGAAGAGCTGAGAAAGACAAACAAATTACAGTCTTGCGGTTACAGAAATATGCCCTTTCTATGACAAATAACTGCACTGCTCGACAGTAGAAAAGAAAGAGTCATCAGACACCTTTACATTTACAAAACGTTCAGGATCAGGTACTATGGTCAACTACTTGAACAGCAACCGACTAGTTAGATTGACGTCTTTGTTCATTCATAGCAACTTGTACTGTTTATTGCATCAATTAGCATCTTGTGAAGTGAAAAGCTGCATGTTTATAATAAACACATTCATCAAGACGTCAACTTCAAACTGTTGCTTCCCACTAAAAATATTAGCTTGTAAACAATGTCACGTAACTACTTTATCTCTGAAGCCTTTATGTTCATAAAAAAATCTGTATCCGATGAAAAAATAACTCTAGAGAGGAGCATTTTGCTAAATATATGCAATATATATTACGTTCATACTTAAACTGTTAGTGATGCCTTCATTATTTGTCATGAAAGCAAGTTATTATTACAGTCACTGTTTAAATGTTTATATTTAAACAATGAAATGGAGTAGAAAAGTCATTATATCATTAAAAAGTTATAAAAATGTGTAATTTAAATGTTTGTATACGACTTAGTTTTTATTTGAGTGTTGATTATTAAATAAATTTGATTAATTGATTATTAAATAACTGTTATTTTCAGTTTTCAGCTAATGAACATTAATTTCAGTTTTTGGTGTGTAGTTAAATAATTAATTTTGGTGCATCACTGATCAGAATGGAGTTATATAGGTTTGAAAAGGGAAGAAACTGTGGTCAGTATAGTGCAATGGCATTTTAATCTTAAAGGAAAAGACATAAGAAAGTCATAGAGATTGAGAATGATATAAGGGCAAGAAAAAACTGGTCAAGATTAAAATCAAATTGAAATTAAATCAAATATTTGGAAACCTACTTAGAGCTGACACCTGCCTTGTCTCAGGGGGAGGGAGGTGAGGGGGGGAAAAAGGGCAGGGTGATGTGGTGTGGGGCGAAGGAGGCGAAGGTACAGAGTTTATTCCTCAGAGATGCAGGGAGTCAGGTCCTCTTGCAACTGTGGCGGTGCTGGTGAATGCGTAGGAGCAAATCAGATACAGGGTGAATGGTTGCATTTCTGGAGGAGCTGGAAGCTCTGCATCATCCATTGGAGGAGGAGGGGTGCGGAAAGTCAATGACAGAGGCAAGCGAATTTCATTCACTCGCACCAAAACCCATACAAAAAAAGCCCTTTCCTGCATTGTTCATTTCACCTCAACACAAGCATGATAGCTAGCTTATCTGCATCTGCCCCCTACATTCGCATTCAGTACAGTTTTACTCCTCGAGTACGAAAAATAAATATTTAGATCATAAGTCTGGTATTTACTGCAACACAAGATGATAATATGCCAGACGTACGTACAGACAGAAAAATGCTATTTTAATATCCTTCAAATCATACTTGGTTTTTATACGCTTTTAACACTTTTGCTCAAAGCGAATATTTTTTTTACTCCTCGTTAAAAGTGTTTTTAAAAAGGTCTTTTAAAACGGTCGTTATTTATAAATTACATTTAGGCCTATATTTAAAATAATTACACTTAACGCAGATCCATCAATGAAATTACCGACAGCTTTAGTTCAAGGCCCAGACTTTAAAAACACCTGGTTAAACGCAAAATGAATTTCGCGTGTCTCATGTAAATACATATTTATACAATGGAACACTTTCTAAAGAATTTTGGCACTTGTTCTAAACTAGATTGTAAAAGACTTTTTTTTGTTCTTCTTGTGGATTGTCCCTTTTACCTCTTTCCCCCCAACACAGAATTTTCCCCGGGTTTTCCGCTTCCGTCCGCTGTTATACTCTCGGGGGCCTAGTATGGCATCTCCTGAAATGATTCTAGAGGGGCCGATGCAAAAACACACGTGAGGAAGACTTAGAAATGAGCAATGCAGATTTATCGCATATGCATAGAAAAACATGCCATATCAACAGAACACATATAAATTAAAACTGCCTAAGTACCGAGTGAAATTCGATCGCAGGAAGTGGTAAAGGACGCAAGCTTGTGGTGCTGATGAAGCGATCTACTGCCTCTTGCTTCCATTATCCTACTGTATATGATCCAATTAATAGTGTAAAACTTGATTTCTGTTTTTTTTGCGTCAAAAAATGTTGCTTTATATATATATATTATACAGTGGGGCAAAAAAGTATTTAATCAGCCACCAATTGTGCAAGTTCTCCAAATTAAAAAGATGAGAGAGGCCTGTAAATTTCATCATAGGTATACCTCAACTATGAAGAGACAAAATGAGAAGAAAAAAAAATCTAGAAAATCACATTGTAGGATTTTTAATTGGTAAATTCCTCGGTAAAATTTTTTGGTCACCTACAAACAAGCAAGATTCTGGCTCTCACAGACCTGTAACTTCTTCTTTCAGAGGCTCCTCTGTCCTCCACTCGTTACCTGTTTTAATGGCATCTGTTTGAACTCCTTATCAGTATAAAAGACACCTGTCCACAACCTCAACAGTCACACTCCAAACTCCACCATGGCCAAGACCAAAGTGCTGTCAAAGGACACCAGAAACAAAAAGTGTAGACCTGCACCAGGCTGGGAAGACTGAATCTGCAATAGTTAAGCAGCTTGGTGTGAAGAAATCAACTTTGGGAGCAATTATTAGAAAATGGAAGATATACAAGACCACTGATAATCTCCCTTGATTTGGGGCTCCACGCAAGATCTCACCCCGGGGGTCAAAATGATCACAAGAACTGTGACCAAAATTCCAGAACCACACGGGGGGACCTAGTGAATGACCTTCAGAGAGCTGGGACCAAAGTAACAAAGGCTACCATTAGTAACACACTGCGCCGCCAGGGACTGAAATCTTGCAGTGCCAGACGTGTCCCCTGCTTAAGCCTGTACATGTCCAGGCCTGTCTGAAGTTTGCTTGAGAGCATTTGGATGATCCAGAAGAGTATTGGGAGAATGTCATATGGTCAGATTAAACCAAAATAGAACTTTTTGGTAAAAACTCAACTTGAGAAAGAATGCTGAGTTGCATCCAAAGAACACCATACCTACTGTGAAGCAGTGGGGGTGGAAACCCATGCTTTGGGGCATGTCCCATTTTTTCTGCAAAGGGACACAGGGAGAAACCATTGATATAACCTGTAAACGAAGAATGAATGGGGCCATGTATCGTGAGTTTTTGAGTGAAAACCTCCTTCCATCAGCAAGGGCATTGAAGATGAAACGTGGCTGGGTCTTTCAGCATGACAATGATCCCAAACACACCGCCCGGGCAACGAAGGAGTGGCTTCGTAAGAAGCATTTCAAGGTCCTGGAGTGGCCTAGACAGTCTCTAGATCTCAACCCCATAGAAAATCTTTTGGAGTTGAAAATCCGTGTTGCCCAGCTACAGCCCCAAAACATTACTGCTCTAGAGGAGATCTGCATGGAGGAATTGGCCAAAATACCAGCAACAGTGTGTGTGAACCTTGTGAAGACTTACAGAAAACGTTTGACCTCTGTCATTGCAACAAAGGGTATATAACAAAGTATTGCGATGAAATTTTGTTATTGACCAAATACTTATTTTCCACTATAATTTGCAAATAAATTCTTTAAAAATCCTACAATGTGATTTTCTGGATTTTTTTTTTTCTCATTTTGTCTCTCATAGTTGAGGTATACCTATGATGAAAATTACAGGCCTCTCTCATCTTTTTAAGTGGGAGAACTTGCCCAATTGGTGGCTGACTAAATACTTTTTTTCCCCACTGTATATATAAAACTTACTACAATAAAGTGTTGATAAAAAAAGAATTCTTGAAGCTAGAATAAAACATATTTTTTTCTTTATTTTGATGTATTGCATGTTCAGATATTCATAAAACAATATATTCTGGGGGCCATGAAATTTTAGTGAAAATCATCAAAAATGCTGGTGGTGGCTGGCAACTTTTTTCAAAAATACTGGCAGTGAAAGAGTTAGAAATTACACCCTTCACCTTTTATGGAAATTGCCTTACCCTCACAAACAGTTGAAGGGGGCGGGGGCATCTCTCCAACTCGTCCAATTACACCAGTGCTTACAAATGACGAGGGCTGTGATGGGGCCATCTGTACTTTGGGGCGTGGAGGAGCCACAGACGCAAACTTTTTGGGTTGATTGTAGAAAGAAGGAGCAGTAACTTTGAGGGAGACGGAGGAAGTGACCACCATAGGCTTGCCGGTGTTAGAGTCAGCCATCTTGATCTGAAAATGACAACAATATAAGTTTTACAGTTCAGCTAAAGTTTCTGCTAAGTTAATGTCCTAAAAACTAATTCAAGATCACCAAGATGGATCTTGGTTTGGCAGTACAGCATGTGGAAAATCTTTTTGTAAGCGGTCTATGGCTTTGGTGTCTGAAACAGTTTTACTCAAGCGGAATCGGTTCTCAAGAGAGCCGCCCACCTGCAAGTAGGTTAGTCAACCATCTGGGTTAAATTGGAAAATGTTGCTTTGAAACACCATGAAATTGAGCATGTTCTCCTTTTTAATATTCTTAACATTATACATTAACATCTGGCTTGTTTATATGTACCAAGTGATGCTGAAGATGAGCATCCGAGTTCACAGTAATTACAGGGAAGTAAAAACATCATGGTGAACAATGCAGTTCTCTGTTTCATCATAAATAAAGTTCCTTTCTAAACTAAAACTAACGTGAATAACTTGCAAACGGTTCTATGTCCAACCAGATTTAAATAATTCTGAAAAAGTTCCGTGTACAAACGCTTTGCATAACTTGGGTGAGGTTTAACAAGGAAATCCTTAACCAAAATTCTGGAAGAGTGATTTTCATGAATTAGATGCCAAGCATTTCACTTCTTGTTATGTAAATCTCAGGTACTTTTATGTTAACTATTTTTATGTTGACTTGTTTCATATCCTCAACTTTGTTTAACTTGGTTTCATATCCAGAGAAAAGTCTCACTCTCAGAATTATAGAAATATTGAAGAATATAGAATATTTTATAATTTAGACAATGTGTTTTCACCATTTATCTAAGCCTTGTAATTAAATGGTCAGTTTTTGCTCCTGCGCCTTTAAAAATGCCCTCTTCATCTGTTAAATGAGCAATACAGTTGTAACTGCCCATCCTTCAATAATAGCCTCTCTGCAAAATCTGTTCATGCTCAGACCACAATGAACAGGGACCTTGTTAAAATAAACCTCATCCACTCATTCCTACTATCGGGATGTATCAGAAGGATATGCAGAGCTGTAGGTGCTACACACAACCAGCAATAGCACAGAGTTTGGCAAACATTCAAACGTTTTACTTCATTAGTTCATCTGGTGTTTAGGTATTTTGGTACCAAGTGGATACTTAAATAAAAAAAAATATAACAATACCAGTCGTTCTACATCAGAGATTTGCAATGTTGTTTTTGAGGCGTTCCGCTTTGTAGCCAATCACAGACATGTCTGTTGATCATGTGAACGCAATGGCCAGCTAGATGTTTTTATGTTCGTCGGAATCTACTCGAAACTTTTGATCAGTTTTGAAAAAAAATTTGATCAGCTACACGAGCTTCTGCATCCTCACAAATCATTGCATTATAACCAACAAAGTGTAAACATGGTATAAATAAGTGATTCTTTGTGTAGTGCATTCCAGTCTTTAGTTTCATAGGATGCTCTTCTAAAAATTAAATGTTTTGAGTTCTGAGAGTTTAAATACATTTTCATTGTACAAGTCGTTCTTTTATATCAAAGGATTAAGGAAAATATTATTTGGCATGATAGTACCCCTTAAAATCCCCTTAAAAGCAGAACACAGATGGTCAAAAACACAGTACAAAGATACAATGTGCTCTTGTTGGCGGATATAATTTGTGTTTCGATTGTGTGTGCACACAAGCAAGCTCTCCAAACCGAGGTTATCAGGGCTGAAGTCATACCATGACTTTCCCATTATGGGGCCTCGGGGTACAGTCAACTGAGCTTCAACTAGAAACAGTTAGAGTGCTTGAGACATGTGGATGTGATATACCGCAGAAGTGCTCTCATGGCATGAGCTAAGCGCAAATATTTACCTCAAGCATGGTTGCCATTAAAAACGATGGCATTACCTCATTCCCCTCCCCCTCCTCCGGCTGCCGCTGAGCCAAGTCTCATTTGACCCAATGACTAAGTCATTACTTTTTTCCCTCTATAGTTCTCGTAATACAGCCAGTGAACCAAATCAAAGACTCCTACTTTGAAAGTATGAATTATGGATGATGGCAAACACTTTAAAGACATCAGATGCAGCCTGTTCTGTCCCAGTCAATTATCTCTCTACTTTAACCCATTGTGGCCTTCCGAGGCAGATGATATATACAAGGATTTCATGACTAAAGAACATCTTTCATTTCTAGCTTTACTAATTGGAGCCACATTTTTGTTATTCTATCCTGATTACCATGTTATGACCTGACAAATCATGTTATTCTAGGTCAGGTAGGAAAGAAACATGCATCGCATGGTAGTCCACTCTCATTCTCATCGTTTCAGTTCAGTATTTCAAAAAGAACTGACACTTTCTCACCTGAAATGTGCTCTGTAGAACAAGTGCAAGAGAACCTGAGTGAAACATTCAAATGAACTCATCCACTTTGAAAATGGTAACAAAATGTTAACAAATAGGAGAACTAGCTTTCAATTTTTTTTAAAGCAAAGGAGCTCAGTATAAATGAGTCTGTATACTGCATAAACAGAAAAATAAAATAATACAATTATTATAAAATACAATTCTTTAATTAAATCAAATATTTATGGTCAATCTCATGATTTCTATCCTGCCTTGAATTAATGAAAACATAAAAATTGTTATAGTCATGAAATTATTATGTTAATCTTGAAAAAAAAAACAATAATAATAATAATAACGCATTCACTTGGATCTTCCTCCTTCTGCTTTTTTGTGTTGTTACATCAATATGGCTATAAAATAATAACAATAATAACTATTATTATTATTTACTACTAAATAAAAGAATACTGTAAAAACAACAGAAAATATACTATTATATTATTTCACTGTAAAATAAAAAGCAACTTGAGAAATAATCATTGTATTACATTACAACTGGAAAATTTAAATACTAACATCTATGGCTCTCTTAATTTCTTTACATTTTGACAGAAAACCACAGAGAGACCTTAAATCTTCTCTTTTGCTGATAGGTGCTTCTCATTACAATTATGGGAAGCTGTTTGGTACATGTTACATTGCAAAATGCATGTTAAAGCGTCTCAAACTCAGAGCATATGCAGAGATGGAGTTTGTGTGGAGCAGAATTTACTGCGAACCAAGCCACTCAGACACTGCCAACACACAGTACCGTATTTTGTAATTTCAGTTTTATTAATCACGCAGACCTTATCTGGACTGTAAATTCGGATTGGATGAGCTCCATTCAAAGCCATTTTAAAATAGCTGATTATATACACAACTGTGATCATACATCAACTGAATGGTACAGTACTAAGTAGGAATGCACAATAAATCGAAATGGAATTCGAGATGTCGACATAATCTTCGAGTTGTCTGGCTATCTTTCAGAAGTCACTTCTGTGATCAGCAGTAAATCTCCATCCAAAGGTCAGAGGGCGCTCTCGCGCTGAAACTCAAAATACGCCTCGCAGAAGAAATCCAGAAAATCGCTGCAGCTGAATAAAAAAGATTCAACTGCTTTCATTGATTCAACGGGACTGGGCGCAGATATTCTGAATTATCGAAATGTAAATATCGCAATATGCATATCGCAAGGGCGTCATTTTAATAATAGGCTACTTAAATCAAAACGTTGCAAAAGGTCAAAGTTTTAGTTCGACGCATATAGCAGAGAATTGCTTACCTTTAAAAAAGAGTTAAGTGCAATAAGTTGCAGAAAACAACTCTTTGCCGTCTCTTCTTGCTGTCTGACTCACACCTGAAGCGCGCGCACAAGCCGCATCACGATTTCATAATCGCGCAATAAAATTGTATTTTTAATTTAATCGATTTCATAATCGTACAATTTTTTGGCGTAACTTGTCAGTGAACTACGGCTATGTGTAGTAAATTCTGCTCCATCTGAAAGCACGTGATGATGATTTCCTGCTGATTACAGAACCGGCTTTACTAACAAAATGCGCATGACAATCGCATTCGATTAATCGTGCAGCCCTAGTACTGAGTCATGCTGCACTACAGCAACCATAAACAACTCTTCACACTTCACTTTGTGCCAAACAAACACCAATTAATTGCAAGTTCCTCCTCCCCCTGACTTGTTCGGGCCATGTCCAACTCAATTTCTGACACACATGTAAATATCGCAAAGCAGTTCGGTCCACCGACAGCCATACAAATCTACATTAGCAAATGCTTTTTATCAAGGAGAGTAATAATGAATTGTTTAGCAATTGAGTCCCACACAAAACCACAACCACAAGCTCCAGCGGATTTCATGTTCTGGCTTGAGAAGAAGAGCTCCAGTTAGTAAATATTCCCAAAATGTCTGAGGTAAAGATTTCTTCTGCCCTGCCTTCATAACCGATTTAAGACACTCTTGTAACAGTTAAAGATGCTTTAATGTGGTCCACCAAACCATCTCCAAATCTGAGAAGCTCTTAAAGGATTCTGCATAACCATAAGTGGAAGCACAGTTTACGGCCCAAAAAAGAGAGGCTAAAAAAGAGGTTTAAGACTATTTTTAGTCCTCAGGTCTGAGTGTGCAGTGAGAGGCAGTCACATGTTAAGTGCAAATTCTTCACCTTTCTCCTCTGGTTCAGATGTGGAGTTTAATAATGTAGAGGTGCATGCTGTGATTAAATATTCTCACAGGACAAAAAACAAGCCATAAACCCTGAGGTTCAAAAAATCATATATTCTCATCATAGCCTCCATCTCCAGATCAATCCAAACTTGCGGGTACTTACAATGAACTTGAAAAAAATGTTCCAGTAAGGAAACCTCAGCATGAACAAACAGCAATGACTTACTCTTGTGAGTGTCCTCTGCCGCAAAATGGAAAGGATAACCACATCCTTAATTCGGAGTTGAATTCTAAGCGCACCATAGAGAACAGGAGACCCACAAGTTGGCCACATCTCCCGTTAGTTTTAGCGCTGGTACAACCATCAATCCATCGCTCCTTGACAATCAATACGTGTTAGGGGAATGATTCATTCTGGCCAGCAGTTTTCTTTAGTTCAAATAAGGGATGGTCAAAACATAAAACATATCAGCCTTTTCAAAAGACTCAAATTGAAAGAAGCAATATACAGTAAAAATGATTTTCCACACTGTTGTTCTTTAAAAGAACAGTATTTAATTTACATTCCATATAAAAATACATAGAATCCATATATTTTTATTATAAAATTATATAATGTATTAATTATGTGACTTCTTTGAAAATGTTGAGACATAAAGTTCATTTTGACTCGATTACTGAAATAGTAATTCTTACATGACACGTATTACATTTAATCATTACATTTTACAAAATAAAATATAAAATAATCATAATAACTTTTGTATTTATCAGTAACAATACACATATCCCATATTGGTGCATTTGCTACTGAAGTTTAAATTAGAGATATTTAAAACATCAAGACAAGGAAGGATCATAAAATTAGTCTTGATGAAAGGAAAGCGCCCATAATGATAACTGAAACTAAAACATTTGAATAATCGTTCTAATTTTATGAGAACAGAAAGGTCCACACATCAGCTATAATAATATCACTTTCAGAACTATTTTTTCCACCAGAGAAACAATAAAAAAAAATCAGCCAATCAGAATCCATCTGACTGACTCTAAAGATCTTGAGCATTTAAAGTGGCAGTCAATATAACTGCATCACTTGCTTATAATAAACAATGTCACAGTGCGTTGGTGTGGATGCTAATAAAGTTATCATTACAGTTATATAGTTACCGTTATTGGTCTGAACGGGCCATAATGACATTTTTTAAAGAAACTTAACGGTCAAATAAAAAGCACATTAAAAACATCCCAATATTCATTATGTTGCCTTATTTTATCTCACCAGCTAAACCACTGTGAATATATTGCAAATATTCATTATATCACCCTAGCCTTAGTCCTAACTAAGAGTAACGTAGGATGTTCTCTGCTTGTTGAGGTCACCAGCTGCCAGATTTGGCTGGTGTGTTTGGTCTTCATGGGTACAGTAATGGTTTGGCTACACTGCTAGACTCTGATAATGTGAAGACAAGAGGAGATCCATCACATGCTAAACAACAGTCTAACTGTAACGCAATGTAGTTCAAACCAGTCAAAACCCTATCCATGGAAAATACTCTGTGACTTTCATTACCCACTTTGCAGTTCCAGTAAAGGATTTGATCTGATCAAACTAGCACCTTCTCACATTGTGTGTGTGTGAGACGGAAAGAGAAACAGCTGCAATATAAAGATTCCAATGGCCTTACGCATGTGTCTGCATTTCATCACTTGATCAGAATGACTATGTGATATAGGGAGACTGGCTCTTCTTTTGTGGAAAGGAGACGACGCAGCTTATCTGGCTCCATGAGGCCTACTTATGCAGCCTTGATGGATACTGTGGCCTGCGAGGGAAACTTGGGAACTAGTTGAGGATCAGTGCACGAGACATGCAAACACTTCAACATTCTGTTCACCACACTGGAGACACAAGAAATAAATAACGGGACATGTTGAAATTGCAATGAGTAATGTTCTTCTGTGAATGCCGGTGCCCAGATAGCTCTTCATAACATGCTTTGGATAAAACGGTCAGCTAAATGGATAGATGTAAGTAAGAAGTCTAACACATCAACCGTAGACCAAAACAAATGTGTCATCGTTCCTCTCTGGCTTCCTATGGCTGTGAACTGAGAGTACTTATTTGCATTGCAATTTTCTGGCTTCCTCTACAGATGATATCAAGTCGCAGAGTAGCTGCACACAGAATGTCGATAAGAGCTCACAACTAGATAAAACAGTTGTGTGTTTAAATAAAGCAGACTGATCTTGATCAGTTGTAGTTTTCAGGGGGAAAAAAAGCAATTTTCACCTTATACAGAGACTTATGCAGTGACAAACAGTGAACTGTCAACTTACCACTCTGTATGACACCACAACTTGCATCCTGTTTCGAAAGAGAATGTCTCCTGACGTCTCTGATCATGGACAATGACTCCTATCGCAATGCTTGCCTACAATGACTAATATTGGACTAATTTCCTTTCCTGAATCCAGTTTAAGCATGATCAAAGACACTCGGTTGGAATTTGGTACAGTGGCAACTCCAGAAGCAGCGGGATTCTATTGTTTTGGGTGACTGTGATGAAAATATCGTGGCGTGCCCATGATCTGTCTGGGTTATGCTTGGCTCGCATACCAGGATTGGATAACTACGTCATGGGGGGAGGGGTGCATATAATGGGGTCATTACGTCATAAAGTGTGTCATTCTGTGACACATAAAACATATTCTTGATATGAAAATATTTCATTCTATGTTTTTAAAAAAGCCACAAGAAATAACTCTCTTGATACTCATAGGACTGGCATGTAAAAGAAAACTTCAGTGAAACCAATATAAAAAATATAATATAATAAAAAAACAATTAGTAAAATAAGTAAATGTACTCAAGGTCCAATAATATTTAACGTTGTTCTGCAAATTTTCAAGGGCGAAATCAAGTAATTTTAATAAGAATGATCTGAAATTTTGCATAAGGGCGAAAGACTTCCCCACACAGAATTTGCAATGGGCACAAGTTGGTTATGCTGATTCATCACGTCGACCAACATAAAGCTGCTTATTTGCAATTTTTAATATCTCTGTGACTGTGCTTCATTTTCACTTTTTTTTTTTTTACCAAGCAAATATGGATGCAGGATCTTGGTGGTGTGGATTATTGTGAGTTTTATCGCTGTTTGGAACTCTCATGTCCTGACGGCCCTGGGCTGGGCAATATAGCTAAAAAATGTATCAACGATATAATGTTTCATATCGTTCGGTATCAATAATTATTGACATTTTTTATAACCTTTTTTAAAACAGAGCAATAGAAAAAAACGTTTAAATTTAACCACTGTATTTCTAAATTAACTCAATTTATTGAGACAAACAACAAATATGTTTTGTTTTAACATTCAAACACAAAATAAAAATTAAACAAATATCTAATTTCTAATTTTTTATATGCAGATTAAATAGGTCTTAAAAGAAACTTGTCTTGTCTCCCGAGGCCACAGGAGAGCGCAATGAGCAAAATAACAAACCAATTTGCCGCTCATTAATTTCCAACGCAAAGGAATAACGGTCTATAAAAAGAAAAACGTGCATTACTTCTAAATTAACTCATATAAATCAAATGTAATTTTGTAAATTGCATAAACAATTTTGAACAAAACAGCATCATGTATTTATGATTGCTTAATCCAAAGAGCCGAATCGCCCATCACACAGATTGCCAATAAAAACATATAAATGCTGAAGCGGAATAAACCTCCACAAATTTGCGACGTTTTTTCTAAAAGTTTAAACTGTTTTAACTTTGCATGGGCTTTCTATACATCTCTTGTGTGAGACGTGAGAGCAGTATTCGCATTTGTCCGTCTAAAAAATGCGCTGAATATGCATCCGTGTGAATGGCTTGGTTTCGGTTTAAACCTAATCAAGATCTTCTCTGCATTAAGCTTCTATATTTCTCTAATATTTTGAATAAATAACACAGCAACTGCGCGCAGTTAGTCTTGTGGACTAACAAAACATTAAAATTCAACAATGTCACTTACATCATCATCACCGCATCTCACACGCCACTGATGACGCTCCCTGATGCACACACAACATTCGATTGTACCATTTTTGCATTCAAATGCAAATGTTTATTTTAAATTCGACTATATTTGCGTTTTTGCGCCAATGCATTGTTAAAGGATCAGCGTGTCATAATATTCCCATATAAACTTTAACATACAATTAAAAAATATTTGTATAGTAAAATTAGCTAATTCACTAGATCAATACATCATGTTCACATCCTAAACAACAGCAATATCCGATCGAGTTAAATGCATCCTTACCGAGGTGTCGAAATGCTGAATCAATTCAATCACTTCCAACAGCACTTAATGGGAGCAGCGTCAGAGGGCACAGCGTCACGTTATTTAAAGGGGACGTTAACGAGTAGCAAATGATTTAAGTAGCTGCATTGGTTACTTTTATGCCGCTGATAAAGCTTTTAAATGTAGTTTGGGGTAACAAAGGGGTTTTATAGGTTTGACTGAAATAATAATGCAATAACTGACACTTTAAATCAATGTTTCAAGAAACAACAACAAAAAATTGAACAAAAACAGATAAAGACAAAAAAGTAGACATTGATAATATCTAAAACATATGTAGTAATAAGTACCAAATAAAATGTAATAAAATTTATTTCATGTTGTGATTTTGTGGTGTACATTTGTGCAATGTCTTCGTGCCACTAGTGATTGTTACTAGGGCTATACAGCATCTATTGCAACACAATGATATTATCAGATACTAATTGTGCAAATGTTTATCTTAATAGTCATTTCCAGTAGGCATTCAGATTTGTGGAACATGCACTGAATCTCCACAAATTAGTGTCGTTACTATGACACCATTTTGTACTGTGACAGCACTGGTTCTGGAAAGATTTAATATATATATATATATTAGAATATATATTATATATTAGTGTGTGTGGGGTGGGGTGGGGGGGGGGGGGGGGGGGGGGGGGGATTATTACAACCATTTCTCGCCTTAAATACTGATTAGCAGACATGTAATTACAGCCTCGTTCTTCAGACGCGGGAAACTTTGTGTGGCTGTTCCTGACGGTCGGTCGCTTCTCAGACGCACCAGTACGAGCTAAAACAAGTTGCTTTCACCTTATAAGGATATCTTGACTGGAAACCCAGGAACAAGAGAGATAATAAAGCATTACAGAGACAGTCTTGACAAACTCCAGCCACGAAACTTTAGGTGGCTGCATTTACGAATAAGATGAACTACATTTAGTTCACATTATACACGCGCCCCACCCCTCACTACATCCATGCTTATATCATATAGAACATTCTTCACTGATGACAGAATAGTTTACAAAGCGACTATGAAACATTTTCAGAGTTAAAATGCGTTTCGAGTCAAAAGCCATACAAACAACACGTACCATGTCATAGAGTATAATCATATTTCCCTTACAAATGACTACAAACCACTGTGAATGCATACGGCTTGTGGTTTTGAGGCGAATACAGATTTCAGTCATCTGTGACAAACCGCTGTCATTATAAGTTTGGCTAAACATTATAGAAAAGATTAAATAAAGACACTTACACTGTTCGTTTTTTCTCGAAAGGTGCAGTTATGCCAAAAACAGTAACGTTACCGGTTTTCTAATGCAGACACCGCGTCTAATTTCGATCCCTTTAGTTTTATGGATAAATATCTCCCCTTTATGCGTATCTTTTCTTAATTGTATCGCTTTATAGCGCGGTGTTGGCGTTAGGCATTATTCTGGTAATTCTAAGAAGCTCTCGTGGGATGATCATCAGCGAATCTGATCTGCCCACATTAACTTTTTCCTAATGTACCGAGTCTTGACACACTTCCGGTTCACGCTTCCGCATTCTCCTGACCGCAGGAGGTGGGACAAAATCTGCGGCCAATGATGACTAAACTGCTGGTAAGAGATCTGCACAGTAAGTTTTTTCTTCAGCTTTAAAGCGTTTAAAGTTTTTTTAATCACTTTTTTTGTGCATTCTTTAATACACAGTTTATAATAAATAACGCTACATTTTTGCCGATATATTACATGTACAGTACACGATGTACTGTATCTTCTCAGCTATAATGGGGTCATAAAATAGCATACCTAATAGAAAAAAATAGCAAAAGCACATATTACAGGAAAAGTATTTCAGAAAAAAGCTTTGTTTTTAAATAACTGCGTAAATAGGTATACTTTATTTAAAACTAAGATAAAAACGTATTTTTAATCTTAAAATATTTTAAATTCGAAATAATTTTTTTTATGTATTTGCAAAACGTAGAGTATATGGACACTTTCTGGTTGTCAGACTTGGAACGTGCAAGTAATATATGTGGTTCATTGGTTATATAATATATTATATAACATAAAAAATAAAGTTTTATTTACAGGTTGTGTGGCATTTAAAATGATTTGAAAATTAGATTCAATCCTTAAAGCATCTGAAATAAATACATAAATGCCTTAACTTCTCTAAATTACTTATCTTATCTTGATTAAACCCCCATAAGTTTAATTAAATATATAATTAGCTTTTTTAGTCGTTCATTTTTTTATTCAGTTCATTGGTTACCTCACCTGTTAGGCGTAAAAGCCATTGGACAGTGATTAAATAAAAAGGTCAAACAGGCTAGTCTTGTACTGAAAACAGCTTGGACTTACCTGTTTGCCTGTCTCCTTCTCCTTCTAATCATCTATCTCTCTCTGTAGGCCTGAAAAACGGTGTTTTCAATGATAACTTTTTTCTGCAGTCTCGATTTCTGTTTCTTTCAGAT
Organism: Sinocyclocheilus anophthalmus; assembly: GCA_018155175.1. Lineage (NCBI taxonomy): Eukaryota > Metazoa > Chordata > Actinopteri > Cypriniformes > Cyprinidae > Sinocyclocheilus > Sinocyclocheilus anophthalmus. The sequence goes on from JADLZN010011417.1 coordinate 1,106,915, forward strand.
GCACAGCTGTTGGACCCTCCCCCTACATGTCTCCTAAAGGAATGACACCATCCCTCCGTCTAAACAAGTTCTCTCTCGTTTGTCTTTGGCACAGGTCATGCGTATTACAAACCAAACACCTCTCTCGCTCTCCCGCAGTCTCGCCCCCTTTGGATTCTTTAAACATTCTTCATATGACATCAACCCTGCCTGCCTTTCCTTGTAAGGGCAGAGTGGGTGAGTAAGTGATTCAGAAAGAGAGCCAGAGAGAGGGAGGGAAAGAGGGAAAGATAAAGGAAGTCGGGGGTTTATTAGATACAGACACATGGAATGGTTGGCAAGACACAGAAGGAAAGAGACAACTGCATTGCTCAGTGTATGAGCAAACTGACACAATACCCGGAGTCTCGCTCAAAAAAAAAAAAGTAATAATATAAAGTTAGTTTTATATAGTCATGGTCACCCTCTATTTTACTGCACATACTATTTTCCACAGCCGGTTCCAGTTTAATTCGAAGCAAACAGGGTCTCCCGAAAGGCATTAAAAGGAGAGTTCTCCTAAAATCATGAATGTTTAATAATTATTTATTTAACCGAATGTCAATCGAAAGCCATATGAATGACTTTCTTCCAAACAACACACACACACACACACACACACACACACACACACAGCACACACACACACACACAAACAGACCACATAAAGATCATAATAGTAGTCTACATATGTTCAATAATATCCAGAGCTGTCTGAAGCCATAAATGTTTTGTGTGTGGTAAAATCCTGGCCTGACATCCCTTGTTAAAAAGTGCACTTAATTGAATGTGCACTTGCAGTGTACTTCAAATCTTAAAGGTATATTTAAAAAAGTTTTACTTTAAAGAGCATTTAGTAATATTTTGTCATGCCTTGATGATACTAAATTAATGCCAATCGATTTCATATTTGTTATCGTTTACATTTAAAGTTGCTATATTTTAAATGTACTAATTTGCCTCTTAATCATTACAAATGTCTCTACCAATATATTTAAATTCCCCACTTTTTTGGGGGACATTCAGTTTCAGTAGAACTTATATTGGTATATGCATAATTAAATGATAAGATAAATGCTTGTCAGTACATTTAGAAATATAATTTAACCATATTTCAAGACAATAGAAGTAATTATGAAATTACATAAAGATGCACTTAAGTCCTACTTAATCGGTAAAAAAGCACTCTAAAGTTCATCTAATTGCATTTAATAAAGATGTTTCATATAATGGCACTGTTTTTGTTCTCTGTTATAGCCATGATGAAAAGGTGCTGTTTGAATTAATGAACCAGCACAGCTGTAAAAACCCTTAAAATCTCTCTCCTTAAAGGGTTAGTTCACCCAAAAATGAAAATTAGCCCATAAATTACTCACCCTCAAATCATCCTATGTGTATATGGCTTTCTTTTTTCAGACGAATCCAGTCAGAGTTATATAAAAAATTGTTTTTGATCTTTCAAGCTGTTTAATGGCATTTAGCGGGTGTTGCATGCATCAGTCCAGAAGAAGTTAAATAAAAAGCACCCATCCATAAAAAAAGTTTCTCACACGGCTCCTGGGGGTGAACAAAGGCCTTCTGTAGCGAATCGATTTGTTTTTGTAAGAAAACTATCCATATTCAAAATGTAATAATCACTTTAATGTAGCTTGCGCTCACTGTTGTACACTGGAAGCAGCTCCGGGAGGATGACGTATGCGGTCGGCTTTGCGCATGCACTGCTTAGAAGTGACGAACGCGGAAGTGCAGGAGAGAGATCAAAACAGCGGTCACTTTTTAGAAGTACAAAACGAGGATTTGTAAAAAGAAGAATGTCAGAGGATTTCGATATAAGCCAAGAGGAGACTGTTTTTCCTTTGCTAAAGTAAGGAAACTTTTGCTTCCTTTGCTCCTGCCCGGATTTGCTTCCATGTACAACTGTTGGCACAAGCGACATTAAAGTGATTATTACGTTTTGAAAATGGCTATTTTTCTTACAAAAATGCATCGATTCGCTACAGAAGGCCTTTGTTCACCAGCCACCCCCCCCCCCCCCCCCCCCCCCTCCCAGAGGCCATGTGGCCCCTTTTTTTAAAATGATGGGCCCTTTTTATTAACTTCTTTGGACTGATGCTGCACACCCGCCTAGTGCCATTATAAAGCTTGGAAGAGCAAGGACAATTTTTTAATATAACTCCGAATGGATTCGTCTGAAAGAAGAAAGTCATATACACCTAGGATGACATGATTTTGGATGAACTAACCCTTCAAGCTGGTTAAGCTAGTTAATAGGGAGACCAGCACACTAGCATCCCGTCTAAACACAACATATGCTGGTAACCAGCAACACTGATCATTTTAACAAGGGAAATTGCTCAGTATATTGAAAGTATATTAGAGGATAACACTCATGTATGAATGTTCTTTGACCATCCTGCACATCTGTTCATTTTAAACTCTCTATTTCAATCTCGTTCTCTCTAACACTCTTTATCCTCCTGAGGCCTATTAATGATTCAGGTGCATTATGGGTTTTCTTTTTTCACACAGTGGCCTGGAAAATATCTGCTGTTCATTCAGACTGCACGTTTCTCCATCGCAGGCTCCCTTTAGCATAGACGCTGAAGGAACTATCAGGGGAACACATGGCCATCATTCAAAATCAGCGCTCCAAAACAACAGCAGGATTTTGTTACTATGGAAAAAGCGGTCATTAAACACAGTACTTGTTTTGATACTTCAACACAAATCCAAATCCCAGTCAACATCCGGTTTGGTTGCTTGGTTGACAGTAAAATAACAGCTTAAGCCCTTTTAGAAAAGACTTGAGTCTTTAAAAAAACAAAGACAACATCCATAATGTCTGTCGAATATGAGGTTGGGAGAGGTAAACGTGCTGAGCATTTTCTGCAACCCCTCGGATCTCTTAGTGTGAAGGGGAGTTTGCACAGAAGGAGACCCTTTGGCATCAAAGTGGAGCCTGGAGCTCAGCCAAGACTTAGCATGGAACAATCCCTCTCCCCTCTCGCTATGAGTCATAGTGTGCGTGTACTGTACTTCACAGCAAAACTTTAGCATGCACATTCGCTGACATATTCATCCTAATTTACTGGAAACAGAAGAGTCATATTACTCTTTCTCCTCCTTGAGCTGCCTTTTCTCTTAGGAACAGAGACTGTGCATTCAGAAAAACAATTTTTTTGTGTTTCATAGAAATGTGCATAATCACATAATCATGCACGTAACAAACATATGCACTTACAATTCCCACCTCTCATACAAAATAGAAACTTGCAACCAGCCAAAATGTACAAAATGTAGTTGTGCATGCCATGGCTTGACTGCTTCACTGTTGCTATTGTTCACAGTAAGGGGTTTTCCAATCCCCTAATGATCAGTATTAAACTTTGGTGCAACTTGTCACACATTTTGCATTATGAAAGGTATCTCAAATTCTGCAGCTTGTTGAGAAGCATGATAATTAGCTTTCTAATGTACAAATACTGTGTTAAATTTATGGTAAAACGGTAGCTGTGAATTCCAAAAATTCACTGTAAAATTCAGTGGAAATGTTTCAGGTATTACGGAGTGGCAAATTGACGTCTGTATTTTTTATAACTTACAGCCATATATTTCATTAAATGACTTATTGTATACTTAAAAAAATTTACTTTAAAATGTACTAATAACCACCCATAATAATACAAGGGGTAAAACAAAGTGCCACATTCATGGTAAGTAAACATGGTCAATACTCATATGTACAGTAGATGGTGCACAGGTCATGCACATAAAGTAAAACACCATAATGGTAACACATAACACTAAAACAATGCAATAAACATTAACCAAATAAAAGGAAATGGAAGGAATTCTATTATTTTATGGAAAATAAAATTATATAAATTATAATTATAAGAGGTGTCATGCTGGGACCTTTTACTGTTTTCACCTGAAATTATATGATAATTCACATGATAATTCATCATAATTGATCCTTTTTACTTCACAAAAACTATACAGTAGTGACAGTATTTATAGTGAAATTACAAATAATGCAATGCAAAATTTTCACTGCATGTACAGGTGCATCTCAATAAATTAGAATGTCATGGGAAAATTCATTTATTTCAGTAATTCAACTCAAATTGTGAAACTCGTGTATTAAATAAATTCAATGCACACAGACTGAAGTAGTTTAAGCATTTCCTCAGAAAAGGAAAGGAAGGGGGGGTGATTTATTTGTTTATTTTGCCTGTTGCATGCAACTTGTAAATGTGAAATATTTAATTACAATATAATAGTTTTTTTGTATCTATTTGTATCTATTTTTTTATTTTTCTCATGTGTCATCAGTCACATGGTATTTAAGATTCAGCTGATCGATAACAGATACGGATAACTCTAGACCTCCTTGAGTTGACCTATTGCTGTTTTAAATCATGGTTAAATATGATTGTATTACCATCACTGTCCACCAGATGCCAGCACAAAATCTCTGCTTAAAGTTCAGTTTTTTCACCAGTACATAAGAAGAAACAGAAAAGAAAGATGCAAAGTGATTTTGTCGTGGGGATGGTTGGGGTTAAAACAGATATACCGCAGATAACGTTTGATGGACAACAACGTTTAGAGTATATGGACAGTTGATAAGCCTTATACATGGAGCAGTTCGGACAGATACGTGGAAGAGATGATGATGAACGGATAGATAGACAGGAGTCTAGACAAGAAGGAAGGGAATGTAGGTTAACTTCAAGAGAGAGGGAACATCTAAATTATAGAGGAGGGATTGGAGCTCCTTGAGCATTCCAAGTTAGTGACACAGAGACACCAATTTAAAGTGGATTCAAAAAGACTACATTTGAATTTGCCCTCACGATTGGGTTAAATAATGAGTCCAGCTTCAACTGTAGGGTGCATGTGTCAGTCCTGGATCCAGTTTCAAACCTAACAGATCTATCACTGTTTGTGGATTTTTTTTTTGTGTTACATGTGCATGAATTTGATAAACGACATATACATCATGCTAATCACAGCTGTCTAAATCCAGCACACAGCTCGTGCTTCAGGAGGGTATGTAAATCCACAGCTGTGTGCTTGTGTGTGTGGATCAGTGAGCCCACCGCTGAAGATATGAATCAGTGCACTAGAATGTGTATCAAACCGGCCTCCTCCTTTGTTCAATTTCAAAGTAAGTAGAACTGAATGATCACTGTCAGAGAGAGCCTACAAAAAGACAACAAAATAATAAACGCATATCGATCCAGAGGCCCCTTTCCAATTGCCTCTGTGTGTGCACATGTGTGCAAGAAAAAAAGGGGTTATAGGTTTTAGAATCCTATATTATTACCAGCTAAGGTGTCTGTAAATGGGAGATAGAGGATAGGTGGTCCTAATTGTCTCAGTCTCATTATCCAAGCACATTTGTGTGAAGACACAAGTGCAACAGAGTTCACAGAAAGATCATTCACAAAGCAGCAACACTCTACACTGAGGTAATGACCACCCCGGTGTGTATTCCACATCCTGCCTAATTAAGGGACATTCGGTTTGTTATACAAACGCTTGTCATATGCAAGAGCTGGGAATACTCAACCATACAGTTTGTTCTTGATCTCAGGCTTTTGAATGTCATGAACTGAACACAGTGAACAAAGTGCATTTGAAAGTATCATCCTGGGTCTATTTTTCAGTTACGACTGAATTATGAATGTCAGTGGGATTATTAAAGTTGACATGAACTGAAAACTGAACATTTTGCAAATAAATGTTAAAGATCTTATCTATCTTCATCCATGTATATGCTTCATTTTTATTAACTCGATAACTCCACCTTCCAGTGAAATGACAGACTTATCTTTGGTGACATATGCCGAACTTCTTCAGTCATTTTGTCAACTTAAACACATTTCTTTCTTACAGTCCACTGCAAGCTTGCCTCCATCCAATCAACAGGCAATGAACTGATCCAAGTCCACGCCCTACATTCCCTGCCCAGTTTCACTCGGATGTGCGACACAATAGGGAAGAAAGGATCTGTCGCTATTTCATTACATTGTGGCAATAAAGGTTGACTGTAAAGTATAGATTATCAAAAAAGGATCATATGAATACAATAGCTTGATATGACGAGGCTATATAAAATTGAGTACATACATTTTGAACTGGTGTCCCTGAAAGCCAGCAGTTCAATTCTTTACAAGATATTTAGGGGAATATATACATTCCATTTAAAAAAACAGATAAGAGAGGACTATGATACATGCCAGCTTGAGCAATGAAAACATGATTGATTTTTGTGACTGTTTATTGGTCTTTTTTTAAACATGTTTTAAGGGGGCACATACACCAGCAATTCCATTTCCATTTTGATTTATTCATTGGTAGAAGCTTTTATCCAAAGTGACTTGTAAGACAACATAAGTGATTCATCCTAAAGAGGCAGTAATATGAGATGTGCTGATATACAAATTCCATGATTAGTCAGAGAAGTACAGACTAGAGTGAAAGTGAGACATATTGAAAAATATCAGAGCATCAGGTTTGGTTGTGCATCAAGGTGCTCTGTAGTATGCTCAGATAGGAATGGACAGATCTTCATGTTGTTGAACAATGCAAATGTGCATGACCTGATCATCTTTGCAATGCGTTGTGTAAAGTTCAGTTGTCCTGGATGGCATTATTGTACATGAGTATGAGCTGAATTGCGAAACTGCATTGCATTGCTAAACTGACTGATAAGAGTAGAGAACACTGTCTTTGCTAGATTGTGTTAGACATTATCTTTGATAATTTAGACCAAATCATCTACCTGGCAGTCTGAGATCCATGCAGCTATTGTGGGGTTGTCAGCCTGGCACGAGAAGTAGAGTTGTGTGTCATTGTTGAAACAGTTGAAGGAAAAAAATATGTACCTGTATAATAAGTCCCAGCGATGCTGTGTATATTGAGAAGAGAAAAGGTCCTAGGACTGAACCCTGGGGTACTCTGTGTACAGATTGATGTGACTTAGATACTACTCATCTTCAAGATGCCCTAAATCAACACAACATGGTCAAAATGATATGGACACCCCTTTCTAATTAATGGGTTTTGTCATTCCAGTAACTTCAGTTAAAACAAATCTTAAACAAATTACATCCTAGAGAGCTGTGTACTTTAAACTTAATTGCAACAGCTTGAGGTCACTCTTTTCTGTTTCAAACTGACAATCCCACTGTGCAACTGGGACCATAAAAGAAAGGGTTTACTATGTCTGATGTGAAAAAATGTGACTGGACTATAAAAAACCCAGACCTGAAGCTGTACTGAAGACCTTCAGAATGAATTTGGAACAGCCAACTTCAGTATCGGACCTCACTGACGCTCCTGTGTCTTGTTGAACATTTAATTTCAAAAGTGTGGCGAAAAGCATTAACCTTTGCATTAATCTAATGCATTAAAAGTGCATTAATCGAAAAGCAAACCAATCATATTCTTCCATGTTCTTATTCTTCTTCAAGTCTCAGTGAACTTTTTTTTATATGGACCACATTTTGTGCACAGGGAATTAAAAAGGGCCCTGTTGCAACAAAGTTTAAAACACATACCCTGGCTTCATAAAAATTAAACAAACTGAACTTAATTGTTTTCAACATTTCGCCATGTAGTTCTGTGCAACATGTCAGAGCACATGTACCTGCTGGGCCACATCACACTGGGACTGATTTTAAGGATATTAATACAATCCTTTTTAGTAAGAAAAAATTAGAGTATAACCATTTTGACTTCATGGTTCTATATACATTTGGGGGAAAAATGGTCTGCTTATGCTTAACTGTAGAATGGGCCCAGGGTGGGGAAAGCTCACTCTTGGTTGGGATGGCACCATGAGGAGGCAATCCTGACATCCATTGGGTTGCCATGTTAATGTGAGATTATACACAGTATGGGTCTCCATCTCTTTGCACTGCTCCTTCCTTTTCAATGGTCTGACAGGGAACAGACATTAATCATAGCAAACTGAGAAAGACTGTGTGTGTAAGGGTGTTGACATATGTTTGTACTGTATGAGGGGCACTAGGAAATTAGGAAGGAAGTAACACCAGCAGACAACAAAATGTGAGGGAAAAATTAAAGAGAGAATGTGTGCATGTGAGAGAAAAATAGAGAAAGTGAGAGAGGGACAGAGAGAGCATATTGGACATGAAATCCATTTTTTCCAGCTGTATCTTTATCACTGTGATCCTTTAATACCGATACAAACATATTGGTTTTTATATTGTATTTTCTATCCCATTACCCTACCCCTACCCCTAAACCTACCCTCACACAAAACGTTCTGCATTTTTAAATAAAAAAAATAAAAAAAATCTGTATGATTTATAAGCTTGTTTCCTCATGGAGACAAAAAAATGTCCCCACAAGGTCAAAAAATTACTGGTATTACTATCTATGTGGGGACATTAAGTTCCCGTAACATAGAGAATATACCAAGTACTCACACACTCATTTGTAATGAAGACTTTCCATGAACCTCTATTCTCTACCCTTAACCTAATACATACAGAAACTCTTATATATTTTAAAGGGGTCATAGGATGCTACATGCACTTTTACAAGTTGTTTGAACTGAAATGTGTGTTGGCAGTGTGTGTATACAACCACCCTATTTGATACAAATCCACCCAGTGTTTTTTTAAAAATCTGGTTAAAAGTTTTCGCCTTTCTCAAATCGAGCCGATCTCAGATGCCTGTCTGTGTGATGTCTGCTGGAGCAGATGTAGACAAGAATGACTCCTAAGCGATTGAGGTGTTCTGTTGTTGTAATAATGAACATAGCAGTCGTCATTTACTCCCAACATCTGAGCCGCTAAACTCGCAGTGGGTTACATTTGTTTCTGAAGGGAATACGCCCACGATCTACCTAAATGCATCTATGTTCGCGCGAATCATTCATGATCCAGCCTCATCTACAGAAGAAGTGAGTATAATGTTTTGTAATGAATCTTTGCAAATCGCCTTTCCTAATAATGTGCTGATTAGCAAGTTTCACGATGAATGCGGCTAAAGTAAACAGTCTCTCCGAGAGCAGCTCGGAAGAGAGGGGCGGGGTCAGCAAAGCTCATTAACATTTAAAGGAAAATGCTACAAAAACAGCTTGATCTGAAAAGAGCTGTTTTTGACAGGGTAAAAAGGGTGTTTTTTACACTACCACTGAGAAATTTTAACCAAACTATGTTACAGACTTTTCATTAAGACCCCAAAGAATCATATCAACTTGTGGAAAATGGGCATCCTATGACCCCTTTAAGACATTCCTCATGGGGATCATTGGCTGGATTCCACAATGTTGGCAATTTTTACTAAAAACCTCTTTTTCTTGAATTGATAATAGTACATTGTTTTAAGTCAAGCTAAAATAACAAATTATCATTAGTTAAACAATTTGTAAAAGAAATCAAATGCTGTCTTCAAGTTGGGTTTACTTATGTTTTTAATGCAGCAAGAGCAGGTGAATTATTGTTTCTAAGTTTAACCAACTTGAAATGTTTTACATATATAGGTTGAGGCCATATAGATCAGTGTATACTTTACAAGATCTGTGTGGTGAAGGTTGTAAATCTGTGTAGTGCAACATTTCTCTTTTTATCAGTGTCATTCACAGCATCAAGTGAACATGCACTACATAACACTTTGTTGTTCTGTCATTGACTTGTTTTATTCTGAGATATTGATATGTTCTATCTGCTTATCTATTTACATTTTTCCAACACTATACAATAAGATTATATTAGTTAATATAATAGGCATTATGAACTAATGAACAATACTTTTACAGCATTTGTTATTCTTAATTTCCACATACACTACATTTTTAACACCGATTTTAAGGTATTGATAAATTAATTAAAAACAGTTTATTTTAAAGATTTTTAAATATATTATCATTCATTAAGGTTGTTATCATATTTATTAAGAACAAAACCTAGATTAACAAATTGTCCATTGGTACTGGAGGGGCAGAGTATGAGGGAGGAATCAAATGCAGGAGAATACTGGGTCTTTAATAAGAAAATTAAACAAAACAAACCAACCTGACCCCGAGGGGGGAAAAACAGGGCATGCCGGCCCCAGAACAGGGCCATAGCAGGTCGAGCTGGCCCAATACCAGAAACCACCAGACATACGGATCACAAAACGGACAACGCAGAAGCACACGACGGCAAGCACAGGGAGAATAAATCGGGAACAAAATCGAGGAGGGGTAAACGAGGGAGACACACGGGGCTAACATTCAAACAATAATTAGGTAACAAGATGGGCGGGGCAAGACGATAGACAGGAGAGAGCACATGGCACCAAACAAAAACACAAGCCATGTGCTCACAAAAAAAACACAGGAGTGCCCTCTGGTGGCCATCCTGGGCACACCAGCTAAAGACTGTGACAGAACCCCCTCTCTAAGGAGCAGATTCCAGACGCTCCACCAAATGTCAAAGGAATCCAGGAGGGAGGCGGAATGGAGGTGGACTAGGGGGAGGGACAGTGGGCCAGGCCCGTGTAGGGGAAGAGGACCTGGATCCTGAGGCGAATCATGGAACAGGGTGGGAGAGTTGATACACCCACCAGGGCGAGAAGGTGGAAAAAGAGAACCACACTTGAGGGAAGCTGAAGTAAAAGTGCCACGCCTCGGAGGTTCTGCAGCAGAAAGCCCCACTCAGGGAGGGAACTTTTCAGCAGGCCCTGAAGGCTCCCGGACTGGAGCTGGGTCTTGAGTTGAGTCTGAAGGCTCCCGGACTGGAGCTGGCTCTTGAGTGGACTCTGAAGGCTCCCAGACTGGGAAGGGCGGGGTGGTGCAAATTAAGTTGACTCTGCAAATGACATACCCCGGACTGGCGTGTGTCTCGTCTGAAGGCTGAACCGTCATGAAGGGACCTCCTCGAGCCTCAGGGGCTCCCGGCACTGGAACAAGAGCACAAACCTTGGAGTGGAATACTGAAGATGCTTGACGAAATGAATGCACGAAATCATGTCGCAAGGGGGCAAGGCAAAGCAGAAGAGCAATCTGGACAGGATGGGCACTCATGTGTGGGAACCCATAGCTCAAGAGGACCACCAAGAGTCGGGTCCTCCAGGACACCGACCGGGCGATAAGGTAAGTCGGGATGCTACACAGGACCACCGTTACAGAACACGATTCGCAGAAGCAATACAGGCAAAGGTGAGGGTCCTCCAGGCCCCCGACTCGGGACCACCGTAGTTGGCGATCGCCAAGGAAAACACCGGGACGGCAGGAACCACCGGAGTCAGGTCCCCAGCACTACCGGAGACAGGTCCTCCAGGACCACCGGACTCGGGACCACCGGAGTTGGGTCCTCCAGGACCACCGGACTCAGGACCACCAGAGTTGGGTCCTCCAGGAACACCGGACTTGGGACCACCAGAGTCGGATCTTCCAGGATCACCGGACTTGGGACCACCAGAGTCGGATCTTCCAGGATCACTGGACATGAGACCACCAGAGTCGGGTCCTCCAGGACCACCGGACTTGAGACCACCTTGTGAAGAGGCTCTGGACTGGCGGCCATCTTGTGATGAGATTCGGAACAGGCAGTCATGTCAGGAAAAAGCCCCTCCGGTTCAGGAACTGACAGTCTCCCGTTGTGGGCTAGAAAGTCCACAAACACCCCAAAAGACAGGTGCTCAGTGTCGTATCTCCTCCAGGTGCTGATCGGCTCATCAAGGGCATAAGAAAACAATTCCTTGAGAGCCGCATCATTATACTTCAGCCCCTCCGCAGCAGTCCTGAATTCCAAGGTGAATTCCCTCAGGTCAGTCCCCCGTTGCCGGAGGGAACTCAATGCCGATAATTGGAGCATACGTTGGTAGAGGGGGCTGCTGATAGTGGAGGCTGGCAGTAGGAGGTTAACCATTCTCCGCGGAGTCCTCATTTGGCTTCTTCGTTCTGTCATGGTACTGGAGAGCGATGAGGCGAGGACTCAAATGCAGGAGAATAATGGGCCTTTTTAATAATAAAATGAAACAAAAAAAACACAAACTACCCCGAGGGGGAAAAACAGGCGTGAAGGCCAGAACAGGGCATAGCAGGTAGAGCTGGCCCAATACCAGAAACACACAGACATACAGTATCTGACTACATACGACAACGAAGAAGCACAGGACTGCAAGCACAAGGAAAATAAATAAGGAGACAAACGAGGAGGGTAACGAGGGAGACACAGGTGGAGTAACTTAAACAATAATGAGGTGACAAGATGGGAGGGGACAGACAATAAGACAGGAGAGAGCACATGGCACCAAACAAACAAAACACAAGCCATGTGCTCACAAAAAACCACAGGAGTGCCCTCTGGTGGCCATCTTGGGCACTCCAGCTGCAGACCGTGACACAAATGCTGTACAAAAAGGCCTTGTTAGTGCATGAAAAATAATGTACACAAATTGAACCTTACTTTAAAATGTTACTGACCTTTATTTTCTTTTCTTTTTATAGATTTTCATCAATATTTCATTTAATATGTTTATTAATCTGTTTTCTTATCCTTGTGGGGACATTTGGTCCTTACAATGTAGGTAACATCTGACAAACAATCCAGTGGGTACGGAAAGTATTCAGACCTCCCTAAATTTTTCAATCTTTGTTATATTGCAGACATTTGTAAATAATTTAAGTTATGTTTTTCTCATTAATGTACACACAGCAACCCATATTTACAGAAAAACACAGAATTGTTGAAATTTTTGCAGATTTATTAAAAAAAGAAAAACGGAAATATCACATGGTCCTAAGTATTCAGACGCTTTGCTTTGACACTCATATATTTAACTCAGGTGCTGTCCATTCTTCTGATCATCCTTGAGATGGTTATACACCTTAATTTGAGTCCAACTGTGTTTGATTATAATGATTGGACTTGAATAGGAAAGCCACACACATGTCTATATAACACCTTACAGCTCACAGTGCATGTCAGAACAAACGAGAATCATGAGGTCAAAGGAACTGCTGAAGAGCTCAGAGACAGAATTGTGGCAAGCACAGATCTGGCCAAGGTTACAAAAAAAATTCTGATGCACTTAAGGTTCCTAAGAGCAAAGTGGCCTCCATAATCCTTAAATGGAAGACGTGTGGGATGACCAGAACCCTTCCTAGAGATGGCCGTCCGGCCAAACTGAGCTATCAGGGGGAGAAGAGCCTTGGTGAGAGAGTTAAAGAAGAACCCAAAGATCACTGTGGATGAGCTCCAGAGATGCAGTCGAGAGATGGGAGAAAGTTTAGAAAGTCAACCATCACTGCAGCCCTCCCCCAGTCGGGGCTTTATGGCAGAGTGGCCCGACGGAGTCTCTCCTCAGTGCAAGACACCTGAAAGCCCGCATGGAGTTTGCTAAAAAAACACTCTGAATAAGATTCTCGGGTCTGATGAGACCAAGATAGACTTTTGGCCTAATTTAAGCGGTATGTGTGGGAGAAAAACCAGGCAACTGCTCATCACTGGCCAATCCAGTCCCACAGTGAGCATTGGTGGCTTGGCAGCATCATGCTGTGGGTCGGTGTTTTTCAGCATGCAGGGACCGGACGACTGGTTGCCAATCGAAGGGATGGGAAAGATGACTGCGGTTCCACGTCCAGGGACTCCGGGCCCGAAAAAACCTTTCTCCGAGTGCTCCGGACCTCAGACTGGGCAGAAGGTTTACCTTCCATCAAGACAATGACCCTAAGCTCACAGCTAAAATATCGAAGGAGTGGCTTCACAACAACTCTTGTGACTGTTCTTGAATGGCCCACCAGAGCCCTGACTTAAACCCAATTGAACATCTCTGGAGAGACCTAAAAATGGCTGTCACCAACGTTTACCATCCAACCTGACAGAGTTGGAGAGGATCTGCAAGGAGGAATGGCCGAGGATCCCCAAATCCAGGTGTGAAAAAACTTGTTGCATCTTTCCCAAAAAGACTCATGGATGTATTAGATCAAAAGATTTCTACTAAATACTGAGCAAAGGGTCAGAATACTTAGGACCATGTGATATTTCAGTTTTTCTTTTTTAATAAATCTGCAAAAATGTCAACAATTCTGTGTTTTTCTGTCAATATGGGGTGCTGTGTTTACATTAATGATGAAAAAAAATTAACTTAAATGATTTTAGAAAATGGCTGCAATATAACAAAAGAGTGAAAAATTTAAGGGGGTCTGAATACTTTCCGTACCCACTGTACATACACGCATACGCACACACAAGCACAGAGGTTGAATAGATCCTGCATTCACATTCTAGCAATTATTATTACATATATTATAGTTCACAGATCAAATAGAAAATTCTAATTAATTTGATCGGGACAAATTAATTGGCTCATACAACAGAGCAGGCCAATTTACAAAGCAACACCGCATCACATTAGAGGACACACACACGCATAGTAGAAGAGACGATAATCTATAAATAGCGAGGGCACAGTACGACTCTCCAGGATTGGGTAGATTACAGCTGGACTGCTGTGTCTAGCCATCTTTTTGTGTACATACAGAATTAACCAACCCCCTCCCTCCATCCATCCCTCTCTCTTTCTCCCTCTCTCTCTGCCCAAATTTCCTCTTGTGCCTCATCTCCCTCCCCCACCTCTCATTTGCCCCTTTCTTTCACTCTCTACATTCAATCACATTCTGTTTCTTTTTGAATACTAATTTACTCATTGTTAAACAATTCTGAAATTCTCAACCCCTCCATCTCTCTCTGGCTGAACTCAAGGAAAAACGGATTGACCTTCCCTCCTTTATACCCATTCTGCATAATTGAGCTTATGACAAATACATAGAGAAACAGCCCTGTGCATGTATTATACATGAGAAAGAGAGAGAAGCAAAGATAAAGACATAACCTCATAGTAATTAAATGAATATGCAGGTCAGGATGGAAAGAAGGAAAGAAAAAAGCAGAGTGATAGAGATAGAGTTGGTGGCAGTGATCTCCAGATAACAAAGCCACTCCTCCTGTGTGTGTTTTTGCCACCAAGACAGAGGGAGGGACCAGAATGAACAGAATGACAGGAGAGAGAGAGAGAGAGAAAGAGAGAGAGAGCGCTTTCAAATTTTGAGAGCCTCACATGAATATCATGTGGCTATATCGCATGATTTTACAGTATTGCGGTAATGAGTGTTTGTGCGAGTCGGGATCAGTGGTCAGGGCAAAAAGAGAGAGAGAGAGAGGCATCTGTACTGCATTGTGGGAGCTGTTTGAGCCCTCTAGTGATACAAGGCGAATGAATCCCAGCCACACAGCAGTGCACAGTTGCGGCAATAACAATGAATCCTGTATGACACACACACACGTAAATGCACACAAACAAACAAAAAATCAACTTTTTGTATTTCCAGTTCTCTGTGAGATTAGGATTTTGAGCTATTATCTACTACAAATAAACCTAAATAAAATGATTACGCATTTGTAACCCTAATGAAGTGCATAAAATGAATATTATACCTATAATTTGTGATTATAACTACATCAGTGTCATAATAAGTGCTAATTTTCTGATACACTGACTCACAGGCTAAGAAAGACACCCTGACTGCACAGAGAGAGAGCGAGAGAGAATGAGAGGGGGAGAACGAGAGAGAGAGAAAGAGAGGGAGGGAGGGAGGGAGGAAGACTGAGGTGGAGGAATCAGCAGTCAGAAACTGGAAAGCAGAGAGAGGAGGAGCGATGTATGGTGCAAGGCTCGCGCTTCCTTGCTTCTATCCAGGGCCTTTGTGAATAAACCATGGGATGTATTGGCTCTCGAACCCTGAGTAAGACCCTCTTCTTTTCTTCTACTTTCTGGCAGGGTGCACGTGAGTGGGTGTATTAAGTGAGAGGGGTAATTACAGTGCCGGGAAGGGGGTTGCTGGAGTGTGGTTGGCGATCGTTTGGGATGTGTAAAACGAATTTGGCTGGTGGAAGGAGTTAAACGTCTGAGCTGTCATATTGTGCGTTCACTGCCGTGTGCAGGCATGCGTGTGTGTGCGTTTGTGGGTGTGTAGATTCCAACCCACATCTCTTGATTTATGCTACTGCATGGTGTCTGTGTGTGGGAGGCAGAGATGATGGAGCGATGAAATGCAGTGATAGAGCTTATTTACGGCATTTACGGAGGGCGAGAATTTCTATTGTTGGAGATGCTCTTGTGGTATCGTGTTGCACATTGAAATTGGCTGGAAAGTGAGAGGGAGGGATAGCAAACATGCTGAATTTCATTGCAGTGAGAGGGAGATGGAGAGAGGGATGGAGGGAGGGTGATACATGCAGGAGAACTGAGGGAAATGTGTGTGACAGAGTGGAGGGAATCAGGTTGGGACCATCCTGAATCCAAAACACACTTGACGAATAAGTCCAAATAATAAGTCCTAGCTGGATCGGTGGCACATTAATGAAAGAGCTCACTCAGAAATTAAAATTCTGTCATCATTTACTCACCCTCATGTCGCTCCGCAACATAAAATAATATATTTTGAGAAATGCCTCAGTGTTTTGTTTGGGTCCATCCATTGGAAGTCAATTGTAAAGTGTTTGGTTGCCAGCATTCTTCAAAATATCCTCTTTAGTGTTCTTCAGAAGAAAGAAAGTTAGGAATGGCATGAGGGTGAGTAAGTAAAGACAGGTTCTATTTTGGGGGTGAACTATCCCTTTAAATGCACCTTAAAGTGAAACGTAATCTGATTTAGAAAGAAATTAGGTATTTTAAAAATACTATAGGGCATTTCAGAAAAGATTGGTTGGTAAATGTAGGCTTGACATTAATAGAATCGTTTATTTTCCACTTAGTATTTTACTACAGCCTGCAGTAAATACACTTTAAAACCAAATCTTTCACAGCACTGATTTGGTGTCTTTGTTTAAAAGGTCTGTGGTATCAGTTTCTGTATTTTATTGGTCTGTCTGTCCTATTTTGTTGACCAAGAAATATGATCTAATATTCTTTGACCTCAACTTTAATTCTTGTAATGTACTAATTTCCATCCATCCATCCATCAATTTATTTATTTATTTTAGTTAGTTAGTTTTCATGTTTTTTATTGTGTTCATATTTTTTTCTATTCCTTTTAAGGAAAAATTACAAAATGTAATATGTAAAAATTTTGGAAGATACTCATATCTATGTTTTTTTTTTTAATTAATGAACTGAATATTAATAATATTGTATATATTAATTTTATACTTAAGAACGTTGTATCATATGAATAATACTGTATAATATTAATTAATACTTAGGATAGTGATGAATGATATCCAGTAAAATATAATTTAAAAGTAACATTTAGGTGTTACTTTTTACACCTAATCCATTTTTAGGTGTTGATGGAGAGGTACTTGAGCCTTATGAATGAAGCTATGGTTGGGAAACACTGTTCTACACACTGTCCTGCATTTTGACATAGTTTGAGTTTCAGATGCATTGTATCCTGAGAAGTGGTGCAGAACAAGCTGACTTTGGCCCAGAACAGTCACGCACATCAACATCAGCACTAAAGTACATTAAACATCAGATGTAGAAACTGTGTCAAACTTCTCTTGCTGGGCCACCTGCCGCACATCCACACAGAGAGGAGGAAAGAGAGCGAGAGAGAGGCAGGGGGAGGAACGGAAAAAGAGATTGGGGTAGGGGGAGCGAGCGGGAGGGAGGGAAAAAGGGAGGCGGAGGAGTTTGATAAATGGTTGGTTTATACACAACGGCAGCCAGCATAAAATGGCGGTCAACCGCGGTGGTGGGATCAGTATAGATTCTGTTTGAGTACATAATCAAGCACCGGGCCACTCAAATTCAGCCAGAACTACTGAAACATATGTTGTAACCTCATGTGAATATTGTGGTTCTTGTACTATGGAGATGTAAAATGCTATTTCCATAATGTGTGTTCTGGTTTTGATGGTCACTGATGTGTAATCTGTTTTTTTTGATTTGCCATGTTTTTTTTTTTATTATAAACTGCTGAAGGGGCGGCTTCTTCATTTAATTTCGCGCAGAATCATACAGCATCTAACAACAAATCAGTGATCATTAAAATTATAAAAACCTTTTAGAAAATGCAACAACGTTATGTCAATATGCACCTCCTGGTGAGTACTCATTTAGCCACAGCGGTTATGGTTAACAGAAGCGGATCCATTATAGGGCGAAGAATGACACAGTAGGGAACAAAAACTGAGGGTGGAATATTCTGCGGGACCCAGTGCAATGTCTTATCAGAATCAGAATATCAGAATCAAAAGGGCTTGTATGTTTGTCACATACAAGGATAGGAATTTGTCTCTTTTATGTGTCACAAGCTATCAAGTACATGGTAGACAACAAACAACACATGATTAATTTTAAAAATAAGATGGACCTCCGTAAAATACACATGTATAAATATAAACCACAAAAAAAGAATACATTGTATCTACAGGTGTGCTATAGATAGAATAGAATAAAATAAAATAAAGTTGTAGGGATGTACTAGAATTTAGGGTGATAAATAAGTATAAGGTTATTGCACATACTTTAATTGCACAATGGGAGAACATTAACTGCTCATGAGGTAGATTGCCTGGGGAAAGAAAATGTTCTTGTGCCTGGCTGTCCTGGTATTCGGTGCTCCGTAACGCCGACCAGATGGCAAAAGTTAAAAAGGAGATTGGATTTGGATGTGATGGATTTCCAGAGTGATTTTATGAGAAAGGCAATGGTGTCTTTAGCCACGTTTCCGGAAATTGGTTGTATACAGTTCTTGGAGGGTAGGCAGTGGGGCACCAATAATCCTTTCAGCAGTTCGAACCGTTCTCTGTAGTCTTCTGATGTCTGATTATGTGGCTGAACCAAACCAGACAGTTATTGAAGGGCACAGAACCGACTCGATGATAGCAGAGTAAAACTGTTTCAGCAGCTCCTGTAGCAGGTTGAATTTCCTCAGCTGGCGAAGGAAGTGCAACCTCTGCTGGGCCTTTTTAACGTGGAGTCAGTGCGGTCCACTTTCAGGTGCTGAGAGATGGTGGTGCAGGAATCTGAATGACTCCAATGCAGACACGAGTGCTGTCCATGATGCGTGGCAGTGGGGGGGGGAGTGCAGGGGGGTTCTCCTGAAGTCCCGATTCTCCACTGTTTTGAAGGTGTCAGCTCCAGGTGTTAAGACTGCACAAGACAGGCAGGCTCTTTAACCTTATGTCTGTAAGCAAGACTCGTCTCAGGACTTGATGAGACCGAGACTGTATATCGTGTCATCTGCCAAACTTCAGGAGATTGACATGAGGGGTCTTAGAGTGTTGACAGCAGGCGTTGGGTTGTAAGGGATAGAGAAAGAGGTGTAAAGACAGAGCAGTGGGAGGCGACGGGTGAGGGATAAAGAGGACGGCAAACCCTGAGGGGCGCCATGTGATGTTGGTGCGGCTGTTGGATGGATGCTAACCCCTGTCTCACTAAGGCTGTTACCTAATCTGTCAGACAAGCGCATTGAAAGATAGAGTTAGGGACAGGGAGTCTGGGTGGTTGTGTCTGGAGGGAGTGTTGGGATGAGGGGTGAAAGAGGAGCTTAACGCGGTCCGACAAGAAAGCGAAAAAGACGTTCCTCACTATGTCCTGTTTGGTCCAGAGGTTGCGGCTGAACAGGAGATGACGACAAGTAACAGAGAAACATGTTGACTGCATCATTCACGGACCTGTTTGCTCGGTAAGCAACCTGCAGGGGGTCAAGTAAGGGTCCAGTATGTCCTTCAGATAAGCCAACACCAACCACTCAAATGTCTTCATGACCACAGACGTTAGGGCCAGAGGTCTGTAGTCATTAAGTCCTGTGATTTTGGGTTTCTTTTGGATGGGGATGATGGTGGAGCGTTTGAAACATAAGGGGACTTCGCACAGCTCCCTACGATGATATAATTGGTGAAAGCAGATCTGTGGAAGATGGGGGCAGCTCAAGGGTCAGCGAAGGGATTTCAGACACAGGCTGAGTCGCCAGACACCATCTGGGCCGGGCTGCTTTTCTCTCTTTGCTCTTTTCTGAAGACCTGGAAAACATCATCTCACAGATCTGAACGTAGGAGTGGGGGAGAGGGGGGTGGCAGACTGGGGTGATGGTTCCTGTGTGGAGAGTGTTCAGAGAGGGCTGGGGGGTTGACGGGCGTTTTCAAATTACAGTAAAACTCAATCAGGTCCTCAGAAAGGTTGTTAGTGGCCTCAGTGGTGGGGGTTATTTCGGTGGTGTCTTGTAGTTGGTGATGTCTTTCCGGCCTTTCCACACTGATGCAGGCTCACTGGCAGAAAACTGTTGTTTTAGCTTTTTAGCGTAGTTCCTCTTGGCCACTCCAATCTCCTTATTCAGTGTGTTTCTGGCCTGATTGTAAAAGACTCTGTCCCCCCTTTTGTAGGCATCCTCTTTGGCCTGATGAAGATGACAAAGTTTTGCTGTAAACTATGGCTTATCATTGTTGAATGTTAAAGGAGTCCTGGTAGGGATGCACATGTCTTAACAGAAACTGATATATGATGTTGCAGATTCCGTGGTAGTCAGAGAGTCATACAGCTGCTCGGGGGATCCGAGAGAGATGCCTGCCTTATGTGGATTTATAACATGGTCCCAGTATATACCTGCTCTGGTGGGACATTAAACATGCTGTCTGTATTTGGCAGTCACGGGGAAAGATGAGTGGACTGCAGCTAATATAAAATGCACTTTGCCTTACTCTGAAGTAAAACAACAAAAGAAAAGAAGAATGTAAATATACGCTTTTATGAAAACTTTTGCAGCCTTTAAACAAGGATCAATTATATTTAATGCCGACGTGAAGATCAGGGCAGGTGTTGTATTTTTACATTTTAAACAAATTTCTGTAGTATTTGGAACCCACATAGTGACATAGTGCTCTGCATTTAACCCATCCAAAGTACGCGCGTGCGCACGCACACACACAACACGGAGCATTAGGGGCAGCCAGTTATGACTGCGTGCGGCCCCCCCACCCGGGGATCAGTTGGTGGTTCGGTGCCTTGCTCAGGGGCACCTTAGTCGTGGTATTGAAGGGGGGAGAGAGTGCTGTACATTCACTCCACCCACCTACAATCCCTGCCGGTTTTGACGAGAATTGCAAACCCGCAAACCTTTGGGTTACGAGTCCGACTCTAACCATTAGGCCACAACTTCCCCAAAAGTAAACCTACCTCCCCAAAAAATTAAAACACTCTTTACTTAATTTGTATCTTTGTCCTATTGTTTGTAATTTGTTTCAATAATTTGGTAAAACATTCTTTCTTCATTTTTTTCCATCATAAATAACTATTGTACATGCAGTGTTATACATGGTAATATGGTAAATTTGCCATAAAAATCAGTTTGATTGATAAAATAGGGTACTGACAGCTTTATGGAGAGAGTTCTGATTAAACGTTTTTTGAAAAATGTTGTGATGTTGAGTAGATTGTAATTATTAAATCAGACAAAAGTGTTTAAATTAACCAAAAATAAATAAAAATAAATAAAAAAAAGTATATTTTATTTCTTGACCTGACAGTATGTCATGGGACCATTAGCCAAGTCAAAGAACCCTGACTATAGATATGTTGTTTAACTTATTTAAATATAAACCTAAAATCTCAGGGGTGTACTAAAGCAAAATAGGGTCCATCAAAGAGGTTTGGCTGAGAAAATAACGTTTGGAATCTGCGCTAGGGGAAAAAAATTACACTTTTACCAACAAGATGCACGGCCTGTTATCATGCATACATGGGTAACTATATGGAATTTAATGCTTATGTAAAGCTTAGTGCCTTATAAGATGTAGTAAACACATGAAATGAAAAAAAAAAAAAAACTAGTATGTGGAAGGCCTTTTGGATGTATGAGATGTAAGAAGTTGTGGGTTATTGTAGAAGTATTTCAATCTTGTTGGAAAACTATAACTTTAATTATGAATATAGTTTGTACCGGAATTAGATATGCACACAGAAGCACTGAGTTTCCAATACTTTAGTAATAAGATAAAATCTGAACAGAAGTCAACGAAGGTCGTTGGCTATTCATACACTGTTACTGAGTAGAGTAAAGCATTATATGAGACATCCTCATCTGCATCTGAGTGTGCGTGTGTGTGTGTGTGTGTGTGTGTGTGTGTGTGTGTGTGTTGTGTGTTGTGTGTGTGGGGTGTGTGTGTGTGTGTAGGTTAAGATTCTGGGTGTTTACCACTTTCTCTGTCCAGCTCTGTAGCCCAATATCGATCTGTAAAGTGAAGCCTTGTGATATGAAGCCAGTGGACATCACAAAGACTGCACACACTCTCATCCTGCTGAGATCACTGTGGTAAATGATTCAAAACAAACAAGCAAATACAGCTCAGAACTGTGATAGTGCAAACAACAATTCACTGTTATGGTGCAATAACAGATGTGGTGCAGAAATGTGTGGGCTTATGAGCTGCCTTGAAAAGAAATGCATTTTTTTGCATCCATTATCTCTCACCACAGGTTCAAGAACAACAACCACTATTTTTCATAGTACCGATAAATTAGGTTTTCCTGCATTTATGAGTCATGTGATCACAAAAACATTGTCCTTGGTGCTTATTGATTTCATAATTTAATGGCACAGCATCATTTCAAACATGTAATTATCCTTATAACAGAGAGCAATAACTTTTCATTACTTTGAAAACGTGTTCAGTGGCTTTTTTTGCATGATTTTCTGCATCATCTCTGGCTTTAGTTTATTTCCATGTCTAAAACCACTCAAATGTATGTATGGTTTGTTCTCCTTTAAAGTGTTTTGGCATCAAATAAGTATGATTGCTTATGCTTTCTCCAAATATCTGCTAAATGCAGATGTGACCCAGATGTCAGACAGTAAGGCTGGAATCACACTGGAGAGCCACTTTATAAAACAACCAAATCAGGTTGAAAAACACATTCATCCCTCTGTGAAATAACTCGCTCTGATACCCAAAATCTTTTAGTCAAAATCCATTTAGGTTAGTGCCAAAAAGTAAAATCGCATTACATGGTAAAATTGCATTGCATGCTGCACGTGAATCAAAGACGAATGAACAGTGTTCAAAATTAAAGGGATAGTTGTCCAAAAAATGAAAATTGTCATCATTTACTGTCCCTCCACCTGTTCCAAACCTGTATGAGTTTCTTTCTTCTGCTGAACACAAAATAAGATAATTTGAAGAATGTGGGTAACCAAAAAGTTGATGGTAGCCATTGACGTCCATAGTATTTGGATGTCAAATCCTGTTTGGTTACGTCAAATCCTGTTTGGTTACCAACATTATTCAAAATGTCTTCTTATGTGTTCAGCAGAAGAAAGAATTCTTACTCACCCTGAAGTTGTTCCAAATCTGTACGAGTTTCTTTCAGCTGCTGAACAAAAAAGAAGATATTTTGAAGAATGTTGGTAACCAAACAGTTGCTGGTTGCCATTGACTTCCATAGTATGGAAAAAAATTGCTATGGAAGTCAATGGCTACCGTCAACAGTTTGATAACAGAATTTCCATTTTCCAGAACAAAAGTAAATAATTTTTTTTTTGAGTGGACAGGTCAAATTGTGCAGTAAATTGCATCCTTCTATGTTTTTCACTTCCAAGAGTGAAGAAAAAAAGGTCTGGCTACTTGACAATTTTGGTCTTGTGGGAGTTTCTTCTTAGTCTCACAGGATCCTTGTGTTGCGTGACAGATCCCTCATCCTTAGACTCATCCATGCAAAACAGTGACAACTAAATAAACAAACAAACAAGCCCTTTAAGTAACTTGCAATTTTATGTTTCATCCACATATGGTGATAGAGAGAACCCAACTGTTTTTAGTATTATGCAAGCCATTAATATGAACATGCAACCTCATGCCACCTATTTTAAATTCGAGTAATTTGAGTGAAACAAGATATTTAACAAGAAGTAATCGGTGGGGCTTGGTTTTAATTACTGGGAATTAATTCAGAATCAATTCTGAGTCAGAGTGAGGGTTTGATAAAGCACTTTGGTTATTGGTTAAAGGGATAGTTCAGGCAAAAATGAAAATTCTGCTATCGTTTACTCACCCTCATGTCATTCCAAACCTGCATGAGTTTCTTTCTTCTGTGGAACACAAAAGAAGATTTTATAAGCAAACAAGACTGTAGCCCATTGACCTTTACTGTATGGACAAACATTTTAAATAAACAATGACAGAATTCTCATTTTTATTGTGAGATCCTTTTATCATTATCCAGAAGTCCTTGCAAACTAAGTGACATCAGTGGAAAAGGAAGTTGTATTAGAAGAACATGTATCAATTAATCATACAAAATCATAATATTAAAAAAATGGCGACAATGTTGGTTTCATGTGGACTTTAACATGCACAAATACTTGTTCATTATACTTTGAAGAAAGCATGGAATCAATTAGTTGTATTAAACCTGCACAGATCTAATGTGCATTAACCACATTAGATACCTGAGACTTTAATGTATGGATCTGTTGTGCGTCTGGCAGATATACGCTCAGCAGTTTCTGAAGTCAGTGCAGCAAGCCATGGGCTTTAGGACGAGTCCGCTATCCCCTAGCTGCCGTGTCTCCAGCTGCCTGACTCAGCAAATAATAAAGCAAATAACACACGCACACATGCAAAACCCAGATGGGGAATATGTTTTGTATTAAAAAGTCCACTACAGAAAGTGAGTGAATAAGTGTGACTCATGCGTGGTGCTAAGTTACTCATGTAGTATTATGATTATGATTGTGATTATTCCCAGGACTAAACTCCCTGAAAGAGTGGTAATGTTCCTTAGGGAGTGTTATGACTCCTGACTGGCTTTGCATTTATGTGTGTAGAGCAGGTTTTTATATTAACCCTTTAAAGCCTAACATATGAAATAACAGTCAGAAAAATATTTTAATATTTAAAAAACAAAAATCAATAAACGTTGGTGTATTTGTTTTTTGTTGACTATCATATTTGAAACAGCGGGCTTTCATGGCTCATATAGTATGATATAGGAGAATATGGAGCTCACAGAAAAAAATAAAACACCTCAATTTTAGGAGGTGTTTTGCATTTAAAATATGCAAGTTGGTGCAGTTTGTTGATATTTATATGGCCAAAAAGTAAGATAAAATTCTGAAAATTGTATTTCAATCAATGAGATCTTTATAATAGTAAGGACACTTTATAAAAGCTATAATATCATTGTCACCTATATTTTCCTATAATATTCTTAGTTAGATGATATTTAAAAGCCCCTTGTATCACATTTGAACAATTTAAACATTCTTTTTTAAATAATGTATGGATAATCATAAACAAAATTACAGTTTTTCTCGATTGCTTAAACACATTTATTGAAATTGTGACTCCTTTTCTCGAAACACAAATCCTTAACTTCTCACCCAATTCCCCATACTTCCTATTTTCAGGTCAAAATGAAGCTCTCCACTCAAAACTATTCAATCTTGCTGAAAAAAAAAACTTTGCCCTCAGACATGACACACAAGCCCTCAGAAACACATTCACAACAACATAGTCTTACACACTAATGAGATCAATTCATAACACTGTTGCAAAAACCTTCTTTTGGCAATCAGGTATCATTTTACAGCTCAATATCTTTTACAGTATACAACATAATTAGAGCACATACATTTTACAGTAAATATAGCAGATACAGTGAAATTCAACAATAAGCTTTACAGCAAGAAAATATTATTTTCTTTACACTGCTGTAAAGAGATCTTACAGTACAGTAGATGAAAAGCACTAGAAAGGAAAAGGTCAAATACCAAAGAATTGCATATGAACACACAACAGAATATAGAGTCATCTCTCAGTTCTGCAAAAATACAGTACATGTAAGAAGTACTGTACTTGGCTACAAATCAGTTCAGCAGTTACAGTATGAGTTTTTTAGGGTGTACAACTCAGTATTTACTATACATATATATAAAAAGTAAAAGTTCTCTCATCTGAAGTACTGCTACTGTTCTGTCATTATATTTTATCTGTAAGTAGTATTGAAAGCCTGTAATTGAGCCTGTTGGCCAGCTGTCCTCATGCACAAGAACATGATCAACTACAGCGCTGTGTATTTCATCAGGAATAAATGTCCTTTGACCCCGTCCTCTTCAGCTTTCTTTTCCCCTCCTCTTTCTCTTTATCTCCCAATAGTAGGATTCATTTTCCAAATCACATAATCAGCTGTGCTCTTGTTCATATCATCCTGAGATTCTGACTGCTGTGTCATCAGTTTTGCTACTTAATGTTCACACATGGATAAATGTGTGCTGTTTGAGTTTATATTGTGATTCTTGAGGTAGTTATATTGTGTGTTGGTGTTTTCTAAATGAGAACATGGTTAAACCTGTGCAAAATGATGCCATTCTTGTGTAGAGTTTTGCAGAAAACACTGAGCAAATTGGAGCGTGTGTGAAAACAGGTGAAATGTGTTAAACGTTTTGAGAAACGTGTCTTTGTTTTAGGAACCCCTTACCAAAAACTAGTATACTTCAAGTTGATTTTATTAAGTATACTTAAGTAAAGTTCAAGTATATTTTTAAGTATACTTTATGTATAAGTTGCAAATATCATGTAGCTATAGTATAATTGGTAAGTGTACTATTTCATACCCTTGGGACTAATTGGCCCACTTTTCTAGTATATAATAAGTAACTTTTTAAATACATTATAAACTTGAGTACACAACTATTTTACAATCATGTTTTTAGCTGTACTGCAGACTATACTAAAAGTGAACGTATGGGTTTACTGATAGTTTACTAATTAATACATTATACACTTTGAAGTATAGTCTTGGTAAACTACAAAATTTGCCCCCGATTCCAAAAAAGTTGGGACACTGTACAAATTGTGAATAAAAACAAAATGCAATGATGTGGAAGTTTCAAATTTCAATATTTTTTTCAGAATACAACATAGATGACATATCAATTGTTTAAACTGAGAAAATGTATAATTTAAGGAAAAATAAGTTGATTTTAAATTTCAGGGCATCAACACATCTCAAAAAAGTTGTGACAAGGCCATGTTTACCACTGTGTGTCATCCCCTCTTCTTTTTATAACAGTCAACGTCTGGGGACTGAGGAGACAAGTTGCTCAAGTTTAGAATAGGAATGTTGTCACATTCTTGTCTAATACAGGCTTCTAGTTGTTCAACTTTCTTAGGTCTTCTTTGTCGCATCTTCCTCATTATGATGCGCCAAATTTTTTTCTATGGGTGAAAGATCTGGACTGCATGCTGGCCATTTCAGTACCCGGATCCTCTTTCTACGCAGCCATGATGTTGTAATTGATGCAGTATGTGGTCTGGCATTGTCATGTTGGAAAATGCAAGGTCTTCCCTGAAAGAGACGACGTCTGGATGGGAGCATATGTTGTTCTAGAACTTGGATATACCTTTCAGCATTGTTGGTGCCTTTCCAGATGTGTAAGCTGCTCATGCCGCATGCACTCATGCAACCCCATACCATCATAGATGCAGGCTTCTGAACTGAGCGCTGATAACAACTTGGTTTGTCCTTGTCCTCTTTAGTCCGGATGACATGGCGTCCCAGTTTTTCCAAAAAGAACTTCAAATTTTGATTCGTCTGACCACAGAACAGTTTTCCACTTTACCACAGTCCATTTTAAATGAGCCTTGGCCCAGAGAAAACGCCTGCGCTTCTGGATCATGTTTAGATATGGTTTCTTTTTTGACCTATAGAGTTTTAGCCGGCAACGGCGAATGGCACGGTGGATTGTGTTCACCGACAATGTTTTCTGGAATTATTCCTGAGCCCATGTTGTGATTTCCATTTTTTTTCCTGTATGTGATGCAGTGCCGTCTATGGGCCCGAAGATCACGGGCATCCAGTTTGGTTTTCCGGCCTTGACCCTTACGCATAGAAATTGTTCCAGATTCTCTGAATCTTTGGATGATATTATGCACTGTAGATGATGATAACTTCAAACTCTTTGCAATTTTTCTCTGAGAAACTCCTTTCTGATATTGCTCCACTATTTTTCACCGCAGCATTGGGGGGATTGGTGATCCTCTGCCCATCTTGACTTCTGCGAGGCACTGCCACGCTGAGAGGCTCTTTTTATACCCAAGCAAAAAAATAAAAAAAACAAAAAAGAAAAAAAAACCAATCATGTTGCCAATTGACCTAATAAGTTGCAAATTGGTCCTGCAGCTGTTCCTTATATGTACATTTAACTTTTTCCGGCCTCTTATTGCTACCTGTCCCACCTTTTTTGGAATGTGTAGCTCTCATGAAATCCAAAATGAGCCAATATTTGGAATGACATTTCAAAATGTCTCACTTTCAACATTTGATATGTTAACTATATTCTATTGTGAATAAAATATAGTTTATGGGGATTTGTTAAATTATTGCATTCTGTTTTTTATTCACAATTTGTACAGTGTCAACTTTTTTGGAATTGGGTTTGTACTAGTTTAGTAGTTTTATACTGCAAGTATACTCGTAAGTTTCTTTAAGTGAACTTTACATCATACTTTAAATATACTACTATGTCCTTATTTAAGAATGTTTATATATTTTGTTATATGAATATCTGAACTTACAAAACATCAAAAGAAAGAACAGGGTATCTGCTTGTAAACAAAAATATTTTATTCTAGCTTCATGCATTCTTTTTTTAAACACTTGAATGTGGGTAAGTTTCATAAATAATAATAAAAAAAGAAACATTTTGAACAAAAAGCTGAAAAAAAAATACTAGGAATTGGATTCAGAATGATAATCAAAATGTAGATGGAGTCGATCAACACCCCAAAGCTTGACAGTCATTATTACCTCTTCATTGGTCGACATTTTATTCCATAACGTTACACAGTTTTGATGCTGTTTTATGTCTGATGATCGTGTTAGTACATGTGGAAGCATCTGTTGTTTCAGTTTCTTCTTCACTTGTGTTTTTTTGGAAATTCTGTACAGAAGATGTGTACTAGTGCCCCCTACCGTATAACAATGAAAACACGGATTCTAGGAGCAAAAGTATAGCTCAAATATAATTAGACTTTTTAAAAGTATCATTCAGATATACTTAAATGTCATTTTAAGTATATTTCTGAGAAGTACATAAAAAGTAGACAAAGTTATTGACCTATTTTTTTTGTTTAAAAGAAGTATACTAATAGCACACTTGAACAAACTTCTTTTTCGTAAGGGACTATATGAATGGTTCGGAAAATTGTGCCAAAATGAATCAGTTATAGTGCGTTAGCAATCGAGAAAAACTGTAAGGTACATCAGTCCAGTAAATGTTCATCTTGAAATATTATTAACATTATAATGTTTACTTCATCAAAATCAGTAAAGACTTATGAACCCCAACCAGAAGGCATTTAGTAGATTGTGTACAATATGTTTTTAGCAAAATTTTCAACATATTTAGAGGCCTTAGAAAGTTGCATATCAAACATGATACAATAAACTTTAGGGTTACTTTATGAGAGCTTTCTAAGCCATTATTTACATTATTTTACCTGTTTTTGTGGGTTGATATTGCTGACTTCCTTACTTTATGGTAGCTTTAGAGGCATTCTACATTTGTGAGTGCAAGAATGTTTGTCATATCCTAATGAAGTGATAAAAGTCAAGATTACATTTTATTTTGACAGTCCACTTTAGACATTCTACTAATTATAAGTAACTTTGCACATACAGATCAATTATAGGGTTAGTTATGGTTAGTAGTATAAGTTGACATGCACTTACAAAGTTACTTATAGTCAGTAGAATGTCTGGTGGGGAAGCATAAAATTAAAGTGTCAGCAGATATTAAGCAGACAGTCTATACTAGTACATCTGTCTAATGACTGCTAGTTGGTATGTAGTTGCAAAGTTACTTAGCCAAATTAGCTTCTTGTCATTTTCAACTATAGAAAAAGTCATATGTATTGTGTGGAATCCATTGTGAATAGACTGAATTCTGAAAAGTGATTGAGGTGTGAATGAAGCTGGGTGGAAAGTGATTCAAAATTTCATTGGAAAAGGAGAGTTGTTCAATTTTGTTAAAAGACTACAAAGACAAACTTTTTATTTATTTATTTACATCCTGATAAATAGCACTGTTTGTCACACTTCGGATCCATTCGTAATTTATTCTGAACTGAATCTATGAAGCCTGACCTTTTCTTGACAGGTGACTGATTGATTTAGTTGACCAATAAACTCAGCTGTGGGGTGGGTTATGTGCTTAACTGGTTTAGGGGGAAAATCACAGTCAATAAATTCACAGTTAGAAGTGTCTGATAGGTGGTTACTGAAATAAAGTGAGTAAGCTACTATTACACTAGTCATATGATCTCAACATGCCCGTGACCATGAGGGGCAAACATCTGTCCTTATGTAGAATTAAATTGATTTTTCTAGGCCGCTGATCTCCGTGTGAGAGCACATATTTAAGTACTATTAATTTTATAACTATTTGTTTGGTTGTTTGTCTGAGTTCTTCAAATGCTACCTGAAATAACATCTAATTTTTTTTGTAAACAAACTGGAAAACAATCAGAAACAAGAGTTGGGGGGTTAGTATTATTATATTACACAGACACATCACTGAATAACACCTATTTCCTGCTCAACTCTAAAACAGTGTCCGAATTCCTAAACTTTCAGAGTATGTATTGAATTTGAAGATGGCTAAATAAATAAATAAATAAAAACACCTGTCTTGTACCTTTTATCTTACTTTACTTAGTACCTAGTATCACTAGTATCACTTTTTTTATTTCAACTTTTTGAACTTGACTGCTCCATAGCTCCAGTGGCCTCATTGGGGTAGCAAAATATCCTCCGGCACTGCACTACTTTTCAGCAGATGTGCACATTTTATGCATAATTTAGATATGGTGTGCATATTTTATGCATGTCAACCAGGTTGTTGGCAAACTGAATACTGTGTATTTGGACATCCTACTCTTTTAATGTACTGCCTTTTGCGTAATATATATTAAAATATGCATGTATGGAATCGGGGGTCAAACTCGCATTGCTTATAGAATATCCGCTCTGCTGCTGGTTCATTCCATTATTCAACAGTTGTGCATGTTATTTAGCTAGTATGCTATTGTTTGACACATTCACAGTGACATTCAGATGGTTTTAGAAATCAGATTTAATATTAAGATTATTTTTCAAGATTATTTATTATTTAAAATATTGACCTAATAATGATAATAATAAAAATAGGCCTATATTTCATGCTTGTTTGAACTCACTCAAGCACATTTATTTATTTTTTTAACATTCGGCACAATAATAGGCAGCAGTGAGCAGCCTTTAACACATTTCTCGCCTCCATTTGGTACAACTGTATGGCATCTGTGATATTATGTTAGGGACACTCACTTAATGATATGTGATTACTAAGCGCGCGCTCTCTCATAGACACACAAAACTAGCCCATATTTTCTATTGTTGCCAGCGTTAAATAACAACACCTTTGCAAACGAAGTTTGACTCAAAGCGTGATCTTCAGTGATGACTGAGGTGATACAAAGCCTGAGTTCCTCAAAGACAGAGACTCCACATCTTTCATAATAACTACAGCTGCGGCAGACGCGATGTGGCTGATGCAGGTTCTTCATTCCGCACGGTCGCACTTCTTTCTCTCTCATCCTTCCTCTTCTCTTCAGCTTTGCGTTGTTACTAGCAGAGCTGCGCCGTGGCTTGGCCGTAGGGGAGGTATCAGAGAAAAGAGAAGCGCTGGGGAAAACGACTCAGGATCATGTGCTCTCCTGTTATTGCTCTATATGCAGCAGCAGCAGCAACAGCTTTATAGGCTACACAAAGCACACCGCTCATTGTCCATGCATTCTGCAGATTTCTTGGGCATATTTGATGAACTGATCTGAGGCGAGGATTAAACTGCACCAAAAGCAAAAAGAAAGAAAGAAATGGGGAAAGAATGTGTTTTGGAAGTCAGTTAATGCAGGGGTGGGAATTTGTTGCAGCAATGATAGGCTACTTGGGAACGTTTTAGATTGGATATCATTAGCAGTGAGTCCTCAGCAATGCTGTTGTTGATAATACTGGGAATCCCAGTGGAGGTTTGTAAAATGAGAATATAGAAAGCATATTACCATTTTAATTGGCCTGGCTAGGTTGAAAGAAAAGGATCCTGTATCTAAAAATGCAGTCAAGTTACACTTCATGCTCCATTCACCTCCAAGAGCGGAAAATGCAAGTGCATGTGAACCTTCATCTTTCATCCACTTGAGCACATGGGATGAAAAAAATCCATCAAGGGTAGTCTTTAACAAGCCGAAAAGTACGTGTCACATCAGTTTGCACTGACTACCAATAACCGCTCACATAAAATTCAAGGCACTGAAGCCTACAAAACAACCACTGGCTCTGCACCTCTTTACCTAAATTCACTAGGCCTACTTCAGAATTATGTGCCCTTCAGAAGCTTGTATTCTGCGAGTGAACGGCACATTATAGAGTCATCCCAAAGAGGCACAAACTCACTTTAACAGACTTTTTGTCCTGGTTGAATGACCTGCTCAACTTGACTCGAGCAGCTTAGTCCTTAGCCATCTTCAAGAAACAGCTAAAAACAACATCTCTTCCATCTAAACTTGCCCCTCTAACACTAGACCTAATTCTATCTATATATACTTGTTTTCCTTTTATTTATATAAAAAGTGACCCTCTACACTTGCACTCTCATTCTATTTCTAACACTTGTGTTCTTTTAGTTCATTATAAAAATATTTTGATTTTCTTTTATTATACACCACACCACACACACACACCACACAAAAGTAACCCTCTTACATCTCTATCTATGTACTTGTTTGTCTTGTCTGTCATCTTTGTTTTCAGTCTATCGTACTTGTCTTTTGATTTATTAAAGAAAACTGGAACCCTCTACCTTAGTAAACTCGATGCTATAGATGTTCTATATTGTTTCTTTTAGTTATATAAAAAAATCTTGACCTCGCCGATAGCTTTCTATGTTCTGTCTAGTGCGACTACTTGTTTTATTTTTATTTTATAATAAATAAATTAAGACCCTTTGCTATTGTAATGCGTTATAGAAAAGACGGGACTGTCACGCACTGTCTTTGGTTGGTTTGTGTAGCGGAGCAGCTCATGGGGAATTGAATAATAACCATTAAAATAGTTCTAATAAATATTCTATTGTAGATCCACTGTAGATATTAGCGGACCACTTCAGGGTACAAACCGTCTGTCGATTCTAAGAACGTTAATGTCCTGGTTAAAGGAAATAACCTTCTTACTGTACAATTCTATAAGTTTGTAACGTAAATCTGAATGATTATTGACTCCGGTTATGAGTAAACAATGAACACGTTAAGTGTGATACAAGTAAGCGTTTTAGTAACTACATAAACACTTAAACTAGTCTAAAATACACAAAAACACATTAAGCCGGGTCTAAAAATACACATAAACACACACACACACACAATCATACAGTTGGTATAGGAAAGGGTTATAGTTTAACTCAGCATAGAAAGAGGCAAAAAGAATGGATTTTATGGAACACTTTGCATTTATATTCAACAGATCAAAGCCTTCAGGAATACATAAGATTCTTAGTTCAAACACACCTTTGTAAAACGGTGTAACTGATACTTAATGCATCAATAAAATCGACTAAGTTTGATACTTGCAAGTATGTCTGAAAAAGATTCCGGATGCAATCTTAAGGCCCAAGATCTTGCTGAAGTTGGTTGATGAGAAAGGACCAGTTTGAGTCAGAGTCACTTGATGAATGAAAGGACTAGGCCGAAGAAAAGGCCTGGCACAATCTTTGATATCCTGAAGCGTTTTTTTTCACATCTTCTTAGCTTAAGACCGAACCACCAACAGGGGCGGGTCACATGGAGCCGGGCTTTGGCGGGAGAGAGATGCCTTTCAAGATGGGCTTGTCCATTGAGCAAAATGGAATTTCCGAGCGGGGGGTGGCAATTGCTGGAGGGTTTACGAACCTTTTGTCTCTAAGCATGGTAATTTGCAAAATGGACTTGAATCGAAATTACTAAAAAATCTCAGGACCCTAATATATATTGCCTAAGTACCACCATATAATATACACGCTTGATTCGATCATAAGAAGGCAAATTCATAAATACTAAACAAGGTAAGATTACATATAATGAAAAGGGAGGATCAGGAATGGGTCCCCTCACAAGCATACTAAATAGTCTAAGAATATCAAAGACAAAATACACAAAGACAATAATATACCCAATGGCCTGAAAAATATGTGTGTTCATTCAAATAACAGTTTTCCTATGAATTAACTAGAACACAGTACATTTCTACTCTGCTTTTCCTTGGGACAAAGAGAGGGCTATCCTTCTCACATTCCTGGGGGGTCATAAAACCAGTGATATCATGAGTAGTTGTCATGGTGACCAGAGGGCCTGATGTTCAGCAGAAATCCTGGCATCCAGATTATTGAGTGAGGGGACTGTGACGATCTGTTAACCTAATGAATAATTGATTTGTTAAATCAAATAAAATTAGTGTGTCAGATTGGTCGATACGCTACATATTTCCCCCCTTTCGAGAGTTGTTGTCCATACAATAGACAACAACGAGCGATGTCAAGATGCAGAACAATCGAACACACACCTGCAACTCACGGCTGGGAGACAGTGGTGGTTCTCTGACTGTTGGTTGCCTCCTGGAGTGGTTGTGGTGCCATGGTGGATACTGTCAGGTGGTCTGCTGTGGTGATGTAGGCTGTAGCAAAGTGCGGGTCCTCGAGCTTATGCAGCAACTGTCGAGGCTGTGTCACCTGTCATCCAGAAGTGAGTTAGTCCGGGTAGGATGTATTTGTTGATGCTGTTAGCCAGTAGGCCATCTGTGGTACCCACGATGTGGAACAACCGGGTTAGACTCTCACTGGTGAGAGAGCAGGTGGTTCCAGGGATTGCAGGTAAATGTTATGGAGATTTTGTAGCGTGCAGAGAGTTTCAGACTGACCTAGTGATGATGGCAGGAGAGCAGCAGGTGGTGGTTAGCTCTCTGTTCTGCCCGAACGTCACTAGAAATCTGATGTTTGCGGTGGCGCTTGGCTCTTGTGGCGGCACCGACATGAGCTTGCCTGAGTTGTGTTGGTAGAACTTTCGCTGTTGGGCATGTGGGCCCGATGCTCAATCCAACGTTGTCTGGCTGCATCTAGGGGTGTCGACCGGTTTCAAGGTATGCTCCTCCCTTGGAGGGGCCTGATACTGTGATGCAGCAGGCAAGGAGTCAGAAGTTTGTCCTCCTCAGTACTCCTCAGTTGAGTTTTGTACAAGGAGCTCTTTTGCAAGTGTCAGCAGATCCTGTAACCCAGAAGTAGGCGTGTCAAGCTGTCCTTGTGTAGCCTCCGTTCAACACCTGTGTGAAGGGTGTGGAGGAGGATGTTGTGTGGACTGCTGTTGGACATACCGTGGTGTTTGCAGGATGAGGACGCCTTTTCCCAGTGGTTGGTCTGGAACCTGGGTCTGTTGCCATGGTGATGGCTCCGTCCTCTTCTGGCTAGGGGCTTTCTGTAGAAGGGTTTTGCATTGTGGCAATGCTGGGTGCCTTCTGGTGCCCGCTTTGGATTCTGAGTGGTGAAGTTCAGAATCAGTGGGGTTTGAAAAACACCTTTAGTGGAGGCCTTGTGCTTGTTAAAGGCCTTCTGTGTCAGGTTACGCAGCTGTTGATTAGGCATTGTGCGGCAGGCCCTAATGTCTAGATGACTTCTTGCAGCTGGTGTCCTCCGCCATCCCAGGGTAATCGTGAGCTTGGAGTAAGTTTGTCAAAGTCTGTGGTAGTAAGCATGGGGAGTTTCACGCCGGCCCTGCTTGGTGTCTGGGGCAGCGATCAGTCCGTGTTCAGACTCTGGGTCTGAGAGTATTTAGGTTGCCAGATGTGTTGTCTCTGGCCAGCTCGTTGGGGTCTGTGGGGTCACACGGTGTGTGTGTCTGCAGTGATCCTCTGGAAAAGTCCCTGCCCCTCCCCCTTGTGGCTGCTGGTTGGTGACTTGTGAACAGTGGCTCTCGCCCCCCCTCGCAGGTTCAAACTCTTGGCTGAGGGGGGTGGGCCTGCTGGCCAGGGGCAGTTCTGTTTCGTGTTTTCCCTATCTGTTCGCCTTGTGGTCTGCAAGCATATTTCAGTTCATTTGTGACACTGAATTCACCTCGTTGCGTTGCTTCGGTTCGCCTGAAAAAATTTTTTTTTTTGTTGCAGCTGCAGAGGTTTTCAGGGAGCTGACTTGTGAAGTGTCAAGCAGAAGGCTTTGGCTCCCTTTCCCCCCTTTCGTAGCTGAGCACAGGCATGGAGGGCTTGCACTGCTGGCGACCGATATTCAGCCAGCTGTCTTTTGCTTAAGTCTATGCGCAGTCGGTAGGAGTGTTTAAATTCTTTCTGAAACAAGTCAAGCTCCTTTCTAATTGCTGAATCAGGGTTTGGACCTCAGCTCTGGCTGAATGCAGCTGGCCTTGTAAGGCCTTAGATGTGGTGTCTCTCTCATTTAGTTCCACATAAGTTGTTTTAAGAGTGACTTTGTGTGAAACAGTTCTGTTTTCAAGTCCTGTGTGATGGCTTTTTCCAGCGGCGCCTGGTGTTTAGCAGCTGTTAGAGCCTCTGTTTAGACTGGTGATCTCTTTCTGTCGCACCATTCTGTGAGGTTCTTGGCATCGTTCTGTGCTATCTCTCGTTGAGCAGGTGTCAGTTCTCTGTAGATTTCTTTGACTTGCAGTTTCAGCTCATATACCTCCTGTCTGAGGCCCTTGAGGGTGTGGGCCGAGGAGAGGATGATGCGGTTCAAGTGTACGCTTATGTAGCAGTCTCGCTGTCTTTCTTTTGCCATGGAGGTGTTGGCTGCTTGGAGCGAATGATGTCCATTTACAGTGCTTCTACGAGTGTCCAGGTACTGGTGAGCTGCCAGGGCGGATGTCTGTGGAATGTCTCGGACATACTGGGCAACTTGTGGGAACCCAGAGAGGAGAGACACAAGGCAAATGCAGCTACGTCAGAGGTGATTAAACCTATCTGTATGGGGAACGGCTGTTTAGGCCGTGTAAGGTATGACTAGCTGGTGGGAGGCAGCTAGTGAGGTAGGGTGCTATGTTTTTGTGTTCGTGAACACAAAGGAAGAGTTTGAGTAACTTTGTTGAGGGGCCGTAAGCAGGGTCAGCTGATGACCGGGCTATACAACTGATGGTTCACGGGTTTGGTCACTAAGACGAAACTGAAATAAAATAAGATGACTCAAAAAAAAAAAAAAAAGAAGAACATTTTTACCTATTTTAGTTTTTTTCCTAAGAGATATGGCTAAACAGGTTTCACTTGTGTGTGATGCTGCAATAGACTTCATAACCCTAGGGTTAGGCTGTTAGCTAAACTAGCAGGGACCCACCAAATACCTCGTCAAGAGAAAAAGAAACAGTGGGAATTGTTTCTAGTTTTATGTTAGCCTACATTGTGTTGCAATGGTAGCTGCCCTTCAACGTATTAGGCCTGGCACTGAGGCGTGAGGAGAAGTAGAGAGGAAACAGGGATTATGCTACTAATAACATGTATAACTCGCTAAGGAAACAACAGTTTCTCGAACTACTGTAATCCTATCCAAAAAAGACGATGGTGATGGTGAAATAAATAAAAAAAGGTAAAAGTAAAAACACAACAAAAAAAAAAAAAAAAAAATGAATAAAATAATAAAAAAAAAGGGCTCCTAAGAGCTGTAGGAAATTAAAAGGGGAAAGTAAATAAACAAAAAAAAAAAAAATAAAAAGAAATAAAAAAAAAAAATTATAAAAATAAATAAAAATTTGATTTAATTAAATCTCAAATTTAAATACAAATCAATTTAGCTGAATTGGTACATTTGTGCTAAACAAATGTAAGTAAATGCAATAAAATTAAAAAGAGGTAGAATAAAGTCAAAACAAAAATAAACAATAACACAAGTAAAACCCAGTATGTGGGTGGGTCCCACAGGGACCTGTGATGGCATCAACAGGAAGTGACACCAGGAGTGACGGAGAGAGAGAGAGGGAGAGAGAGGTGTGGTTAGAAAGTTACACTTTACACGCCTATCTAGCATTAGTCAGATGCTAACAGCTAGCAGTAGAAGTAAAGGGCTTAGCTTAAGAGTTACCGTTAGTTACACGCAATTCTTTGTTTACGCACGGGTCTGTGAAGTGGATGCTGTTGTCAGATTAACCGGAAGAGTCTGCTCACACTTCCGGGGTCACGTGTTGCTAGGAGACCAATGCAAGCTCACAACAGGTGCAGGTGGAGCAGACTTGCACTGCTGTGAGCATGCATGGGAAACTCATGCATGTCCCATACAAATTCATTCATTACTCAAAACAGCACATTCACTTCACAGGCAATGGTGGATTCGTAGTTAGCTACGCTAGAATAACACCATTAATTTTACGTAAATGTTTCACATGAGCGAGTCAAAAATGAAATACAATGATACGTAACAAATAATAAAGCCTTAAATTAATGAAATGAGGAGTATCGCTCAGATCACCTACACAGTGCTGAAAAAGGGGATTTCTTCGCCCAAGATCAGACCGATTCATTCTGGTACCATTTATATGAGCTGCTAATCTGAGATTGCGTCGTCAGAAAATAGACTTATGCTCCACTAACAACAGAGATTAGGATTTCTTCGCTAAAATCAGGTTAGTTTCTTATCGTACGATTTAAAAACATTATAGCACTGAAACTTTCTAATACCTGTAGGAAGGCACCTTCAAGCAATAGTTTTATCTGATTATATTCAGAACCTGGAGCGCGCATGTATGAGTTACGTAAATGTTTCACATGAGTGGTCGATATGAATACAATGATACATAAAACATAATAAGGCCTTAAATCAGTGAAATGAGGAGCATCGCTCAGATCACCTACAAAGTACTGAAGAAGGGGATTTCTTCGCACAAAATCAGACCGATTTATTCTGGTAACATTTATATGAGCTGCTAATCCCGAGATTTCGTCGTCAGAAAATAGACTTGTGCTCTACTAACACAGAAATTAGGATTTCTTCGCTAAAGTCAGGTTAGTTTCTTATCGTACGATTTAAACACATTATAGCACTGAAAATTCTCTACTGCTTGTAGGAAGGCACATTCAAACAATAATTTTATCTGGTTTTGATCAGGAAATGGTATGCGCATGGAGAAGAAGTTACTAACTTATGAGACAGACACATAAGATTGATTACTGGGTCTGCTTGCAAGCAATGTTTAAAACGACTCCACCGTTCTAAATTACTGCTCGTACTGCCTAAAGTAGGAAACTATTGTTTCCCCAGCAATGTGAATGCCGGGATTTTTCTGGCTAGCTTGTCAAAATCTCTGGGGGTCACATCATGCGCTGCTGAGGGGATGCTTGGAAGTATTACAGTTCTTTTTCTGTCAGTTGTTAAGCAGAAAGTGTTGGCTCTCCCCTTCGTAGCTTGTTGCTTATGAGGGAGTTTGCACGGCTGAATGATGATGCGGGAGTAGGGTGTCTCTCCCACTGCGTCTCTTTTCGCCGCCTGTAGGAGTCCCTGAGTTCTCTTCGGAGCATGTCAAGCTTGTCTTGAGTGTTGTTCAGCTGCTGGATCAGAGTCTCAATTCTGGCAACTTTGTATAAGAGCTCAGAATTTGCTGCTTTAAAAGTAATTTTGTGTGGGAAAGTTTCCTTACCAGGTCCTTTCTGGCTACCTTTTCCAAGTGCTCTTGCTGTTCAGCAGCTGTCAAAGCCTTTTTAAATCTATTGATTTCCTACTGTAACTCCATTTTGCTGGGGTCCTAGTGGGCTACCGCTGTGATCTGTTGCTTGAAAATCATTTACCTCCTGTTTCAGACCCATGAGTTTGTGGGCCAGGAAGATGATGACCTTGGTGATCTTTTTGTAGCCATAACTCTCGCTTGTGTCATGAGTCTGAGGTACTCTTCTCTTTGTGTCCAGTTGCTTTCGGCTCAGTAGTTGGTCGTCGGGCCTGGGTAAAGGGGGGGTTCCTCACGACGCCTGGCCAGCCCTCTCGGGTCTGCATTCTGGGCAGTTAGTCTGAACATAAGCAACTTTTGGCAAACTTGTGTTGAGAGTAAAGGCTAGAGACTAATACAAGATCAAAACAGAGTGTGAATGCTAAATAGTTTTGGGTCAGCATATGTTTTGCTGAAAGGGCGTAAACAGGATTTTGATTGATGACATAAGACTACTGTCAAATTATTGTCAAATTATCACTCAGAATTTGCTGACGGTCCCCCAAACAAGCTTAATCTCTGAGGTAAGAAGGAGAAAAGGGAAAAGCAGAAGGAAAAAGAGAGCATTTCTATTCAGATTATGCTTATTATTTTTTTTTTTTTTGAAAATAAACAAATCAAAAATAGAAATGTCTCTGGTTCCTTTTGAGGTTCAGAGAGAACATCAAGGGGGCATAACATGTAAATGGATTTAAAATTAGCTGACTTCTATTAATAAAACAGGGTAATCAATCTGATATTAGGAACAAATAGCAGCACTAGTGATTAGTGTGTTAATAACAGCACCCAATACCTTAATGATTCTTTTCTAGATAGACAGTTAAAATGTAATTAAATTAATTTAGATTTAATTAGCTAGTAACTGAGCGATAGCATTCAGGAAGGATACATCTAGCTAGTTAAATTCGCTGAGACGAATTGAAGATTGAGAAACATAGAAAAAGAAGAAAAAGAAGGAAGAGAAATGGAAAAATCAGAAACGAGGGATTAGGTTAAATTCAAATTGCTTCACACTGCACACACACATCTGTATTTAAAAGCTTCAAATAAAGAGAGTTAACCCCTAATTGTTAAAGCTATTGGTAGCTTAGCCTAAAATGAAACTATTCTAAGTCGTGTTAGCTTAGCAGCTTAAGGTGGTTTGTTTACAACATGGCATGTTGTGCTATGTGAAGTTAGCACTTCCTGTGACAAGTTGTTGTCACGGTAAACAATGCATGCCAGTGTAATTAACGCAGTTTAATGTCTGTCTATGTTAAACAGTCATAGTTTTAGAACGTGGTGCTTTCAACCTTCAAGACTTGTTGCATTACATTAGCACTTCGGTGAGTGCTACTCTAATGCAACAATAAACTTCTTGCAATTGTTTAAAGAATTACAAAACGTGTTCACTGTAAGTTAAAACCGGTTTAAACAAATATGTAGTTATGTTTGCCTCACATATGAGTAATAAAGTACAGTATTACACCTTTAATTTCACTCAGAGAGTGAAACACAGTAATGGCCACCAGGTTGCTAGGCTTGTATATACTGTATATGCAGTCAAAGTTTAGATGAATTGCTTCAATCTAATTATAGTTTATAAGGCCTTTATGCTGTAGAAAGGGAGCAGCGCTCACATCTACCTTGATAAAACTGTACTGAGATTTCTTCTTCAAAAAAACAATTTAAACAATACTGCAATTTTGTGATTTCTTCACTAAAGCAAATTACATTATGGTACAGTTTGGACATGCCGCTGAGCTGAGATTCAGACTTATGCTTTGTCAAGACAGATCTATGCTTTAATACTGAAATTAGGGTTGCTTTGCTAAACTCAGATAAACCTTACACCGATGCCATTAAGCATGAAATCCATAAAGACTCTCACAATTATAATAGAGGTACCAATTCAAACCCCCACTTTATATGCATCTCAACAAGCCAGCAAATAGGTACACCACCGGGCATCTGAAGTCACGTACTATTTTAACCTGGGCTATCAAGCACACACTGTTAAGTTGCCAGTGTTTAAACTCATAAATTTCGTTTTATCATGCCCGCATTCTCCAACAAAATCTGTAGCGAATCAGCTCATGGGGAAATATGAATAATTAACCATAACTAGTTATAATTAACTATTCATATTTTAGATCCACTGTAGATATTTAGCTGACCACTCAGGGTCAACCGTCTTGTCAATTCTAAGAAAGTTAATTTCCTAGTTAAAGGAAATAACCTTCTTACTGTAAAATTCTATAAGTTTGTAACGTAAATCAGCATGATTATTGACTCCGGTTATGAGCAAACAATGAACACGTCGAGTGTGATACAAGTAAGGTTTTATTAAATACATAAACACTTAAACAAGTCTAACATACACATACACACATTAAGCCCGGTCAACAGGAACATACACACACACCCCACCACACCCACATACAGTTTGTATAGGAAAGGGTTAAAGTTTAACGCAGCATAGAAAGAGGCATAAAGAATGAATTTTATGGAACATTTTGCATATTCAGCAGATCTAAAACCTGAGTGAAAACGTCAGATTCTTAGTTCAAACTAACCTTGTAAAAAGGTGTAACTGATATTAATGCATCAATTAATAAGACTAAGTTAGATACTTGCAAGTCTCGTATGAACAAAGATTCCTGAGGCGATCTTACGGCCCCAAGATCTTGATGAAGTTGGTTGATGAGAAAGAACCAGTTTGAGTCAGAGTCACTTGATGAATGGAAAGGACTAGGCCGAAAGGCCTGGCACAATCTTTGATATCCTGAAGCGTTTTTTTCACATCTTCTTAGCTTAAGACCGAACCACCGACTGGGGCGGGTCACATGGAGTGTGGCCTTTTAAAGCCTGCAAAGATTCACGCCTGTCAAGATGGGCTTGTCCAATGAGCAAAATGGAAATTCCGAGCGGGAGGTGGCAAATGCTGGAGGGTTTACGACCCCTTTGTACTCTAAGCATGGTAAATGCAAATGGACTTAAATCGAAATTATAAACGATTCTCAGGGCCCTAATATATATGGCCTATGTACCAACATATAATATACAACCTTGTTTAGATCATCAGAAGGCGAATACATAGATACTAAACATGGTAGGATTTACATATTGTGAAAAGGGAGGATCAGGAATGGGTCCCCTCATAAGCATACTAAAATAGTCTAAGAATATTAAAGACAAAATACACAATGACAATAAGATACTCAATGGCCTGAAGAAATATGTGTGTTCATTCACATAACGGTTTTTCTATGAATTAACTAGAACACAGTCCATTTCTACTCTGCTTTTCCTTGGGACAAAGAGTGGGCTATCCTTCTCACATTCCTGGGGGGTCATAAAACCAGTGATATCATGATTAGTTGTCATGGTGACCAAGGTCGGGGGATGGTGTTCAGCCGAAAACCTAACAACCAGTATATTGAGTGAGGGGACTGTGACGATTTGTTAATCTAATGAATAATTGATTTGTTAAATCAAATTAAAATTAGTGTGTCAGATTGGTCGAGACACTACCAGTTGCTTGCTTCTCTTGTCCACGTTTGTGAGCTGCTTTGGATAAAAGTGCTAAATGATTAAATGTACATGTAAAAACCCCAGACTGACCTTTTGGCTCAATCAATTTACCACAATTTAAAGTCGTAGTACATTATTTTAAACTGTTGTGAGAAAGTGAAGCATCTTTTATCATTTTGAATTTATTTCCTTTGTTTAATATAATTGCATATAGTTTAAAAAATGAAATACTAATTTTCTAACATTTAAATTGCAAATATTTCATTATATGTGTTACCTGTGATTTTTAAGTATCTTGTTTGCTGCCTTTAACCTCACAGTTGAGGGCAGTCATTGGTAGATCATTGGACTGTGCATGTTGTAGGAATGTTAACGGATAGCATTCTCCAGTTATTAGGACATCATTTCTTGCACTTAGTATCTAGTGTAAGTGCACGTTAAGCAAAGATGATTCACTTACATTTCGCTCAGTTTTGTGTTGATTGCAAATGGACACATACATTTCATCCCATTATATCACTTTACGAGTTCGCCTCCCCATTCAGCCCTGCCAGATAATGGTAAACGAGTTTGGCTTGCTGTCCGCGAAGGAGGCTTGAACCCGAGTCCGAGGAAGAACTACCAGTTATGATGGTACAGTGTGGCGGAAAAAGTGAAGGAATTAGAGGAGGAGAAGGGGAGGTGGAGGGATGCCAGAAGAATTGTCACTGGAACGGAGAAATGACTGCTGCTTATATACGGATAGTAC
Organism: Sinocyclocheilus anophthalmus; assembly: GCA_018155175.1. Lineage (NCBI taxonomy): Eukaryota > Metazoa > Chordata > Actinopteri > Cypriniformes > Cyprinidae > Sinocyclocheilus > Sinocyclocheilus anophthalmus. The sequence goes on from JADLZN010011417.1 coordinate 1,150,913, forward strand.
ATCCATGGCAGAAAAAAAATTCCTCTGGGTAGTTTAGAACAACTAATCCTCATCCCCCTTGCCTTGGTCTTGCAATGGCTGAAACGAAATGACATTCATTAGTTTTTCTACTATTAGCTCTAAGATCTTGTAGCAAAGCTGATGAATTTTTTCTGTAATAAGAACAGTATGACTGCCTGGAGAAGACATTGTGTGAGGGATTCAGTCCGCTTATGTTTTTGTCAAATCCTTTTAATTGCAAGTGAAATGTTTGCTGACAAGATCATTTATCCATTTGAGCTGACCACACATCAGCTTTATTACAGTTTTTCTGAATTGCTTAAACACTAAACCACAATTTCTGAACCAAATTCTCACTAGCTTAAACCAATATGTCGAATAAAGCACTCTTTCTGCTAAACCTTAAACACGTTCAGGCAGTTAGGCTCTATTTGCAAATCTCATGCACTCTTTTTGCAAAACTCTAAACACATTCTCATTCACTCAAACACTTATCACACTGTGATGCATTTGTGCTGCAAAATGCTAAACACAAGCGGCAAAAGTTAAACACAACTAAAGCACAGTTGTCATTGTTTACACACAACGATTCAAAATTGTTCACACTTGTTTCTAAAAAGGTCATCAAACCAACTGTACAAAAAATTAGCCTGTTTAGAGTGCACAAGTGGCACAGGTGACTAAATGATGATACGAACAATAGATGAAAACAATCTGAGAAGGAGAGGAGGAATAGTACATGTAAGAAGTGGAGGATGAGGAGGATGAGGAGAGAAAGAGTAAGGCTTAGAGAGTGTAATCAAGGCTGGATCTGTCAGACCAGAGGGGTTTTCTCTTTGTCTAGCAAAAAAGACTACATTACTTGTTATGTGGACAAAGTCCTCAGGCCGGACTCGAGCACAAAGACATGATGCTGAGACAGAATGAATCTCTCCTTGACCCTGATTTTACGATTGCACAACTTACAGTATTTGAGTGTAACATGCTATTCATTTAGAGTTTTGTTTGACCTTTTTGGCCTTTGTAGTTGGACTACAGTGTTTTTGCAGTATACAAGTGCTGAATATATACCAACGTTCAGTACTATTCAATATTCAGCACAACACTATTCTTGCAGTACATACAGTAGGCCTATACAATATATTCACCTTACTCAGTTGCAATTACTCTACTTTTTTACAGAATTGCTAAATTGTTTACTCAATACAATATACTTTTTTTCTATAATGTTCTGGATGCTGTGTTCTCCATTTTTCTCTGTAGTGTCTAATGAATGCTCTGTAGTGTTTATTTTATTGACTCATGTGTGTGATATGAGAGCACTGTTTGATTTTGAGTGCAAGTGAAATGGTTTTGCAGCGATTGTTTGATTTTGATGGAAGAGTCAGAGGTTTTGTGAATCTAGTTTGAGCATTTGGATTTGTGTTTAAGGTTTTGAGAAAATTAGTGATAGAAACATAAAGAAATGTGTTTTAGCAATTCAGAAAAACTGTAAAAGCATGTCTTTAGAAGGAAGTTGCCAAGGGTGCCAATCTCTATGGGTAGTCGTTTACATGACAACACCGTGCTAAAAAAGGAAAAGTTGTTCCTTTGCATTTTTGAAATGCGAGTACAGATGACAGCATTGTCAAAGCAATCGTCGTTCACACAGAACCACGAAAACCAACTAAAAACGCATGCCTGGCCAGTAGCTGGAAATGTCACTATACCTATAGACTGAACACATAATGCACCGTTTTCACAAATTTGCATTTTCGTAATTCACACAGAAACAATAATGGCATCATTTTCAAAACTTGTACTTTGAAACATGTTTTCAAAAATGTGTGTTTTCAGGTCCCTAAAAAGCTGTTTTCATGTAAATGAATGGCCAAAATGCACAAAAAAAGTTGAAAATGGTAAGTATTTGGAGGTATAACTTATTCTGCACCCAATTCATCCTGGATTGTTTGTGCTGAGGAAATTAATTTGCTTTCCAGTTTTGAGCGCAATATAGCAGAAGGGTGGCTTACCTTTTATAATCAAGGAAACTTTTCACCTGGTTCATGATAAAATGTGGAAAAAAGATCCTATAGTCTTACATTTAAGGATGGATCACCTAGGAACCACTCAAAACACCCTAGCAACCATTTAGAATGCCCAAGCAACCACACGTTAAATCCCTTCAGAATACCTCAGCAAACACCACTCACATTTTCTTAGAAAACGGAAAACGATTATGACTAGCTGAATAAATGTTTAGTTTTGGAGGGCTCATTTCCATTATTTAATGGAATAAGATGGAATTTTATGGAAGAGATGGAATGATTTCAACTGTTTATGTTGGCCATGAAAGAAAGTGGAGACATGTTTCTCCACAGTACTTGTATGTGATTTTTTAATTTGTTCCTTTGTTATCCTATTTCAGGATTCTACATCCAGTGCCGACATTCAGTAAAGCAGCTTACTAAAATGCATTTTATGCCAGGAAACCAAAATTACTCAGTAAGCTAGAAGTTCCAACTCTGTATGGCATGATTAAAAAAAATCTAACACGGAAGCTTAGACAGATTCTACCTGAACGCTGTGAAAACAAAACAGAAAGTTTCTTGCAACCCATGAATGTGATTGTGGAGGCAAATCCATTACAAATATATGGCATATGGTTGATATTATTGTGAGCAATTCAAATCCTAGTTTGCAATGCTCACAAATACAAAAGCGGTGAATGCCGAGTGACACTATGAGGTTTACAGTTACTTTTGTTTAGTCTTTATGCAGTTAGCTGAGCTTTAGAGCCATTAGACAGACAGTGTGTGTGAGAGAGATGTGTATTACAGTTTTTCTGAATTGCTAAAACACATTTCTTGAAACCATCACTCATTTTCTCAAAACCTTAAACACAAATCCAAATACTCAAACTAAATTCACAAAACCTCTGACTCTTCCATCAAAATCAAACAATCATTGCAAAACCATTTCACTTGCACTAAAAAAATCAAACGGTGCTCTCAGATCACACACACATGAGTCAATAAAATAAACACTACGGAGCATTCATTAGACACTACAGAGAAAAATGGAGAACACAGCGTCCAGAACATTACAGAAAAAAAGTATATTCTATTGAGTAAACAATTCTGTAAAAAGCATAGTAATTGCAACTAAGGTGAATATATTGTATAGGCCTACTGTATGTACTGCAAGAATAGTATTGTGCTGAATATTGAATAGTACTGAATGTTTGTATATATTCAGCACTTGGATACTGCAGAAATACTGCAGTCCAACTGCAAAGGCCAAAAAGGTCAAATAAAACTCTAAATGAATAGCATGTTACAGTACACTCAAATACTGTAAGTTGTGCAATTGTTTACAACAGTGTGATAAGTGTTTAAGTGAATGAGAATGTGTTTAAAGTTTAGCAGAAAGAGTGCTTTATTCGACAAATTGGTTTAAGCTAGTGAGAATTTGGTTCAGAGATTGGGGTTTAGTGTTTTTGCAATTCAGGAAAAAACGTAAATTGTATGAGGTGTTAAACTGGATAAATGAATCCCAAAGTGTTTAATATGTGTGTGTATGTATGCTTCATTGGTATCGAGGGATACTCTGCCTTAGGCACCTTAAGATTTACGTCAGGGAAATATGTTTTATCTGGAAGAGGTGATTAATTCAGTGGACAGGTGAAAGGTCAAAAGTCAAGGAGGAACCAGAAAATCACAGTCGCTGTGTAATGAGGAAGAGATTAATGGGGTTTAAGGGCTGAGAGGAGAAGAAAGAGAGCTACTATACAGCCCTGCAGAGCAAAGAGGCTCATGCTGAATATTAATACTTATTTCTGTGGTTTTGGTGAATTATATACAGTCATCTAGACTGTATGTACCATGTGAGTTCAGTTATTTTTTGTCATACAACCAGGTCTCAAAACAATGGAACCAAAAGTGATGATCATCAACCTGGTTCAGTGTTGAGTTCCTCCAAGGTCATTAAGGGCACCACAGCATTAGATTCTGCAGTACTATTATCATTATCATTTAATGACATTTAATAATAATTGTCAGTCATTATCAAATCAGTAGTACCATCAGCAGGAGCTTTCTTTAGTATGTTTACTTCCAAATAGCATTAGAGTTCAATTAATGACATATCATCAGGGGTTAAATTAGAAAACTATTTCATTGTCAATTCATTCAATTTCTCGTATGCTAGAGTCTTTCTGTTTTATCCAGTATACATATTCCACCTCCCCATTCTACCTCAGAGTTTAAAAAAGGTGACTATATATCTCACAACTGGGACTTTATTTATCGTCATTGTGATTTCATATCTCTTATGAAGGTGACTTAATATTTTGCTATATTTAATATGTCACAACCTGACTTTCTCTCAACTGTGAATTTGTTTTTCATTATTGCTATTTTATTTATCATAACTGTGACTTTGTATATGCAAATGTGAGTATATATTGAAATGTCAACTTTGATTTTTGCAAATTTATGTCAAAATTTGTGATTTAATATCTCTCAGTTGTGAATTTCGCTCAGTTGTCATTATTGCAATTTTTATCTTGCAATGCTACAATTGTATCAGTATTTCTAATAATTGGGACTTTATTGATCATAATTGTGGCTTCATATCTCCCAGTGTATTCTATCTCACAATGTGAATTTATATTTCACATCTGCAACTTCGTTTCTAGAAAATGCTATTTTATTTCAAAGCATGACAACATGGCGTGATTTAATATCTCACAATTGTGAATTTGTATTTAATTATTGGAACTTTTGCTCTTGCAAATATAACTATATCTCACAATGTGACTTTATTTCTCACAATTGTGCCTTTGCATATCTCATCTCACAATTGGACATTTATATCTCACAATGCAGCTTTAGTATATTTAAAACTTTAGCTCACAATAATCTGCCATAACCTATCATACCAAACAGGCTTTCATGCCATTTAGCAATTGGGCTCCAAAAAAAAAACAAAAAAAACATTAAAAGTACATTACTTCAGCATATGTGTGCACAGATTCTCCATACCCTCTTTAGATGGGCTCCACCTCACTTTGCAGCAGTTTCATTCCAGTCACAAAATATATATCACGTCATATCTTGCTTAGGCCACCAGAATCGCTACCAGATTTTAGAGCCCCCACCTCCAAAATCCCAGTGTAATCACTGCATATTCACATAATAAATAAACATGCTTAATAGCCACAAATTTGCCATTCAAAACATGACTTTAATTGAGTCAGACAGACACAGATATATCTTCAGAATATCTGGCTCCTGATCTTGACAAAGACAGTGAGTAATCTCTAAAGGGACAGAATAAAATGCCTGGCATTAGTGTATCAGTAGGTCAGTGTGTCACAACCTTAGCCATCACTCCAGAGACCACAGAGCTACTCTGTCACCCAGACAGAGAGATCAACTACAGTTTCCCTCTCAAATATCAAACTACACTGCTTTCTATTTCTGCATCACATTGTATAACACACACATAAGGCATTTGTTGGGTTGCACTAATTATTCTATTAATGAGAACTTCATAAATGAAACAAATTGAACAGTTCGCCCAAAAATTAAGAATTGCTGAAAAGTGATTCACCCTCAGGCCATCCAAGATGTAAAACAGTTGGTTTCTTCATTGGAACAGATTCAGAGAAATTCATTTGCTCACCAATGGATCATCTGCAGTAAATGGGTGCCATCAGAACGAGAGTCCAAACAGATGATAAAAACATCACAATAAAAAACAAGTAAATGAAACACAGTTCCATTAATTTATAAGGTCTTGTGACGTGAAAAGTTGTGTTTATAAGAAAACGAATCCATCACTAAGCATTTTAAATTCAAACCATCAGTTGGCCTAAGTACCAGTCCATAATCAGAATAAAAGCTTCCTACAGTGAAACTGTTTCCTACTGTTGTCCTTCACATTCTAAATCATCAACAGTATTTAGGACTTTTTTCTCTTGTAATGGTGCTTGATCTGTGCATATTTCTCTCCTGGTTCAGGACGAGATTACTTTTTCATTGGAAAAGCAATATTATGGATAACGAAACTTCATATTTTGTCCGGAACACAATGGTATAAAGTAAAATTTTTTGTTCTTAAAACCACACACTTTTTTGTTTATCAGTATTTAATTGATGGACTGGAGTTGTGTGGCTTACTTGTGGATTATTGTGATGTTGTATCAGCTGTTTGAACGCTCATTCTGACGGCACCCATTCAATGGATCATCACTTTTTTAAACAGCCAATAATGTTTCTTTTAAGTTACAGCTGTATCTGGTAGGTTAACTTAGAATAAGAATGTTAAATAGGGGTAACAGACAATGATCTCAATTTTTAAGTGATTTAATATGCACTGAGATTAATTTGACAGCTCTTATTATCAGTCTCACCCTGTTTATCCACATTATTTAATTAATTACAACATCTGCAACAAGTGCGTCTACAAGCATTATACCATCTCTGCAAAACAAGGGAAGGTCAGCAACACCAAAATCCTTTCTAAATATCCCAACATAATTAGCACAGTGTAAGGTAACACACCCAAGCCCGTGTCATGGCTGATTATGAAAGAATATTACTCATTTAATAATTTGTGAAATCACCCTGAGACCAAAGCTGTGTTGAAGCTTAATTAGCACAGGGCCTTCTGTAATTAAGTTTTTGTGGAATCAGGATTAGACTGTGTAAGGAAGGTGCAAAATAAATAAATAAAAGGAGAGGATTCGTGAATCATTTAGAGAGAGGCCCAAATACAGGTGACCTGTTTTCCACCGTATCTGTTTTGGCCCATCATTTTTTTTAGGTGATGGACCGCGTAATTACTTAATTATGTTATTACGGCACTTATGAAGTGGACCAGTGCATGAGAACTAATGAAATCTACAACAATGTTATGCTGCAGTGGTTGAGGGAAAGAAAAATTTGTTTCTCACTCTCTTTCTTGTTTACTTGGATTCCTGGTTAACTCTCCGTTGCCACCTCCACATGTACTCTCCCTCTCTCTCTATTGTCATAGTGTTTTATCACTAGGTCAAGCTGTGATTATAATGAAAGAACAGCATGTACGTAGGCAGGTGAAAGGTGTTGGGATCTGATTCAGTTACACTTTCAATGCACAGTCATTTTCTGTTGTTGACTGCCCTAATCATTTGCTCTCATTGCTAGTGTTTCCTGCCATCTATCCATTCACTTTACAGTAGTTCTGTAATGTGACTTCACAGTGAACAGTAGCAAGAAATGACTATGATGGGGCCCACTCTTCTTTGCTGAACTGCTCAAGTTCAGTTCAATCTGATGGAGAGTGTTTGTGGACTGCAGTCACAGATTTTCAGTGGGGTTTAAGTCAGGGCTCTGACTAGGCCATGCAAGGACATTCACCTTTTTCTCCTTCAACCACTGTGTGTGCTTAGTTTTGTTGTGTTTTGGGTCAATGTCATGTTGGAAAGTAAAACCTAACAATATACAGTATCTGCTGTACTAGTAGGTTAGGTTACCCAGTATTACACGGTTTTGTCTACAGCAATTTATAGAGAGGATTACTGTAATTACTGATTTTCATATTGTACTTACATTTACAGTTTTTCTCGATTGCTTAAACACATTTCTTGAAACTATTCCTTGTATTCTCAAAACAGTAAACACAAATTCATAACGTCTCACCCAATTCCCCAAACATCCTATTTTCAGGTCAAAATGAAGCTCTACACTCAAAACCATTCACTCTTGCTGAAAAACCAAACTTTTCCCTCAGACATCACACACAAGCTTTCAAAAACACACACACTGCAACATAGTATTACACACTGGTGCAAGAAATTCAAAACAATATATCCAAAACTAGTAAGTTATGTTGCTTGTGGTTCTCCCACTCAAAAACCTTTTCACATGAACACAAAACCAATGTATACACTGGCACATTTTTATTCATTCATGTACTACACAGACACAACTGTAAAAAAAATAAATAAAATTATTCCGCCTCAGCATCCCGTCTTTGTTCTGGGTCAGGCCAGAGAATCTCGTCCACATCACAGGCTATATTGGCTCTAGCCAGGCAGCGAGGGTAAAATCCTCTTGCATGCCTGATCCACCCCTGGCATGCATCTACTGATATGTAGGCAGGCTTCTTCCATGGCCTGGAGGAGGTGAGCACGGATATAAGGTTCTCAGTCATACACTTTCCACCGCCATCCTGAAAAAAAACTCCTCTATTGGGTTTAGAAAAAGAGAGTATGCAGGCAGAAAGATGTTAGAAAACCCTGGGTTATTGGTAAACCAGTCACGAACCAGAGCAACGCGATGGAAGCTGACATTATCCCAAACAACAATATAACGAGGCTGCTCTGGCTGTGCTGGCTCCCTGAGGTCCAGCTGGAACATATGCTCTCTTAGACCGTCAAGGAAAGCAAGGAGGAGCATAGTGTTATAGGGTCCTAGAATGGCATGAAGTTGGAGTACCCCTCGTTGGCTGATGGCTGCACACATAGTGACATTCCCTCCGCGCTGACCAGGGACATTTACAATAGCCCGATGGCCAGTTATGTTCCTCCCCCTTCTCCTTTTGGTCAGGTTGAAACCAGCCTCATCCACAAAGATAATTTCATGGGGAACTGGCCGGCAAAACACAGTAGAGTAAATCACTGCCCCGAAGCGCAGTTCAAGAGGGCACAAATGGCAGCATAAACTGCTATACTGTGATGGTACACAATACTTCATACGATATCATCACTCTGTCAGAGTTTCATTCGAAAGGGACGCGGTACGCCTGTTTCATCCGGAACTGGTGCTTTCGGAGGATACGATCAATTGTGGAGAGGCTGATGGCATTTATCCCTCAAAATGATGATTATCCTCAATCACTCTCCTTTGAATCTCTCGCAGGCAGATTACATTATTGACAATGACCATGTTTACAAGCTCCCTCTCTTGCTCCTCCGACAAAAGCCTTTTTACAGGAAAAAATGGAAACATACTGAAACTATCTGTATGCGAGGCAATTTTATGCATTTCTTTATTACAGTAGCATAGTGCAACAGTGTATGCACTCTAAAGTTACTGTACAGAGCAGTCTTACTGTAAGTACACCTACCTGTTTTCCTCCCTGAAGGTTCTGATGATGGAGGCGACAGTGAAGCGACTCAAATTTGGCTGTACTCGTTGCCCAGCCTCCCTCATAGTCATTCCATGGACAAGGAATTTTCACTAAGTGGCTCGAAATTTCATCGGAGACGGCTTGTCTCCTGCCCTTCTTGCTCCTCCTCCTCCTCCTCCTCCTCGACCTGTTCCTTCATTTCTCTGTGGATCCATTGTTCCAAAGCTCAGTGAACTGATTCGGGCCCTTTTATCTATTTATTGAAGGATCTGATTGATGTGTGTTCAATTTTGACTCTTAGTGTTACCACCTGGGTAATTGTTTGCTAATTGAACTCAAGCTGTGCTTGCTTGAGTGAACAGTATTGAATGCTAGTGCTTTCTAAATGACCAAATGGTGTAAGCACTGAGAAATGTAGGGATTTGTGTGTAGAGTTTTGCAGTAACATTCACCAAATCTGACTCATGTGTTAAAGCAGGGTAATAGTGTTTATAGTTCAGCAAAATGGTTGTGCTTTTTGAAAAATGGCGTTATGGTTTTAAAATTTTTGTTCAAAAGCCTGGTTATAGTGTTTTAGCAATCGAGGAAAGCGAAAACTCTAAATTTAAGTAAACCTTTGTTAATTATGGTATTTGTTATAGCAAAATAAAATAGTTAAACAAAAATACTCTATTTTAAAATATCTTAAAAAATTAAGGAAAAACAGACAATGCCTTTCATAAAAAATACAGTGGGGAAAAAAAGTATTTAGCCAGCCACCAATTGTGCAAGTTCTCAGTTGAAAAAGAGGAGAGAGGCCTGTAAATTTTCCTCATAGTAATCCCTCAACTATGAGGAGACAAAAAAATGAGAAAAAAAAAAAAAAAAATCCAGAAAAACAAATGGTAGGATTTTTAAAGAATTTATTTGCAATTTATGGTGGGAAATAAGTATTTTGGTCAATAACAAAATTTCATCTCATACTTTGTTATACACCCTTTGTTGGCAATGACAGATGTCAAACGTTTTCTGTAAGACTTCACAAGGTTTTCACACACTGTTGATGGTATTTTGGCCCATTCCTCCATGCAAATCTCCTCTAGAGCAGTAATATTTTGGGACTATCGCTGGGCAACACGGATTGCAGCTCCCTCCATAGATTTTCTATTGGGTTCAGGTCTGGAGATTGGCTAGGCCACTCCAGGACCTTTAAATGCTTCTTACGAAGCCACTCCTTTGTTGCCCGGGTGGTGTGTTTGGGATCCTTGTCATGCTGAAAGACCCAGCCACGACCCATCTTCAATACTCTTACTGAGGGAAGGAGGTTGTTGCCCAAAATCTCACAATACATGGCCCCATTCATATTTTCGTTTACACGGATCAGTCGTCCTAGTCCCTTTGCAGAAAAACAGCCCCAAAGAATGATGTTTCCACCCCCATGCTTCACCAGTAGGTATGGTGTTCTTTGGATGCAAATCAGCATTCTTTCTCCACCAAACACGACAAGTTGAGTTTTTACAAAAAAGTTATATTTTGGTTTCATCTGACCATATGATATTCTCCCAATCCTCTTCTGGATCATACAAATGCTCTCTAGCAAACTTCAGACAAGCCTGGACATGTACTGGCTTAAGCAGGGGGAAACGTCTGGCACTGCAGGATTTGAGTCCCTGGCGGCGCAGTGTGTACTGATGGTAGCCTTTGTTACTTTGGTCCAGCTCTCTGCAGGTCATTCACTAGATCCCCCCGTGTGGTTCTGGGATTTTTTGCTCACAGTTCTTGTGATCATATTGACCCCACAGGGTGAGATCTTGCGTGGAGACCCAGATCGAGGGAGATTATCAGTGGTCTTGTATGTTTTCCATTTTCTAATAATTGCTCCCAGAGTTGATTTCTTCACACCAAGCTGCGTACCTATTGCAGATTCAGTCTTCCCAGCCTGGTGCAGGTCAACAATTTTGTTTCTGGTGGTGCTTTGTGACAGCTCTTTGGTCTTGGCCATGGGGGAGTTTGGAGTGTGACTGTTTGAGATCGGAAGAGGGGTCTTTATTAGATAACAAGTTCAAACAGTGCCATTATCAGGTAACCAGTGGAGGCAGAGGGCCTCCCTTAAAGAGTTGTACAGGTCTGGAGGCCAGAAATCTTGCTTGTTTAGGTGGAACAAATACTTATTTAAAGAGGATGAACAATTAATCTTTTAAACTCTACAATGTGATTTTCTGGATTTTTTCTCATTTTATCTCTCATAGTTGAGGTATACCTATGATAAAATTACAGGCCTCTCTCATCTTTTAAGTGGGAGAACTTGCACAATTGGTGGCTGATTAAATACTTTTTTGCCCCACTGTACAGCTGAAATGTCAACATTCAAAAAGCTTTTAAAGTGCAGTTAACAGTATCAAGAACAATTATGGCCCATATTACTTTTCTTTAAACATTCATTCCAAATGTGGACTAAAAAACAGACCGTTTTTCAAATAAATACATAGATAAATAAAATTTCAGGCACTGCTGTTTTTTGCACAACGCTACCACTTTCTCTTCTTGGTTCTTGAGCCATGTTCACGGCTGATGTCAAAGTGCCTAAAACACAGAAAACCAAAGAAATAGAGAGAGAGAGAGAGAGAGACAGAGGAGAGAAGAAAGAGTGAATATTATGCACACACACACAAAAAAACAATAATGTAGATATATATTATCCATCATATATATACATATTATCTATAGAGATATATATGTATATTATATACTAAGACATGCACAATGCACACTATTATACATGCTCCCAAAGTTTGAAATCAAGAAAGATTTTTAATGTTTTTTTTTTTAAATAAGTCTCTTGTCAAGGTGGTTACATTTTTATCAAAATACAGAAAAAACTGTAATATTGTAAAAAGATTATACAATTTAAAATAATGGTTTTCTATCTCAATTACCCTTTTATATAATTTAGTTAGGTGATGCAAAATGCATTTTCCCGCAGCAATTACTGTAGATTTCAGGGTCAACATGCTAATTGTTTATCAATGTTGGAAAATCGTTTGCTGTAAATATTTCATGGCAACTGTGATACATTTTTTTCAGGATTATTTGATTAATAATAAGTTAAAAAGAACAGCTTTTATTCTAAATATAAATATTTTGTAACAATATAAGTCTTTACTAGCTTTTAAAAAAAAAATCTATTTAACACATCATTTCTGGAAAATTTCTTTCCAAAGAATTGTTTCAAAAGCTTTCTATTCTAAATAAATGCTGTTCTTTTTTATTTTTATTTATTAAAGAATCCTGAAAAAAAAAAGTATCACAGGTTCCATATCGCACAGAAAAGGGCGACAATATATTGCCATATCGATATTTTGTCCCACCCTAAAATGTATTTGCTTCACCTACATTTGAAATGAGTGCATTAAAAAAAATCTGTCCCATAATGCAATGCCTCTACAGTATGATACTGTATTCCGAATTAAGCGGGCTGAAAACAGAAAACTGCTGTATTGTTATTTACAGACATTCTGTTAAAAGTACAGTATGTTAATGTGGTATATAAAAAGTTTGAAATTCCCTGTAAATTTACTGTAAAGTTTAACAGTATTTTTTTAAATAGTTTTCGGTTGGCAGTGAGCGTTCTGCACGCTGTTTATGCACCCTGTGCGCCTCGCTGTAACAGGGCTGACGAGACGTGAGAAGTGTGGATCCATATGCAAAGCTTTATTAGACAGAGACGTGGTCATAACAGGCAGGGTCGAACAATGGCAAACAGGTACATGGCGGGCAAAACATAAGAACAGTCACAGGGCTAGCGAAGGACACCGATGGGCAGACAGAATCGGAAGGGACAAGACTAAGGGAGAAATCCAAGAAACCAGGCGAAGTTCAAGAACCGAGAAAACAGCTAGGGCTAAGGCTAGGGCTAAGGCTAAGGCTAGGGCTAAGGCTAGGGCTAGGGCTAAGGCAAGGAAAATCACTAGGGCTCCGTAATGTAGCTATCTGGGGGAAGATAAGCGCTAGACAATACTCAGCAGAGGGAAGGAAACAGAGTGAGTGTTAAATAGTGAGGAAGTGATATGAAACAGCTGGGTGCAATAAGTGTAAACAGGTGTGTGCAATTCGTTCTGAGTGCAATCAGTAATGCATGATGTGAAATGTAGTCCGGGGTGATGTGCAAAAGTGTGTAGTGCGAGAGTCAATGAAAACGGAAAGGGTGACCTCTGATGGCTAGCAAATGAAAGTTCATGGACCGGATTCGTGACAGAGCCCCCCCCCCCCCCCAAGGAGCGGCTTCCAGACGCTCAAAAAAACCTTTATGATTCCGGAGGGCGGGGATGTGGAGGCGGAACGGGGGAGGGATGGAGGGCCACTGAAGTGGGAGACAGGCACTGTTTCCCTTTTTTTAAGGCAGGACTGGCGGAGCAGAGAACCAGGGCGGAACCGGCAGCTCAGGTGGAGCGGAAGACAACCACAGCAAAACAGACAGGAACGAAGATCCCCCTGGTGGAGCAGAAGACCACCAAAACAGGACTGAAGACCACCACGGTGGCGCAGAAGACCACCAGAACCAGACAGTAAACCAACACGGCGGAGCAGAGGACCACCCCAGAGCGGACAGTAGACCAAACGGCGGAAGCAGAGGACCCACAGAGCAGACAGTAGACCACACGGCGGGGCAGAGGACCACAGAGCCAGACAGGCAGAACACCACGGCGGAGCAGAAGACAACAAAGGCGGAGCAGGAGAGCAGGGAAGACAAACACGGAGAGCAGCGGACTCACCACTGCGGGGCAGAACGGAACAGGGAAAAACCCCCCGGTGCAACACAACGACCAGGAGCACCATGCGGAAAATGTAACAAACGAACGAGCAGAGCCCAGACCAAAACCAGACAGACATTGGGGTGTTGATAAGACATGGCGTCAGAGGCAGCCTTATTTGGCTGGGTCGTGACAGGACCCAGATGAGGTCACAAACGACCTCCTGGCAGACACAAAGCACACCAAGAATTCACTAACGGCCTCACTAGCCGTGACCAGAAGGGGGGACGAGCAGGGAGCTCGCAAACGGCTTCTATAGCTGTGACAGGACAAGCAGCTGAGGGGGCGTTGGCAGCGGACTCTATAACGGGAACAGGCATGAACAGGGAGCCATAGGCGGGCCTCCTTGGGCCGGAACAGGACAAGCAGAGGAGTTCATAGTAGCCTCCTTGGCCAGAAAGGCGAGCAAGAGAGTTCCTTAGCCGTGACAGGACAGGAAGAGAGTTCAAAGATGACCTCCTTAGTCATGACAGGACAGGCTGAGAGTTCATAGACGGCCTCCTTGGCGGGAACAGGACAGGCAAAAAGGCTTGCGTTGCGGACGCCTCAACCAAGCAAGGAATGAGGAAGTGTCGCATCTCGAAAGGTTCGGCAGCCTGTGCCGACACCTCTGAAGAGACTACAGTGCGACACCATTGCCTCTGGGAGCACAGGGGCAGTGAACATCGATACAATCGTGTGGTTCTGCAGGTAAGCCGCCAAATCTCTGCGAGATGTCGTAGCCGATGTGCTTTAGAAACAGCGGGGAGTCAGCGGCCAGATACACCAGAAAGAACCCCCCATATGGGAAGTGCTGAGACAGGAGGAATGAGAGTTCATGAATAGATGAGTGCGAGGAGAGGAGTGGGTTGGGGTACCAGCGGTTGCGTGACAGACACCAGCGGGGTGATCCCTCACAATGGCTACCCAGATGGGATTACCGAAGGGATGTACCTTGAGAAATCTGGGTGTGGACAGACGGACATGCGACAGAACTCTGGATGATCAGCTGTGATGCAACGTGATTCTCGATGAATAACTGAGGCGTGACGTGACCCTGGACGAACAGTTGAGACATGGCGAGACTCTAGAAGATCAGCTGAGACATGGCGAGACTCTAGAAAGTCAGCTGTGACGTGACGTGACTCTGAATGATCAGCTGTGATGTGATGAGACTCTGGAAGATCAGCTGTGACGTAACGTGACTGTGGATGATCAGCTGTGATGTGACGGGACTCCAGATGATCAGCTGTGACGTGACGGGACTCCGGATGATCAGCTGTGACTTGACTCGACTCATGAATATCAGCTGGGACTTGACCAGACTCAGGATAATAAACTGTGACTCGATTTGACTCATGACGGTCAACTGTGACTAGACCTGACTCATGAATATCAGCTGCGACTTGACTTGACTCAGGAAGATTAGCTGCGACTTGACTTGACTCAGGAAGATTAGCTGTGACTCGACTGGACTCAGGAAGAACAACTGTGACTAGACTTGACTCAGGAAGATCAGCTGTGACCAGACTTGACTCATAGATGATCAACTGTGACTTGACTAGACTCATGAAGATCAGCTGTGACTAGACTCGACTCAGGAAGATCTGTTGTGACTTGACTAGACTCATGATAATCAACTGTGACTTGACTAGACTCATGACTATCAACTGTGACCTGACAAGAATTCCCATTTGATGATTCAGCCATGACTTGACGGAGCGCTGTTGTGTCCGCCATTTTGTGATCAGGCTTTTTGTGATCAGCCATCACTTCAGTCACAGACATGGTGTCGCTTCCTTCCTCCGCGACACCCACCGTGAACGCTGAACCAGCAGTCAGCAAGGCATAGTCTATAAAGCCCTTTAAGCTACAGTTAAATTTACTCCTTGGTATTCAAGATTTCGTGGGTTCATCAAGTCCAAAACGGAACAAGTCTTTAAATAAAATTTCATCATATAGTGGTACCTGATAAGATAGTTCACAGAACCAGTGAACATACTCCTCAATCGAAAGACCTCCTTGCCGAAGATGTAGTAGCTCGGTGACTGGGTCCATACAAGGCCAGAGTCCACTGAAAAAGCTGCTGGATCCTTGTGTGGCCGAGTATTCTGTAACAGGGCTGACGAGACGTGAGACGTGCGGATCCATATGCAAAGCTTTATTAGACAGAGACGTGGTCATAAGACAGGCAGGGTCAGAACACAGGCAAACAGGTATATGGCGGGCAAAACACAAGAACAGTCACAGGGCTAGCGAAGGTCACCGATGGGCAGACAGAATCACAGGGGCGAGACAACAGGGGAAAATCCAGGAAAACAGGCAAAGATCAAAAACCGAGGAAAAACAGGATAGGGTAAGGTTAGGTTAAGGCTACGGCTAAGGTAAGGCTAAGGCTAAGGCTAAGGCAAGGAATATCACTAGGGCTCCGTAATGTAGCTATCTGGGGGAAGATAAGCGCTAGACAATACTCGGCAGAGGGAAGGGATCAGAGTGAGTGTTAAATAGTGAGGGAGTGATATGAAACAGCTGGGTGCAATCAGTGTACAGCTGTGTGCAATCCGTGCTGAGTGCAATCAGTGCAATGCATGATGGGAAATGTAGTCCGGGGTGATGTGCAACAGTGTGTAGTGCGAGAGTCAATGCAATAGGAAAGGGTGACCTCTGATGGCTAGCAGATGAAAGTTCATGGACCGGATTCGTGACACTCGCATTTTTGGAGGAGCGCTCTGAGCGCCTGAAGTTGAAAAAAAGCAGCTCTGAGCAGAAAAGTGCCCGACGTCATTTGCGGTTTTTTCCATTGTCCAATCGAATGAATGGAGAGGTGGGCTTCGTTGTCGGTGAGCGAACGTTTACCGTGGCTTATGAAAGGATGGGCAACTGCGGATGATGGGGGAAGAAACTTATTGGTGTGGACGCTGTTACCGGAGCTGTATTTTAGGTTTCTGCTTAATATGTAAGGTAATCAACGGCTAGCTGGCATTAAACGATTTGAATCGTTTAAGCACAGCGAGCTGCATGATTACCCGCTTATGACCCCCATCCGGCGAATGAGAGCACAGCATTCAACTAGTAAAGATGTTAATAATATTGCGCTGCAATATTTGACGGAACGATAAAATGACGTTATTTTTGTCAGTTACAACTTGTTAGATGTAGCATTTTACTCACTTTAAATAAGACAGAGCAGACAGATATATTAAGTAGTGCAGTAAGATTACATTTATTTGAAGGGATTAGCATTTATTTGAATTAAACTGTTGAAGCCGAGAAAAGAGAGCGTTTCTCCAGTTGAACTCAGTGATAGAGGTGCATGACGCTGGTGTCCTTCCATTTTCCTTTATCGCTTTATAATTGATTTACAAAGATGGCATGCTCGTGTTGATTTAAAGTCTTTATCATTATGATGCTTGGGTTTGTGAGAACGGTTAATACCGATATGAACCCTCTCGGCTTGCAACACTGTATTTGCAGGCCTATAGGTAGTAGTCTGAACAGAGGCATAAAATTCTCGCAATGTCTCATTAAGTTCAGAAGCAGAGTAAGTCACTCTCAACAGCATAATTTTTTTTCTTCTGATACAAAAAGTCTTTGAATGTGGTAATTGCCCATTTAGTAGTCTTTTTTTTGTATTAACCTCATCCTTGTCGTCATCAATCTGCTTCAGCTCTGCTGGTGTTATTTCCTTGCACCGTTTTTCTTTACATTTCTCGTTTAATGTTATATTCTCCAGTTCGTCCAGTTCAACACGCAGGTGGCACTCCCGCCCGTTGGTGGTGATAGCAAAATTAGCCATAATGACACGTCTTACAGTTAAGACATAATAGCAGTCAGGACCCGCAGAAAATCACGCCATAGCCTAGGCTAAGAAAATCGGAAAATGTTCCTGTAACGGTTCATCGTATTTTACTATTCAACTGTAACTGTTACTATGGTTACCAATGTTTATAGGAAGCGCATTACAAGAACGTGATTAAACTGACCTGGAACTACCTGGTGCAGTTAACGCATTTAATCAACACCTGCCAGCCAATACAGCATCAGTATGCAGACAGACCAGGCATAAGACAGTTGACTTACCTGCAAAAACAAAGATTTTAGAGCGTCACGCTATAATCCTTTGATTAGAATGAACGGACGGGATTGAGTGGTTGCCTAGAAACATAAAAGATTTTCATACAAACACTCTCTCTCAAAGACATAAAAACGCATTCGGTGGGATCGGGGGCCTAACACTGGCTACGAGAAAATTATAAAGTAACAAGGACCAATTTCTCAGCCAACACTAATTGCCATAATGGTGACACTTACACTTTTTAGGCAGTCTATTACATGTAGAACTGCTACTTGAGGAACCGTTGACAACTACGCGAATACCACGCCGCCATTTATCAAGAAATTACTCCCCGATTTAGTAACATCCTTGAAATATTTTTAAAATATGTTTATATCATTGCCACCTACTCTTTACATCACAAACGTACCATGACTGCTTACCCTTTCTGTTTTTTTTTTGAATCTCAAAGCACCCTGCTATAATCTACTCTTTTCATCTCCTTCTCTCTCCAGCAACAGATGGAAGTGCAGAAGGATGGGGAACAGGTAAGGGAGCTGCCTATTACACCAACATAAATATACTAAATTAGCCAAATCTCTCAACAGTGCTGACACGCTATGACACTCCACACCACAAATTCCTCCAAGATGGAGGCCAAGGTGTCCAAAACAGGAAAAGATTATCTCAGTTAGGGAAGTGAGCCAGCTCTCCACCTTAACCGCAGAAAGACATTGTTAGCATAATAGCCTAGTTAACAGCATGTAGTTTAGTGCTTACCAGAACTGGCTTGTAGTTTGGTGTTATAGTCGTTAGCCTTTACTTTTGGTTAAGTTTGTGTGCAGAAAGCAGGCTTATAGTATTTGCCTTCAGCTATACAGTGAAACTGGAGACTGATTCTGGGTCTGCGCTTAAGGGAGGGATTATGATTTTTCTCAGTGGATGCTCTGTATCATCGACACATCACTTTGCTTGCTTTTATTTCTTCTTACGTCTTCATACATATTGCTGGTAAATTTGAATGAGTAAGCACATTCATTTTATCTCACAAAAAGCATATGTATGAGATGTGCACCCTCCCTCTCTCTTTCAAAGCTAATTCCATTATCAGACAGGGTTTGCTACATAAAGAAAGAACATATGAAATTCAAAAGGTCTTTTCATGAGATATATGTTTTTATCAATTGGTAAATACACAGTTCTGTCATCTGTGTCACCCTTTTCTGGTTTTGAAGTACCTGGCTGAACATAAAAATGATGAGAAAACAAGTGATAATCAGTGTGACAAGATTAAAATAAAACCCTAATGACAACAAACAACGTAATTCGAAAACAAGTTTAGATCTGTATGCGTAATATTTCTGAATTTAACAAAATATTCAATTTGTACTATTTATACTACTATTTTTGTTACATACAGGATATTAGCAGAATTTATGATTCTTCAACAAAAATAGTCCAAAATGAAGCCAAAGCAGAATAATATGGAAGGCAGACGGGGCTAAAAGTCTTTAAACACACTGTTTCAACATGCACAGCAGCCAATGAAGTTGATGTATTTGAGACTACTGTATATTTGGATATGTGATGCGATGGTACGTTGGTATATATGTACACAACACATCAGACGTCATGTTTATTCATGAAGAATGTCATAATGGTACACTGGTACGCATGTGTGCAAACATCATGCAAACAAATATTTGTATATTTGTTCATGAGGGATAATGCATGAGGGATAATTGGTATGGTGGGTGTGATGTCAGTCCTATGTCATGTTCTTTTTAGTTGTTTAGTTCATCATTCTTTCTCAGGTTGAAAAGTCTTAATTTACATTCTAACATTAACTTTAGCACAGCAGTTATCAGTAAAGCAACAGCGCAATAAACTAAAGAAAAGAATGTGGGTAAATCTAGAGGTAAATCTGCTTTTAAAGGGGTCATATGATGTTGCTAAAAAGAACATTATTTTGTGTATTTGGTGTAATGAAATGAAATGTATTTATGCAGTTTAAGGTTAAAAAACACATTATTTTCCACATACTGTACATTATTGTTTTTCCTCTATGCCCCCCCTTTCTGAAATGCATCGATTTTTACAAAGTTCATCGGTCTGAAAAGCGAGGTGTGCTCTGATTGGCCAGCTATCCAGTACGTTGTGATTGGCCGAATACCTCAAGCGTGTGACGGAAATTTTACGCCCCTATCATACTGTGATGTCGTGTCCAAAACATTAAATTAAGAGACAAAAACATTAAAATCCATAATAAACGAGGCATTTGTTGCATCCAGAATTGTTGCAATAATTACTGATTATAATGACCTATACTGTCTTTTACGCGTTGCGTTGCATCGAGGCAGTGTAAAACATAAAACAAGATAATGACAAACAAACAAGCAGTACTTACAATGCTCAAAACTCGCGGGGTTTGAATTATCAGTGCAAATCCTTTAAATATGAAAAACGTACTTACAGTTTGTGAGTCAGAACAGCCGGCATTGTAGTCTACTCTACCAGGAAACAGTCCTCCATAAAATGTGCTGCACAAATGTGCTGGGTTGAACTGTTCTGGAACAGTGTTGTAAATACAACTTAACCACTGATTTCTTGTGTCCTCTTTTGGAAGGCCAAACAAAGTAGTTCACTTTCATAGCGAAACACAGCGTCACACACTGCGGGCTAGAGTGAGCGGTGGTGGGCGGGCTTGTGGCAACCACATGTGCCGACCCCGGGCTGGACTCCGCTTCTTCCACGGTGAAAGCCGATCCGGCAATCCACAGCGCGAAGTTGACATATTTCCTCAGCAACCAGCACGGATCAGCTCCAGGCGTGACGAAGTGGAAATCGTCCTCTTTTGGAAGGCCAAACAAAGTAGTTTCGCTTTCACAACGAAATACACGGCAACAACAATACTACAGTGTGAATCAAAGTTACGCCTTCTTTCTTTGCATCAACATTTGGGTGGCGCTATGCAAATCTTCCCACTTTGTGACATAGACATGTGGAGGCGTGTTAGACTGAGCCATTTTAGGTAGGCGTGACTGACTCTTAACTTTTATAAAGAATATCTCTTTGGATTTTAGACTTTAGTCTTTGTAACTTTACAGATCTTCTTTATGCACCAAGAGCTTGTAAAACTCCAAAGAGAAAGGAAAAGTTGAAATCGCATCATGTGACCCCTTTAAAAGTATCACACATTCGAACACGGCCAGAATGTGCAAGATTTGAGAGACACATCACCTTAGCATGGTAAAACATTCCATTCATAGACTTCTGGCCCCGTCCACCTTCCATAGTAAAGAAAACATTGAGTACCTCCAATCTACATACAGGGTTGGTGCTTAATTCCCAGATGAATCCGTTTTTTTTATCGAGTCGGAGTGAAGTTGATTAAGCTGATTAAGTTGATTCATTCATAAAGATGATCAAGTGTCGCCACCTACTACTGCAACAATGTAACTAACAGAAATAATTATTAAAATGTCAGGTACAACTTGACAAGTCTGATACTCCGAAAGTTTCAGAGAAATTATTTAAATTTTAAGAAAGATTATGAGGACAAACATTATTTCTCTTTGGAAACAAATGTACCGATTAATCGTGCACTATGGGGGTAGAATTGTTGCTTTATTCCAAATAAATAGATTATGATCCACAAATAAATGTAAAGAGATTAACAAAAATTAAACATATTGACGAATAAATAGAATTAGATCCACAAATAAATGAAATTTGATTTGCAAATAAAAAACATGTTCACAAATATCTTTTTAAGTCACAAACACAACTTTGCCTGGCATTAATTTGTGAATCGCGTCCCATGCATTTGTGGATCGCTCGCTGTGCATTTGTGGATTTTGAAACATTTCTAGCATCGAGACATACACCAATCCACAAATGCGTGGACTCCACCCACCGTCTACTCAAGCCAATCAGATAACAGCCTCACTTAGCTGACCAATCGTAGCACGTTCTCGCTATAGCCAATCACGGTTTGCTTTACAATCAGGGCGGTCTCGTCCTGAAATAACTTCATTCATCTCCTTTGGCTCAAATAAGAAATATAAGGGCCATAAAAATTGGTATAGTAAAAGATGTTTAAAATTAGATTTTGTTAGACCATTAGACTGTGTGTCAATCCAAGCCACAGGATTATAATTAACGTGCCTTTGAAAATGCCAGAGAAACAGCGCTTTAAATCACGGCTATGGGAACAATGCTGGATACAAACACGTTATGGAAGCGTCATGTTATTCAAGATGGAAAGAAAAACATCAATAAGTAACTGACTATTAAATAGCTGGATTCAACCTCATAATAAACATTTATTTGTGTAATAGGTTAAATTGCCGTCACACAACAGCCAGCAAGGTTTCCCAGTTTTTCAGTCAAGCCGTTTAAATGATGTATGAACAGCAATGTGGATCTAACAATGTATGAAGCATTATAAATAGTATTTTCAAACATTAATTAAAAGTATTACAAAGTTGCCATTGTTTGGGCAGGAAAAAATATATGTGGGTTCTTTTTTAAATGTGGTGCAGGTGTGTTGAATATAAATGCATATACATGTAAGATGAGATATTGGTTAAAACACTTGATCACGCAAACAATATTTCATATAAACCAGACTTACTAGTTTTAATTGTAAAAGTTACTTAACAGCATCCAAAGTAAATGCACAGTTTGTATTTACATGGTCCACTCACAAATCCCCAGTACACACTGCAATGATGCTGAGGCTATTTGATATTATACGTTTTATTATGCCATATATTTGTCACCGCAATTGTGCTTTAAAAGTCCCATGTCACCTCGTCCAGTGTAGACTGATTATGATGATTTTTATTTGCATTGGACTCATTGCAATCATGCTCGGGATCTGTGAATGATCAAGTTGTGTATAATCCTGAGTTTATCCTCATTCACTGATCCTGAAGGAAAAGAAGCCTTACACTCCAACAATCTTTTGGAAACTGGGTTTTTTAACCATTACAAACAGCACTTAAGCTCAATTTGAACGAAGTGTCCATAGAATGCAGTTCCTTACAGGGGTGCAAAATGAATCTGTCCCGCCCTGATTGTAAAGCAAAACGTGATTGGCTATAGCGAGAACGTGCTACGATTGGTCAGCGAAGTGAGGCTGTTATCTGATTGGCTTGAGTAGACGGTGGGTGGAGTCCACGCATTTGTGGATTGGTGTGTGTCTCGACGCAAATGTTTCAAAATCCACAAATGCGCAGCCAGTGATTCACAAATGAATGCCAGTCAAAGTTGTGTTTGTGACTTAAAAAGATATCTGTGAACATGTTTTTTATTTGCAAATCTCATTTAATTATTTGTGAATTTATTTCTTGTTTGTGAAACTTTAAGATTTATTTGTGGATTTCATTCTATTTATTTGTCAATATGTTTATTTTTTGTTAATCTCTTTACATTTATTTGTGAATCATTATTTATTTATTTGGAATAAAGCAACAATTCTACCCCCATAGTGCACTGTTAGACAGGAACATGTATCAAAAGTAAATAGTCTTCATTTTGATTTTGTGTTTGAAGTTTGTGCTCTCCAGGAGGTTCCCAAATTATTTTAACATTGTATAGACTTATATTACTCAGCATCTGATTTAATATACAAATACCAAATATATCGTAACATCCACAGGTTTGTGTGCTATTTACAAAACATCTCATCTGTAATAGCGAGTAAACACAGCTCTCTGGGACTAATCTCTGTCCCTGATCCATCCTGGCTAGTATATCTCTTTACCATCACTGGTAAAAAATAGTACGATGACTGTAGTCAACAGTCTATTACAGCATTCACTCCCTTCACCTGTCATGTCTTCAGCATAAGACTGATTGATTAGAATGTTTATTTATATTATAAACACACACACACGAGAAAGAGAGAGACGAGAGAGATCTTATTATACGTACGTAGAGAAAGTCTGTTTTAGCATAAGCGGTGTTCAGGCTTATCTGTCTATAGTCTAGAATGGATGTGATGGCCGTAGGTTTCCGGTAGAACATTTTTTTCAGAATGCTCTCCTCTCTGTCTGCTAAAGCAAAATTTCACAACTATTGCTATTGCCTCACTTACAGGATTTGATTAAATACAACCGTAAATATTAAACCCTTGGCATATAACTAAGCCCACACATTGAATGCTATGCTGTAAAATGCGTGCTTGTGAGGAGAGATGTGCTATTACTCTCTAAGCAATTGGCATGTGGATTTTGCAGACAAAAAAAGAAACCTGAAAATAAATAAAAAATAAAGTTTATTGACGGAGGGACCTAAGCCATATCTAGGGAACAGAAGGTCATAAAGGACTTAAATATAGTCCCACAACCCCCCCCATGCAACCAACAAATAACCAATATAACATGTGCAAACAGTAATGGGTAAAACAAGAATACTTTAGCCACGCATAGAAACACCCTTGGCAACAACTGTGGCATCTCTCACAATTATTTTATTTATTATTTATTTATTTATTTATATATTTCATAATGCTAAAAATCTAGTTATGGTCTGCCATATCAAAACTCGGACAGATAATACATACAAACAAACAAAATTAAAGATACATTCAACCAAAAAGAAAAAAAATCGACAATTTTACTCAAACATCATATTCTACAACTTTTAAAGGGGTTATATGATGCGATTTCAAGTTTTCCTTCTCTTTGGAGTGTTACAAGCTGTTAGATAAGAAAAAAAAGCTGTCCATAGATAAGATCCCTGAAGTTGCAACGACTAAAGTCTCAAAACCAAAGAGATCTTCTTTATCAAAGTTAAGACTCTGCCAAACCCCCCTAAAACGGCTAGTGCTCGCGCCCCCACATACCTATGTCACTGTGTGGGAATATTTGCATAATGCGCCCAAATGTGCATGCAAAGAAAGAAGGCATGGTTTCAGTAACCGCAGTTAGTGTTGAAGCAGCCATGTCAGGGAGACGCTGTGTGTTTCTAGGCGAAAGCAAAAGCACTTTATTTGGCCTTCAGGAAGTAGATGCAATTAGGAATCATTATTTACAACAGAACAGCAATGCATTTATGGACGACCGTTTCGTGAACCTAGGGGAGGAGGTCATTCTGACTTTGCTATGACAATCTGACACTTTTGAATCAGCTATTGTTTTGTTATTAGTTTTAGTATTTGCTATTGACTGTTTAAATGAGGAGTTTTGCGCATCGTGTGTACGTGTGTGTGTGTGGTGTGTGTGTGAGAGAGAGAGAGAGAGAGAGATCACAGTGGAGTCAGCTGTCTTAACCGCGGCTTGTGTACTGCATCATCACTGTGTCTGTCACGCGACTCTGTTCCCCTTTCGGGCTCTGTCTTTACATTTATTTTGAAAGATGAAGCTCGCGATTATGGTAAGGGGCGTTACATTTCCGACGAGTGCTTGCGGTGTTCGGCCAATCACAATGCACTGGGTCAGCTGGCCAATCCGAGCAGACTGCGCTTGTCGGAAGGAGGGACTTTGTAGAAAACGAAGCGTTTGAGAGAGGCGGGGCCTAGAGGACCTACAATAATGCAGGAATTTGAAATATAATGTGTTTTTTGAACATTAAAGCATGTCAACATATTCTGTTACACCAAATACACAAAATAATGATCTTTAAAAAAGCATCATATGACCCCTTTAACTCTTTTTATTCAATGTAACACAAAAGAAGAAATGTTTAAGTAATCGTCTAGCTCTTTTCCATTCCTTCACAATGGACATTCACTGAAGTATTCTAGGATGTAAAAAAAAGTTGTATCGTCTTTATCATGTGTAATTTTTATCATAAAGGTCTCCCAATTTACTTGTGCACTATATTCCAAGTCATGAGAGCTTTTGTGTGAACAGACTAAAATTTTTTTAAAGACATATTATTCACACCCACTCTAGCTTTCTTTGGTGCCTTCTTGAGAGTTCATGAGAGGAGATAGAAAAGTCAAATTTAGCAACAAATCGTTCTTTTGAGCAGAGGTGTCCACTGAGGAGGGCCACTGTCCTGTAGAGTTTAGCTCCAACACCCGAATCAGCGAATCAAGGTCTTATAGGCATACTAGAAACTTCCAGGCAGGTGTGCTGAGGCAAGATTGAGTTAAACTCTGCAGGACACCAGTCCTCCAGGACCGAGTTTGGAGACCCCTGCTTTTGAGTCTGATCTTTGAATCATTTAAATTATTAATTTAAGAATTAGACTGATCCAGTTCTCTGGATTCAGCTTACTGACTCCCGATCACCGTGGTTTAACAGCTCACTGGAGAGGAAGTTTATCAGTGGACACATTTTGGTCTGTTCCTCACACAAAGCTCTCATATGGTTTCAGAAGACATTTTAGATGTTCGGACCACTTTTAAGATACGTTCATGGTGCTTAAAAGTTTTAGTTCCAGTTCATTGTAACTGCGTGGAAAACAGCAACCCGTATTTGTCATTTAGTACCTCAAAGTGCCGAGAAAGGTTTGAATTAACCTGAAGATCAGGTTGTATGACTGAATTAAATTTTTTGGCTGAACTATTCCTTTTATTCCACCTCTCTGTTAGTCCGGCCAATAAATCGGCTTCTCAGAATTTGATGTCCTCTCTTTTTTATTTCTCAATTTCTCCTTCAACATCACATGTTTTTAAAATGCCTTGTTCTGTCACAATCCCCCTCTCTCTCCTCCTTTCTCTGTGGCCGTCTCTCTTGCTCTGTTCTCCTCTTTCTTCAATTCTGTCTATTCTTTCCCCATCCCTCCTTCCTCTCTCTCTCTCAGCATGGCCGAACAGACTTTTCATGGGATGGAATCAATGTAAGTGTTGTGAATATCATTCTTCCATTCTTTTCCTTTTGTTATTTTCCTCTGAATCACAGTCTCCTATACCCCATTCCTTCTTTTGATCGGTCTCTCTTTTGCGGTGACTTGTCGGTGTGCTCTAGTAGTTAGACTTTGTTGCAGATGTAAATGACAAAAGACTACACTTCCCATCATGCAAATGGACAGAAATTAAGAAGCAGGCTGTTGGGAAATGTAGTTCCACACGCTCTAAACCACTTTGCTAACTTTCTACTTAACTTCTTTCATCACCTCTTTCCATAAAATGCCACGCTCAAAAATTTGCATTTCATTTCTGCTCTGGGCCGTCTCCTGCTTCATCAAAACCATCTATTTCTTCATCTTTTCTATTTTCTGTCCCATTTTTCTCTCTTGAATGCCTTCCTTCATTTCAGTTGTCCATGGAGGATACAACCTCAATCCTCCCTCGGCTGAAGAAGCGGAACTCCGACGCCTATGGAATCGGCGCTCTGGCTAAGTCCTCTCTGACAGGTGTGTCAGGTGTGTGTCTGTCCTGTGAAATGGTAAACTGACCCCATGTTGACTCCAGACTGAGCTGGAGGAGATGGAGCCAACATGGACCCATGTGGGATTCCCTTTTCACCTCCCGTTTCCATTTACAACACTCTCCAATGGCTCATGCCATTGGTGAATTCCAAGATCCAAATAAGAATAGATCCCTGGAAAGAAAACGATATGCTTCCCACAATGCATTGTCATACGGCTTTTCATTTTTTCCTAAGTGGTAGTTGATGGGAGAGGCAGGTTTTTGTTTGTAAAGTGCTTGTGAAGTGCAGAGATCAGTCAGTGTGTTGTCTTGTAATATTGTTGTTTCTCAGACTCCTGTATCTGTGTTTTTGTAGTACTGTTGTGTGCAGTGAAGTATATCCTTCTCCGAAAGATCCTTTTCTTCAACTTTAATAGTTCATGTTCATCATCTCATTAGATATTACCTAAGAGCTTGAGAGATCGCTGAATTATCTCTGTATGTTTGCACTAATGTACTGGTAAAAAAAAAGGATATATAGATTCTGTCTAAATGGCAAAGAGCAACTGATTTTTTCTCAGTATCTTAAATAAAGGCTCCACACAGAATTTACTGGTATTCAAACAGATCGTTACAGTCTGGCTTGAGTATATCACAAACATAGCTTCATTGAATTAGCGGAAACTAATAAAGAAAATGCAGGAGAAAGTGTAGGTCTACGTAGATCTTTATTAGTGTGGAAAGACAGCAATTCCAGCAAGACAAATTCCTATCCCTTGTCACTAAAACTTGATTATTTTTCCAGACCATAACCATCTACTCTAATTACTCTCCATCTCATTATGGAAGTCATTTTCATTTCCTTACCTCAAACTAAATTCTACACATACTTCTCACCAACAGAAACATTATAACATAGCACATGGAGAGGTTGCGTTGGCTGTATAAATTGTAAATATTAAAGGATAATTTAAAATTTGAAATTCTTTTCATCATTTTAACAGAAACTAATTTTATTAGAATCTTACCTCATTTTATAAGTGAGAATTGTAGGCCTGGAATTTTTTTTCTAGTTACGCCAAGCTCTAAAATATTTTATTGGGTAGAAATTTTCATTTTAAAAAATCGTTTAAAACGTTTTTAACCTTAATCGTTATCCAGTAAATCACACGACTGAATCAATTTGAAATTCATGCCACTCCGCGTTCCAAAAAAAAAAAAACGTAGTTCCTGAAGTTGAAAGAGTAGCATCATGAAAGAGTAGCTTCATTATGTAAAACAATTATGTAATTTTAATATTTGCCACCTATATTTTTGTTCTTCCCGGTGATATGGCATACTTTCATATGAGGCGGACAAAGTACTCAACTCCATTACTTGAGTGACAAGTACCGATGCTTTTTCCCACATTAATCATACAAGTACCCTTTTCAGCCCTATTTTACACTTAAATTCCCAATTACTTTCTCCCTACTTAAGACCACCCAAGGTCTGTGTGGAGGCCCGATAGCATCCTTGTCGTTTTATTCACTTGGGGGTTTTGTTTGGGGCCCCCAGTTACGGGTTTTGAGTTTTATGTCTCCCCTCTTACTTCGTCACCACTACCTCTTCAAGCACCCCGCATGGTGAGGCTCGCGTCCCCAGACACCTCCCACTGCCCAGTGCCCACATCTCAAGGCCGGAGTCTTGTTAGTTGTACGACCTGCGAGGAGGCACTTACACGAGAGAGCGCTTTTCGAATGTCCCAACCTATGGGGTAAAAGAAAAAATCTTTTGTTGTTTTGGAATGAAGAATGTCAAACAAATGAACACCCCTACCCACCCCCAGAAAAACAGGATGGTAGTGATCTCACACAGCTCTGACAGTGCGTGCACAGATCTATGTGTAGCCATTCATCCACATTTGAACAGAGTGGACAGTGAAATCCTGTAAATACAGAGTGATAAGGAAGAAAGAAAAAATCAAACCTGCTTTAAATCCCAGCAACACAACTGTAGCTGTACAGCTTTACAACAGCAACACTGCTTTAACAAAAAAGCAAAACAGCAAGACTTATTTGACATCAAAACAAACATTTTAAATGCTGTCTAATCGCTCTTGCGGTACTTTAATGTCACACACAGAACGGTCTGTGCAGTGCTGCTTCAAGTCCAACACCTATTGTGTTTTATTAGGAGATACACAACAGTTCTTCTGTAGCTTTATAGGTAATATTTTCACGTACACAATTTAGCAAAATCAGACAATATTGTGTCTAATATATACCACAATATTAACTTCTTATTATTGAATTGTTGTAAATAAATATCACATTTGCAACTGGTCAGTGTTCAAAAAATGCTGGGAAATCTCTTCATGTAGCCCTACAAGAGTGATTACTGATAAACTGTTTTAGAGAAGAAAAAAAATCACCCACTGACTTTCAAAGCTGCTACATACAGTAGTAACGACTTTCTACTTCGAGGACCTTGATAGAAATGTAGTGGAGTGAAAAGTACAATATTTGTCTTTCAAATGTAGTGAGGTTAAAGTCATAAGTTCCCAGAAAAAATAATACTCAAGTAAAGTACAGATACTCAAAAAGTGTACTTAAGTACAATACTCAAGTAAATGTACTTAGTTACTGTCCGCCTCTGAATAATAATAACAATCACAACAGATAAAAATAAATAATGATGGGCACTTTGTAACTCAGTCTGTAAGAGTAGCTAACTGGTAATATTCAGAGGCGGACAGTAATGAATTATTTTTTACTTTACTCAAGTCATTTTAAAATGTATCTGTAGAGGTTTTCTTGGGAAAACTTTACTTCACTACATTCCAAAGCATAATGTCATACTTTTTACTGCACTTCATTTCATAAATAAATTGTTGTTTGTTTTACCTTTAATACTTAAGAACATTAAAAATTTACTTTCTTGTACTCAAAATCTTTGACTTACTGAACTTGCGTAAAGTAAGAAATGCTAATAGGATTAGAAATGCTAATTCAAGATGATTAACGTATGGATCAACGATTACCTATTTCTATCACTCGTTATACATTCCCCGTCCTAGTCTGCATACGTAAAACGTATCACCCACCATCACACCCCCCCCCATTCTTGGAATGTTGGTATACGTAAAGTTTTTTTCCTAATACGCAATACACCTACTCTGAAACATTTGTAATTTTTATACCCAGCAGCAGGGCCCCTATCCAAAATACTTCACTACTGTCCGCCTCTGGTAATATTTGTAGCGCAACCTCTGAGCACATTATTCAATAGCACACTATTCCCAATTTCCATGTTACATCCACCCATATACCCCATAGAGTCTCTGAGCAGGTGACCTCATACTGTAAAGCTACTTAATTTTCTTCTCTTCTCGTTTTTCCCCCCTTTCTCGCCATAATCTAAAAACCTTCTCTCGCTGCCTTCTTATGCCATCATCCACCCTCTGTCTGTCCGTCCGCATCAGGAGTGTCTCGCTCTATGAAGGACAAGGTGACAAAGCCGACAGCGATGGCCCAGGGGCGTGTGGCCCACATGATTGAGTGGCAGAACTGGGGCATGCAGACGGTGGGCGTGGGGGGCAGTGGAACGGGACGTACCTCCAGTCTGCACCTCCAACAAGAGCGCAAGCTGGAGAATGACGCATACAGCGACCTCAGTGACGGAGAGAAGGAGGCTCGCTTCACTGCAGGTGAGAGACAGAGTGTTTAACAGATAGAAAGACCTTACACAAAATCTATTGCTTAGAAATTACTGAAGATGCTCAACATTCGAAAGACCCACAATGTGGAAGTGTATAGTGGTTCAACATCTAAATTGTTGTAGGTTCAACATCAGACACTTTCACTTGTAGTCTTTATAGTACTCACATTACTCGTATTCTTTATAGTATTTCCACAGTCAGGTGACAGAAGTGTGAGAATAATAAATAATTTAATAGATGATAATAAAGCAGTATTAAACTTATTGTTTTTATGCTTAAACCCTTTTTCGTCTTTGACCCATGTGTTTATTTATTTTTTTGCTTGTTTGTTTGTTTATGTATTCTGGGGTTCAATATGAACTACCATTCAAACGTTTGGATGGTATGATTTTTTTTTTTTTGTTTAAATGTTTTTGAAAGATGTTTTACTCACCGAGGCTGCATTGTTTGATTTAAAAAAAAAAATTTAATCATCAGTTTGAATTTTCAGCAGCCATTACTTCAGTTTTCAGTGTCACATGATCCTTCAGAAATCATTCTAATATGCTTCTGGAAACCTGATACTTTTTAACTCGGGATTCTTTGATAAATAAAAAGCTAAAGATTCTTTGATAAAGTAAAGAACAGCATCTATTTAAAATAGTTTTTTTGTTAACAGTGTAAAAATATTTTCAAGTAAAAAATATTACTGACCCCAAACTATTGAACGATAGAGTATATTTTAATCTATATAAATCATTATATATGGTCCAAACACAGGTGGTTTTAGTGGTTGAGAGTCAAATTAATATTAGTCACAAACATATTCCATAATTAGCCAATAACACCCTGTTACATTCAGAAGTTGAATAGCAATAGCATCAAAATACAAACAAGTATAAATACACAAATTATGTATTCATAAATGTAACTGTCCTGTTCTCACTTAAACTTTCTTATTCTTTCTTTAAAACTTAGCTACAGAAGAAAGTTTTGATGTGGTTTTATGGCCAACAATAAACAATGTAATCCTGAATTTGTCAGGTGTGCTTCAGCAGTTTGCGATCTCTGAGGCGACGCTGCTGGCCTGGAGCTCTATGGACGGCGAGAGCACAAGCGTTGGATCTAATCAGGGAAGCATAGCCCACCTGAGCGAGGCCAACCAGGAAAGCATCTCCAGCCGAGGTACTGACTACATTTCCCAGCATGCACCTGCAAGCTCAGAGAATTACTGTACCTCTTCCTACTGCGCTTTAGGCTGGAAACTTAGGAATAAAATCAATTTAGCAACAGAACTTCCGTCTCACAGTGTGAGCTCTGATGAGTGCTGCAATTATTCAGGCAACGTGCTGTCATAAACCACAATTAAACACATTCTCTCAACAACTTAGCTCATCTTTCCTTCTCAGCTCAAAGAATATGTGAAGAAGATATGGCTGAAATCCATGACTAATTCCATAACGACTGAAAAATTAGGCATTTTCTTTTGTTTTCCTTTATTTATATAGTCCAACGCTAAGAGGCTTCTCTAAGAAGAAAGCTTTCCATTGAAAGCCCCCTAGAGTGAGGGTGGGATTGCTATATTGCATTCGGAATGCAGTGCACATTGGGTTTTGAATAAATGAATACCTATAGGTCAGGGACCCGTGACTCTCTGGAGAACAAGAACTAATCCACTGAACAGTTCAATACAGCCTTACAGACTCACATGAGAGCTCAGAACAACCAAAGCCATCTGCATGCCAAATGACAATGCCATTTATGCTAAAGATTTAGCATAAATCCAAAATCTAAACCTCATTTTGCTTAATGAAGTACTGATTAGGTGATCACCTCAACCAAATATTTTTTAATGAGGAAAGGTTATAAAACCACTGCTGTGGATTTTTGTGCGGAAAAAAAAAGGTTCTTCAGATTACAAAAGGTAAGAAAGAGATGAGGTGTTTAAAGAACCCTTTGGACCCACCTGAATGGTTCTTTGTGGAACTTAAAATGGTTCTTCTATGGCATCGCTTGTAGAACCTTTTGAAGCACCTTTATTTTTTTGTGTTGTGGCTGGGTTGTTATAGGTCTGCATGACTCTCGATGTCTTAGGCCTAATTGAACGGAGGAATTATGGTATTCTTCTGTAGCCTGACGACGAGTAACTTTACGTTAACCGTTGTTCATGTGAACTCAAAGACAGCATGATGCTTTGTATATAGACTATTTGTAGGTGGCTGTTTGTTGTTTAACCTATCAATTCGTGTCGATAAAGTAATAGGGTAAATCCTGTATAGTGATTTATCCTATATAGTGCTTGCATAAAGCAAGTAGTGCATACACTTGTAGCTGTTATGTATCTTTGTAAGTCATTGTAAGCCCTCTTTTGAGGCATGCGCAAGCGCACAAACCCACGGTATAGTTCGAACACTGCTGGGGGTGCTTCAGCAAGGCTGGAATCGGGCACATTTGTCTTTAAGGCACATACAAAGTTGTCCTGAAAGAAAACTTGTTTTCTTCTGCTCTGACAATGTTCCCCAACTCTGAGGATTGGTTTTTCCAGCAGGACAATGCTCCATGCCACACAGCCAGGTCAGTCAAAGTGTGGATGGAGGACCACCAGATCAAGACCCTGTAGCATTGCCAGCCCAATCTCCAGACCTGAACCCCACTGAAAACCTCTAGAATGTGATCAAGAGGAAGATGGATGATCACCAGCCATCAAACAAAGCCGAGCTGCTTGAATGTTTGCGCCAGAAGTTGTATAAAGTCACCCAACATCAATGTGAAAAACTGGTGGAGAGCAGGCCTAGATGCATGAAAGCCCTGACTGAAAATCAAGGTTATTCCACCAAATATTGATTTCTGAACTCTTCTTAAGTTAAAACATTAGTATTGTGTTGTTTAAAAATTAATATTAATTTGTTTTCTTTGCAGGTAGTAACGAGGTTCTGAAAACAAATCATCTTTTGAACAGTTATTTTAACCAGTTGTCATTTTCCGCAAATAAATACTCTAAATGACAATATGTTTATTTGGAACTTGGGAGAAATGTTGTCCAGAGAAACCGATAATTTTGCAGTGGTCTCTTAATTT
Source organism: Sinocyclocheilus anophthalmus (assembly GCA_018155175.1). NCBI lineage: Eukaryota > Metazoa > Chordata > Actinopteri > Cypriniformes > Cyprinidae > Sinocyclocheilus > Sinocyclocheilus anophthalmus. The sequence continues at coordinate 1,184,899 of JADLZN010011417.1, forward strand.
ATTTCTAAAGCTGTAAGTCTTTCCTGTCACTTTTGATCAATTTAATGTATCTTTGCTGAATAAAAGTTTTAATTTCTTTAAAAATATATTCTATTCTATTCTATCGAAAAGTATTGCTAAAAAAAAATCTTATTAACATCAAACTTTTGAAAAGTTCAAACTTTTCAACTGTATCACTTTGTATAAAAGCATATGAATATGAATAAATGTAAATGTACATTACAGTAAAAAAGTACTGATAAATAAAAAAATTAAAAACAAATAAATGACTTTTTGTTTCCCAAAATGTGTGTGCTACTTGTATTTATGCTTGTTAGTTTTATAGTATTGCATCATTCCTCTTGAATCACTTGTAATGTAATCATTTGTGAGTCAAGTTGTTTGCTGTAGAGCACAAATCAGTTATTTATGGGGTTTCATTCCAATTAGGATGCTGCCATAGAAGGTCTATAGAGAGAAAAAGGGCAAGAGAAGAATAAACTCAGTGGGCAGTCTATGTACAAGTGAGTGTTATGCTACATTACAAAGCCATTTCCTCAGTAAATAAAGCATCTCATTTCTGCCCTGCCGGAGGGGTGAAATGAGTGAACACTCATTTTCGTTTTACAATGATGGCCGTAGGGTAAACTGAGGCAAGAGATTTCACCGACAGAAATAGAATGTGCAGTTATTATTATTCAGCATTGTTTTATAATCGGATATAATTTAGAAAATATTGTGCCGTTGCATGCAGATGAGGCTGAAAAGTCACAGAATTTGGCTCAAAATGAAAATAATGGAAATTTCGAGGCTTTGTTATGGATGTGGGCTCAAATATATTAATATCTGCACATTGTGTCCAATCAAAGCATCATAAAAGTCTTTTTAAGAGCTATGACTATGACATAAAAGTGAATCTAAAAGCAGCCAAATGATGAAACATGTCAAATAATATCATTTATTTTACTTCTTTGATTTAATTTGACAACCCTTTATTTGTTTTTCTAAATAATATTTTCCTTTGAAGACTTTAGTTCATACCTAATCCATATGCAGGACGCTGATCAATAATAATTGTTTATGGCTCTCTGGAATACTTGATTCTGATTGGTTTTGGTAATGTATTTCCTTCATACTGTAACTGTGTTAGTTTAATTTCTCTCATGTTACTCTGGGTTCTCTTTCATCTAACATAATGAAAGAATTTCAACTCAGATCAATATTTCATGTCCATTTATTTATTTATTTGGTAAGTAGCCATATAATAATCACCAGACAACAGCTCAGATCAGCACAGGCTGTGAGGAAAATGATCTGAGATTTAGAACTAGCATTCTGTAAAATATGCAGAATGTTACCCTTGAAGTTTGTAATATTTTCTTTCTTTTTCTCTGTCTCTTTCAGACCAGATAATGCACCATTCTTCTGCAGAGGTGTGGCCTCACAGTTACGTCTCCCAGGGTCTTTATTGCCTTTCTTCCTCTGACGCTTGGGAGCCAATTAGTAATGAACAGTCAGGTGTGGCCTCTCCTGCCACCGGTTCATATGTCATGGCTGTCGGGACTGAGGGAGGATATGACCCAAATTCAGCAGCTCACTTCCTGTCACAACAGCAACAGCAGCAGCAGTATCAGAACCAGTTTCAGCAGATCCAGCACCTGCACCAGATCCATCAATACCAGCAGCAACAGCTCCTGCAGTATCAACAACAGCAACAGGTGAGTGAGAACACTACAACTCCCATAAGCCCCTGCAACAATAACAGGTGCTTTACAGGTGAGTCATAAAACTACAAATCCCATAAGGCCTGTTTCATACTGCATGTGTAAGCAGTGCGTGAGCTGTGCATGTTTATTTAATCACCCACATTAACAGATCTATTCATTTATTTAAAAGTGCAATTCAGTGACTTGCACCTCCTCTATGATCAGAATGTTTGTAATCCTGAATTCAATTTCATTTAGATTTTTTTATGGGCATGAAGTCAAAAAAGTTAGTGTGACACAAGTGTCCTGATATCATAATAAATAAATAAGAGTATTCAGTTCTTGAAAAGAAACCATTCAGTTGACTGACATATTCTTTTATAATTTTTTTCTTAGAAAAATAAATAAATAAAATATGAAATAGTGGTTTAAAAAATGGTTAAAAAAGAAGAAAAAAGAAAAAGAAAAAATGGTAACACTTTACGATAAGGTCCTATTAGTTATTTAGTTAATTCACTTACAATAAGTACTACATGTTACAGATGTTTTTATCTTTATTGAAAATTAGTTAATAAAAATATAATGTTTCTTGTTAATTAAATTAGCTCCGTTTATAAATCATATTAACAGATACAACGTTGATTGGTAATGAATTAAACATAAACTAAGATGAATTAATCTTTAAAAAGGTTAATAATCTTCAAAACGATGAATAAATATTATTTGTTAATGGTAGTTAATTAACTAACAATAAGCACACACGTTACTCAGTTAGTTTTTTATCTGTATTAACATTAGTTAATAAAAAAACAGTGTATTGTTATTGTCAATTAGCTCTGTCTTCAGAAATAATATTAAAACACGTAACAAACTAATTGAAAATTATTAGGTAGATAATACTATAGATATAACAGTATATATATATGGATTATATATATATATATATAATAATATATATGGATATATATATATATTATATTTTATAATATATATAATATATATAAATTATTAGTAAATGTTGAAATAAAACATTAATAATAAAGACTTAAAAAATCTTTTCAGCGTTAAACTAATTAACAACCGGAACCTTGTAAGGTAAAATATTATTGGAAAAATGTTAACAAAACTGGCAATAATCCTTATAATTTATGGCCATTATGAAATTCTCAACTCACATTATTTTGAGAATAATAGAAATCACATAATTTTTTGTACAAAGCATTTTTATGTAGCAGAATCTCTGCATCATCATCTCCTGTAATAGTAACAGAGTTGTCATAAAATGTATCTTCCATATGCCTCTTCAACAACAGTTTGTTGGCACATTGACATAATACTCCCATAAGGCCGTGCTGCAACAGATCTTATGCTAGTATCAACAACAGGTGAGTTACAAAACTGCCATTTCAATTAGCATCTACTGCAACGACATCTCTTGCTCTGCTGACTGCAGCATCATGTTGGCGTTGAACAGCACAGGTCCCAGTGGCCATTTCAACAGCAGCCCCAGGATCAGCAGTAAAAACTTGGTTCCGTCAGGTTCCATCATTCAGCCTTTAACCAGAAGCCATTGATCGTCACAGTAGTTGAGGTCTCACTGGAGCAAATGGGGAATTAAACACTACAAATCCTATCAATAACACAATAGTAACACAATAGAGCACAAGTCGGGTTCTAAATGTAAATAAAAAAATTTACTAAAAAATAAACAAAATTATGTATTAACGTTTCAAGACCTACCATGAGCTCTGTGACTGCAAAATGATGATATATGCTTCCCTAGAAGGCATTGTTCACTGTGATTTCAACTTGATGTTTGATATTTTTGCCAAAAATGTGCAGCAGTGATTGCCCATTCCCATGAAACATTGCAAATAAAAAATCTATTTGTATAAGATTGGGTAAGAAAAAACTAAATGGTCGGATGCAAATAGATAGTTAGCTAGTATATAGATAGATAGATAGATAGATGATGATAGATAGATAGATAGATAGATAGATAGATAGTAGAGAGATAGATAGATAGATAGATAGTAGATAGAGAGATAGGACAACGGATAGAACGTTATAACGACAGACGACAGACAGACAGACGACAACCTGTAAAAAAGATTTAAGTCTTGAAAAACTTACTTGGAAGTTTTTAGAATTGCGTGGAAAAACAGTATGTCCAGCTATAGACAGGCTCTAAAATCTGCCAGGGCCGAGCATATCCACAAACTCATAGAAAATAACCAAAACAATCCAAGGTTTGTATTTAGCACAGTGGCTAGATTAACAAATCACCAGACGCCACCCGATCTAAATATTACCCTCACTGTTTGTGTTTAATAGTAATGACTTTATGAATTACTTCACTGATAAAATAGATAACATCAAAAATACAATAACAAATGTAGATTCTACAGCGTATAATACTTCAGCTTCATTCATCGCACCCAAAGATAAACTGCAGTGCTTTACAACTATAGGACAGGAAGAGCTAAATAAACTTATCACTGCATCTAAACCAACAACATGCCTATCAGATCTTGTACCCACTAAATTACTGCAAGAGTTGTTACCTGTAGCAGAAGAACGTCTCCAGATTCTAAACGCGGCGTGTCTTAGGGCAAGTCCAAACCAGTTCAAGTGGCCAGTTATAAGCCTCTATTAAGAAACCACAACAAATACAAATTCCAAACTACCGACCATCTTCTTCCTTTTAGGTCTAAAATTTTAGAAAAAGTTGTGTCTGCTCAATTGGGCTCCTTCCTGCAAAAAAAATATCTCAATGAAGAATATCAGTCAAGTTTCAGGCCCCACCATAGCACAGAAAAAAACTGCACTTGTTAAAATTACAAATAAATTGCTTCTTGCGTCAGACCAAGGCTGAATCTCATTGCTAGTTTTACTTGATCTAAGTGCTGCGTTCGACACTATAGATCAAGACATACTCATAGATCGATTACAAAAATATACAGGTATTCAAGGTCAGGCTTTAAGACGGTTTAGATCCTACCTGTCCGATCGCTACAATTTTGTTCATTTAAATGGGGAGTCATCTCAATTATCCCCAGTAAAATATGCCACAAGAGTGCCACAAGGATCTGTCCTAGGTACTCTGCTATTTTCAATATACATGCTGCCCCTTGGTAATATCATCAGAAAATATGGGATTAGTTTCCTCTGTTATGCTGATGATACTCAACTATATATCTATAAGACCAGATGAAACTTCTAAATTATCTTAGCTAACAGAGTGTGTTAAAAATGTAGATTGGATGACCAATAATTTTCTCTACTTTTAAATTCGGATAAGACAGAGATATTTCTTATTGGACCAAAATACAGTACACATAATCTCTTGGATTACAATTGCAACTAGACGGATGTACTGTTACTTCCTCTACAGTCAAAAATATGGGTGTTAAATTAGATAGCAACTTGTCTTTTGAAAATCACATTTCCCATGTTACAAAAACAGCATTCTTCCATCTTAGAAACATTGCCAAGTTACGAAACATACAGTTACAAGTCCTTACCAGGTCAAGAAAATTTAATTTTACAGTCTCTGCACTGGCTACCTATTAAGTTCCATATCAGTTACAAAATATTACTACTTACCTATAAGGCCCTAAATGGGTTAGCTCCTGCGTAACTAACTAGTCTTCTACCACGCTACAAGCCATCACGCTCCCTAAGGTCACAAAAATCTGGGGATAGCAAAGTCCATAAGGAGGTAGAGCTTTTCGCATTTGGCTCCCAAACTCTGAAATAGCCTTCCTGATAACGTTCGGGGTTCAGGCACACTCTCTTTGTTTAAATCTAGATTAAAGACAAATCTCTTTGGCTAAGCATTCAAATAATGCATATCATAATTGTACTGCAGTTCTATATGATCAAATGCACATTATTATTCTTTAGTTGGGTTAAAAAATAAATTTTGCTTGGTTGGAACAGCAGCTACTTACCAGGGATTGACATCCCGTGGTAACTAGGATTTACACAAGCTCCAGTCTGGATCCAGAACACCTGAGAAAAGATACCAACCCCTCAGAGGACCTCAGATAATGCCAAACCTGAAACAACATACAGAACTACCACATTTTGCTATAAGTTTGATTGTAACATATAATCATTGCTGTTAATAGTGTTCATCGTCTGTTTGATTACATCTTTAATTGATTTTTCCGTACATTTCTGCTATATGAACATTAAGTGATGTTTTATTAACAAGTTTCGGGAGGAGCGCGCGCAGATAATTAACACGGCCAGTTCATCATCAGTAATTACACCATCTATCCAATCAGCACAAGAGAGAACCTCTATAAATAATAAAAGCAGCCTTACCTCCATTATCTCCAGTCTTTCATCAGTCAGCTATCAACTTTTCCGGACGACAAGGAGTCTGACACCACGGGGTCCTACGGGGCTCTTCATCGCTGTCCAGCACACCAGCGCTCAGCAGGGACACCCTATGAGCCCGCGGCTGCAAATCTGGCGGCCGCCGCCCTCCCGTGGTCACGTCGCGCATTTACATCCAGGCACGAGGGCACGCCATCACCCTGCGCCTGCAAGGGGTCAAGCACATTCTCCAGCGTAATCCTACGCTCTCAGCCCTTCCTCCACCCCAGATGCGAGAAAGGACCATGTCAGAATACGCAGGTCTCATTAGCTCCGGCGTCAACATCCCCACGATCAGCCAGGCAGATCTTGACCTCTATACTTCCCCAACACAGGGGTCCTCCAAGTACTCTTCCTCCAAGGCCGCGGACAAAGCGAGCAGGGCCGTAGTGTTCCATACTCCGCTCCGAATAACCACCATCCTTGAAGACGGGCTCAGGCCAGTAGGCAGCAGAAAAAAGCCTTCGGCAAGCCTGGCCCGCCCGGAGCCGGCCAGCCCAGACACCCTGCTCCAGTCACGAGGTCAGCTCGCATTAATCTAGGCGAAGGACAAGCTACAGTCCCAGAGCCGCGCGTTAGCGTGAGCACGCCTACGATAGCGGCGAGGACCAACCAAACCCTCGCCACACACCTCCCGTACCCCCTCCCCTCCAATGGCCCGCAGCCCCAACGCCTCGTAGCGTGAGCATTGCATCCGCTAAGGGCGCAGCCCACGACGCCCGCCCATGCCCCTCTCGTTCTCCTTTTTTATTCCGCTATTGGAATGTCAAGCGTGAGCATGCTCCGCTAATGGCGCAGCCCCCGACGCCCGCCATTTCCTCTCTTTTTCCTACTTTTTCTTCTGCTCCCGGGAGCGATCACAAGACGAGCATGCCTACGCTAAGGCGAGGCTCCGATGACCGCCTTGCCCTCTCTCTTTCGCCTTTGTCTTCCGCTCCCGGAGCGTACCAGCACGAGCCTGCCTGCTACCGATCAGGCCCCGACGCCCGCCATTCCCCCTCTCTTTCCCTCTCTTTCCGCTCCCGGAGCCGCCCCAAGCGTGAGCATGCCTCCGCAAGCGGTTCCGGCGGCTACCTTTCCACCTCCCCTCGCTCGCTCTGCCTTCTCTCTTTCTTCCGCCACACCACTACCCACCCCTCCGAACGCCCTCGTCTTGGAACCACCCCCCGTGGCCAGTAATATCAGGACACAGATTTTGGCAGGTGCGGACGTAGATCTTTTTTTTCCCTTCTGTCACCAATTTCACCTTCATCCGCAAATCGCCAAATGGACTGCGGCGGATTTGTTGTCACGTTAAAAACACAGCTCACAACCCATCACGTATTCTAGCATTTGCTGAATTCACGATCGCTTTCACCCGTTACATCGAAGTCATCTGCACTGTTTTTCCTCACAGGAGACGCGAGCTCGTCGATTATCTCACAATAATCGCCGAACTCGCGTTATCATACGGCGGCTCTCACTTTTACACCTACCACAAATTATTCGCAGCTAAATGCGCCATCCGAGTGGCCCAGTGGAACCAATGTCCTTACTGGGTGGCCTTGGACACCGAACTCCATAACAGAGTATTTTAGGCTGCCGCAACATATCTTGCACGGTCTGCCGATCCATCGCCCACTCCACCATTACATGCCCTCTAATCAACCCATCTATCCCCCCCTGCCCCGAGCCATCCCAGCCCAAATCCACCAGCTATGTCCCGCGTCTCCTAGACATCCCAACCACCCCTTTCCCACCCACTTCCAACTACCACCGCCACCCAGCTCCCTTTGACAGCCAGGTCTGTGCCGGCTTCAACACGGGCAGATGCTCAAGGCAACGCTGTCGTTTTTTGCACGTTTGCAATTTTTGTGGCGGTGCCAATGGCCGCTTGATATGCCCAGTGAAAAAAGCTGCAAATAAAAATGCTAAAAGATATTTATCGACTCCTGTAAATGTTTCTCGTTTGTCTTCAGAATTGCTTCATGACCCTGACTCCCTTTTTACAGATTATCTTCTATCGGGTCTCTCTCATGGCTTTCACCCCGGTGTCGGAAAACTGCTCTTCCTAAGCCTCATCTGCCCCAATCTCCAGTCCACTCTCGCCGAACCCGAAACAGTCGACCTCCTAATTAAAAGAGAAACAGACGCAAAATTTATGATCGGCCCCTTTTCCGCCCCCCCCTTTAAAGTTTTCCGCGTTAGCCCCATCGGTATAGCTACCACCCCCCCCCCCCGGAAGTCTCAGGTACAAACGCCTCATAATGATCCTCATCCCCGCATAATTCCCTGTTCCCAAGCATTAACAGCCTCATTCCACTCGAAGAATTTTCTCTCCACTACCATGACGTTGACCAAGCCATTACCCTGATCAAAGACGCAGGTCGCGGCGCTTGGCTGGCCAAAGTCGACATCACCTCTGCCTTTAAAGTGATGCCCATCCACCCGGATTTTTGGCACTTATTCGGCATCCCCTGGCGTAATCAATTTTACTTTTCCGTCCTCCTCACTTTCGGCTGCAGAAGCAGCCCAAAAAATGTTCTACATGTTGTCAGAGGCAATCTGCTGGATCCTCTCCAAAAATTACGCAATACCCTACCTGATCCATCTTTTAGACAATTTCCTAATCATCTCGCCTCCCGACTCATCCCAGCCGCGCATCTTTTGACAGCCCAAAAGGTTTTTGCTGAGCTCGGGATTCCTCTCGCCCAAGAAAAAACCGCAGGCCCGAGCACCTCCATCGAATTTTTGGGTATCAACTTAGATTCACAAAAATTCCAGGCTTCTCTGCCGAAGAAAAAAATCGATAGGACGATCTTGGTCACTTCCACCCTCTTAGACAACCCAAGCTGCTCCAAACGCGAGCTGCTATCCATTCTCGGTCATCTAAATTTCGCTATGCACATCATCCCGCAGGGACGCCCCTTTATCTCACACCTCCTCTTTCTCGCGTCCTCCGCCCACGCACTAGAGGATCAAATATCACTAACTGACGCATGCTGCAACGAGCTCAGCTTATGGATATCCTTCCTTAAACAATGGAACGGCCTATCTTTCTTTTACAATAACTTAATCTCTTCCCCAATCGACATTAAGTTATTTACTGACGCCGCCCCCTCCGTCGGTTTCAGAGGATTTTATCAAGGCCGCTGGTTCGCATCCACGTGGCCCCCCAGCTGGTAGACTTACCACAGCAGCTAAAATCCTCAGCTCTCTTCGAGCTATATCCCTTAGTCGTCGCAGCAATTCTGTGGGGTAAGGAGTGGTCCGCCACCAGCATCATTATCCACTGTGACAACGAGGCTACTGTACACTGCATCAATAAAAGCCGTCCCCATTCACCCGCCCTAATGCCTCTGTTAAGACGCCTAATTTGGATCTCGGCTTGCGACCAATTCATTCTAACTGCAAAACATATTCCTGGTTCAAAAAACCAAATAGCTGACTCTCTCTCTCGCTTTGCCTTCCAGAAATTCAGAACACTGGCACCGGAGGCGGATCCAGCCCCAACCCCAGTACCTCCCTATTCAGAGCTGATATTCCCTTAAATCATCCTCTGAGACCACTACTCGAAGCTTCCCTCAACTCTATCCTACAAGCCGTCTCCCCCAGGACCCTCCAATCTTACCTAACAGCTTGGAAATGCTTTAAAGCATTTCACTCCACTTACAACCTGCCATTTCCCGACTTTTCCTTGCTCGCTATCACCTCATTCATCTCTAAACTCAACATCAACAAAAACCTACAAATCAGCTCCATTAAAGATTATCTAAGCGGAATTCAATTTGTCCACAAACTCTTATACGCTTCACCCTCAGCCCAGATAGCCAATTCTCAGACCTCCCCACTCATCAAAGGTATCCAAAGATCCCATCCCACTCGCCCAGACACCAGGCAACCCATTACCTTACAAATATTGACCAAATGTATTTCTACCCTCCGCAGAGGTTATCATTCCATTCACACCGCCCACACGCTTGACGCTATGTTCATCCTGGCTTTCTTTGGTTTTCTCAGATGCTCTGAGCTCACTATCACATCTAGCTTCAATCCAAATACCCACCCCACTATTTCCGATCTAACGGTGCTGGATGATGAAACCATCTCTTACTTCATCAAGCAAAGTAAAACAGACCAGACCAGACCAGGAAAGGCCATTTCATTTTTATTTTCAACCTCCAATCACCCATACTACCATACCAGGCCCTCCTAGCCTTCATCCAGCTCAGGAAATCACAGTCCAAACTCCCATCCGACCCCCTTTTTACAGATGATTCCAACCGTCCCGTCACTCGTTTCTGGTTTCAAAAGCACCTTAAGTCAGTTCTGCTCCTATCCGGTACCCCAGCTGATAATTTTTCCAGCCATTCATTTCGAATTGGCGCGGCTACCACAGCGCCCAAAAAGGCCTCTCCCAGCAGCAGATACAAGCACTCAGTCGCTGGTCGTCAGAAGCTTTCAAGAGCTACATTAGATCGGACCGCTCCCACATCAAGGAAGCTCAACAAACCCTCATCGGCCAACCCCTTTAAATGTCAATACAGCCCCATCCACTCAAGATCAGCAGTGCCCGCCCCGGCAGGTGCTTTTCTATATTTCCCCACTGCCGCAGCAGTTCCCGCTCCCGCAGGAGTTTTTCATATTTCCCCACTGCCGCAGCAGTGCCCGCTCCCGCAGGAGCTTTTTCATATTTCCCCACTGCCGCAGCAGTGCCCGCTCCCGCAGGAGCTTTTCCATATTTCCCCACTGCCGCAGCAGTGCCCGCTCCCGCAGGAGCTTTTCCATATTTCCCCACTGCCGCAGCAGTGCCCGCTCCCGCAGGAGCATTTTCCATATTTCCCCACTGCCGCAGCAGTGCCCGCTCCCGCAGGAGCTTTTTCCATATTTCCCCACTGCCGCAGCAGTGCCCGCTCCCGCAGGAGCTTTTCCATATTTCCCCACAGCCGCAGCAGTTCCCGCTCCCGCAGGAGCTTTTCCATATTTCCCCACTGCCGCAGCAGTGCACGCTCCCGCAGGAGCTTTCCCATATTCCCCCACTGCGCAGCAGCTCCCGCTCCCGCAGGAGTCTCGCCCGTATTTCCCCACTGCCGCAGCAAGTGCCCGCTCCCACAAGAGCTTTTCTTACTTCCCCACTGCCTCAGCAGTTCCCGCTCCCACAGGAGCCTTATCTAAATTCCCACACTGACGCAGCAGTGCCCGCTTTCCTTTCCCCAAGCAGGGCAGTTCCATATTTCCAAACGCCACCATCCCCCCCTCTTCCGCTCCCGGAGCCACCCCAAGCGTGAGGACGCCTCCGCAAGCGGTCCCGGCAGCTATCTTTCGTCCTACCTCTCGCATGCCTGCCCTTCCTTTCGCCTTGCCCCTACCCATCCCTCCGAACACTCCCGCCTCGGAACCATCCATTTTAACGCCATTCCATCCCTGTTCACTCAAACTCCCGAACCACCATGGCTAACCCCCGTTAACATCACCAAAATCACCTATAACGACCCATCCCCACTACATCCATCCCAACAGCACCCCGCTCCCGCAGGAGCTTTACCCGTATAGCCCCACTGCCGCAGCAGTGCCCGCTCACACAAGAGCTTTTCCTTACTTCCCCACTACCGCAGCAGTGCCCGCACGCTGAGCCATATCTGTGATGTTGACATTGACGCAGAAGCCATTTTTCTGACCAGATGCCGTAAGCCGTTGCCCCTACACAGGGGTTTTCTTTTTCAGATGCGCAGCAGCGCCCGTTCCGCAGAAGCCTCTAGTTATCTCTCCTAAGCCTCAGGCAGTGCCCTACTAAAGCGTGTCAGCACCCCAACAATTTAAGTTCTGCAAATTGGGGGGGTAGCAAAGCTCCTATTGGCTGCGCACCCTAATAATTGCATTCTTTGGGGGAGCATCTGGGTACGGGCTTAATCCGCGCTCGGAACCCTCTTCCCGGACAGGGGGCGACCAGGGACGAGATAAGTACCGAGCTCGGACGCACCTCCCCGGACAGCAAGCAAATACGCAGAACCTTTACCGGTTCATAGATGTAAGGTGAACTCGGGAAAGTGATGTTTATTAACAATTCGGGGAGGAGCTGAGCGCAGATAATTAACACGGCAGTTCCATCCATCAAGTAATGACACCATTCTTGCCAATCAGCACAATGAGAGAACCTCGATTAATAATCACAGCAGCCTTGCCTCAATTATCTACTGTTTTCAGCATCCCTCCACCACCCTGTCTCCTCACCTTTAGCCCGTTCCTACCCCAGCACGGTGAGGAACATTCGGGGGGAGCGCTCTGGGTCCGGGCTTGAACCAGAGTTTGGACTCCTCTCCCCGGACAGGGGGAGTACCCGGGCTCGAGAGTAATTACCGAGCTCGGAGCCCTCTCCCCGGACAGCACGCCAAATACGCATAACCTTTACTCGGTTCATTATATGTAAGTGTGAACTCGTGAACTGACAGTCATCACTGATAAGCTACCACTAAATATTGTAGAAACTTAATTTGCTGTAAAGTTGCTTTGCAACGATTTGTATCGTGAAAAGCGCTATACAAATAAACTTGAATTGAATTGAATAAATATATTATCTAATTAAACTACTGACATATGATATATGATATATACAGAATTTTTATCAGTTGTGCTAGGTGTGTAGGAGATGCTTAGTTCATTGCTTATAATATTTTTAATAAATATGCAAATTTATTTATTTTGCTTAAATCAAAGTTTGTAATTTTGGTTGCTGGTTGGTTTGGTTCATGTGAATTTTTTGGCATGGATAACATGAATGGGAAAAAGAGGCAGCTGAAAGAGTGGCTTGCGCTCTGTTACCGCAATGGAAACTTGAGCTGTTTTTCGGTCTATTTGCAGATCTTGGAGCAAAGACTACAGAGTGCCACTCAGTCTTTACAAGCTACTCCCAACAGCACCATCCACAGCCTGCCTCCCCTCACTCACCCGCCATTAGTGGATCTGTGGGGGGCAGCGCAGACAGAGGCCTATCAGGCAGACATGGTGGGCTACATGGGTATGCCTGTAGCAGTAGATGGAAATCTAACAGCCCCCTCAGAGGAGGTGACGACAGATCACTCACCTTTACTGGAAGCCCAGGAGGAGGAAGAGACTCAAAAGTAGTAATAATAATAATAATAAATATAATAATAATAACGGCAGGGGGCCCTTACATGGAACTAAGCAAATATCTGATGTTTTGCACTAAAAAACGAAAATATCAAGTGATATCTGCTAGACTTTTTCTCAAAACTAACTTCACTTTTCTAGAAATCTCTTGACCAACTGGTCCCAGCATAATTGGTAGTGTATGTATGAAGTCAGCAATCTCAAGTTTACGCAGACGTCATAACAGAGTAACCACAGGTGTAGTTCATCACATTAACTATGAACATAATCCACTTACAATTGACAACTACACTGAGTCTAAAATCAGTGATGGTGTGGTTAATTAAAACTATCAAAATAAGTTTTTGGCATGCAAGAACACCCCAATCTAATCCCAATAAAGAGCTTTGTGCTCTGGATAGGAAACAAAGGCATCTCTTCAATTCTGTCCATTCTATCATGAAATTCAAACAATGAATGCAGCTTTGATGCTTTTAAATGTGTCGACAGTGCCACAGTTCAAGCGGTATCGTCTCTTCAACTTTAATACAAGTTATGGCATGAAATAAACATGAATAGAACAGCATCTCAACAGACAGTTAATATGAAAAAATATTTTTTTTTTGAAAAAATGCTATTTCTGTCAGCAGCTAGAAAATGAGAAGTTTTCTATAACTCCTCTCACTGTTGGAATCAGGTATGAGTCACAGTTTAAATCAGTTCTTACAGCTACAGTGTGCAACTTTTCTAGTGCTGAAGTGTGTAATTTCTGTGCCAACAGCATCACCAAAAGAAACTGCAAAAATAATGACTGTTTTCAGAAAGTTTTTTTCAAAACTGCCCCCTGCTGTTATTGGTCAGGCCAATGGATAATCCCGCCCCAACAACAATCAACAATCAGTGCCATTTTTTAATAATGCACATGTGCATAAATGTGTAATGGAACCTATTAATACTTCACCATTCACCTGCGAGTGACATCAATAACAGCAGTCCTATATTGTTGAACCAGCATGGAAGTTTTTTAATTGCGTTTTTTTTTTTTTTTTTTTAAGGGCAAGTGTCGCTAAAACAACTTTCAACAATGGTCTGTTTAATTTGATCCACATGTATTGGTTAAAGTGTTATCCCAACACAAAACCTGTTTAAGTCTCATTCCAGCCACTAAACAAAATTACAAAACAAATGTTTTGAAAGTTGTTTTGTGAATTGGGTAGTTCCCACTTGTGGAAAGATAACACTGCAGCTGTAAACAGGAAATGACATGTACCCAGTCTAACATCCAGCCTCTTTTCCAGGAGGAAGAGGTAACGTTATGTATGGAACCAGAACCAGTAACATTAATTCCATCTCCAGTAACGCAGGAAGTGACCTCGTGCCCCCCTTTCTTTTTTTTTCCCCCTTTTTTGTTTAGACGGGAGGAAGCAGTCCAGGCCAAGCCCCTGGAGAATTCAGCACAGAGCGCAAGGCGTTTGATGTCTCACCATCTGTAATTGAAGAGCTTGAGGAAAAGGAGGAGTCAGAATCATCATCTGTAGACGTCACGGCAACCAACTAAGTGGCCGGCATGAGACTTAAGCTGGTTAGACATTTCAATCAGCTTAATCAAACAATACCAACTCCTATTTCAGGAATCAAACACCATTGTGATGGAATTCAAGTGACTGCTCGAACCCAAAATGGAAAAGCAGAACTGAAAGTTACTGCACTGCTTACGTGAACACTATGATATTTTTTTGTAAGCCTTATATTATGGATGTCTGAAAAAAGAAGGCACAGAATGGGAATGTGAAATCCTTGGAACTGGGAAAGGAGAGAAGGAGGAATACTCACCGTGTTTGGAATGGAGTGATAGAGTTGGAGGTATACAGGTGCATCTCAATAAATTAGAATGTCATGGAAAAGTTCATTTATTCCAGTAATTCAACTGAAATTGTGAAACCCGTGATTTAAGTAAATTCAGTGCACACAGACTGAAGTAGTTTAAGTCTTTGGTTCTTTTAATTGTGATGATTTTAGCTCACATTTACAAAAACCCACCAATTCACTATCTCAACAAATTAGAATACTTCATAAGATAATAATAAAAAAAAAAGTTTAGTGAATTGTTGGCCTTCTGGAAAGTATGTTCATTTACTGTACATGTACTCAATACTTGGTAGGGGCTCCTTTTGCTTTAATTACTGCCTCAATTCGGCGTGGCATGGAGGTGATCAGTTTGTGGCACTGCTGAGGTGGTATGGAAGCCCAGGTTTCTTTGACAGTGGCCTTCAGCTCATCTGCATTTTTTGGTCTCGTTTCTCATTTTCCTCTTGGTTCAGGTCTGGTGAGTTTGCTGGACAGTCAAGCACACCAACACCACTGTCATTTAACCAACTTTTGGTGCTTTAAGCATTGTGGGCAGGTGCCAAATCCTGCTGAAAAAATGAAATCAGCATCTTCAAAAAGATAGTCAGCAGAAGGAAGCATGAAGTGCTACAAAATTTCTTGGTAAACGGGTGCAGTGACGGTGGTTTTCAAAAAAATACCACAGACTGTGGAAACTTAACACTGCGACTTCAAGCAACTTGTGCTATGAGCTACTCCACCCTTCCTCCAGACTCTAGGAACTTGGTTTCCAAATGAAATACAAAACTTCTCATCTGAAAAGAGGACTTTGGACCCCTGGGCAAACAGTCCAGTTCTTCTTCTCCTTATCCCAGGTAAGACGCCTCTGACGTTGTCTGTGGTTTAGGAGTGGCTAACAAGAGGAATACGACAACTGTAGCCAAATACCTTGACACATCTGTGTGTGGTGGCTCTTGATGCCTTGACCCCAGCCTCAGTCCATTCCTTGTGAAGTTCACTCAAATTCTTGAATCGATTTTGCTTGACAATCCTCATAAGGCTGCAGTTCTCTCGGTTGGTTGTGCATCTTTTTATTCCACTTTTTCCTTCCACTCACCTTTCTGTTAACATGCTAGGATACAGAACTCTGTGAACAGCCAGCTTCTTTGGCAATGAATGTTTGTGGCTTACCCTCCTTGTGAAGGGTGTCAATGATTGTCTTCTGGACAACTGTCAGATCTTCCCCATGATTGTGTAGCCTAGTGAACCAAACTGAGAGACCATTTTGAAGGCTCAGGAAACCTTTGCAGGTGTTTTGAGTTGATTAACTGATTGGCATGTCACCATATTCTAATTTGTTGAGATAGTGAATTGGTGGGTTTTTGTTAAATGTGAGCCAAAATCATCACAATTAAAAGAACCAAAGACTTAAACTATTTCAGTCTGTGTTCATTTAATTTATTTAATACACAAGTTTCACAATTTGAGTTGAATTACTGAAATAAATGAACTTTTCCACGAAAAGAGATGCACCTGTAATTCAGGACGATGAATATGAAGAACATTCGCTTAAATATGTGCATGCTTTTACAAGGAGTGTTGGCACTCGTTATTCAAAATAAAGAAACTATAGTTAATAAACCATAATGATTATAATAATACTATTATTTTCTAAAAAAACAACAACAACAAATAAATATGCAATTGTAAAATAGACAGTAAACACAAGCTTTTTCAACCCATGCCCTTCAGAACATCAGTTCCCACAAAGACACTTATCATAAGAGATCACATACACTCAATACAACACAAATGGCCTCTTTTCCTCTTCAGTTTTCGCTCTGTATACTTCCAAACACACCCCTTTATATGTAAAAGACTGGATTTGGCCATCTGTGTCACTGTTGGGAGAAACACAGGTTCAACACAGAAGTTTCTGTGGTGTAAAACATAAAAACCAATTAACTGAAACCAACCACTCATCTACACAGTTCTGTCGGCTGTTTATTCAATATGTACGGTATTCAGACCCTCATAAACTCAAGCAAATAGATTCAAAAAGTTTGGAGTCGGTACGATTTTTTCAATGTTTTTGGAAGAACCCTTTTTTCACCAGGGCTGCATTTTTTTATCAAAAATGCAATATAAAAACAGTAATATTATGAAGTATTATTACAATATAACATAACTGTTTCTATTTTAGTATATTTCTAAATTGTATTTTATTCCTGTGATGGCAAAGCTGAATTTTCAGCAGCCATTACTCCAGTCTTCAGTGTCACATGATCTGTCAAAATCATTATCAATCTTGAAAACAGTTGTGCTGCTTATTATTTTTGTGGAAACCGTGGTAGATAGATAATGAATAAGAAAGTTCAAAACAACAGCATTTATTTTCAATAGAATCCTCACGATATGTATTTGTGGTATTGGATCAACTTTACGGCGCTTGCTTAATAAAATAATTAATTTCTTTCAAAAAACTTACTGACCCCAAACTTTTCAATGGTAGTGTACAAACACTCATATAACAACCTAGACCTGGGAGTCTTCATACTGCCACACAAAGGAAGAAATGCAGTAACTACAGACAAAAATGAAACTGAGAAAATTCAATGGTGAGTTAGCTTGGACTGATTGATTTTCAACTTTAATACTGTTTTGGCTTTGTATGGCAGTATAGCAACTTTTATGTCTTAATGAAGGCTACTTATACTGATTAAATCGCTCAAACTACATACAGCTTTTAACATTGAGATTTATTTGCCAAATAATTAGGACCATTTATTATTTAGCATTTATTTTAATTTATTTTATATTTATTTTATTTATTTTTAGTTAATTTTTGTAGTTGTAATATGAACTTTTTCACGCGCACACATACTCACAGATATATTTCATACTGGACTGTAACATAGCGTGCTTCCCTCTCTGTGTGTCATTTGGCATGCATGATGTTTGTCAGTGTACTCTGGAGTCCTATACAAAATTGTATAGATATTTGCACTGGACCTCAGTACTCTGAGCTGAGCTTGAGACTGACTCTGTGAGATCTGTGTGTTTAGCGACTTGATTGGCTGGGGGGGAGGACTTTTTTGCACTCGCATTGGTTGTTGGGAGAAGGACATATGCCTTTTAGACTGAAAATTGTTTTATGAGACAAAAAGGCACTTCCCCTGAACTTGAGTTCTGATCCCAGATTTCTCATTTTCTTTTAATCACATGGAATTTTTTGTTTTTGCTCTGGTTTAGTCAAACATTGGCTTCAGGATGGTTTTGAAATATCTAGATTAAATGAACTCTGATCAAATTATTTGTTATTAGCTTGTTTTCATGATAAATGACAACTGAGAGGAGAAAGATGGATAGGTGATGTCTCATAACCTCAAATTACAAAAATAGAAGAATACTACAGTAAACATTTTTGTCAGAACAGTCCTGTTGGCGACTCGTACATGTACTTATTGTTACACTTGCAGGACCAGTTCTTGATGACTACTTAATTTTTATTATAAAGCATGTCATAATTTCTGTTCCAAAACATGTATTCCATTGCCTACAGTTCTTTTCACTAGCTATCAAGGGAAGAATAGAACAGGACCTGGATTCACATGCTGTAAATATCCTTTACCAAGATAACAAGGAAAAATGTTTCCGCAGAATGAGAATGGAAATGGACTTTGATTCGAGTTCAAAGTGACCTCATGAAAAACTCAGGCCATTTGGAATTTCGAACTGCACAGGTGTCTTCCTGATTGTCATGGTCATTGATTATACAGTAACTATGATGCTACAAATTTTGCATTGACTGTGTATTTGTTCGTAAACGAACATGAAGCATATGTGTCCCAAAGTAGGAGCAGACGTCCGGTTCAGAAACAGAAGTAACTACATCATCCTGCATTGTGATGTCATGCATGATTCACTAAGGATTTTAAAAAAAAATTGAAAAAAGAAAACAATGTCTACCAGTTATTACGACGGTTTCTTTGGAGGACACATGGTTCAACTTTGATGATTGTGTGTAATATAAACTTGAGAAGAAGAAATAGCATTAATAGCTATATGAAGTGTGTTGACTTGAATGAATTGATTTATTGACTGATTCTTTATGCAATGTTGGGACAATGTTTATTTTTCTACAGAATTGTGTGCACTCCCTCCTGTATATGTTGGGGTACATATTATTTCACTGCTGGACTCCTGAGGAGGCTCTGACAGATTTATTTGTGTACCTTTTGTCACTGAAAAAAAATCATACACACTTTCTTAAACATCATGTTGTATGTCATAAGGTTAATGTTTTATACTAGCCTGTATAAAAATACATAACAACAGAGTCTACATCATTGCATAAACCAACCGTAAAACTGAAACATAACTGTTATATTTTTATTTGGTGTCATAAGTTCTTATATTACGTGAAGCATACAGAGCTCCAAAAGTTGCTCACATGAAATAATATGTGCCCATTTATTTATTTAAGAATTATATAGGGGAGGGATTTAACTTTGCAGCCTGTATGATATCTATTTGTTATTTTCAGATAAATGCACCTTTGGTTGTAATGGTATCCCTTTGGCTTGGTGAGAATATTTCAGACATGTAATCATTCATCTTCCTTCATTTATTTTGAATCATGAAGCAAAATGATGTCAAACATAAAGGTTTCTTTTATCTTCAAGTATGTTCAGGTGATCAATTAATTAGGAGATTCTGACTGTGACAAAAGTCACTGCAGAACTCGTTAAGGATTATGAACTTGAAATTTGATTGCGCTCATATTTGTCAGGTATTGAGCCCGGGAAGTCACCTGTAAGAGACTTCTGCAATCCGTTCCCAAAGGTTTTGCAGATCCGTGGGAATGGATTTTGAAACTGAGGCCACAGATTTGTGTCTTGTGTTTATTTGATTTCATTCATTCGTTTCATTCATTCATTCATTCATTCGTTTGTTTTTGTTTTCCCCCCTCATCTCACGATTACTTTAAGCCTGTCTTGGCATCGTGCGGATTACTAAAACCGGTGCTAATTTTGTGTATCTTTATCACATCGCAGACTCATTCTTATTTTATAAAAAAGCAACTGGTGCCATCTTGCATTTCAGTTATGAAATTGGATTGAAAATAACCTCAGAGTACTTCAGTTTTACTGTAAAGCTGTAGCAGTGTTAGTCTTGTTGCTTAGCCGACTATCGGAACATGAAAACAAGTCACCAGTGTTTCTTAGTAAGAAATACATAGGTTTTAAAGGAATTATGAATGCACACCTTGTCGCCTGAGGGATATTAAATTACCTTTATGTTCCTCACCCATGACTCTGCGACCCTATTGAAAAAACCAGCATATGCTGGTTAGGTATGTTTTGACGCTGGGATGCTGGTTTAAGCTGGTCCTTGGCTGGTTTATGCTGGTCCTTTGCTGGTTTAAGCTGGTCCTTTGCTGGATTCAGCTGGTCCTTTGCTGGTTTATGCTGGTCCTTTGCCAGCACATGACCAGCATAAACCAGCAAAAGGACCAGCTTAAACCAGCAAAGAACCAGTTTAAACCAGCAAAGGACCAACTGAAACCAGCATCAAAACATACCTAACCATCATATGCTGGTTTTTTCAACAGGGGAGCCCTGGTCTCATGAATGGACTCTTCATGATCGGACAATTGATTGATTCATTGTCAATTCAAGTGCACCAACTTCTTTATTTACTCTGTTGTGCCTGTAAATCCACTACCATATTTTCATGATTCCATCTCTGACAAATGCCTCAAAGATTTTAATCATATAATCAACCCATCAAATTGACACGGCAATCACACGAAGCCAGGTCATGCTGCTGCAACCAAAGGAGTGATGTAATGTTCTCTTTTATTGCTTTTTATGTAAGATAAGGAATATACGAATGAATAAATAACACAAAGCCAAATGTATTTCCTTGGATGCAGTTGTTTATCATTTGTGTTGTTTACAGATGAACTGATTTCAACTGGATTTTTTTTGTGCGATTCTACTGCCATGTTTCACTACAAAACTGTCTGTTGGCATGATGCTGTAAGTGGTCCGTTGGTCTACCTCTCTCTTTCTCGCTGTTAACTAGCGCTCTTGTCTTTCTCTCTTCCCCTTTGTATGTTATCTGTCTGTTACTCAAACCCTGTGTTGCCTCCTCTTGGTCTAAGAATCATATTCAGAAGTAATACTTTGGATAAGAAACATTGTTGTGATAACATTTGTTTATGATAACGCTGAAATACATGGTCAACATGTTCAGCAAGCTATACAGACACAAATCCAGTCGTTTGGGACTGACTGAGCTGTGATATAAGAAGTATGTATATCTATGCATGCTTTACTGAAGGTTTTAAGATGGTTCTTCCAATGTGCTCTTTCTCTTCCTCCATCGGACTCTTTCTTACCCATCTCTTTTTCCTGCACGAACAAAATACCTCCCTGACCTTCAAGAATACTGCTATTCCTTTATTTCCCCCCCAAAATAATGAAGAATAAATGAAGCAAACAAAGCATTATTGCGCACTTTGTGTATTTTTAAGACGTGACAAAAAAAGTCTGCATGCTCTTCAGACCATTAAAACAAATAAAAATTCATCAGATATTCATCAATAGTTAAAATAATCAAACAAAGATTTAAAGTCATGACTTTATAGCTTAAATTATGCAGTAAACAAATCAGCTTCCTGAATGAATATACCAGGTTCAGCACAAGATCAATCAACATTATTTGTGGCACAAAAATAATTTTACTCCTTATATACAAAAAGCAAAAATCAAGGTTACAGTGAAGCACTTTCAGTGGAAGTGAATGGGGCCAATACACTGATGTTACAATGTTTCAATATTATAGCCACAAGGCATAAAAAATATTAATGTGAACATGGTTTTAGTGTGAATAAAATAACTAACTTTTCGTGTGTAGAATTAAAAGTTCACAACTTTGATACCATGACAACGTAATGTATAAACACAAACCCTAAGACGACAATAACAATTATGATTTAAACAGCTTTATAGCTAAAAAGAAAAAACACATTTTAACAGAAGAATTAATGCAAATCTTCTTTAAATCCAAAAGCTGACCCATGCTTAATTGAACAAAGATTTTTGCTTTTTTTAAATAGAGGACTATTTTTTGTTCTTATTAATATTGCCACAAATGTTGTCGATTGAGCCAGTGCTATTTTAGTATTGTGTATACTATTATAACATTTACAGCTTTTATTATAGCTATATATATTTTTTTGTTTGATTTAATTATTAAATAAAATGGTAACACATTACATTAAGGTTCCATTAGTTAACTATATTTCATGCATTAACTAACAATGAGCAATACATTGTTAAGTGTATTTATTCATCTTTGTTAACGTTAATTAATAAAAATACAACTGTTCATTATTAGTCCATGTTAGCTCAGGTCCATTAAATAACATTAATAGATAGAACTTTTGATTTTAATAATATGTTGGAATTAACATTAACTAAGATTAATAAATGTTTAGAGTTATTTTTATTGTTAGTGTATTTCACTAATGGTAACCAATGGAACTTATTGTAAAGTGTACAGTAAAAAAAAAAAAAAAAGCTCCAAGCTGATAATGGCAGTGAATGGTGGTCGAGATTTGATTATGGATATTTTCTTACACAAACACATTCAGGTGGGCCTTTATTTTCCCCCCGGAGCCGGGTGGAGAACTTTATGATGAATGGATGCACTTGATTTTGATCAAAATCTCGACCACCATTCACTGCCATTATACAGCTCGAGTCATGCTCCAGATTGTATTTGTCTGAACGAAGAAAGTATATACACTAGAAGGGCTTGGGGAGAGAAAACCATGGGCTAAGTTTATTTTGGGGTGAACGATCCCTTAATTTGAATAATTAAACTAAACGTTTTTTTCATCTAATGTGATGCAGTTTATTTCCAGCTTTATTCAATACCAAAATTATTATAGCTAATTAACATGAACTTGCGTTGAACTTGAAGATTGAACCTGAAAAATATTGCTTTAAATTGATATCCTCCAGTAAAAAAAAGTGATTCAGGGAACCAAAAATGTCAAAAAAAAAATATAGTATGACTGAATTAACGGATACCATCTGTTACACTAAGACAAGGGTCAGGATCAGATGCCAAATAGCGTTCCGGAAACCATAATCTTTCATTTTTACGTGATATAATATCAGGTAAAGCAGACAAACACAGGATCGGCTAGCAAGAGAGAGAAGACATTCCAGTGAGAGTGTTCAGACGATGTCCATATGTACAATGTAGAGACAACAAAAGAACGCAAGTGAAAAAACATCTAGAAACGAAAAGGTAGAGAGAGTCTGTCCGGAGAGTAGGAGAATCAACCAAACAAGTCCGAGCGCCAGCTCTCGTGCACCAGCGCTGGGCTGGCTGGCTCAAAGGCGGACCATAATATGGTTTGCCTCCCCCTGGAGAGCTGAATTTGAGAAAATGACAAACAATAGACCTATAAAGGCTCCTCATCACTCTCTCTATCAGTATCCGCCTCTCCTTCGGGCACAGAATGAAGAGAGGAGAGAGGGACTGTGGAAGAAGAAGGGGAAGGCAAATGCTCCTGAGAGGTGCTGACGGTACTTCTGGTGCTGTTGTCCGTGGCGATATCACA
This sequence comes from Sinocyclocheilus anophthalmus, assembly GCA_018155175.1. NCBI lineage: Eukaryota > Metazoa > Chordata > Actinopteri > Cypriniformes > Cyprinidae > Sinocyclocheilus > Sinocyclocheilus anophthalmus. The sequence continues at coordinate 1,208,527 of JADLZN010011417.1, forward strand.
CTCTTTGTCGTCTGTCTGGATACAACTATCAGCAGACTCGTCTTTACTTTCTCTTTTCACTCCCTCACTCCACAGCGCTCTGTCCCTTGTGGGAGAGGACGGGACGGAAGGGGAATGAGAAGGCTTTTTGGCCTTGCGTCTCGCATCTCTGAAACTGGCCAGAGGAGGACGAAGTCGCACTCCGCTACGAGTCGACCCCTCGATTGCTTTCTGAAGCTGGAAGAGAGAAGCAAAATAATTTACTCTAACACACAGAAAGTATGTAGAAATGCATGTAGACAGAGACGATAAATTATCTTTACCTCTTTTAGTGCGACCACCCCAACCAGTTTACCAATACTAGTTACATACGCATGACTGAGACCCAGGAGAGAGAACAGGGTGTGGGTCTGAAACAAACAAGCAAACGTTATATTTATGTACAGTATGTATGTGTATATATTAGGGCTGACGATTTAACACATAAAAAAGATAAAATCATTAGTGCATTTAACATACAAGCCCTGCCACAGACCTACGTAGGTTATCTTACATTTCATACAGTTGATTAGTGATAAACATGATGCACTGTGTGATGCAGTTAGAATGCCCCTAAAATTCAAGATATTGGGGCAATAATGACCCTGTATGAGTTTTTGTCTCATATTTAAATTATCGGGTGAACCAATGATTCTATAGCTCATTCATAAAGAGAGCCATTTACTCCATTCCTGAATAAATCCGCTGTTTGAAGGAATCAAATGAATGAATGACATTTACTGCCACCAACTGGCAGTTTTAGTTTCTTATTTCGAGTATCATTTTATTAAAGAATAATTTCGTATTTACATATTACTAAAACATTAGTAATCTCAATCTCGGCATTATTTATGCAATTGTAATTGCAGTGTAAATGCATTCATGCCACCTCCGAGCTGCAATACACAGGCTGTAAATATAAATTCAATTCAGATGGTTATGAATATGTATGTATAAACACACACACCACACACATTATCTAGAATGTATATGTGGGTGTGTGGTGTTATACAACCAGATTCATAAATCCATCTGAATTGAATTCTATGAAAATATATATATATATATATATATACTATTTATATATATATATAATATATATATATCATGGCCCATTGCAGCCTAAAAAATGTCGTTCTAAAGCTACTTTTTGCCTTTGATGCTGTTCTCATTTAAAACAATAATTACTGTATCTTTGAGGTAAGTTCTGAGCAAATTGAGTGCGATTAAGTTATGATTAATTAGATTAATTAATCGCACATCCAAATGTTTCTAAAAGATATAAATAAAAGGGGATATAACATAATAATCTAATATTAAAATCATTAAATTTGAAAAATATATTAACATATAAACACCTGAATGCAGGGTATAATGGTGCTGTTTTTATCGAAAAACATTTCCCTGAGGGCATGAAATAAGGAGTGCTTTGGACTGACATTCAAATACAGATAAAAGACTAAATCATGATTCACTTGGAAAGACATAAATCCTCAATATAATACACAGTATTTCATGTGTGATCTCAGTCGGATTGTGAATTACCTTATGCAAAGATGTTCTCTCCACCAGCTGAAAAGGTGAGGGGTCAACACGGATCTGATCAATGTCAATTGGCTTTTCCAGCTCTTCCTCTTCCCAGGCTTTGATCTGAACACCCCAATACAACATAATCAGGGTCCTAAAGTCGCTGTGAGTGACTGACAGCTCACAGACAGCTTTGGGTCTGACGTGCTAATTGTAGCCGACTGTCTGAACTGCAGTGAAAATAAATCAATTCCTTCATCACCCTACCTCTTCAGGAGTCATGTTATCAACTACAGAAGGAGCTGCGGGGCTCTACAGAGAGAGGAATGAGAGGGAGACAGAGGGTCAGAAGTAATACACGAATGTTTGGAGGATAACATCATAATTCACTCAAAATAACCCTGTACATTTTTTATCCTGTTTTGCCTGCCCTACACAGCGTGTTTGACGCCACCTGCTGGTGCGAGCTGATAACTGAAATTGTGATCACATGGACTGGAAAGTGAAAAGACAAAATGTGTCACAACCAGCTTTTAAAACACAAGAATCTAAAAATGTGAGATTTCTCTCGATTTACAGTTAAAATATGCCAGCTTCAACAATAAACAGAAATTGTTAAAGAAAACTTTTACATGGAAAAACAGAATCAAAAGTAAAAAGAAATTGATTTTAGTTACTAGGGGCAACGGTTTTGCATGGAAAATTATGACACTAACTAAATATCATAAGCCTATAATTTTAGGCAATTACATAATTGGCTTAGCAGATACATATTCAATTAAAAAAAAAAAAAATTTTTGTATTAGTATTATTTTTAAAGTAATACAAAAATAAAACTTGCACTGTCAGGCTTCAGAACAAGAACTGAACTTTTAATAATACATTTATTTTGATGCAAAATGTACGTATCACCCAGCTCTTTATATAAAGTTGCATATATAAGTATGTCCAACATTATCTGTATTGTCACAAAATGCAAACTATATTATTGGCCAGCTCTAATCTGCTAAATGCGACTATAAAGCATGAAGACATTAAGACATAATAAACATTGTCTGTGAAGCTGCTTTGAAACAATGTGTACTGTAAACAACAGTATATAAACAAATTTACCTTCCATAAAATCGTCTGTGCATTCATCTGCGCAAAGATTTATCAAAACTCCTGCCATAACCATGTACTGTATAGCCAATAAACTAGTTGGTCCATTACAGTACACAAGATTTTATTTGTTTTTACAAAATGAGGGATATGAGATCATTAAAAGCATGCCGTAGATGATTTCCTAGTTTTAAACTCATACACTCATGTTAACTCCACTCACATCTTCAGTAAGTTACACTGTCCTAGTAAATGACAATCTAAAAAAAACACACCTCTGGTTCAGTCTGCCCTGATGAGGAAGACGAGGAGAAAAGACGATGAAGCGTCCTCCTCACGGACTGCAGGGCACCTGTTATGATTTGAAGAACGCCGGTTCAATTTAAACAAGCCAACTTTGATATGAGACACTTCTACTGGTGAACATTTAGCTGGAATGAATGAGCTTGAATTGGTTTCGTGAATACATTCTAACACAAGGTCTATAAGCTGAATTGGTGTAGACCTGGATACTGATCAGCTAGAACCTTTAAGAACTTGTTGCCAGGTAACAATACATATAAACTTACCAGATGTGGTGTGATTAGTGGAGATGTCTGTGGTTTTGGTGGACCCCAGTGGGCCGTTACACTCTTCAGAGACTCTGTTACCCTGTTAATCATTTTAGTAACAGTGTAAGATTAGTACACTCAAATAATTTGCTTGATTTTCAGAAAAGAACATTTATTTGGCATAAAGCTCTGCTTATTGATGTCAGATCAGAGAACTTCAAATCTGCCTCTGAGCAAAACAAAAAGAGAACAAAGATGTTCTCTTAGGGGTTTTTCTGGGGAAAACAGTGTGTGATAATACTTGTGGAGCTCTTCTCACCTTGTCTCCATTCTCCTCTCCAACCTCCTCATCCACAAAGGCGAAGGACTCCCAGTTGACCTGTGACCCTGGGCTGGAAACACCCTCACCTCGGTTATAAACCCGCCTCTCGGCTGAGAGCCACCAATCCGAGGCGGCCTGAAGTTCACATCTCTCAATGGAGCCCAATAGAATCATTGACTCTGGGCGTGGGAAAATAATTGACTTTTTTTTTTTTAAATCAATTTCACATTTTTGCCAAAAGGAATCATCACACACCTACACATGTTAGACAATCCTGCTAAAAAAAAAATCATATATTAACTAGAATTTTATATTTAACTAGCTTTTGAGCCAGCTTTAACCAGCAAGATGTCTTTGGTTTCCCCAGAAAGACCATACTGGTTGACTAGCTTAACCAATTTAATTTTGCTGATGAGCAGTGTGGCTATGGTACAGAAGCTGTTTCCTTGTCATTTAAAAAAGCCATTGTAAATTTATATCTCATAATTTATACCTCAATTTTGTTTCCTGTAATTGCTATTTTATTTCTCAAAATGTGACTTTATATTTAACAACTTTGACAATTTCTCATAATTGCTCTAATAATGTGACTATTTATTATTTTTAACTTTACCTCATAATTACCTTAGTTTTGTACTCTTTGATGAAAATGGGCTTCTATAATATATTTTGCAGTGTGACTTTATATCTCATTGTTGCGACTGTTTTCTCATAATTGTGTCTATTTCTCTCAATTGTGACAGTATATCTCACAATGTGACTATTTCTTGCAATGTAACTTTATATCTCACAATTGTAACCATCTCTCTTAATTGTGACTATTTTTCATGATTGAAACTTTATATCTTTCGATTTGACTATACAGCATATCTGAGAATTTATTTGTGATTTTTTTTTTTTTGTAAATGTGACTATTTTTTCATAATCTGACTATTTATCATTAACTTCGTCTCACAGTTACCTTTTTTAATTTTTTACTCTGAGACAGAAATGGGTTTCCGTACTATATCTTGCAGAGTGAATTAATATCTCACAATTGCGACAGCTTCTCGTAATAAATTTGAATAATTAACTGTAACTGTGACTTTACTTCTCACAAAGTGACTATTTATTATTTTGAACACAATTATCACAGTTTTTTCTAGAAACAGGTCTTCAACCATCTTAAATAGGAAATTCACAATGGTCTAAACTGGTCTTTTCAATAGGAAATATAATCTGCAATATGACTACAAAGTGGTTTGTTCAACCAACACAGACCTTTGGAGTCGACGAGCGGGATGGTTTTGAGAGACGTGGACTCCAGGAGATCGTTCAGCTCTCTGTAAGTGGACTGAGGTGACAGAAACTTTATTTTCTTCACCATGATGTCCTCCACAAAGATATTATATTTACTGCCATGCAGAGAAAGAGAGAGATATTTTGTCAAAATAGTTTCTTAAATTTTTTTCATTACAAAACCATCAAATAAACCTCTAAAGTAGTTATATTGTTTGAAGGGAAAAGAGGTCAAAGATACTATCATCAATTCAGATCCGATATATCACATCTAAAACTACACCAGTCTCTAGAGATCTGGTAGTGGTACCTGATGTGGCCAATGCCTAGCTCTGGAAGATAGGGCAGCTTTTTGACTTGAATGATGGAGTCATAAAGAGAAGGCTGTAGACCCTGTGCCACCATGTTGGCGAGAATCACGGCCACCATCATGGGCAGGATGTGCGAGATTTGACCCGTCAGTTCAAAACAGATGACTGCTGTGAAACGGTGGTGTGGACTGAACATACTGTCCATGCTGCGGCCCTACACACACACACACACACACAGGGAGAAGCAGGGGGTCAGATGCAGAAAATTTGAAAGGGGAAGCATATGAGAAGTATAAATCTGCTACTTTAAGAGTAAAACTGGATTTTAGGGGTGTGAAGGATTGGCTGGAAAGGCGAATTTTTGCAGACCTATCACTGCGTAGCCTCCAGGCAGGATTTGGTACACGATCCCATCAAACAGAATTCCATTCGGAAACAGCGTGGCCATAATCTCACCCACCAAACGGCCAAATGCTGCTCCTGCTTGTTTCAGAAACATTATCATATTATTTCAGACACATTACAATTAAAAATAATATATATGTGTCTCATTATGTAATTAATTTTACCCTGCAAAGCCTACCATATCATATTTGCTATGCGAGTTTCTAAGGCCTTTAAATTATCAAAACTTTGCTGAAAAACCTGTTGTACACAATCTTTCACATGCCTTCTGTTGTCTGATTGATCGTTTTTACTTTTTAGCAATTGAAAGCTTTTTTTTATAGTTTTTAAAGTATAGTTTTTAGTTTTATCATTCTAAAATTGATATTTTTATGTGATCTTTACAGACTTTCGTGAAGTAAATGCAGAGTATCTTTTATATTGTCAGTAATATTATTTTTTTTTTTTTTTTGTTTTTTTCAAGATAAAATACTATGGACTAAAAGCAACTTAGGTTTACTTTATTACTTGATCTCACTCATCATTGTATTGCATTCAATTATGATTTGCATGATTGTATTGCATTTAAAAATCATCTTACTAATTTACTGTTATTATTAGAAGACATAGCGTAAAAACGGATATTTATATGCATTTTATGTAAGCAGTCTGCTATACTGTTATAAAGATCTGATTTACATTACAAGCTATCAGAACTGCATCTTACTTTTGGCCAAATAAATATCAGCAACTGCACTAAATTGCATAATTTTGCTCAGTTTTGGCCCTCTGAATAAAATTGAGATGTTTTTTCCTCCTTGAGCATGAGCACCATATTCTCCTATATCAAGCTATGTGAGACATAAATGCCTGATATTGGGCAAAAATATGAACTTTTCACATGTCAAGCTTCACAGGATTAATATTATACTAGCCATACCCACTAAATATTTGGTAACACATAAAAGCTTGCATCAGGACTTTGAATATATGGACACTGAGATGTAAACAACATGATACATCCAATATAATAACCAAAATTAATTGCTAGGTCTCAGAAAGTTACATGACATGCTAATCAAAAAAGAATGACTGACCCAATATAAAAACAGGCATGAAAGCTCCAGAAGGGACTGGCATTGTAGTAGAGACCGCTGACATCCAGAACTGTGAAAGGAAATTAGCATTTACACAGCATACATTATGAAATTTGGTCACAGAAATCTTTCTACAACAAGCCAGCACCTTCATGACGAAGAAGAGGAGAAGGATGATGAAGACGCTGACTTGTGGGTGGAGCCAGGCAGCAGAGTGACCCAATCCGGGTGGAGCCGGTGAACCCCAGATCTTTGTCCAAGTGAAGTTATCAAACAGTGAATTAATGCACTCTCTTGGCATCAGCTGTGTGACAAAAGAGAAACAGAGACGCCACATATTAAAAGACTTCCAAAGGACTCATTCATGACGTAGCAGTGAAGGGAAACAGCAGCTGCCTTGTGAGTCTCAAGCAGCTCTTTAATGACAGTGTTACACTTCAATAAACTAGCTAATCTAGGCTAAATGTTACAATGCTCATTACAATGAAGTAGCCATACTCAGAAAGTGAAAACCTACAGTGGTGTACTCAGTCATTTAAAAAAAAAAACAAATGAAAAGCAATTTCTGGAAATATCAGTAATATGATAAATACTCACATGAGATGAATAATAAAAAAAGCTGCTTAATTCTACATGGAGTGAGTCACCCCCATTTGGATGCCACCATGTTGAGGTCACATGACCAGACGTTTTAAACATGTCAAAAATTACTCTTAATTACAGAGACCCACACATGACATGCAGGGATAGATAATAATATATACTGTAGTAATAAATAATATAATAATAATGATAATAATAATACTCTGTAGATAATAATAATAATAATAATGATGTTTATTTTATAAAGCACTTTTAGCCAGTTCTTTACACAACGTAAACATAAAAGCACATATAAACGATCAAATCAAACAATATAACAAGCACAATGTACATACATAAACAGACACAATAACAACTAAATCAGTCAACTTCAAAGTGCAACCGCAAGCACATCAATGGAACAAAACAAACATGTTTTTTTGTGAAGTTCACCAAACAAACTGTGTCAATATAAAAAAAAACTACTAAGATAAACAAGTGAAACATAGGAAAACCTGAGTGCACTTTTAAAAGATTAGTTTTAAACTAAATAATTTAGTGCATGCTCAAAGGTTTTTTTTTTAAATTTGGCTCTTGCAGCCACAACACATTAACAAACAAACAAACAAACAAAAAAGGCTTCTGAACTGGTTAAGTCTCAGTAACACTGCTCTGTGGATGTCTACTTAAAATGCAAGTGTATAGTATATCCAAGCAAATACACACCTCTCCAGCCATGAACTGGCCGAACCCAGGAGGAAATGTGAAGGAGGCTATAATTAGTGTCACAGCACCAGGGTAAATCAAGCGGCTACAACAAATAAACACAAACAGACGTACTTGAAATGGTGAAATGGTGTATTATCCTGATATTTTGATGCTAGTAATGTCATTGTCAATGTCATATGCAATACAAGTAAAATAATAGAATAATAAATTCATTTTAAAGCTAAAATTGGTTTATGAAAAGTTTATTCATATGTAAATGGTGACTTGCTGTTTTGTGAGGAAGCGCTTAAGAGCCGTCGGTCTCCTCATGATCAGAACAACTTGTCTGTTCAGATAGACAAAGAACGCCCCTAGAAACCCACATGAGATCCTACAAACACACACACAAATTTAGAAACATCAGCCAGAAGAATTGTGAAATCTATTTGAAGATACAACATTATATGGGGCAGTCGTGTCCTAATGGTTAGAGAGTCGGACTTGTAACCCAAAGGTCGAGGATTTGAGTCTCAGGTCCAGCAGGAATTGTAGGTGGGGGGAGTGAATGTACAGCGCTCTCTTCCACCCTCAATACCACGACTGAGGTGAGACACTTGAGCAAGGCACCGAACCCCCAACTGCTCTCCGGGCACTGCAGCAATATGGCTGCCCACTGCTCCAGGTGTGTGTCTGTGTGTTCACTACTGACTACTGTGTGTGTGTGTGTGTGCACTTGGATGGGTTAAATGCAGAGCACAAATTCTGAGTATGGGTCACCATACTTGGCTACACGTCACATCACTTTCACTTTATATATACAGCTACATTTATGGTAAACATAGGTGCATATACACATAATGAATCAATAACTGCACATACTGTACATGCACGTACATAGACACACACTAACCCACACACCCAATTATTGCAAAAGCTGGCAGTTCCTGCAGGTCAAAGGGGAAGTCCATACGAAAGTTTGTACGAAACAGTGCTGTGATCGTAACTGTGGGGAAAAAACAAACATGTTTTAGTCTTTAAGCAAAATCGCTGTTGTTCTGATTATCATTACTACACTAAGTATGCTTGTGTAATATTACTTTTATACAACAGTTCAATAAACATTAAGTTAATATTAAGCAGACACAATATTGACACTATTTTTTTCCTCCAATGAAAATACTTAAAAATGAAGGTAAAGCAGGATGAAATGTTGTGTCAACAATGGTGTCTGTTTACTGAAATAAACACTATTATACGGAATGAAATAACTGAGTGAATTATTCAGTGACTTACTCTTCTACTGCTGTAACAATGTAACCTACAAAATAAGTCACTGAAAAATACCAACCACTAATAAACAGACTGAAAGCCATTCTGAAACATGCACACAAGCAGACTGATAGAAAGAGTGAAAAGTCTTATTGTTGTTGGACTGTACATCAGCACTTTTGGAACATTGCTCAGCTGATCAAAACTGACGACCGGAACTAAATGTTGTATAATGTATTTCATTTATAGAGATCAATAAGCAGTGGACAGCTTGACATCTAGCATGAAATTAATTCATTATTAATTTATCATATCTGTGTGTGTGTCTCACCAGAATCTTTGTTCCACACTGACAGTACTCGGAATATGAAGGCACTGAACGTGGCAGCGAAATATCCTCTCCAGTAATTCCTCACTGCAAAATATGTCGACGTGACCTCAATACTGAACAACACACCTGAGAGATAGTGAGGAGCAAAAATAATATAAGATAAAAAATACTATAAGATAAAAAAAAGAAGTTTAACATAAAGCGAGAAAGAAAGCAGAAAGCAATTTAGAAAACAGGAACCATAAGCGGTAAGAGAGGTGCTAGTAAATAAACAAACTAAAAATAAATACTAAAATTATAAATAAAATATTAAATAATAATTAATTTAAAACATATTGCAAACACTCTCCCCATCTGCTATTGGTCAGTCAAACAGATAGCCCCGCCCCAAACTCACTCCATTGGTTGAGACAGTATTGCTGTGTCGGACGGTTAGGAGGCACAAACAAACCACCACAGTCGTGGAAAGCAACATATTTGGCTTCCAGAAGTAAAAATCTCAATCATTGGGAATCAGGGTGTATTTTAATGATAACTTGTAAACCTTTAAAGACAGACTTACTCTGCACTATGAGGTTGTTAATTAACTGTCCCTGGTTTTGTTGAAGCTATCAGTCTGCACTATTTCAACTTATGTCTTAAATAATGTTGTTTAACCGTGGAATTCCTGGTGAAAAACAACATTGGCCATGATTCTGTAAAGAAATCCAACAAGTAAATCATCCGCAAAGAGCACTTCTGCACCTGACCATTCCCATGAAACTCAGAGAATGACATAATATGACGTCAATCTCCCTACACTCTACAGGTGCATCTCAAATAAAGTAGAATGTCGTGAAAAAGTTCATTTATTTCAGTAATTAAACTAAAATTAAAACTCGTGCATTAAATAAATTCAATACACACAGACTGAAGTAGTTTAAGTCTTTGTTCTTTTAATTGGGATGATTTTGGCTCACATTTCACAAAAACCCACCAATTCACTCTCAACAAATTAGAATACTTCATAAGACCAATAAAAAAAAACATTTTTAGTGAATTGTTGGCCTTCTGGAAAGTATGTTCATTTACAGTACATGTACTCAATACTTGGTAGGGGCTCATTTTGCTTTAATAACTGCCTCAATTCGGCATGGCATGGAGACAATCAGCCTGTGGCACTGCTAGGTGTAATGGAAGCCCAGGTTGCTTTGATAGCGGACTTCAGGTCATCTGCATTGTTGGGTCTGTTGTCTCTCATCTTCCTCTTGACAATACCCATAGAGTCTCTATGGGTTTCAGGTCTGGTGAGTTTGCTGGCCAATCAAGCACACCAACACCACGGTCATTTAACCAACTTTTGGTGCTTTTGCAGTGTGGGCAGGTGCCAAATCCTTATGGAAAATTATATCAGCATCTTCAAAAAGCTGGTCAGCAGAAGGAAGCATGAAGTGCTCTAAAATTTCCTGGTTGATGGCTGCGTTGACTGTGGACTTCAAAAAACACAGTGGACCAAAGTCCTCTTTTCAGATAAAAGTAAATTTTGCATTTAATTTGAAAATCAAGGTCCCAGAGATTGGAGGAAGAGTGGAGAGGCACAGAAAACATGTTGCTTGAAGTCCAGTGTGAAGATTCCACAGTCAGTGATGATTTGGGCTACCATGTCATCTGCAGGGTGTTGGTCCACTGTGTTTTCTGAAATCCACAGTCAACGCAGCAATCTACCAGGAAATTTTAGAGCACTTAATGCTTCCTTCTGCTGACAAGCTTTATTGAGATGCTGATTTCATTTTCCAGCAGGAATTGGCACCTGCCCAAACTGCCAAAAGCACCAAAAGTTGGTTAAAATACCATGGTGTTGGTGTGCTTGACTGAACCGCAAACTCACCAGACCTGAACCCCATAGAGAATCTAGGGGGTATTGTCAAGAGGAAGATGAGAGAACACCAGACCCAACAATGCAGATGACCTGAAGGCCGCTATCAAAGCAAACTGGGCTTCCATACCACCTCAGCAGTACCACAAACTGATCACCTCAATGCCACGCCGAACTGAGGCAGTAATTCATGCAAAAGGAGGCCCAAACAAGTTATCGAGACTGTACCGTTATGAAGTATTCTAATTTGTTGAGAGTGAATTGGTGGGTTTTTGTGAAATGTGAGCCAAAATAACAATTAAAGAACCAAAGACTTAAACTACAGTCTGTCTGCATTGAATTTATTTAATACACAAAATTCACAATTTGAGTTGAATTACTGAAAAAAAAAAAAAACTTTTCCACGACATTCTAATTTACTGAGATGTACCTGTACCTATGTCCCACTGCTCTCAAACGGCATATTTTTCAATAAACATAAAAAAATATTGTTTTTATATAATACCACCATCTTTAAATCAATAGATTTGTTTTAAATTTGATATATGTCATTTACAATGCTTCATGGGATTGTAGTTTTTTGTAGTTTGTAATGTGATTCACCTTGTAGCTAGTTAGTTTGGTTCATAACTTATAGCTCTTTAACAAAGACTTTTTTCTTTTTTTTTAATCCGTATGGCAAAAATACTTCTGGAACCAAGGCCGCTGAAAAACTGCACTTTAAAATAATGATAATTTTATAATAGTAATAATAAGAGTAACATTACTGCTAAAGTGTTTACACTCAAATCAACTGACCAGTGGCTTACAGTTCTCTTCTGGATATTAAGCTTTTCAAAAGTATTTTATCATCCAAAAAATTCATTTATTAGAAGTAAGCTTAAAAGAATTTACATTCACACACAAACACTTTTCGAAATCCACATGCACTCTCTAAAAGTACTTCAAATGTTCTGGCTCTTTATCATGCTCTCCTCATAGAGAACACACCGTTTAAGATACATAAAACATGCACAGCATATGAATTTATAACACACGGGTGCTTTTAACTATGAAGTGTTGATGAGGTTAATTATTCAGCAGGCGTCAAGCTGAAAAAGAAGGAAGAGGAACTGAAAACTACAGGGATAGAAATTATGAGAGATTTTTACCTCCAAGGGGAGTTCCAAAACAGCAGCCCACCCCAACAGCACATCCTACTGTCAGTATGTCTGTGTAACCATAGGGGTTCTACTGACACCAAGACAGAAGAGAGAGGAAGAGAGAGAGGGAGTTTGAGGTGAAGGCAGAAAGGAGAACGAGTGAGTTAGAGGGGAGGGAGATGAGGGGATGTAAAGGGAAGAATAGATTAGGAATGTCAGCGGGTACATTGCGTGGGAGGGAGAGAGAAGAAGAAAGAGTAGAGCCGAATGGAAGGAGAAATAAAGGGAATGATGGATAAAGAGAAGCAAAGGAAAAACAAAAGGATTATGTGAATACACAATTCAGAGGATTCGTTCAATGTGGCAAAGAAAGGCAAACCAAAGCTTTACACACATACCAACTAAGCATAAACACACTAAAAAGAGAAAGGAGATGAGAAGGACAAACATCATGTTGTGAAGTACTGTGTACAGTGAGTATACATGGCACAATGCAATCCATGCTGGGTAAAAGTGGGCGTGACTTGCCTCCCACTGGGGCAGCGAAACAAGTGGCCACTCCCACTGCACAGGCACACACCAGCAGATCCTGAACATGGGCACTATTCTGGGTCATTTGGGTGGGGTTAAAATAACAGCGTCAGGACACACATTCAAGACACATGCCAAAAAATACCATCACTATTAATACAGACAGACGAAAATAATAAGGTGTTATAGGGGAGAGACAATGAGACGGGGATAAAAAGAGAATACAGGGAATGAGATGAGAGAAATATGCAATTAGTATGACTAGCATTTATTTTAATTCATAAACATTAGACACAATTTTGTAACATTAAACTGAGTATAACATTCAAAAGCTCATCATAAATTCATCATAATCCTTAACTGTTGATCAGAGACAGGTTTTGGCATCTGTTTACTCATAAAATAACTTGTGATGGCTGTGGTGTGGAGTGGGAATTTATATGTCAATGAGAGGTAACTTGATCCTAGATCAGCAATTAAGGTCAGCAGCTTCTGAAGAGTTACTCACACGCTCATGGCACACACACATACCCACACACAGGCTCACAGGGACTGATTTTTACCTCATACACACCGGTGAAGATGGACATGACCCTGCTCAGCACTGCCGCACAATATTGGCAATATGCACAAAAGGACCTGAGGATATAATGCAGGTTATTAATCAATAAACAGCAGCAGATGAACAATGTACTGTGTCTATGAGGAGAGTTTATGTAACAAAATGCATTTCTCTGAATGCAAACAGTTAGCAAGATAACTGAACTAATGGATGAACAGAACTGAAGAATATGAGAATAAGAGAATGGGATGGATGCACAGAAAGAGAGACAGAGAGATAGATAGATGGATAGATAGGACAATGGATAGAACGTTAGAATGACAGACAGACAGACAGACAGACAGACAGACAGACAGACAGACAGACAGACAGAACAGAGACAGACAGACAAACAGAGACAGACAGATAGATAGATAGATAGATAGATAGATAGATAGATAGATAGATAGATAGATAGGACAACGGATAGAACGTTAGAACGACAGAACAGACAGACAGACAACTGTAAAAAAGATTTGTTATTATTTAATAAAAAATTGCCACCATTTATATGTAAAAATATAAAATACGAAAGTAGCAGAGGTCCACCTCCTTCCCGATGGGCATTCCACTGCCCAGCCCAGCCGTAAGACCGATGACTTTAGCCACAAATGCCTTGAGCGTCAGATACTCCTTTAACACCACACCTCTGAGAATGGTCTTGAGCTCAGGGATCCCAGAGCCTGAGGGACAGAGAAAAGATTTTCAAGAGAGAGAGAGAGCGATGCGAATGAAATTAATCCATAAAACACAAACACAATTTCACACAGAGTGTAGATCTTGTCACAGACTATAAAAGAAGAAAAAAGATTGGCATGTGTCCTCTAGTCTGATGTGAAGCATATGAGAAAGCTATTAAAACAACTGTGGCGTGCACAGGTGAGAGAAAGGAAGCGAAAACGAGGCTGTGCTGATCACATCTTGAAAAGAGGGCAGGAAGATTTGAAGTGTTGTGGGTGGTTAAGGTGGCTTGAGGACAAAAACTAGACAAAAACTGAATATACAGCATATTAGCTGAGGACATATGACAGAACAGAGGGACACAAAAATGATTTGACATTGTGAGCAGAGCACCAAAATAGAGATGTGAATGCAAGGGTAAAGAACGGAGGAAAAACAGAAATAAAACAGGCTAATAAAAGCAGGAATTAGAGGAGGATGAGATGAACAAACCAATAGCTTGTGGAGAGACCAGGTGACAGAAGAGGGATGCAAAAACTACGAGGATGATGGGATACGAGACCCAGGCCAGATACTGCAGAGCCACATTCCCCTTCAGCTCTCCGTACATCCACTTATATGCTGAGAGAGAGAAAAACAGAAAGGTTTAAGAGAAGTAGGATACTGTTTATTTGATCAAACTAAGTCCGGTCCCATAATACTTACGAATGGGGAAGAAAAATACTGAAGTGTTGAAAAAATTACTTTCATTACTAACTATTAATTATTTCATTTCCTTCAAACATATGATACCATTTGAAGCCTGTAATGGTATTCAAGGAATAATTTACCCAAAAATTTATTTATCACAGACAAGCAGCTTTTCATTTCAGAAGACGTTAATTGATGGACTGGAGTCGTGTGCATTACTTGACGATTATTGTGATGTTTTTATCAGCAGTTTTAACTCTCATTCTGACGGCACCCATTCACTGCAGATGATCCATTGGTGAGCAAGCTGTTCTGATGAAGTAACAAACTCATCGACATCTTAGATTTGGGTACATTTCCAGCAAATTTTCATTTTGGGTGAACTATTTCTTTTATAATGCTATGTAATACACATCGTCAACTAATATATTTTTCTAATAACATTTGCAATAAAATGCATGAAAACATGATACAACATATTAAATTGGGTGTTGATTAAATTCAACGCATTATATTTAAATCACCGTTACATTTAGGGTAGAAAATTTGCACCCTTTAAATTATGTGTATTACAGTATAAGGCATTGTGAATGCATTAACAATACATATATTATTTCATTTTGGCATGACAATTGCCAAGAGAATTCTCCTTAGGAGATAACTCTGTCTCTGTTCCAAGTATCAGTAATTGGCTCTCTGAGGTGGTGTTCTCCCTTCAGCTCCAAAGAATAGATTTTCTCAGAATTGGCAGCCACACTAAACCAGAGACGCTCAAAGCAAGTTGGCCAGTGACGACCTTTAGTTTGGGCCACCATGCCATATTTTGATTCAATTTGATTAAAAGAAAACCATAGTTACCATAGAAAAAAAATACTATGGGAGTGTGGGATTACAAATTTAAGAATCTGTTAAAAATATGCTGATTCCATGTTCTGACATAGCATCACATGAAAAACTAAGGTGAAGTACATTGTATTTAGCATTTAAGGTAAATTACATCAGACAAATGATTATCTTAAGCAAAGTGTAGCAAGAGGTTCCTGTCTGTTCCTGTTCTCCTATTGTTAGTAAAATGAACCAGATTACTGAGACGACCACCTTTTGTTTGTAATGGCTCTTGGTGCCTCTGCCCCAGTCTTTGAGTAGTTATACTGATTGAATTAGGACTGTCAGACTGATTGGATTAGCACCTATGCATTTGAATGACACTGTTATGCTGATGAGATCAAGGCTGGGAAAATGCCGGTGTCGGGCTGATTGCCTGTACTTCATTTGCATGCTATAGGTTAGATTGTCTCCACCTCTACTGAATGTATCCCGCCCCCTTAAAATGTATATAAACTACAGCGTATCACTGCTTTAGTCAGACTTTTGATGACTGCAGCGCCACGCAGCGTGTTCTCAATAAAGTACTCTGCTGAAGATACCCAAGAGTCTCCTGGTCTCTGCTTCGACGAGGAAAAAGTTTCCTACAGAAGTCAGTGGCTACCAGCAACTGTTCGATTACCAACATTCTTCAAAACATCTTCAGGTGTTTGCAAATAAAGAAACTCATACGGGTTTGGAACAACTTGAAGGTGAGTAAACGATGACAGAATTTGTCATTTTTGGGTGAACTATACTTTTAATATAATATAGTTATATGTCTGGTATATACAGACATATATAGACAAGGTTTGTATTTGAATTCAACTGTATCTGATGTGTTTCATAAACAGATGTTACTACTCTCTTTTATATTGTGATGCTGTGTTGTTTGAAACATGACAAAATATTAAGACTACATAATTAAATTGATTACATAAAAAAAAAAAATAATAATAATAATAATAAATAATAATATATTATATATATATATTTTTTAATAACATTTTTTTTTTTTTAAATATATATATATATATATATATATTATCAGGGGGTACGGAAAGTATTCGGACCCCCTTAAATTTTTCACTCTTTGTTATATTGCAGACATTTGATAAAATCATTTAAGTTAATTTTTTTTCATAATTAATGTACACACAGCACCCCATATTGACAGAAAAATACAGAATTGTTGAACCATTTTTGCAGATTTATTAAAAAGAAAAACTGAAATATCACATGGTCCTAGTATTCAGGGACCCTTGCTCAGTATTTAGTAGAAGCACCCTTTTGATTTAATACAGCCATGAGTCTTTTTGGGAAAGGTGCAACAAGTTTTTCACACCTGGATTTGGGTATCTGCCATTCCTCCTTGCAGATCCTCGCCAGTTCTGTCAGGTTGGATGGTACACGTTGGTGGACAGCCAGTTTTTTAGGTCTCTCCAGAGATGCTCATTTGGGTTAAGTCAGGGCTCTGGCTGGGCCATTCAAGAACAGGCACAGAGATGTTGTGAAGCCACTCCTTCGGTATTTTAGCGGTGTGCTTAGGGTTATTGTCTTGTTGGAAGGTAAACCTTCGCCCAGTCTGAGGTCCTGAGCACTTGGAGAAGGTTTTCGTCCAGGATATCCCCGTACTTGGCCGCATTCATCTTTCCCTAGATTGCAACCAGTCGTCCTGTCCCTGCAGCTGAAAAACACCCCCACAGCATGAGGCTGCCACCACCATGCTTCACTGTAGAGATGGAATTTGTCCAGGTGATGAGCGGTGCCTGGTTTCCTCCAGACATTACGCTTGCAATTCAGGCCAAAGAGTTCAATCTTTGTTTCATCAGACCAGAGAATCTTATTTCTCACCATCTTGGAGTCTTCAGGTGTTTTTTAGCAAACTCCATGCGGTTTTTCATGTGTCTTGCACTGAGGAGAGTTTTCCGTCGGGCCACTCTGCCATAAAGTTCCGACTGGTGGAGGGCTGCAGTGATGTTGACTTTCTACAACTTTTTCCCATCTCCGACTGCATCTCTGGAGCTCAGCCACAATGATCTTTGGGTTCTTCTTTACCTCTCTCACCAAGGCTCTTCTCACCCGATAAGGGCGGGCCCCCACCCACACAGTTTGGCACCCCACCCCCACACCCGCGCCCCCCCAACACCCAGGCCCACCCATACGAGGGAAGGTTCTGGTCGTTTCACCCCACACCATCTACATTTAAGGATTATGGAGGCCACTGTGCTCTTAGGAACATTAAGTGCAGCAGAAATTTTTTTGTAACTTCGGCCAGATCTGTGCCTTGCCACAATTATGTCTCTGAGCTCATCAGGCAGTTCCTTTGACCTCATGATACTCATTTGCTCTGACATGCACTGTGAAATGTAAGGTCTTATATAGACAGGTGTGTGGCTTTTCTAATCAAGTCCAATCAGTATAATCAAACAACGTTGGACTCAAATGAAGGTGTAGAACCATCTCAAGGATGATCAGAAGAAATGGAAAGCACCTGAGTTAAATATATGAGTGTCACAGCAAAGGGTCTGAATACTTAGGACCATGTGATATTTCAGTTTTTCTTTTTAAAAAATCTGCAAAAATATCAACAATTCTATGTTTTTCTGTCAAAATGGGGTGCTCTGTGTACATTAATGAGAAAAAAAAATAACTTAAATGATTTTAGCAAATGGTGCAATATAACAAAGAGTGAAAAATTAAAGGGGTCTGAATACTTTCCGTAACCACTGTATATTAAAATTACCAACTATTATCCTCAGTTTACATATCAGATAATATACACTATAACTGCTTTCAGAAGTTTGGGTAGGATGGTTTTGAAAGAAGTCTCTTAGGTCACCATGTATAAACTGCAAACATTGTAAAATTTTAGTACAATTGAAAAACATGTTGTACAGTTAATATTTATATATTTTAAAATATAATTTATTCCTGTTGCGTCGACAAAGCTGAATTTTTAGCATCATTACTCCAGTCTCCAGTGTCAAATGATCCTTAAGAATCTTCTAAGATGGGATTTACTGCTAAGAAACATTCTTCTTTCATCATATCAAATATTTTTGTAACATGGTTAATGTCGGTAACACTTTACAGAGGTTCAGTTGGTGACATTATTCTTATTAGTACTTCTAAGCATTTAGCTTTAATGTTAATTTCTAACACATTCCACACATTTACTAACACATTCTTAAAAATCAAAAGGTAATAGATATTTAATGGACCTGCAACTAACATGAACTAACAATGAACAGTTGTATTAATTATATTTAATTGTATTGTATATTGTATTCAATGATGTTAACAAAGGTTAAAGGGGTCATATGATGCGATTTAAATTGTTCCTTTCTCTTTGGAGTGTTACAAGCTCTTGGTGCATAAGAAGATCTGTAAAGTTCAAAGACTAAAGTCTCAAACCCAAAGAGATTTCAGAGTCGCCTACCTAAAAGGCTCATTCTAACACGCCCCCACATGTCTACGTCAAAATGTGGTAAGATTTGCATAACACCGCCCAAACGTTCACGCAAAGAAAGAAGGCGTAACCTCATCCCACTTTTATTCTCGCTGTTGCCGCCGCTGTCATGTTGTGGAGTCGCAGTGTGTTTCGTTATGAAAGCGAAACTACTTTGTTTGGCCTTCCAAAAGAGGACACGACTAGAAATCAGTGATTAAGTTGTATTTACAACACTGTTCCAGAACAGTTCAACCCAAATATTCAGATGTGTGCTGCGCATTTTATGGAGGATGAGGACTGTTTCCTGAACCAGTAGCCTAATGCATCTGTGGCACAAAGGCTGTTTCTATAAAGCTGGGCAGTTCCAACTTTGCAAGGACAGTCTGGCGCTTCTGACTCACAGCAAGTAAGTTCATATTTAAAGAATTTGCCACTGATGATTTCAAACGCGAGTTTTGAGCAGTGTAGAGTAGGACTTGTTGCTTGTCATTTCTCCGATCACAAATGCAAACATGGTTTTATGTTTACGCGGCGCGATACAGTATAAGTCATTATAATCAGTAATTATGTCCCCACTGGATGCAACAAATGCCTCGTTTGTAATGGGTTTTATTGGTTTTGTCTCGTCTAGTGATGTCCGGATCGCGAACGAATAGTTCTATTTAACCGGATCTTCTTAGTGAACCGGTCGAACCAGTTCACCAAATCGAACTGAATTGTTTGAAACGGTTCACGTCTCCAGTACGCACTAATCCACGAATTACTTAAATTAATGGGTTTATAAATGTGCCTGACACTCCCTCTGACACGAAATAAACCAATATCCCGAGTTATTCAATTACTCATAACAGTACATTGACTGAACTGCTAAAAGAGAACCAATGATGGGATGTGCACGAGCAGAGCAGCTGGACTGAGTCTCGTCCTGCTGGGAGACAGCATCACAGTATGATAAGGGGCGTAACATTTCCGTCACACGCTTGAGGTATTCGGCCAATCACAACGCACTGGATAGCTGGCCAATCAGAGCACACCTCGCTTTTTAAGAACGATGAGCTTTTAATAAAAATCTACGCGTTTCAGAAAGGCGGGGCATAGAGGAGAAACAATAATGCACATTATATGGATAATGTGTTTTTTGAACCTTAAACCGCATAAACACATTGCATTTCACAAAATACACAACATAATGTTCTATTTAGCAACGTCATATGACCCCTTTAACAAATACTGTAACAAATAGACTGCTCATTGTTAGTGTTACCCAAAAATTTTGGGGCCTAACTAACATTAACTAATGGGACCTTATTGTACTGTATGTTACCTAAATGTCTATACAGTCATCTTTAATCAATTTAATGCCTCCTTGCGGAGTAAGAAAAAGTATTAATTTCTTTCAAAACAGAACAACTTTACTGACCAAACACTTTTGAAGGGTGGTCTAAATTTAAGCAGAAGGATAGTATTTGAACTGTCAAACATTACAATGTAATACCCATTTTATAAAAGCAACTTAAGGCCGTGCTCAGCAACAGCCTTCCGCCAGAATTACATGACAATATAGTAGAGCCTCTCAAAACATATTGCTTAAATATACACAGGGTTTAAGTGTCACCAAATAGGCACATTCTGTTCTATACCTTGTAGGCTCTTGGCACTGGCATAGTCCATGCTCCAGCTAACCAGAGCCATAGTGAGACCTAAAAGAACCAGGAAGATCCAGTCCTCGCCCAACTTTGTCACAATATACCTCTGGATCCGGGCCAGGCAGTCTGCAATGCAAACATATTCTAATAGCTATTCCCACTAGACATTGCATTTTATCTGCACTTTAGACCAGTGCACTTGATTTCTAGGTAAACAAAATGGGTTTTCTTTAGTCACTCACCCTGGCATTTGGAATAGGGGCGTGGCTTCTGTATAGAGGAGGAGGGGCTTAAACCTGGAGTCATGGGTCCCACATCCAGGCTGGCATGATGTGCTCGGCCGTGGCCTCTCCTGGTTGCCTTGGCATTGCCGGCATGCCTCTTCCATTGCCTTTCAGTCAACAGACGTGTGGCCTCCCGTCTGGCAATATTACCCAGCTGCTCCCGATATTCCCCATACAGCTGAAAAAGACAGAATGCGGGTTTCTACCAGGAACAGAAATGACCACGACACCCACATTGATCAGCAGAGTGAAGGAAATCACTGAAAGGAAAATCTGCAGTGAACAAAGCAAATATGGGTAAAACGTCATTCTTAATTATGTGGATAATTGCAGTTTAACGTTGGAAAATCATGTGATTTCACAACTTTCAGAGTGCTCACTGGTTCAGTGAGATTGTGTGTACATACTTGTGGAAGTAGGAATGTGAAGTGAATCAATGTAAGTGCGTGTGGTGGTGAGTTACAGTCATTTGTATATGTCAGAAAGAAATATTCAGGCTGTCTAACAGGGCAGAATGGAAAAAGCGCACATGCACAAGATTTAGCCCGAAAGTACTCAAAAGTTCCCAACTATATTGTACCAACTTAAAAAAAAAAAAAGCCCAACACCCCAAAAGAAAGAAAGGACAGATTAAGGTCATCATGAATCGAATGACAAAACGGCATAGGGTGGTACTTGATTTAGTCCATCAGGATTTGATTAGATCGTGGGGATCAGTTAGAAGTGGGCATTGCAAACTTAAAGGAGGCCATAAAAAAAAGAAGAATCATCAATTTTGATTTCTTGGTGAGCTACATAAATACACAAATACAAAAATAATGGGTTGTCCATCAGGATAGACCACACACTCTGGATATTGGCCAGTAAAGGAGGAAGTGATCCACCATGACATTCTTCACCTTCCTTCCATTACACCCAATACACACGCCTTTATACATTCTTGAGCAGCACAGACCCCACATGGTGCGAGACTGAAGGGTTCGGATTCAGCTGCCTCATGCCCACTCAAAAACAAGAAATAATCAATATACATGATATGATACAACTCAAAATATTTGTATATTTATATAAGGCATTTGAAATAACTGACAAATATATCTAAAATAAATGCATGCATAAATAAACAAGAATGAAATAAAATATAGATTAAAATGAACATGAAACATTTGGGGGCATTTATCTGGTCACAAATTCTTTTTCCAAACAAAGTACATAAACAGCTATGTTTTTGGTAGCTGTGTTAAAAAAAGATACAATTTCAGTACAGAACTCAATGAACCAAACCATTATAGTATCATTCAGACCTGATGAGTGAGTCTTACCAATAAATTACATTTAAAACATTGCAGTACGAGCACTGTTCTTCATTACTCAAAATGTACATTTACTGTAGGTTTGTTTTCCAAATGCAGAGTCCAAAAACAATTTTTGAACGTAGGGGAACGTGCAATTAACATTATAGTCAATTATATCCTTTCGACATCAGCTGATTGCAAAATTATCTCGTTCCCTATAATGGCATTGTTTTTTTTTAATTCATTCATTCATGACCATATTAGACAGTAGTCTGAGGTCAAGGGTACTTGAATTTTCATGCCATTATCAATCCCTACTAAGTATTATATTGAATTGGTATGAAAAAAAGAAAGTACATTAAATAAGCAGATACAAGTATGGTAACTAAGCGCACGCGCGCACGCGCACACACGCGCACACACACACACACACACACACACACAAACATACATACATACATACCCAGTAGGATAGTGAGAGAGGTCATGCAAAGCCTCTAAGTACCGATCTGAAATTTTCATCTAAAATGAGCATTTTTATACCATGCCCTTTTCTAATGCCATTACACATGTGGAAATAACTGACAAAATATAGGGCCTTAGGCCGCGAAAATGCAGATTTGGGGCAAAGAAGTGAAAAATGTCGACGAATTGGCACTTAGAGGCTGTTTGCATCTGCCCGCTTCAGTAGTAATCTAAGGAGGGGCAGAGAAATG
Source organism: Sinocyclocheilus anophthalmus (assembly GCA_018155175.1). Classification (NCBI taxonomy): domain Eukaryota; kingdom Metazoa; phylum Chordata; class Actinopteri; order Cypriniformes; family Cyprinidae; genus Sinocyclocheilus; species Sinocyclocheilus anophthalmus. The sequence continues at coordinate 1,231,765 of JADLZN010011417.1, forward strand.
AGACAACAAAAAGTATATTTATAATATACACAGGCCCATATATATATACAGTAGTCAGCATTTGAAGTGGATCGAAACCTTTCATTAAAGTTGTCCTAAGACCAAAACAATACCCGTTCTCGTCTTAGGACAACTTTGATGAACTTATTTGATCCACTTCAAATGTTGACTACTACATACTTTTGTGCACGCAAGTTATTGTCTGTAATTATGTGTAATATATACATCAGCATATAAGGTTAAATATTATGATTATTAATGTCCATTACTGTTAATGACTTCTTAGTAATTACAGTTAGAATTAATTTAGAATTTATTAGAATGAAAGTGAACAAGAATGCTGAATTCTATGACATGCATTCAAAATGGAGACGAATGCAAACCCACCTCATGTGTAGCTGCGGTCTTGAACATACTGTACAGAGATTTGACATTCTTCCACAGAGCATCTCACACTATGAAACACCAGCTATAAACAACACATTTAGTACACTCACTTGAATATAGCTCGCTTACTCCCTGCACTCACACACACACACGACACACACACACACACAGACAAATACCCTTGAATGACCAATAATTTAACAAACACTGTGAGAGTTAAAAAAAAAACTGAGAGAATAAGACGACTTTTAGTCTTTTCTCATTTATTACATTATACTGATAAGATAGCAGAGCTTGTGTCAGATAGAGAGAAGACCCAAGGTTGTTTCTGCTATTGCCTCTTCATTTTTCTAAAGTCAGTACACTAATTCAGGATGACAGCGTGAGAGAGACTGTTCTGTAACAGAAAAACATTTACTTTTACGACAACATATTCGCTCTCTTTCTCAAACACCGGTTTTCCTCGTTCCTCTAACTGATTTCCACAGTGCAGGCTTAATTTTACAATCGTGGCCTAAATCTCAGAGCCTAACCCCACAGCTCAGTTCTGAAAGATCAGATGATGTCTTCTCTATACAACTGAAAGATCAAGAATAAGACCAAAAATATATTATCCAACATATTATATTCCAATATATTATTCTTAATAAAAAGGCTCAAAGACAAGAGAGCGAGAGCGAGCTGAAGACAGACCGAGTAGAGAGAGTGAAAGTTGCTAACAGACATAAGCAGTGAAGGACATAGTGACTTTGAGAGTTAATTAAAAACAGAAATATAATGGTCAGTGTGTGTGTGTAAGTATAATAATAATACAATCCGACCCATTTACTGACAGACTGACCAGGAGAGCAAGAAAGACTGATCATATCATAAATGTTTATATCATAGAAAATGTAAACATGCACAAAAACTTAATATCAATGTAATTATATTAAGAAAGCAATATCAACATTATAAAATGCATATTAATTATTAATATGCAATAATATGTAACAATAACAAATTATATAATGTTGACATTTACATTTTGTATTAGTGTTGTTCTTTTTTTAAGCAGTAACTTTAAACGAAAATACTAAAAAAAAAATGTATCTAATAATAAAATTTATTAATTTCTAGACAATGTTAAAATATAGACTGACCTTCAACCCAAGGTTTCCATAAAAAAAAAAGTTATAAAATAAAACATCAACAACATCCATTAGTCCTAGTTAATGAAATTCTGTCCAGTATAGCAAGTTACCAAAATGTTTGTGTGGAGAAAAAATAAAAATATTATAATGTTTAATCTCACCAGAATCTGGTCAAAATTCAGAACAGTTTCAAAAGTGTTGATGGGTTCCCTTATCATTGTGTTCTTTTTCCTGTCAGTCTGTTTCTATCTTCCTTTTCATCTGCTATGTACCTATGTTCCTCCTCTCCTTCTCCTTTTAACCTTCACAAGATATTCAAATATTAGTAACTGTATCTGCCTTATAGGGGGTGTCCTGTAGGTTAACGCCTAAGCAAACCACATTACCCATAATGCAGTGCACTTCATTTACAGACTGTGGTTGACAGTGGGCTGTCAGCAGCTGTTAATTCACAGGACTGCAGCTTCCTAATCCTGTCTGGCAGTCATCTGAAGTTCACTGCAGGTAACTGGATGTGAACACGTTTTCTGCATCATTTCATTCATTGTCGTCTGTGCTGAAGTTGAATTCAGTTAAACCTGCATTAGGGCTGTTAAAATGGCTGAAAAACTAAATTAGAATTTTTTACTTAAATATTATCAATATTCGGATTTAAAAGGCATAATTTCAGTTGGGGGGAAAAAAATCTGTTGGCTTCTCTCCTGAGGCCACAAGAGGGCGCATCGAGCAAAATATTATGTACGTTTCTTCAAAGCATAATAAAATAACACGACTATCTTTGCATAATGTTTAAAATAATGCTTATAAACCATATAATTAATAAAGTTGCTTAAACAATTATATGTATGAAAACCAGTCACAAAGAATACTTTCTTCATTTAAAAACTTGAGATCAGTGGGAGGGTAGGGGTCGAAACCGTCATAAAGTCTTGACTGAGACATGTTTTTTTTTTAAAAAGTTGAACTTACATTAATTTTACATAGCTTTCTAAACATGCGGCTCTCTTCTGCGAGACGCTAGTGCAATAGATGTCCCTCTAGAAAATGCGATAAATATGCGTTCTGTGTGAACGGCTTGGTTTCGGTTTTGACGTAAACAACATCTTCCCCTTGATTGTTCTCTTTTTCTGCAATATTATGAACAACTTAGCAGCGCCGCACCTAGCGGGTTCAACTGGACAGGTTAACAAAAGGATTAAAATGCAATGATGCTCACATCGTCGTCACATTTCGTGCGCCACTGATAAGGCTGGCTGACGGCTGACACAGACCTTAAATTCGAATGCAAAGTTTTTGCATTTGAATATGGATTTTTATTTAAAATTCGATGAATATTCAAAATTCGAATTTTTTTCTGACAGCCCTAACCGCATTAATAGGTTGTTGGGATCTGAAGGTTGGCTGTTTTAAGGCGCTCATCAGCTTTGTGACGTAAAGTGACATCTCCAAGTTCACCTCTACACTGTCATTCATTAAAAGTGGCAAAAGTCCCAAAATAAAAAAATTATTATGAAAGGATGTTTTTAATACACACTATTTAAAGTATTTATAAAGTAAGTCATTAACAGATTGACAAATTATAAAATGCTTAGTCTCAGCCTCAGACTGCTTGTCCAGGGACTACACAGCACTTTCACAAATTGGCGAGCTCTACTTTGATTGAACAATTCCAGATTTAAGCATCTTCCAAGAATTTACAAATTACAACAAATTACCCACCCTTAAAACTCTACAAAAAAAAAACACACCAAACAAACAAAAAACAAATGGGTCTTTCTTCAAAGTGGACCAGACTTTATGTCGATGGTCAAAAAAACATTTGACCATCGAGACTATAATTCTGAACAGCCTCATTAGAGATATACAGTATATATATATATATATAGTATAGATAGATAGATCATATATATAGATACACAGTGGAAAAAAGTATTATCAGCCACCAATGGCAAGTTCTCCCACTTAAAAAGATGAGAGGGCCTGTAATTTTCATCATAGGTATAACTAAACTATGAGAGACAAAATGAGAAAAATTAAATCCAGAAAATCACATTGTAGGAAGTATTTGGTCAATAACAAAATTTCATCTCAATATTTTGTTATATACCCTTTGTTGGCAATGACTGAGGTCAAACGTTTTCTGTAAGTCTTAACAAGGTTTTCACACACTGTTGCTGGAATTTTGGCCCATTCCTCCATGCAGATCTCCTCTAGAGCATTAATGTTTTGGGGCTGTCGCTGGGCAACACGGGATTTTCAACTCCCTCCAAAGATTTTTTTATGGGGTTGAGATCTGGAGACTGGCTTGGCCACTCCAGGACCTTGAAATGCTTTTTACGAAGCCACTCCTTCGTTGCCCGGCGGTGTGTTTGGGATCATTTTCATGCTGAAAGACCCAAGCAAATCTCACGATAGCATGCCCCAGTCATCTTATTTTCGGTGGACCAGATCATCGTGCCGGGGCCCTGTGGCAGGAAAACGACCCCAAAGCAGGATGTTTCCACCTCATTATGTATCCGCAATGCGGTGTCACAGTAGGAATGGTGGTCTTTGGATGCAACTCAGGCCTTTCGTGTCTCCTCCAAACCGACAAGGTTGATTTTTAAGCCGAAAAAGTTCTTTTTGGTTTCATCTGACCAATTACATTCTCCCAATCTCTTCTTACTTCTGGAGTCATCCAAATGCTTCTTAGCAACTCAGACGGCCTGACATGTACTGTCGTTAAGCAGGGGGACAATCTGGCACTGCAGGATTGTCCCCTTGCCCCAGTGCCCTGGCGGCGCAGTGGTACTGATGGTAGCCTTTATCAGGTTACTTTAGGGTCCCAACGCGCAGCAGGTCATTCACTAGTCCCGGCCCGAGTGGAGTCTGGGATTTTTGCTCACATTTCTGTGGGATCATTGTTGACCCCACGGGGTGAGGCTGGCGTGAGCCCCGATCAGAGGGAGGTTATCATGGTCTTGCATTTGCCTTCCAGTTTTCTAATAATTGCTCCGCACTGATTTCTGGTCCACAACCAGCTTGCTTACCTATTGCAGATTCGGTTCTTCCCCTCAGCCTGTGCCGTCTGTCTCACCATTTATTTTGTTTCGCGAGGTGGCGTGTAGAAGGATCAGTGTCGAAGCTGCGTGACAGGACTTGCCATGGGGTGGCGCTGTGTCCAAAGCGCCTGGTGGGGAGGTGTCACAGGATGTATAGGGACAATGTCATTGCTTGGAGGTGGGGGGACAGACTGAGAGGCAATGCAAAAGGTTGTGGAGGTGGACAGTAGTGTGCATCGGTCGAGTAGTGGAAGTCACTGGCGACGGGAAACACGAGAGAGGGAAGAGGGGGCGCAGGTTAAGTCCCGAGGAAACTAAGTAGATAACGACAGGGGAAGGAGATATGGGGATAGAGAATACCAGACAGAGGGGGGCTACTAGCAACGGAGGGGGAAGAGAGAAACACAAGAATAGAGCTCTAGGGACAGAGGGTAAGGAAAAAAAATAAACACACAAAGAAAATAAACAAGGAAACTCAATTAGAAAAAGCAACAAGAACAACGAAAGCTCGGTTTTAATCATACAAGATACACCGCAAATACTTGCCATACATTCAACCATAATTTACACCAGAAACTACTGAAAAACGACAAGATTTGCTATTGTTTTCGCAGGTGGCTCGCAGATTAGTATACCTATGAGAAATAACAGCCTCTCTCTCTTTTAAGTGAAACATCACATGGCTGACTAAATACTTTTAGCCCCCTGTATATAATAATACAAAATAAGCTTTTGTTTTCCCCCCACAGCATCCCATAGTTGAAAGTACTTTATTGCATTCTTTTTTAATCAATACTATCAAAAAACATGCCACCCCTTAAGGCTCCTATTGCTTTTCAAGTTTTCCTTTTTGTTTGGAATGTTACAAGCTGATTGTGCATAGATAATATCCCTGAAGTTTCAAAGACTAAAGTCTCAAAACCAAATAAATATTCTTTATCAAAGTTAAGACTCTGACACACCCCCCTAAAACGTCTCGTTCTAACAAGCCCCCACATATCTACTTCACTATGTGGGAATATTAGCATAATGCCGCCCAAAATGTGCACGCAAAGAAAGAAGACGAGGTTTCAGTAACCGCAGTTAGTGTTGAAGCAGCCATGTCAGAGAGACGTTGTGTGTTTCTAGGCGAAAGCAAAAGCACTTTATTTGGCCTTCCGGAAGTAGATTCATTTAGGAATCTTTAAGATTACTTACGACAGAACAGCAATGCATTTTATGGACCATCGTTTCGTGAACCTAGGAGAGGAGGTAATTCTGATTTTGCTATGACAATCTGGCGCTTTTGAATTAGCTACTGTTTTGTTATTAGTTTAAAGTATTTGCTATTGACTGTTCAAATAAAGAGTTTTGCGCATCGTGTGTGTTTGTCGCGCGTTCTCAAAGGAAGAATCTGCGTGTGTGTGAGAGAGCTAGAGAGACCAGCTTCATCACTGTGTCTGTAACGCGACTTTGTTCCCCTTTCGGGGCTCTGTCTTTACATTTATTTTGAAACATGAAGCTATTATGGTAAGGGGCGTTACATTTCCGACGAGGTGCAGTGCGGTTTTCGGCCAATCATCAAGTGCACTGGGTCAGCTGGGCCCATCAGATCAGACTGCGCTTGTCGGAATGAGGTGAACTTTAGGTCTAACACGAAGCGTTTGTAGAGAGGTCGAGGGTGCATGAGGACCTACAATAATTGAGTTACAGTATTTGAAATAGTGATGTTTTTTTTGTGACTATGAAGGCCTGTCAACATATGCCGTGCAACCAAATACACAAAATAATAATGATCTTTAAAAAAGCATCATATGACCCCTTTAAGCAAAAAAGAGTTGGTAAACAAACTTGTTTGATTTTGGATATTTCAGTAGTCTGTACTCTGCAGTTCGCAAGACCTAAGGAATATGCTAATTCATCATCAAAACATTATTATTTGCATTTTTCCCCAATAATGAAGTGAAAGTTCAAACGCAACAATCCTTTTATCTCCTGCACCACTCTCTCCAATTCACTCTCAGTCTGTTCATTGCTGTCTTTCAGCAGTCAGACTCCCAGAGGCCTCTGTGCTAAAGAAGAGGTCATCAGCAGCTGCCTGACCTGGAAGTGAAATCACTTAATTGTGACCATTAAAAACAACATGCAGTGCTGTTTAACATCAGTATAAGCAAACACTGCTGTAAACGAATACATCGTCCTCCAAGACCATACGCCATCACAATCATTAATTTTTCCATCGTGGTGGAAACTTTCCATTGACTTCTTTTGTTTCACACCAAGCAAATTATAATTTCCATCCGTCAACTCTAAACCTGACCCTCACAGAAACCATTTAGCATTTTTAGGGATAGTTTGCTCAAACATTAAAATTCTATCATGATTTACTCACCCTCATTTGTTCCAAACCTATTTTACTTACATTCATTGTTTTTTTTATCCACGAAAATCAAAGGTGTCCAATGACTTGTGGACTCCACAGATGAAAGCCATACAGGTTGGGACCGACATGAGGGTGATTAAATGATCACATAATTTTCATTTTGGGTGTACTATCCCTTCATTCCCTCATTAAAGGGATAGTTCACCCAAAATAAATAAAGTCATCATTTACTCACATCAAATTGCAGAGCGTTACTTCTCCTGTAGAAGGTATAAAGAAGCAATGCTGAGAAATTAAGTGCACTTTTCTATACAGTCCTGTACCACATGTATTTATTATAGCAATTATAACTAGGTACTAACTGTAAATCTACCTCTAAATCTAGAATGGGTAATCGTTACTTTATATTACCCAGTACTTTTTTAAGTAATTACACTGGGTTACACTTTATTTCGATAGTCCACTTTAGACCGTCTAACGAACTATCCGTAACTTTGTACTACGATGTAAACTACATGGTCACTAATTCTCAGGGTAATTTGCAACTACCTGTCCTACTAACTGCAAGTAGACTAGGTAGGTTTAGGGTTGTAGTAAATAGATATGACAAGACAGAGTTAACTATATTAAGCAGACGAGTCTACGTAATACTCTACGACTGCTATGTGACATTTATTGCAATTATTCTGTTAATTCATGTCAAAGTAGGATACGAAATAAAGTGTTACCTTACACTGCAAGTACATGAACTGCAATATAAAGCGCAACCAAAAAGTCAATGGGAACCAAAAATGTCCGGTTACCAAAATTCTTCAAAATAGCTCTTGTGTTTGTTTCTCGTCAGTACGAAGAAGTCACAGGTTTGGAACTGCATGACGGTGAGTAAAATTTAACCGAATTTTAATTTTTAGGTGAATTATCCCTTTACGTTGGCATAATTTGACCACACACACATTGTCTTGAGCAAAAAAAACACGTTTTCAGCAGCAACACAATGTATTAAATCTGATTATAAAGAGGTAAACATTCACATAAAGCCTAAGAATAGGGTTACTGATCAAGTTTTTCTCTGACTGGATCATTTTCCCTACAGGAATCTCTTGCGTGTGCGAGACAGACAGAAATGGGACAGCAGGGGCAGTAATGCGTTTATGAGTAAAATTTACAGAAGTTAAAAAAAGCTCCCAGCTCTGGCGATCTTCCCATATTGTGCGGCAGGAGAAGAAAATCGATGTGGGAACTCGCAAGCGAGAGAAGACAGGTGGAGAAATGGAAGGTTGAGGGGAGCTTGTGTGTGGGAACTTAACGACTTGTGACAGTGCAAAACTGACAGCTAAAGAATTGACGCTCGTCTCACTTTCTCACACACCATAATTTACGACTATTGTCTCGCGCTTTCTTTTGACACTTGACCTTTTGTGTTCAATGTATTTCCTTTTACTTTAATACAATCCTCAGTCCTTCCCAATAAGCTGTCCAATAGAACCAAACTCGAACAAATAGCTCAAAGCGCCTAACCAGCTAACCATACGTTCCTCTCGGCCATACAGCGGCCATCGAGAGCAGCCCGGCGGAGAGAGCTAGGCGTATATTTAACCTGCATGCTCAGGTTTCTGCTAGTGTATAGCAGCAGAGATGGAGTGCGTAGGTTAGCACGAATACGCAACAAATCACGAGGTTTGGTCCACACATCTGCTTAGTTCAGCAAGTCTACGACATTGCAAATAATCCTCAAAGGCATTCGAGGTGTTTTACAGAATCTTCAGAAACCTGAGACTCTTTCCACTCCAAATGAGGCCAGTAAACAGATTTTGGACAGAAAATGCTGCAACGGGAAGCTATAAGCATACCGATAAGCATTAAAAAAGCAAGAAGGTGGAAAGCAGAGCATGCAAACGTGGTTTTCTCCCAATAAGCATCTGATAAGGAAGCACACATCTACAGTATTGGCTCTTATGGACGTCTACGAGACAAATTGTCTTTAATCAGCAGGGTGTTGACACAGGTTACGACAATTCTCATACCTATTCATGAGTTGTGCTAGAACAGCCCAGTGAGCTCCATGTGTGTCGCCACTAAGAATAGAATGGAAAATCAATTAAAGCTGAGGCTAGTGAAGTGAAAGACTTTGAGACCCATTATTTAAAGTCTCATAATTTGGGCAGACAAGCGTTTCTAGGTTAGAACAGACCAGACTGACCACGACAAACCTCAGCAAGCCACCCACCAAAAGCAAGACAGCGAAACGCCTCAGAGTAAGACAACAAAACAACGGGAGAGAGAAAGAGGCACAGAAAGACAGTGACTGACCAGGGTTTGCTGGTATCTCAGAGCTTTCCTTTGCGACGCATCGGCAGCCATCGACACGCTCGCACTGAGCCAAAAATAAACACACAGTCTCACTCCTGTGTTACAGCATATGAAACACATACACTCACCGACTCTTACCCGTTTATTCAGTTACACACACCACCCTGCTCAAAGCGCGAGATACACACGCTGCCTCACACTTATACCCGCAACACACACTTGCGAGAAAAATGCAGAGACGCGTGATTCTTCAATTAGATACACTGGAACACACCATCCACAAACTCAAATTGTCGGCCTACCTGTAATACACTGCACCAACAACACTTATGAAGGCACAGAGAACGCAAACACATCACAAACATGCAGATATTCACAACTCTTACAAAACATGACCATAGTATCCATAGTTTCTGTCCAGTACTTGGTATTGGCTAGTTTGGTATACAAGCAAGCTGGTAACACAAAGGTCAGGGTTCTCGATCATTTTGAGCTATTGTCTTTCCAAATTGGGTTTTCCAATCCTAGAGTATAAGATCAAGATTTTAAATTATTTTATAGATTCCACTCACAAAGAGCCTACTTTAAGAGTTCAGAGGTCAAAATTCCATATGTTATTTGATTAATTTTCTAAAAATTTCAAGGACCTAAAATTATTATTTTTACAGTGATTTTCAACAAATAGATCTACATTTTTTTAATGAACTAACTTAAGAGAGACTGGGCAAAAAATAATATGGAAATTTACATGACTTTTTAAAAACTGTTTATTTATTACCATTTTCTTACTTATTTAATCCTTCTAGGCCCGAGAAAATCACACCTTTGAAATGGCCTGATTTCCAAGACCAAAAAAAAAAACTTGAACTCGAATTACTATAAAGTACCACTTTGGATAAGAAGGTTTTGAAAAGTTCCTGAATGACAGCAAAGTTTATTCATAGTATATTAAAAAATAGGGTGGTAACACTCACAAGGCCCCAATTTTGAACACTTTAACAATGAGCAATACATTTGTTAGAGCATTTATTAATCTTTGTTAACGTTAGTTATTAATAAAAAAAAAAACTGCCCCTTGTAAGTTCATGTTAGAGCAGGTCTTTTAAATAATAGTAACAGATACAACTTTTGATTTTAATAATGTATTAGTATAATGCGGAATACCATACATATTATAAATTTTTTACAGAAGTATTTGACATTGTTAGCTCATATTACAGGATTGTAAACTATGTTTTTTTTTTTAAAGAAACAGAAACTTACCGTAAAGTGTTCAAATATTTTTACATAAAATTTAAGATTATTTCTACCTGATAAAGGACTTTAGAACTACAAAAAAATTTAATCATTTACATTACATTTCCAGTGCTGTAAAAAACACTTTTGAAATGCCCTAATATCTCTAGGTATTCCAGGATATAGGAAATAAATAAGGATCAATTTTATGAATTTTATGTTTTTTTTTTAAATCACTATAAGGTGTAGTGTAGTGAGTAAAAACTCAAAGACTCAAACCGAGAGCTGGCGAAGAGTGACTGAAACAGATGAGCCCAAACGAGCGTACTTGTGTTTTGTGTTAAATAGATAATACAGGTCCAGATTTGCTTGTCTTTTCTTAGCTGCGGCACACGGCTAATTGCCGCCTCATCTCACACTAACGACATCCCCACTCTCAGCCGTTACTAGCGGCAACATGCCTCCCCATCTATCTGCGGGCCTGAACCCCTCCCAGCTGGATTTCCGTTTTACTTCCACCTCTTCTTGTTTTTGTTCCTTCTGGCGAGCACGGGTGTTTTTTGACAGGACACCACCCCCTCGGGGGCACCCGTGTAACATGATGAGTGAGTATGCGTTTTGGAAGGAGCTAGAGGGGGGGCAACATGACCCAATACAACAGCGTCAATGCCGCAGCGAGGAAACTCAGATGCCCCGCACAGTCTTAAAATACAACTCACTCTTGCTGTGATTCAACCTCTACTCTGATTAACGGGCTGATGAATATGTAAACTCTCCGCTAACTCATAGCTTCTAGAGTCCGAAATGTTTACAGGAATTACCCTAGAGAGACGTCCGGGTGAAGCATCCACTGATCTGACAAGCTTAAAGTGCAGCAAAACCTCATACACGATCCTTCGTGACTTCAAGTGGATCTGAAATACATTGTGTAGGTTGTCGCTTTTTATATCACAACTGGGCCTGCCAATCGATTGGCCAGGATATACCTGGAAGAACATCTCGGTGGATGACTAAATAAAGCTTAAAAATAAATAAAGTGATTAAAGTAATCCTCCACGCATTTATATACATACCATCTGGGCCTTGCGGCAAAGGCTTCAGTTCTGGAGTCACGCTAACAGGCCAGATGGGTAAGTGTTACGGGATCGGTACAATGACGGCCGTTCCTGCAGCCACGGCAGGACAGAGAAACCCGAGCACACGGATAAAAATGCATCACCACGGAAGCCGAGGACAACTCTGAAAAACAGAGAGGGAGAGGGAGTGAGAGACATCTAATACTAAACAACTCAATACAGAGCATAACAACATGGCACTCTATTATAACCAACCAGACAATACACTCCAACTCCAACACACAACAACCGATACATTTATCCAAGCAAACAACTATAGAAAGAAATCCACAGCACAAGTCGATGGTCTTTGGAACAGTATTTCTTTATTACATGGCAGCTTATGCATTACAAAAATACAAAAATGACAGTTTCCCTATAGTTTTCTTAAAGCACCCTTTAGAGCTGGTTTGTACAGATGACAAAGGCAGTGAATAAACCAATTAATATCAAGTTTGCTAGGCACTCATCTGGCACAGTCAGACTGGCAGGGACTAAACTGGATTATATTATATGTATCTATGTCCATTGTGGGTTTTAATACCTTCATAGGGGAACTTTTAAACATTTGTTACCACAACTAGAACCTATAGCGCTCAGTGTCACAATGCTTTCACCATTACAATTCTGAACACACATTCAAAACCAGGTGAACACAGCCTGAGAAATACATTGATTAAAATGTATAAATACAGTTAGAGGAGTAGTTTAAAATGAACCCATCTTTCCTTTCATGTTAGGCTGGTTCTGGAGAACATCATTGTGCTGGCATTCTCTCAATGGAATGACTGCAGCATTAAAGAAATACTTACAAACACAGTACAGTAAAACTGTGACACATTTTCCTAGTCTGTTTCCTACTTTAAGTTTATTTTTCATTTATGAAACAACGTTTGACTAATGAAAATAACTTTTAGTATTTCATCAAATAACCAGTCATTTGTTTAAATATTTCAATATATTTTTTTCTAAATTATCATGGCACTGTTTCCATTATGAAAGTAATCCTTTATAAATTATTTATTTGCACCAGCCCCTCATTTTATACTTAGGATTTTAATGTGTGTTTAAAATGAACCTATGCCCATATTATTCTGCCAGTTCAAAGAAGCTTATTAGTTAAAATATCAAAATAAAACCCAACAAAGCAACATTTGCTTGAAAGCAATATCAGCATGAACAGTGTACATCTACATAAAACCTTTTGGCTTCTAAAATGCAGTAAAATAAAATAATCATGTTGAGTGATAACCTATGGTAAAGGTGATGAGTGTGGAATGTAGAAGAAAGTTTGAGGGATGCCACGGCAGTGTCAAAAGGTCAAAGGTTGCGACCATTAACCTAAAGGTCATGCATACTGGATCAGGAAGACACATACACAGATGGAAAACAGCACACTCAAATTTACAGTCTACATTCCCTCGAGGAATAATGTTGTGTGTGCAGAACAGAAACTGTGTGACTGTGTGTCTAAACCCTGGAAGCTCTAAATGATAAAAGGTGAGCTGATAAAGTGCAAAAGCTCTCTACCGCCACCTGCAGGATTTTCTTTAAGACAGAATACTTTCAGTCGCCATAATGTGCATTCATTGGCACACAGAATGTTTGAAGTGAAAAGAAATGTGCAAGAGTAAGAGAAACATGCATATGTACAGGCATAATTACAAAACATGTTAAGAAGGATATATAAACGAGTGAAAACACCATTTGGAATGCAACTGGAATCCAGAAGTTTTGGAATTACTCAAATGTCTGGAGAAGTGTATTGATATGCATCTTAGTAATGTTTTTAAAAATAACTATTATACGCTAACCAAAATGGATCAATAAATAGTTTAACTTTTAAATCGGAGGCCCTATCAAAATTCAAAAAAGCTGCCATGGTGCATACAGGATAACTAAAGAAAATGAACAGATGTCTTGCCACAGTACTTAAAAAAAACATTAACAGAAACCAAAGATAAAGTAAGAACAGATCTGCTCTGCTCCAAACTAATAAGTGAAATGGTATGGATGAGTTAGAGTTTAGTATGGTACTGGCACAATGCTACTATGCATGTCTATGCATACAACCATGTATGTGTGACAGATGGGGGTTTGATCACTAAGCGAGGGCATTCTAGGTGATACCAACAAGTTGGCTATAAAAAGGCTCCACAATTGCAAAGCATACAGAACATGAATTACTGAGAAAACAAAACTATACAAAGAAGAGTGAAAACAAATAGATATAAAAATAAATCAGATAAAACAAAAGACTGATAAAATGTTGGCTTTGATTAAAAAAAGGGTAATTCTGTGGCAAATTTTATACAGCTGCTGAATAAAAAAATATATATATTTCATTTTCCAGCTTATTTTTAACCCCAATTTCCCCCTATAAATCATGAAAACAAATGGATTTTTTTCACATATACTCACAAATGGCATCTTTACTCTTTCCATAGGCGTTTTACTTTTGGTTCGTGGATAAAATAACAAAACACGTAATATAAGACAAGGCAAAAAAAAATTAATGGAGAATTGTTTTGATGCCATTCATACTGCGATTGCCTCCGACTACAAGTGCAACACCCACAGAAGGTTGTATAAACACAAATATTCGCCGCCTGACAATTCATTAATCGTACACTTGGTCCAAATCCCACTAGTAAAATACAAAACAACCCACCCAGCTCTCTCAATACCTATATGGCCCATCTCATATACAGTCTGATTCTGATAAATGTCAGTAAACAGATGACACCTGGACGTAATTGGTTATATAGAATATAGAAATGTCTAACCTATACTCTGTTCACACACACGTGCGCTGCGCACGGCCCACATCTGTACGTAATTATCCACTGAGGTCGGACCATGGTATGAGTAATGTCTGTGTGTGTAAGCTATGTGCCGTGGGATCTGAGAGCAGATCGATATGCTTGAATGGGTGGTGTGGGTGGTGGTCGTTATTCCCGTGATCGCCTAGCGTACTAGTTGGCTTAAACCGCTATCTTCAGCCTATAGGAAGAGGTAAGGGTCTTTACGAGGAACATGTTGGAACCTCATGACACAAATGCCGCGTTGTCACAGCGTATGTGGACTGCGAAACCAGTTGGACCGTACCACCGGGCGCTGCTGTTTTCATAATTCTCGACGCAATTCACCACCCTACTATAAGGATACTTAAACCACAGAGCGAGAGCCCACCAACCATTTTAATATATCGTAAATATCAACCGACTATCACTGTATTCTGAACACAAAAATTTTATTATCACTCTGTGAATGGGCATCGAAACGACGCGTGGGACCCGACCTCAGGAACCTGTCTTTTGCTGGTAAAAACCCAAACCACATCTATACCACAATGGGCAGAGGGGGCAACAATACATCCACATCATGAATCATTCTGTATTGATATCCTATAAAATCTTTATAGGCATTAAACATATCATGCTCGTCTTATTAGGTAATTTCATGCCTCCCCCATCAGGTTTGGAACGACCTTAGGTTTCTCATTTATATATCCAGACATACATCTGATGGCTCTTTTCGTAAAAACAGCTTTGAGCTATCACCTCCAATATGCTTCAAACATGTCTCAAATACAAAAGATAATACTTATTTACAATCTTCTGAGCGAAGCGTTATCTGCCATCATTGCTGATCCCCTGCCATGCATTCTGTTATTGCACCACACAATTAAACTACGTTTTCTCTAAAATCATATAACCTGTTTATTCAACTCACTTGAAACTTGCTATCGTTCATCGATATTAACTGGAGATATCGATCACAGCGACCTTTATGATATTTTTATAAATCAACATTTAATTAGGTATGATCTGCTAATACGAATGAAAAGAATACGATCATCTGATCTTACACGATTTAAATCCAGACATTTTGTCTTCTATGTCATAAAGTCATCTTAGCACTGCAAGTCCTTCTGCAAAAATATTATTGTTCTGGTGTCATACACTCTATTTAATAGCCATACTGCAGAACAAACTGACTCCCCAATGTTTAAGAGGCATGGGGCCAAAAGTCGCCTCAGACTCATTCATTCCTATTAAACAATTACACATATGCGGCGCAGCAGATACAGCCCAACGCTAATCCAGAAATCAATTGATACGATAAACAAAAAACACACACTTCAACCGGTGGGGTTATAAGGTTGCGTCCTAAAAATATTCAATAACGGAGTGCGCCCATGTCAAACAGATACATTTTCACAGGACTGTTGGTCAAATACGCTTTCAGGCGTTACAGTTATTACGCTGTACAAGTTGTGATCGACAGCGTGGCGCTCTAAGTGTAAGCTAAAAAACAATATCCGACTGATTGCAATCGGCTACTCACACTGCGAATTAAAGATACCAAGGGCCAATCAGATGCAGTTCAAAAATGGTGAGAGACTAACAATGGTTTTACCCTTGCACAAGTAATCTCTGGCCAGTTGGCTGAGGTACTACTTTTGGCTCTCTTCTGTTCGGATTCGTGGTGTTCAGCTTAAGATTCCATGAATGAACAGGACCCCTTTCTTTGGTGTTGTTTGTTCTAGTGCAAGACAGGGCTCGAAACACAAATCAGCAAACAATCGTGCACGTCCAGTTGCACTATAGACTATATGAATTAGCTAACAACAATCAAAGAACCTCATAGACACGACAACGGCTCTACGACTACTTTGCGTAACCTTTGAAGGTTGCAACGGCCGCAGATCATAAGGTCGGGATCTCCTTTGGCAGTATCTGACTCTCACAGAGATAAACTCTCTCCACAGGTGTCTTTCTCCTTAACCCCTCCGTCTTTGTCATCTCTCTCCCCCTCGGTCTTAATCTGCAGCATACGCCTCCTGTTTCACACCTGGTCACGATTCGCGGTGCTCCCCATCATGGCTCGTGAAATAAAACACAAACGCGTTGTTTTGCTTTTATTTTTTTTTGTGAATTTACGAACCATGGCTAGCTAGTCGACATCGGAGCCTTGTGTAGGGAATTTCATGTGTCTAGTTATTACAATAAGCGATTAAAAAGTAGACTAATAACATTCATCAATGAGCCAATCACATAATACTATAAGAATCAATACTGACGGGTCTAACACCGATTAATTTGAAAAAAAAAGGAGTTTTTTGACTTTATTAGTTCAAACCTATTTAACTATGCTTCAGCAGCTCGCGACCTCAAATCTCTAATTCGTCATGATGAAAATCTTAGCACTTTCCTCATACCAAATAATATTGCTCTTCGAGTTAGAATACGGACTTTTGGCATAAATGGTCACTACTGGTAACCATCTGGCCATTTTTTCGCGCGCTTTCATTAAGCATATGGGTGTCTGGAATAGCTACTTTTTTTCTATCTTAAATGCGTAAGTGTGGTTGACACATAAGAAAGAAGATACATTATCGCACGAAGTCCAAAACACTAGTTTTGCAAAGATATTCATACACGATTACTTCGAGTATTCTATTTTGAGACAAACCTTAATCTGTCACAACACAGCAGATGCTTTAAAATGACAAATCATTGTCTTTAAAATGGCAGAATGAGTATACAGGCTGGTCAGTCCACTCGTTAACTCTAGAATAAGTTCTCTATTACAGTAGTAATATAACAGATGTTTATCATAGTCTAAAATTCATTGGGGGGGAGCGGAACACGATTCTTCAGTCTTTTAATCTTAGTGCTATTTTGTAGATTTTTTTTACTCTGCGATCCCGTAATTTCTTTACAGTGAAGACACAATCCAGACTATCATTGGACTATATACTTGGAGTGCCAGATGGCATGACGTGCATTACTCAACCAACGTCTCAACACCCGGCCTCGTCCAACATGATAATCCCGAGACCAGACATCGTAGTGCTGCAAACTTTGGATATGTAAAGGAATTCTTACAAGGTAATAAATTTACTTCAAAAGGAACTCACATATTGATGAATGTATAACTGTGTGTATACCTGAGAATAAATAGTGATGCACAAAAATAAATATCCTTAGCTGAAACCAGTAACTCAAAAACCGAAAAATATATATTTTTAACTTAATTAAAAAGTTTTTTTTTAAATAATTGTATTAACATTGCACTTTTTTTCTTCTTTTTTTTTTTAAGCAGAAAAAAATCTCAATGTAGTTTTAAGTTATAACAAAACTGAACTCAAAAATGCATTTTATTTGAGAGATCAATAATTTGTTTTGTATTCATAATCCCAAGCCAATTGCCGACATCTTAAATACACAATAGTTTTTATCTGTCAACTTCCTAAACATAACAGAATTTGTCATTAATAGAAACTTTAAACGGATCGGGCTTAATCAAGAAACTATTGTTTTTATTGATAGATTTGATTTCAAAGATATAAATCATCAATCTAAGACAACAGCGTATAAGTAAAAATTGATAAGTACATACAGGTGGTGCGGAAAGTGTGTTGAGCCCGCCCTGTCACTGCTGTTCTTGTTCTGTAATTTTTATTGCATGGTATTGTCACACTCTCATTACAATGCTGGGTTCAGATCATCAACACTAATTTGAATCTACTAGACATAATAATCCCAAATGACACAACAATCTGCATTTGTTTTCAATGAAGGTAATTTATGCAATATTAAGGTGAAACCAAATCCAAACACTGACATGGCGCCCTTTGGATGCCAACAAGTTTAGGCCCCCTAACCCTAATAAACTTGGTTGGCAGGTGTACCACCCTCGTTAGGGCATCCAACAACTGCAACTCAAGGCGAAATTTGCTGAAGTAAACACGACTTTGCAAGGAGTGTCGGATTTACGTAGCCTGTAGGCAGAATTGATTGGCGTCCCTCATCTATGCAGACCATTGGTACTGGTAAGGTTCTCAGCCACATCTTGAGTAGGTTTTACCGAGTCAGAGCATGACGCGCCGTTTTTAGAGCGTCGAAAATGTCCAACAGCATCTCACATAAGGACATGTACAGAAGTAGCCGACGTACGTGTTCTACTGACCTAGGCCAATCCTTCCCAAGTTCTTCCTTTTGTAATTTTTCACTCTTCCAAGCGCATTCAGAGCTGACTTTGCTCGGTGTCGTTTTGGATCTCATTTGTGTCCGCTGGGCAGAAGCCAGCCTTCGCAATTCCAGAGCATTAAGGTCACACACCATAAGTTATCCCGCTAGACAGTGTCAGAGTAACATTCTCCTTCAGGACTTTTTCTGGTCTAAAATATCGAGCAAATTATTGGTTCCATTTATCCCAGCAATCTTCCATGTCCTGAATCAGCAAAACAGCTCCAGACAAATCACACCTACCACCATCGATATTTTAGCTGTTGGTATGATGGTTCCTTTGCTGACAATGCAATTGTTTACGTGTCACGCCAGATGTAATGGACACACACCTCCAAAAAAGTTCACACTTTTTGCGTCTCGTCAGCCCCAAGTATTTTCCCCAAAAGTCTTGGGATCATCCCACTATGTTTTCTGGCAAAACTGAGACTAAGCCTTTATGTTATGTTTTGCCTCGCAGCTGGGTTTTACATCTTGGAACTCTGCCTCCTCAGACCCATTTTTAGACCCCGTCTCTTTCTTACTGTGGGAGGTCATGAACACCGTGACCAGTCAACTGGCTAGCAAAGTGAGAGCCTGCGGTCTTTGGCTGGGTGGTTGGGTCTTTTTGTGACACCTCTTGGATGAAGGCGTCCTGTGCGTGGGGCTAAGTTTTTGGCTACTGGCGGCAAGCACCCCACTAAAGGCCTGGCAGTCCTGGAAGGTTTCTGGCCACTGGTTTCATGGTTTTGCGACCATTTGTGACTAATGGCTCTCACGTTGGTTCGCTGGAGTCCCAAGCATTAGAATGTATTTTATAACCTGTTCCTCGGATAGATCTCAATTATTTTTTTTCTCATTTGTTTCTGAATTTCTTTGGGTCTCGGCATGATGGCTAGCTTTTGAGGATCTTTTGGTCTTCTTCACTTTGTCAGGCAGGTCCTATTAAAGAAATTTCTTGATTGCGAACAGGTATGGCAGTATGACCTGGGGTGGTGGCTAAGAACTTGACTCCGGTGTTGATAAACCAGCAGATTAGTAACAGTCGGGGTGGCAAACACTTTCTTACAACACAGGGCCACTGATTTTGGTGGATTTTGTTTCGCTAATAATAAAAAAACTTCATTGTAACACGCGCATGTTGTGTCTTACTTGTGTTATCTTTGAAGATATATAAATTGTTTTATTCGTAGTCTGACAAACATTAATGTGTGAAAAACCATGCAAAAAACAATAAGAACATCCCTTGGTGAAGGGGGGCCAACACTTTTGGTCCCACGGTTCGCACTGGTATGTAATATAATTGCGTATTATTTGGAGATGCTCTTCTATTTATAATGGTTTTCATAGCCGATTATCAGAGTTTCTGGCGACATTGAATGCATCCTTTTTCCTGAGATAATGTAACTTTTTTGGTGACATTGTTTTACAAGCTGTCAGATGTCTTGTCCAGATTGGGACAACCCTGACCAGGCAATTATGAAATGATACATCGATTTCAGTGAGATTGTAACTGTTGCGTTTCACAATACATTCCTGATGTTTCATGATCTGTTTATTTTGTGCTCATGACTAACGAAAATAGGAAAAGAGAAATCATTTGTACTCGATCCTTTTACGCTACATTGAAAAAGCATATCAAAACCCACATATTTTGTTTGATATATCATATTAAATAGAATTCATAATTAATAAATTTGAAGATGGGATACTATTTTCATATTAAAAGTAACAAAGTACAAAGCCTATTGGATGGCAGGTGAGCTACAAATAATGTTTAATGAAGTTAATGCATCAACAGAAAAGCTTTCTCTTAAGATTTAAGAATCTATATCAGTATCGATAAAAAAAAAAAGTGAAATGGATATTGTTATTCTATCACTAGTGGTATTAAAATCAAGTGCACCTCCAGCAGCTGTCCATCAGTGCCGTAGACAGATCCCTCAACTCCATGTGACAGTAAACACACAACAGTGCAGTCATACTCTGCATGCTCCTGCCGCTGGGCAAACTGTTCTAGGCACCTGCGCATTGCCTGAAAAACACAAATCAAAAACGTAATAATTGACTTTGCTTTGCAGGGCAGTCTGACTCTGCAGCATGTCTAACTCGCCTCAGCCGTTAGGTCTTTGTGCAGGCTGACTGTGAAATCCAGCTCCATAAAGAGTCTCCTCAGCGTCTCCTCATCCACCTCTCCTCCCCTCCGGACATCTAAATCAGTGTTAGCGGAGTCAAACCTCACATTACTCAACACCAGGGCCAGCCCTCGTGGACAGGAGCGCATCGGGTACGCCTGAAAGGAAAGACATTTGCATAGAGGTTACACACTGTGCTAACATAGCATAAAATATATGCAAATAAAATGGGTTTTTGTCTGCGAGTATGCAAAGGAATAGAGTTTGTGTCCTTATGACCTGTGATCTATTGACTGGGAAAAATTCCGGCATACGTGAACAACGCTGATGTCACGGAGCGGTCGCAATGCCAAACACATCTCCATGGACGTACTAAAAACACACACACACCACACACACCACACACACAATCCCATTAGGCTTCAAAAATATTAGGGCTCATCTCACATAATTTTCCTTTATCTATTATGCTTTCTTCCATAACAAGTATGTTTAAATATGCTTGTTTGTCAATTGAACTAAACCTGAAACAATGAATTATTAAATGGAAAATCTATACTAAAATTAGAAAGGTTGCATAAAAATGACATACATACAACATTCGCCTGTACGTGTAACGTAATAACCATTCAGAAAAAAGCAGCTCCAGCTCTTGGTACCATGAAGCTTGTTGTCACATAGAAAAAAAATGACCATTCAAAACCTCCGGGGGAATTAATCACTGGTAGTAGATAAAGTCATTTACTTGACCATCCTCTTTGATAAGATGTCCTGTATCCATGTGTACAACAGTACCAGATATTTGGCATAGAGTGTGCATGGCATAAATCTCATCATTAGCATAGTATGCACAAAGCCTGCTTTATCTTAGTTCAATAAATGTTCATTTTAAAACTGAAGTATACTTTGGGCTTTATGCACAAACATTAAAATGGCTCACCATGAGTCCGGGCTCTTTTCACAGGTATAACACATTCCTGAGTTGGACGAGACAGTGAGGGCTCTGAAAAGCTTTTCTGTGAAGATAAAATAAAAATAAAAAAAAACTTACAGTTAGTTCACAACCCACTATTCCAAAGGAAAGGAGAGTTTGAACTTGTCTGTTTGACCGTTTTTTTAAAGAATCTGTGTAGTTTGGGTGTGGTAAACTGGTGCATAATACTTCCCATTTAGTCCTACCCTCTCTCCCTCTCGTTTACTCCACTGACCCAGCTCTGACCTCTGTGGGTGGCGTCATTTCTATACGTCTCTATGGTCATAAGACTGATCCCACAATTCTTCCTGCAACTTACTGTCTTGAGAAAATGTTGTATTTTGGACAAGAATATATAAAGTGTTTGGTAAACAGTATAAAACTTTAAATATATAGAAAACAAATAAGCTTTATTTTCCTTCCATTGAGTACAGCAGCTTTATGGGACAATAATTTAGAATAATGATGCACAAAACATTTTTTCCTATGAATACAGCAATGTGCTTTCATTGCTAAAGAAGACTTTTCTGGTCCCTCACTGCAACCCATTATGTTCTTATAGAAACCCGTCCAGTCAGTCTAACTGGGTGTGATTCCGAAGTGAAGGCACCAACTCACGTCTTTCTCTGTGAAGTCCATGAGCAGTCTGCTGAGGTGCTGTTGCTCTGTCGCCGTAAGAGCAGCACAGAAGCTGCTAAAAGCTTGAGGGCCACGTTTAGGCAAAAGAAACAACAAATGACGACTCTTGCCCTGGGATGTCAGTTTAGCCTGAAAGGATTCAAATGATCTCATGGTTAAAAATAATCAAAGCATTATTTATGAGGCTTTCCACACCTATTAGGACTGTAAAATTTAAATAAATAAAGGCTGCCACTTATTGGGAAATGGCTATTCAAAAAAAAAAAAAGTACTTTATAGCATTTTACAACATTATACAACGTTTTCTACATAAAACATAATTTTTTAGCATAGATTCCATGTAGATCTATCCAATATAGAACTAATACTAAGCTAATACTTTAACATGCCATAATGGTTTCAGCCATGTTTTCTGTAAGGATTCCATCTTGTTGTAGACACTGGATCAGCAGATCATCCACCACTAAGTCCTGCAGAATTGTGACAGAGTTCTTCCTGAGCACTCGTCTCTCCCATTCTTTCATGCCACACTCTCCCAGCATGATGAACCTCTGAGTTTAAAAAAGGAAAGACAGTTACAAAACGCTCCCATTATAACAAACAGTTTATATAAAACGAATTTAAGTATTCTTTTTATCAAAAAACTGTAAGAGTTCAAATAACAGCTAACAGTTATAAAAATGTACAATTATACATATATAAAAATGTTTATAACTTAACTTCAAAAAAATAAGTGACACTGGAATGACCATGGAATTTGAAGTATTGATTAGTATATTAATTCTGATATAAGTATATATATAATGTGGTGTGTGTGTGTGTGTGTGGTGTAAATATATGCTGTATGATCACGATCATTGTTATGTAAAAGAGAAAACAATACATATGTAATCAATGTTATTAATTATCCAGACATGTATTGGTGTGCTGAACTTCAGTCCTATTCCAAGTTAATAAATATATATATCATATAATTATAATCTTGTAATGTGTACCGGCAACAGTCAAATGTCATTTCACTATGCCTCTTGTGCTATAGTGAAAATAGAATTTATTTACGTTTTTCGTTTGAATTTGTGGTGAAAGTGCCTCATTTATGTTCATTATGTCAAAACATTCAGCATAATAACACGCACAGGTGATCTGCATGCCTCCACAGTGTTCTGCTACTGTCTACAAGTTATAAAGGCTACGAGGATCACTTTACCTGTTTTGATACAGTCCTTGCCGTGTGAAGAGGACAGTAAACGACACTATAATGACGATGTATGAAGGGTGATGTTGATTAGATGTAAATCCAAAATGATGAATGCCAGCTCGCGCCGCAAACTAGCTTAGCATGCTAATCAAAACAAAAATAAACACAACTGTCAATATAAAATACTGCTGACACTAACTTTATCATAAAAGCAGGCCAGCTGCTAAACGTCAGCTAAAATAGTTTTCCTAGGCTGTTTATCAAGTTGACCGATACAAAAATAAACTAAATTAACAACGAGCTACACAATACTATTAGCTGTAAGCTTGCTAACACTTCATGCGAGCTTTGTTGTTCTCGACGCAAAATTCATCCTTTAAAAATTCTTTTTCTTTTTTGTCTCATTCTCGAGGCAACACGCGGAACGACAGACTTCGTGCCGAAAATAGCATTTTTTTAAAATAACTGACAATACTCTGATTCTCTCTACAAACTTCCGCGGGTGATGATGGAGCTTGGCAGCCAATAGGCATTTCGTCTGAAGATGATTGACGTGAGGAGAAGCCTATCGCAGCCCCGTCCGCCCACGAAAGGGGCGGGTGTCTGTTTCATCCACTTATTTGAAATGTGAAACTTGTGTAATACCTCACACACATCATTGTTAGAAATACAGTTCATTGAGGGATTCCATGATTTAAAATTACCATTAATTATCAGCGCGAGTCTCATTTCTGTTCACATTTTATTTCAAGTTTCCATATTTCCCAGACTCGCTTAACATCCTCATTGGACTGTAGACTTCCTACCCTCGCAGTTAGCAGCTTGTGTGTAATCACTGATCGTGATCTATATAATATCTCTGTTATAGATCAGTGTGTGTAGTGCTATATCATTTAACATCAGACAGAATTCCAGAGGTTTTAACTCTGGTTTTACTTTGATGACACCTGACTATACTTCTGAACGCACAAATCACATCACTAATATGCCTAATTTAGGCCTACATATACTGCATTCATTGAAAATAGCACCACATGTTTTCTAATATTTGTATTATATGTAGTCAATGGGGTATAATTGAGAGGTGAAAGTGAATGTGTTTTATTCTGACCCCCCCCCACCCCCTAATGAAATATAGTAAATTCTTTTCACATTCACTCAGCCCTCATGAACTACAATCTCATGACTCATACAATCTCAGTTTAATCAAACAATTAAAAGATACAAGACACATCCCGTTTCCCTTTTTGACATTACTTGGCAACACCACTCGAGATTTCCTCAATTCGCATGTATGGGCACAGTGTAGACCTGTCTATGACCTATATTATGAAGGCTTTAACCAAAGCAGGTTAACAAATTGTAGAGTCTCGTGATTGTAAAGTCTCATTTTCGAATTAGGAAGACTTGAAATCCATTTTTAGGACTCTCTGTTTTTTATTTGCATTTGACATAGGCTGTAATTTGCTAGATTAAGAATGACAAATGGATTCAAAACAGATTCTAAAGAAGAATTTTGTTATCACCAATATGGAAAAGCAAATGACAATTTTGAAAATGTAAATGATCATTATTATTATTATTTTTAATAAATGGTCAAAGCAGATAACTTAACACAATCATTGCAACAAACAGAAAAAGACTCTACTAGATTGTATTATAAGCATGCATGGATTCATATGTGAGCTCTAACAGAAACAGACAGCAACCACGGTTTGGACAACTTGGAGCCCAAGTGGTGTATCATGGCAAATTTAACAGGCACAAAACAAAACCCACCATTTACTGTTTTTTTTTTTTTTTAAATAATGTCTAATGCCAGTTGTCTCATTTAGGCACTGAAAATAAACTAAGAGATTTTATGTGTAATAAAATACTAATTTTCACCTAACATGGCATATACGCCACTAATATAAAATGTATAACCTGCAACTTTATGCTGATGATAGAGGCCATGAAGAAATTGAGAATGTGTAATTAACCAGCTTGTGTGGAGACCTGTTTTGGTCAAAGAGTTTTAAATGCTCAAAGAACAGTTCAAAGTTCTAAAGCTTTAACGCAATCCAGAAGCCACCAGTTTTCTCTAGGACAGCAAAATGTAAACTCTGTGAAGAACTACACAAGTGCATACACACACCAGTAACCAAACACTTTATTCACACATCTCCTCAATAATTCCAAAGCAAACTAAATGTATATATTTTTTTAATACTAAAATTGTACAGAACAATAAAGCAGTAGCAAGAACAGTGAAGTCACTGCTTTGCACACGCCTGTATCTCATGAAGTACAGTACATCAGAATCAAGCCAAATGCATCATACATTTTTGCCATTAATATGGACTTTAGTTATTAAAGCAGAAGCTAAACCAGCATTTTCAATCTGATACTTTAGAAGTGCTTTTTAAGGAGCCTCAAACGGACTTTAATAAACAGACCAAAAAAAAAGGCCAAACCCTTTTTTTTTGGGCCCCCTTGGATTTTAACCATCAGCTTCTTCCTCCTGATTCTTTAAAATAGTGAAAGGATATGATCTAATACCTCAAAGACCGGAGGTTAAGCTCATTATGAGCATGGCTCCTCAAGAACCGGTTGTTTAGAGGAAAATATATGACTCCCACTAAAAAAAAAAAAAAAGCTTCAGTGCATTCAAACACACAGTACACAGTACAAAAGCGGTGAAAGAAAAACATAATGGTGCTCTGTCATAGTCTGGAATTTGTCCTGTGGTTTCCAGTGAGGATTTACAGTAATTTATACCGTATGAAATAGATCCCATGGTCAAAAAATGATAAACTTTTGCAATAACAAGTAACCAAAGTGAAAAGAAAACCAACCAAATGGATTTCCTTTCATGTTGCTTCACTTCAAATGTTTCATTAATTATTATCAAGAGTAATGTGCCACAAATGGGTCTCTCCCAGAACACCTTTTTATCTTAAAGAAAGCATCATTTTCTTCAAATCTATCTTATTAATAACCTTTATGATTTATCTTTAATAACATAATTCAGAAACATGGCATATAAGTTGTAACAGGCTGAAGAGGTACGCTTCATCAGATCCTTGTAACTTCTTTATACTAACACAACATTATACAACAAATAGCTCATTTGTAATGTAAAGCAGAGCATATTTGTGAGCTCAATCAATCAATTTTAGTTCATTTATGGGAATTCTGAAATTAAATATTTTTTTTTTTTTACACATTTAACTGATTGAGTTGGTGGAGCATTAGCTTAAAAAATGCATTTCAATTTCATCAAACATGGGTTTATACTGCAAGTAAAACTTAATTCTAATCAAATTAAGTACTTGTAGCAAACTACATCTTTGTGGTGACAATATTACACAGTCAAGCAGCGTTGATGTCTTTTACTTCCTATAAAGAGATAAAACAGGGGCAGTGTTGCATGTTGATCATGTTATCTTATTATAAATATCTAATTAGCAAATATAAGTGTGGGTCTTTGAAAACTAGTTAGCAAACTTTTACATTTAACAAACACCAAATCAACATTTTAAAGGATAAATAAAGAATAAATGCTATTGGGAAGTTAAATAAAAAAATAAAATAAATTTAAAAAAAACAGCAGCACTTCTGAAATAGGAACATGCCTGCTGAACTGAACATCTCTCTTTGAGCTTCAAAACCATAATAACTGCCCAGCCTCTTCTCATTGGTTGATGTGATTTGGTCACATGGGAAGTAAATGGTCATCCCTTTCCTCTTGCTCCTCCCCAAGAGGTTCAGCAGCCACGCCTCTGTATGTGGGTCGTTCTTCTCTGTTGCCACGAGAACGACAGACAAAATCGCATCCGTCCTGTTACAATAAAAAAAAAAGTTATATTTGTTTCATAAAAGGAAAAAAAAAAGACCAAAACAGAAGATGAACTGAGACAAATATATATGTAATTATACTTACAGCAGATAAGTTGCTGATCTCTGACCAAAAGGTATAGTTGGGGAACTGTTCAACTCCCTTGGCTCCAACTACCAGTCGCTGATAGAGGAATCCACCAGTGAGATACACAGCCAGGCAGCAGAATACACTATGGACAGCAAACAGGAACATGATTACATATAAAATATGAGCAAAAGACATTCATGTTTCTCCTTAATCGTCGTCTGTGAGAATTTTAAAACGGACATAACTCACAGTCTCTGCCAATTTCATGCTAATCTTGAGTAGCTACAGACTAGAGTAGAGCGCAGCTTTTGCATAACAATCATCTGCAAGCTATGACATCGACATAAATAAAACAGGAAACAAAAACTATTGGCTTAAATTAAAAACATCTGGCTAATGAATGAATGAAAGAAAGCACGTGATGCTGCATCTTGCTCTGGCTCTGATTGATGTGCGCACGCACTCTTCCGGGAGACGTGCCCATACAAGGAATCCCGCCATTTATGATGTTATATAGGACTTTCCTAAATTTGTACGAACCCTGAAGGAGTGTATTTGGCACAGAAAAACTCCAACTCATTTTTTTGAAACTTTGGTCATGTTTAGTCCGAGAATCCAACACTTCAACAGTGTAAATAAGTCAGAAAGCATGAAATAGCATTAGATCTCCCCATTAAAGTACTCACATAATAAGGAATATGGAGCCGGCACTGAGTATAGATGGGATTACAGGACAGACCGCATTGGAGTCCAGCTCAAACAGGTAATAACAGTCCTGTTGCTTCTTATTGTCCTCCAAAACCACTGAAAATGCATTCTAACAAAACACATGCACACAAAATTAATAATTCATAAGAGCTAAGATATAATAACGAGTTGAACTGATAATGACATTCTGGTTATTGTCAGGGTAAAAGCTACTGTGCTATCTTGAATACCTGAAATAATTTACTCCAAGCATGATAAAGCACTAATGCTACTAACAGAATTTTGCATTATTTTCAGAAAATTTTCATCAACAATATATCAAAAATAGATGTGGATCACGTGTTGACAGAAATACAACTAATACTTTTGTTATGAGGATCAATGATAACGCTAAACTTATTCTTTTTCAGATCTAAAAAAAATTATTAAAAAATACATAAAAAAAATAGCAGATGCATTTTATTTAAATATTGTAGGGGTATAAAGTAAAAAATGCCAAGTGTCATTTCGAAAGCATTAAAAAGTTCATACCGTTGTGCTTGTGCTGCATGAAATCATAATCATGGCTCTTCTTGCCTCTTGTGAACAGTGGCTGTCGTATTTCTCTCCCCCTTCATAGAAGAGCAGAACCCAGTCACCTGCACCAAGAACAAAAGGAGAACTAAGGTCAAAAATGAGTTAACAAGGCTTCCTGTAACACCTGGAAAAAGTTCTGTAATTTAGTGAACTTTGATGTGTGTTTTAAAGGGGTCATATGATGCAAATTAAAAATTTTCCTTTCTCTTTGGAGTTACAAGCTCTTGGTGCATAAAGAAAATCTGCAAAGTTGCAAAGACTAAAGTCTCAAAAACAAAGAGATATTCCTACACGAGGGTACTGTTTATCAAAGGTAAGACTCTGAAAGCCTACCTAAAATGGTTTGTTCTAACATGCCCCCACATATCTAGGTGACTATGTGGGAATATTTGCATAATGACGCCCAAATGTGTACGCAAAGAAAGGAGGCGTGGTTTCAGAACAGCAGTAGTGTTGATGCAGCCAATCAAACGCTGTGTGATTTAGTGTGAAAGCAAAAGCACTTTATTTAGCATTCCGGAAGTAGATGCAATTAGGAATAATTGATTAAGATGTATTTACAACAGAACAGCACAACCCAAATGTTCGAATTTGTGCAACGCATTTTATGGACGACGTTTTTTTTTACCTAGAAGAGTACAAGCCTGGCTGTCCAAAGGCTATTTTAAAAAAAAAAAGAAAAAAAAAGGGTAAATTCCGACTTTGCTATGAATCAATCTGGCGCTTCTGAAACAGCGACTGTAAGTATGTTTTGTTATCAGTTTAAGTATTTGCTATTGACCGTTCAAAGGCGGGGTTTTGCGCAGCGCAGAGTAACGCGTCGGGTGTGTGTGTGTGTGTGGGTGAGAGAAGGGAACGGGTCACATCTCAGGGAGTGAACAGACTGTCAGAAATCTAGGAACGTCAGCGGTCTTAACCTCGGGCTTGTGTACTGCAATCATCACTGTGTCTGTCACGCGACTCTGTTGCCTTTTCAGGCTTGAACTGATGGTAAAACTACGACATTATTAACTGTCTTGATATTGACTTTGAAAGATGAAGCGCGCGATTATGGTAAGGGGCGTTACATTCCGACGCGTGCTTGTGGTGTACGGCCAATCACAATGCACTGGGTCAGCTGGCCAAGCAGAGCAGACTGCACTTGTCGGAAGGAAGGACTTTGTAGAAAACTAAGCATTTGAGAGAGGCGGGGCATAGAGGACCTACAATATGTACAGTATTTGAAAAATAATGTGTTTATTTGAACATTAAAGCATGTCAACATATTCTGTTATGCCAAATACACAAAAATAATGATCTTTAAAATAGCATCATATAACCCCTTTAATGCGGGTTGTATTAATGTTCTCTTGCAATGCATCCCTGCCAAAATTCAGTAGTCATTATTATAAATTAACGTTGATAACAATTAAAACTGAATTAACTGTTATTTTAATATTAATTCAAAGAGATATCGAAGAATGTAATGGTTTCAGAAAAGTCTACCTGTAGCAAAAAGAAGCAAATGGTAAAACGTCACTTCTAAAGGTCAAGCAATGTAACATACTTCCTCTGATAGCACGTGTGTTGGTGTAGTTCCCAATTCGGACTGGCTTTCCTCCTTTTATGTCTTGCTGCACAAGACCTGCATCCTTTATTCCGCCAGCATCTCCACACACCTGAAAAATATACGAAAATTCCTTCTCCTTTCCTATTGTGGTGAAGCTGTTTAGAGTGAATATGAAGACAGTTATTAACATTAACAAGACCAGCACAACCTGCAAACCGAATGAATGCTCGATTAACTGCAAAAAAACCTGACTTACTTTTGATTGGTGAGAGGCTCCAGTAAATGGAGCGCATTTTGCTCAGACTCGCTATGTGAAATCAGCTTGCAGTTGTCTGTGATGAACTCCGCTTGTACTCCAGCAAGTAGTACGTAAAGAAAAGTGATGATTATTCTCAGAGACAGCAACATGACTTTCAGCGGTGACACCTGATGGGAAAAGGGCACTACATTAAAAAAAAAACGGTCAGTGAATTTATCGAATGATTGACTAATGCATGCATCCAAAATATGGGCAGTGTAACAGTAGCCTGACACAAGATACGCATATAATACACATTTCATTATAAAGTATGCACAGAGCATTTTATGATTAGTGAAGGGCACAAATTAGACAAACTGTGTCCTTTTTCCTGGTTAATTTCCTGGTTAACATCTCATAATAAATCACATTTTGTTTTGCTATTAGTTAGTATAGGTCGTTTTTGAATGGTGCATATCTTTAACACAAATGTATATTTCACAAGTAACTCAAAGACTAATTCCCGAGTCATGTGAAATATTTTTGGTCAAAACTGATTGACAAAATTGCACTCTGAAACGCCAAAGTCATCAGTGGCTCTTAAATATAATCATATTTGTAAAGACTACAGACAAAACTGTTATGCAAATAGAATTTTAAATGCATCTGCATGTTTACAAATTGCTGGCAAAACTACAAAAGCCTGGCTGTAATGCAAAAAAAAAAAAAACTGGTGTTATGTTTATTTTATATGACTGAACACACGACAAGACAACACAAAAGTTATACTGCATGGATCCAAGCTGTAGTAAGCAATGAAGCAAACGGTAATGAAGAACTTTAGTTAGGAAACCAGATAAACATGATGTTAGCATAAGCTGTCATCTTTAAAATACATGAAATGAAAGAAATGCACCTTTCGGGATTCCTATGACCGTGTTTACTGTAGATGAATAAAAGTAAAGGTCTTAATTAGCTGTCTAGTTGTGTCCACCCAGCCTGGGGATCTTCTCTTTCCCAAACTGTCGCACTGATGTCTTTAAACAACACTTAACGACATAACGTCAAAATGTCCGCTGGTATCGACAATCACACATTGAATAAACAAACTTCGGACTATATTCGCGTTAAAACGCTTGCATTATTGAAAGGATTTAATGGTTTCTGTTCAAACGCGGAAGTGAAACTAAACAGGCGCCACATGTGACTGTGCAATGTGCATAAGGCGGAAGCTGAAGTGCTGCACGTGGACATGGGATATTGAGTTCTGCCTTTAGTTACAG